>CM060365.1:44350368-45677868 GCA_030545235.1 Helianthus tuberosus
ACATTGCTCCAGGTATTTGTACTTAATCTCACACTTCTTTTATGTGCATTACTCTATTAGCTGTTAAAATTTGCTCACGGTCCTTTGGTATATATGTTCATGCAGAGCTTGCGTATAACATGATTGTGACTGAAAAATGTGACGTGTATAGCTTTGGGGTGGTGGCACTTGAGACAATTGGAGGGAAGCATCCTGGAGACCTCCTCTCATCCCTGAATTATTTGACTACTCATGGTACAACTTTGGAAAATATATTAGACAAGCGACTCCCTTATCCAACCGATAGATCGATTGAAAAGGAAATTGTACGTGTTTGTAATGTAGCAGTAGCGTGCATTCTCACAGATCCAAAGTGTCGGCCGACAATGATAGAGGTGTCTCGGGAATTATCATGTTGAAGACATCATATGGGCTATCTCCAAGCTTTTTTAATATTGTACTTGTGTCACTGTGCTATAAACTTGAAACTTTTAGAACTGTTTGCAATGTGGATCTTAAAAGTCTAAATAAAGCTACGCACATGAAACATTCTAGTTTATAATAAAGTAAATTACAAGTTTTATCCTTTATGTATGTACCAAATTGCAGACGGTGTCCTTTAACTTCAAAATTGACTGGTTTTGTCCTTAAATTTTAAAAATCCTGCACGTTATGTCCTTTAACCCTAACTCGGTCAGATTTTTTGGTTAAATATGGTCATGTGCCTTGCACATTAGGGCATTCTTGTCATTTTATCTCTCCAGGGATTATTGTGTAAAACAAGTTATATTAAGGGGCTATTGTGTAAAAAATAAAAAATATAAGAGTAAACTGCAATTTTACCCCCTGAGGTTAGGGGTCATTGGCATGTCTACCCCCCTAAGGAAATAATTGTAATTTTACCCCCCACTGTTTGCCCTTATGTCGCAACCTTACCCCCTGCCGTTAGTCAACAGTTAGTTGACTGTTATAGGCAGGGGTATTTTAGTAATCTTATCCTATATTTATTATTATTATTATTGTTATTATTATTATTATTATTATTATTATTATTATTATTATTATTATTATTATTATTATTATTATTATTATTATTATTTACCAATTTGATACAAAGTCAATTCTCTCTCTCTTCTGCTTTTCCTTATCTGTTTCTCTCAAGAACACCACCATCACCACCCCACCTCCACCATCACCATGGCTCCGCACCACCATGGCCACCGCACCTGCACCACTACCGTAAACACCTCCATCCCCGATGCACAACCCCCACCACCGCGATAACCCAACCACAACCCACATATTATCTGAACACCACCACAGTGAAGACAACAGTGTTCATCACTCATCAATTCATCACTCACATCAGTGACTTCATCATCAATTCATCACTCACATCAGCGACTTCATCATCAATTCTGAAGACAACACCCTCGACTTCATCTGGCCGCTACCACCGTCAATCATGTCAATCATCTGGTTAGTTGGGGATTTCTTTCTTTTCAATTGGGTTATAAGGCTCTTGAATTAGGGTCTGACCTAAACAACCCACTTCTTGATTCGTGATTTGAACAATTAATTGATGTTAATTGGACCAAGTAGGGCACGACTGCCGTTCAAATCACCAGCCACAGAAATAGCCACAAAAAATTTAGGGTCTTGGTTAATTTCTTGGGTTTGGTTTATTTGAATTCCAACATTTTAGTATTTCCTTTTTTTATTTCACACGTGACTTGTGCGCTGCTGATGATTTTGTATTTTAGATTAAACTGATTGAATTTTTCTTGTGATTGTTAGATATAAAAGATTTTGTGTACATCATATTTACTGGGAATGTATGCAAGTCATGATCTTGGAGTTGAAAACAAGAATTTTGAATTTGTAAAAAAAAAAAAAAGGCTAGATTTAAACATCAAAATTAGGTCTTTTTAGGAGTTGAAACATATTAGATTGCATTTCATCGCATATTTTTGAAATTATTATTATGTTGCAGACATGAATGGTGTTGCAATCACCTTCTTGTTAATTGTTATAGAGATATGTATGGTTACATGGTGATCTTATCGAACAATACATTTGATCAAGATTGTCGAAATCACGTTAGCTGATAGTTTCTTTTATGGTAAACCTTTTTACAGACCATGTTGCGTACGAAGCAGCTAGGTGTTCTGTCCCAGTCAGCTAGGTCATTTTTTCTCAACGGGTCAAGATGTAGTGCAGACGGGAGTTCATGCACTTGTTCAGAAGATGAAACTTGCACTTCTAAGAGGCAAATTACCACCACAAATGTAGTCCGAAACGCACAAAAGGATGAGAATTTATTCCATCAGCATTTTGTTTGATGAGAATTTAACTTCTTATGAATCTAGTTCATCAAAGAATGCAGAAAGGGTAAATGCAGGTGGCAGATCTGTTATTGACTTTAGAGATGTAAATGCAGAAAGAATGACAAATTAAGAACTTTTTGTTAATAATATTCATTGCTGCAGAGGTAACATTCTTTTTGTGGTCATACCTGTGTGTTACTAAATTTCTGTATAATGTCATAACAAACTGAATAATTTTAACCCACCTACATTGCTTTAGAAAAAAGGTGAACAATAATGACCAAAGTTGTAATATGGTATTATCAGTGTAATTTACTCACTGTATAACATTAATAATACAAGAAGCTTCCTCCATTGTCCATGAAGTGGTTGAGAGTGTTGGAGGGTGGTGGCTGGAGGTGGTTGAGGGTGGTGGCTGGAGGTGGCAGTGGTGGTTGTGGTGGTGAATGGCGGTGGCAGTGGTTGCAGGGGGTAATGTTGTGTCTTAACACAAAGTACGGGGGTAATAACAAAGGACAAATTAGTAATTTACAAGGGGGTAATTGTGCGACTTAACAGGAATGTTGAGGGGTAAAATGGAAGGGTAATATAGTCATTTCAACTTAGAGTTAACAGATCTGCTATTGACTTTGACGTTGGGGGGTAAAAGTGCGACATAAGGGCAAACAGTGGGGGGTAAAAATTGCAATTATTTCCTTAGGGGGGGGGGTAGACATGCCAATGACCCCTAACCTCAGGGGGTAAAATTGCAGTTTACTCAAAATATAAACTCTATCTTTCTTCTCTTTCACTGAAACTCCCCCCCCCCCCCCTCTCTCTCTTCTCTCTCTCTCTCTCTGCCACCGCCACCATCAGTCCCCATTGCCCCTACCTGTCACCACACTCTCACCGCCCTTCATCATCTATAACAACCATCGTCATCACCACACCTTCACCATCTTTCATCACCACACCCACTAACCTTCCATCCTCAAATGTTTTCTGGCCAAAACACTGCTGGAGATTCACCATCAGAAGCAGTTTCCGAGCAATCGATTGCTTCTTCATCTACTTTTTCTACAACAGGTTCATGACCTACCTCGTTTTGAATGGGTAAACGACGGTTAACAAGCGGAAAATCCATACAATTCTCTCTGAGGTCAAATGAGGGACCAACTCGACTCCCGATTCCTCCCTCTTTAAATTTTATGGATAACATTCTGGGTGTGGGTGTGACCAGCTCATCTCTACTCTAGCCCATCCTTACAAAACAAGCACGGGCTCAATTAGCGGATGAGGATGTTCAATGGGGGCATCATCAGATACAGACATGACGGAATCTGCATCATCGGCAAAGCTGTTGCTAGCTTTGGCAAAAGAGATATTCAAACATGTGTGTTTTGCCACAAGAAGCTCCTCCAAAATTTCATCTTGGAAAATTGAGGAGGATTAGCAGGCGTTGTTGGGTTTAAATGTTGGGTTCAACGTGTAATCTTTTTGACCCATTGTTGTTATTCCCATAAAATTGAGGAGCAAGAACATACATCAAGGAATCCCCAAAATTGTTGTTATTCTCAGAAAATTTTGGGTTATTCTCATAAAATTGAGAATATGCGTTAACTATCGAAGCTTTTTGAACATATATTAACGATGGTTATAACATTTTTTTTCTTTTTATAATTGGTGAATAATTATGCCAATCGATGATCCTCATAATTGGGAGGTGGGTTAGGGGCGGTTGACTGTGGGAGGTGGGTTAGGGACGGGTGACTGTGGGAGGTGGGTAGTGGAGGGTGGTGGTTTATGATAGTTCATCTTCATTGGTTTCTATTATATTAACTGGTTTGTGATGGTGGAGGGTGGTGGTGGAGGTGGTGGAGGATGGTGGTGGAGGGTAGTGGTGATGGTGATGGTGGTTGTTGATTTTTTAGTTTTGTACAAAATAATCCCTTAATAAAAGTTCTTTACATAATAGCCCTTGAGAAGGTGAAATGACAAGAATGCCCTCACGTGCAAGGCACATGACCATATTTAACAAAAAAAATATGACCGAGTTAGGGCTAAAGGACATAATGTGCAGGATTTTGAAACGTTGAGGACAAAACTCGTCAAATTTAAAGGCAAATGATACCGCCTGCAATTTGGTACAAACATAAAGGACAAAACTTGTAATTTACTCTAAAATTTAAATAGGGAGGAATCGGGAGTCGAGCTGGTCCCTCATTTGACCTCGGAGAGAATTGTTTGGATTTTTCGCTTTTTAATAAACACCGATACCATCTGACTGGCTCGTGGCACCCGCTTCCGGGCAGGGGTCGGGGGTTGCGACAGGTGAAAGGAGATAACGTGCAGGATTTTGAAACGTTAAGGACAAAACCAGACAATTTTGAAGTTTAAGGACACCTCCTGCAATTTGGTACTACATAAAAGACAAAACTTGTAATTTACTCTAAATTTTATGGATAACATTCTGGGTGTAGGTGTGACCAGCTCATCTCTACTCTAGCTTATCCTTACAAAAACAAGCACGAGCTCAATTAATAGATGAGGATGTTGAATGGGGGCATCATCAGATACTGACATGACGGAATCTGCAACATCGGCAAAGCTGTTGCTATCTTTGGCAAAAGAGAAATCCAAACAGGTGTGTTTTGCCACAAGAAGCTCCTCCAAAATTTCATCTTGGAAAATTGAGGAGGATTAGCAGGCGTTGTTGGGTTCAGGGTACATCTTTTTGAACTATTGTTGTTATTCCCATAAATTGAGGAGCAAGAACATTCATCAAGGAATCCCTAAAATTGTTGTTATTCACAAAAAATTTTGGGTTATTCTCATAAAATTGAAAATTTTGTTGTTCTTCTCATAAAATTTAATACACAAAGTTTGCACATACTAAACAGATGCACTTCAACATACCTTTTCAAATCATATTGTTCATACACTAATACAATCATCTCATCTTTAAGTGCAACCAAAGTCTACAAACAATTAGCAACAAAAAAATATTATGATCACTTACAATCTTAGTAATGAAGCAATACTAAAACTTGATTAAGAATTTCTTTTGATAAAACATGTTATTTTTTTCTTGGCCTGGTGTGGTTTTTATTAGGAATATAAGGTTTAATCCTGCAAAATTAAGAAATCCACAGTTAGGGATCTGAAATAATTGCAAGAAATCTAAGAATTAAACCTTCGAAAAGAGATCCAATATAGCAGGACCAAGCCTTAAAACCCTAAAACAGAGAGAAAACGTACCTTTTTGATGATCGCAGTGATGAAGAAATAGCGAACCACCAGCTTATGATCGGGTTTATTGTTAGCAGAATCAAACGACACTTGTACCTTGCTTTATGATGACTTGAAACGTAAGCACCCATCAGATACGGTTGGTCTTCCCACTCGTGAGATATGAACAGATTGGAAGATTGAAGGAACTGTGTTGCAATCAATTACCAAGTATAACGAATTCATCGCGTGCCGGATTTCCAAGGCCAACTTCTTAATAGGTGGATTGAAGGAGAAACTCTGTCACCTCTTCCTGCTTTATGATCGATCGGCTCGGCTGGTTCAATCCAAATGTTTCTTCTTCTCAATCGTTCTATGACTCCCCGACCGTCATACTCCAACCCCAATAACTATCGTCCACCATCTTCACCTTAAGCCTTAAAGAGCGACTGCAGGTTCACAACAAAGGATGGACCGATCAACTGCTCTTTAGGGGTTTAAGAGGTAGATATAGGGGTTTAAGAGGGTGGTGTTTTTCTAAAATTCCATGGATGAAATCTCTATATTGCCCTTAAGGTGTCTTAAAAGTTTGGATATTGTCTCAATTTACCCTCTCTAAAATGGTTTGATATCTCTTGTACATAATGCTTCAAAATTTATATAAGATTACCATCTTGTCCATCACATTTGCTTTATAGGGGTAAGATTGTAACACCCCAAAACCCGGAGTATTAAATTGCTAGTGTGTTACCAAGATCGATAGAATGAAATATAATAACTAGGTTATTAAACCTAGTTAAATACCTAGCAAAACAAATAGGAAACTGATTTGGGTGACAATTGTGACCAAGCAACAAACTTTAAGGTGCAAGATTGTAAAAAAGAAGAACTTGAAATTTATTAAAACAAAAACTCCACACACACACACACTAGGTGTGTGTGCGTATGAACGACCAGGAGAAAATGGAGAAGGGGTGCAAACCCCAATTCAAGAAAAATCTTCAAATTGAAAGGGGAAATTGGCTCTAATCTGATGCATGGACTTAGATTCTTGATCATCTAGACTTTCTACACATGAGGTAAGTTGTAGAAGTTAATTTAATGATTTGGTATGAAGTGAAACTATGATCAAACTATGAATTTGTATGAAATTATGCATGTAAAGGTGTTAGAATCACCATTTAGATTATGTGTTATGAACAATTTCAAGTAATTTGATGATTTATGGTGAAACCCACAAATTTGAATGAAAGTGGCGACATGGATGTTCTACCCATGTCCAATCCTTGTTTGATGTACTTGTTCCTAGCTTGAAATGGGTTGTGTGATGTTAGTCTAGGGCTAATTGTATGAATGGAATGTGATATTGAGCACTCTCTTGGTGATTGGAATTTGGAAGGAGATAACTATGCTTAAACTAGTTGTAAACTATGCATAATAGGTTGTATGCACACCAAGTGTTTAATAAAATGCCTAACTAGTGGTAATAGATGATATGGTGTCCTTGAAATTGTGAATTCCTAGCATAATGAGTTGGTTGTGTTAGTGCTAGTAAATATGCAAAAAGGAAGGTGTCTTGAACGAATTTCTTGTTGCAATTATAATAGTTATGCAATTGGTGAAAGATGGCACCTTTGAGGTCCATGAACCTTGTTGTTGTAAATGATTCATATTATGTGATTCATTGGTTTGGTAAACATGGAAGTAATGTGTTGTAAGGGATGACATGTAGAATCTTAATTGAAAGCATTGATGCTAGGGCCATGTTACAATGATTAGTCTAGATGTGAAAAGGTTTGGTGGTTCGACTTCTAAGAAAGTTAACAAGTAGGAAGTAAACTTAGCTTGATATAAATAATGCTTTGGTTAAACTAATGACTCTAGAATCCATGCTGAACTATGAATGTAAAATGACTCTCATAGACATGTGTGGTATGATGAATGGGTAATATGTTAGATGGATAACGTCACAAGTGTGCATGTTGTTATTGAATGCGTAGAAGTCAATGTGACATGAAAGTCGATTGTGAATGTGATTAGCTAGTATTAAATTGTGGGTTAACGTTTGTTTGTATGTAAATGATAATGAAGGATAGGTCCTCGGAAAGGTGGAATTGTACCTTTGGAGCTAGCGAGACAAGGGAAGCAACATATCATGTAAGAGGCATGAGGTCCATAAGGTAAGTGAATTTCGATTCACTTCTTAGTAAGTATAATAAATTTTGATATTTATGAATATGGCATATCTCGTAAGTTCATGTAATAATCAGGAGTAATAGGCTATATAATATTTTAGTAGGACGAGGGTTGTTAATTAAGTAGAAAGCAAATTGGTGGAATTAAACGGGTCGAATAAATGAGTATAGGTAATGTAACGATATGTAATTCGTAAAGATTAAGGACCCGAGGTAAGGATTTTTTTTGCCAATTATGTAGGGAAATGTTTTACGGACAATTAGAAACAAGTTTCAAGTGAATCGGATGCAAAACGAGCAAGTTATGCGAGTTTTGATATTAAAATGGAAGGCTGATCTGGGCGCTACCATAGCTTACGGTAGCCAGCGTAAGCTACGGTAGGTGCTGAAGCCGTTTTTCCATCGTAAGACAGTAGGTTGTCACCGTAAGGATTTCATGGCCACCGTAAGCTACGGTAGCTACCGTAGCTTACGGTGGAGATCATATACAAAATAAAAAGTTTATGCAAAACTTCGTTTTTCTTCGAATTCGGACCCCGTGAACCCATTCCAAGTCTCGTTATGTTTTCATAATGTTCCTTAACCCTACCAAATGGCTTGGTGAGTTACGGGTGAGTATGGAACTCATTCTTAAGATCCGAAACATACCCGAAAGTCACTTAAAAAGTGTTTAAGAAGTGTGAGTATGAACGGGATGTACTTAATTAATGCATAAGCTGGTTTTAAATAAAGTGATGGTTATGGGTCTCCGATTCTCCACAAGGTACTCAAAAACCCAATTAAGATGCGTTTAGGAAGTGTGAATAAGAATATAATGAATAAGTAAGAATGTAAAGAAATGAACTAAGTTTGTGAGTATCTTTTCATATATATATATATATGCATATGGAATAAATTATTTTCCAATAGTTTGGACTCCTAGGTGTTTACCATTAGAAGTAAGAATGCACGCTAGTTCGTAAGTACATAGTCTATTTGTATGGAAGTTTGCAATTAGCATACCGTAGTAAACCTTGGGATGATTTAAGCTGTTATATAAGGGCTTGTACGTTTGTATGTGGGTATGTAACCATGTGTGGAAGTACATGTCTATGAATACATGTGTGCTTATGCCTATTCTTGAAGTAGGATTCATTGTTTATGAACGAACGGAATTTGTGTATGTATTTGTATAACCTAAATAAGTTGAGTGTTAAGTTACTAAACCGTTGTCTTGAGTATGAAATGAGAATGCAGGTACTCTATTAATGTCTTTATCAAGGTTAAGGAATTGGAAAGCACGAATGTACACGGAAAGCATATTCCTAAGGATTAGTATGGGAAGAAGGAACGCGGGCTGGTTATAGATTACGTATGTTTAGTTTAGGAATGATGTCACCAAATCTAATCGTTGCACATGTGTGTGGTGAATGCAGGTTGCACAGACTTAGCATCATTATGAAGAATAGAAGGATTGAAGATCGAGTCAAGAGCAAGGATTGTACGAAAGATTAGTCACGTGGTTTTAATTATGTAATGTTTCTAAAATGGTAGTAAATGTAAACATTTCCTTTTAGAAAATGTTTAACATTTTGAAATTTGGTCGTCACGTATGTATTGTGTTAAAATTATAAAGAAATTTTAAGGCTTGAGAGAAATCAAGTAGAAGGAGGTAAATACTTGAACACAAGTATCAGAGCCCTGGTTTGAGAGAAATCAAGTAGAAGGAGGTAAATACTTGAACTCAAACCTGTGTGCTCTTATGACAAGTAACCCGTACAATCCAAGACTCGATCGAGATCTAAAGGTAGAAGTGAATGTAAGTATGTATTAAAGTATATAGTTGAAGAAAACTAACAGTATGTTATGTGTAAGGTGAACATAATTGTTTAGAAGGAATGATCCGTGAATGCGGTCTAGGCGTGACACCAAGGCATGTAATTAGACAAATTGACCCCATGTACATAAATTTAAATTATGGGTGTATGTAATGGTAAAACCTATCAAGTGAATGAAAATTTTAAATGTAAGATAATAATGGGATAGCAATGAAGTTTTGAAAATTTTACGCGTGCAGAAATCCAATTCTTCGGACATAAGGTGATGGTTACACGAAGACACGAAACTAGTATGTGGATTGCGTACATGGCCAGTACACAAGAAACATATGACACCATTTTATATACGACATCATTTTTCATAAAAATTTCACCGTAAAATCGAACGTCCTTTTATCTTTAATTTGAGTACCATATTGCTATATAAAATATGAAGACTAAAAAACCCCACTAAAATGTATTGTATTTCTATGTTGTATAACATTTTTTTGCTGGATTTTTGTACTAATATTTTTGTGCTAAATTTTTTGTGCTGAATTTTTTTGTCTTAAATTTTTTTTCTCAATTTTTTGTGTTGGATTTTTTTGAACTACATTTTTTTGCTGAATTTTTTCGTGCTATATTTTTTTATACTAGATTTTTTGGTGCTATATTTTATTGTACTGGATTTTTTTGTTATATTTAAAAAAAAACAAAAGGGGTGCCACATGTCATTTTCAATCATATTTATAAGGACCAAAATGCCCTTCATTCCTACTTATTAGGAGTGCCACATGTCATCATCGCAATCCTTCTTAGGCTACTTAGGCAAAATCCACTTTTTTGTGGATCCTTCCCCTTGCTTTATATAGTATTATATATATATATATATATATATATATATATATATATATATATATGGTAGGGTTCTAGAGTGAACAACCTTCCAAGAGTGAAATGTGTGAAGTGATCTGGACCCTTGATTTCATTTTTAGTTGTTAAGGGTATGATTGTAATTATATAAAAATTAGATTTAAATCATTATTTTAATAAATGAATTAAGTTACATCTTTCCTATTTTAAATTCATTATCCATAATATCTTTCCTATTTTAAATTCATTATCCACAATATCTTTTATTTCAATTTTATTTTTCAGATTTCACCACCAGAATTCAAATTATGATTTTTAACACGTAACCTTCATATTTCAACGGTATACACATGTGTACTTGGATATCAATTGAACAGTACGCATGTGTACTTAGCATCGTACATATGTGTAATTAGCTACATAATACATACATATAAACAAAACCTGTAAAACTATTTTATATTTAGCAAATTACAAGTTCTATAATGTTTGCCAAACCAAGAAAAAAAAACATACAATTACAAGTTCTAGTTTCGTGAAAACAATAAACGCAACTTAATCGGAAAAACAAAAAAAACATAGTCTTTTACAACTATTCGCCGCGTTATATGCTGAATCATCCTTATCGACCAAGCAAACAAACATACGTGAATCATCCTTATCGACCTCATACGTGAATCATCCTTATCGACCTTCTATCTCCACTTTTCTCGTTAACGACGTCTCCTATAATAGCACAAAAAAACTCAACAATTCACAAGTGTACATCAACAACTTTACACATTCAATACACAAAAAATATTAGATATCACAAAAATAGGCGCTATACACATGTGTACATCGCATTAAAATCAGAGCAAAAACATAATACACATGTGTACATCACATTAAAAACAGAGCAAAATCAAAATACACATGTGTACAAGGCCTTAAAAACAGAGCACAATCAGAATACACATGTGTACAGCGCCTTAAAAACAGAGCAAAATCAGAACCCTAATAGTCTGGTTGAAAGATTTTTCTCATTTTCTGCTTGTAATCATGTTGTATAAACAACATTATTTTCAAATTTACTCAAAGCAGAAAATAACCTCTTCAATCATAATATGGTGTAGCCAAATTGATATAATCTTTGAAGATGAAACTTAATTCTTCCTGTGACTGATATGGTGTAGCCAAATTGATATAATCTTTCGTGTTCGTATGCAACATTTATCATCTAGGCAGGCTTAAATCAAACAACGAAAAACAACTTTTTTTTGAGAAACAACTTAAATGACAGCATTGTTCCAAAATTAATAAAATCCAACTGAATAAAACTAAACAGTTAGATAATAACAATCATGTATAAATAAAAATAATCAGATAAGAATTACCTCATCTGATTGCTTTCAATTACAAACCTTCTCCTACTTGTAATCGACGGCGAATGAAAACCTAGATCTAGCCCTAGCCAACAACATTTTGGGCGGTGAGAAGTCCGGCGAATCGATACCAGCGATGAAACGGCGATGAATAGTTTTTCTTCGATTCGGATCTGAAAAACGATCCGGCGAAAATCAATGTCGGCGATGAAATGGTGATGTTCCGTTTTTTCTTCGATTCGGATATGAAAAACCATCAGGCGATACTTCTTCAATTTGGGTGATGAAGGTGAGAGAGAAAGTTGGATCTGGGCGATGAAGGTGAGAAAAAGATTGAATATGATGATTTTCTTCTATTTAGGCGATGAAGGTGAGAGAGAAAGTCGGATGATGAAGAAAGATTGAATATGATGATTTGTGAGAAAGAACGAGATTTATGCAATCAGTTTAATATGGAAATTACACATGTACCCTTATTCATTTAATTAAATAGTAACAATTAATCAAATAATTACCATCATGCTATTGACTTAAAATCTCAAGATCATAAAAATCAAGGGCCCAGATCAGTTCACACAGTTCACAACTAAGGTAAAAAAATGCAATTTTTTTTTTTTTGGAAAAATCCCAACTTTTTCTTTAAGGATTTAATTTTTTATTTTTAATTTTTTTTTGGGGATTTATACACATGTGTATATTGTTAATCTTTTACCTATACATATATGTATATTGTGAATTATACATATATTTATACATGTTTAAAATTGAAAAATAAGTGTTATTTAGGGTTTAGCATTAGGGTTTAGGGTTTAACTTTATGGTTTAAGGTTTAGCATTAGGGTTTAGCTTTAACTTTTGGGTTTAACTTTAGCTTTAAGGTTTGCATTAGGGTTTAGCATTAAAGGTTTAGCTTTAAGGTTTAGTTATAGCTTTAGGGTTTAGCATTAGGGTTTAGCTTTAGGGTTTAGAATTAGGGTTTAGCTTTAGTGTTTATGGTTTAAGGTTTAGGGTTTATAACACATATTTTTTCAGTTTTAAACATGTATATACATATATGTATTATTGACAATATAAATATATGTATAGTTAAAAGATTAACAATATACACATGTGTATAAATTCAAATTTTTTTTCTAAAAAAAAATGAAATCCTTAAAGAAAAAGCTGCGATTTTTCCAAAAAAAAAAAAAAAAAAAAAAAATTTGCATTTTTTTTCACCTTTTTTTTGCATTTTTTGCTTAGGGAAAATGTGTGGTCTAGATTGTTTCTCAAGTTTCTCAAATAGGGTGGACTTTTTTTAGGATCCCTACCCTATATATATATATATATATATATAGGGGAAGTTTCATTTGAGAAGAAAATTTAATTGAGAAGAAAAAGAACAAAGGGTAATTTTGTAAAACATTAAATAGTTTTTTCACTTATCTCATTTATTATCATTTTTTACTAATTAATTAGTCATAAAGACTATTATCCTCCACACTAATTATTTTTTGCCTACACACATCAAAAGTTATCATACATATTTCGAAATTCATCCTACACGTTGAAATTTATCCTACACAACTCGTAATTTGTCCTACACAACTCGTAATTTATCCTACACTTTAAATTATTTTATTTTATTTTTTTGAAAAAATATATATTTTGAAGATAAGTTACAAAAAATTTAATGTATAAGCTATTAAAGTGGAAGACTAGAAATTAATGACCTATGTAGATTTACCAATGTACCCTTGTAGTAATATTAAATACTTATATTAAATGAAGTAATAAAGCATTCTTATTGGTTGAAATTTGTTCTTTTTTCTTCTTACAAAAAACTTCTTCTCATTTGAACTCTCCACTATATATATATATATATATATATATAATAAGATTAGGTTCAAGAGTGAACACTAGTGTAGTTTGCAAACTGAGCGAACTAATCCTGGCCATACATGTGTGTAGATCAATGGCTAGGATTTGATGATGAAATACACTAGTGTATTTTACGATTTGATGATGAGATCCTAGCCATCCACATGTGTAAATCAATGGCCAAGATTTGTTCACTCAGTTCGCAAATACATTAGTGTTCACTCTAGAACCCCACCCTATATGTAACACCCCGTGTTTCGAAAGTCAAAGTCAAGGTCAAAGTCAAAGGAAGAAAAGATTGCTAATTGCGAACTGCCATTCCTTGCTTAACTACCGATCGCGCTACTTGACTAGTAATAAACTTCTTTTAGTTATTTGTCTTAGTTGTATTATGTGGAGTAAATGATAATAATCGTAGTCCAGTCGATGTATACTTACCGCTAATAATCGCATTACGACTGTGAATAATAGGAAGTAACAATGCGATAAAGTTAACTAAATGCTAATCTACTTAACACCAACCACATCGCTAATGCATCGCTAATACGAATCGCAGTGAATTACAGGTTCTGGATATTGTTTTACGTGTGTGTGCCATTTATGTGTTAAATGTGTGTGTTTATGTTATGAGGAGTAAACGCAATCGCAACTCTATCACATCGCAATCTCAATCGCAATCTCAATCGCAATACGAAACTCTAAATGGTTGTTTAGGTTTATGATTGTGTGTTAGTTAGGTTATTTGTGTAACTATTGGTTAGTACTATCGTATCACTTACTCGCTACGCGCTCGAACACATCGCAACGCTCAGCACGTGAAACGAAACGTCGAAAACCAACTCGCCATGCCACTTCGATCGAACGACCATTCGATCGAATGACCATCCGATCGGATGGCCATCCGATCCGTGGTCTGCGCGCACCTTTCCTCTTTTGGAAACCCTATAAATACCTCTCTGTCACATCATTTGTGATGTGACAGCTCTCTCATTCGAACCAGAACGCTCAAGCTCTCTTTTCCTTCTATTTCTTCCGATTCTTGTAAGTTTCTTCCTAAATCCTTGTACTTTTATGATCTACACATGTCTCTTCATCTTTTTCACCATTAAATATTCACTTTTAACCGTGAAATCACCGGATTTGAGGTGTTCTAGGGTGACGTCATCATGGAGTTCTTATGAACTTCAAAGCTTGGCTTCATTCCACCACGAACAACTCGGATCTAAAGGACTTCAACATAATTTTCATCTAAATCTAAATGTTTTCAAGGTTAGAAGGATTGAAAGATGGTTTCTAGCTTTCTTTCAACTCTTCTACACTCAATACGCTCAAAACCGATATGATCTGAGATGAATCAGTCCATTTACTCATTCTCTAGTAAGGTGTCGGGTTCAAATCTGATTCTTATCAACGAGACAACCAACTTCGGGTCGAACATGAACAACCGTTGAGGAACAGTCCACTGGTCGGATCAGGGTGATTCCTGTTCGACGGAAGACTTGAAATTGACAAGGTTCCATTGTTCAATGCGCTGTCATACCATCTCAAGCAAACCACAAAACTCTTCAAAACCATCAAGTTCAAGGACGATCAGATCGTCGGGACGGATCGCCGTCCGATCGACTGACCGTCCAATCGGATTGCATTTGGACTTCAACATTTAACTTTTGTAATTTAGTGTCTAACCGGACGGATCGCCGCCATCCGATCGAACGACAGTTCGATCGAACGACCTGAAAGGTAGAGATACTTCTCTGTTTTCAAAGTGCTACAACGAAAACTTCAAAGCCACCATACACAAACACATCCATCCCAAACGAGTAGCCAACAGATCGGATGACCATCCGATCGGATAGCCATCCGTTCGGATGACGCTTCGACACTTACCACACTTGCATCGTTTTACGTAACACTTATCGCTTATACTAGCGTTCTGTAATTAGGCCGACTCTCTAGCGCTCCCTTCAATCCATTAATCAATCCTCACTGTGAGTATACTCGATCCCTTTTTGCTTAACGCACTTTTGGGTGTTACATACGTTACTTATTCCAAATCACATCGAACACACAACGCTACATTTTTAACGCTAACCGCTATTGCATGTTATACGTGACTCGATGAATGCCTGTTTATTATGTTTACACATTGATTGATGTCTACCTGCCTTAGCAACGATAGTACTATAGTTTGGACTCAGCACCTGTTCACTCAGGGGTTGTTAAGGATATTACTTCACGTGTTCGCAGTGGTGAACACATGTTGCGCACTCGCTACCCGCAGTCAACTCGCAGTCATTGGTGTTGATAGGATCTTTGTCGATAACTTACATGCTTCACATTATACGTTGTACGTGCTGGTTATGCGTAAACGATTTCGAACTCTATTATACCATCAAACTTGTATGCTCACCTTTACACTATATGTATTGACTTTTCTTTAACGTATGTGACAGGCGCTTAAATGCTAGGAATGTTATGTTTGATGAATCAAGCTAGGATGGAGTCTAGAAACGAACAATAATTTGAAATCTGAGTTGTGGGAACAATGTTTTGTTTTAAGATATCTATGTCTGTAATAACTGCTTTATTCGATGGGTTATGGTTTGGGACATAACGTTAACTATCTGGTAATTTAGTTGTTATGGAATTCTCATGAACAATCTGTTTTGCTCAGTGCCACGCCCCGATGTTTCCGCCATCGGTTGGGGTGTGACACTATATATATATATATATATATATGGTAAGGTTCATGCGAGAACCACCTTTATTGCGAGAACCGCGAGAACCAATGTGAACACAACCAAAAATAGCTAAAAAAACCTAACCCCCCACCCCAAGCTAAGATGCTAAAAACTAAACCCCCCAAAAAACCTAAAAAAATCTAAAGAAATAAAAAAAAAACACTCAATTTTTTTTTTAAATATTTTTACATTAACATCCCTACTTTTTGTAGCAAAAAAAAATTTAAAAAGAAAAAAAAATTGTCTACTAAAAGTAGAGATTTTTTTATAAAAAATATTAATTTTTTTTTTGTTTTTTTAGCTATTTTTAGGAATTTTTGGTTGTGTTCATATTGGTTCTCGTGCTTCTCGTAATAAAGGGCGGTTCCTAACGGATCCTTCTCCTATATATATATATATATAGTGTGGGGTTCATTGGGGAACACCAAAAAAGTGGGGAACAGGGGAACACCCTTGGATTAACTTAATCAAGGGCTGAGATTATAGATTAAAGTTTTTAAGCTTAAAAAACGCGGAGGGGCATTATTGTCAATTTGAAAAGTTTCAATTAGGTCGTTCACATCTCCTCCATCGTCCCTTTCCCCTCTGCCTTCCCCACCGTCGCCGCCACCACCTCTCGCCGCCGTCCTTCCTTCACGTTTTCTGTTCAAATACACATGTTGTGTGTATTTAAAACCTGATCTGCACCACAGAAATCACGATCTCTATAGCCATAACAATTACACAACGAAGGATTATGCTCTTTGTGAATGTCACCTGTGAATCGGTGAGGTTCATTCTATACTTGATCTTGCTCGTTTTAGTTTTAATATTGATTTCAAATTACCTTATCTGGATTGTGTAGTTTATAACGAATTCATCATAATTCTGATTGAATATCCATTGTGTTTTCTAGATAATAAGCATTCATAGTTGTTTAACGTGAATTGCCAATTCGTTTTATGTAAAAACTTTTTTTAACATGTTAAATTATGTCAAAATGAGTTTTAGTGATGCGGATTCTAGATCCTACTTTGTCTTATCCTTCTGTAATTTTAGGTCTTGATTTTGTGTTGTGTTGTGTTGTGTTGTGTTGTGTTTAGGTCTAATTGTTTGAGATGATCTGAGTTTGAGATAATTTAGCATCATGTGCATACGCCTACCAAGTGTTCGATAAAATGCCTTAATGAACAGCTTTAGCAATTAAACTTTAATTAATTGTTCTTGGCTACTTGTTTGTTAAAGTGCTTCATAATGGTGTTTATATTTACCTATTCTCACATTATCATAATACTATATATTGACCTATAGGTATGTAATCAGAGACTGCATTCATGTCACATGTTTTAATGCTTGTTCTAGATTTGTCATGTCACATGTTTTATACGTGTTCACTAGTTAGTGTAATAGTTCTTTGTTAATCTTGGTTGAAGGCTTAGTCCTTATAAGCTTAGTAGAAACATTTACTTAGTTTGTAGACGTTTATGTTTATGTTGGCTCATCTATCTCTCTCTGGTCACCAGTAGCCAGCTTGATGAACTCGCTGTGGAAACTGCCCTTGCGATGACTGCTAATCGTCCTAATTATGTTCCTAGAGACGGCGATTCGGTGGCTTGATCGGAAAGTCGTCATCACCGATTCAAGTCATCAGCGGCTAGGGTTCAATTGGTAAGAAATCTTAGCTTAAAAATTCCTCAATTCTTGGTAAGTTCATCTTTTGCTGAAATTTCAGATATTAATTCAACATTTAATTGATGATTTTGAAAGTAAAGTAGTTGTAGTTTTTTTTTATTTTTTTTACTTTTGGTTTTTACGTATCTTTTGCTCTAGGAGTGGTGCAGTGGATCATCTTCAATTCGAATGGCTAGAGTTTAGGTCAACTTTCAGGTACCCCTTTTACATTGCGTGTTCCAGATTCGGAAATCATAGGTAAGATCCGCTTACTGTGTATTATTTATTTTGAGTAAATGATTAAAAAATTCATAGTTATATTGTCGTTTGGATAGTTTTGTAACTAATGTACCGAAACAAAAAACAACATGAAATCGAAACAAAAAACACATGAAAAAGCTATACATAAATAATTAAGGTGTACTTTATAAAACAAATAATATTTAACATGTTAAATATTTACTAAACTAAAATAAAACTTAAAACAAAAAATTTTGTATTTTGTCAACCTCAAATCGATACAAAAACAATATGAAAAAGCTATACATAATTTATAAAACAAATAATATTTAACATGTTAAATATTTATGAAACTATTAATTTATAACTTAAACAAAAATTGAAACATACCTTGAATTCATGTATTGGTTCAGTATTATACATCTGCAAAGCCACTAAGTCATCTTCAACAGATTGACATTTTTTCTTTTCTTTTACAATTGTAGTTTCAATTACTCCTTCAGAATTCACAACATTATGAGAACATTTCCAAACAGATTCTTTGATTTCAACTTGAATCAATCTAAATATTGTTCTAGTATATAATTTTGCAGCATGCTTTTCAATATTCAATGGAGTTTTATATTTTGGTGTTGTGTTTTTTGTTTGATGATCTAGCGTTTCTTGTATATATATTTGTTTTTCCATAGCAGCATCAAATGAAAACATAAATTGTATAAACGTATCTCCATAGTGAGTAAAACTGTTGAAAAATGAATTCTCACTTTCTGATCTTGAAGTTGTCCTCATCAATCAACAAAATTCAACATCTTTAAAATAAGATGGAATCCATCGATGTCGAATTTCATACATATCTGACAGCCATTTATTTCCCAAAAGGTTGTATTCTTCCATTAACTCTCCCCATCTCTTCTCAAATTGTTTAGGTCCAGTATAAATGCTCCAAACAAGTTTATGCAACTTACTTTTAAACTCAGCGTTGTTTTCTACATCTCCACAAACCTGAAAAATATTTATTTTAACATGTAAAATAATTTCAATTGAACATGATATTAATAAATATAAAAAAACTTAAAATTTTATATCAATATCTAATATAAGAAATAGATCATCTTTTTGTTGATTATCCTTCTACTGTACTTTTAATGTAAGTTTCCTTTAAGTTTAACATGTTAAAATTCAAAAAATAAAATTCAAATCTCAAGTACTTAAAACACACAAGCATAGAATTACATAACACTTTGATAAATTATTATATTTAACATGTTAATTAATTTTTACCTTTGTTGGAAGTTTGTTTGTAATGTGCCATGTGCAAAGTCTATGTTTGGATTCAGTGAATACTTTTGACACAACAACCTTTATCACCGGATCTTGATCCGTAACAATTATGTTTAGTTATTTTTTGAATGCTTTCAGAAAACTTTCTAGCAGAAATGTAAATGATTCAATATTTTCTTTTGCAATCATCCCAGCTCCAATCGTAACACATTTCCTATGATTATTTACACCAGCAAACGGTACACAAACCATACAATACCTGAAACAATTAAAAAAATAATATTAAAAATTTAAATTAAAATTCAATAAATATTTAATATAAAAAAATATAACAAACCTATTTGTCCTATAAGTTGCATCAAAAGATATAATATCACCAAACGCTTCATAATTGCATTTTGCAGTTTCATCAGCCCAAAAGAAAGCAGACAACTCATCATTTTCTAACTTATATTCAAATGAGAAATTATGCAAATGTTCTCTTCTTCCTTCCATTTTATCCTTTAACATTTGAGCATCATTCTCACCAATAAAAACATTAAGATCCCTTCTGCAATTTTTAAAATCTGTTGTTGTTCCATGCACAAGATATCTTGAACCTCTAATACTGCTTAATACGTTATGAGCACGTCTTGCTCCTATATTATTTGAAGCAACCCTATGAATGAATTTTTCTTCTATTTCATCCAATTTCCTTCTTTTTCTTAACAAATGCTTGTATTCTGAAGAAACTAACTCATGATTATGTCTATCTTCAAATTCATAAAGGATATAACAATCTTTTTCATCACTTAATCTAAATTTCACTCTAGCTTTACAATCTGTCTTTTGAAGATTGGAGTTCCTTTTCTGTTTAGCACTATCTTTTTCATCCAACGTATCAACACTAACATTTTCAGGAGCGAATGCTTTGTTGCAAAGTACATATTTTATTTTAATATTCCCATCTTTATCGTGCTTTTGTGTGACACCCCAGGAAAACCAGTAATTTTCGCAAACCTGCTCGGGGAGCCGCGATACAATACAGGTAAACAACGTCACACCACTAGCTTCCTCAGTAACTACATGCTAAATTTCGGGACGAAATTTCTTTCAAGTTGGGGATAATGTGACAACTCGAATTTCCGACATTCTTTATTCGCATTTAATGCACGTTGACCTTGACTGTTCAGCTGTTTGACTTGTTTGATTTGTAACCATACATGTTATGTTTTAATGAAACGTGCTACGTTTGTGCATATATGTGATTATGGTTGTTGTAAAATATAGTATGGATTATTATAAGCACACTTAGAATGTTTGCCATCAAACAACTCGACGAAACAGAGTTGTGATTCGCCATGAACATACTCGACGAAACAAGTCTGTTTCGCCAAACCGAACTCGACGAAACAAACTGTTTCGCCGGCCCATGATTCGCCGAAGCCCATTACGGGCCCAGAACGTTATTCCGAGTATATTTACGTAAAACGACTTCAGTTTCACATCTTAAGCAATCAGAAACCCTAGAATTCCCTACTAGGTGAATCGACAGGTGTGTGCGTGTTTCCCCAAGTCCTTGAACGATCAAATCATCGTTTCCTTCATCTCGGTTAGTGCGGGTTCGTTAACTCGGTTTCATTAGTGTTCTGATTATTTGCTATATGTTTATGTAAATGCTTGATTTATGAAACGGTTATGAAACTATGTTTATGATGTTCTTGACTTCGATGTATACGGTTAATCTGATGTGAAACTCTATGTTAAACTTGTTACGATCGAATACTCGGTTCTGAATGTTGTTTATATGATCTGGTTCTGAATGCACGTTAGTATCTTGATAGGGTTCGATGATGTGATGTTGTAGGTTAATCGATATGTTGTACACATAACCTAGGGTTCATGCTAGACGATGATTCTTTGATGATTATGTTATGTGATTCTGTGAACGAATGATTACTGCATGATTGATGATTTGTTGATGACGACAGCTAGGGTTTACATGGTTTACGTAACTGACTTCAACCCGTATCAGGTTTGACGAAACTGACATCTTGGCGAAACAGAATGTGTTTCGCCAAGGACAGTCGACGAGATACAAATCTTGTTTCGCCAAACAAGACTCGACGAAACAGGATATGTGTTTCGTCAATATAAGTGTTTCGCCAATATATGTGTTTCGCCAACAAGTGTTTCGCCAACATGTGTGTTTCGCCATTATGTAATCAGCAGCAACTTACTTTAATTCCGTTAAGACTTAACCCAGTTAACTAACTGCTGTTAAATATTAAACATGACTGGTATGATTGTGACTACGTGTTACCTGCTTATACGTGAACAACTTGAACACAAACTGATTATGTATACGTGTATACTCTAGGACGTGATTGATTTAATTGCGAGCACATACTTAGCATACCGAGCAAACCAAGGTGAGTTCACACAGCCAAGGCATGGGATTCTCGGGTTGGGAATCGGGTTGGATTAATTGAAATGGACAACTACTCGTACCTACGCTATCGCTAGACTATAGACCATCGTCCTCAGGATAGTCAGGACACTTACGTAAAACCTACGTAACCTAGTATCTACCATTGTCTCCCGGGTCGGGAGGACACTTACGTAAAACCTACGTAAACTAATACCTACCATTGTCTTCCGGGTCAGAAGGACACTTGCGTAAATCCTACGTAAACCCCACACGTACCACTGTCCTCGGGGAAGGGCACTCACGTAAATCCTACGTGACCTTGTACGTATTCCTGTTCTTGGATTAAGAAGAACACATGGTTGCAAATAGTCTAGTAAGTACAAACATGGGAAGCCCCTATTAGTAAAGATAAACGTGGGAAACCCCCACTAGTAATACATATGACCATGGGAAACCCCCACGATTAGTACGTATTTACATGGGAAGCCCCCACTAAATGCATATATGATTTGTTATAACGATATTACTTTCTGTGAACTCGCTCAACTAGTTGTTGACTATCTGCTGCATGCCTTGCAGGACCTTAGGTACATTGGATCTTGCACGGGAGGCGCGGTCGTTGTGGGCACGGATTATGGATCTTATATTGAAACATTAAACATTGAACTTATTACTTACGTTGGGTTTACATTTATGCTTCCGCTATACACTTAACATGTTTTGTTGGAACACCTTTCATATCGTTTGGTTTAAAGTACATTTAATTCTTATTACGTTTGATATGATTGGTGGCTTGATCCTGGTCAGTCACGCCCCCAAGCGGTGATACTCCGCGTGTGGATTTTGGGGGTGTGACAGATTGGTATCAGAGCCATTGGTTATAGAGAACTTGGTTTTAATATGGGAAAACGTTTTTATTAAAACCAGACTATAACCAGAACAGTGCTCTCAACGATCCACAACGACGCTTCACGCCACGTGCAAGACTCAACATCCTAGGTAATAAGGTTTATGTTTATTGCCTACTTGCTAGAATTGCATAGAACTTTACTCGTGGTATGCTTAGATTACATTGCTCACTATTAGTTATTGCTTGAGAACACTTGTGTGCTTACACTCTTCTGTCATCGCACTATTCGCGAACCTCTCTCACTTACGTTACATTTGCTATGAAGATCATGGCCGGACGTATCAACATGACACAAGCCCAGTTGACGGCTCTCATTAACGAACGGATTGCTGCGGCACTTGCAGCCATACAAGCAGGAGGTATACCCTGCAGTCGTAACTAGGATCTTTAGATCCTACACTCCTAAACCAACTCTTGTGTTTAACCTTGTCCTATTCTTATACACAATAGGTCAACACGCTCAGCCACCTGTTGACACCTTCAAAAATCTCAAGGATTGCCAACCTAGTACCTTCAGTGGAACTGAGGGAGCTGAAGGCCTCCTCCACTGGTTCGAGAGGCTCGAAACTGACTTCGAGGTGTGTGATTGCCCTGAGTCTCGTAGAGTAAAGTTTGCTACTGGAACACTCGAAGGTGCTGCATTAACCTGGTGGGAAGCACAGGTTCAGATGTTAGGGCTGGCCGCTGCTAATGCCACTCCCTGGAACGAGTTCAAGGACCTAATTAAGGAAGAGTTTTGCAGTCGAGAAGACATCCACAAACTAGAGGTAGAGTTCCTCAACCTACAGATGGTGGGGTCTGAAATTGAAGTTTATACGAAGAGATCGAATGAATTAGCCACATTTTGTCCCACCATGGTAGACTCTCCCACCAAACGCCTCGAACTGTATCTCAAGGGTCTGGTGCCCGAAATTCAGAGTCATGTGACCGCAGCTAACCTTGGCACTATCCAGCAAGTCACTCGACTTGCTCATCGTCTCACAAACCAGGCTGTAGAACGAAACAAACTACCGAAACGTGTTAAAACTGATACTGCATGTGCTTCTAGTGATAAAAAACGCAAGTGGGATGAAAACCTGAGCAAGGGATTAATTTTGGTCCAGCCTCTGGCGCAACAGCAAAAGATAGATGACTACCAGAGCCCTAGACAGCAGTTTTCTAGTAGTCGTGGGCAGAGTGGATATCGAGGTAATCATCCAAAGTGTAACAGATGCAATAGACACCACAACGGTCAGTGCAACAAGGGTCGTTGCCAGCGGTGTCTCAAGATTGGTCATGAAGCTAAGGATTGTCGAAACTCACGTCCTGTAACTCAAGAACAACAACGACCGCCTCAATCTTCACAGAATCAGCAACAACAACAAAGATTTAAAGGATGTTTTCAGTGTGATGCTAAAGATCATTACAAGAGACATTGTCTGCATATAAACCAGGACCAGACTCAGAACCACGACCATGGAAATAGGGATGACAATGGGGATAGCGTTGGGGGAAACAATGGAAACAATGACGCCAAGGCCGCATGTACGTGATTGGTCAGGGTGACGCAAGGAACGATCCAAACGTAATAATGGGTAAGTTTCTTCTCGACGACTTTTATGTTACTGTCTTGTTTGATTTGGGTGTGGATACCAGTTATATGTTCTTGAAAGATAGTCAAATGTTACAACGTACACCAACTCCCTTGAACACCAAACATGTCGTAGTGTTAGCTTATGGTACAAGTCTAGAGGCCACACATAGTTCAGGGTTGTAATCTTATCCTCGCTGGGCAGACGTTCCCTATCGATCTCATTCCTATAGTTCTGGACAGCACCTATAGCTCGCGCACCGTATCGTTTAGCTCCAACTGAACTGGAAGAACTGTCTAAGCAATTACAAGAGCTCTTGGATAAGGGCTCCATTCGTCCAAGCTCTTCGCCTTGGGGAGCTCCAGTACTATTCGTGAGAAAGAAGGATGCCACTTTCAGAATGTGCATTGATTACCGCGAACTGAACAAGGTCACAGTGAAGAACCGTTATCCTCTTCCTCGTATCGACGACTTATTCGACCAGTTGCAAGGGTCGAGTTACTACTCCAAGATTGATCTAAGGTCCGGGTATCATCAGCTGAGAGTCCAGGAGGAGGACGTCTCCAAGACAGCATTCAGAACTCGCTACGGTCTCTACGAGTTTCTAGTCATGCCATTCGGGCTAACAAACGCACCTGCAGTTTTCATGGATCTTATGAACAGGGTGTGCAAACCCTATCTTGACAAGTTCGTCATCGTTTTCATCGACGACATTCTGATCTACTCCAAGAGTCAGGAGGAACATGAGCAGCACTTACGTCTTATCTTGGAACTTCTTCGAAAGGAGCAACTGTACGCCAAGTTTTCAAAATGCGACTTCTGGCTTCGTGAAGTCCACTTCTTAGGCCACGTGGTAAACAGGGATGGGATTCATGTTGATCCATCCAAGGTAGATTCGATCAGGAACTGGCCTGCACCTCGTACACAAACAGAAATACGCCAATTCTTGGGTTTGGCGGGTTATTACAGACGGTTCATCAAAGACTTCTCAAAGATTGCACAGCCGCTTACGCTACTGACACAGAAAGGTGTTGTTTATCGTTGGGGTAATGCACAGGAAACAGCGTTTCAGCACTTAAAGGATAGACTTTGTAGTGCACCTATCCTCTCACTACCTGAAGGCACGGACGATTTTGTAGTCTATTGCGATGCATCTATCCAGGGTCTTGGATGTGTGTTGATGCAACGGGATAAAGTTATTGCTTATGCTTCGCGCCAACTTAAGATTCACGAACGGAATTACACTACTCACGACCTAGAGCTGGGAGCGGTTGTTTTTGCACTTAAGATATGGAGACACTATTTGTACGGTACCAAATGTGCTATCTACACTGACCACAGAAGCCTCGAACATATATTCAAACAGAAGGAACTGAATATGCGACAGCGAAGATGGGTTGAACTGTTGAATGACTACGAATGCTCAATCAGGTACCACCCAGGCAAAGCCAATGTTGTGGCTGACGCCCTCAGTCGAAAGGACACCGCGCCTAAGCGCGTGCGAGCTTTACAACTCACTATACAGTCTAGTCTTCCTTCCCAGATACGAAATGCTCAGGTAGAAGCATTGAAACCAGAAAACGTCAGGGCTGAAGCCCTACGCGGCTCAAGGCAACGCTTAGAACAGAAGGAAGATGGTGCTTATTACGTCACAGGACGCATCTGGGTCCCACACTATGGTAACTTACGCGAGCTTGTAATGGATGAAGCTCATAAGTCTCGCTACTCGGTACATCCAGGTTCGGATAAAATGTACCACGACATCAGAACTACATATTGGTGGCCTAGCATGAAGGCCCACATAGCCACATACGTTAGCAAATGCTTGACTTGTGCGAGAGTCAAGGCAGAATATCAGAAACCGTCAGGTCCACTTCAACAACCTGAGATACCACAATGGAAATGGGAACAAATTTCCATGGATTTTGTTACTGGCTTACCTAGATCTCAGTGCGGAAACGATACTATTTGGGTGATCGTGGATCGACTCACAAAGTCTGCTCACTTCCTGGCCATTAAAGAAACAGACAAGTTCTCTACCCTTGCAGACATCTACTTAAAAGAAGTGGTTTCGAGGCACGGGGTGCCAACCTCTATTATCTCTGATCGTGACACACGTTTTACTTCAGAACTGTGGCAAGCAATGCACAAATCGTTTGGCTCTCGATTAGACATGAGCACAACTTATCACCCTCAGACGGATGGGCAGTCTGAGCGCACGATTCAAACTCTGGAAGACATGCTTCGGGCGTGCGTAATTGATTTTGGAAATGGTTGGGAAAAAACATCTGCCACTTGTGGAATTTTCGTATAACAACAGCTACCACACCAGCATTAAAGCTGCTCCATTCGAGGCATTGTACGGGCGTAAATGCCGGTCACCTCTCTGTTGGGCAGAAGTGGGAGATAGTCAAATCACAGGTCCAGAAATGGTAGTTGATACTACTGAAAAGATTGCTCAAATACGACAACGCATGGCGGCAGCTCGTGACCGTCAGAAAGCATACGCCGATAAAGACAGGAAACTACTCGAATTCCAAGTTGGGGATCGAGCACTACTCAAAGTTTCACCCTGGAAGGGTGTTGTTCGTTTTGGCAAACGCGGCAAACTTAATCCACGATACGTCGGACCTTTCGAAGTTATTGAGAAGATAGGCAGGGTAGCCTACAGATTGAACTTACCAGCTGAACTCAGTGCAGTTCACAACGTCTTTCACGTGTCAAATCTGAAGAAGTGCATGTCAGATGAGACCCACATAGTTCCCTTGAAGGAACTCACTATCGACGAGCGGTTGCACTTAGTCGAGGAACCTGTTGAAATCACGGACCGGGATGTTAAGGTCCTCAAGAACACGAGAATCCCTCTTGTACGAGTTCGTTGGAACTCCCGCCGCGGCCCAGAGTTCACCTGGGAGCGTGAAGATCAAATGGAACTCAAATATCCCCAGTTATTCGGAACCAATACAACTACTACTGAGGCTGAAGCTACCAATACAGAATTTCGGGACGAAATTCCAAATCAACGGGGGGATGATGTGACACCCCAGGAAAACCAGTAATTTTCGCAAACCTGCTCGGGGAGCCGCGATACAATACAGGTAAACAACGTCACACCACTAGCTTCCTCAGTAACTACATGCTAAATTTCGGGACGAAATTTCTTTCAAGTTGGGGATAATGTGACAACTCGAATTTCCGACATTCTTTATTCGCATTTAATGCACGTTGACCTTGACTGTTCAGCTGTTTGACTTGTTTGATTTGTAACCATACATGTTATGTTTTAATGAAACGTGCTACGTTTGTGCATATATGTGATTATGGTTGTTGTAAAATATAGTATGGATTATTATAAGCACACTTAGAATGTTTGCCATCAAACAACTCGACGAAACAGAGTTGTGATTCGCCATGAACATACTCGACGAAACAAGTCTGTTTCGCCAAACCGAACTCGACGAAACAAACTGTTTCGCCGGCCCATGATTCGTCGAAGCCCATTACGGGCCCAGAACGTTATTCCGAGTATATTTACGTAAAACGACTTCAGTTTCACATCTTAAGCAATCAGAAACCCTAGAATTCCCTACTAGGTGAATCGGAAGTTGTGTGCGTGTTTCCCCAAGTCCTTGAACGATCAAATCATCGTTTCCTTCATCTCGGTTAGTGCGGGTTCGTTAACTCGGTTTCATTGGTGTTCTGATTATTTGCTATATGTTTATGTAAATGCTTGATTTATGAAACGGTTATGAATCTATGTTTATGATGTTCTTGACTTCGATGTATACGGTTAATCTGATGTGAAACTCTATGTGAAACTTGTTATGATCGAATACTCGGTTCTGAATGTCGTTTATATGATCTGGTTCTGAATGCACGTTAGTATCTTGATAGGGTTCGATGATGTGATGTTGTAGGTTAATCGATATGTTGTACACATAACCTAGGGTTCATGCTAGACGATGATTCTTTGATGATTATGTTATGTGATTCTGTGAACGAATGATTACTGCATGATTGATGATTTGTTGATGACGGCAGCTAGGGTTTACATGGTTTACGTAACTGACTTCAACCCGTATCAGGTTTGACGAAACTGACATCTTGGCGAAACATAATGTGTTTCGCCAAGGACAGTCGACGAGATACAAATCTTGTTTCGCCAAACAAGACTCGACGAAACAGGATATGTGTTTCGTCAATATAAGTGTTTCGCCAATATATGTGTTTCGCCAACAAGTGTTTCGCCAACATGTGTGTTTCGCCATTATGTAATCAGCAGCAACTTACTTTAATTCCGTTAAGACTTAACCCAGTTAACTAACTGCTGTTAAATATTAAACATTATTGGTATGATTGTGACTACGTGTTACCTGCTTATACGTGAACAACTTGAACACAAACTGATTATGTATACGTGTATACTCTAGGACGTGATTGATTTAATTGCGAGCACATACTTAGCATACCGAGCAAACCAAGGTGAGTTCACACAGCCAAGGCATGGGATTCTCGGGTTGGGAATCGGGTTGGATTAATTGAAATGGACAACTACTCGTACCTACGCTATCGCTAGACTATAGACCATCGTCCTCAGGATGGTCAGGACACTTACGTAAAACCTACGTAACCTAGTATCTACCATTGTCTCCCGGGTCGGGAGGACACTTACGTAAAACCTACGTAAACTAATACCTACCATTGTCTTCCGGGTCGGAAGGACACTTGCGTAAATCCTACGTAAACCCCACACGTACCACTGTCCTCGGGGAAGGGCACTCACGTAAATCCTACGTGACCTTGTACGTATTCCTGTTCTCGGATTAAGAAGAACACATGGTTGCAAATAGTCTAGTAAGTACAAACATGGGAAGCCCCCATTAGTAAAGATAAACGTGGGAAACCCCCACTAGTAATACATATGACCATGGGAAACCCCCACGATTAGTACGTATTTACATGGGAAGCCCCCACTAAATGCATATATGATTTGTTATAACGATCTTACTTTCTGTGAACTCGCTCAACTAGTTGTTGACTATCTGCTGCATGCCTTGCAGGACCTTAGGTACATTGGAGCTTGCACGGGAGGCGCGGTCGTTGTGGGCACGGATTATGGATCTTATATTGAAACATTAAACATTGAACTTATTACTTACGTTGGGTTTACATTTATGCTTCCGCTATACACTTAACATGTTTTGTTGGAACACCTTTCATATCGTTTGGTTTAAAGTACATTTAATTCTTATTACGTTTGATATGATTGGTGGCTTGATCCTGGTCAGTCACGCCCCCAAGCGGTGATACTCCGCGTGTGGATTTTGGGGGTGTGACATTTTGCGTAGACAATCTAGTATCAAAACCACATTTTTATTCATACTCTGAATATGCTTGAATTGCACTCTCTAAGGTTTTGAACTTCTGATGAATAGACAGTCTTTTTTCTTCTGGCACATTTGGTACCCAAAATAGAGATCCATGAGGAGTGCTACTTGCATAACTGTTGTAAGATTCACTTGTTGAGATATAATTAGATGATGAAAAGAAAAACAAAAAGAAAAATTAAGACATATTGATAATTTTAAAGATAATGATATTAATAACAATAATAATTATAAGACATAGAGAAAAATTTTTAATACCCTCACCTCCAAATTCACTTGGTCCTTCACTTGTTCCTACACTAGGATTATCATTCATTCCATCCATTTTGAATTTTCAATGTAACCTTTATAAAAAAAAATTATAAGGTCAAATCCATTTTAAGTTTCAATGAACCTTTGTAAATAAAAAATAAAAGACAAATTCTTAACATGTTAACTATGTTAAAAAGCAAATAAACGTTAAGTTTTTCTTAACATGTTAAATATTTATTAACATTTAAAAATAATTTAACACTAAAAATTTGTGTCTAAAATGACAAATTCTAACATGTTAACTATATTAAAAAGCAAAAAAATATTTTAGTTTTTATTAATCGCAAGTTACGTCTTGTGTCACCATGGTTTCCTAGATCACGAGTGATCCGGGTGAGATCAAAGATACATCAGCTCGTAGAAGGTAGGAGCTTTCCCGACAATATACCATTGTGAATAATTATAATTAATACAGAATATTTAATTAACATGTTAAATAAATGTTTTTACTAACTGCATACATGTAACCTTATAATATAAATCATTTAAATTAAATGACAGACAACCTATGAAATTTTTAAACTTTACATTTGAAATCTTATATAAGCACAACAAGTTATATTGATTAACTAATATTTTAGTTTTTATTAATCGCAAGGTACGTCTTGTGTCACCATGGTTTTCTAGATCACGAGTGATCCGGGTGAGATCAGAGATACATCACCTCGTAGAAGGTTAGGAGCTTTCCCGACAACATACCATTGCAAATAATTATAATTAATACAAATTATTTTATTAACATGTTAAATAAATGTTTTTACTAACTGCATACATGTAACCTTATAATATAAATCACTTAAATTAAATGACAAACAACCTATGCAATTTTTAAACTTTACATTTGATATCTGATATAAGCTGAACTAATTATATTGATTAACTAATATTTTAGTTTTTATTAATCGCAAGGTACGTCTTGTGTCACCATGGTTTCTTAGATCACAAATGGTCCGGGTGAAATCAGAGATACATCAGCTTGTAGAAGGTTAGGAGCTCTCCCGACAATATACCATTGTGAAAAATTATCATTAATAGGAAATATTTTTTTAACGTGTTAAATAAATGTTTTTATTAACTGCATACATGTAATCTTATAATATACATCACCTAAATGAAATGAGAAACAACCTACGCAATTTTTAAACTTTACATTTGATATCTGATATAAGCACAACAAGTTATATTGATTAACTAATATTTTATTAATAATATAATATACATCATCTAAACCAAATGCTAAACAAACTATCCAACAAATACAGCACACAGACTTGATCAAACCACTCGTCTAACTAACTCGGCAAAAGAGTATACCTAGACACAACAGTGCAATGTAATAAGAAAGTATAATAAGAAAAGAACGAACTCACCCGGGGGTGCGTATAACTGCAAGTGGATCAGACTAGTAGTCTTTTCTTAGGGCTACAAGTTTCTGGTTCTGATCAGAAAAATTAGCCACAAGATTTTGTTGTTTTGCCCTATGACCTTCTAAGGTTATAGAGACCAGCAAGAATCAATTCAAACAGGTCCAAGAAAAATAAATATTTAATTTAAACTAACAAATTTGGAAATTGTGTTGGAGCAAAATTTAATATAACTTACATACAGGTATTAACGCGAGAACATATTTATCAAACAATTATTCTAGTACAAAGTTAATAAACAAATGATAAATTATAACTCAACTTTTTGAGCTCGAAGCTTGTGGTTTCTTCATTGTCGCCCTTGTTGTATTGGAGCAAAATTTGGAAATTGTATTGGAGCAAAATTTAATATAACTTACGTACAGGTATTAACGCTGAAAGATTACTGACCTCTAATCAAAAACATAATATCAAAAGCTTGTGGTTTCTTCATTGTCGCGACAAATGTTAGCTTTTGATTTCTAGTCGAATGATAACTCAACTAAATGTATCAAGTCTACGCTTCTAGCAGTGATGTGTGTAGCTTGGTTTTATTTGTCATGAAATATTGTACATCATATTATATTTTAAACTTATAGGAAATCCAAGCAAAGTATTTAACTATGTATAGTAAAGCTATAGGAAATGATGATGAAAAAAAATACTCAAAAGAGCGAATCAGTTTTCGAAATGATAAGAAAATCTCAAGAGGAAGCAGTCCATAAATTAGATCTTAACAAGAGAGAGATACTACATACACCAGTAACCATACTAGTACTAAAGGAAATTTTGGTTGAAGCATTCATCGAGCAGTGTGTGTGCACATTCTAACTTATCAGTTTTGAGCAACACAACAGAATACACTCCTCTATGTAGACTTTTTTTTATATAATATTATAATATTAAGTAACCATACCAGTACTAAAGGAAATTTTGGTTGAAGCATTTCATCGAGTAGTTGGTGTGCACCTTCTAACTTATCAGTTTTGAGCAAGATAACATAATACACTCCTCTATGTGTTGTATCTAATATTAGCATTTGCAGATCAACAACAAATATGATAACATCTAACCTAGATAACATGAATGCGGTGTTATATATAACACGTCTCTATATAAATGAAATTTAATTAAAAAATATTAACATGTTAAATTTTTTTTTAAAAAGCTAAAAAACAGAAACATAAATATACATATAATCATAATTTCCTATAATCAGGTTAAATTACAAAAAACTTAATTGATAATCGCAAATAAATGATACCTTAACCTGAGATTTAAGATCTGAAACCCTAGAAACTAATACTACATAGATCTCAGTCAAAATCGGCAACATCTATAGTTTTGTAATAGTTTTCCTCAAGCATATCTGAAAAATATGTAAATTATTAGTGTAGATTAGAAAAATCTCAGCCGAAATATGAAAAATTGAACAGATCTGAAAAATATGGTGCTAGACCTTCTATTATATCGCAGTGGTGCTAATGCTGGTGGCGTATTGTAATGGTGGTGGTGGTTTATGATGGTGATGGTGGCGGCGTATGACGGTGACTTAGAGAGAACCTAAGGTTTCAAAGTGAGGAAGGATTCTATTTGAATGTGGTGGTGTACTAGATATTTTTTTTGCACAAAAATGCCACTGTTCCCCATTTTTTTAGAGTTCCCCAATGAACTCTCCCCTATATATATATATATATAACATTACGCTTCTTTTTTGTCTATTCAAATTTTGCTAACGATCCTTTCGTGTATGTGACCATGTAGAACTTGCCTACAACATGACTGTTACTGAAAAATGGGACGTGTACAGCTTTGGTGTGGTAGCACTTGAGACGATCACAGGGAAGCATCCTAGAGATCCCTTTTCATCCATTAGCTATTTGAATAGTCATGATACAACATTGGAAAATATGTTGGACATGCGACTCCCTTATCCAACTAATAAGTCAACTGAAAAGAAAATTATGTGTGTTTATAATGTAGCACTTGCGTGCGTTCTCACAGATCCAAAGAATCGACCGACAATGAGAAACGTGTCTCAGGAATTATCGTGTTGAGGGCATCATTTGGGCTATCTCTTAGTTTTTACATATTGAGAACAACCTGTAAAGAAAGCTATAAACTTGAAACTTTCATACTGTTTGAAATATGGATCAAAATGTCTAAAATCTATGAACTGAAACATTCTAGTAAATAACATGTGCAGATCACTTTCTTCTCTTTCACAATTTAACACTAAACCCCTTCATTTCATTAACCTTAAGTATGTGCACACAGTGCTACAAATCACGTGTATGTCCCCTAAACCAGTAAAAAAACGGGTTTTAATATCTAATTCACGTTAAGCAAACAATAGTAAGAAGCTCTAGTATATTTAAAAAACCTAAATGTAATAGAGCCCGGTTTTTTACTCAGCTCTATATATATTTTACCTGCCACTTGTTTGTAAATTGCTACTTTAGTATTTTAATGTGAATTTTCACATTTAATTATAATGAAACTGAAGTAGTTTTTGAAGAAAAACACAACCCAACAAAGCCAACTCTATTACATAAAAAAAAAAAAAAAAAAAAAATGCAAAGCTAGGCTTTCCTACACACCAAACAAAATTTATTGATAATTCAATCCATTCCATCATAGCAACCAAACATAACAAACCCTGGTCCATTTAATCATTCACCATAACATTTGCTCCAACCAAACAGACCCTAGTGTTATTATACTTCTACATTAGTGCTATAAAACAGACCCTAGAGTTACCATTCTTCTACGAATCATCTCCTAAGTTTGTAATGACAGCTGGTCCAAGGTACATGGAAAAAACATGTGTCTCACAACAGCCTTGATATGATGTTTTATTCTATTATACTTCTTTTAAAATTAAAATTCAAAATCGGCAACCTGAGCGCCGTATTCAAAATTGATGCATCACCATCCTTTCATATTCCATATCATACACCACCATCTGCATTCTTTAAACAAGAAGCTTCAGTATTCCTAATACCCATCTGAATTGAGCCATTCCAATGAAATAATATTAAATTGTTGTTTGTTTCAAATTTTTTAACGAAATGGTTCATTCCATCAAAGATGCCATCTGTTTCCATTCCATACCTTTGTAAAAAGAATTTTTCCCACTATACCCTCAAAAGGTTAGCAAATCCAACAAAATGTAAAAGTAGTGGAACGTTCTCCTTCTGTCTTCCTGTTTGATGCTCTAGACTATACGGTGTGAACGTGGAAGCCATTCCACGCTGGGCACACCATCCTAGATACGGCGGTAAGAATTCCACCGGCGTGGAGGGCATAGTGAGAGACGACGTGGCCGCGTGTGATTTAATGCAATAAATATTAATGTTTTTATTTAACTTTAATAGATTTTTAGAGTAAATTGCCAAATTGTCCCTGAGGTTTGGTCAAGTTTACCATTTTCATCCAAAATAATTTTTTGTACCATATTGCCCTTCGCTTTTAAGAATTTTGCCATTACCATCCAAACATCTAACTTTTTTTCCCAAAATCGTCCCTGAGGTTTGTGATATTTTGTCATTTTCATCCAAATATCTAACAAAAAAATATAACCCAAATTAGATATTTTGATGAAAATGACAAAAAATACCAAAAGTGAAGAGCAATATGATACAAAAAAAAAAAAAAAAATTTGTTTTGGATGAAACTGGCAAACATACCCAAACCTCAGGGACGATTTTGGCAATTTACATTTTTATTTTATTTTAGTATATAATAATAATAATAATAATAATAATAATAACAACAACAAGTGTGTGCTACGTGTCGAATAACGCCACCCTTTCACGCCCCATTCCACTCCTCCCTTTTTTGCATCACGCCACTTTTCTGACGCGTGCTGACGTGGCTGCCACAATAATGTCTAAACACCAATTCAAAAGAAAACCCAATAAATTTTGGAAAAACCACCTTTTAGGAATTGAACCCAGGATCTAATGGTCCAAAGCCTTATCACACCCTCAAAATGCCACTATGCTATAACGCCATGGACATCCATATAATTTGTTTGTAATATCTGTAGTAAATTACATATTTAATGTGTTTATTTCAATTCCACATATAACTTTATTTAGAGGCTAAGTTACATTTACATTTACATTTACAACATATACAAACCACATAGCAGGGAGTAGTATTACCCTGTCTTTTGTTCAAATGGGCGGCTGCCCCTCTCCTATTGGACCAACCAGTTTATTATTTTATACACACTTTTAAATTAGGTTTTTGCCCTGGAATAGTGTTTCTCTTCCATTGGTTCAAATGGGCGGCGAGCAATACCATTAGACCAACCAGTTTATTATTTTGTATCCACATTAAAATTATGTTTTTGCCCCCAGTTAAAAAATACGGTTTTGTCTCACCTTCAAAATACATTTACCCTTTTGCCCCGAGCTAAAAAATACGATTTTCCCCTTGGTAAAAAAATTACGCTTTTACGCCTCAGCCAAAATTAAGTTTTCGCCCCAGTTCAAAAAATTACGGTTTTGCCCACAGTTTAAAATTATGTATTTGCCCCCAGTTCAAAATAAATTTATGCTTTTGCCCTCAGCTAAAATTTACGAATTTCCCCTCGGTTCAAAATTACGATATCACCCTAAATTCAAAATTACGTTTTTGCCCCTAGTGCAAAATAAAAATATGGTTTTCCCCTAGCTAAAAATTAGGATTTTACACTCGGGAAAAAAATTTGATTTTTCCTCCAAGTAAAAATAAAAATATGACTTTGCCTCCAGCTAAAAATCATGTCAAAGAGCTGCCTAATACTTTTTTTAATTTTTATTTCTAGCAAAACTATAGTACTGTTTTTTAATTGGTTGAGAATTATTCGGCCATCGCCCCGCAACGCGAGCAGGGCATCACCTAGTACTATACATAAAGGTAATTTACATTAGGAGGGCGTTTTTGTCATGGTCACTGTAGTGGTACATGGAACCGTCAAACCGCGTGACCACCCCATGTGTAAAAGTCATCTCCTAAATTCGTAATGACATTCAATCCAGCTGGTGTAAGGTACATGGTAAAACACGTGAATCACAACAGCCTTAAAAGTTTTTTCTATTACTTTTGTTTTTCTTTCAAAATCAAAACTTAGTAATTTGAATGTGGACCCTAGAAACATATCAATTTGTAAATCTACAAGTCAACACCTTCCAACAAAATTCACAGACTTCAAGTAAAGTTGGCAATTTTAATTCTAACTCAATTACTCAAGTCACAATACACCGTCCCAACAATTCGCGCACTTCAAAAGTTTGCCCCAAAAATTTGTTAAATTCAATTTTAAGAAAGTATGAAAATCGAACAAAAGGGGAACCCTAACTAACTAAGTATGAAAATATAATGTTATAATTAAATGATATGAGCGAACAAAATTTGAACTAAGAGAACATATGGTGTTCTCCCCAACCTGATATTGAGACAATTCACAAAATAAAAATGATATTAGAGTCACATACGAATTCCTTACGAAATATGTTACCGACCATGGTAGGCATTGAATATGTAACCCATGGCTAGATATGTGATTTTACAACTTTTGTTGTTGATTATGTTATTCTATGAAATTGTTCATCAACTATATTTTTATATATAAGTCAGTCTTCTTTTTTTTTTCTTTTTTTCATTAAGGTTAAGGAACCCCCAGTAAAATTTTATAAAATTAACAAAAAAAAAAAAAAAAATTTACAAGGGTAAACGAGTTATATTTTTGGGACAAAGTGACAAACCCCCAAAATTTCTCTTTTATGTAGACTACAAAATAGGCCCTGTAGGCTATACATATGGATATGGACATATGGAGATGGCCATATGGGTTTTGTACCTAGCCTTTATGTTCCAAACATATTTGCTACAAACTCTAAAATTACCACACAATTCAAACCAAACTTCAAGTCTAATATATGTCAAATCTCCCGTTTGATTTTATAACCATGACCCACTATAATAATAGAATTAACATTCACATTCTCCACTCCTTTCATAAGACGTATCATGATCCTTGGGCCATTGCCATACGAAGCCCAACAAGCATTATAGTTTACCATCCTCATCCATTCAATTAGATTTATAAATCCCAAATGATAAATCCATTCCCTAGGGCCCAATGCTCATTTACAGTAATCCTTTTGGGCCTAAAGCCACCCCTCTTGTTAGATATTACCTCCATATCTAATCCCACTTTCACAGGCCCAATGAAGTATATAGTAATATCTATTAAGTTGGCACTGGGCCCATCTTTAAGCCCACTATTCCAGAATTCCCAGTTCTTCTTATTTGACCCTAAAACAACCCATAAAACTCTTATCACCTCAATCTGGTCTACCTTACTCCCACATTTCTTCACCCAGTATCCATCAGCTTCCACCAGTGGCGGACCCAAGAATTATTTGCTGGGGGTGCGGATAAGGCGTTTAACCATATTTTCAAGGGGTGCGGTCAGGTTTTTTTTGCCTAAAATATACTCTAATTTTTTTTTCAAAGGGTGCGGCCGCCCACCCACGACTGTGGGTATGATGGGAATCAGCTATGAGAGGGAATGAGTTATAGGTATTCTTAAGGGGCTAAAGTGTAATATGTGGGGTAGCATAAGTAATAGAGAATAAGGCATGTTAGAAGTAGGATTAAGTTTGTTTAGTTTGTTAAGGCTCCTGCATTGCGTGGAGAGAGGGCGTAGCCCTGGATTATCTTTGTCTCTGTTCATCTTTTATCTTTTCGTATATCATCATCTTGTAACCTGCCTTTGAATCATTCAATAAACCGTTTATTTTTCCTGATATTGAGACAATTCACGAAAGTCGCATACGAACTCCTTACAAAATATGTTACCGACCATGGTAGGCATTGAAAATGTAACTCACGGCTAGATATGTGATTTTACAACTTTTGTTGTTGATTATGTTATTCTATGAAATTGTTCATCAACTATATTTTTATATATAAGTTAGTCTTCTTTTTTTTTTTTTTTATTAAGGTTAAGGCACCCCGGTAAAATTTTATAAAATTAACAAAAAAATATTTACAAGTATAATCGAGTTATATTTTTGGTACAAAGTGACAAACCCCCAAAATCTCTCTTTTACGTAGACTACAAAAGCCTTTATTTTCCACACGTATTTGTCACAATAATCTTGTAGGGATGGTTCAAATGAAAAACACTTTTAACTAGGGGTGTGCAGAATTCGTTTCGATTATAAGAATTCGAATTCGATTTAATTCGAGTCAAGTAAATCGAATACGAATTTATAATTTCAAATTCGATTCAATTCGAAATTCGAATAAAAAATATACATTTTTATTTATTATTTTTATATATAATACATATATAACTTTGATTAGGCTATACTATAAATTATTTTCAAATTTTTCCAAGTATTAAAATTACCCATTACCAAACCTACTACATGGCCCATAACTAAAACCTAAGTAACAAATCTATCAATAGATTTTTAAGCGTAAAAATATTAACTTGTAGTGTGAAGTGGTTATTTCCGACTTCTCGTTTTGAATTTTAGACTTGTGGTACTTTATTTGGAACTTTTTAATGTGATATCGTGCTTTATGGCTGCTTTAAAATTTATGTTTCATTATGAAAGTTTTTTGCATGTTTTTAAAGAATCTGAATTAAATCGAATTTATTCGAATTCGATTCGAATTCGAATTTTTAATCGAATACGAATCGAATACGAATTGGGTTTTTTATTCGAATACGAATTCGAATCGAATTCGGTAGGTTTTAATCAAATTCGAATCGAATACGAATTCAAGGAAAAATAAAAATTATTCGAAAAATTCGATTCGAATAATTCGAACAATTCAATATTCGATTCGATGAACACCCCTACTTTTAACGCGAAAACTCGAAAACTAACTAAAAGAGCCTAAAAAAACACACAATTTTTTTTAAAATTTTTTTTATTAAAAATCGCTAGTTTTTGTATATAAAAAAACTTTTTTTTTCAATTAAAAAAAATTTGTAGTGCACATGTGTAATAATTCACATGTGTAGTCCACATACACATGTGTACTATTACACATGTGCACTACAATTTTTTTTTTTTTTTAAAAAGTTTTCTTTTTTTTTTTGACAAAAAACTTTCATTAAAAACCACCCCTGACCAAACGGGTAAAATGTCAAAACAAAACAGAAGCCCCGACCCAAATGGGCAAAGGCCAAAACTACAACATGTACACAGGGTATTTACACCACTCATTCCAACTAATATATTTTCAAGAGGCAAATTGGAAAATAATAATCCCATCTTTCTAAAATTGGCCAATAATAATCCCAAGTCAGTTATTAGCCAATAATAATCCGACCTAGTCCATTTTTTTTTGTAAAATAGTCTGCCGTTAAAATAAGCTTAACAGAGTTAAATGTTTTTCCGAATTACAAACCGATGTTTTAGGGATTTTGATCAGAACGAGGATACGAGTCGATTGATGTAAAACTTACCTCGAAATTGTGTTCGAAATGGCTTGAATTTTGTTAATTGGAAGTTAAACACCCGAATTGAAGCACCGTTTTCGTGCGTTGGGGGCATTATTTCGATGTAAGTTTTATATCAATTGACACGTATCCTCATTCTGATCAAAAGCCCTAAAACATCGGTTTGTAATTCGGAAAAACACTTAACTCCGTTAAGCTATTTTAACGGCGGACTATTTTACAAAAAAATTGGACGAGGTCGGATTATTATTGGCTAAACTGACTTGGGATTATTATCGGCCAATTTCAGAAAGATGGGATTATTATTTTCCAATTTGCCTTTACAAGATGATCTATTTTGAAGTCATCCAAACCCTCTCGATTTAATATCTAATAAAATCTCTTGAGCACTTCTCCTGTATTGATTAAACACCAACTCATTTCTAGTCTTCCATATACACCAACACGCGGTAATTACCAATCCTCGTAAAATTTTCTTTTTTTTTCTTTCTTGGTTGGAGTTATGAATATCCATCAAATCTTTGAATCCAAAAGCGAATATCGGAGGGACGTTGCACCAATTACAGAAAGCCGCCCATACACGAATCGCCATCGAACATGCTGTAAATAGATGATCCAAAGATTCCTCATACTCATCGCAGAAAGGGCACATAACCGATGTTATCTCTACGTTCCTTTTTCTCAGATTGACTCTGGTAGCAAGACAATCCAAGTTACCTCTCCAAGCTATGATATTGCATTTGATAGGGACCCACTTGCTCCATTCATAAGTAGGAGGGTGACTAGATCCCCTATCAGAAATTAACGTCTTTTTAACCGACTTCACCGAAAATCCATCCTTTCTGTCGATGTTCCACATCCATGTGTCCTTTTCGTTTGACAATCTCACCGTGTTAATAGCTTCTTGACATTACTGCCATTCCTTACGTTCAATATCAGACTCGGGCAATCTAACCCAACTCCAGCAATGATCGCCGTTTAAATAGCGAAAATTAGTATGCAAAAAAATGGCATGTTTTTTAGGCTTTTTAGTTAGTTTTCGAGTTTTCGCGTTAACTAGTGGTTTCCATTTGAACCTTCCCCTAATCTTGTATTGTTGTAGATGAGAATTATTGGTTAGAAACTATTGTTTATACAACCTAAAACATTTCTAAACCCCTATAATCATCATCATGATACTCAGTAAATCCCACCAATAGTAAATGTAAGGTAGGGTCTGAGGAGGGTAAGATGTAGACAACCTTACCTCTACCCCGTAGGAATAAAGAGGCTGCTTCTGGTGAGACCCTCGGCTCGATGGTAGTTTTGTATCAAGCCTTGGATATAAGGCACATAACACTCAACAATTAAGACAAAGGCCAATTAGTGCATGTACTCCCTTGTTTTTCGGCTATCAACTCCACCACATGATGCATGATTAACCATCCCCCTCTTTTAACATTATTTTTACGAAATTAGTAAAATAACGTTAAAATTAGTGCACTTTCACTTTTGCCACCCGAGGGCTCACACATATATACATTATATGCGCATACCGCAAGCCGGGCGTTTGTTTATTTTAATTGATATATAATAGCTTTTGTTTATTTTATTTGAAGAATAATATTTTTTTCTAATACATAATATATTTTTTTGCGTTTTTTTTCATTTAAGTGCGTTTTTTTTTCTTAGACCCTCATTTTTTTTGCGCTTTGCGCCTAGGCCATAGGCAAGGCCTATGCACCTGACACCTTTGATAACTATGCTTTCTTCTTAGTTCTACCATTCGTCTTTCTTCTTATTGTTTTTATTAGTGCTTTAAGTCTTAATTGTTAGTGTTTTAAATCTTAATCAGTTCCTACTTGCTACAATTGTTAGTGTTTTGCAAGTTGCAAAAGGTTAATTTGTTAATGGTAGGAGAGTATACTAAATTGTTAGTGTTAAATTGCCATATTTATAAATTTAGCATGATATTAAAATTACTGATATCCCAACGCAATAACCGATATCTCAAATATCGGTCCTTGACCGATATCCGGTATTTTCGTAACTTTCCAGAACCACCACCGGTCGTCTCGTTCCGCCTTTACTCCAAACCCTATCTCCCATTTAGAGTGTGAAAGGCATCTCACTGCCACCACCAACGCCTTTAGGATCTGGAAGAATGATTTTGAATTGTTAAGGTGAAAATGTTTTATGATGAATTGTGGAGATTCTGCATGATAATTAGGCGTTTGCATTATTTGAATTATGTAGCAGTGAGTTTGTGAACTTACATTTTAACATGACAATAATTATGCAGTTGTTTGTATACGTTTACAAGGGTCAAGTTATTCTACAAAGGCTTCTAATTGTAAGAAGTGTAAGAAGGATTTATAGAGTGACAAGTGTCCAATAACCTAAAACTAAACCCACTACATCACCACCAAAAACCTAAACACCCACCCACCCCCACCCCACCACCACCACCACCCAAAAACCTAACCCCCCCCCCACCCCCCACCCCCCCACAAAAAAAAAAAAAACAAAAAAAAACTATACCTCACCAAAAAACCTAAACCCCCCCCCCCCCCCACCCCCCACCTCCACCCCCAAAAACCTAAAAAAAACCTACCCCCCTCCCCAAAAACCTAAAAAAACCTAACCCCCCCCCCCCCCCAAAAAACCTAAAAAAAAAAATATAAAAAAAACTAAACACCCATCCCCACCACCACCCAAAAACCTAAACCCCCACCCCCTCGGCAAAAAAAAAAAAAATAAAAAAAAAATAAATAAATAAATATATATATATATTTTTTTTTTGGGGGTGGGTGATGTGGGGGGTGGGGGTGGCGGTTTTTGGTGGTGGTGGATGTTTAAGTTTTTTTTTTTTTTTTTAGTGGGTTTTTTTGTGTAGTGAGGTTTTTTTAGGTTATTGGACACTTGTCACTCTATAAATCCTTCTTACACTTCTTACAATTAGGATCCTTTGTATTTGATCCTAATCCTAGAAAACATATGTATAAAATTAGAAAACATATGTATAGACTCGTTAGTTAACCTTAAATTTTTAATCTATTATGTAACAATATTTAATCTATAGCCATCATAATCATTTACATAATATAGATCATAAAAGTGAATAAAGGTGAATGAAGAAAATAACATAAACCTTATTATTTAAGAAATATACTTGGGTATGTAAGATTAAATATATTATGTAACAATATTTAATCTATAGCCATCATAATCATTTACATAATATAGATCAAAATATATAATAACCTATTAAATAATTAGTTGGTAATTGTTGATGGACCATATTACCCTTATTAACTAATTAGGTTTCCTCCTGAGTGCTTATATAAAGGAGTCTTATGTAGAGGTTGAGGGTTACACAGTTACACATCCCATTAGTCATAACATCATCATCAACCTCCTCTCCTAAACCGATTCCCTTGTCGGTTTTCTTAGTCCCCATCATCAGTTAGCACCCTAAGGAGGAACCGGCTCACACTGACAATTATGTCGAACTCGATGTCATCTTCTCTGACTGGATTCTCCACCGCATTGAATGCTATAACAGGTATGCTTTAATGTTTTCTTACATGTTTGAACAGAACCGAACCAACATGTGGTATCAGAGCATATGTTGATTAGTCGGTTCTGTTTTAATCCGAAAATCTGGAAAACGGAATTGAAAAATTCATCACAGATTACGTTTTTGCCATCCGAAATCCTCATTACGGATGATTTCGGATGATCACGGATGATTTCGGATCTGGAAGTTCATCATTACGGATCATCACTGATCATTACGGATGATTTCGGATCTGGAAGTTCATCATTACGGATCATCACTGATCATTACGGATGATTTCGGATCTAAGTTTCATCATTACGGATCATCACTGGTCATTACGGATGATTTCGGATCTGAAGCTACATCATTACGGATCATCTCTGATCATTACGGATGATTTCGGATCATTACCTATGCATTTCGGATAAATGTTTGAATTTTCGATTTAGGGTGCATCATAAGTTCTTGATTACGGACCATTTCGGACTCATTACGGATTCATTTCGGACTAAGCATCCATCACGGATCATTCGTACTGAGTATCACCATTTCGGATCAATTTCGGACTAAGCCTCATCCGAAATCATCCGAAATGCGTCCGAAATGGATTCATCCGAAATCATGAGTGTTTAATGTGAACTAATTTATTTTTTTTCGGGGCTCCCGCCCCGAACCCCGGGCGGGGGCACGCTGTCCCCCGCAACAGGTGGTTTGCTATTAAATAAATGGTTTTGTAATTTACTTAGTTAATTAATCAGAATCAGATAATGTTTTACAAAACCAAAATAGCTTAACTTGAATGAGTTTTTGATGTATCATTTCTGGCCAAAGCTGACTTGACACATCTACTTATCGTTCAAGTATTATGAAAGCTATGTTGTGTGTGCATCATAAGCATGAATGTCTTAATTTCTGGCCAAAGCTGATTTAAATTCATTCATAGATGGCATACTCAACAAGTGCATAACTAAAGTGATTGTCTCAATTTCTGGCCAAAGCTGATTTGTTACAACCACTTTGCACATATGCTTAAATGATTACACTTCTGGCCAAAGCTGTTTTGTCTTCGTTTAAGTAGAATTTTTTAGCTAAGTCTATTATTTTGATGTTAGTAATAGACAATATCACAGCTTCATAATGTAAAATGGTCATTATTTATGCCTGCCTTAATATAACATGCCCTTAGATCACATTAAGACTTCTTTCTTAGTATCATAATTCGCTCATCTTATTTCCACTATCAGCACCCAATCAAGGGATTCCACCTTTGACTGGTGATAACTTTGCTCCATGGAAGGATGCTCTCATGCTTACACTTGGGATACTAGACTTTGATTACGCTCTAAGAGAGGATAAGCCAGCGGATCTTACTCCACAAAGTACTGCTGCTCAGCAATTAACTCATGATAAGTGGACTAGGTGTAACCGCATGTCTCTCATGTTCATGAAGCAGTCCATAAGCAGTGCAATCAGGGGAGCTATTCCTGATTCTGAAGATGCTAAAACCTACTTGGCTTCTGTGGAGGCTCAGTTCAAAGGGACGCCTAAAGCACACGCTAGTACTCTTATTCTCAAGCTGGTGACAACTAAGTATGATGGGAGGAGCGGCATTCGCGAGCACATCATGATGATGAATGACATGGCCAATAAGCTGAAGGGGCTGGAAATGGAAATCAGTGATGGTTTCCTTGTTCATTTCATCATTACTTCGCTTCCTTCGTCCTTTGAAGCATTCAAGATCAATTACAACACTCAGAAGGACAAATGGACGATGAGTGAGCTGGTCGCCATGTGCGTACAGGAGGAAGAGCGTATGAGGATGGATCGCCATACTGATGTTGCAAACTTCACTACCTCCAACTCTAAGAAGCGGAAGAACAATTATCAGAGGAAGGATGCTTCAAAAGTCCAAAGGCCTAACCCTAATCCTAATACAAGTGCAGCTTCCAGCTCTAAGAACTCCTTAGGCAGTATCCGCTGCAAGTTCTGTAAAAAGACAGGACATATGCAGAAGGAATGCCCTGATTTTAAGGAGTGGCTGGCTAAGAAAGGTAACGATTATTTTATGATACTTGAGTCCTATAATTTAAGTGTTCCTGCTAATTCTTGGTGGTTTGATTCTGGTTCTATGGTTCATGTTACCAATTCTACTCAGGGATTCCTTTCAATCCGAAAGCTGGAAAGAAACCAAAGAACGCTTAAGGTTGGGGATGATCGAGAATTAGAAGTGAAGGCCATTGGAACATTACAATTAGTTATGAAAACTGGTTTATGTATTAAACTTTATGATACTTTATATGTTCCTGAGGTAACTCGGAACCTTGTATCAGGACCAAAGTTAGACATGGACGGTTTTATTGTTTCCCATGGTCATCGCAAACTCTCTATCCTTTATGATTCTGTTCTTTATGGTACTGGTGTTCTGGATGGTGGTCTCTATAGATTAGAACTAGAAGATAACTTTTCCAAATCTTTGTTGTCATATAACATTAATGAATCACTCACAAAGATGGAAGAGAAACGAGACTTTGAAACTTCATCCATGTTGTGGCATCAGCGTTTAGGCCACATCTCAAGAGAACGATTAAATCGTCTCGTAAAGGATGAAGTCTTACCTCCTCTCGATTTCTCCGATTTTGGAACATGTGTCAAATGTCTTAAAGGTAAAATGACATTAGCGAATAAGAAAGGTGCCACTAGGAGCTCTAATTTATTAGAACTCATTCATACTGACATTAGTGGTCCCTACCAAATCGCTGGCATAACAGGACATACTTCATTTATCACTTTCATTGACGATTATTCTCGTTACATGTACTTGTATCTGATTAAGGAGAAATCTGAATCTCTTACAACTTTCAAAGATTATAAGGCTGAAGTTGAAAAGCAATTAGATCGTCAGATTAAAGTTGTGAGATCAGATAGAGGCGGTGAATATTATGGAAGACATACTGATGTGGGTCAAGCTCCTGGTCCATTTTATGAGTTTTGTAAGGGTCAGGGGATTGTGAACCAATACACCATGCCTGGTACACCTCAGCAGAACGGTGTCGCTGAAAGAAGAAACCGTACCCTTATGAACATGGTGCGCAGTATGTTAGCCAACACTAATTTACCATTATTCCTCTGGACTGAAACATTAAAAGCAGCTGTTCATATACTCAATAGAGTGCCTTCTAAGTCTGTCCCTAAAACTCCTTATGAACTTTGGACAGGAAGGAAACCGAGTCTTAAATATATGAAAGTATGGGGCTGCATTGCTGAAGCAAAACTTTACAATCCTTTCCTAAGGAAACTTGACCCTAAAACAGTTACACGTTTCTTTATCGGGTATCCTGAGAACTCAAAGGGTTATCGTTTCTATTGTCCTTCCCATGTCACCCGTATTGTTGAAACCAAGCGTGCCGCGTTCCTGGAGGATTTCAAGGTCAGTGGGAGCAGTACCAACCCTTACGAAGAATTGCAAGAAGTACAAGACGCGGGGGGGGGGGGGGGGGGAGAGACTCGTCGCTTACCATTACTCCGATTACTCCTCTTGTACCCAATGCAACTACTGTACCTGAAGCTACTGCACCAACTCCAAATTCACCTCTATAATCAGAACCCATTATACCTCATGACGAAGGCACATCAAACGCTCAAAACCAAGACAACGCTGAACCCGCTAATCCACTCAGGAGGTCATCTAGGCAAAGAAGGCCTACTAATTGGGATGATTATGTTACTTATCTGACTGAAATGGATCCCGGAAAGCTTAATGATCCTATCTCTTACAATGAAGCCATTAGTAGTGATCAGTCTTCTGAATGAAATAAAGCAATGATTGAAGAGCTTGAATCCATGAAGAAAAATGACGTTTGGGATTTGGTAGAATTACCCAACGGAGCCAAACCCGTAGGATGTAAATGGGTATTCAAAACAAAACTGGATCCGAATGGGAACGCTGAACGCTACAAAGCGAGATTGGTTGCAAAGGGCTACACTCAGAAAGAAGGAATTGATTATCAAGAGACGTTTTCACCTGTCTCTCGTAAAGATTCATTAAGGATCGTCATGGCCCTAGTAGCTCATTTTAACTTGGAGTTACATCAGATGGACGTTAAAACCGCTTTCCTTAACGAAGATTTGGACGAAGATGTTTACATGAAGCAACCTAAAGGCTTCAAACCTGAAGGTGAGGAGCATCTAGTCTGTAAGCTGAAGAAATCCATTTACGGGTTAAAACAAGCATCACGTCAATGGTACCTCAAGTTTGATGAAGTCATGAAGAATCAAGTGGATTAATGCACCTACCTCAAGATGAGTGGGAGCAACTTTACTATTCTTGTCCTTTACGTTGATGACATTCTATTGGCAAGTAATAGTTTAGACATGTTGCATGAGTCGAAGCGGTTACTCTCGCATAACTTCGACATGAAGGATCTTGGAGATGCTTCTTACGTCATTGGCATCGAAATTCACCGAGATAGACACAAAGGGATCTTAGGATTGTCCCAAAAGGCTTACATAGATCGTGTCCTTACACGATATAACATGCAACAGTGCAAACCCTCCGTCGCTCCGGTAGTTAAAGGAGATGTTTTCGGTTCATTTCAGTGTCCGACAACAGAGGTTGAGAATGAGCAAATGAGCCAGATACCTTACGCGTCAGTAGTCGGGAGCTTGATGTATGCTCAAGTCTGTACTCGCCCAGATATCGCTTATATTGCTGGAATGCTAGGCCGTTATCAGACTAATCCTGGCCTAGATCACTGGAAAGCAGCTAAGAAGGTACTTCGATATCTGCAAGGGACGAAAGACTATAAGTTGACTTACAGAAGAAGTGATCATTTAGAAGTGGTGGGCTATTCTGATTCTGACTTTGCAAAGTGCAAAGATGACAAGAAATCCACTTCGGGCTATATCTTTATGTTAGCAGGCGGCCCTATCTCATGGAAGAGTCATAAACAACAGTTGACCACAACTTCCACAATGATGGCAGAGTACATAGCTGTTTATAACGCAACGTGTCATGGAATGTTGCTTAGAAATCTGATCACTGGACTCAAAATCGTTAATTCCATTTCTAGATCATTGAAGCTTTACTGTGATAATTCAGCTGCCGTTAGTTTCTCGAACAGTAACAGTTCGACTGGAGCTGGTTTATATCTCGACACGAAATATCTGTTCGTACGAGAACGAGTTGAGGAAAATAATCTTTGTATCGAGTATATTAGTACTAAGGATATGCTTGCGGATCCGATGACTAAAGGTCCCCCTCCTAAGGTTTATGAAGAACATGTTCGTAATATGGGATTTAGTAAAGACCTTATTTGAGCATATTGTACTAGCTTATGTTTTATGTTAATGAAATTTCCTCAGTTTGATTTTGTATGTCTCTTAGAATATGTTCAACCGGTATAATGGCATATAGACAAATAAAGTTACAAATCAGACAAAGGGCTTACGCGTATTTTGATCATAACGATTAGGTTTTAAATTAAGGCTATAGTATGATTAATGGGGGTCCTGAGTCGCATAATGATTCAACGGCTGTATTTCTCTGCTATAGTACTTGTTTAAAGCTAAAATGAGTGTTAACTCCTGATCAGGCTTATCTAATACTCATAGTAAATGATTACTCGACTAAGTGGGAGAATGTAAGATTAAATATATTATGTAACAATATTTAATCTATAGCCATCATAATCATTTACATAATATAGATCAAAATATATAATAACCTATTAAATAATTAGTTGGTAATTGTTGATGGACCATATTACCCTTATTAACTAATTAGGTTTCCTCCTGAGTGCTTATATAAAGGAGTCTTATGTAGAGGTTGAGGGTTACACAGTTACACATCCCATTAGTCATAACATCATCATCAACCTCCTCTCCTAAACCGATTCCCTTGTCGGTTTTCTTAGTCCCCATCATCAGTTAGCACCCTAAGGAGGAACCGGCTCACACTGACAATTATGTCGAACTCGATGTCATCTTCTCTGACTGGATTCTCCACCGCATTGAATGCTATAACAGGTATGCTTTAATGTTTTCTTACATGTTTGAACAGAACCGAACCAACATGTGGTATCAGAGCATATGTTGATTAGTCGGTTCTGTTTTAATCCGAAAATCTGGAAAACGGAATTGAAAAATTCATCACAGATTACGTTTTTGCCATCCGAAATCCTCATTACGGATGATTTCGGATGATCACGGATGATTTCGGATCTGGAAGTTCATCATTACGGATCATCACTGATCATTACGGATGATTTCGGATCTGGAAGTTCATCATTACGGATCATCACTGATCATTACGGATGATTTCGGATCTAAGTTTCATCATTACGGATCATCACTGGTCATTACGGATGATTTCGGATCTGAAGCTACATCATTACGGATCATCTCTGATCATTACGGATGATTTCGGATCATTACCTATGCATTTCGGATAAATGTTTGAATTTTCGATTTAGGGTTCATCATAAGTTCTTGATTACGGACCATTTCGGACTCATTACGGATTCATTTCGGACTAAGCATCCATCACGGATCATTCGTACTGAGTATCACCATTTCGGATCAATTTCGGACTAAGCCTCATCCGAAATCATCCGAAATGCGTCCGAAATGGATTCATCCGAAATCATGAGTGTTTAATGTGAACTAAATTTTTTTTTTCGGGGCTCCCGCCCCGAACCCCGGGCGGGGGCACGCTGTCCCCCGCAACAGGTGGTTTGCTATTAAATAAATGGTTTTGTAATTTACTTAGTTAATTAATCAGAATCAGATAATGTTTTACAAAACCAAAATAGCTTAACTTGAATGAGTTTTTGATGTATCATTTCTGGCCAAAGCTGACTTGACACATCTACTTATCGTTCAAGTATTATGAAAGCTATGTTGTGTGTGCATCATAAGCATGAATGTCTTAATTTCTGGCCAAAGCTGATTTAAATTCATTCATAGATGGCATACTCAACAAGTGCATAACTAAAGTGATTGTCTCAATTTCTGGCCAAAGCTGATTTGTTACAACCACTTTGCACATATGCTTAAATGATTACACTTCTGGCCAAAGCTGTTTTGTCTTCGTTTAAGTAGAATTTTTTAGCTAAGTCTATTATTTTGATGTTAGTAATAGACAATATCACAGCTTCATAATGTAAAATGGTCATTATTTATGCCTGCCTTAATATAACATGCCCTTAGATCACATTAAGACTTCTTTCTTAGTATCATAATTCGCTCATCTTATTTCCACTATCAGCACCCAATCAAGGGATTCCACCTTTGACTGGTGATAACTTTGCTCCATGGAAGGATGCTCTCATGCTTACACTTGGGATACTAGACTTTGATTACGCTCTAAGAGAGGATAAGCCAGCGGATCTTACTCCACAAAGTACTGCTGCTCAGCAATTAACTCATGATAAGTGGACTAGGTGTAACCGCATGTCTCTCATGTTCATGAAGCAGTCCATAAGCAGTGCAATCAGGGGAGCTATTCCTGATTCTGAAGATGCTAAAACCTATTTGGCTTCTGTGGAGGCTCAGTTCAAAGGGACGCCTAAAGCACACGCTAGTACTCTTATTCTCAAGCTGGTGACAACTAAGTATGATGGGAGGAGCGGCATTCGCGAGCACATCATGATGATGAATGACATGGCCAATAAGCTGAAGGGGCTGGAAATGGAAATCAGTGATGGTTTCCTTGTTCATTTCATCATTACTTCGCTTCCTTCGTCCTTTGAAGCATTCAAGATCAATTACAACACTCAGAAGGACAAATGGACGATGAGTGAGCTGGTCGCCATGTGCGTACAGGAGGAAGAGCGTATGAGGATGGATCGCCATACTGATGTTGCAAACTTCACTACCTCCAACTCTAAGAAGCGGAAGAACAATTATCAGAGGAAGGATGCTTCAAAAGTCCAAAGGCCTAACCCTAATCCTAATACAAGTGCAGCTTCCAGCTCTAAGAACTCCTTAGGCAGTATCCGCTGCAAGTTCTGTAAAAAGACAGGACATATGCAGAAGGAATGCCCTGATTTTAAGGAGTGGCTGGCTAAGAAAGGTAACGATTATTTTATGATACTTGAGTCCTATAATTTAAGTGTTCCTGCTAATTCTTGGTGGTTTGATTCTGGTTCTATGGTTCATGTTACCAATTCTACTCAGGGATTCCTTTCAATCCGGAAGCTGGAAAGAAACCAAAGAACGCTTAAGGTTGGGGATGATCGAGAATTAGAAGTGAAGGCCATTGGAACATTACAATTAGTTATGAAAACTGGTTTATGTATTAAACTTTATGATACTTTATATGTTCCTGAGGTAACTCGGAACCTTGTATCAGGACCAAAGTTAGACATGGACGGTTTTATTGTTTCCCATGGTCATCGCAAACTCTCTATCCTTTATGATTCTGTTCTTTATGGTACTGGTGTTCTGGATGGTGGTCTCTATAGATTAGAACTAGAAGATAACTTTTCCAAATCTTTGTTGTCATATAACATTAATGAATCACTCACAAAGATGGAAGAGAAACGAGACTTTGAAACTTCATCCATGTTGTGGCATCAGCGTTTAGGCCACATCTCAAGAGAACGATTAAATCGTCTCGTAAAGGATGAAGTCTTACCTCCTCTCGATTTCTCCGATTTTGGAACATGTGTCAAATGTCTTAAAGGTAAAATGACATTAGCGAATAAGAAAGGTGCCACTAGGAGCTCTAATTTATTAGAACTCATTCATACTGACATTAGTGGTCCCTACCAAATCGCTGGCATAACAGGACATACTTCATTTATCACTTTCATTGACGATTATTCTCGTTACATGTACTTGTATCTGATTAAGGAGAAATCTGAATCTCTTACAACTTTCAAAGATTATAAGGCTGAAGTTGAAAAGCAATTAGATCGTCAGATTAAAGTTGTGAGATCAGATAGAGGCGGTGAATATTATGGAAGACATACTGATGTGGGTCAAGCTCCTGGTCCATTTTATGAGTTTTGTAAGGGTCAGGGGATTGTGAACCAATACACCATGCCTGGTACACCTCAGCAGAACGGTGTCGCTGAAAGAAGAAACCGTACCCTTATGAACATGGTGCGCAGTATGTTAGCTAACACTAATTTACCATTATTCCTCTGGACTGAAACATTAAAAGCAGCTGTTCATATACTCAATAGAGTGCCTTCTAAGTCTGTCCCTAAAACTCCTTATGAACTTTGGACAGGAAGGAAACCGAGTCTTAAATATATGAAAGTATGGGGCTGCATTGCTGAAGCAAAACTTTACAATCCTTTCCTAAGGAAACTTGACCCTAAAACAGTTACATGTTTCTTTATCGGGTATCCTGAGAACTCAAAGGGTTATCGTTTCTATTGTCCTTCCCATGTCACCCGTATTGTTGAAACCAAGCGTGCCGCGTTCCTGGAGGATTTCAAGGTCAGTGGGAGCAGTACCAACCCTTACGAAGGCTTGGTACGGGTGAGGAGCATCTAGTCTGTAAGCTGAAGAAATCCATTTACGGGTTAAAACAAGCATCACGTCAATGGTACCTCAAGTTTGATGAAGTCATGAAGAATCAAGTGGATCAATGCACCTACCTCAAGATGAGTGGGAGCAACTTTACTATTCTTGTCCTTTACGTTGATGACATTCTATTGGCAAGTAATAGTTTAGACATGTTGCATGAGTCAAAGCGGTTACTCTCGCATAACTTCGACATGAAGGATCTTGGAGATGCTTCTTACGTCATTGGCATCGAAATTCACCGAGATAGACACAAAGGGATCTTAGGATTGTCCCAAAAGGCTTACATAGATCGTGTCCTTACACGATATAACATGCAACAGTGCAAACCCTCCGTCGCTCCGGTAGTTAAAGGAGATGTTTTCGGTTCATTTCAGTGTCCGACAACAGAGGTTGAGAAGGAGCAAATGAGCCAGATACCTTACGCGTCAGTAGTCGGGAGCTTGATGTATGCTGAAGTCTGTACTCGCCCAGATATCGCTTATATTGCTGGAATGCTAGGCCGTTATCAGACTAATCCTGGCCTAGATCACTGGAAAGCAGCTAAGAAGGTACTTCGATATCTGCAAGGGACGAAAGACTATAAGTTGACTTACAGAAGAAGTGATCATTTAGAAGTGGTGGGCTATTCTGATTCTGACTTTGCAAAGTGCAAAGATGACAAGAAATCCACTTCGGGCTATATCTTTATGTTAGCAGGCGGCCCTATCTCATGGAAGAGTCATAAACAACAGTTGACCACAACTTCCACAATGATGGCAGAGTACATAGTTGTTTATAACGCAACGTGTCATGGAATGTTGCTTAGAAATGGACAACTACTCGTACCTACGCTATCGCTAGACTATAGACCATCGTCCTCAGGATAGTCAGGACACTTACGTAAAACCTACGTAACCTAGTATCTACCATTGTCTCCCGGGTCGGGAGGACACTTACGTAAAACCTAAGTAAACTAATACCTACCATTGTCTTCCGGGTCGGAAGGACACTTGCGTAAATCCTACGTAAACCCCACACGTACCACTGTCCTCGGGGAAGGGCACTCACGTAAATCCTACGTGACCTTGTACGTATTCCTGTTCTCGGATTAAGAAGAACACATGGTTGCAAATAGTCTAGTAAGTACAAACATGGGAAGCCCCCATTAGTAAAGATAAACGTGGGAAACCCCCACTAGTAATACATATGACCATGGGAAACCCCCACGATTAGTACGTATTTACATGGGAAGCCCCCACTAAATGCATATATGATTTGTTATAACGATCTTACTTTCTGTGAACTCGCTCAACTAGTTGTTGACTATCTGCTGCATGCCTTGCAGGACCTTAGGTACATTGGAGCTTGCACGGGAGGCGCGGTCGTTGTGGGCACGGATTATGGATCTTATATTGAAACATTAAACATTGAACTTATTACTTACGTTGGGTTTACATTTATGCTTCCGCTATACACTTAACATGTTTTGTTGGAACACCTTTCATATCGTTTGGTTTAAAGTACATTTAATTCTTATTACGTTTGATATGATTGGTGGCTTGATCCTGGTCAGTCACGCCCCCAAGCGGTGATACTCCGCGTGTGGATTTTGGGGGTGTGACATTTTGCGTAGACAATCTAGTATCAAAACCACATTTTTATTCATACTCTGAATATGCTTGAATTGCACTCTCTAAGGTTTTGAACTTCTGATGAATAGACAGTCTTTTTTCTTCTGGCACATTTGGTACCCAAAATAGAGATCCATGAGGAGTGCTACTTGCATAACTGTTGTAAGATTCACTTGTTGAGATATAATTAGATGATGAAAAGAAAAACAAAAAGAAAAATTAAGACATATTGATAATTTTAAAGATAATGATATTAATAACAATAATAATTATAAGACATAGAGAAAAAATTTTAATACCCTCACCTCCAAATTCACTTGGTCCTTTACTTGTTCCTACACTAGGATTATCATTCATTCCATCCATTTTGAATTTTCAATGTAACCTTTATAAAAAAAAATTATAAGGTCAAATCCATTTTAAGTTTCAATGAACCTTTGTAAATAAAAAATAAAAGACAAATTCTTAACATGTTAACTATGTTAAAAAGCAAATAAACGTTAAGTTTTTCTTAACATGTTAAATATTTATTAACATTTAAAAATAATTTAACACTAAAAATTTGTGTCTAAAATGACAAATTCTAACATGTTAACTATATTAAAAAGCAAAAAAATATTTTAGTTTTTATTAATCGCAAGTTACGTCTTGTGTCACCATGGTTTCCTAGATCACGAGTGATCCGGGTGAGATCAAAGATACATCAGCTCGTAGAAGGTAGGAGCTTTCCCGACAATATACCATTGTGAATAATTATAATTAATACAGAATATTTAATTAACATGTTAAATAAATGTTTTTACTAACTGCATACATGTAACCTTATAATATAAATCATTTAAATTAAATGACAAACAACCTATGCAATTTTTAAACTTTACATTTGAAATCTTATATAAGCACAACAAGTTATATTGATTAACTAATATTTTAGTTTTTATTAATCGCAAGGTACGTCTTGTGTCACCATGGTTTTCTAGATCACGAGTGATCCGGGTGAGATCAGAGATACATCACCTCGTAGAAGGTTAGGAGCTTTCCCGACAACATACCATTGCAAATAATTATAATTAATACAAATTATTTTATTAACATGTTAAATAAATGTTTTTACTAACTGCATACATGTAACCTTATAATATAAATCACTTAAATTAAATGACAAACAACCTATGCAATTTTTAAACTTTACATTTGATATCTGATATAAGCTGAACTAATTATATTGATTAACTAATATTTTAGTTTTTATTAATCGCAAGGTACGTCTTGTGTCACCATGGTTTCTTAGATCACAAATGGTCCGGGTGAAATCAGAGATACATCAGCTTGTAGAAGGTTAGGAGCTCTCCCGACAATATACCATTGTGAAAAATTATCATTAATAGGAAATATTTTTTTAACGTGTTAAATAAATGTTTTTATTAACTGCATACATGTAATCTTATAATATACATCACCTAAATGAAATGAGAAACAACCTACGCAATTTTTAAACTTTACATTTGATATCTGATATAAGCACAACAAGTTATATTGATTAACTAATATTTTATTAATAATATAATATACATCATCTAAACCAAATGCTAAACAAACTATCCAACAAATACAGCACACAGACTTGATCAAACCACTCGTCTAACTAACTCGGCAAAAGAGTATACCTAGACACAACAGTGCAATGTAATAAGAAAGTATAATAAGAAAAGAACGAACTCACCCGGGGGTGCGTATAACTGCAAGTGGATCAGACTAGTAGTCTTTTCTTAGGGCTACAAGTTTCTGGTTCTGATCAGAAAAATTAGCTACAAGATTTTGTTGTTTTGCCCTATGACCTTCTAAGGTTATAGAGACCAGCAAGAATCAATTCAAACAGGTCCAAGAAAAATAAATATTTAATTTAAACTAACAAATTTGGAAATTGTGTTGGAGCAAAATTTAATATAACTTACATACAGGTATTAACGCGAGAACATATTTATCAAACAATTATTCTAGTACAAAGTTAATAAACAAATGATAAATTATAACTCAACTTTTTGAGCTCGAAGCTTGTGGTTTCTTCATTGTCGCCCTTGTTGTATTGGAGCAAAATTTGGAAATTGTATTGGAGCAAAATTTAATATAACTTACGTACAGGTATTAACGCTGAAAGATTACTGACCTCTAATCAAAAACATAATATCAAAAGCTTGTGGTTTCTTCATTGTCGCGACAAATGTTAGCTTTTGATTTCTAGTCGAATGATAACTCAACTAAATGTATCAAGTCTACGCTTCTAATAGTGATGTGTGTAGCTTGTCTTAGTAGCTTGGTTTTATTTGTCATGAAATATTGTACATCATATTATATTTTAAACTTATAGGAAATCCAAGCAAAGTATTTAACTATGTATAGTAAAGCTATAGGAAATGATGATGAAAAAAAATACTCAAAAGAGCGAATCAGTTTTCGAAATGATAAGAAAATCTCAAGAGGAAGCAGTCCATAAATTAGATCTTAACAAGAGAGAGATACTACATACACCAGTAACCATACTAGTACTAAAGGAAATTTTGGTTGAAGCATTCATCGAGCAGTGTGTGTGCACATTCTAACTTATCAGTTTTGAGCAACACAACAGAATACACTCCTCTATGTAGACTTTTTTTTATATAATATTATAATATTAAGTAACCATACCAGTACTAAAGGAAATTTTGGTTGAAGCATTTCATCGAGTAGTTGGTGTGCACCTTCTAACTTATCAGTTTTGAGCAAGATAACATAATACACTCCTCTATGTGTTGTATCTAATATTAGCATTTGCAGATCAACAACAAATATGATAACATCTAACCTAGATAACATGAATGCGGTGTTATATATAACACGTCTCTATATAAATGAAATTTAATTAAAAAATATTAACATGTTAAATTTTTTTTTAAAAAGCTAAAAAACAGAAACATAAATATACATATAATCATAATTTCCTATAATCAGGTTAAATTACAAAAAACTTAATTGATAATCGCAAATAAATGATACCTTAACCTGAGATTTAAGATCTGAAACCCTAGAAACTAATACTACATAGATCTCAGTCAAAATCGGCAACATCTATAGTTTTGTAATAGTTTTCCTCAAGCATATCTGAAAAATATGTAAATTATTAGTGTAGATTAGAAAAATCTCAGCCGAAATATGAAAAATTGAACAGATCTGAAAAATATGGTGCTAGACCTTCTATTATATCGCAGTGGTGCTAATGCTGGTGGCGTATTGTAATGGTGGTGGTGGTTTATGATGGTGATGGTGGCGGCGTATGACGGTGACTTAGAGAGAACCTAAGGTTTCAAAGTGAGGAAGGATTCTATTTGAATGTGGTGGTGTACTAGATATTTTTTTTGCACAAAAATGCCACTGTTCCCCATTTTTTTAGAGTTCCCCAATGAACTCTCCCCTATATATATATATATATAACATTACGCTTCTTTTTTGTCTATTCAAATTTTGCTAACGATCCTTTCGTGTATGTGACCATGTAGAACTTGCCTACAACATGACTGTTACTGAAAAATGGGACGTGTACAGCTTTGGTGTGGTAGCACTTGAGACGATCACAGGGAAGCATCCTAGAGATCCCTTTTCATCCATTAGCTATTTGAATAGTCATGATACAACATTGGAAAATATGTTGGACATGCGACTCCCTTATCCAACTAATAAGTCAACTGAAAAGAAAATTATGTGTGTTTATAATGTAGCACTTGCGTGCGTTCTCACAGATCCAAAGAATCGACCGACAATGAGAAACGTGTCTCAGGAATTATCGTGTTGAGGGCATCATTTGGGCTATCTCTTAGTTTTTACATATTGAGAACAACCTGTAAAGAAAGCTATAAACTTGAAACTTTCATACTGTTTGAAATATGGATCAAAATGTCTAAAATCTATGAACTGAAACATTCTAGTAAATAACATGTGCAGATCACTTTCTTCTCTTTCACAATTTAACACTAAACCCCTTCATTTCATTAACCTTAAGTATGTGCACACAGTGCTACAAATCACGTGTATGTCCCCTAAACCAGTAAAAAAACGGGTTTTAATATCTAATTCACGTTAAGCAAACAATAGTAAGAAGCTCTAGTATATTTAAAAAACCTAAATGTAATAGAGCCCGGTTTTTTACTCAGCTCTATATATATTTTACCTGCCACTTGTTTGTAAATTGCTACTTTAGTATTTTAATGTGAATTTTCACATTTAATTATAATGAAACTGAAGTAGTTTTTGAAGAAAAACACAACCCAACAAAGCCAACTCTATTACATAAAAAAAAAAAAAAAAAATGCAAAGCTAGGCTTTCCTACACACCAAACAAAATTTATTGATAATTCAATCCATTCCATCATAGCAACCAAACATAACAAACCCTGGTCCATTTAATCATTCACCATAACATTTGCTCCAACCAAACAGACCCTAGTGTTATTATACTTCTACATTAGTGCTATAAAACAGAGCCTAGAGTTACCATTCTTCTACGAATCATCTCCTAAGTTTGTAATGACAGCTGGTCCAAGGTACATGGAAAAACATGTGTCTCACAACAGCCTTGATATGATGTTTTATTCTATTATACTTCTTTTAAAATTAAAATTCAAAATCGGCAACCTGAGCGCCGTATTCAAAATTGATGCATCACCATCCTTTCATATTCCATATCATACACCACCATCTGCATTCTTTAAACAAGAAGCTTCAGTATTCCTAATACCCATCTGAATTGAGCCATTCCAATGAAATAATATTAAATTGTTGTTTGTTTCAAATTTTTTAACGAAATGGTTCATTCCATCAAAGATGCCATCTGTTTCCATTCCATACCTTTGTAAAAAGAATTTTTCCCACTATACCCTCAAAAGGTTAGCAAATCCAACAAAATGTAAAAGTAGTGGAACGTTCTCCTTCTGTCTTCCTGTTTGATGCTCTAGACTATACGGTGTGAGCGTGGAAGCCATTCCACGCTGGGCACACCATCCTAGATACGGCGGTAAGAATTCCACCGGCGTGGAGGGCATAGTGAGAGACGACGTGGCCGCGTGTGATTTAATGCAATAAATATTAATGTTTTTATTTAACTTTAATAGATTTTTAGAGTAAATTGCCAAATTGTCCCTGAGGTTTGGTCAAGTTTACCATTTTCATCCAAAATAATTTTTTGTACCATATTGCCCTTCGCTTTTAAGAATTTTGCCATTACCATCCAAACATCTAACTTTTTTTCCCAAAATCGTCCCTGAGGTTTGTGATATTTTGTCATTTTCATCCAAATATCTAACAAAAAAATATAACCCAAATTAGATATTTTGATGAAAATGACAAAAAATACCAAAAGTGAAGAGCAATATGATACAAAAAAAAAAAAAAAAATTTGTTTTGGATGAAACTGGCAAACATACCCAAACCTCAGGGACGATTTTGGCAATTTACATTTTTATTTTATTTTAGTATATAATAATAATAATAATAATAATAATAACAACAACAAGTGTGTGCTACGTGTCGAATAACGCCACCCTTTCACGCCCCATTCCACTCCTCCCTTTTTTGCATCACGCCACTTTTCTGACGCGTGCTGACGTGGCTGCCACAATAATGTCTAAACACCAATTCAAAAGAAAACCCAATAAATTTTGGAAAAACCACCTTTTAGGAATTGAACCCAGGATCTAATGGTCCAAAGCCTTATCACACCCTCAAAATGCCACTATGCTATAACGCCATGGACATCCATATAATTTGTTTGTAATATCTGTAGTAAATTACATATTTAATGTGTTTATTTCAATTCCACATATAACTTTATTTAGAGGCTAAGTTACATTTACATTTACATTTACAACATATACAAACCACATAGCAGGGAGTAGTATTACCCTGTCTTTTGTTCAAATGGGCGGCTGCCCCTCTCCTATTGGACCAACCAGTTTATTATTTTATACACACTTTTAAATTAGGTTTTTGCCCTGGAATAGTGTTTCTCTTCCATTGGTTCAAATGGGCGGCGAGCAATACCATTAGACCAACCAGTTTATTATTTTGTATCCACATTAAAATTATGTTTTTGCCCCCAGTTAAAAAATACGGTTTTGTCTCACCTTCAAAATACATTTACCCTTTTGCCCCGAGCTAAAAAATACGATTTTCCCCTTGGTAAAAAAATTACGCTTTTACGCCTCAGTCAAAATTAAGTTTTCGCCCCAGTTCAAAAAATTACGGTTTTGCCCACAGTTTAAAATTATGTATTTGCCCCCAGTTCAAAATAAATTTATGCTTTTGCCCTCAGCTAAAATTTACGAATTTCCCCTCGGTTCAAAATTACGATATCACCCTAAATTCAAAATTACGTTTTTGCCCCTAGTGCAAAATAAAAATATGGTTTTCCCCTAGCTAAAAATTAGGATTTTACACTCGGGAAAAAAATTTGATTTTTCCTCCAAGTAAAAATAAAAATATGACTTTGCCTCCAGCTAAAAATCATGTCAAAGAGCTGCCTAATACTTTTTTTAATTTTTATTTCTAGCAAAACTATAGTACTGTTTTTTAATTGGTTGAGAATTATTCGGCCATCGCCCCGCAACGCGAGCAGGGCATCACCTAGTACTATACATAAAGGTAATTTACATTAGGAGGGCGTTTTTGTCATGGTCACTGTAGTGGTACATGGAACCGTCAAACCGCGTGACCACCCCATGTGTAAAAGTCATCTCCTAAATTCGTAATGACATTCAATCCAGCTGGTGTAAGGTACATGGTAAAACACGTGAATCACAACAGCCTTAAAAGTTTTTTCTATTACTTTTGTTTTTCTTTCAAAATCAAAACTTAGTAATTTGAATGTGGACCCTAGAAACATATCAATTTGTAAATCTACAAGTCAACACCTTCCAACAAAATTCACAGACTTCAAGTAAAGTTGGCAATTTTAATTCTAACTCAATTACTCAAGTCACAATACACCGTCCCAACAATTCGCGCACTTCAAAAGTTTGCCCCAAAAATTTGTTAAATTCAATTTTAAGAAAGTATGAAAATCGAACAAAAGGGGAACCCTAACTAACTAAGTATGAAAATATAATGTTATAATTAAATGATATGAGCGAACAAAATTTGAACTAAGAGAACATATGGTGTTCTCCCCAACCTGATATTGAGACAATTCACAAAATAAAAATGATATTAGAGTCACATACGAATTCCTTACGAAATATGTTACCGACCATGGTAGGCATTGAATATGTAACCCATGGCTAGATATGTGATTTTACAACTTTTGTTGTTGATTATGTTATTCTATGAAATTGTTCATCAACTATATTTTTATATATAAGTCAGTCTTCTTTTTTTTTTCTTTTTTTCATTAAGGTTAAGGAACCCCCAGTAAAATTTTATAAAATTAACAAAAAAAAAAAAAAAAATTTACAAGGGTAAACGAGTTATATTTTTGGGACAAAGTGACAAACCCCCAAAATTTCTCTTTTATGTAGACTACAAAATAGGCCCTGTAGGCTATACATATGGATATGGACATATGGAGATGGCCATATGGGTTTTGTACCTAGCCTTTATGTTCCAAACATATTTGCTACAAACTCTAAAATTACCACACAATTCAAACCAAACTTCAAGTCTAATATATGTCAAATCTCCCGTTTGATTTTATAACCATGACCCACTATAATAATAGAATTAACATTCACATTCTCCACTCCTTTCATAAGACGTCTCATGATCCTTGGGCCATTGCCATACGAAGCCCAACAAGCATTATAGTTTACCATCCTCATCCATTCAATTAGATTTATAAATCCCAAATGATAAATCCATTCCCTAGGGCCCAATGCTCATTTACAGTAATCCTTTTGGGCCTAAAGCCACCCCTCTTGTTAGATATTACCTCCATATCTAATCCCACTTTCACAGGCCCAATGAAGTATATAGTAATATCTATTAAGTTGGCACTGGGCCCATCTTTAAGCCCACTATTCCAGAATTCCCAGTTCTTCTTATTTGACCCTAAAACAACCCATAAAACTCTTATCACCTCAATCTGGTCTACCTTACTCCCACATTTCTTCACCCAGTATCCATCAGCTTCCACCAGTGGCGGACCCAAGAATTATTTGCTGGGGGTGCGGATAAGGCGTTTAACCATATTTTCAAGGGGTGCGGTCAGGTTTTTTTTGCCTAAAATATACTCTAATTTTTTTTTCAAAGGGTGCGGCCGCCCACCCACGACTGTGGGTATGATGGGAATCAGCTATGAGAGGGAATGAGTTATAGGTATTCTTAAGGGGCTAAAGTGTAATATGTGGGGTAGCATAAGTAATAGAGAATAAGGCATGTTAGAAGTAGGATTAAGTTTGTTTAGTTTGTTAAGGCTCCTGCATTGCGTGGAGAGAGGGCGTAGCCCTGGATTATCTTTGTCTCTGTTCATCTTTTATCTTTTCGTATATCATCATCTTGTAACCTGCCTTTGAATCATTCAATAAACCGTTTATTTTTCCTGATATTGAGACAATTCACGAAAGTCGCATACGAACTCCTTACAAAATATGTTACCGACCATGGTAGGCATTGAAAATGTAACTCACGGCTAGATATGTGATTTTACAACTTTTGTTGTTGATTATGTTATTCTATGAAATTGTTCATCAACTATATTTTTATATATAAGTTAGTCTTCTTTTTTTTTTTTTTATTAAGGTTAAGGCACCCCGGTAAAATTTTATAAAATTAACAAAAAAATATTTACAAGTATAATCGAGTTATATTTTTGGTACAAAGTGACAAACCCCCAAAATCTCTCTTTTACGTAGACTACAAAAGCCTTTATTTTCCACACGTATTTGTCACAATAATCTTGTAGGGATGGTTCAAATGAAAAACACTTTTAACTAGGGGTGTGCAGAATTCGTTTCGATTATAAGAATTCGAATTCGATTTAATTCGAGTCAAGTAAATCGAATACGAATTTATAATTTCAAATTCGATTCAATTCGAAATTCGAATAAAAAATATACATTTTTATTTATTATTTTTATATATAATACATATATAACTTTGATTAGGCTATACTATAAATTATTTTCAAATTTTTCCAAGTATTAAAATTACCCATTACCAAACCTACTACATGGCCCATAACTAAAACCTAAGTAACAAATCTATCAATAGATTTTTAAGCGTAAAAATATTAACTTGTAGTGTGAAGTGGTTATTTCCGACTTCTCGTTTTGAATTTTAGACTTGTGGTACTTTATTTGGAACTTTTTAATGTGATATCGTGCTTTATGGCTGCTTTAAAATTTATGTTTCATTATGAAAGTTTTTTGCATGTTTTTAAAGAATCTGAATTAAATCGAATTTATTCGAATTCGATTCGAATTCGAATTTTTAATCGAATACGAATTGGGTTTTTTATTCGAATACGAATTCGAATCGAATTCGGTAGGTTTTAATCAAATTCGAATCGAATACGAATTCAAGGAAAAATAAAAATTATTCGAAAAATTCGATTCGAATAATTCGAACAATTCGATATTCGATTCGATGAACACCCCTACTTTTAACGCGAAAACTCGAAAACTAACTAAAAGAGCCTAAAAAAACACACAATTTTTTTTAAAATTTTTTTTATTAAAAATCGCTAGTTTTTGTATATAAAAAAACTTTTTTTTTCAATTAAAAAAAATTTGTAGTGCACATGTGTAATAATTCACATGTGTAGTCCACATACACATGTGTACTATTACACATGTGCACTACAATTTTTTTTTTTTTTTTAAAAAGTTTTCTTTTTTTTTTTGACAAAAAACTTTCATTAAAAACCACCCCTGACCAAACGGGTAAAATGTCAAAACAAAACAGAAGCCCCGACCCAAATGGGCAAAGGCCAAAACTACAACATGTACACAGGGTATTTACACCACTCATTCCAACTAATATATTTTCAAGAGGCAAATTGGAAAATAATAATCTCATCTTTCTAAAATTGGCCAATAATAATCCCAAGTCAGTTATTAGCCAATAATAATCCGACCTAGTCCATTTTTTTTTGTAAAATAGTCTGCCGTTAAAATAAGCTTAACAGAGTTAAATGTTTTTCCGAATTACAAACCGATGTTTTAGGGATTTTGATCAGAACGAGGATACGAGTCGATTGATGTAAAACTTACCTCGAAATTGTGTTCGAAATGGCTTGAATTTTGTTAATTGGAAGTTAAACACCCGAATTGAAGCACCGTTTTCGTGCGTTGGGGGCATTATTTCGATGTAAGTTTTATATCAATTGACACGTATCCTCATTCTGATCAAAAGCCCTAAAACATCGGTTTGTAATTCGGAAAAACACTTAACTCCGTTAAGCTATTTTAACGGCGGACTATTTTACAAAAAAATTGGACGAGGTCGGATTATTATTGGCTAAACTGACTTGGGATTATTATCGGCCAATTTCAGAAAGATGGGATTATTATTTTCCAATTTGCCTTTACAAGATGATCTATTTTGAAGTCATCCAAACCCTCTCGATTTAATATCTAATAAAATCTCTTGAGCACTTCTCCTGTATTGATTAAACACCAACTCATTTCTAGTCTTCCATATACACCAACACGCGGTAATTACCAATCCTCGTAAAATTTTCTTTTTTTTTCTTTCTTGGTTGGAGTTATGAATATCCATCAAATCTTTGAATCCAAAAGCGAATATCGGAGGGACGTTGCACCAATTACAGAAAGCCGCCCATACACGAATCGCCATCGAACATGCTGTAAATAGATGATCCAAAGATTCCTCATACTCATCGCAGAAAGGGCACATAACCGATGTTATCTCTACGTTCCTTTTTCTCAGATTGACTCTGGTAGCAAGACAATCCAAGTTACCTCTCCAAGCTATGATATTGCATTTGATAGGGACCCACTTGCTCCATTCATAAGTAGGAGGGTGACTAGATCCCCTATCAGAAATTAACGTCTTTTTAACCGACTTCACCGAAAATCCATCCTTTCTGTCGATGTTCCACATCCATGTGTCCTTTTCGTTTGACAATCTCACCGTGTTAATAGCTTCTTGACATTACTGCCATTCCTTACGTTCAATATCAGACTCGGGCAATCTAACCCAACTCCAGCAATGATCGCCGTTTAAATAGCGAAAATTAGTATGCAAAAAAATGGCATGTTTTTTAGGCTTTTTAGTTAGTTTTCGAGTTTTCGCGTTAACTAGTGGTTTCCATTTGAACCTTCCCCTAATCTTGTATTGTTGTAGATGAGAATTATTGGTTAGAAACTATTGTTTATACAACCTAAAACATTTCTAAACCCCTATAATCATCATCATGATACTCAGTAAATCCCACCAATAGTAAATGTAAGGTAGGGTCTGAGGAGGGTAAGATGTAGACAACCTTACCTCTACCCCGTAGGAATAAAGAGGCTGCTTCTGGTGAGACCCTCGGCTCGATGGTAGTTTTGTATCAAGCCTTGGATATAAGGCACATAACACTCAACAATTAAGACAAAGGCCAATTAGTGCATGTACTCCCTTGTTTTTCGGCTATCAACTCCACCACATGATGCATGATTAACCATCCCCCTCTTTTAACATTATTTTTACGAAATTAGTAAAATAACGTTAAAATTAGTGCACTTTCACTTTTGCCACCCGAGGGCTCACACATATATACATTATATGCGCATACCGCAAGCCGGGCGTTTGTTTATTTTAATTGATATATAATAGCTTTTGTTTATTTTATTTGAAGAATAATATTTTTTTCTAATACATAATATATTTTTTTGCGTTTTTTTTCATTTAAGTGCGTTTTTTTTTTCTTAGACCCTCATTTTTTTTTGCGCTTTGCGCCTAGGCCATAGGCAAGGCCTATGCACCTGACACCTTTGATAACTATGCTTTCTTCTTAGTTCTACCATTCGTCTTTCTTCTTATTGTTTTTATTAGTGCTTTAAGTCTTAATTGTTAGTGTTTTAAATCTTAATCAGTTCCTACTTGCTACAATTGTTAGTGTTTTGCAAGTTGCAAAAGGTTAATTTGTTAATGGTAGGAGAGTATACTAAATTGTTAGTGTTAAATTGCCATATTTATAAATTTAGCATGATATTAAAATTACTGATATCCCAACGCAATAACCGATATCTCAAATATCGGTCCTTGACCGATATCCGGTATTTTCGTAACTTTCCAGAACCACCACCGGTCGTCTCGTTCCGCCTTTACTCCAAACCCTATCTCCCATTTAGAGTGTGAAAGGCATCTCACTGCCACCACCAACGCCTTTAGGATCTGGAAGAATGATTTTGAATTGTTAAGGTGAAAATGTTTTATGATGAATTGTGGAGATTCTGCATGATAATTAGGCGTTTGCATTATTTGAATTATGTAGCAGTGAGTTTGTGAACTTACATTTTAACATGACAATAATTATGCAGTTGTTTGTATACGTTTACAAGGGTCAAGTTATTCTACAAAGGCTTCTAATTGTAAGAAGTGTAAGAAGGATTTATAGAGTGACAAGTGTCCAATAACCTAAAACTAAACCCACTACATCACCACCAAAAACCTAAACACCCACCCACCCCCACCCCACCACCACCACCACCCAAAAACCTAACCCCCCCCACCCCCCACCCCCCCACAAAAAAAAAAAACAAAAAAAAACTATACCTCACCAAAAAACCTAAACCCCCCCCCACCCCCCACCTCCACCCCCAAAAACCTAAAAAAAACCTACCCCCCTCCCCAAAAACCTAAAAAAACCTAACCCCCCCCCCCCCCCCAAAAAAAAAACCTAAAAAAAAAAATATAAAAAAAACTAAACACCCATCCCCACCACCACCCAAAAACCTAAACCCCCACCCCCTCGGCAAAAAAAAAAAAAAAAAAAAAAATAAATAAATAAATAAATATTTTTTTTTTTTTTTTTTGGGGGTGGGTGATGTGGGGGGTGGGGGGGGGGGGTGGGGGTGGCGGTTTTTGGTGGTGGTGGATGTTTAAGTTTTTTTTTTTTTTTTTAGTGGGTTTTTTTGTGTAGTGAGGTTTTTTTAGGTTATTGGACACTTGTCACTCTATAAATCCTTCTTACACTTCTTACAATTAAGATCCTTTGTATTTGATCCTAATCCTAGAAAACATATGTATAAAATTAGAAAACATATGTATAGACTCGTTAGTTAACCTTAAATTTTTAATCTATTATGTAACAATATTTAATCTATAGCCATCATAATCATTTACATAATATAGATCATAAAAGTGAATAAAGGTGAATGAAGAAAATAACATAAACCTTATTATTTAAGAAATATACTTGGGTATGTAAGATTAAATATATTATGTAACAATATTTAATCTATAGCCATCATAATCATTTACATAATATAGATCAAAATATATAATAACCTATTAAATAATTAGTTGGTAATTGTTGATGGACCATATTACCCTTATTAACTAATTAGGTTTCCTCCTGAGTGCTTATATAAAGGAGTCTTATGTAGAGGTTGAGGGTTACACAGTTACACATCCCATTAGTCATAACATCATCATCAACCTCCTCTCCTAAACCGATTCCCTTGTCGGTTTTCTTAGTCCCCATCATCAGTTAGCACCCTAAGGAGGAACCGGCTCACACTGACAATTATGTCGAACTCGATGTCATCTTCTCTGACTGGATTCTCCACCGCATTGAATGCTATAACAGGTATGCTTTAATGTTTTCTTACATGTTTGAACAGAACCGAACCAACATGTGGTATCAGAGCATATGTTGATTAGTCGGTTCTGTTTTAATCCGAAAATCTGGAAAACGGAATTGAAAAATTCATCACAGATTACGTTTTTGCCATCCGAAATCCTCATTACGGATGATTTCGGATGATCACGGATGATTTCGGATCTGGAAGTTCATCATTACGGATCATCACTGATCATTACGGATGATTTCGGATCTGGAAGTTCATCATTACGGATCATCACTGATCATTACGGATGATTTCGGATCTAAGTTTCATCATTACGGATCATCACTGGTCATTACGGATGATTTCGGATCTGAAGCTACATCATTACGAATCATCTCTGATCATTACGGATGATTTCGGATCATTACCTATGCATTTCGGATAAATGTTTGAATTTTCGATTTAGGGTGCATCATAAGTTCTTGATTACGGACCATTTCGGACTCATTACGGATTCATTTCGGACTAAGCATCCATCACGGATCATTCGTACTGAGTATCACCATTTCGGATCAATTTCGGACTAAGCCTCATCCGAAATCATCCGAAATGCGTCCGAAATGGATTCATCCGAAATCATGAGTGTTTAATGTGAACTAATTTATTTTTTTTCGGGGCTCCCGCCCCGAACCCCGGGCGGGGGCACGCTGTCCCCCGCAACAGGTGGTTTGCTATTAAATAAATGGTTTTGTAATTTACTTAGTTAATTAATCAGAATCAGATAATGTTTTACAAAACCAAAATAGCTTAACTTGAATGAGTTTTTGATGTATCATTTCTGGCCAAAGCTGACTTGACACATCTACTTATCGTTCAAGTATTATGAAAGCTATGTTGTGTGTGCATCATAAGCATGAATGTCTTAATTTCTGGCCAAAGCTGATTTAAATTCATTCATAGATGGCATACTCAACAAGTGCATAACTAAAGTGATTGTCTCAATTTCTGGCCAAAGCTGATTTGTTACAACCACTTTGCACATATGCTTAAATGATTACACTTCTGGCCAAAGCTGTTTTGTCTTCGTTTAAGTAGAATTTTTTAGCTAAGTCTATTATTTTGATGTTAGTAATAGACAATATCACAGCTTCATAATGTAAAATGGTCATTATTTATGCCTGCCTTAATATAACATGCCCTTAGATCACATTAAGACTTCTTTCTTAGTATCATAATTCGCTCATCTTATTTCCACTATCAGCACCCAATCAAGGGATTCCACCTTTGACTGGTGATAACTTTGCTCCATGGAAGGATGCTCTCATGCTTACACTTGGGATACTAGACTTTGATTACGCTCTAAGAGAGGATAAGCCAGCGGATCTTACTCCACAAAGTACTGCTGCTCAGCAATTAACTCATGATAAGTGGACTAGGTGTAACCGCATGTCTCTCATGTTCATGAAGCAGTCCATAAGCAGTGCAATCAGGGGAGCTATTCCTGATTCTGAAGATGCTAAAACCTACTTGGCTTCTGTGGAGGCTCAGTTCAAAGGGACGCCTAAAGCACACGCTAGTACTCTTATTCTCAAGCTGGTGACAACTAAGTATGATGGGAGGAGCGGCATTCGCGAGCACATCATGATGATGAATGACATGGCCAATAAGCTGAAGGGGCTGGAAATGGAAATCAGTGATGGTTTCCTTGTTCATTTCATCATTACTTCGCTTCCTTCGTCCTTTGAAGCATTCAAGATCAATTACAACACTCAGAAGGACAAATGGACGATGAGTGAGCTGGTCGCCATGTGCGTACAGGAGGAAGAGCGTATGAGGATGGATCGCCATACTGATGTTGCAAACTTCACTACCTCCAACTCTAAGAAGCGGAAGAACAATTATCAGAGGAAGGATGCTTCAAAAGTCCAAAGGCCTAACCCTAATCCTAATACAAGTGCAGCTTCCAGCTCTAAGAACTCCTTAGGCAGTATCCGCTGCAAGTTCTGTAAAAAGACAGGACATATGCAGAAGGAATGCCCTGATTTTAAGGAGTGGCTGGCTAAGAAAGGTAACGATTATTTTATGATACTTGAGTCCTATAATTTAAGTGTTCCTGCTAATTCTTGGTGGTTTGATTCTGGTTCTATGGTTCATGTTACCAATTCTACTCAGGGATTCCTTTCAATCCGGAAGCTGGAAAGAAACCAAAGAACGCTTAAGGTTGGGGATGATCGAGAATTAGAAGTGAAGGCCATTGGAACATTACAATTAGTTATGAAAACTGGTTTATGTATTAAACTTTATGATACTTTATATGTTCCTGAGGTAACTCGGAACCTTGTATCAGGACCAAAGTTAGACATGGACGGTTTTATTGTTTCCCATGGTCATCGCAAACTCTCTATCCTTTATGATTCTGTTCTTTATGGTACTGGTGTTCTGGATGGTGGTCTCTATAGATTAGAACTAGAAGATAACTTTTCCAAATCTTTGTTGTCATATAACATTAATGAATCACTCACAAAGATGGAAGAGAAACGAGACTTTGAAACTTCATCCATGTTGTGGCATCAGCGTTTAGGCCACATCTCAAGAGAACGATTAAATCGTCTCGTAAAGGATGAAGTCTTACCTCCTCTCGATTTCTCCGATTTTGGAACATGTGTCAAATGTCTTAAAGGTAAAATGACATTAGCGAATAAGAAAGGTGCCACTAGGAGCTCTAATTTATTAGAACTCATTCATACTGACATTAGTGGTCCCTACCAAATCGCTGGCATAACAGGACATACTTCATTTATCACTTTCATTGACGATTATTCTCGTTACATGTACTTGTATCTGATTAAGGAGAAATCTGAATCTCTTACAACTTTCAAAGATTATAAGGCTGAAGTTGAAAAGCAATTAGATCGTCAGATTAAAGTTGTGAGATCAGATAGAGGCGGTGAATATTATGGAAGACATACTGATGTGGGTCAAGCTCCTGGTCCATTTTATGAGTTTTGTAAGGGTCAGGGGATTGTGAACCAATACACCATGCCTGGTACACCTCAGCAGAACGGTGTCGCTGAAAGAAGAAACCGTACCCTTATGAACATGGTGCACAGTATGTTAGCCAACACTAATTTACCATTATTCCTCTGGACTGAAACATTAAAAGCAGCTGTTCATATACTCAATAGAGTGCCTTCTAAGTCTGTCCCTAAAACTCCTTATGAACTTTGGACAGGAAGGAAACCGAGTCTTAAATATATGAAAGTATGGGGCTGCATTGCTGAAGCAAAACTTTACAATCCTTTCCTAAGGAAACTTGACCCTAAAACAGTTACATGTTTCTTTATCGGGTATCCTGAGAACTCAAAGGGTTATCGTTTCTATTGTCCTTCCCATGTCACCCGTATTGTTGAAACCAAGCGTGCCGCGTTCCTGGAGGATTTCAAGGTCAGTGGGAGCAGTACCAACCCTTACGAAGAATTGCAAGAAGTACAAGACGCGGGGGGGGGGGGGGGGAGAGACTCGTCGCTTACCATTACTCCGATTACTCCTCTTGTACCCAATGCAACTACTGTACCTGAAGCTACTGCACCAACTCCAAATTCACCTCTATAATCAGAACCCATTATACCTCATGACGAAGGCACATCAAACGCTCAAAACCAAGACAACGCTGAACCCGCTAATCCACTCAGGAGGTCATCTAGGCAAAGAAGGCCTACTAATTGGGATGATTATGTTACTTATCTGACTGAAATGGATCCCGGAAAGCTTAATGATCCTATCTCTTACAATGAAGCCATTAGTAGTGATCAGTCTTCTGAATGAAATAAAGCAATGATTGAAGAGCTTGAATCCATGAAGAAAAATGACGTTTGGGATTTGGTAGAATTACCCAACGGAGCCAAACCCGTAGGATGTAAATGGGTATTCAAAACAAAACTGGATCCGAATGGGAACGCTGAACGCTACAAAGCGAGATTGGTTGCAAAGGGCTACACTCAGAAAGAAGGAATTGATTATCAAGAGACGTTTTCACCTGTCTCTCGTAAAGATTCATTAAGGATCGTCATGGCCCTAGTAGCTCATTTTAACTTGGAGTTACATCAGATGGACGTTAAAACCGCTTTCCTTAACGAAGATTTGGACGAAGATGTTTACATGAAGCAACCTAAAGGCTTCAAACCTGAAGGTGAGGAGCATCTAGTCTGTAAGCTGAAGAAATCCATTTACGGGTTAAAACAAGCATCACGTCAATGGTACCTCAAGTTTGATGAAGTCATGAAGAATCAAGTGGATTAATGCACCTACCTCAAGATGAGTGGGAGCAACTTTACTATTCTTGTCCTTTACGTTGATGACATTCTATTGGCAAGTAATAGTTTAGACATGTTGCATGAGTCGAAGCGGTTACTCTCGCATAACTTCGACATGAAGGATCTTGGAGATGCTTCTTACGTCATTGGCATCGAAATTCACCGAGATAGACACAAAGGGATCTTAGGATTGTCCCAAAAGGCTTACATAGATCGTGTCCTTACACGATATAACATGCAACAGTGCAAACCCTCCGTCGCTCCGGTAGTTAAAGGAGATGTTTTCGGTTCATTTCAGTGTCCGACAACAGAGGTTGAGAATGAGCAAATGAGCCAGATACCTTACGCGTCAGTAGTCGGGAGCTTGATGTATGCTCAAGTCTGTACTCGCCCAGATATCGCTTATATTGCTGGAATGCTAGGCCGTTATCAGACTAATCCTGGCCTAGATCACTGGAAAGCAGCTAAGAAGGTACTTCGATATCTGCAAGGGACGAAAGACTATAAGTTGACTTACAGAAGAAGTGATCATTTAGAAGTGGTGGGCTATTCTGATTCTGACTTTGCAAAGTGCAAAGATGACAAGAAATCCACTTCGGGCTATATCTTTATGTTAGCAGGCGGCCCTATCTCATGGAAGAGTCATAAACAACAGTTGACCACAACTTCCACAATGATGGCAGAGTACATAGCTGTTTATAACGCAACGTGTCATGGAATGTTGCTTAGAAATCTGATCACTGGACTCAAAATCGTTAATTCCATTTCTAGATCATTGAAGCTTTACTGTGATAATTCAGCTGCCGTTAGTTTCTCGAACAGTAACAGTTCGACTGGAGCTGGTTTATATCTCGACACGAAATATCTGTTCGTACGAGAACGAGTTGAGGAAAATAATCTTTGTATCGAGTATATTAGTACTAAGGATATGCTTGCGGATCCGATGACTAAAGGTCCCCCTCCTAAGGTTTATGAAGAACATGTTCGTAATATGGGATTTAGTAAAGACCTTATTTGAGCATATTGTACTAGCTTATGTTTTATGTTAATGAAATTTCCTCAGTTTGATTTTGTATGTCTCTTAGAATATGTTCAACCGGTATAATGGCATATAGACAAATAAAGTTACAAATCAGACAAAGGGCTTACGCGTATTTTGATCATAACGATTAGGTTTTAAATTAAGGCTATAGTATGATTAATGGGGGTCCTGAGTCGCATAATGATTCAACGGCTGTATTTCTCTGCTATAGTACTTGTTTAAAGCTAAAATGAGTGTTAACTCCTGATCAGGCTTATCTAATACTCATAGTAAATGATTACTCGACTAAGTGGGAGAATGTAAGATTAAATATATTATGTAACAATATTTAATCTATAGCCATCATAATCATTTACATAATATAGATCAAAATATATAATAACCTATTAAATAATTAGTTGGTAATTGTTGATGGACCATATTACCCTTATTAACTAATTAGGTTTCCTCCTGAGTGCTTATATAAAGGAGTCTTATGTAGAGGTTGAGGGTTACACAGTTACACATCCCATTAGTCATAACATCATCATCAACCTCCTCTCCTAAACCGATTCCCTTGTCGGTTTTCTTAGTCCCCATCATCAGTTAGCACCCTAAGGAGGAACCGGCTCACACTGACAATTATGTCGAACTCGATGTCATCTTCTCTGACTGGATTCTCCACCGCATTGAATGCTATAACAGGTATGCTTTAATGTTTTCTTACATGTTTGAACAGAACCGAACCAACATGTGGTATCAGAGCATATGTTGATTAGTCGGTTCTGTTTTAATCCGAAAATCTGGAAAACGGAATTGAAAAATTCATCACAGATTACGTTTTTGCCATCCGAAATCCTCATTACGGATGATTTCGGATGATCACGGATGATTTCGGATCTGGAAGTTCATCATTACGGATCATCACTGATCATTACGGATGATTTCGGATCTGGAAGTTCATCATTACGGATCATCACTGATCATTACGGATGATTTCGGATCTAAGTTTCATCATTACGGATCATCACTGGTCATTACGGATGATTTCGGATCTGAAGCTACATCATTACGAATCATCTCTGATCATTACGGATGATTTCGGATCATTACCTATGCATTTCGGATAAATGTTTGAATTTTCGATTTAGGGTTCATCATAAGTTCTTGATTACGGACCATTTCGGACTCATTACGGATTCATTTCGGACTAAGCATCCATCACGGATCATTCGTACTGAGTATCACCATTTCGGATCAATTTCGGACTAAGCCTCATCCGAAATCATCCGAAATGCGTCCGAAATGGATTCATCCGAAATCATGAGTGTTTAATGTGAACTAAATTTTTTTTTTCGGGGCTCCCGCCCCGAACCCCGGGCGGGGGCACGCTGTCCCCCGCAACAGGTGGTTTGCTATTAAATAAATGGTTTTGTAATTTACTTAGTTAATTAATCAGAATCAGATAATGTTTTACAAAACCAAAATAGCTTAACTTGAATGAGTTTTTGATGTATCATTTCTGGCCAAAGCTGACTTGACACATCTACTTATCGTTCAAGTATTATGAAAGCTATGTTGTGTGTGCATCATAAGCATGAATGTCTTAATTTCTGGCCAAAGCTGATTTAAATTCATTCATAGATGGCATACTCAACAAGTGCATAACTAAAGTGATTGTCTCAATTTCTGGCCAAAGCTGATTTGTTACAACCACTTTGCACATATGCTTAAATGATTACACTTCTGGCCAAAGCTGTTTTGTCTTCGTTTAAGTAGAATTTTTTAGCTAAGTCTATTATTTTGATGTTAGTAATAGACAATATCACAGCTTCATAATGTAAAATGGTCATTATTTATGCCTGCCTTAATATAACATGCCCTTAGATCACATTAAGACTTCTTTCTTAGTATCATAATTCGCTCATCTTATTTCCACTATCAGCACCCAATCAAGGGATTCCACCTTTGACTGGTGATAACTTTGCTCCATGGAAGGATGCTCTCATGCTTACACTTGGGATACTAGACTTTGATTACGCTCTAAGAGAGGATAAGCCAGCGGATCTTACTCCACAAAGTACTGCTGCTCAGCAATTAACTCATGATAAGTGGACTAGGTGTAACCGCATGTCTCTCATGTTCATGAAGCAGTCCATAAGCAGTGCAATCAGGGGAGCTATTCCTGATTCTGAAGATGCTAAAACCTATTTGGCTTCTGTGGAGGCTCAGTTCAAAGGGACGCCTAAAGCACACGCTAGTACTCTTATTCTCAAGCTGGTGACAACTAAGTATGATGGGAGGAGCGGCATTCGCGAGCACATCATGATGATGAATGACATGGCCAATAAGCTGAAGGGGCTGGAAATGGAAATCAGTGATGGTTTCCTTGTTCATTTCATCATTACTTCGCTTCCTTCGTCCTTTGAAGCATTCAAGATCAATTACAACACTCAGAAGGACAAATGGACGATGAGTGAGCTGGTCGCCATGTGCGTACAGGAGGAAGAGCGTATGAGGATGGATCGCCATACTGTTGTTGCAAACTTCACTACCTCCAACTCTAAGAAGCGGAAGAACAATTATCAGAGGAAGGATGCTTCAAAAGTCCAAAGGCCTAACCCTAATCCTAATACAAGTGCAGCTTCCAGCTCTAAGAACTCCTTAGGCAGTATCCGCTGCAAGTTCTGTAAAAAGACAGGACATATGCAGAAGGAATGCCCTGATTTTAAGGAGTGGCTGGCTAAGAAAGGTAACGATTATTTTATGATACTTGAGTCCTATAATTTAAGTGTTCCTGCTAATTCTTGGTGGTTTGATTCTGGTTCTATGGTTCATGTTACCAATTCTACTCAGGGATTCCTTTCAATCCGGAAGCTGGAAAGAAACCAAAGAACGCTTAAGGTTGGGGATGATCGAGAATTAGAAGTGAAGGCCATTGGAACATTACAATTAGTTATGAAAACTGGTTTATGTATTAAACTTTATGATACTTTATATGTTCCTGAGGTAACTCGGAACCTTGTATCAGGACCAAAGTTAGACATGGACGGTTTTATTGTTTCCCATGGTCATCGCAAACTCTCTATCCTTTATGATTCTGTTCTTTATGGTACTGGTGTTCTGGATGGTGGTCTCTATAGATTAGAACTAGAAGATAACTTTTCCAAATCTTTGTTGTCATATAACATTAATGAATCACTCACAAAGATGGAAGAGAAACGAGACTTTGAAACTTCATCCATGTTGTGGCATCAGCGTTTAGGCCACATCTCAAGAGAACGATTAAATCGTCTCGTAAAGGATGAAGTCTTACCTCCTCTCGATTTCTCCGATTTTGGAACATGTGTCAAATGTCTTAAAGGTAAAATGACATTAGCGAATAAGAAAGGTGCCACTAGGAGCTCTAATTTATTAGAACTCATTCATACTGACATTAGTGGTCCCTACCAAATCGCTGGCATAACAGGACATACTTCATTTATCACTTTCATTGACGATTATTCTCGTTACATGTACTTGTATCTGATTAAGGAGAAATCTGAATCTCTTACAACTTTCAAAGATTATAAGGCTGAAGTTGAAAAGCAATTAGATCGTCAGATTAAAGTTGTGAGATCAGATAGAGGCGGTGAATATTATGGAAGACATACTGATGTGGGTCAAGCTCCTGGTCCATTTTATGAGTTTTGTAAGGGTCAGGGGATTGTGAACCAATACACCATGCCTGGTACACCTCAGCAGAACGGTGTCGCTGAAAGAAGAAACCGTACCCTTATGAACATGGTGCGCAGTATGTTAGCTAACACTAATTTACCATTATTCCTCTGGACTGAAACATTAAAAGCAGCTGTTCATATACTCAATAGAGTGCCTTCTAAGTCTGTCCCTAAAACTCCTTATGAACTTTGGACAGGAAGGAAACCGAGTCTTAAATATATGAAAGTATGGGGCTGCATTGCTGAAGCAAAACTTTACAATCCTTTCCTAAGGAAACTTGACCCTAAAACAGTTACATGTTTCTTTATCGGGTATCCTGAGAACTCAAAGGGTTATCGTTTCTATTGTCCTTCCCATGTCACCCGTATTGTTGAAACCAAGCGTGCCGCGTTCCTGGAGGATTTCAAGGTCAGTGGGAGCAGTACCAACCCTTACGAAGGCTTGGTACGGGTGAGGAGCATCTAGTCTGTAAGCTGAAGAAATCCATTTACGGGTTAAAACAAGCATCACGTCAATGGTACCTCAAGTTTGATGAAGTCATGAAGAATCAAGTGGATCAATGCACCTACCTCAAGATGAGTGGGAGCAACTTTACTATTCTTGTCCTTTACGTTGATGACATTCTATTGGCAAGTAATAGTTTAGACATGTTGCATGAGTCAAAGCGGTTACTCTCGCATAACTTCGACATGAAGGATCTTGGAGATGCTTCTTACGTCATTGGCATCGAAATTCACCGAGATAGACACAAAGGGATCTTAGGATTGTCCCAAAAGGCTTACATAGATCGTGTCCTTACACGATATAACATGCAACAGTGCAAACCCTCCGTCGCTCCGGTAGTTAAAGGAGATGTTTTCGGTTCATTTCAGTGTCCGACAACAGAGGTTGAGAAGGAGCAAATGAGCCAGATACCTTACGCGTCAGTAGTCGGGAGCTTGATGTATGCTGAAGTCTGTACTCGCCCAGATATCGCTTATATTGCTGGAATGCTAGGCCGTTATCAGACTAATCCTGGCCTAGATCACTGGAAAGCAGCTAAGAAGGTACTTCGATATCTGCAAGGGACGAAAGACTATAAGTTGACTTACAGAAGAAGTGATCATTTAGAAGTGGTGGGCTATTCTGATTCTGACTTTGCAAAGTGCAAAGATGACAAGAAATCCACTTCGGGCTATATCTTTATGTTAGCAGGCGGCCCTATCTCATGGAAGAGTCATAAACAACAGTTGACCACAACTTCCACAATGATGGCAGAGTACATAGTTGTTTATAACGCAACGTGTCATGGAATGTTGCTTAGAAATGGACAACTACTCGTACCTACGCTATCGCTAGACTATAGACCATCGTCCTCAGGATAGTCAGGACACTTACGTAAAACCTACGTAACCTAGTATCTACCATTGTCTCCCGGGTCGGGAGGACACTTACGTAAAACCTAAGTAAACTAATACCTACCATTGTCTTCCGGGTCGGAAGGACACTTGCGTAAATCCTACGTAAACCCCACACGTACCACTGTCCTCGGGGAAGGGCACTCACGTAAATCCTACGTGACCTTGTACGTATTCCTGTTCTCGGATTAAGAAGAACACATGGTTGCAAATAGTCTAGTAAGTACAAACATGGGAAGCCCCCATTAGTAAAGATAAACGTGGGAAACCCCCACTAGTAATACATATGACCATGGGAAACCCCCACGATTAGTACGTATTTACATGGGAAGCCCCCACTAAATGCATATATGATTTGTTATAACGATCTTACTTTCTGTGAACTCGCTCAACTAGTTGTTGACTATCTGCTGCATGCCTTGCAGGACCTTAGGTACATTGGAGCTTGCACGGGAGGCGCGGTCGTTGTGGGCACGGATTATGGATCTTATATTGAAACATTAAACATTGAACTTATTACTTACGTTGGGTTTACATTTATGCTTCCGCTATACACTTAACATGTTTTGTTGGAACACCTTTCATATCGTTTGGTTTAAAGTACATTTAATTCTTATTACGTTTGATATGATTGGTGGCTTGATCCTGGTCAGTCACGCCCCCAAGCGGTGATACTCCGCGTGTGGATTTTGGGGGTGTGACATTTTGCGTAGACAATCTAGTATCAAAACCACATTTTTATTCATACTCTGAATATGCTTGAATTGCACTCTCTAAGGTTTTGAACTTCTGATGAATAGACAGTCTTTTTTCTTCTGGCACATTTGGTACCCAAAATAGAGATCCATGAGGAGTGCTACTTGCATAACTGTTGTAAGATTCACTTGTTGAGATATAATTAGATGATGAAAAGAAAAACAAAAAGAAAAATTAAGACATATTGATAATTTTAAAGATAATGATATTAATAACAATAATAATTATAAGACATAGAGAAAAAATTTTAATACCCTCACCTCCAAATTCACTTGGTCCTTTACTTGTTCCTACACTAGGATTATCATTCATTCCATCCATTTTGAATTTTCAATGTAACCTTTATAAAAAAAAATTATAAGGTCAAATCCATTTTAAGTTTCAATGAACCTTTGTAAATAAAAAATAAAAGACAAATTCTTAACATGTTAACTATGTTAAAAAGCAAATAAACGTTAAGTTTTTCTTAACATGTTAAATATTTATTAACATTTAAAAATAATTTAACACTAAAAATTTGTGTCTAAAATGACAAATTCTAACATGTTAACTATATTAAAAAGCAAAAAAATATTTTAGTTTTTATTAATCGCAAGTTACGTCTTGTGTCACCATGGTTTCCTAGATCACGAGTGATCCGGGTGAGATCAAAGATACATCAGCTCGTAGAAGGTAGGAGCTTTCCCGACAATATACCATTGTGAATAATTATAATTAATACAGAATATTTAATTAACATGTTAAATAAATGTTTTTACTAACTGCATACATGTAACCTTATAATATAAATCATTTAAATTAAATGACAAACAACCTATGCAATTTTTAAACTTTACATTTGAAATCTTATATAAGCACAACAAGTTATATTGATTAACTAATATTTTAGTTTTTATTAATCGCAAGGTACGTCTTGTGTCACCATGGTTTTCTAGATCACGAGTGATCCGGGTGAGATCAGAGATACATCACCTCGTAGAAGGTTAGGAGCTTTCCCGACAACATACCATTGCAAATAATTATAATTAATACAAATTATTTTATTAACATGTTAAATAAATGTTTTTACTAACTGCATACATGTAACCTTATAATATAAATCACTTAAATTAAATGACAAACAACCTATGCAATTTTTAAACTTTACATTTGATATCTGATATAAGCTGAACTAATTATATTGATTAACTAATATTTTAGTTTTTATTAATCGCAAGGTACGTCTTGTGTCACCATGGTTTCTTAGATCACAAATGGTCCGGGTGAAATCAGAGATACATCAGCTTGTAGAAGGTTAGGAGCTCTCCCGACAATATACCATTGTGAAAAATTATCATTAATAGGAAATATTTTTTTAACGTGTTAAATAAATGTTTTTATTAACTGCATACATGTAATCTTATAATATACATCACCTAAATGAAATGAGAAACAACCTACGCAATTTTTAAACTTTACATTTGATATCTGATATAAGCACAACAAGTTATATTGATTAACTAATATTTTATTAATAATATAATATACATCATCTAAACCAAATGCTAAACAAACTATCCAACAAATACAGCACACAGACTTGATCAAACCACTCGTCTAACTAACTCGGCAAAAGAGTATACCTAGACACAACAGTGCAATGTAATAAGAAAGTATAATAAGAAAAGAACGAACTCACCCGGGGGTGCGTATAACTGCAAGTGGATCAGACTAGTAGTCTTTTCTTAGGGCTACAAGTTTCTGGTTCTGATCAGAAAAATTAGCTACAAGATTTTGTTGTTTTGCCCTATGACCTTCTAAGGTTATAGAGACCAGCAAGAATCAATTCAAACAGGTCCAAGAAAAATAAATATTTAATTTAAACTAACAAATTTGGAAATTGTGTTGGAGCAAAATTTAATATAACTTACATACAGGTATTAACGCGAGAACATATTTATCAAACAATTATTCTAGTACAAAGTTAATAAACAAATGATAAATTATAACTCAACTTTTTGAGCTCGAAGCTTGTGGTTTCTTCATTGTCGCCCTTGTTGTATTGGAGCAAAATTTGGAAATTGTATTGGAGCAAAATTTAATATAACTTACGTACAGGTATTAACGCTGAAAGATTACTGACCTCTAATCAAAAACATAATATCAAAAGCTTGTGGTTTCTTCATTGTCGCGACAAATGTTAGCTTTTGATTTCTAGTCGAATGATAACTCAACTAAATGTATCAAGTCTACGCTTCTAGTAGTGATGTGTGTAGCTTGTCTTAGTAGCTTGGTTTTATTTGTCATGAAATATTGTACATCATATTATATTTTAAACTTATAGGAAATCCAAGCAAAGTATTTAACTATGTATAGTAAAGCTATAGGAAATGATGATGAAAAAAAATACTCAAAAGAGCGAATCAGTTTTCGAAATGATAAGAAAATCTCAAGAGGAAGCAGTCCATAAATTAGATCTTAACAAGAGAGAGATACTACATACACCAGTAACCATACTAGTACTAAAGGAAATTTTGGTTGAAGCATTCATCGAGTAGTGTGTGTGCACATTCTAACTTATCAGTTTTGAGCAACACAACAGAATACACTCCTCTATGTAGACTTTTTTTTATATAATATTATAATATTAAGTAACCATACCAGTACTAAAGGAAATTTTGGTTGAAGCATTTCATCGAGTAGTTGGTGTGCACCTTCTAACTTATCAGTTTTGAGCAAGATAACATAATACACTCCTCTATGTGTTGTATCTAATATTAGCATTTGCAGATCAACAACAAATATGATAACATCTAACCTAGATAACATGAATGCGGTGTTATATATAACACGTCTCTATATAAATGAAATTTAATTAAAAAATATTAACATGTTAAATTTTTTTTTAAAAAGCTAAAAAACAGAAACATAAATATACATATAATCATAATTTCCTATAATCAGGTTAAATTACAAAAAACTTAATTGATAATCGCAAATAAATGATACCTTAACCTGAGATTTAAGATCTGAAACCCTAGAAACTAATACTACATAGATCTCAGTCAAAATCGGCAACATCTATAGTTTTGTAATAGTTTTCCTCAAGCATATCTGAAAAATATGTAAATTATTAGTGTAGATTAGAAAAATCTCAGCCGAAATATGAAAAATTGAACAGATCTGAAAAATATGGTGCTAGACCTTCTATTATATCGCAGTGGTGCTAATGCTGGTGGCGTATTGTAATGGTGGTGGTGGTTTATGATGGTGATGGTGGCGGCGTATGACGGTGACTTAGAGAGAACCTAAGGTTTCAAAGTGAGGAAGGATTCTGTTTGAATGTGGTGGTGTACTAGATATTTTTTTTGCACAAAAATGCCACTGTTCCCCATTTTTTTAGAGTTCCCCAATGAACTCTCCCCTATATATATATATATATATATATATATATATATATATATAACATTACGCTTCTTTTTTGTCTATTCAAATTTTGCTAACGATCCTTTCGTGTATGTGACCATGTAGAACTTGCCTACAACATGACTGTGACTGAAAAATGGGACGTGTACAGCTTTGGTGTGGTAGCACTTGAGACGATCACAGGGAAGCATCCTAGAGATCCCTTTTCATCCATTAGCTATTTGAATAGTCATGATACAACATTGGAAAATATGTTGGACATGCGACTCCCTTATCCAACAAATAAGTCAACTGAAAAGAAAATTATGTGTGTTTATAATGTAGCACTTGCGTGCGTTCTCACAGATCCAAAGAATCGACCGACAATGAGAAACGTGTCTCAGGAATTATCGTGTTGAGGGCATCATTTGGGCTATCTCTTAGTTTTTACATATTGAGAACAACCTGTAAAGAAAGCTATAAACTTGAAACTTTCATACTGTTTGAAATATGGATCAAAATGTCTAAAATCTATGAACTGAAACATTCTAGTAAATAACATGTGCAGATCACTTTCTTCTCTTTCACAATTTAACACTAAACCCCTTCATTTCATTAACCTTAAGTATGTGCACACAGTGCTACAAATCACGTGTATGTCCCCTAAACCAGTAAAAAAACGGGTTTTAATATCTAATTCACGTTAAGCAAACAATAGTAAGAAGCTCTAGTATATTTAAAAAACCTAAATGTAATAGAGCCCGGTTTTTTACTCAGCTCTATATATATTTTACCTGCCACTTGTTTGTAAATTGCTACTTTAGTATTTTAATGTGAATTTTCACATTTAATTATAATGAAACTGAAGTAGTTTTTGAAGAAAAACACAACCCAACAAAGCCAACTCTATTACATAAAAAAAAAAAAAAAAAAATGCAAAGCTAGGCTTTCCTACACACCAAACAAAATTTATTGATAATTCAATCCATTCCATCATAGCAACCAAACATAACAAACCCTGGTCCATTTAATCATTCACCATAACATTTGCTCCAACCAAACAGACCCTAGTGTTATTATACTTCTACATTAGTGCTATAAAACAGACCCTAGAGTTACCATTCTTCTACGAATCATCTCCTAAGTTTGTAATGACAGCTGGTCCAAGGTACATGGAAAAACATGTGTCTCACAACAGCCTTGATATGATGTTTTATTCTATTATACTTCTTTTAAAATTAAAATTCAAAATCGGCAACCTGAGCGCCGTATTCAAAATTGATGCATCACCATCCTTTCATATTCCATATCATACACCACCATCTGCATTCTTTAAACAAGAAGCTTCAGTATTCCTAATACCCATCTGAATTGAGCCATTCCAATGAAATAATATTAAATTGTTGTTTGTTTCAAATTTTTTAACGAAATGGTTCATTCCATCAAAGATGCCATCTGTTTCCATTCCATACCTTTGTAAAAAGAATTTTTCCCACTATACCCTCAAAAGGTTAGCAAATCCAACAAAATGTAAAAGTAGTGGAACGTTCTCCTTCTGTCTTCCTGTTTGATGCTCTAGACTATACGGTGTGAACGTGGAAGCCATTCCACGCTGGGCACACCATCCTAGATACGGCGGTAAGAATTCCACCGGCGTGGAGGGCATAGTGAGAGACGACGTGGCCGCGTGTGATTTAATGCAATAAATATTAATGTTTTTATTTAACTTTAATAGATTTTTAGAGTAAATTGCCAAATTGTCCCTGAGGTTTGGTCAAGTTTACCATTTTCATCCAAAATAATTTTTTGTACCATATTGCCCTTCGCTTTTAAGAATTTTGCCATTACCATCCAAACATCTAACTTTTTTTCCCAAAATCGTCCCTGAGGTTTGTGATATTTTGTCATTTTCATCCAAATATCTAACAAAAAAATATAACCCAAATTAGATATTTTGATGAAAATGACAAAAAATACCAAAAGTGAAGAGCAATATGATACAAAAAAAAAAAAAAAAAATTTGTTTTGGATGAAACTGGCAAACATACCCAAACCTCAGGGACGATTTTGGCAATTTACATTTTTATTTTATTTTAGTATATAATAATAATAATAATAATAATAACAACAACAAGTGTGTGCTACGTGTCGAATAACGCCACCCTTTCACGCCCCATTCCACTCCTCCCTTTTTTGCATCACGCCACTTTTCTGACGCGTGCTGACGTGGCTGCCACAATAATGTCTAAACACCAATTCAAAAGAAAACCCAATAAATTTTGGAAAAACCACCTTTTAGGAATTGAACCCAGGATCTAATGGTCCAAAGCCTTATCACACCCTCAAAATGCCACTATGCTATAACGCCATGGACATCCATATAATTTGTTTGTAATATCTGTAGTAAATTACATATTTAATGTGTTTATTTCAATTCCACATATAACTTTATTTAGAGGCTAAGTTACATTTACATTTACAACATATACAAACCACATAGCAGGGAGTAGTATTACCCTGTCTTTTGTTCAAATGGGCGGCTTCCCCTCTCCTATTGGACCAACCAGTTTATTATTTTATACACACTTTTAAATTAGGTTTTTGCCCTGGAATAGTGTTTCTCTTCCATTGGTTCAAATGGGCGGCGAGCAATACCATTAGACCAACCAGTTTATTATTTTGTATCCACATTAAAATTATGTTTTTGCCCCCAGTTAAAAAATACGGTTTTGTCTCACCTTCAAAATACATTTACCCTTTTGCCCCGAGCTAAAAAATACGATTTTCCCCTTGGTAAAAAAATTACGCTTTTACGCCTCAGCCAAAATTAAGTTTTCGCCCCAGTTCAAAAAATTACGGTTTTGCCCACAGTTTAAAATTATGTATTTGCCCCCAGTTCAAAATAAATTTATGCTTTTGCCCTCAGCTAAAATTTACGAATTTCCCCTCGGTTCAAAATTACGATATCACCCTAAATTCAAAATTACGTTTTTGCCCCTAGTGCAAAATAAAAATATGGTTTTCCCCTAGCTAAAAATTAGGATTTTACACTCGGGAAAAAAATTTGATTTTTCCTCCAAGTAAAAATAAAAATATGACTTTGCCTCCAGCTAAAAATCATGTCAAAGAGCTGCCTAATACTTTTTTTAATTTTTATTTCTAGCAAAACTATAGTACTGTTTTTTAATTGGTTGAGAATTATTCGGCCATCGCCCCGCAACGCGAGCAGGGCATCACCTAGTACTATACATAAAGGTAATTTACATTAGGAGGGCGTTTTTGTCATGGTCACTGTAGTGGTACATGGAACCGTCAAACCGCGTGACCACCCCATGTGTAAAAGTCATCTCCTAAATTCGTAATGACATTCAATCCAGCTGGTGTAAGGTACATGGTAAAACACGTGAATCACAACAGCCTTAAAAGTTTTTTCTATTACTTTTGTTTTTCTTTCAAAATCAAAACTTAGTAATTTGAATGTGGACCCTAGAAACATATCAATTTGTAAATCTACAAGTCAACACCTTCCAACAAAATTCACAGACTTCAAGTAAAGTTGGCAATTTTAATTCTAACTCAATTACTCAAGTCACAATACACCGTCCCAACAATTCGCGCACTTCAAAAGTTTGCCCCAAAAATTTGTTAAATTCAATTTTAAGAAAGTATGAAAATCGAACAAAAGGGGAACCCTAACTAACTAAGTATGAAAATATAATGTTATAATTAAATGATATGAGCGAACAAAATTTGAACTAAGAGAACATATGGTGTTCTCCCCAACCTGATATTGAGACAATTCACAAAATAAAAATGATATTAGAGTCACATACGAATTCCTTACGAAATATGTTACCGACCATGGTAGGCATTGAATATGTAACCCATGGCTAGATATGTGATTTTACAACTTTTGTTGTTGATTATGTTATTCTATGAAATTGTTCATCAACTATATTTTTATATATAAGTCAGTCTTCTTCTTTTTTTTTTTCTTTTTTTCATTAAGGTTAAGGAACCCCCAGTAAAATTTTATAAAATTAACAAAAAAAAAAAAAAAAAATTTACAAGGGTAAACGAGTTATATTTTTGGGACAAAGTGACAAACCCCCAAAATTTCTCTTTTATGTAGACTACAAAATAGGCCCTGTAGGCTATACATATGGATATGGACATATGGAGATGGCCATATGGGTTTTGTACCTAGCCTTTATGTTCCAAACATATTTGCTACAAACTCTAAAATTACCACACAATTCAAACCAAACTTCAAGTCTAATATATGTCAAATCTCCCGTTTGATTTTATAACCATGACCCACTATAATAATAGAATTAACATTCACATTCTCCACTCCTTTCATAAGACGTCTCATGATCCTTGGGCCATTGCCATACGAAGCCCAACAAGCATTATAGTTTACCATCCTCATCCATTCAATTAGATTTATAAATCCCAAATGATAAATCCATTCCCTAGGGCCCAATGCTCATTTACAGTAATCCTTTTGGGCCTAAAGCCACCCCTCTTGTTAGATATTACCTCCATATCTAATCCCACTTTCACAGGCCCAATGAAGTATATAGTAATATCTATTAAGTTGGGACTGGGCCCATCTTTAAGCCCACTATTCCAGAATTCCCAGTTCTTCTTATTTGACCCTAAAACAACCCATAAAACTCTTATCACCTCAATCTGGTCTACCTTACTCCCACATTTCTTCACCCAGTATCCATCAGCTTCCACCAGTGGCGGACCCAAGAATTATTTGCTGGGGGTGCGGATAAGGCGTTTAACCATATTTTCAAGGGGTGCGGTCAGGTTTTTTTTGCCTAAAATATACTCTAATTTTTTTTTCAAAGGGTGCGGCCGCCCACCCACGACTGTGGGTATGATGGGAATCAGCTATGAGAGGGAATGAGTTATAGGTATTCTTAAGGGGCTAAAGTGTAATATGTGGGGTAGTATAAGTAATAGAGAATAAGGCATGTTAGAAGTAGGATTAAGTTTGTTTAGTTTGTTAAGGCTCCTGCATTGCGTGGAGAGAGGGCGTAGCCCTGGATTATCTTTGTCTCTGTTCATCTTTTATCTTTTCGTATATCATCATCTTGTAACCTGCCTTTGAATCATTCAATAAACCGTTTATTTTTCCTGATATTGAGACAATTCACGAAAGTCGCATACGAACTCCTTACAAAATATGTTACCGACCATGGTAGGCATTGAAAATGTAACTCACGGCTAGATATGTGATTTTACAACTTTTGTTGTTGATTATGTTATTCTATGAAATTGTTCATCAACTATATTTTTATATATAAGTTAGTCTTCTTTTTTTTTTTTTTTTTTTTATTAAGGTTAAGGCACCCCGGTAAAATTTTATAAAATTAACAAAAAAATATTTACAAGTATAATCGAGTTATATTTTTGGTACAAAGTGACAAACCCCCAAAATCTCTCTTTTACGTAGACTACAAAAGCCTTTATTTTCCACACGTATTTGTCACAATAATCTTGTAGGGATGGTTCAAATGAAAAACACTTTTAACTAGGGGTGTGCAGAATTCGTTTCGATTATAAGAATTCGAATTCGATTTAATTCGAGTCAAGTAAATCGAATACGAATTTATAATTTCAAATTCGATTCAATTCGAAATTCGAATAAAAAATATACATTTTTATTTATTATTTTTATATATAATACATATATAACTTTGATTAGGCTATACTATAAATTATTTTCAAATTTTTCCAAGTATTAAAATTACCCATTACCAAACCTACTACATGGCCCATAACTAAAACCTAAGTAACAAATCTATCAATAGATTTTTAAGCGTAAAAATATTAACTTGTAGTGTGAAGTGGTTATTTCCGACTTCTCGTTTTGAATTTTAGACTTGTGGTACTTTATTTGGAACTTTTTAATGTGATATCGTGCTTTATGGCTGCTTTAAAATTTATGTTTCATTATGAAAGTTTTTTGCATGTTTTTAAAGAATCTGAATTAAATCGAATTTATTCGAATTCGATTCGAATTCGAATTTTTAATCGAATACGAATCGAATACGAATTGGGTTTTTTATTCGAATACGAATTCGAATCGAATTCGGTAGGTTTTAATCAAATTCGAATCGAATACGAATTCAAGGAAAAATAAAAATTATTCGAAAAATTCGATTCGAATAATTCGAACAATTCGATATTCGATTCGATGAACACCCCTACTTTTAACGCGAAAACTCGAAAACTAACTAAAAGAGCCTAAAAAAACACACAATTTTTTTTTAAATTTTTTTATTAAAAATCACTAGTTTTTGTATATAAAAAAACTTTTTTTTTCAATTAAAAAAAATTTGTAGTGCACATGTGTAATAATTCACATGTGTAGTCCACATACACATGTGTACTATTACACATGTGCACTACAATTTTTTTTTTTTTGAAAAAAAGTTTTCTTTTTTTTTTTTGACAAAAAACTTTCATTAAAAACCGCCCCTGACCAAACGGGTAAAATGTCAAAACAAAACAGAAGCCCCGACCCAAATGGGCAAAGGCCAAAACTACAACATGTACACAGGGTATTTACACCACTCATTCCAACTAATATATTTACAAGAGGCAAATTGGAAAATAATAATCCCATCTTTCTGAAATTGGCCAATAATAATCCCAAGTCAGTTATTAGCCAATAATAATCCGACCTAGTCCATTTTTTTTTGTAAAATAGTCTGCCGTTAAAATAAGCTTAACAGAGTTAAATGTTTTTCCGAATTACAAACCGATGTTTTAGGGATTTTGATCAGAACGAGGATACGAGTCGATTGATGTAAAACTTACCTCGAAATTGTGTTCGAAATGGCTTGAATTTTGTTAATTGGAAGTTAAACACCCGAATTGAAGCACCGTTTTCGTGGGTTGGGGGCATTATTTCGAGGTAAGTTTTATATCAATTGACACGTATCCTCATTCTGATCAAAAGCCCTAAAACATCGGTTTGTAATTCGGAAAAACACTTAACTCCGTTAAGCTATTTTAACGGCGGACTATTTTACAAAAAAATTGGACGAGGTCGGATTATTATTGGCTAATAACTGACTTGGGATTATTATCGGCCAATTTCAGAAAGATGGGATTATTATTTTCCAATTTGCCTTTACAAGATGATCTATTTTGAAGTCATCCAAACCCTCTCGATTTAATATCTAATAAAATCTCTTGAGCACTTCTCCTGTATTGATTAAACACCAACTCATTTCTAGTCTTCCATATACACCAACACGCGGTAATTACCAATCCTCGTAAAATTTTCTTTTTTTTTTCTTTCTTGGTTGGAGTTATGAATATCCATCAAATCTTTGAATCCAAAAGCGAATATCGGAGGGACGTTGCACCAATTACAGAAAGCCGCCCATACACGAATCGCCATCGAACATGCTGTAAATAGATGATCCAAAGATTCCTCATACTCATCGCAGAAAGGGCACATAACCGATGTTATCTCTACGTTCCTTCTTCTCAGATTGACTCTGGTAGCAAGACAATCCAAGTTACCTCTCCAAGCTATGATATTGTATTTGATAGGGACCCACTTGCTCCATTCATAAGTAGGAGGGTGACTAGATCCCCTATCAGAAATTAACGTCTTTTTAACCGACTTCACCGAAAATCCATCCTTTCTGTCGATGTTCCACATCCATGTGTCCTTTTCGTTTGACAATCTCACCGTGTTAATAGCTTCTTGACATTACTGCCATTCCTTACGTTCAATATCAGACTCGGGCAATCTAACCCAACTCCAGCAATGATCGCCGTTTAAATAGCGAAAATTAGTATGCAAAAAAATGGCATGTTTTTTAGGCTTTTTAGTTAGTTTTCGAGTTTTCGCGTTAACTAGTGGTTTCCATTTGAACCTTCCCCTAATCTTGTATTGTTGTAGATGAGAATTATTGGTTAGAAACTATTGTTTATACAACCTAAAACATTTCTAAACCCCTATAATCATCATCATGATACTCAGTAAATCCCACCAATAGTAAATGTAAGGTAGGGTCTGAGGAGGGTAAGATGTAGACAACCTTACCTCTACCCCGTAGGAATAAAGAGGCTGCTTCTGGTGAGACCCTCGGCTCGATGGTAGTTTTGTATCAAGCCTTGGATATAAGGCACATAACACTCAACAATTAAGACAAAGGCCAATTAGTGCATGTACTCCCTTGTTTTTCGGCTATCAACTCCACCACATGATGCATGATTAACCATCCCCCTCTTTTAACATTATTTTTACGAAATTAGTAAAATAACGTTAAAATTAGTGCACTTTCACTTTTGCCACCCGAGGGCTCACACATATATACATTATATGCGCATACCGCAAGCCGGGCGTTTGTTTATTTTAATTGATATATAATAGCTTTTGTTTATTTTATTTGAAGAATAATATTTTTTTCTAATACATAATATATTTTTTTGCGTTTTTTTTCATTTAAGTGCGTTTTTTTTTCTTAGACCCTCATTTTTTTTGCGCTTTGCGCCTAGGCCATAGGCAAGGCCTATGCACCTGACACCTTTGATAACTATGCTTTCTTCTTAGTTCTACCATTCGTCTTTCTTCTTATTGTTTTTATTAGTGCTTTAAGTCTTAATTGTTAGTGTTTTAAATCTTAATCAGTTCCTACTTGCTACAATTGTTAGTGTTTTGCAAGTTGCAAAAGGTTAATTTGTTAATGGTAGGAGAGCATACTAAATTGTTAGTGTTAAATTGCCATATTTATAAATTTAGCATGATATTAAAATTACTGATATCCCAACGCAATAACCGATATCTCAAATATCGGTCCTTGACCGATATCCGGTATTTTCGTAACTTTCCAGAACCACCACCGGTCGTCTCGTTCCGCCTTTACTCCAAACCCTATCTCCCATTTAGAGTGTGAAAGGCATCTCACTGCCACCACCAACGCCTTTAGGATCTGGAAGAATGATTTTGAATTGTTAAGGTGAAAATGTTTTATGATGAATTGTGGAGATTCTGCATGATAATTAGGCGTTTGCATTATTTGAATTATGTAGCAGTGAGTTTGTGAACTTACATTTTAACATGACAATAATTATGCAGTTGTTTGTATACGTTTACAAGGGTCAAGTTATTCTACAAAGGCTTCTAATTGTAAGAAGTGTAAGAAGGATTTATAGAGTGACAAGTGTCCAATAACCTAAAACTAAACCCACTACATCACCACCAAAAACCTAAACACCCACCCCCACCCCACCACCACCCAAAAACCTAACCCCCCCCCCCCCCCCCCAAAAAAAAAAAAAAAAACCTAAAAAAAAAATATAAAAAAAACTAAACACCCACCCCCACCACCACCCAAAAACCTAAACCCCCACCCCCTCGGCAAAAAAAAAAAAAAAAAAAAATAAATAAATAAATAAATAATTTTTTTTTTTTTTTTTTGGGGGTGGGTGGGGGGGGGGGGGGTGGGGGTGGCTGTTTTTGGTGGTGGTGGATGTTTAAGTTTTTTTTTTTTTTTTTAGTGGGTTTTTTTGTGTAGTGGGTTTTTTTAGGTTATTGGACACTTGTCACTCTATAAATCCTTCTTACACTTCTTACAATTAGGATCCTTTGTATTTGATCCTAATCCACGTTTACAAAATGATTATGTGATACTGATTATGAATAATTTTAACATGTATGATGGGCCTACGTTGTCACAACTGTTGGCTTGAAATGTCGAGTTGACTGCTTATTGTTGCAGGGTGTATGACCAGATGCCAGAGCCACGGTGGGTGATTTCAATGGGCAGCTGTGCAAATGGTGGTGGATACTACCACTACTCTTACTCTGTTGTTAGGGGTTGTGACAGAATTGTACCAGTTGACATTTATGTCCCTGGTTGCCCACCCACAACTGAGGCTCTTTTATACGGGCTTCTTCACTCTTCAGCTGCAGAAAAAGATCAACAGGCGTAAAGACTTCCTTCACTGGTGGACCAAGTGAGACCTGCATCATGTCATATGGGCCTGGTATGCATTATATCAAATAAGTTGTGTATTCGCTCTTCCTGCTTATGTATTCGTGTAGAAAGAGCAATTATGAGACACCTCAAAAATGGGTTTTGTATGTTTTTATCTCGATCTATGATATTATGGCTTGGTTAATTTTGTTAAGATGGGGACTGAATAAGGCACCCAAAAATGACTCTTGAACAATATTTTTTTCACGAAAACTGTTGTTGACACGTAATTCACTTTTTGGTGCTTAATTGTCTCCATGAACTTCAAGCTTATATATCAAATCAGTCAAATTCTACACGCTTAAACAAGTAATTTTATAGTTTATAAGCATGTTCTTAAACCATTTGGCTAAGGAATTTTATTTTAACAAACAGTGAAGTTTAGTGGACTTCTGGAAGTCCTTATAATGTTTTAAACATGTTTATTTCATAAAAACGTGTATCAGTTCTCAAATAGTGTTTTTGAATGTGTATGTGTTGTCGAATTAGTGAAACTGGGAAAACTCGGTCACGTTGTCCCTTTCAAGGTGTCTAAACTGGGTTAGACAACCACAGCCCCTAACCTATTCTTCATGTATTGTTTATGCTCTTATAATCAGGGGCCAAGCGCCCCCCTTAAAAAAGTGTATTTTATAGGCTAAATTCCGATTGCACCCGTTGAAAGTTTGGTCGAACCCCTTCGCACCCCTAGAATATAATCATTGGTCCGCTAACAATATAACGCAGCAAATCTAGTTTATTAAATCCAGAGACTTTGTATGTATAGTTTGTTGTCGCCCCCTTTAATAGATCTATGTTTTATATAAAACAAATTTCATAAATATGACTAAACTTGTAGTTAAGTGAAGATTCCAAATGTGGATATACTTTTGCAAATAAAGCTATTATGTATCCTGAATAATGGAAAGTGATTCGTCATGACACATTTTAAGAACTGACACATTTTAAGAACAAAGTTTATTTAAACGGCGCTGACAATTATTTTAAGGATAGAAAGTAATTCAATGGAAGCAATAACTATTAGACTTCCTTTGTTATTGTTATATACATGTTAGGGGTGTGTAGAAAACCGAATTAGCTGACCCATACCCAGGGCTAGCCCTTGGACCATTCAAATGACGAGCTTCAACCCCCAAAATATATTGATGTATAATTTGATGGCTTTGTCAAACAGTGTTGTAGTAGTTTACCGGTAATTTGATGGCTTAGTTCGAATCCAAGCAGCTATGTAATTAAAAATTTTTACATTTTTTTAAAGAACGGACAACCCCTTTAGCCCTAAAAAGCCCAATGCTATCCTGCAGCTATCTTATTTCCTTCATGTTTGATATCATAAAAGTGAATAAAGGTGAATGAAGAAAATAACATAAACCTTATTATTTAAGAAATATACTTGGGTATGTAAGATTAAATATATTATGTAACAATATTTAATATATAGCCATCATAATCATTTACATAATATAGATCAAAATATATAATAACCTATTAAATAATTAGTTGGTAATTGTTGATGGACCATATTACCCTTATTAACTAATTAGGTTTCCTCCTGAGTGCTTATATAAAGGAGTCTTATGTAGAGGTTGAGGGTTACACAGTTACACATCCCATTAGTCATAACATCATCATCAACCTCCTCTCCTAAACCGATTCCCTTGTCGGTTTTCTTAGTCCCCATCATCAGTTAGCACCCTAAGGAGGAACCGGCTCACACTGACAATTATGTCGAACTCGATGTCATCTTCTCTGACTGGATTCTCCACCGCATTGAATGCTATAACAGGTATGCTTTAATGTTTTCTTACATGTTTGAACAGAACCGAACCAACATGTGGTATCAGAGCATATGTTGATTAGTCGGTTCTGTTTTAATCCGAAAATCTGGAAAACGGAATTGAAAAATTCATCACAGATTACGTTTTTGCCATCCGAAATCCTCATTACGGATGATTTCGGATGATCACGGATGATTTCAGATCTGGAAGTTCATCATTACGGATCATCACTGATCATTACGGATGATTTCGGATCTGGAAGTTCATCATTACGGATCATCACTGATCATTACGGATGATTTCGAATCCAAGTTTCATCATTACGGATCATCACTGGTCATTACGGATGATTTCGGATCTGAAGCTACATCATTACGGATCATCTCTGATCATTACAGATGATTTCGGATCATTACCTATGCATTTCGGATAAATGTTTGAATTTTCGATTTAGGGTTCATCATAAGTTCTTGATTACGGACCATTTCGGACTCATTACGGATTCATTTCGGACTAAGCATCCATCACGGATCATTCGTACTGAGTATCACCATTTCAGATCAATTTCAGACTAAGCCTCATCCGAAATCATCCGAAATGCGTCCGAAATGGATTCATCCGAAATCATGAGTGTTTAATGTGAACTAAATTTTTTTTTTCGGGGCTCCCGCCCCGAACCCCGGGCGGGGGCACGCTGTCCCCCGCAACGGGTGGTTTGCTATTAAATAAATGGTTTTGTAATTTACTTAGTTAATTAATCAGAATCAGATAATGTTTTACAAAACCAAAATAGCTTAACTTGAATGAGTTTTTGATGTATCATTTCTGGCCAAAGCTGACTTGACACATCTACTTATCGTTCAAGTATTATGAAAGCTATGTTGTGTGTGCATCATAAGCATGAATGTCTTAATTTCTGGCCAAAGCTGATTTAAATTCATTCATAGATGGCATACTCAACAAGTGCATAACTAAAGTGATTGTCTCAATTTCTGGCCAAAGTTGATTTGTTACAACCACTTTGCACATATGCTTAAATGATTACACTTCTGGCCAAAGCTGTTTTGTCTTCGTTTAAGTAGAATTTTTTAGCTAAGTCTATTATTTTGATGTTAGTAATAGACAATATCACAGCTTCATAATGTAAAATGGTCATTATTTATGCCTGCCTTAATATAACATGCCCTTAGATCACATTAAGACTTCTTTCTTAGTATCATAATTCGCTCATCTTATTTCCACTATCAGCACCCAATCAAGGGATTCCACCTTTGACTGGTGATAACTTTGCTCCATGGAAGGATGCTCTCATGCTTACACTTGGGATACTAGACTTTGATTACGCTCTAAGAGAGGATAAGCCAGCGGATCTTACTCCACAAAGTACTGCTGCTCAGCAATTAACTCATGATAAGTGGACTAGGTGTAACCGCATGTCTCTCATGTTCATGAAGCAGTCCATAAGCAGTGCAATCAGGGGAGCTATTCCTGATTCTGAAGATGCTAAAACCTACTTGGCTTCTGTGGAGGCTCAGTTCAAAGGGAAGTCTAAAGCACACGCTAGTACTCTTATTCTCAAGCTGGTGACAACTAAGTATGATGGGAGGAGCGGCATTCGCGAGCACATCATGATGATGAATGACATGGCCAATAAGCTGAAGGGGCTGGAAATGGAAATCAGTGATGGTTTCCTTGTTCATTTCATCATTACTTCGCTTCCTTCGTCCTTTGAAGCATTCAAGATCAATTACAACACTCAGAAGGACAAATGGACGATGAGTGAGCTGGTCGCCATGTGCGTACAGGAGGAAGAGCGTATGAGGATGGATCGCCATACTGATGTTGCAAACTTCACTACCTCCAACTCTAAGAAGCGGAAGAACAATTATCAGAGGAAGGATGCTTCAAAAGTCCAAAGGCCTAACCCTAATCCTAATACAAGTGCAGCTTCCAGCTCTAAGAACTCCTTAGGCAGTATCCGCTGCAAGTTCTGTAAAAAGACAGGACATATGCAGAAGGAATGCCCTGATTTTAAGGAGTGGCTGGCTAAGAAAGGTAACGATTATTTTATGATACTTGAGTCCTATAATTTAAGTGTTCCTGCTAATTCTTGGTGGTTTGATTCTGGTTCTATGGTTCATGTTACCAATTCTACTCAGGGATTCCTTTCAATCCGGAAGCTGGAAAGAAACCAAAGAACGCTTAAGGTTGGGGATGATCGAGAATTAGAAGTGAAGGCCATTGGAACATTACAATTAGTTATGAAAACTGGTTTATGTATTAAACTTTATGATACTTTATATGTTCCTGAGGTAACTCGGAACCTTGTATCAGGACCAAAGTTAGACATGGACGGTTTTATTGTTTCCCATGGTCATCGCAAACTCTCTATCCTTTATGATTCTGTTCTTTATGGTACTGGTGTTCTGGATGGTGGTCTCTATAGATTAGAACTAGAAGATAACTTTTCCAAATCTTTGTTGTCATATAACATTAATGAATCACTCACAAAGATGGAAGAGAAACGAGACTTAGAAACTTCATCCATGTTGTGGCATCAGCGTTTAGGCCACATCTCAAGAGAACGATTAAATCGTCTCGTAAAGGATGAAGTCTTACCTCCTCTCGATTTCTCCGATTTTGGAACATGTGTCAAATGTCTTAAAGGTAAAATGACATTAGCGAATAAGAAAGGTGCCACTAGGAGCTCTAATTTATTAGAACTCATTCATACTGACATTAGTGGTCCCTACCAAATCGCTGGCATAACAGGACATACTTCATTTATCACTTTCATTGACGATTATTCTCGTTACATGTACTTGTATCTGATTAAGGAGAAATCTGAATCTCTTACAACTTTCAAAGATTATAAGGCTGAAGTTGAAAAGCAATTAGATCGTCAGATTAAAGTTGTGAGATCAGATAGAGGCGGTGAATATTATGGAAGACATACTGATGTGGGTCAAGCTCCTGGTCCATTTTATGAGTTTTGTAAGGGCCAGGGGATTGTGAACCAATACACCATGCCTGGTACACCTCAGCAGAACGGTGTCGCTGAAAGAAGAAACCGTACCCTTATGAACATGGTGCGCAGTATGTTAGCCAACACTAATTTACCATTATTCCTCTGGACTGAAGCGTTAAAAGCAGCTGTTCATATACTCAATAGAGTGCCTTCTAAGTCTGTCCCTAAAACTCCTTATGAACTTTGGACAGGAAGGAAACCGAGTCTTAAATATATGAAAGTATGGGGCTGCATTGCTGAAGCAAAACTTTACAATCCTTTCCTAAGGAAACTTGACCCTAAAACAGTTACCTGTTTCTTTATCGGGTATCCTGAGAACTCAAAGGGTTATCGTTTCTATTGTCCTTCCCATGTCACCCGTATTGTTGAAACCAAGCGTGCCGCGTTCCTGGAGGATTTCAAGGTCAGTGGGAGCAGTACCAACCCTTACGAAGAATTGCAAGAAGTACAAGACGCGAGAGGGGGGGGGGAGAGACTCGTCGCTTACCATTACTCCGATTACTCCTCTTGTACCCAATGCAACTACTGTACCTGAAGCTACTGCACCAACTCCAAATTCACCTCTATAATCAGAACCCATTATACCTCATGACGAAGGCACATCAAACGCTCAAAACCAAGACAACGCTGAACCCGCTAATCCACTCAGGAGGTCATCTAGGCAAAGAAGGCCTACTAATTGGGATGATTATGTTACCTATCTGACTGAAATGGATCCCGGAAAGCTTAATGATCCTATCTCTTACAATGAAGCCATTAGTAGTGATCAGTCTTCTGAATGGAATAAAGCAATGATTGAAGAGCTTGAATCCATGAAGAAAAATGACGTTTGGGATTTGGTAGAATTACCCAACGGAGCCAAACCCGTAGGATGTAAATGGGTATTCAAAACAAAACTGGATCCGAATGGGAACGTTGAACGCTACAAAGCGAGATTGGTTGCAAAGGGCTACACTCAGAAAGAAGGAATTGATTATCAAGAGACGTTTTCACCTGTCTCTCGTAAAGATTCATTAAGGATCGTCATGGCCCTAGTAGCTCATTTTAACTTGGAGTTACATCAGATGGACGTTAAAACCGCTTTCCTTAACGAAGATTTGGACGAAGATGTTTACATGAAGCAACCTAAAGGCTTCAAACCTGAAGGTGAGGAGCATCTAGTCTGTAAGCTGAAGAAATCCATTTACGGGTTAAAACAAGCATCACGTCAATGGTACCTCAAGTTTGATGAAGTCATGAAGAATCAAGTGGATCAATGCACCTACCTCAAGATGAGTGGGAGCAACTTTACTATTCTTGTCCTTTACGTTGATGACATTCTATTGGCAAGTAATAGTTTAGACATGTTGCATGAGTCGAAGCGGTTACTCTCGCATAACTTCGACATGAAGGATCTTGGAGATGCTTCTTACGTCATTGGCATCGAAATTCACCGAGATAGACACAAAGGGATCTTAGGATTGTCCCAAAAGGCTTACATAGATCGTGTCCTTACACGATATAACATGCAACAGTGCAAACCCTCCGTCGCTCCGGTAGTTAAAGGAGATGTTTTCGGTTCATTTCAGTGTCCGACAACAGAGGTTGAGAAGGAGCAAATGAGCCAGATACCTTACGCGTCAGTAGTCGGGAGCTTGATGTATGCTCAAGTCTGTACTCGCCCAGATATCGCTTATATTGCTGGAATGCTAGGCCGTTATCAGACTAATCCTGGCCTAGATCACTGGAAAGCAGCTAAGAAGGTACTTCGATATCTGCAAGGGACGAAAGACTATAAGTTGACTTACAGAAGAAGTGATCATTTAGAAGTGGTGGGCTATTCTGATTCTGACTTTGCAAAGTGCAAAGATGACAAGAAATCCACTTCGGGCTATATCTTTATGTTAGCAGGCGGCCCTATCTCATGGAAGAGTCATAAACAACAGTTGACCACAACTTCCACAATGATGGCAGAGTACATAGCTGTTTATAACGCAACGTGTCATGGAATGTTGCTTAGAAATCTGATCACTGGACTCAAAATCGTTAATTCCATTTCTAGATCATTGAAGCTTTACTGTAATAATTCAGCTGCCGTTAGTTTCTCGAACAGTAACAGTTCGACTGGAGCTGGTTTATATCTCGACACGAAATATCTGTTCGTACGAGAACGAGTTGAGGAAAATAATCTTTGTATCGAGTATATTAGTACTAAGGATATGCTTGCGGATCCGATGACTAAAGGTCCCCCTCCTAAGGTTTATGAAGAACATGTTCGTAATATGGGATTTAGTAAAGACCTTATTTGAGCATATTGTACTAGCTTATGTTTTATGTTAATGAAATTTCCTCAGTTTGATTTTGTATGTCTCTTAGAATATGTTCAACCGGTATAATGGCATATAGACAAATAAAGTTACAAATCAGACAAAGGGCTTACGCGTATTTTGATCATAACGATTAGGTTTTAAATTAAGGCTATAGTATGATTAATGGGGGTCCTGAGTCGCATAATGATTCAACGGCTGTATTTCTCTGCTATAGTACTTGTTTAAAGCTAAAATGAGTGTTAACTCCTGATCAGGCTTATCTAATACTCATAGTAAATGATTACTCGACTAAGTGGGAGAATGTAAGATTAAATATATTATGTAACAATATTTAATCTATAGCCATCATAATCATTTACATAATATAGATCAAAATATATAATAACCTATTAAATAATTAGTTGGTAATTGTTGATGGACCATTTTACCCTTATTAACTAATTAGGTTTCCTCCTGAGTGCTTATATAAAGGAGTCTTATGTAGAGGTTGAGGGTTACACAGTTACACATCCCATTAGTCATAACATCATCATCAACCTCCTCTCCTAAACCGATTCCCTTGTCGGTTTTCTTAGTCCCCATCATCAGTTAGCACCCTAAGGAGGAACCGGCTCACACTGACAATTATGTCGAACTCGATGTCATCTTCTCTGACTGGATTCTCCATCGCATTGAATGCTATAACAGGTATGCTTTAATGTTTTCTTACATGTTTGAACAGAACCGAACCAACATGTGGTATCAGAGCATATGTTGATTAGTCGGTTCTGTTTTAATCCGAAAATCTGGAAAACGGAATTGAAAAATTCATCACAGATTACGTTTTTGCCATCCGAAATCCTCATTACGGATGATTTCGGATGATCACGAATGATTTCGGATCTGGAAGTTCATCATTACGGATCATCACTGATCATTACGGATGATTTCGGATCAAAGTTTCATCATTACGGATCATCACTGGTCATTACGGATGATTTCGGATCTGAAGCTACATCATTACGGATCATCTCTGATCATTACGGATGATTTCGGATCATTACCTATGCATTTCGGATAAATGTTTGAATTTTCGATTTAGGGTTCATCATAAGTTCTTGATTACGGACCATTTCGGACTCATTACGGATTCATTTCGGACTAAGCATCCATCACGGATCATTCGTACTGAGTATCACTATTTCGGATCAATTTCGGACTAAGCCTCATCCGAAATCATCGGAAATGCGTCTGAAATGGATTCATCCGAAATCATGAGTGTTTAATGTGAACTAAATTTTTTTTTTCCGGGGCTCCCGCCCCGAACCCCGGGCGGGGGCACGCTGTCCCCCGCAACGGGTGGTTTGCTATTAAATAAATGGTTTTGTAATTTACTTAGTTAATTAATCAGAATCAGATAATGTTTTACAAAACCAAAATAACTTAACTTGAATGAGTTTTTGATGTATCATTTCTGGCCAAAGCTGACTTGACACATCTACTTATCGTTCAAGTATTATGAAAGCTATGTTGTGTGTGCATCATAAGCATGAATGTCTTAATTTCTGGCCAAAGCTGATTTAAATTCATTCATAGATGGCATACTCAACAAGTGCATAACTAAAGTGATTGTCTCAATTTCTGGCCAAAGCTGATTTGTTACAACCACTTTGCACATATGCTTAAATGATTACACTTCTGGCCAAAGCTGTTTTGTCTTCGTTTAAGTAGAATTTTTTAGCTAAGTCTATTATTTTGATGTTAGTAATAGACAATATCACAGCTTCATAATGTAAAATGGTCATTATTTATGCCTGCCTTAATATAACATGCCCTTAGATCACATTAAGACTTCTTTCTTAGTATCATAATTCGCTCATCTTATTTCCACTATCAGCACCCAATCAAGGGATTCCACCTTTGACTGGTGATAACTTTGCTCCATGGAAGGATGCTCTCATGCTTACACTTGGGATACTAGAATTTGATTACGCTCTAAGAGAGGATAAGCCAGCGGATCTTACTCCACAAAGTACTGCTGCTCAGCAATTAACTCATGATAAGTGGACTAGGTGTAACCGCATGTCTCTCATGTTCATGAAGCAGTCCATAAGCAGTGCAATCAGGGGAGCTGTTCCTGATTCTGAAGATGCTAAAACCTATTTGGCTTCTGTGGAGGCTCAGTTCTAAGGGACGCCTAAAGCACACGCTAGTACTCTTATTCTCAAGCTGGTGACAACTAAGTATGATGGGAGGAGCGGCATTCGCGAGCATATCATGATGATGAATGACATGGCCAATAAGCTGAAGGGGCTGGAAATGGAAATCAGTGATGGTTTCCTTGTTCATTTCATCATTACTTCGCTTCCTTCGTCCTTTGAAGCATTCAAGATCAATTACAACACTCAGAAGGACAAATGGACGATGAGTGAGCTGGTCGCCATGTGCGTACAGGAGGAAGAGCGTATGAGGATGGATCGCCATACTGATGTTGCAAACTTCACTACCTCCAACTCTAAGAAGCGGAAGAACAATTATCAGAGGAAGGATGCTTCAAAAGTCCAAAGGCCTAACCCTAATCCTAATACAAGTGCAGCTTCCAGCTCTAAGAACTCCTTAGGCAGTATCCGCTGCAAGTTCTGTAAAAAGACAGGACATATGCAGAAGGAATGCCCTGATTTTAAGGAGTGGCTGGCTAAGAAAGGTAACGATTATTTTATGATACTTGAGTCCTATAATTTAAGTGTTCCTGCTAATTCTTGGTGGTTTGATTCTGGTTCTATGGTTCATGTTACCAATTCTACTCAGGGATTCCTTTCAATCCGGAAGCTGGAAAGAAACCAAAGAACGCTTAAGGTTGGGGATGATCGAGAATTAGAAGTGAAGGCCATTGGAACATTACAATTAGTTATGAAAACTGGTTTATGTATTAAACTTTATGATACTTTATATGTTCCTGAGGTAACTCGGAACCTTGTATCAGGACCAAAGTTAGACATGGACGGTTTTATTGTTTCCCATGGTCATCGCAAACTCTCTATCCTTTATGATTCTGTTCTTTATGGTACTGGTGTTCTGGATGGTGGTCTCTATAGATTAGAACTAGAAGATAACTTTTCCAAATCTTTGTTGTCATATAACATTAATGAATCACTCACAAAGATGGAAGAGAAACGAGACTTAGAAACTTCATCCATGTTGTGGCATCAGCGTTTAGGCCACATCTCAAGAGAACGATTAAATCGTCTCGTAAAGGATGAAGTCTTACCTCCTCTCGATTTCTCCGATTTTGGAACATGTGTTAAATGTCTTAAAGGTAAAATGACATTAGCGAATAAGAAAGGTGCCACTAGGAGCTCTAATTTATTAGAACTCATTCATACTGACATTAGTGGTCCCTACCAAATCGCTGGCATAACAGGACATACTTCATTTATCACTTTCATTGACGATTATTCTCGTTACATGTACTTGTATCTGATTAAGGAGAAATCTGAATCTCTTACAACTTTCAAAGATTATAAGGCTGAAGTTGAAAAGCAATTAGATCGTTAGATTAAAGTTGTGAGATCAGATAGAGGCGGTGAGTATTATGGAAGACATACTGATGTGGGTCAAGCTCCTGGTCCATTTTATGAGTTTTGTAAGGGCCAGGGGATTGTGAACCAATACACCATGCCTGGTACACCTCAGCAGAACGGTGTCGCTGAAAGAAGAAACCGTACCCTTATGAACATGGTGCGCAGTATGTTAGCCAACACTAATTTACCATTATTCCTCTGGACTGAAGCGTTAAAAGCAGCTGTTCATATACTCAATAGAGTGCCTTCTAAATCTGTCCCTAAAACTCCTTATGAACTTTGGACAGGAAGGAAACCGAGTCTTAAATATATGAAAGTATGGGGCTGCATTGCTGAAGCAAAACTTTACAATCCTTTCCTAAGGAAACTTGACCCTAAAACAGTTACCTGTTTCTTTATCGGGTATCCTGAGAACTCAAAGGGTTATCGTTTCTATTGTCCTTCCTATGTCACCCGTATTGTTGAAACCAAGCGTGCCGCGTTCCTGGAGGATTTCAAGGTCAGTGGGAGCAGTACCAACCCTTACGAAGAATTGCAAGAAGTACAAGACGCGAGAGGGGGGGGGGGGGGAGAGACTCGTCGCTTACCATTACTCCGATTACTCCTCTTGTACCCAATGCAACTACTGTACCTGAAGCTACTGCACCAACTCCAAATTCACCTCTATAATCAGAACCCATTATACCTCATGACGAAGGCACATCAAACGCTCAAAACTAAGACAACGCTGAACCCGCTAATCCACTCAGGAGGTCATCTAGGCAAAGAAGGCCTACTAATTGGGATGATTATGTTACCTATCTGACTGAAATGGATCCCGGAAAGCTTAATGATCCTATCTCTTACAATGAAGCCATTAGTAGTGATCAGTCTTCTGAATGGAATAAAGCAATGATTGAAGAGCTTGAATCCATGAAGAAAAATGACGTTTGGGATTTGGTAGAATTACCCAACAGAGCCAAACCCGTAGGATGTAAATGGGTATTCAAAACAAAACTGGATCCGAATGGGAACGTTGAACGCTACAAAGCGAGATTGGTTGCAAAGGGCTACACTCAGAAAGAAGGAATTGATTATCAAGAGACGTTTTCACCTGTCTCTCGTAAAGATTCATTAAGGATCGTCATGGCCCTAGTAGCTCATTTTAACTTGGAGTTACATCAGATGGACGTTAAAACCGCTTTCCTTAACGAAGATTTGGACGAAGTTGTTTACATGAAGCAACCTAAAGGCTTCAAACCTGAAGGTGAGGAGCATCTAGTCTGTAAGCTGAAGAAATCCATTTACGGGTTAAAACAAGCATCACGTCAATGGTACCTCAAGTTTGATGAAGTCATGAAGAATCAAGTGGATCAATGCACCTACCTCAAGATGAGTGGGAGCAACTTTACTATTCTTGTCCTTTACGTTGATGACATTCTATTGGCAAGTAATAGTTTAGACATGTTGCATGAGTCGAAGCGGTTACTCTCGCATAACTTCGACATGAAGGATCTTGGAGATGCTTCTTACGTCATTGGCATCGAAATTCACCGAGATAGACACAAAGGGATCTTAGGATTGTCCCAAAAGGCTTACATAGATCGTGTCCTTACACGATATAACATGCAACAGTGCAAACCCTCCGTCGCTCCGGTAGTTAAAGGAGATGTTTTCGGTTCATTTCAGTGTCCGACAACAGAGGTTGAGAAGGAGCAAATGAGCCAGATACCTTACGCGTCAGTAGTCGGGAGCTTGATGTATGCTCAAGTCTGTACTCGCCCAGATATCGCTTATATTGCTGGAATGCTAGGCCGTTATCAGACTAATCCTGGCCTAGATCACTGGAAAGCAGCTAAGAAGGTACTTCGATATCTGCAAGGGACGAAAGACTATAAGTTGACTTACAGAAGAAATGATCATTTAGAAGTGGTGGGCTATTCTGATTCTGACTTTGCAAAGTGCAAAGATGACAAGAAATCCACTTCGGGCTATATCTTTATGTTAGCAGGCGGCCCTATCTCATGGAAGAGTCATAAACAACAGTTGACCACAACTTCCACAATGATGGCAGAGTACATAGCTGTTTATAACGCAACGTGTCATGGAATGTTGCTTAGAAATCTGATCACTGGACTCAAAATCGTTAATTCCATTTCTAGATCATTGAAGCTTTACTGTGATAATTCAGCTGCCGTTAGTTTCTCGAACAGTAACAGTTCGACTGGAGCTGGTTTATATCTCGACACGAAATATCTGTTCGTACGAGAACGAGTTGAGGAAAATAATCTTTGTATCGAGTATATTAGTACTAAGGATATGCTTGCGGATCCGATGACTAAAGGTCCCCCTCCTAAGGTTTATGAAGAACATGTTCGTAATATGGGATTTAGTAAAGACCTTATTTGAGCATATTGTACTAGCTTATGTTTTATGTTAATGAAATTTCCTCAGTTTGATTTTGTATGTCTCTTAGAATATGTTCAACCGGTATAATGGCATATAGACAAATAAAGTTACAAATCAGACAAAGGGCTTACGCGTATTTTGATCATAACGATTAGGTTTTAAATTAAGGCTATAGTATGATTAATGGGGGTCCTGAGTCGCATAATGATTCAACGGCTGTATTTCTCTGCTATAGTACTTGTTTAAAGCTAAAATGAGTGTTAACTCCTGATCAGGCTTATCTAATACTCATAGTAAATGATTACTCGACTAAGTGGGAGAATGTAAGATTAAATATATTATGTAACAATATTTAATCTATAGCCATCATAATCATTTACATAATATAGATCAAAAAATATAATAACCTATTAAATAATTAGTTGGTAATTGTTGATGGACCATATTACCCTTATTAACTAATTAGGTTTCCTCCTGAGTGCTTATATAAAGGAGTCTTATGTAGAGGTTGAGGGTTACACAGTTACACATCCCATTAGTCATAACATCATCATCAACCTCCTCTCCTAAACCGATTCCCTTGTCGGTTTTCTTAGTCCCCATCATCAGTTAGCACCCTAAGGAGGAACCGGCTCACACTGACAATTATGTCGAACTCGATGTCATCTTCTCTGACTGGATTCTCCACCGCATTGAATGCTATAACAGGTATGCTTTAATGTTTTCTTACATGTTTGAACAGAACCGAACCAACAGGGTAGACTATTATACATATCCATTTCAAACATTTAGGAACATGTCAACACTAAATCACACAAATCCTTTGGATAAACCATTCATGTTAAACAAAGTGTAAATCTAACGTGTTTTCATGTACTTGATGATCATGTTAAATCTAATAATTTCTTTTCCGCAAAGGGGCCCCGCTTTTTGAATTCACTTTAGACCCGATAAACGTTGAGTCGGCCCTGCCCATAACTGATGAAACCGAACCGATATAACCGAATCGTACCAAAAAATGTAGGTCCACCCGGAGGATCGAGTAACCTCTATTCCCTGTTTTCCGACAAACCCGAGAGTGCGGAATCCAAACGGGTAAGTTAAACCAAATGACGAACACGTAAATGATAGACACGAGACTCAACGATTAACACTCCATTGTATTAATACTTGAAAACGTTACAAAACAATGTTTACACAATAATCTCTGTAAACTCTCTGGTTCTCTCGTGTGTGTGTTCCACTCTGTATTAGTTCTATTTCACTATATATATAGTGAACACATCAACGAAATCAGATAATGGTCGAAATCCCATATGGTAGACGAAATCATAGGGATTTCGTCCCAGACATGTGTTTTCGTCCCATATGTAAAGAGCCCAACTTGAGTTATGGCCCAACATCAATTTACAGCCCAGACATTAAGGTTTGATTGGTCCACCATGCTTTACGTAAATCTGATTTTTAGATTAGAAATGTTTAGTCAAGTTATGACATCATCATGACATCATCATGATGATGTCATGATGATGTGGCAGCAGTAACCGGCTCGCGGCGCTTCGTGCTTCGCGTGTCGAACTCTGGGGCGCACGACAGAGGAATGTCGTGACGTCGGGCTTGAGCCGAACCTAACCGGGTCGAACTGAACCGAGTCGAACCGAACCGAGTCGCGTCCACAAAATATGTATCAACAAACTCCCCCTTGGATGCTACTCATGAGGTTCGTCTTCCATGTCTTCCATGTCGGAGGATCTTCAAAGTCTTCACGTGTTGTAAGTAGAAAGTGTATCAACAAACTCCCGCTTGTATTTAGGAAGTGTATCAATAAACTCCCCCTTTGATTATGCTTGTGAATCTTTTGACTTTAATGCTTGAGATCCTTGTGGTGTTGGTGATTGATCAGCGGCAACTCGATCATCTTTATCATTTGAGTTCCTTCACGTCGTGTCTTCATTCCGAAGCTTATCATCGAACATGTTCTCCTTGCCTTTAGCATCTGCACATACAAGAAAGCTAAACGCGTAATGAGAACAACTGCTTGGAATATAGTTAACTTAAACAAATGACACACATGAGACCATGTTTTCAACTACCGTCCGACAGTTTGTGTGAAAAGTTAACAGATTTTTCAATTTTGATTATTAACTTTCAAAACTTGCAAAATCTGACCGTTTATGAAGAATCAGTCGTTTTGGTTTTCAACAGATTTCAGGTAACGAAGATTCGAGTTCCAACATCGGTTAATCAAAACTAAAGCAGAAATAAAATCTTTTTGGCTTTTATGAAGTTTATATTAAAACACACCTAAAATCTTTCTGGCATTTTGAATATTTCAAACTTAAAGACTGAAAGCAGTAAATAAATATATACAGAGTTGCAGAAACTAAGAAAAATAAATATATACAAACATTCTTTTTGCGAGTTTCGAGGGTAAGAGAGTCATATCAGTGTATGGTCATGCCAAAACGCTCTTGTAGTTCTTTTTGATAACATATAGATAAACATCCTATAATGATTATCGGTATTGTTATCCACATAAGCTCAACTTATCATATGTAATCATGGCGAGGAGATACGTTAAGGTATGATTTATACTTACCGACCGGTGTTCATCCACATCACGACACATTCCCGTATCAAGGTATGCACGAGGGTTCATCTTACTGGTGAGTATACCATTTATCATCTGTTTTGACGTATATGAAAATGTGAGAAACTCACTTATTTTGTTGAAAACAAGCCCTATGTGATAGAATCACTTATTGATGAGGAACTTGATTTTCAGATGCATGAGGGCACAGGAGCAGGTCCGTGAACAGGTCAGTACTTTCGTACAGCAGAGAGACGAACTTGACTCCCAATAAAATGTGATATATTATCACTTATTTTTGGACATGTGATTGTTGATCACTTATTGAGGTCGAATGCAATATGTACACGTATGTATGATATCATGGAAGATCTAGACTTCGTCTCCGTTTGTTTCGGTAAAAGAAACAACCATGATACCCAAATGATAAACAGCATAAAGACCATATATCTCAGAACCTCGGCAATCTCTCAAACAAAATTTCGGTACTAAGACCATATGCCAATGAATGGTTCCCACACAGTCTTCAGTCGATTTAAGTTTATATCACCCTGCACACTTTAAGATGATTGTGAGCCTACCGATACATCTTATATAGAGCTGCTTAACGTTTTTCATTTTGCATTTCAGTTTAAAGAGGTTTCAACAGACCACTGATGTACTATCATTTTCTCTTTTGCTCGCCAGGAAACTCATTTTTGTTTTTCTATTGTTGTTGGGTTTTGAAATTTTTCGATGTTTTTGAATTTTCAAATTTTGGATTTACTCCCCCTAAAATCAACAAACTTACAATAATTTAAAAACACAAAGATATTTACAAAAACGATTTTCCGATGCGGATTACTCTTGCTTGACCTTAATGCCGTTTACCAATAATAAAAAGTCAAATCTTGATTTATCAAAAGCTTCGGTAAAAAGGTCGGCACGTTGGTCATCAGTGTGGACGTAAGCAACATCGATTAGCCTTTTATCAAAGCAATCACGTATGAAGTGATACTTAATTTCGATGTGCTTAGTCTTTGAATGCTGCACATGATTTTTAGTGATAGATAAGGCAGCAGAATTATCGACATAAATAGGAGTAGTTAGGAATTCAAAAACGTAATCACGCATTTGCTGTTGTATCCACAGGACTTGGGAGCAACAACTTGAGGCAGCAATGTATTCAGCTTCACAAGTTGATGTAGCGACACAAGTCTGCTTCAAAGTTATCATCCTTAGGGTACCATAGACCGGTGTCTGGGCAACCCTTCAAATAACGAAAAATCCTTTTTACAGCTGTAAGATGTGAGGCCTTTGGGTTCACTTGATATCTGGCTAGCAGGCATGTTGGATACATTATATCTGGTCTTGATGCTGTGAGGTACATAAGGGATCCAATCATCACACGGTAGTATGAAGAGCTAACAACTTCACCTTTTAAGTCTGGATTAATTCCGTGATTTTGCTGCAGTGGGGTACCAATGGGCAATGTGTCGGACATCTGGAATCGGCTCAAGATGTCTTGGACATACTTAGTCTGATGGATGAAAATCCCAGACTTCGTTTGTTGCACTTGCAAGCCCAAAAAGAAAGTCATTTCTCCCATAGCGCTCATCTCGAATTTGTCCTGCATTACACGCTCAAAATCCCTACACATAACATTGTTAGTAGAACCAAATATAATATTATCCACATATACCTGAACCAGTAGAAGATCTCCATCTTGTTCTTTTATGAAGAGAGTGCAATCGATAAGACCTCTGCGAAATCCATTCTCCAGCAGATAATTAGATAAGGTTGCATACTAAGCTCGTGGTGCTTGATGTAGACCATAGAGAGCTTTGTTCAGCAACCACACCCGATCGGGATGAATAGGATCTTCAAAACCTGGAGGCTGTTCAACATACACCTCTTCTTCCACTAGACCATGTAAGAATGCACTTTTGACGTCCATCCGGTAAACCTTGAATCATTTGAATGAGGCATAAGCCAGAAAGATCCGAATTGCTTCCAGACGTGCAACAGGTGCATACACTTCGTTGTAGTCTATACCTTCAATCTGACGAAAACCTTGAACGACCAATCTTGCTTTGTTGCGAATAACGATTCCACGGTCGTCCTTTTTGCATTTATACACCCAATGGGTACCAATCATCTTATAACCAGCAGGTTTCTCTACGAGCTTCCAGACACCAAGTTTCTGGAATTGTTGCAGTTCTTCCTGCATTGCTTCAACCCAAGAGTTATCTTTCAAAGCGTCTTTCCAAGTTCTTGGCTCTTCCTGTGAGACATAACACGATAAAGACCAATCGTTTTGTTGACCAGATTCTTGAATTGTCGTATACAGGCCTGCATTGTTGTTGTTTCGCAACATGTTTCTTGTTTGAATGCCACTCTGTACATTACCGATGATGTTTTGTTGAGGATGGGTATTGTGAATCCTTGTTTCAGGATTTTCCGGAACTGGAATGTATGTACCCAGATTATTGAGATTGAGATCAACAACTAATTCAATACCAGGAACTGACGAAGAGGATGATGTAGAAGTTTCAGCTATTATAGGGGCGTCCACTGGAGGTGTAGCCTCTGAAGTACCATGAACAGCTGATGTAGGAGCTTCTTGATCTGCATCTAGAAATTCATCATCCTCTGAAGATTCGTTCAGTTCGGTTGCATCATGAAAATCCTCATTGTCAAGAGCATTATTGTTCATTGAAGATGGTTCTTGATTGACAATAATTGGACGAACCAACGCTGATTCTGTTGCGTTGTCACTCTCGAAAAACATCCTTGCAGCAGCATTTTCTTCAACTGCTTCAACATCAATAGAATTGAAAAAGTCATCGTACTCAAACATCCATGGTTGGCCTGGATTTCTGACTGGTAAAGTGTGCCTTTGTACTCTGACTTCAGACCATTCCTCAACCCTTTTAGTCTGTAGATTCCAGACTCTTAAGTTAGGGGTGGCATAACCAAGAAAGTGTTCAATAGCTTTTGCCCCAAACTTTCCATTAGGATCGATCATTATGCAAGGAGCTCCAAACGGTTCAAGATATGACAAATCTGGTTTCCGTTTGTGAAGAAGCTCAAAGCAGGTCTTGTTGTGTCTTTTGACTGTAAGGACTCGATTCATCGTGTAACAAGCAGAGGACACAGCTTCAGTCCAGAATGGAATGGGCAACTGCGACTCTACCAACATAGTCCTAGCAGTCTCGATCAATGTACGGTTCTTACGTTCAGTGACGCCGTTCTGTTGAGGAGTATAAGCCGCACTAAATTCGTGAAGAATACCTTTTGATGTGCAAAACTCCGCCATGGCATGATTCTTAAATTCTGTACCATTGTCGCTGCGTATCCGTCTAACCTTCAACTTATACAAATTCTCGATCTGAATGATCAAGTTTTTAAGAATACCGAAAGTTGCACTCTTGTGAGCCATAAACGCCACCCAAGAAAATCTTGAATAATCATCCGTTATTACGAGGCAGTATTGATCATTCCTGATGCTTTTGTGCTTGACAGGACCGAACAAATCCATGTGCAAACGTTCAAGAGGAACTGCAACCGTGTTGATATTCTTTGTCGGATGTCGTTTCTTAGTTTGCTTTCCTTTTTGGCATGAAACACAGACGTCTTGAAAATGGAAATTTTTAAGAAGGACACCATTCACTAATTCATTTGATACCAAATGATTCATTTTCCGTAAGTGAATGTTACCCATACGTCTGTGCCAAGAGATTGAGTCTTTTTCCGTGGCTTTTGTAATGAAACAAGTTGCTTGTGCAGTCGTTGTTATTGCTTGGCTCATATCAAGGACATATAAATCGTTTATCCTTGGAGCTGATAAGAGAATCCATTCTTTTGGAATCTTGAAGCCGGGTTTCAGTACGTAACATCCATTTGCATCAAAGTGTACTGAAAACTGTTTATCACAGATTTGTGAAACGCTGAGAAGATTGTGATCAAGCTGTTGTACAAAGTTGATCTTGTCAAAACTTACAACCCCGTTGGATACCATTCCTTCTCCTGTAATATATCCACCTTTATCTCCAGCAAAAGCAACATAACCTCCTCTAATAGATTTAACGTCGTAGAGAAGCTTCATGTCGCCTGTCATGTGCCTGGATGCCCCACTATCAACAATCCAATGACTGCTGAAAGTTCCTCCTGGAACACCCTGCACATGTACTCACATGATTAGTTGGAGATGGGGACCCAAGCCTTTGTGGTCTTGGGTCTTCCATTTTCATCAACGTAAGTTACTTGAACTTCTCGATGTTGTGGAAATTGTGATGTTCCCCCTGATTCATTTACCGTTTTTGGTTTCCAGGTCTGTTTTGTTTTACTAGTGTTATTCTTTAAAATATTAACTTCATGATTGTCTGAAGTTTTTGAATTGTCTCGTTTGACATAAACAGATGTTTTGTTAACCACGTTGGTTTTAATCGCCTTTTCAATTTTCTTGACCTGTTGGCGTTTCTGTTTCTTTTCCCTTTCTTTTACAAGACGGGGATCTGGTTTTGATGAAACAGATCGCTTGCGGTCAATTTGGTCACGGGGATCATCAACTTTGGCTTTTTGTTTATGAAGATATGGACAATTTCGAATAATATGTCCAAATGTGCCACATGAAAAACATGATCTACGTTCTACAAACCCCGTAGTATCATGTGATTGTCTTGTCGATGATGAACTTTGTGATCCCGAGGTACTAGGTTTTGAACTGTTTGGTTCGTTTCTTTTCAAAGAATTAACTTGAATGACATGATCTAAGTTAGATTTATTTGAAAATGTTTCAAGTTTATCTGTTCCCTTCGATTTCACAAAGTTCACTTTCTTGTCCTTTTTCTTGGTCTGTTTCTTTTGCCATTGAGTCGGTGAGTTACTTTTAGGTTTGGTGCGATTTTGTTGAACTTTCTCAGTTGGTAATTTTTGATTGCCACATTGTTTTCTAACTTCAGCCTTTGGGATAGGAGGACACTGTGTTACCACAACGTGTGATCCTGTCTTTCCCAAGAACTTACTTGTTGAATCCTCAAAAATTTTACTAATTAAAGATTGATTAACATTCTTAATAGGAAAATCTTTGTCAGAGTAGATTTTATCATCACCAACAAGAGTGTACAGCAAATTCACAGTCTCAGACTCTTGTGAGGAAGTAGACGTGGACTCGGTCAGAACAGTCATAGCAGGTTTTGCGGGAGGATCACATAGAATATGATTCTCGAGAGGTATGTCCTCTTCTTTGATTACCGCATCTGACTGTGCTGAGTCAGTATCATTAGATTCATCATCTGAAGAATCAGTGTCCTCAACAATGATTGGAGGATCCTGATTCTGTTCAGCAGTTACAAAAGTATCTGCTGACACATCCGAATCTGATGATACTTCATGTTGGTATCCAAGTCCCGTTGCAAATTCCTCAATGTCTAAAGGAACAGATTCTTCATAATGAGTTCTATACTCCTCATCAGGCAGTGCATCATAATTTTGTCTAACAGGTGGTGGACATTTCTTATATCCAATGCAAGTGACATCCTTTTTCTCTTTTTGTGTGCCAATGATGTGATCCAGCACATATCTAGAGTTAGAATAACTGTCTAGTTTAAGCTGGATCGCCTCACTTTCACACTTTGTGCAGGCTAACTCTTTTTGCATGCTTTCAAGACGACTGATATAAATGTTTATGTCAGTTTGTTTTCTTGAAACCATTTTTGTCAATTCGGTTTTATATTTTCTTAAAGTTGCAACCATCGTTTTAAATTCCTTTTCATGTTTTTCATAAAACATATTAGCCTCTTTGCATTTTGAAAGATCCACTATCAACTTTTGATTGTGGATATTTGTCACTTCATATTTGTTTTGCAAAGCCTCATGTCTGCTTTGCAAATTACACCACTTATCATCAAAAGAAACATGTTTGTTTTGCAAGTCAAACAATTCAGCATTTAAAGCATCATGTTTGCTTTGCAACTCAGACATATTAGCATCCAAATCAGCACATTTAACCCTTAAGCTAGCACAATTATCACAATTAACAACAGTTGGTTCATCGACACATACCTGGCTTGATGAACTGCTGCCATTAGCCATAAATGCTGAATGGAGAGAAGAAGAAGAATAAGCAGCTTGATCCACCAAAATAGATCTTCTATCATTCCTTACTGCAGCTTCTCCTACCAATTCATCGATATCTGCATCGATGCTCCCACTAGATACATCATCAGAAAAATCTTCGCCTGAGGTTGAGGTTTCCTCATCTGAACTCCTTGAATAACCAGAACTCTCTTCATCTGAAGATTCACCACCACTGGAGGAAGATTCTCCACCACTGGCGTGCTTCAAATCCTTAGCAGCTTCAGCAAAACACGCTGCTCCTCCCTGATCACCAATGCCTAATTGCATTGACCAGTCGCAACCTTCATCTATTTGCACCACAAGAGCTTGATTGGTGTTTGATGCTCCTGCTTGATCTCCTGCTTGATTTTGATTGTTCACAGGTACCAAGGTGCGCTCGTTGTTCCTAGCTTGATTCTGATTCACCTGGTTGCCTTGACCTCTGAAAGGATTCTGGTTCCCATGCTGTGCTGGCTTTGTGCATTCACGCTTGAAATGACCACGTTCACCAGAGTTAAAGCACTTGACGGATTGCTTGTCGAACCCATACTTGGTATCTTTCTTGCTTTCCAAGCTGGTTCTACCCGTCCGTTCCATGAAGTCTTTAGCTCGCCTTACAGCACTGGCAAAAGCCCATTTGATGTCCATCATATCCATCTCTTCTTTATCGATCTGCTGATAATCTTCTTGAGTTAGATTGATATTTCTGATCTGCCCTGCAATCAACCCACAATACGAGCTCACCAATGTGTTTAGTATCTCCATATGATCTTTAGCTACTTCAACGCTAACTTTGGAGAAGTTTGACGTGTCAAGCCGTACTGTATTTGACTTTGATGGCTGACCAGCAGATGACGTGCTTCCATAACAAGCTTGTTGTTGAGGAGGAAGTGGATTCCCATACAAATCAGTTGCTACGGTAGATGGCCGATAGCTTTGCTGTTGTTGAGCTGGTTGTAGTGGATTTCCGTACAAGTCTGTGGTTGGAGCTGGCTTTACAGGAACTTGTATCTAATTGCCATATAAATCTGTGCTTGTGACAAACGCCGTCTGAAGTGGAGCATGTGAAACAGGTCTTGCAGAGGTGCTAGAAGTTCCATAATACATATCAGGATTTTGTCGCACTGGAACCCTTTTCGCCTTTAGGGTTTCTTCCTGATCTTTGTTCTCCAAGAGCTGAACGAAGTCATTGATGTTTGTCGTAGCCAATGCGCCATTGTACTTCAGGATTTCCAAGAAACTATTCCATTGAGGTGGCAATGCATCGGCAAACTTTGTGACTACCTCTGCTGGAGTTGCTACTACCCCATAATTACCCAATTCAGTCAGCAGATGATAGAATCGACTTGTCATATCTCCCAAAGATTCACTTTCCATACATGTGAAACCATCAAACTCCTTTTTGAGTAAGTCATGTCGCAATTGGCGTGACTTTTCATTTCCTAGACCCCTTGGCTTCAATGAATCCCACAATCGCTTTGACGTCTTGAAACTGACGAACTGATGATATATTTCCTTGCTCATCGCCTGAGTCAGAATAGCATATGCTTTCTTTTCTAAATCATATTCCTTTTTCTGGTCTTCCGAAAGATCGGCAAATGTAGCGGCAGTTGAAGCGGCAACTTCAAGAGCTTGATCGAAATCTGTAGTAAAACGTAACCACAGTTCCGTGTTTTGCCCATTGACATACGTCTGAAATCTATCTACCCATCCAGGATATTCGTTTATGTGCATCAGTTTAGGTGGACGATTTAGACTTCCGGTCTCGCTTTCGCTTAGGAGTATACTTTGAATACTTGGTGTTTGATTTGAAACAAACGCCCATTGACCGGTCGACATTTGATTCGCTTGTGAAGATGCGGGTGCGGGAGATTCAGCCCATGATGGCGACAAACCGGTGCTACAATACTTGCTTTCTGTATTAGATGTGGGTACAGGAGATTCGGCCCATGAGGGAGATAAACGCGTGTTTGTATATTTGCTTTCTGCGTTTGACGGAGTACCCCACCAATTCGGATTCATTTTGGATGTCTATTAATGAAAAACCTGCTCAAAACACTCAAATTAAACAGTTAAGAATGTTTTAAAAAGCTTCTGTTAATAAAATTAAAAGATATATGATGAAAATAGGGGTTTTCGTCGCTGATATGTGTGATTTCGTCGCTGAAATGGTGATTTCGTTGCTGAAATGTTTTACTGACACTTCTGATTTCGTCAGGAAAAGTGATTTCGTTGCTGAAAGTGATTTCGTCGCTGAAAGTGATTTCGTCAGAAAGGTGATTTCGTCGCTGAAAGGTGATTTCGTCGCTGAAAGTGATTTCGTCGCTGATTGAAGAAAATAGCTTGATTTCTTTGAAATTGATTTTGTTGACTGGATGAGGGATTTCGTTGACTGAATGTGAAGTGATTTTGTTGAAAGATGAGAACAGACAAAGGATATTTTAAAATCAATATTTTATCCTTACAACAACCATGCTTTCCCTTTTCTCAAAAACCATGCTTTCCTTTTTTTTTTTTTTTTTAAATCCTTACGCATGCACACTGTTTTCAACAATAGCTTTCTTCTTTTTTTTTTAATAAAAAATCCATACGCATGCACAGTGTTTTCAACAATATTTTTATAATAATAACACCTAAATAATTACCAAAACAAGATCAAACTCAGATAAATAATAGGAATAACTCAAGAACACTTTGAATGTCTGATGAACTCCAATGAATATATGAGTTTTCCGGCAACCGATAAATTTTCCGAACACAAGTTTTTGCCTGAAACTTCACTAAAAACCTTAACACACCTTACATAAAAGAGTTTTAAACAAGGTTTTCTATGAACTAACAACAAAAACACCAGAAATTTCGAAATTATGAGCTGATTTTTCAAAAAAATATGAACTTCACAAACCCGAAAAACACCCGTAAACAACTTGGTTTTAACAAGGAATCGAGCCAAACGCTCTGATACCAATTGTAGGTCCACCCGGAGGATCGAGTAACCTCTATTCCCTGTTTTCCGACAAACCCGAGAGTGCGGAATCCAAACGGGTAACTTAAACCAAGTGACGAACACGTAAATGATAGACACGAGACTCAACGATTAACACTCCATTGTATTAATACTTGAAAACGTTACAAAACAATGTTTACAAAATAATCTCTGTAAACTCTCTGGTTCTCTCGTGTGTGTGTTCTACTCTGTATTAGTTCTATTTCACTATATATATAGTGAACACATCAACGAAATCAGATAATGGTTGAAATCCCATATGGTAGACGAAATCATAGGGATTTCGTCCTAGACATGTGTTTTCGTCCCATATGTAAAGAGCCCAACTTGAGTTATGGCCCAACATCAATTTACAGCCCAGACATTAAGGTTTGATTGGTCCACTATGCTTTACGTAAATCTGATTTTTAGATTAGAAATGTTTAGTCAAGTTATGACATCATCATGATGATGTCATGATGATGTGGCAGCGGGAACCGGCTCGCGGCGCTTCGTGCTTCGCGTGTCGAACTCTAGGGCGCACGACGGAGGAATGTCGTGACGTCGGGCTTGAGCCGAACCTAACCGGGTCGAACTGAACCGAGTCGAACCGAACCGAGTCGCGTCCACAAAATATGTATCAACAAACCGGTGTGCCAGCTTAATGATTTTCTGAAAACCGACAATAGTAAGACAATGACTGTGATTAAAACCTACATGAGCGTCATCCAGAATTCTAAATATCGATTAACTTGAGTAGCATGGTTCAATGATAAAAATTAATTCCGATAACAAAGAACTGAATGGGTCTGATACATTGAGAGATTTTGAGTAGGACCATAAAATGAATGGCTTATAGCCTATTCTTCGGAGTAGGAGTTGGACTCACAGTTTTAATAGGAGGATCACTATGGAGAGCAACTAATGAGAAAGATAGGCCCAACCCCAACCCTTAATGGGGGTTAGAATTTTTGTGGTAAAAAATAAAGACATCTTAATTGTTGACTAAAGTAAAGGTTCCTCTCTGCCATTGACTTGTAAACTTAATTAACACGGCAATAGGAATGCATATATATTTTTCAGTACCAGTGGAGAAAGCATAAATAAAACCACACTTCATTGATAAATAAACAATATTATATATAACATGTGGCATACTATTACGCATCTTCTCCATGTTATGTTGCTCTTTTTCATGTTATCACAAACCACCACCACTGCTAATGATGCCAACAAGAAGTTACTACAGGCAAAAGCTTTGGTTGCTTGGTGGCCATATGCAAATGCTTCACTTGATCACTGTAATTGGGAAGGAATAGCTTGCAATGCAGCAGGAAGTGTAATTGAGATATGTAGGAACCGTTCGCGTAATTTAAATAAAATAAAACAAATTTTATTAAAACAAGTACTATTACAACTGAAAAATCAAAATACAAGAAAGGTGTAGAAGCAGAGTTGGACTGAGGCACGTGTTCAACACGCTTCCCTTAAAACAAATTCCGAGTCTCCCAAGAGTACTCTTTTTGTTTCCCAGGGTACAACAGCCGGAGCAGTAGTACTGCCGGAGTAGACCTACAACCCGAAGGTTACCTTGAAACTGCAAGAAAAGAAGATCACAAGTAGTAGAGAGAGAGAGTTGTTTGCTGTTGTTACTGGTGTGTCTCTTCAGTTGGGTATGGAGCTGTATTTATACAGATCCTAAGTCGAAACAGTCAAAACGAATTAAAGAGAGGTTTAAATTGCATTAAACGTCTTCAATGCAATTTAATACGTCATTTAATTCTCAGTCAAAGCTAGTTAACTCGTCAGTTACGAAGCTGGACTGAAGCTGCACTGTCATTCAATGCTGGAAGCTTCTGCGCGCGTGCAAGCCACACTGGTGCGCGCGCGCCCAGGTGTGCACGCCATGCGCGGTGCGTCCTCTTGGCTCACAACCATGCGCGCGTGCGCCTCACTGACTCAGGTCCATGCGCGCGTGCGCTACGTCATCTGTGAGCCTCTACGAGCACGCCACACAGTCGCGCCGTTTTGGCTCACTTTGGTGCGCCGCGCACGACACCTCCGGACCCATGCACCATGCGCAACCGCGCGCCTACGTGCCACGTATACCCGCGCGCGGACTGCCACGTCACGCGCTTCGAACCTGCACTCCACTTGGTCCCTGCAGCCCATGAGATCCACCACGCGCACGTGGTCAAAAATACAAAGGCGGCTCTCAAGCGGCTCGCGGCGATGCGAGCGTGCGAAGTGCAAAGTGCGCCATCAAAGCGCCACATTGCGCCTCATCGCCCACGCCACACGCGCGCGAGCGTGTGCGAGTGCGCGTGCGAGTTAGGGTGCTCCGCACCCTTCGCGAGTACACTAGTGAGTGCTCCCATGAAACAATAAGGATGGAGAGTTCCCACTTAAATACCCCTTTAAGTTCCATCTCTCATCCGATGTGGGACAAGGTGCTACTTTCCCTTTTGTTTCAGCATTGAATGTTCCAAACACCCAACTTTGAGCATCGATATCTCATTCATCTTTGCTCCGTTTTGGACGTGGTTTAGTTCGTTGCGAAGCTCTCCCAACATAGAACACAAACCCACAAATAAATATATAAAACCCGCTCATTTTATTATATTTATTTTTAGTCCAAAATAGGAAAAAATCATTTTCCTATATTTGTGAAAATTGCTATTTTCACTATTTTTCCAACAATCCCCCACATGAAAAATGCTATTTTCATCAAATTTCCAACAATCCCCCACATGTATGGAAATGGATCATTTCCTTACACTTTTCAACGATAAACTTCGACAGTTGAGTATTGCAAGATAGGTAGGTTGTCATCTTTGAACCTTCTTTTGTGAAGCGCACTTAGCTTACTAGCGGTGTGTAGACGCGATGTCCTTGAACATACCCCCATTTGTGTAAACGACAATACACTTCACACAATACTCTCCCTGGTTTGGCCAACTCCTCATTGTCGTGTCCTATTATGGTCCTGGAACACTAGCCTGATTCTACGAGAGCTCTAGGATTTGCGCACCCCACAAATCCATTTGAAGCGACCCCACTTCTCTCTAACATAGGTGATTCCCCTGAATCATTAAAAGCATCATGGTTATTTGATTTCCCGAAATCGTTAACCTTAATATGCTTAGCCTCACATCAATGTCACTGATTGGAATGGACTAGGAAGTATAAATAACTCCCTTTTTATTTAGTTTGGGGTACTCCCCCACAGTGACTCCGTTTGGTAATATGATTAAGTTGTCCTATTGAACTTAGATCTTGGGATCTCCAGTCAACTAAGTTAGGTTTCTCTCATATTCCCATTTACCACGGGCTTTAGTCCCATTCCTCTTGACGACGTTTCTACTAATTCTCTGCTTAAGCCTTTTGTAAACGGGTCCGCAATGTTATCCGTTGATCTCACATAATCAATTGTGCTAACACCCGTTGAGAGTAGTTGTCGTATCGTGTTATGCCTACGTCGCATATGCCTTGATCTGCCATTGTACATCAAGCTTTGAGCTCTACCAATCGCTGATTGGCTATCACAATGTACACATATGGCTGGCAAAGGCTTTGGCCATCTTGGAATATCTTCCACGAATTGACGTAGCCATTCCGCCTCCTCGCCTGACTTATCCAAGGTGATAAATTCGGATTCCATTATGGATCTTGCTATGACCGTTTGCTTAGAAGACTTCCAAGCAATAGCAGCTCCTCCAAGTGTAAATACGTATCCACTTGTTGATTTGGAATCTTTATTATCCGATATCCAGTTTGCATCAGTGTATCCTTCGATCACTGCTGGTTGTCGGGTATAATGCAGTCCATAATCTCTTGTGTATCTTATGTATCTAAGCACCCTCGTGATAGCCTTCCAATGATCCGCGCACAGATTACTGGTGTATCTACTTAGCCTACTCACCGCGTAAGCCAAGTCGGGTCTAGTACATGTCATTAGATACATTAGACTGCCAATAATTCTTGAATACTCTAACTGAGCAACTCCATCTCCTTTATTCTTCTTGAGATGTTGGGAGGTATCAACTGGAGTTCGAGCTATACTCGTATCTCCCGAGTTGAATTTTTCAAGAATTTTATCCACATAGTGAGATTGACTTAACACAAGACCTTCTTGGGTTCTTATGATCTTTACTCCAAGAATCACATCCGCTAAACCCATGTCTTTCATGTCAAATCTCGCTTTCAACATGCTTTTAGTAGCTTTGATAATTTTATCATTACTCCCAATGATAAGCATATCGTCTACATAGAGGCATAAAATTACATAACCTTCATTTGTGTCTTTGAAATAAACACATTTTTCGCACTCATTTATTTTGAAACCATTGTCAATCATGACATGATCAAACTTTTGGTGCCATTGTTTTGGTGCTTGCTTCAAGCCATACAAAGACTTGACGAGTTTACATACTTTACCCTCTTGACCTGGGGCAGAGAAACCTTCAGGTTGCTCCATGTAAATCTCTTCTTCTAAATCACCATTTAGAAATGCGGTTTTAACATCCATTTGGTGAACTTTCAAATTTCTTAAAGCCGCTATAGCAAGAACCAATCTAATCGAGGTTATGCGCGTCACAGGCGAGTAGGTATCAAAGTAATCTAGACCTTCCTTTTGTCTAAATCCTTTAATCACCAACCTAGCCTTGTACTTATCAATACTTCCGTCAGTTTTCATCTTCCTTTTGAATATCCAACGATATCCAAGTGGTTTGCAACCAGGTGGAAGATCTACTAACTCCCAAGTATGATTTTGCAATATAGAATCTATTTCATTTCTTATTGCTTCTTTCCATTGAGGTCCTTCTGAAGAGGAAACCGCTTCGCGATATGTATTGGGCTCGCCCTCAACCATATAGCTAACGAAGTCTGGACCGAAGGATTTTTCAGCCCTTGGCCTTTTACTTCACCTACGATCACTTTCTTCAACCTCAGGTCGTTCATGTGTCTTATCATGAACTACCTCATCAACGGGTGTAGATGAGCTTTCACCTACTTCAAAATTAGGTGTTGATGACGTTGCATATGTTTGTCTTCTCAAAGGAAACACATTTTCAAAGTAAGACACAACGTTAGGATTCACCTCCATGATAGTGTTTACGTGTACATCAGGATTCTTGGACTCATGTACAAGAAAGCGATGTGCACTACTTTGATGCGCATACCCAATAAATATGCAATCAACAGTTTTGGGTCCTATCCTAAGAGCCTTAGGAGGTGGTACAATCACCTTTGCTAGGCACCCCCACACTTTCAAGTATTTATATGAAGGCTTTTTCTTTTTCCATAACTCATATGGAGTCTCGTCTCTCTTTTTCAATGGTATCTTGTTCAAAAGATAATTGGCCGAGAGAATGGCCTCCCCCCACATTTCCTGGCTCACCCCAGAACTTATCAACATGGCGTTCATCATTTCTTTCAATGTGCGGTTCTTTCGTTCCGCCACGCCATTTGATTGTGGAGAATAAGGAGGTGTACACTCATGTACAATGCCACTTTTTGCGCATAAATCGGCAAAAAGTGCAACATATTCGCCTCCTCTGTCGCTTCGCAAAGCTTTTATCTTCTTTTGAAGTTGATTCTCAACTTCATTTTTATACAAGATAAATTTACTTATTGCTTCATCTTTACTTTTTAGTAAATATACATAGCAATATTTAGTACTATCATCAATAAACGTGATGAAGTACTTATTTCCACCTCTTGTGGGTACCGCTTTTAAATCACAAATATCAGTGTGAATTAAATCAAGGGGTTCGGTTATTTGTTCAACCGATTTGGATGATGTTCTTGTAAGTTTGGATTCAACGCATGTTTCACATTTATAGTGTGAATCAATATGGAATGTTGGTATGCAATTTTAATTGTTTAAACGGCGTATAGAATTAAAATTAACGTGACCTAATCTACCATGCCATTTATTCGATTCAGAAAACTCAAGCATATAAGTAGAAGTAGTAGCAATTTTATTCATGTTCTTTTTCACAGCCATTACATTCAATTTGAACATACCATTTTGGGCATAGCCCTTGCCTACATACATTCCTCGTTTAGTTAGTACAAATTGATCGCTCTCAAAAACTAAACGAAATCCAAACTTATTAAGCAACCATCCCGAGACTAGGCTCTTGCGCAAGTCTGGGACATATAACACGTTGCTTAAAGTGAGCTCCTTCCCTGAAGTCCACTTCAAAATCACCGTTCCTTCACCCTTGATGTCCGCGGTGGCTGCATTTCCCATGTACAGCTTCTCATCTCCCGCAAGCTCTTTGAAGGTGGTAAAGAGGCTCCTGTCTGGGCACACATGACGGGTCGCTCCCGTATCAACCCACCATCCTTTTGGAGTGTTGGTCACAGCATTGACCTCATCCAACATTGCGGTTTTTTCGGAAATCATTGCCACCAAAGGCATTCCGTCTTCATCCACCATGTGCGCACGCTCACGCTTTGGTTTCTTGCATTGGTTAGCCCGATGCCCCGGCTCGTCACAGTTGTAACAAGTCCCTTGGAACGTCTGAGGTTTCTTTTTCACAACCCCTTTCTTTGGTCCAAGGTTGCTAGCCTTTGCTTTCCCTTTGTCCTTTTTCCCCTTACCCTTTGCGCCTTTAGAGGATTGCCCATGCTCAACCAAATTTGCGCTAGCACTAGACTGCGCAAGGCTGCCTTTTTGGGCAATTCTATTGTCCTCTTCAATCCGAAGACGAACAATAAGGTCCTCTATAGTCATCTCCTTTCGTTTGTGTTTAAGATAATTCTTAAAATCAACCCAACTAGGAGGTAACTTTTCAATCATCGCTGCCACTTGGAATGTCTCGCTAAGTGTCATGCCTTCCGCAAAGATGTCATGAAGTATAATTTGGAATTCTTGGACTTGATTCATAACCGTTTTAGAATCAACCATTTTGAAATCCAAAAAACGGGCTACCACAAATTTCTTTGTGCCAGCATCCTCCGTTTTATACTTCTTGTCCAAGGCATCCCAAAGGTCTTTGGAAGTCTTGACATTGTCGTACACGTTATACAATGCATCCGAAAGCCCGTTTAACACATAGCCTCGACAAATGAAATCCGAGTGCTTCCAAGCCTCTACCGCGCTCAGAGCCTGAGCGCTGGTCTCCCCTTCCGCAGGTTAGGGAGCGGATTCAGTTAAGAACCTCGCAAGGTTCATGGTGGTAAGGTAGAAGAACATCTTCTGCTGCCACCGCTTGAAGTGTAGACCCGAGAACTTCTCAGGTCGTTCAGCGTGATTGGCCACTGTGGACGCTCCCAGAGTGGTGGCATTAAGGGGGGTTCCCGTCACAACATTTGTGGTGTTGTTGACGTTGACATTCTCGGTCGACTTGCTGAAAAAATTTAAATTAAAATTTTAGTCAAAAATTCTGATTTACGCACAAACCAGAAGGAAACTACTAAATTTTAATTTTACCACAATTTACTGTTTCGGCTTCTAAGTCCAACTTCGAAGACCAAAAACAGAAAATTTATAATTTTTAGAACTTACTAATTGGCTTCTAAGTCCAACTTTGAAGACCAAATCAGAAAGTTTAGCAAATTTTAGGACAAATTCTGAAGTAAACAAAAAAAATATTTTCAACCAAAGTCGCTCCTTTGAAGATGAAAACAAAAAAAAATTGTTTTTAAAACACAAACTGAGTGAATCAAAACTGGTTTGAATCACCAACCAGAATGGTTTTGATTACACGAACGGTTTTTTTTTAAAATTTGTTTTAAGATTGTAGGAACCGTTCGCGTAATTTAAATAAAATAAAACAAATTTTATTAAAACAAATTACAATCAGAAATAAGAAAGCTAAATACAAGTACTATTACAACAGAAAAATCAAAATACAAGAAAGGTGTAGAAGCAGAGTTGGACTGAGGCACGTGTTCAACACGCTTCCCTTAAAACAAATTCCGAGTCTCCCAAGAGTACTCGTTTTGTTTCCCAGGGTACAACAGCCGGAGCAGTAGTACTGCCGGAGTAGACCTACAACCCAAAGGTTACCTTGAAACTGCAAGAAAAGAAGATCACAAGTAGTAGAGAGAGAGTTGTTTGCTGTTGTTACTGGTGTGTCTCTTCAGTTGGGTATGGAGCTGTATTTATACAGCTCCTAAGTCGAAACAGTCAAAACGAATTAAAGAGAGGTTTAAATTGCATTAAACGGCTTCAATGCAATTTAATACGTCATTTAATTCTCAGTCAAAGCTAGTTAACTCGTCAGTTACGAAGCTGGACTGAAACTGCACTGTCATTCAATGCAGGAAGCTTCTGCGCGTGCGCGCGCGCAAGCCACACTGGTGCGCGCGCGCCCAGGTGTGCACGCCATGCGCGGTGCGTCCTCTTGGCTCACAACCATGCGCGCGTGCGCCTCACTGACTCAGGTCCATGCGCGCGTGCGCTACGTCACCTGTGAGCCTATACGAGCACGCCACACAGTCGCGCCGTTTTGGCTCACTTTGGTGCGCCGCGCACGACACCTCCGGACCCATGCACCATGCGCAACCGCGCGCCTACGTGCCACGTATACCCGCGCGCGGACTGCCACGTCACGCGCTTCGAACCTGCACTCCACTTGGTCCCTGCAGCCCATGAGATCCACCACGCGCACGTGGTCAAAAATACAAAGGCGGCTCTCAAGCGGCTCGCGGGGATGCGAGCGTGCGAAATGGATCCCGGAAAGCTTAATGATCCTATCTCTTACAATGAAGCCATTAGTAGTGATCAGTCTTCTGAATGGAATAAAGCAATGATTGAAGAGCTTGAATCCATGAAGAAAAATGACGTTTGGGATTTGGTAGAATTACCCAACGGAGCCAAACCCGTAGGATGTAAATAGGTATTCAAAACAAAACTGGATCCGAATGGGAACGTTGAACGCTACAAAGCGAGATTGGTTGCAAAGGGCTACACTCAGAAAGAAGGAATTGATTATCAAGAGACGTTTTCACCTGTCTCTCGTAAAGATTCATTAAGGATCGTCATGGCCCTAGTAGCTCATTTTAACTTGGAGTTACATCAGATGGACGTTAAAACCGCTTTCCTTAATGAAGATTTGGATGAAGATGTTTACTTGAAGCAACCTGAAGGCTTCAAACCTGAAGGTGAGGAGCATCTAGTCTGTAAGCTGAAGAAATCCATTTACGGGTTAAAACAAGCATCACGTCAATGGTACCTCAAGTTTGATGAAGTCATGAAGAATCAAGTGGATGAATCCACCTACCTCAAGATGAGTGGGAGCAACTTTACTATTCTTGTCCTTTACGTTGATGACATTCTATTGGCAAGTAATAGTTTAGACATGTTGCATGAGTCGAAGCGGTTACTCTCGCATAACTTCGACATGAAGGATCTTGGAGATGCTTCTTACGTCATTGGCATCGAAATTCACCGAGATAGACACAAAGGGATCTTAGGATTGTCCCAAAAGGCTTACATAGATCGTGTCCTTACACGATATAACATGCAACAGTGCAAACCCTCCGTCGCTCCGGTAGTTAAAGGAGATGTTTTCGGTTCATTTCAGTGTCCGACAACAGAGGTTGAGAAGGAGCAAATGAGCCAGATACCTTACGCGTCAGTAGTCGGGAGCTTGATGTATGCTCAAGTCTGTACTCGCCCAGATATCGCTTATATTGCTGGAATGCTAGGCCGTTATCAGACTAATCCTGGCCTAGATCACTGGAAAGCAGCTAAGAAGGTACTTCGATATCTGCAAGGGACGAAAGACTATAAGTTGACTTACAGAAGAAGTGATCATTTAGAAGTGGTGGGCTATTCTGATTCTGACTTTGCAAAGTGCAAAGATGACAAGAAATCCACTTCGGGCTATATCTTTATGTTAGCAGGCAGCCCTATCTCATGGAAGAGTCATAAACAACAGTTGACCACAACTTCCACAATGATGGCAGAGTACATAGCTGTTTATAACGCAACGTGTCATGGAATGTTGCTTAGAAATCTGATAACTGGACTCAAAATCGTTAATTCCATTTCTAGATCATTGAAGCTTTACTGTGATAATTCAACTGCCGTTAGTTTCTCGAACAGTAACAGTTCGACTGGAGCTGGTTTATATCTCGACACGAAATATCTGTTCGTACGAGAACGAGTTGAGGAAAATAATCTTTGTATCGAGTGTATTAGTACTAAGGATATGCTTGCGGATCCGATGACTAAAGGTCCCCCTCCTAAGGTTTATGAAGAACAAGTTCGTAATATGGGATTTAGTAAAGACCTTATTTGAGCATATTGTACTAGCTTATGTTTTATGTTAATGAAATTTCCTCAGTTTGATTTTGTATGTCTCTTAGAATATGTTCAACCGGTATAATGGCATATAGACAAATAAAGTTACAAATCAGACAAAGGGCTTACGCGTATTTTGATCATAACGATTAGGTTTTAAATTAAGGCTATAGTATGATTAATGGGGGTCCTGAGTCGCATAATGATTCAACGGCTGTATTTCTCTGCTATAGTACTTGTTTAAAGCTAAAATGAGTGTTAACTCCTGATCAGGCTTATCTAATACTCATAGTAAATGATTACTCGACTAAGTGGGAGAATGTAAGATTAAATATATTATGTAACAATATTTAATCTATAGCCATCATAATCATTTACATAATATAGATCAAAATATATAATAACCTATTAAATAATTAGTTGGTAATTGTTGATGGACCATATTACCCTTATTAACTAATTAGGTTTCCTCCTGAGTGCTTATATAAAGGAGTCTTATGTAGAGGTTGAGGGTTACACAGTTACACATCCCATTAGTCATAACATCATCATCAACCTCCTCTCCTAAACCGATCCCCTTGTCTGTTTTCTTAGTCCCCATCATCAGTTAGCACCTTAAGGAGGAACCGGCTCACACTGACAATTATGTCGAACTCGATGTCATCTTCTCTGACTGGATTCTCCACCGCATTGAATGCTATAATAGGTATGCTTTAATGTTTTCTTACATGTTTGAACAGAACCGAACCAACAGGGTAGACTATTATACATATCCATTTCAAACATTTAGGAACATGTCAACACTAAATCACACAAATCCTTTGGATAAACCATTCATGTTAAACAAAGTGTAAATCTAACGTGTTTTCATGTACTTGATGATCATGTTAAATCCAATAATTTCTTTTCCGCAAAGGGGCCCCGCTTTTTGAATTCACTTTAGACCCGATAAACGTTGAGTCGGCCCTGCCCATAACTGATGAAACCGAACTGATATAACCGAATCGTACCAAAAAATGTAGGTCCACCCGGAGGATCGAGTAACCTCTATTCCCTGTTTTCCGACAAACCCGAGAGTGCGGAATCCAAACGGGTAAGTTAAACCAAATGACGAACACGTAAATGATAGACACGAGACTCAACGATTAACACTCCATTGTATTAATACTTGAAAACGTTACAAAACAATGTTTACAAAATAATCTCTGTAAACTCTCTGGTTCTCTCGTGTGTGTGTTCCACTCTGTATTAGTTCTATTTCACTATATATATAGTGAACACATCAACGAAATCAGATAATGGTCGAAATCCCATATGGTAGACGAAATCATAGGGATTTCGTCCCAGACATGTGTTTTCGTCCCATATGTAAAGAGCCCAACTTGAGTTATGGCCCAACATCAATTTACAGCCCAGACATTAAGGTTTGATTGGTCCACCATGCTTTACGTAAATCTGATTTTTAGATTAGAAATGTTTAGTCAAGTTATGACATCATCATGACATCATCATCATGATGTCATGATGATGTGGCAGCGGGAACCGGCTCGCAGCGCTTCGTGCTTCGCGTGTCAAACTCTGGGGCGCACGACGGAGGAATGTCGTGACGTCGGGCTTGAGCCGAACCTAATCGGGTAGAACTGAACCGAGTCGAACCGAACCGAGTCGCGTCCACAAAATATGTATCAACAAACTCCCCCTTGGATGCTACTCGTGAGGTTCGTCTTCCATGTCTTCCATGTCGGAGGATCTTCAAAGTCTTCACGTGTTGTAAGTAGAAAGTGTATCAACAAACTCCCGCTTGTATTTAGGAAGTGTATCAATAAACTCCCCCTTTGATTATGCTTCTGAATCTTTTGACTTCAATGCTTGAGATCCTTGTGGTGTTGGTGATTGATCAGCGACAACTCGATCATCTTTATCATTTGAGTTCCTTCACGTCGTGTCTTCATTCCGAAGCTTATCATCGAACATGTTCTCCTTGCCTTTAGCATCTGCACATACAAGAAAGCTAAACGCGTAATGAGAACAACTGCTTGGAATATAGTTAACTTAAACAAATGACACACATGAGACCATGTTTTTCAATTTTGATTATTAACTTTCAAAACTTGCAAAATCTGACCGTTTATGAAGAATCAGTCGTTTTGGTTTTCAACAGATTTCAGGTAACGAAGATTCGAGTTCCAACATCGGTTAATCAAAACTAAAGCAGAAATAAAATCTTTTTGGCTTTTATGAAGTTTATATTAAAACACACCTAAAATCTTTCTGGCATTTTGAATATTTCAAACTTAAAGACTGAAAGCAGTAAATAAATATATACAGAGTTGCAGAAACTAAGAAAAATAAATATATACAAACATTCTTTTTGCGAGTTTCGAGGGTAAGAGAGTCATATCAGTGTATGGTCATGCCAAAACGCTCTTGTTGTTCTTTTTGATAACATATAGATAAACATCCTATAATGATTATCGGTATTGTTATCCACATAAGCTCAACTTATCATATGTAATCATGGCGAGGAGATACGTTAAGGTATGATTTATACTTACCGACCGGTGTTAATCCACATCACGACACATTCCCGTATCAAGGTATGCACGAGGGTTCATCTTACTGGTGAGTACACCATTTATCATCTGTTTTGACGTATATGAAAATGTGAGAAACTCACTTATTTTGTTGAAAACAAGCCCTATGTGATAGAATCACTTATTGATGAGGACCTTGATTTTCAGATGCATGAGGGCACAGGAGCAGGTCCGTGAACAGGTCAGTACTTTCGTACAGCAGAGAGACGAACTTGACTCCCGGAAAAATGTGATATATTATCACTTATTTTTGGACATGTGATTGTTGATCACTTATTGAGGTCGAATGCAATATGTACACGTATGTATGATATCATGGAAGATCTAGACTTCGTCTCCGTTTGTTTCAGTAAAAGAAACAACCATGATACCCAGATGATAAACAGCATAAAGACCATACATCTCAGAACCTCGGCAATCTCTCAAACAAAATTTCGGTACTAAGACCATATGCCAATGAATGGTTCCCACACAGTCTTCAGTCGATTTAAGTTTATATCACCCTGCACACTTTAAGATGATTGTGAGCCTACCGATACATCTTATATAGAGCTGCTTAACGTTTTTCATTTTGCATTTCAGTTTAAAGAGGTTTCAACAGACCACTGATGTACTATCATTTTCTCTTTTGCTCGCCAGGAAACTCATTTTTGTTTTTCTATTGTTGTTGGGTTTTGAAATTTTTCGATGTTTTTGAATTTTCAAATTTTGGATTTACTCCCCCTAAAATCAACAAACTTACAATAATTTAAAAACACAAAGATATTTACAAAAACGATTTTCCGATGCGGATTACTCTTGCTTGACCTTAATGCCGTTTACCAATAATAAAAAGTCAAATCTTGATTTATCAAAAGCTTCGGTAAAAAGGTCGGCACGTTGGTCATCAGTGTGGACGTAAGCAACATCGATTAGCCTTTTATCAAAGCAATCACGTATGAAGTGATACTTAATTTCGATGTGCTTAGTCTTTGAATGCTGCACAGGATTTTTAGTTAGGAATTCAAAAACGTAATCACACATTTGCTGTTGTATCCACAGGACTTGGGAGCAACAACTTGAGGCAGCAATGTATTCAGCTTCACAAGTTGATGTAGCGACACAAGTCTGCTTCTTGCACTGCCATGTTACGAGGCGAGTTCCTAAAAACTGGCATCCAGCCGTTGTGGATTTGCCGTCGATTTTGCATCCGCCAAAATCAGAATCACTGAAAGCGACTAATTCAAAGTTATCATCCTTAGGGTACCATAGACCGGTGTCTGGGCAACCCTTCAAATAACGAAAAATCCTTTTTACAGCTGTAAGATGTGAGGCCTTTGGGTTCACTTGATATCTGGCTAGCAGGCATGTTGGATACATTATATCTGGTCTTGATGCTGTGAGGTACATAAGGGATCCAATCATCACACAGTAGTATGAAGAGCTAACAACTTCACCTTTTAAGTCTGGATTAATTCCGTGATTTTGCTGCAGTGGGGTACCAATGGGCAATGTGTCGGACATCTGGAATCGGCTCAAGATGTCTTGGACATACTTAGTCTGATGGATGAAAATCCCAGACTTCGTTTGTTGCACTTGCAAGCCCAAAAAGAAAGTCATTTCTCCCATAGCGCTCATCTCGAATTTGTCCTGCATTACACGCTCAAAATCCCTACACATAACATTGTTAGTAGAACCAAATATAATATTATCCACATATACCTGAACCAGTAGAAGATCTCCATCTTGTTCTTTTATGAAGAGAGTGCAATCGATAAGACCTCTGCGAAATCCATTCTCCAGCAGATAATTAGATAAGGTTGCATACTAAGCTCGTGGTGCTTGATGTAGACCATAGAGAGCTTTGTTCAGCAACCACACCCGATCGGGATGAATAGGATCTTCAAAACCTGGAGGCTGTTCAACATACACCTCTTCTTCCACTAGACCATGTAAGAATGCACTTTTGACGTCCATCCGGTAAACCTTGAATCCTTTGAATAAGGCATAAGCCAGAAAGATCCGAATTGCTTCCAGACGTGCAACAGGTGCATACACTTCGTTGTAGTCTATACCTTCAATCTGACGAAAACCTTGAACGACCAATCTTGCTTTGTTGCGAATAACGATTCCACGGTCGTCCTTTTTGCATTTATACACCCAACGGGTACCAATCTTCTTATAACCAGCAGGTTTCTCTACGAGCTTCCAGACACCAAGTTTCTGGAATTGTTGCAGTTCTTCCTGCATTGCTTCAACCCAAGAGTTATCTTTCAAAGCGTCTTTCCAAGTTCTTGGCTCTTCCTGTGAGACATAACACGATAAAGACCAATCGTTTTGTTGACCAGATTCTCGAATTGTCGCATACAGGCCTGCATTGTTATTGTTTCGCAACATGTTTCTTGTTTGAATGCCACTCTGTACATTACCGATGATGTTTTGTTGAGGATGGGTATTGTGAATCCTTGTTTCAGGATTTTCCGAAACTGGAATGTATGTACCCAGATTATTGAGATTGAGATCAACAACTAATTCAATACCAGGAACTGACGAAGAGGATGATGTAGAAGTTTCAGCTATTATAGGGGCGTCCACTGGAGGTGTAGCCTCTGAAGTACCATGAACAGCTGATGTAGGAGCTTCTTGATCTGCATCTAGAAATTCATCATCCTCTGAAGATTCGTTCAGTTCGGTTGCATCATGAAAATCCTCATTGTCAAGAGCATTATTGTTCATTGAAGATGGTTCTTGATTGACAATAATTGGACGAACCAACGGTGATTCTGTTGCGTTGTCACTCTCGAAAAAAATCCTTGCAGCAGCATTTTCTTCAACTGCTTCAACATCGATAGAATTGAGAAAGTCATCGTACTCAAACATCCATGGTTGGCCTGGATTTCTGACTGGTAAAGTGTGCCTTTGTACTCTGACTTCAGACCATTCCTCAACCCTTTTAGTCTGTAGATTCCAGACTCTTAAGTTAGGGGTGGCATAACCAAGAAAGTGACCTTCAATAGCTTTTGCCCCAAACTTTCCATTAGGATCGATCATTGTGCAAGGAGCTCCAAACGGTTCAAGATATGACAAATCTGGTTTCCGTTTGTGAAGAAGCTCAAAGCAGGTCTTGTTGTGTCTTTTGACTGTAAGGACTCGATTCATCGTGTAACAAGCAGAGGACACAGCTTCAGTCCAGAATGGAATGGGCAACTGCGACTCTACCAACATAGTCCTAGCAGTCTCGATCAATGTACGGTTCTTACGTTCAGCGACGCCGTTCTGTTGAGGAGTATAAGCCGCACTAAATTCGTGAAGAATACCTTTTGATGTGCAAAACTCCGCCATGGCATGATTCTTAAATTCTGTACCATTGTCGCTGCGTATCCGTCTAACCTTCAACTTATACAAATTCTCGATCTGAATGATCAAGTTTTTAAGAATACCGAAAGTTGCACTCTTGTGAGCCATAAACGCCACCCAATAAAATCTTGAATAATCATCCGTTATTACGAGGCAGTATTGATCATTCCTGATGCTTTTGTGCTTGACAGGACCGAACAAATCCATGTGCAAACGTTCAAGAGGAACTGCCACCGTGTTGATATTCTTTGTCGGATGTCGTTTCTTAGTTTGCTTTCCTTTTTGGCATGAAACACAGACGTCTTAAAGATGGAAATTTTCAAGAAGAACACCATTCACTAATTCATTTGACACCAAATGATTCATTTTCCGTAAGTGAATGTGACCCATACGTCTGTGCCAAGAGATTGAGTCTTTTTTCGTGGCTTTTGTAATGAAACAAGTTGCTTGTGCAGTCGTTGTTATTGCTTGGCTCATATCAAGGACATATAAATCGTTTATCCTTGGAGCTGATAAGAGAATCCATTCTTTTGGAATCTTGAAGCCGGGTTTCAGTACGTAACATCCATTTGCATCAAAGTGTACTGAAAACTGTTTATCACAGATTTGTGAAACGCTGAGAAGATTGTGATCAAGCTGTTGTACAAAGTTGATCTTGTCAAAACTTACAACCCCGTTGGATACCATTCCTTCTCCTGTAATATATCCACCTTTATCTCCAGCAAAAGCAACATAACCTCCTCTAATAGATTTAACGTCGTAGAGAAGCTTCATGTCGCCTGTCATGTGCCTGGATGCCCCACTATCAACAATCCAATGACTGCTGAAAGTTCCTCCTGGAACACCCTGCACATGTACTCACATGATTAGTTGGAGATGGGGACCCAAGCCTTTGTGGTCTTGGGTCTTCCATTTTCATCAACATAAGTTACTTGAACTTCTCGATGTTGTGGAAATTGTGATGTTCCCCCTGATTCATTTACCGTTTTTGGTTTCCAGGTCTGTTTTGTTTTACCAGTGTTATTCTTTAAAATATTAACTTCATGATTGTCTGAAGTTTTTGAATTATCTGGTTTGACATAAACAGATGTTTTGTTAACCACGTTGGTTTTAATCGCCTTTTCAATTTTCTTGACCTGTTGGCGTTTCTGTTTCTTTTCCCTTTCTTTTACAAGACGGGGATCTGGTTTTGATGAAACAGATCGCTTGTGGTCAATTTGGTCATGGGGATCATCAACTTTGGCTTTTTGTTTATGAAGATATGGACAATTTCGAATAATATGTCCAAATGTGCCACATGAAAAACATGATCTACGTTCTACAAACCCCGTAGTATCATGTGATTGTCTTGTCGATGATGAACTTTGTGATCCCGAGGTACTAGGTTTTGAACTGTTTGGTTCGTTTCTTTTCAAAGAATTAACTTGAATGACATGATCTAAGTTAGATTTATTTGAAAATGTTTCAAGTTTATCTGTTCCCTTCGATTTCACAAAGTTCACTTTCTTGTCCTTTTTCTTGGTCTGTTTCTTTTGCCATTGAGTCGGTGAGTTACTTTTAGGTTTGGTGCGATTTTGTTGAACTTTCTCAGTTGGTAATTTTTGATTGCCACATTGTTTTCTAACTTCAGCCTTTGGGATAGGAGGACACTGTGTTACCACAACGTGTGATCCTGTCTTTCCCAAGAACTTACTTGTTGAATCCTCAAAAATTTTACTAATTAAAGATTGATTAACATTCTTAATAGGAAAATCTTTGTCAGAGTAGATTTTATCATCACCAACAAGAGTGTACAGCAAATTCACAATCTCAGACTCTTGTGAGGAAGTAGACGTGGACTCGGTCAGAACAGTCATAGCAGGTTTTGCGGGAGGATCACATAGAATATGATTCTCGAGAGGTATGTCCTCTTCTTTGATTACCGCATCTGACTGTGCTGAGTCAGTATCATTAGATTCATCATCTGAAGAATCAGTATCCTCAACAATGATTGGAGGATCCTGATTCTGTTCAGCAGTTACAAAAGTATCTGCTGACACATCCGAATCTAATGATACTTCATGTTGGTATCCAAGTCCCGTTGCAAATTCCTCAATGTCTAAAGGAACAGATTCTTCATAATGAGTTCTATACTCCTCATCAGGCAGTGCATCATAATTTTGTCTAACAGGTGGTGGACATTTCTTATATCCAATGCAAGTGACATCCTTTTTCTCTTTTTGTGTGCCAATGATGTGATCCAGCACATATCTAGAGTTAGAATAACTGTCTAGTTTAAGCTGGATCGCCTCACTTTCACACTTTGTGCAGGCTAACTCTTTTTGCATGCTTTCAAGACGACTGATATAAATGTTTATGTCAGTTTGTTTTCTTGAAACCATTTTTGTCAATTCGGTTTTATATTTTCTTAAAGTTGCAACCATCGTTTTAAATTCCTTTTCATGTTTTTCATAAAACATATTAGCCTCTTTGCATTTTGAAAGATCCACTATCAACTTTTGATTGTGGATATTTGTCACTTCATATTTGTTTTGCAAAGCCTCATGTCTGCTTTGCAAATTACACCACTTATCATCAAAAGAAACATGTTTGTTTTGCAAGTCAAACAATTCAGCATTTAAAGCATCATGTTTGCTTTGCAACTCAAACATATTAGCATCCAAATCAGCACATTTAACCCTTAAGCTAGCACAATTATCACAATTAACAACAGTTGGTTCATCGACACATACCTGGCTTGATGAACTGCTGCCATTAGCCATAAATGCTGAATGGAGAGAAGAAGAAGAATAAGCAGCTTGATCCACCAAAATAGATCTTCTATCATTCCTTACTGCAGCTTCTCCTACCAATTCATCGATATCTGCATCGATGCTCCCACTAGATACATCATCAGAAAAATCTTCGCCTGAGGTTGAGGTTTCCTCATCTGAACTCCTTGAATAACCAGAACTCTCTTCATCTGAAGATTCACCACCACTGGCGGAAGATTCTCCACCACTGGCGTGCTTCAAATCCTTAGCAGCTTCAGCAAAACAAGCTGCTCCTCCCTGATCACCAATGCCTAATTGCATTGACCAGTCGCAACCTTCATCTATTTGCACCACAAGAGCTTGATTGGTGTTTGATGCTCCTGCTTGATCTCCTGCTTGATTTTGATTGTTCACAGGTACCAAGGTGCGCTCGTTGTTCCTAGCTTGATTCTGATTCACCTGGTTGCCTTGACCTCTGAAAGGATTCTGGTTCCCATGCTGTGCTGGCTTTGTGCATTCACGCTTGAAATGACCACGTTCACCAGAGTTAAAGCACTTGACGGATTGCTTGTCGAACCCATACTTGGTATCTTTCTTGCTTTCCAAGCTGGTTCTACCCGTCCGTTCCATGAAGTCTTTAGCTCGCCTTACAGCACTGGCAAAAGCCCATTTGATGTCCATCATATCCATCTCTTCTTTATCGATCTGCTGATAATCTTCTTGAGTTAGATTGATATTTCTGATCTGCCCTGCAATCAACCCACAATACGAGCTCACCAATGTGTTTAGTATCTCCATATGATCTTTAGCTACTTCAACGCTAACTTTGGAGAAGTTTGACGTGTCAAGCCGTACTGTATTTGACTTTGATGGCTGACCAGCAGATGACGTGCTTCCATAACAAGCTTGTTGTTGAGGAGGAAGTGGATTCCCATACAAATCAGTTGCTACGGTAGATGGCCTATAGCTTTGCTGTTGTTGAGCTGGTTGTAGTGGATTTCCGTACAAGTCTGTGGTTGGAGCTGGCTTTACAGGAACTTGTATCTAATTGCCATATAAATCTGTGCTTGTGACAAACGCCGTCTGAAGTGGAGCATGTGAAACAGGTCTTGCAGAGGTGCTAGAAGTTCCATAATACATATCAGGATTTTGTCACACTGGAACCCTTTTCGCCTTTAGGGTTTCTTCCTGATCTTTGTTCTCCAAGAGCTGAACGAAGTCATTGATGTTTGTCGTAGCCAATGCGCCATTGTACTTCAGGATTTCCAAGAAACTATTCCATTGAGGTGGCAATGCATCGGCAAACTTTGTGACTACCTCTGCTGGAGTTGTTACTACCCCATAATTACCCAATTCAGTCAGCAGATGATAGAATCGACTTGTCATATCTCCCAAAGATTCACTTTCCATACATGTGAAACCATCAAACTCCTTTTTGAGTAAGTCATGTCGCAATTGGCGTGACTTTTCATTTCCTAGACCCCTTGTCTTCAATGAATCCCACAATCGCTTTGACGTCTTGAAACTGACGAACTGATGATATATTTCCTTGCTCATCGCCTGAGTCAGAATAGCATATGCTTTCTTTTCTAAATCATATTCCTTTTTCTGGTCTTCCGAAAGATCGGCAAATGTAGCGGCAGTTGAAGCGACAACTTCAAGAGCTTGATCGAAATCTGTAGTAAAACGTAACCACAGTTCCGTGTTTTGCCCATTGACATACGTCTGAAATCTATCTACCCATCCAGGATATTCGTTTATGTGCATCAGTTTAGGTGGACGATTTAGACTTCCGGTCTCGCTTTCGCTTAGGAGTACACTTTGAATACTTGGTGTTTGATTTGAAACAAACGCCCATTGACCGGTCGACATTTGATTCGCTTGTGAAGATGCGGGGGCGGGAGATTCAGCCCATGATGGCGACAAACCGGTGCTACAATACTTGCTTTCTGTATTAGATGTGGGTACAGGAGATTCGGCCCATGAGGGAGATAAACGCGTGTTTGTATATTTGCTTTCTGCGTTTGACGGAGTACCCCACCAATTCGGATTCATTTTGGATGTCTATTAATGAAAAACCTGCTCAAAACACTCAAATTAAACAGTTAAGAATGTTTTAAAAAGCTTCTGTTAATAAAATTAAAAGATATATGATGAAAATAGGGGTTTTCGTCGCTGATATGTGTGATTTCGTCGCTGAAATGGTGATTTCGTTGCTGAAATGTTTTACTGACACTTCTGATTTCGTCAGGAAAAGTGATTTCGTTGCTGAAAGTGATTTCGTCGCTGAAAGTGATTTCGTCAGAAAGGTGATTTCGTCGCTGAAAGGTGATTTCGTCGCTGAAAGTGATTTCGTCGCTGATTGAAGAAAATAGCCTGATTTCTTTGAAATTGATTTTGTTGACTGGATGAGGGATTTCGTTGACTGAATGTCAAGTGATTTTGTTGAAAGATGAGAGCAGACAAAGGATATTTTAAAATCAATATTTTATCCTTACAACAACCATGCTTTCCCTTTTCTCAAAAACCATGCTTTCCTTTTTTTTTAATCCTTACGCATGCACACTGTTTTCAACAATAGCTTTCTTCTTTTTTTTTTAATAAAAAATCCATACGCATGCACAGTGTTTTCAACAATATTTTTATAATAATAACACCTAAATATTTACCAAAACAAGATCAAACTCAGATAAATAATAGGAATAACTCAAGAACACTTTGAATGTCTGATGAACTCCGATGAATATATGAGTTTTCCGGCAACCGATAAATTTTCCGAACACAAGTTTTTGCCTGAAACTTCACTAAAAACCTTAACACACCTTACATAAAAGAGTTTTAAACAAGGTTTTCTATGAACTAACAACAAAAACACCAGAAATTTCGAAATTATGAGCTGATTTTTCAAAAAAATATGAACTTCACAAACCCGAAAAACACCCGAAAACAACTTGGTTTTAACAAGGAATCGAGCCAAACGCTCTGATACCAATTGTAGGTCCACCCGGAGGATCGAGTAACCTCTATTCCTTGTTTTCCGACAAACCCGAGAGTGCGGAATCCAAACGGGTAAGTTAAACCAAGTGACGAACACGTAAATGATAGACACGAGACTCAATGATTAACACTCCATTGTATTAATACTTGAAAACGTTACAAAACAATGTTTACAAAATAATCTCTGTAAACTCTCTGGTTCTCTCGTGTGTGTGTTCTACTCTGTATTAGTTCTATTTCACTATATATACAGTGAACACATCAACGAAATCAGATAATGGTTGAAATCCCATATGGTAGACGAAATCATAGGGATTTCGTCCTAGACATGTGTTTTCGTCCCATATGTAAAGAGCCCAACTTGAGTTATGGCCCAACATCAATTTACAGCCCAGACATTAAGGTTTGATTGGTCCACCATGCTTTACGTAAATCTGATTTTTAGATTAGAAATGTTTAGTCAAGTTATGACATCATCATGACATCATCATGATGATGTCATGATGATGTGGCAGCGGGAACCGGCTCGCGGCGCTTCGTGCTTCGCGTGTCGAACTCTGGGGCGCACGACGGAGGAATGTCGTGACGTCGGGCTTGAGCCGAACCTAACCGGGTCGAACTGAACCGAGTCGAACCGAACCGAGTCGCGTCCACAAAATATGTATCAACAAACCGGTGTGCCAGCTTAATGATTTTCTGAAAACCTACAATAGTAAGACAATGACTGTGATTAAAACCTACATGAGCGTCATCCAGAATTCTAAATATCGATTAACTTGAGTAGCATGGTTCAATGATAAAAATTAATTCCGATAACAAAGAACTGAATGGGTCTGATACATTGAGAGATTTTGAGTAGGACCATAAAATGAATGGCTTATAGCCTATTCTTCGGAGTAGGAGTTGGACTCACAGTTTTAATAGGAGGACCACTATGGAGAGCAACTAATGAGAAAGATAGGCCCAACCCCAACCCTTAATGGGGGTTAGAATTTTTGTGGTAAAAAATAAAGACATCTTAATTGTTGACTAAAGTAAAGGTTCCTCTCTGCCATTGACTTGTAAACTTAATTAACACGGCAATAGGAATGCATATATATTTTTCAGTACCAGTGGAGAAAGCATAAATAAAACCACGCTTCATTGATAAATAAACAATATTATATATAACATGTGGCATACTATTACGCATCTTCTCCATGTTATGTTGCTCTTTTTCATGTTATCACAAACCACCACCACTGCTAATGATGCCAACAAGAAGCCATTAGAGGCAAAAGCTTTGGTTGCTTGGTGGCCATATGCAAATGCTTCACTTGATCACTGTAACTGGGAAGGAATAGCTTGCAATGCAGCAGGAAGTGTAATTGAGATATGTAGGAACCGTTCGCGTAATTTAAATAAAATAAAACAAATTTTATTAAAACAAATTACAATCAGAAATAAGAAAGCTAAATACAAGTACTATTACAACTGAAAAATCAAAATACAAGAAAGGTGTAGAAGCAGAGTTGGACTGAGGCACGTGTTCAACACGCTTCCCTTAAAACAAATTCCGAGTCTCCCAAGAGTACTCGTTTTGTTTCCCAGGGTACAACAGCCGGAGCAGTAGTACTGCCGGAGTAGACCTACAACCCGAAGGTTACCTTGAAACTGCAAGAAAAGAAGATCACAAGTAGTAGAGAGAGAGTTGTTTGCTGTTGTTACTGGTGTGTCTCTTCAGTTGGGTATGGAGCTGTATTTATACAGATCCTAAGTCGAAACAGTCAAAACGAATTAAAGAGAGGTTTAAATTGCATTAAACGTCTTCAATGCAATTTAATACGTCATTTAATTCTCAGTCAAAGCTAGTTAACTCGTCAGATACGAAGCTGGACTGAAGCTGCACTGTCATTCAATGCTGGAAGCTTCTGCGCGTGCGCGCGCGCAAGCCACACTGGTGCGCGCGCGCCCAGGTGTGCACGCCATGCGCGGTGCGTCCTCTTGGCTCACAACCATGCGCGCGTGCGCCTCACTGACTCAGGTCCATGCGCGCGTGCGCTACGTCACCTGTGAGCCTCTACGAGCACGCCACACAGTCGCGCCGTTTTGGCTCACTTTGGTGCGCCGCGCACGACACCTCCGGACCCATGCACCATGCGCAACCGCGCGCCTACGTGCCACGTATACCCGCGCGCGGACTGCCACGTCACGCGCTTCGAACCTGCACTCCACTTGGTCCCTGCAGCCCATGAGATCCACCACGCGCACGTGGTCAAAAATACAAAGGCGGCTCTCAAGCGGCTCGCGGCGATGCGAGCGTGCGAAGTGCAAAGTGCGCCATCAAAGCGCCACATTGCGCCTCATCGCCCACGCCACACGCGCGCGAGCGTGTGCGAGTGCGCGTGCGAGTTAGGGTGCTCCGCACCCTTCGCGAGTACACTAGTGAGTGCTCCCATGAAACAATAAGGATGGAGAGTTCCCACTTAAATACCCCTTTAAGTTCCATCTCTCATCCGATGTGGGACAAGGTGCTACTTTCCCTTTTGTTTCAGCATTGAATGTTCCAAACACCCAACTTTGAGCATCGATATCTCATTCATCTTTGCTCCGTTTTGGACGTGGTTTAGTTCGTTGCGAAGCTCTCCCAACATAGAACACAAACCCACAAATAAATATATAAAACCCACTCATTTTATTATATTTATTTTTAGTCCAAAATAGGAAAAAATCATTTTCCTATATTTGTGAAAATTGCTATTTTCACTATTTTTCCAACAATCCCCCACATGAAAAATGCTATTTTCATCAAATTTCCAACAATCCCCCACATGTATGGAAATGGATCATTTCCTTACACTTTTCAACGATAAACTTCGACAGTTGAGTATTGCAAGATAGGTAGGTTGTCATCTTTGAACCTTCTTTTGTGAAGCGCACTTAGCTTACTAGCGGTGTGTAGACGCGATGTCCTTGAACATACCCCTATTTGTGTAAACGACAATACACTTCACACAATACTCTCCCTAGTTTGGCCAACTCCTCATTGTCGTGTCCTATTATGGTCCTGGAACACTAGCCTGATTCTACGAGAGCTGTAGGATTTGCGCACCCCACAAATCCATTTGAAGCGACCCCACTTCTCTCTAACATAGGTGATTCCCCTGAATCATTAAAAGCATCATGGTTATTTGATTTCCCGAAATCGTTAACCTTAATATGCTTAGCCTCACATCAATGTCACTGATTGGAATGGACTAGGAAGTATAAATAACTCCCTTTTTATTTAGTTTGGGGTACTCCCCCACAGTGACTCCGTTTGGTAATATGATTAAGTTGTCCTACTGAACTTAGATCTTGGGATCTCCAGTCAACTAAGTTAGGTTTCTCTCATATTCCCATTTACCACGGGCTTTAGTCCCATTCCTCTTGACGACGTTTCTACTAATTCTCTGCTTAAGCCTTTTGTAAACGGGTCCGCAATGTTATCCGTTGATCTCACATAATCAATTGTGCTAACACCCGTTGAGAGTAGTTGTCGTATCGTGTTATGCCTACGTCGCATATGCCTTGATCTGCCATTGTACATCAAGCTTTGAGCTCTACCAATCGCTGATTGGCTATCACAATGTACACATATGGCTGGCAAAGGCTTTGGCCATCTTGGAATATCTTCCACGAATTGACGTAGCCATTCCGCCTCCTCGCCTGACTTATCCAAGGCGATAAATTCGGATTCCATTGTGGATCTTGCTATGACCGTTTGCTTAGAAGACTTCCAAGCAATAGCAGCTCCTCCAAGTGTAAATACGTATCCACTTGTTGATTTGGAATCTTTATTATCCGATATCCAGTTTGCATCAGTGTATCCTTCGACCACTGCTGGTTGTCGGGTATAATGCAGTCCATAATCTCTTGTGTATCTTATGTATCTAAGCACCCTCGTGATAGCCTTCCAATGATCCGCGCACGGATTACTGGTGTATCTACTTAGCCTACTCACCGCGTAAGCCAAGTCGGGTCTAGTACATGTCATTAGATACATTAGACTGCCAATAATTCTTGAATACTCTAACTGAGCAACTCCATCTCCTTTATTCTTCTTGAGATGTTGGGAGGTATCAACTGGAGTTCGAGCTATACTCGTATCTCCCGAGTTGAATTTTTCAAGAATTTTATCCACATAGTGAGATTGACTTAACACAAGACCTTCTTGGGTTCTTATGATCTTTACTCCAAGAATCACATCCGCTAAACCCATGTCTTTCATGTCAAATCTCTCTTTCAACATGCTTTTAGTAGCTTTGATAATTTTATCATTACTCCCAATGATAAGCATATCGTCTACATAGAGGCATAAAATTACATAACCTTCATTTGTGTCTTTGAAATAAACACATTTGTCGCACTCATTTATTTTGAAACCATTGTCAATCATGACATGATCAAACTTTTGGTGCCATTGTTTTGGTGCTTGCTTCAAGCCATACAAAGACTTGACGAGTTTACATACTTTACCCTCTTGACCTGGGGCAGAGAAACCTTCAGGTTGCTCCATGTAAATCTCTTCTTCTAAATCACCATTTAGAAATGCGGTTTTAACATCCATTTGGTGAACTTTCAAATTTCTTAAAGCCGCTATAGCAAGAACCAATCTAATCGAGGTTATGCGCGTCACAGGCGAGTAGGTATCAAAGTAATCTAGACCTTCCTTTTGTCTAAATCCTTTAATCACCAACCTAGCCTTGTACTTATCAATACTTCCGTCAGTTTTCATCTTCCTTTTGAATATCCAACGATATCCAAGTGGTTTGCAACCAGGTGGAAGATCTACTAACTCCCAAGTATGATTTTGCAATATAGAATCTATTTCATTTCTTATTGCTTCTTTCCATTGAGGTCCTTCTGAAGAGGAAACCGCTTCGCGATATGTATTGGGCTCGCCCTCAACCATATAGCTAACGAAGTCTGGACCGAAGGATTTTTCAACCCTTGGCCTTTTACTTCGCCTACGATCACTTTCTTCAACCTCAGGTCGTTCATGTGTCTTATCATGAACTACCTCATCAACGGGTGTAGATGAGCTTTCACCTACTTCAAAATTAGGTGTTGATGACGTTGCATATGTTTGTCTTCTCAAAGGAAACACATTTTCAAAGTAAGACACAACGTTAGGATTCACCTCCATGATAGTGTTTACGTGTACATCAGGATTCTTGGACTCATGTACAAGAAAGCGATGTGCACTACTTTGATGCGCATACCCAATAAATATGCAATCAACAGTTTTGGGTCCTATCCTAAGAGCCTTAGGAGGTGGTACAATCACCTTTGCTAGGCACCCCCACACTTTCAAGTATTTATATGAAGGCTTTTTCTTTTTCCATAACTCATATGGAGTCTCGTCTCTCTTTTTCAATGGTATCTTGTTCAAAAGATAATTGGCCGAGAGAATGGCCTCCCCCCACATTTCCTGGCTCACCCCAGAACTTATCAACATGGCGTTCATCATTTCTTTCAATGTGCGGTTCTTTCGTTCCGCCATGCCATTTGATTGTGGGAGGTGTACACTCATGTACAATGCCACTTTTTGCGCATAAATCGGCAAAAAGTGCAACATATTCGCCTCCTCTGTCGCTTCGCAAAGCTTTTATCTTCTTTTGAAGTTGATTCTCAACTTCATTTTTATACAAGATAAATTTACTTATTGCTTCATCTTTACTTTTTAGTAAATATACATAGCAATATTTAGTACTATCATCAATAAACGTGATGAAGTACTTATTTCCACCTCTTGTGGGTACCGCTTTTAAATCACAAATATCAGTGTGAATTAAATCAAGGGGTTCGGTTATTCGTTCAACCGATTTGGATGATGTTCTTGTAAGTTTGGATTCAACGCATGTTTCACATTTATAGTGTGAATCAATATGGAATGTTGGTATGCAATTTTAATTGATTAAACGGCGTATAGAATTAAAATTAACGTGACCTAATCTACCATGCCATTTATTCGATTCAGAAAACTCAAGCATATAAGTAGAAGTAGTAGCAATTTTATTCATGTTCTTTTTCACAGCCATTACATTCAATTTGAACATACCATTTTCGGCATAGCCCTTGCCTACATACATTCCTCGTTTAGTTAGTACAAATTGATCGCTCTCAAAAACTAAACGAAATCAAAACTTATTAAGCAACCATCCCGAGACTAGGCTCTTGCGCAAGTCTGGGACATATAACACGTTGCTTAAAGTGAGCTCCTTCCCTGAAGTCCACTTCAAAATCACCGTTCCTTCACCCTTGATGTCCGCGGTGGCTGCATTTCCCATGTACAGCTTCTCATCTCCCGCAAGCTCTTTGAAGGTGGTAAAGAGGCTCCTGTCTAGGCACACATGAAGGGTCGCTCCCGTATCAACCCACCATCCTTTTGGAGTGTTGGTCACAGCATTAACCTCATCCAACATTGCGGTTTTGTCGGAAATCATTGCCACCAAAGGCATTCCGTCTTCATCCACCATGTGCGCACGCTCACGCTTTGGTTTCTTGCATTGGTTAGCCCGATGCCCCGGCTTGTCACAGTTGTAACAAGTCCCTTGGAACGTCTGAGGTTTCTTTTTCACAACCCCTTTCTTTGGTCCAAGGTTGCTAGCCTTTGCTTTCCCTTTGTCCTTTTTCCCCTTACCCTTTGCGCCTTTAGAGGATTGCCCATGCTCAACCAAATTTGCGCTAGCACTAGACTGCGCAAGGCTGCCTTTTTGGGCAATTCTATTGTCCTCTTCAATCCGAAGACGAACAATAAGGTCCTCTATAGTCATCTCCTTTCGTTTGTGTTTAAGATAATTCTTAAAATCAACCCAACTAGGAGGTAACTTTTCAATCATCGCTGCCACTTGGAATGTCTCGCTAAGTGTCATGCCTTCCGCAAAGATGTCATGAAGTATAATTTGGAATTCTTGGACTTGATTCATAACCGTTTTAGAATCAACCATTTTGAAATCCAAAAAACGGGCTACCACAAATTTCTTTGTGCCAGCATCCTCCGTTTTATACTTCTTGTCCAAGGCATCCCAAAGGTCTTTGGAAGTCTTGACATTGTAGTACACGTTATACAATGCATCCGAAAGCCCGTTTAACACATAGCCTCGACAAATGAAATCCGAGTGCTTCCAAGCCTCTACCGCGCTCAGAGCCTGAGCGCTGGTCTCCCCTTCCGCAGGTTAGGGAGCGGATTCAGTTAAGAACCTCGCAAGGTTCATGGTGGTAAGGTAGAAGAACATCTTCTGCTGCCACCGCTTGAAGTGTAGACCCGAGAACTTCTCAGGTCGTTCAGCGTGATTGGCCACTGTGGACGCTCCTACAGTGGTGGCATTAAGGGGGGTTCCCGTCACAACATTTGTGGTGTTGTTGACGTTGACATTCTCGGTCGACATGCTGAAAAAATTTAAATTAAAATTTTAGTCAAAAATTCTGATTTACGCACAAACCAGAAGGAAACTACTAAATTTTAATTTTACCACAATTTACTGTTTCGGCTTCTAAGTCCAACTTTGAAGACCAAAAACAGAAAATTTATAATTTTTAGAACTTACTAATTGGCTTCTAAGTCCAACTTTGAAAACCAAATCAGAAAGTTTAGCAAATTTTAGGACAAATTCTGAAGTAAACAAAAAAAATATTTTCAACCAAAGTCGCTCCTTTGAAGTTGAAAACAAAAAAAAATTGTTTTTAAAACACAAACTGAGTGAATCAAAACTGGTTTGAATCACCAACCAGAATGGTTTTGATTACACGAACGGTTTTTTTAAAAATTTGTTTTAAGATTGTAGGAACCGTTCGCGTAATTTAAATAAAATAAAACAAATTTTATTAAAACAAATTACAATCAGAAATAAGAAAGCTAAATACAAGTACTATTACAACAGAAAAATCAAAATACAAGAAAGGTGTAGAAGCAGAGTTGGACTGAGGCACGTGTTCAACACGCTTCCCTTAAAACAAATTCCGAGTCTCCCAAGAGTACTCGTTTTGTTTCCCAGGGTACAACAGCCGGAGCAGTAGTACTGCCGGAGTAGACCTACAACCCGAAGGTTACCTTGAAACTGCAAGAAAAGAAGATCACAAGTAGTAGAGAGAGAGTTGTTTGCTGTTGTTACTGGTGTGTCTCTTCAGTTGGGTATGGAGCTGTATTTATACAGATCCTAAGTCGAAACAGTCAAAACGAATTAAAGAGAGGTTTAAATTGCATTAAACGTCTTCAATGCAATTTAATACGTCATTTAATTCTCAGTCAAAGCTAGTTAACTCGTCAGTTACGAAGCTGGACTGAAACTGCACTGTCATTCAATGCAGGAAGCTTCTGCGCGTGCGCGCGCGCAAGCCACACTGGTGCGCGCGCGCCCAGGTGTGCACGCCATGCGCGGTGCGTCCTCTTGGCTCACAACCATGCGCGTGTGCGCCTCACTGACTCAGGTCCATGCGCGCGTGCGCTACGTCACCTGTGAGCCTATACGAGCACGCCACACAGTCGCGCCGTTTTGGCTCACTTTGGTGCGCCGCGCACGACACCTCCGGACCCATGCACCATGCGCAACCACGCGCCTATGTGCCACGTATACCCGCGCGCGGACTGCCACGTCACGCGCTTCGAACCTGCACTCCACTTGGTCCCTGCAGCCCATGAGATCCACCACGCGCACGTGGTCAAAAATACAAAGGCGGCTCTCAAGCGGCTCGCGGGGATGCGAGCGTGCGAAATGGATCCCGGAAAGCTTAATGATCCTATCTCTTACAATGAAGCCATTAGTAGTGATCAGTCTTCTGAATGGAATAAAGCAATGATTGAAGAGCTTGAATCCATGAAGAAAAATGACGTTTGGGATTTGGTAGAATTACCCAACGGAGCCAAACCCGTAGGATGTAAATGGGTATTCAAAACAAAACTGGATCCGAATGGGAACGTTGAACGCTACAAAGCGAGATTGGTTGCAAAGGGCTACACTCAGAAAGAAGGAATTGATTATCAAGAGACGTTTTCACCTGTCTCTCGTAAAGATTCATTAAGGATCGTCATGGCCCTAGTAGCTCATTTTAACTTGGAGTTACATCAGATGGACGTTAAAACCGCTTTCCTTAACGAAGATTTGGACGAAGATGTTTACATGAAGCAACCTGAAGGCTTCAAACATGAAGGTGAGGAGCATCTAGTCTGTAAGCTGAAGAAATCCATTTACGGGTTAAAACAAGCATCACGTCATTGGTACCTCAAGTTTGATGAAGTCATGAAGAATCAAGTGGATGAATGCACCTACCTCAAGATGAGTGGGAGCAACTTTACTATTCTTGTCCTTTACGTTGATGACATTCTATTGGCAAGTAATAGTTTAGACATGTTGCATGAGTCGAAGCGGTTACTCTCGCATAACTTCGACATGAAGGATCTTGGAGATGCTTCTTACGTCATTGGCATCGAAATTCACCGAGATAGACACAAAGGGATCTTAGGATTGTCCCAAAAGGCTTACATAGATCGTGTCCTTACACGATATAACATGCAACAGTGCAAACCCTCCGTCGCTCCGGTAGTTAAAGGAGATGTTTTCGGTTCATTTCAGTGTCCGACAACAGAGGTTGAGAAGGAGCAAATGAGCCAGATACCTTACGCGTCAGTAGTCGGGAGCTTGATGTATGCTCAAGTCTGTACTCGCCCAGATATCGCTTATATTGCTGGAATGCTAGGCCGTTATCAGACTAATCCTGGCCTAGATCACTGGAAAGCAGCTAAGAAGGTACTTCGATATCTGCAAGGGACGAAAGACTATAAGTTGACTTACAGAAGAAGTGATCATTTAGAAGTGGTGGGCTATTCTGATTCTGACTTTGCAAAGTGCAAAGATGACAAGAAATCCACTTCGGGCTATATCTTTATGTTAGCAGGCGGCCCTATCTCATGGAAGAGTCATAAACAACAGTTGACCACAACTTCCACAATGATGGCAGAGTACATAGCTGTTTATAACGCAACGTGTCATGGAATGTTGCTTAGAAATCTGATCACTGGACTCAAAATCGTTAATTCCATTTCTAGATCATTGAAGTTTTACTGTGATAATTCAACTGCCGTTAGTTTCTCGAACAGTAACAGTTCGACTGGAGCTGGTTTATATCTCGACACGAAATATCTGTTCGTACGAGAACGAGTTGAGGAAAATAATCTTTGTATCGAGTATATTAGTACTAAGGATATGCTTGCGGATCCGATGACTAAAGGTCCCCCTCCTAAGGTTTATGAAGAACATGTTCGTAATATGGGATTTAGTAAAGACCTTATTTGAGCATATTGTACTAGCTTATGTTTTATGTTAATGAAATTTCCTCAGTTTGATTTTGTATGTCTCTTAGAATATGTTCAACCGGTATAATGGCATATAGACAAATAAAGTTACAAATCAGACAAAGGGCTTACGCGTATTTTGATCATAATGATTAGGTTTTAAATTAAGGCTATAGTATGATTAATGGGGGTCCTGAGTCGCATAATGATTCAACGGCTGTATTTCTCTGCTATAGTACTTGTTTAAAGCTAAAATGAGTGTTAACTCCTGATCAGGCTTATCTAATACTCATAGTAAATGATTACTCGACTAAGTGGGAGAATGTAAGATTAAATATATTATGTAACAATATTTAATCTATAGCCATCATAATCATTTACATAATATAGATCAAAATATATAATAACCTATTAAATAATTAGTTGGTAATTGTTGATGGACCATATTACCCTTATTAACTAATTAGGTTTCCTCCTGAGTGCTTATATAAAGGAGTCTTATGTAGAGGTTGAGGGTTACACAGTTACACATCCCATTAGTCATAACATCATCATCAACCTCCTCTCCTAAACCGATCCCCTTGTCGGTTTTCTTAGTCCCCATCATCAGTTAGCACCCTAAGGAGGAACCGGCTCACACTGACAATTATGTCGAACTCGATGTCATCTTCTCTGACTGGATTCTCCACTGCATTGAATGCTATAACAGGTATGCTTTAATGTTTTCTTACATGTTTGAACAGAACCGAACCAACAGGGTAGACTATTATACATATCCATTTCAAACATTTAGGAACATGTCAACACTAAATCACACAAATCCTTTGGATAAACCATTCATGTTAAACAAAGTGTAAATCTAACGTGTTTTCATGTACTTGATGATCATGTTAAATCCAATAATTTCTTTTCCGCAAAGGGGCCCCGCTTTTTGAATTCACTTTAGACCCGATAAACGTTGAGTCGGCCCTGCCCATAACTAATGAAACCGAACTGATATAACCGAATCGTACCAAAAAATGTAGGTCCACCCGGAGGATCGAGTAACCTCTATTCCCTGTTTTCCGACAAACCCGAGAGTGCGGAATCCAAACGGGTAAGTTAAACCAAATGACGAACACGTAAATGATAGACACGAGACTCAACGATTAACACTCCATTGTATTAATACTTGAAAACGTTACAAAACAATGTTTACAAAATAATCTCGGTAAACTCTCTGGTTCTCTCGTGTGTGTGTTCCACTCTGTATTAGTTCTATTTCACTATATATATAGTGAACACATCAACGAAATCAGATAATGGTCGAAATCCCATATGGTAGACGAAATCATAGGGATTTCGTCCCAGACATGTGTTTTCGTCCCATATGTAAAGAGCCCAACTTGAGTTATTGCCCAACATCAATTTACAGCCCATACATTAAGGTTTGATTGGTCCACCATGCTTTACGTAAATCTGATTTTTAGATTAGAAATGTTTAGTCAAGTTATGACATCATCATGACATCATCATGATGATGTCATGATGATGTGGCAGCGGGAACCGGCTCGCAGCGCTTCGTGCTTCGCGTGTCGAACTCTGGGGCGCACGACGGAGGAATGTCGTGACGTCGGGCTTGAGCCGAACCTAATCGGGTCGAACTGAACCGAGTCGAACCGAACCGAGTCGCGTCCACAAAATATGTATCAACAAACTCCCCCTTGGATGCTACTCGTGAGGTTCGTCTTCCATGTCTTCCATGTCGGAGGATCTTCAAAGTCTTCACGTGTTGTAAGTAGAAAGTGTATCAACAAACTCCCGCTTGTATTTAGGAAGTGTATCAATAAACTCCCCCTTTGATTATGCTTGTGAATCTTTTGACTTCAATGCTTGAGATCCTTGTGGTGTTGGTGATTGATCAGCGGCAACTCGATCATCTTTATCATTTGAGTTCCTTCACGTCGTGTCTTCATTCCGAAGCTTATCATCGAACATGTTCTCCTTGCCTTTAGCATCTGCACATACAAGAAAGCTAAACGCGTAATGAGAACAACTGCTTGGAATATAGTTAACTTAAACAAATGACACACATGAGACCATGTTTTCAACTACCGTCCGACAGTTTGTGTGAAAAGTTAACAGATTTTTCAATTTTGATTATTAACTTTCAAAACTTGCAAAATCTGACCGTTTATGAAGAATCAGTCGTTTTGGTTTTCAACAGATTTCAGGTAACGAAGATTCGAGTTCCAACATCGGTTAATCAAAACTAAAGCAGAAATAAAATCTTTTTGGCTTTTATGAAGTTTATATTAAAACACACCTAAAATCTTTCTGGCATTTTGAATATTTCAAACTTAAAGACTGAAAGCAGTAAATAAATATATACAGAGTTGCAGAAACTAAGAAAAATAAATATATACAAACATTCTTTTTGCGAGTTTCGAGGGTAAGAGAGTCATATCAGTGTATGGTCATGCCAAAACGCTCTTGTTGTTCTTTTTGATAACATATAGATAAACATCCTATAATGATTATCGGTATTGTTATCCACATAAGCTCAACTTATCATATGTAATCATGGCGAGGAGATACGTTAAGGTATGATTTATACTTACCGACCGGTGTTAATCCACATCACGACACATTCCCGTATCAAGGTATGCACGAGGGTTCATCTTACTGGTGAGTACACCATTTATCATCTGTTTTGACGTATATGAAAATGTGAGAAACTCACTTATTTTGTTGAAAACAAGCCCTATGTGATAGAATCACTTATTGATGAGGACCTTGATTTTCAGATGCATGAGGGCACAGGAGCAGGTCCGTGAACAGGTCAGTACTTTCGTACAGCAGAGAGACGAACTTGACTCCCGGAAAAATGTGATATATTATCACTTATTTTTGGACATGTGATTGTTGATCACTTATTGAGGTCGAATGCAATATGTACACGTATGTATGATATCATGGAAGATCTAGACTTCGTCTCCGTTTGTTTCGGTAAAAGAAACAACCATGATACCCAGATGATAAACAGCATAAAGACCATATATCTCAGAACCTCGGCAATCTCTCAAACAAAATTTCGGTACTAAGACCATATGCCAATGAATGGTTCCCACACAGTCTTCAGTCGATTTAAGTTTATATCACCCTGCACACTTTAAGATGATTGTGAGCCTACCGATACATCTTATATAGAGCTGCTTAACGGTTTTCATTTTGCATTTCAGTTTAAAGAGGTTTCAACAGACCACTGATGTACTATCATTTTCTCTTTTGCTCGCCAGGAAACTCATTTTTATTTTTCTATTGTTGTTGGGTTTTGAAATTTTTCGATGTTTTTGAATTTTCAAATTTTGGATTTACTCCCCCTAAAATCAACAAACTTACAATAATTTAAAAACACAAAGATATTTACAAAAACGATTTTCCGATGCGGATTACTCTTGCTTGACCTTAATGCCGTTTACCAATAATAAAAAGTCAAATCTTGATTTATCAAAAGCTTCGGTAAAAAGGTCGGCACGTTGGTCATCAGTGTGGACGTAAGCAACATCGATTAGCCTTTTATCAAAGCAATCACGTATGAAGTGATACTTAATTTCGATGTGCTTAGTCTTTGAATGCTGCACAGGATTTTTAGTGATAGATAAGGCAGCAGAATTATCGACATAAATAGGAGTAGTTAGGAATTCAAAAACGTAATCACGCATTTGCTGTTGTATCCACAGGACTTGGGAGCAACAACTTGAGGCAGCAATGTATTCAGCTTCACAAGTTGATGTAGCGACACAAGTCTGCTTCTTGCACTGCCATGTTACGAGGCGAGTTCCTAAAAACTGGCATCCAGCCGTTGTGGATTTGCCGTCGATTTTGCATCCGCCAAAATCAGAATCACTGAAAGCGACTAATTCAAAGTTATCATCCTTAGGGTACCATAGACCGGTGTCTGGGCAACCCTTCAAATAACGAAAAATCCTTTTTACAGCTGTAAGATGTGAGGCCTTTGGGTTCACTTGATATCTGGCTAGCAGGCATGTTGGATACATTATATCTGGTCTTGATGCTGTGAGGTACATAAGGGATCCAATCATCACACGGTAGTATGAAGAGCTAACAACTTCACCTTTTAAGTCTGGATTAATTCCGTGATTTTGCTGCAGTGGGGTACCAATGGGCAATGTGTCGGACATCTGGAATCGGCTCAAGATGTCTTGGACATACTTAGTCTGATGGATGAAAATCCCAGACTTCGTTTGTTGCACTTGCAAGCCCAAAAAGAAAGTCATTTCTCCCATAGCGCTCATCTCGAATTTGTCCTGCATTACACGCTCAAAATCCCTACACATAACATTGTTAGTAGAACCAAATATAATATTATCCACATATACCTGAACCAGTAGAAGATCTTCATCTTGTTCTTTTATGAAGAGAGTGCAATCGATAAGACCTCTGCGAAATCCATTCTCCAGCAGATAATTAGATAAGGTTGCATACTAAGCTCGTGGTGCTTGATGTAGACCATAGAGAGCTTTGTTCAGCAACCACACCCGATCGGGATGAATAGGATCTTCAAAACCTGGAGGCTGTTCAACATACACCTCTTCTTCCACTAGACCATGTAAGAATGCACTTTTGACGTCCATCCGGTAAACCTTGAATCCTTTGAATAAGGCATAAGCCAGAAAGATCCGAATTGCTTCCAGACGTGCAACAGGTGCATACACTTCGTTGTAGTCTATACCTTCAATCTGACGAAAACCTTGAACGACCAATCTTGCTTTGTTGCGAATAACGATTCCACGGTCGTCCTTTTTGCATTTATACACCCAACGGGTACCAATCTTCTTATAACCAGCAGGTTTCTCTACGAGCTTCCAGACACCAAGTTTCTGGAATTGTTGCAGTTCTTCCTGCATTGCTTCAACCCAAGAGTTATCTTTCAAAGCGTCTTTCCAAGTTCTTGGCTCTTCCTGTGAGACATAACACGATAAAGACCAATCGTTTTGTTGACCAGATTCTCGAATTGTCGCATACAGGCCTGCATTGTTATTGTTTCGCAACATGTTTCTTGTTTGAATGCCACTCTGTACATTACCGATGATGTTTTGTTGAGGATGGGTATTGTGAATCCTTGTTTCGGGATTTTCCGAAACTGGAATGTATGTACCCAGATTATTGAGATTGAGATCAACAACTAATTCAATACCAGGAACTGACGAAGAGGATGATGTAGAAGTTTCAGCTATTATAGGGGCGTCCACTGGAGGTGTAGCCTCTGAAGTACCATGAACAGCTGATGTAGGAGCTTCTTGATCTGCATCTAGAAATTCATCATCCTCTGAAGATTCGTTCAGTTCGGTTGCATCATGAAAATCCTCATTGTCAAGAGCATTATTGTTCATTGAAGATGGTTCTTGATTGACAATAATTGGACGAACCAACGGTGATTCTGTTGCGTTGTCACTCTCGAAAAACATCCTTGCAGCAGCATTTTCTTCAACTGCTTCAACATCGATAGAATTGAGAAAGTCATCGTACTCAAACATCCATGGTTGGCCTGGATTTCTGACTGGTAAAGTGTGCCTTTGTACTCTGACTTCAGACCATTCCTCAACCCTTTTAGTCTGTAGATTCCAGACTCTTAAGTTAGGGGTGGCATAACCAAGAAAGTGACCTTCAATAGCTTTTGCCCCAAACTTTCCATTAGGATCGATCATTGTGCAAGGAGCTCCAAACGGTTCAAGATATGACAAATCTGGTTTCCGTTTGTGAAGAAGCTCAAAGCAGGTCTTGTTGTGTCTTTTGACTGTAAGGACTCGATTCATCGTGTAACAAGCAGAGGACACAGCTTCAGTCCAGAATGGAATGGGCAACTGCGACTCTACCAACATAGTCCTAGCAGTCTCGATCAATGTACGGTTCTTACGTTCAGCGACGCCGTTCTGTTGAGGAGTATAAGCCGCACTAAATTCGTGAAGAATACCTTTTGATGTGCAAAACTCCGCCATGGCATGATTCTTAAATTCTGTACCATTGTCGCTGCGTATCCGTCTAACCTTCAACTTATACAAATTCTCGATCTGAATGATCAAGTTTTTAAGAATACCGAAAGTTGCACTCTTGTGAGCCATAAACGCCACCCAAGAAAATCTTGAATAATCATCCGTTATTACGAGGCAGTATTGATCATTCCTGATGCTTTTGTGCTTGACAGGACCGAACAAATCCATGTGCAAACGTTCAAGAGGAACTGCCACCGTGTTGATATTCTTTGTCGGATGTCGTTTCTTAGTTTGCTTTCCTTTTTGGCATGAAACACAGACGTCTTAAAGATGGAAATTTTTAAGAAGAACACCATTCACTAATTCATTTGACACCAAATGATTCATTTTCCGTAAGTGAATGTGACCCATACGTCTGTGCCAAGAGATTGAGTCTTTTTCCATGGCTTTTGTAATGAAACAAGTTGCTTGTGCAGTCGTTGTTATTGCTTGGCTCATATCAAGGACATATAAATCGTTTATCCTTGGAGCTGATAAGAGAATCCATTCTTTTGGAATCTTGAAGCCGGGTTTCAGTACGTAACATCCATTTGCATCAAAGTGTACTGAAAACTGTTTATCACAGATTTGTGAAACGCTGAGAAGATTGTGATCAAGCTGTTGTACAAAGTTGATCTTGTCAAAACTTACAACCCCGTTGGATACCATTCCTTCTCCTGTAATATATCCACCTTTATCTCCAGCAAAAGCAACATAACCTCCTCTAATAGATTTAACGTCGTAGAGAAGCTTCATGTCGCCTGTCATGTGCCTGGATGCCCCACTATCAACAATCCAATGACTGCTGAAAGTTCCTCCTGGAACACCCTGCACATGTACTCACATGATTAGTTGGAGATGGGGACCCAAGCCTTTGTGGTCTTGGGTCTTCCATTTTCATCAACATAAGTTACTTGAACTTCTCGATGTTGTGGAAATTGTGATGTTCCCCCTGATTCATTTACCGTTTTTGGTTTCCAGGTCTGTTTTGTTTTACCAGTGTTATTCTTTAAAATATTAACTTCATGATTGTCTGAAGTTTTTGAATTGTCTGGTTTGACATAAACAGATGTTTTGTTAACCACGTTGGTTTTAATCGCCTTTTCAATTTTCTTGACCTGTTGGCGTTTCTGTTTCTTTTCCCTTTCTTTTACAAGACGGGGATCTGGTTTTGATGAAACAGATCGCTTGTGGTCAATTTGGTCATGGGGATCATCAACTTTGGCTTTTTGTTTATGAAGATATGGACAATTTTGAATAATATGTCCAAATGTGCCACATGAAAAACATGATCTACATTCTACAAACCCCGTAGTATCATGTGATTGTCTTGTCGATGATGAACTTTGTGATCCCGAGGTACTAGGTTTTGAACTGTTTGGTTCGTTTCTTTTCAAAGAATTAACTTGAATGACATGATCTAAGTTAGATTTATTTGAAAATGTTTCAAGTTTATCTGTTCCCTTCGATTTCACAAAGTTCACTTTCTTGTCCTTTTTCTTGGTCTGTTTCTTTTGCCATTGTGTCGGTGAGTTACTTTTAGGTTTGGTGCGATTTTGTTGAACTTTCTCAGTTGGTAATTTTTGATTGCCACATTGTTTTCTAACTTCAGCCTTTGGGATAGGAGGACACTGTGTTACCACAACGTGTGATCCTGTCTTTCCCAAGAACTTACTTGTTGAATCCTCAAAAATTTTACTAATTAAAGATTGATTAACATTCTTAATAGGAAAATCTTTGTCAGAGTAGATTTTATCATCACCAACAAGAGTGTACAGCAAATTCACAGTCTCAGACTCTTGTGAGGAAGTAGACGTGGACTCGGTCAGAACAGTCATAGCAGGTTTTGCGGGAGGATCACATAGAATATGATTCTCGAGAGGTATGTCCTCTTCTTTGATTACCGCATCTGACTGTGCTGAGTCAGTATCATTAGATTCATCATCTGAAGAATCAGTATCCTCAACAATGATTGGAGGATCTTGATTCTGTTCAGCAGATACAAAAGTATCTGCTGACACATCCGAATCTGATGATACTTCATGTTGGTATCCAAGTCCCGTTGCAAATTCCTCAATGTCTAAAGGAACAGATTCTTCATAATGAGTTCTATACTCCTCATCAGGCAGTGCATCATAATTTTGTCTAACAGGTGGTGGACATTTCTTATATCCAATGCAAGTGACATCCTTTTTCTCTTTTTGTGTGCCAATGATGTGATCCAGCACATATCTAGAGTTAGAATAACTGTCTAGTTTAAGCTGGATCGCCTCACTTTCACACTTTGTGCAGGCTAACTCTTTTTGCATGCTTTCAAGACGACTGATATAAATGTTTATGTCAGTTTGTTTTCTTGAAACCATTTTGTCAATTCGGTTTTATATTTTCTTAAAGTTGCAACCATCGTTTTAAATTCCTTTTCATGTTTTTCATAAAACATATTAGCCTCTTTGCATTTTGAAAGATCCACTATCAACTTTTGATTGTGGATATTTGTCACTTCATATTTGTTTTGCAAAGCCTCATGTCTGCTTTGCAAATTACACCACTTATCATCAAAAGAAACATGTTTGTTTTGCAAGTCAAACAATTCAGCATTTAAAGCATCATGTTTGCTTTGCAACTCAGACATATTAGCATCCAAATCAGCACATTTAACCCTTAAGCTAGCACAATTATCACAATTAACAACAGTTGGTTCATCGACACATACCTGGCTTGATGAACTGCTGCCATTAGCCATAAATGCTGAATGGAGAGAAGAAGAAGAATAAGCAGCTTGATCCACCAAAATAGATCTTCTATCATTCCTTACTGCAGCTTCTCCTACCAATTCATCGATATCTGCATCGATGCTCCCACTAGATACATCATCAGAAAAATCTTCGCCTGAGGTTGAGGTTTCCTCATCTGAACTCCTTGAATAACCAAAACTCTCTTCATCTGAAGATTCACCACCACTGGCGGAAGATTCTCCACCACTGGCGTGCTTCAAATCCTTAGCAGCTTCAGCAAAACAAGCTGCTCCTCCCTGATCACCAATGCCTAATTGCATTGACCAGTCGCAACCTTCATCTATTTGCACCACAAGAGCTTGATTGGTGTTTGATGCTCCTGCTTGATCTCCTGCTTGATCTCCTGCTTGATTTTGATTGTTCACAGGTACCAAGGTGCGCTCGTTGTTCCTAGCTTGATTCTGATTCACCTGGTTGCCTTGACCTCTGAAAGGATTCTGGTTCCCATGCTGTGCTGGCTTTGTGCATTCACGCTTGAAATGACCACGTTCACCAGAGTTAAAGCACTTGACGGATTGCTTGTCGAACCCATACTTGGTATCTTTCTTGCTTTCCAAGCTGGTTCTACCCGTTCGTTCCATGAAGTCTTTAGCTCGCCTTACAGCACTGGAAAAAGCCCATTTGATGTCCATCATATCCATCTCTTCTTTATCGATCTGCTGATAATCTTCTTGAGTTAGATTGATATTTCTGATCTGCCCTGCAATCAACCCACAATACGAGCTCACCAATGTGTTTAGTATCTCCATATGATCTTTAGCTACTTCAACGCTAACTTTGGAGAAGTTTGACGTGTCAAGCCGTACTGTATTTGACTTTGATGGCTGACCAGCAGATGACGTGCTTCCATAACAAGCTTGTTGTTGAGGAGGAAGTGGATTCCCATACAAATCAGTTGCTACGGTAGATGGCCGATAGCTTTGCTGTTGTTGAGCTGGTTGTAGTGGATTTCCGTACAAGTCTGTGGTTGGAGCTGGCTTTACAGGAACTTGTATCTGATTGCCATATAAATCTGTGCTTGTGACAAACGCCGTCTAAAGTGGAGCATGTGAAACAGGTCTTGCAGAGGTTCTAGAAGTTCCATAATACATATCAGGATTTTGTCGCACTGGAACCCTTTTCGCCTTTAGGGTTTCTTCCTGATCTTTGTTCTCCAAGAGCTGAACGAAGTCATTGATGTTTGTCGTAGCCAATGCGCCATTGTACTTCAGGATTTCCAAGAAACTATTCCATTGAGGTGGCAATGCATCGGCAAACTTTGTGACTACCTCTGCTGGAGTTGTTACTACCCCATAATTACCCAATTCAGTCAGCAGATGATAGAATCGACTTGTCATATCTCCCAAAGATTCACTTTCCATACATGTGAAACCATCAAACTCCTTTTTGAGTAAGTCATGTCGCAATTGGCGTGACTTTTCATTTCCTAGACCCCTTGTCTTCAATGAATCCCACAATCGCTTTGACGTCTTGAAACTGACGAACTGATGATATATTTCCTTGCTCATCGCCTGAGTCAGAATAGCATATGCTTTCTTTTCTAAATCATATTCCTTTTTCTGGTCTTCCGAAAGATCGGCAAATGTAGCGGCAGTTGAAGCGGCAACTTCAAGAGCTTGATCGAAATCTGTAGTAAAACGTAACCACAGTTCCGTGTTTTGCCCATTGACATACGTCTGAAATCTATCTACCCATCCAGGATATTCGTTTATGTGCATCAGTTTAGGTGGACGATTTAGACTTCCAGTCTCGCTTTCTCTTAGGAGTATACTTTGAATACTTGGTGTTTGATTTGAAACAAACGCCCATTGACCGATCGACATTTGATTCGCTTGTGAAGATGAGGGTGCGGGAGATTCAGCCCATGATGGCGACAAACCGGTGCTACAATACTTGCTTTCTGTATTAGATGTGGGTACAGGAGATTCGGCCCATGAGGGAGATAAACGCGTGTTTGTATATTTGCTTTCTGCGTTTGACGGAGTACCCCACCAATTCGGATTCATTTTGGATGTCTATTAATGAAAAACCTGCTCAAAACACTCAAATTAAACAGTTAAGAATGTTTTAAAAAGCTTCTGTTAATAAAATTAAAAGATATATGATGAAAATAGGGGTTTTCGTCGCTGATATGTGTGATTTCGTCGCTGAAATGGTGATTTCGTTGCTGAAATGTTTTACTGACACTTCTGATTTCGTCAGGAAAAGTGATTTCGTTGCTGAAAGTGATTTCGTCGCTGAAAGGTGATTTCGTCGCTGAAAGTGATTTCGTCGCTGATTGAAGAAAATAGCCTGATTTCTTTGAAATTGATTTTGTTGACTGGATGAGGGATTTCGTTGACTGAATGTCAAGTGATTTTGTTGAAAGATGAGAGCAGACAAAGGATATTTTAAAATCAATATTTTATCCTTACAACAACCATGCTTTCCCTTTTCTCAAAAACCATGCTTTCCTTTTTTTTTTTTTAATCCTTACGCATGCACACTGTTTTCAACAATAGCTTTCTTCTTTTTTTTTTTAATAAAAAATCCATACGCATGCACAGTGTTTTCAACAATATTTTTATAATAATAACACCTAAATATTTACCAAAACAAGATCAAACTCAGATAAATAATAGGAATAACTCAAGAACACTTTGAATGTCTGATGAACTCCGATGAATATATGAGTTTTCCGGCAACCGATAAATTTTCCGAACACAAGTTTTTGCCTGAAACTTCACTAAAAACCTTAACACACCTTACATAAAAGAGTTTTAAACAAGGTTTTCTATGAACTAACAACAAAAACACCAGAAATTTCGAAATTATGAGCTGATTTTTCAAAAAAATATGAACTTCACAAACCCGAAAAACACCCGAAAACAACTTGGTTTTAACAAGGAATCGAGCCAAACGCTCTGATACCAATTGTAGGTCCACCCGGAGGATCGAGTAACCTCTATTCCCTGTTTTCCGACAAACCCGAGAGTGCGGAATCCAAACGGGTAAGTTAAACCAAGTGACGAACACGTAAATGATAGACACGAGACTCAACGATTAACACTCCATTGTATTAATACTTGAAAACGTTACAAAACAATGTTTACAAAATAATCTCTGTAAACTCTCTGGTTCTCTCGTGTGTGTGTTCTACTCTGTATTAGTTCTATTTCACTATATATACAGTGAACACATCAACGAAATCAGATAATGGTTGAAATCCCATATGGTAGACGAAATCATAGGGATTTCGTCCTAGACATGTGTTTTCGTCCCATATGTAAAGAGCCCAACTTGAGTTATAGCCCAACATCAATTTACAGCCCAGACATTAAGGTTTGATTGGTCCACCATGCTTTACGTAAATCTGATTTTTAGATTAGAAATGTTTAGTCAAGTTATGACATCATCATGACATCATCATGATGATGTCATGATGATGTGGCAGCGGGAACCGGCTCGCGGCGCTTCGTGCTTCGCGTGTCGAACTCTGGGGCGCACGACGGAGGAATGTCGTGACGTCGGGCTTGAGCCGAACCTAACCGGGTCGAACTGAACCGAGTCGAACCGAACCGAGTCGCGTCCACAAAATATGTATCAACAAACCAGTGTGCCAGCTTAATGATTTTCTGAAAACCTACAATAGTAAGACAATGACTGTGATTAAAACCTACATGAGCGTCATCCAGAATTCTAAATATCGATTAACTTGAGTAGCATGGTTCAATGATAAAAATTAATTCCGATAACAAAGAACTGAATGGGTCTGATACATTGAGAGATTTTGAGTAGGACCATAAAATGAATGGCTTATAGCCTATTCTTCGGAGTAGGAGTTGGACTCACAGTTTTAATAGGAGGACCACTATGGAGAGCAACTAATGAGAAAGATAGGCCCAACCCCAACCCTTAACGGGGGTTAGAATTTTTGTGGTAAAAAATAAAGACATCTTAATTGTTGACTAAAGTAAAGGTTCCTCCCTGCCATTGACTTGTAAACTTAATTAACACGGCAATAGGAATGCATATATATTTTTCAGTACCAGTGGAGAAAGCATAAATAAAACCACACTTCATTGATAAATAAACAATATTATATATAACATGTGGCATACTATTACGCATCTTCTCCATGTTATGTTGCTCTTTTTCATGTTATCACAAACCACCACCACTGCTAATGATGCCAACAAGAAGTCATTAGAGGCAAAAGCTTTGGTTGCTTGGTGGCCATATGCAAATGCTTCACTTGATCACTGTAACTGGGAAGGAATAGCTTGCAATGCAGCAGGAAGTGTAATTGAGATATGTAGGAACCGTTCGCGTAATTTAAATAAAATAAAACAAATTTTATTAAAACAAATTACAATCAGAAATAAGAAAGCTAAATACAAGTACTATTACAACTGAAAAATCAAAATACAAGAAAGGTGTAGAAGCAGAGTTGGACTGAGGCACGTGTTCAACACGCTTCCCTTAAAACAAATTCCGAGTCTCCCAAGAGTACTCGTTTTGTTTCCCAGGGTACAACAGCCGGAGCAGTAGTACTGCCGGAGTAGACCTACAACCCGAAGGTTACCTTGAAACTGCAAGAAAAGAAGATCACAAGTAATAGAGAGAGAGTTGTTTGCTGTTGTTACTGGTGTGTCTCTTCAGTTGGGTATGGAGCTGTATTTATACAGCTCCTAAGTCGAAACAGTCAAAACGAATTAAAGAGAGGTTTAAATTGCATTAAACGTCTTCAATGCAATTTAATACGTCATTTAATTCTCAGTCAAAGCTAGTTAACTCGTCAGTTACGAAGCTGGACTGAAATTGCACTGTCATTCAATGCTGGAAGCTTCTGCGCGTGCGCGCGCGCAAGCCACAATGGTGCGCGTTCGCCCAGGTGTGCACGCCATGCGCGGTGCGTCCTCTTGGCTCACAACCATGCGCGCGTGCGCCTCACTGACTCAGGTCCATGCGCGCGTGCGCTACGTCACCTGTGAGCCTCTACGAGCACGCCACACAGTCGCGCCGTTTTGGCTCACTTTGGTGCGCCGCGCACGACACCTCCGGACCCATGCACCATGCGCAACCGCGTGCCTACGTGCCACGTATACCCGCGCGCGGACTGCCACGTCATGCGCTTCGAACCTGCACTCCACTTGATCCCTGCAGCCCATGAGATCCACCACGCGCACGTGGTCAAAAATACAAAGGCGGCTCTCAAGCGGCTCGCGGCGATGCGAGCGTGCGAAGTGCAAAGTGCGCCATCAAAGCGCCACATTGCGCCTCATCGCCCACGCCACACGCGCGCGAGCGTGTGCGAGTTAGGGTGCTCCGCACCCTTCGCGAGTACACTAGTGAGTGCTCCCATGAAACAATAAGGATGGAGAGTTCCCACTTAAATACCCCTTTAAGTTCCATCTCTCATCCGATGTGGGACAAGGTGCTACTTTCCCTTTTGTTTCAGCATTGAATGTTCCAAACACCCAACTTTGAGCATCGATATCTCATTCATCTTTGCTCCGTTTTGGACGTGGTTTAGTTCGTTGCGAAGCTCTCCCAACATAGAACACAAACCCACAAATAAATATATAAAACCCGCTCATTTTATTATATTTATTTTTAGTCCAAAATAGGAAAAAATCATTTTCCTATATTTGTGAAAATTGCTATTTTCACTATTTTTCCAACAATCCCCCACATGAAAAATGCTATTTTCATCAAATTTCCAACAATCCCCCACATGTATGGAAATGGATCATTTCCTTACACTTTTCAACGATAAACTTCGACAGTTGAGTATTGCAAGATAGGTAGGTTGTCATCTTTGAACCTTCTTTTGTGAAGCGTACTTAGCTTACTAGCGGTGTGTAGACGCGATGTCCTTGAACATACCCCCATTTGTGTAAACGACAATACACTTCACACAATACTCTCCCTGGTTTGGCCAACTCCTCATTGTCGTGTCCTATTATGGTCCTGGAACACTAGCCTGATTCTACGAGAGCTCTAGGATTTGCGCACCCCACAAATCCATTTGAGGCGACCCCACTTCTCTCTAACATAGGTGATTCCCCTGAATCATTAAAAGCATCATGGTTATTTGATTTCCCGAAATCGTTAACCTTAATATGCTTAGCCTCACATCAATGTCACTGATTGGAATGGACTAGGAAGTATAAATAACTCCCTTTTTATTTAGTTTGGGGTACTCCCCCACAGTGACTCCGTTTGGTAATATGATTAAGTTGTCCTATTGAACTTAGATCTTGGGATCTCCAGTCAACTAAGTTAGGTTTCTATCATATTCCCATTTACCATGGGCTTTAGTCCCATTCCTCCTGACGACGTTTCTACTAATTCTCTGCTTAAGCCTTTTGTAAACGGGTCCGCAATGTTATCCGTTGATCTCACATAATCAATTGTGCTAACACCCGTTGAGAATAGTTGTCGTATCGTGTTATGCCTACGTCGCATATGCGTTGATCTGCCATTGTACATCAAGCTTTGAGCTCTACCAATCGCTGATTGGCTATCACAATGTACACATATGGCTGGCAAAGGCTTTGGCCATCTTGGAATATCTTCCACGAATTGACGTAGCCATTCCGTCTCCTCGCCTGACTTATCCAAGGTGATAAATTCGGATTCCATTGTGGATCTTGCTATGACCGTTTGCTTAGAAGACTTCCAAGCAATAGCAGCTCCTCCAAGTGTAAATACGTATCCACTTGTTGATTTGGAATCTTTATTATCCGATATCCAGTTTGCATCAGTGTATCCTTCGATCACTGCTGGTTGTCGGGTATAATGCAGTCCATAATCTCTTGTGTATCTTATGTATCTAAGCACCCTCGTGATAGCCTTCCAATGATCCGCGCACGGATTACTGGTGTATCTACTTAGCCTACTCACCGCGTAAGCCAAGTCGGGTCTAGTACATGTCATTAGATACATTAGACTGCCAATAATTCTTGAATACTCTAACTGAGAAACTCCATCTCCTTTATTCTTCTTGAGATGTTGGGAGGTATCAACTGGAGTTCGAGCTATACTCGTATCTCCCGAGTTGAATTTTTCAAGAATTTTATCCACATAGTGAGATTGACTTAACACAAGACCTTCTTGGGTTCTTATGATCTTTACTCCAAGAATCACATCCGCTAAACCCATGTCTTTCATGTCAAATCTCGCTTTCAACATGCTTTTAGTAGCTTTGATAATTTTATCATTACTCCCAATGATAAGCATATCGTCTACATAGAGGCATAAAATTACATAACCTTCATTTGTGTCTTTGAAATAAACACATTTGTCGCACTCATTTATTTTGAAACCATTGTCAATCATGACATGATCAAACTTTTGGTGCCATTGTTTTGGTGCTTGCTTCAAGCCATACAAAGACTTGACGAGTTTACATACTTTACCCTCTTGACCTGGGGCAGAGAAACCTTCAGGTTGCTCCATGTAAATCTCTTCTTCTAAATCACCATTTAGAAATGCGGTTTTAACATCCATTTGGTGAACTTTCAAATTTCTTAAAGCCGCTATAGCAAGAACCAATCTAATCGAGGTTATGCGCGTCACAGGCGAGTAGGTATCAAAGTAATCTAGACCTTCCTTTTGTCTAAATCCTTTAATCACCAACCTAGCCTTGTACTTATCAATACTTCCGTCAGTTTTCATCTTCCTTTTGAATATCCAACGATATCCAAGTGGTTTGCAACCAGGTGGAAGATCTACTAACTCCCAAGTATGATTTTGCAATATAGAATCTATTTCATTTCTTATTGCTTCTTTCCATTGAGGTCCTTCTGAAGAGGAAACCGCTTCGCGATATGTATTGGGCTCGCCCTCAACCATATAGCTAACGAAGTCTGGACCGAAGGATTTTTCAACCCTTGGCCTTTTACTTCGCCTACGATCACTTTCTTCAACCTCAGGTCGTTCATGTGTCTTATCATGAACTACCTCATCAACGGGTGTAGATGAGCTTTCACCTACTTCAAAATTAGGTGTTGATGACGTTGCATATGTTTGTCTTCTCAAAGGAAACACATTTTCAAAGTAAGACACAACGTTAGGATTCACCTCCATGATAATGTTTACGTGTACATCAGGATTCTTGGACTCATGTACAAGAAAGCGATGTGCACTACTTTGATGCGCATACCCAATAAATATGCAATCAACAGTTTTGGGTCCTATCCTAAGAGCCTTAGGAGGTGGTACAATCACCTTTGCTAGGCACCCCCACACTTTCAAGTATTTATATGAAGGCTTTTTCTTTTTCCATAACTCATATGGAGTCTCGTCTCTCTTTTTCAATGGTATCTTGTTCAAAAGATAATTGGCCGAGAGAATGGCCTCCCCCCACATTTCCTGGCTCACCCCAGAACTTATCAACATGGCGTTCATCATTTCTTTCAATGTGCGGTTCTTTCGTTCCGCCACGCCATTTGATTGTGGAGAATAAGGAGGTGTACACTCATGTACAATGCCACTTTTTGCGCAGAAATCGGCAAAAAGTGCAACATATTCGCCTCCTCTGTCGCTTCGCAAAGCTTTTATCTTCTTTTGAAGTTGATTCTCAACTTCATTTTTATACAAGATAAATTTACTTATTGCTTCATCTTTACTTTTTAGTAAATATACATAGCAATATTTAGTACTATCATCAATAAACGTGATGAAGTACTTATTTCCACCTCTTGTGGGTACCGCTTTTAAATCAAAAATATCAGTGTGAATTAAATCAAGGGGTTCGGTTATTCGTTCAACCGATTTGGATGATGTTCTTGTAAGTTTGGATTCAACGCATGTTTCACATTTATAGTGTGAATCAATATGGAATGTTGGTATGCAATTTTAATTGATTAAACGGCGTATAGAATTAAAATTAACGTGACCTAATCTACCATGCCATTTATTCGATTCAGAAAACTCAAGCATATAAGTAGAAGTAGTAGCAATTTTATTCATGTTCTTTTTCACAGCCATTACATTCAATTTGAACATACCATTTTCGGCATAGCCCTTGCCTACATACATTCCTCGTTTAGTTAGTACAAATTGATCGCTCTCAAAAACTAAACGAAATCAAAACTTATTAAGCAACCATCCCGAGACTAGGCTCTTGCGCAAGTCTGGGACATATAACACGTTGCTTAAAGTGAGCTCCTTCCCTGAAGTCCACTTCAAAATCACCGTTCCTTCACCCTTGATGTCCGCGGTGGCTGCATTTCCCATGTACAGCTTCTCATCTCCCGCAAGCTCTTTGAAGGTGGTAAAGAGGCTCCTGTCTGGGCACACATGACGGGTCGCTCCCGTATCAACCCACCATCCTTTTGGAGTGTTGGTCACAGCATTGACCTCATCCAACATTGCGGTTTTGTCGGAAATCATTGCCACCAAAGGCATTTCGTCTTCATCCACCATGTGCGCACGCTCACGCTTTGGTTTCTTGCATTGGTTAGCCCGATGCCCCAGCTCGTCACAGTTGTAACAAGTCCCTTGGAACGTCTGAGGTTTCTTTTTCACAACCCCTTTCTTTGGTCCAAGGTTGCTAGCCTTTGCTTTCCCTTTGTCCTTTTTCCCCTTACCCTTTGCGCCTTTAGAGGATTGCCCATGCTCAACCAAATTTGCGCTAGCACTAGACTGCGCAAGGCTGCCTTTTTGGGCAATTCTATTGTCCTCTTCAATCCGAAGACGAACAATAAGGTCCTCTATAGTCATCTCCTTTCGTTTGTGTTTAAGATAATTCTTAAAATCAACCCAACTAGGAGGTAACTTTTCAATCATCGCTGCCACTTGGAATGTCTCGCTAAGTGTCATGCCTTCCGCAAAGATGTCATGAAGTATAATTTGGAATTCTTGGACTTGATTCATAACCGTTTTAGAATCAACCATTTTGAAATCCAAAAAACGGGCTACCACAAATTTCTTTGTGCCAGCATCCTCCGTTTTATACTTCTTGTCCAAGGCATCCCAAAGGTCTTTGGAAGTCTTGACATTGTAGTACACGTTATACAATGCATCCGAAAGCCCGTTTAACACATAGCCTCGACAAATGAAATCCGAGTGCTTCCAAGCCTCTACCGCGCTCAGAGCCTGAGCGCTGGTCTCCCCTTCCGCAGGTTAGGGAGCGGATTCAGTTAAGAACCTCGCAAGGTTCATGGTGGTAAGGTAGAAGAACATCTTCTGCTGCCACCGCTTGAAGTGTAGACCCGAGAACTTCTCAGGTCGTTCAGCGTGATTGGCCACTGTGGACGCTCCCACAGTGGTGGCATTAAGGGGGGTTCCCGTCACAACATTTGTGGTGTTGTTGACGTTGACATTCTCGGTCGACATGCTGAAAAAATTTAAATTAAAATTTTAGTCAAAAATTCTGATTTACGCACAAACCAGAAGGAAACTACTAAATTTTAATTTTACCACAATTTACTGTTTCGGCTTCTAAGTCCAACTTTGAAGACCAAAAACAGAAAATTTATAATTTTTAGAACTTACTAATTGGCTTCTAAGTCCAACTTTGAAGACCAAATCAGAAAGTTTAGCAAATTTTAGGACAAATTCTGAAGTAAACAAAAAAAATATTTTCAACCAAAGTCGCTCCTTTGAAGTTGAAAACAAAAAAAAATTGTTTTTAAAACACAAACTGAGTGAATCAAAACTGGTTTGAATCACCAACCAGAATGGTTTTGATTACACGAACGGTTTTTTTAAAAATTTGTTTTAAGATTGTAGGAACCGTTCGCGTAATTTAAATAAAATAAAACAAATTTTATTAAAACAAATTACAATCAGAAATAAGAAAGCTAAATACAAGTACTATTACAACAGAAAAATCAAAATACAAGAAAGGTGTAGAAGCAGAGTTGGACTGAGGCACGTGTTCAACACGCTTCCCTTAAAACAAATTCCGAGTCTCCCAAGAGTACTCGTTTTGTTTCCCAGGGTACAACAGCCGGAGCAGTAGTACTGCCGGAGTAGACCTACAACCCGAAGGTTACCTTGAAACTGCAAGAAAAGAAGATCACAAGTAGTAGAGAGAGAGTTGTTTGCTGTTGTTACTGGTGTGTCTCTTCAGTTGGGTATGGAGCTGTATTTATACAGATCCTAAGTCGAAACAGTCAAAACGAATTAAAGAGAGGTTTAAATTGCATTAAACGTCTTCAATGCAATTTAATACGTCATTTAATTCTCAGTCAAAGCTAGTTAACTCGTCAGTTACGAAGCTGGACTGAAACTGCACTGTCATTCAATGCAGGAAGCTTCTGCGCGTGCGCGCGCGCAAGCCACACTGGTGCGCGCGCGCCCAGGTGTGCACGCCATGCGCGGTGCGTCCTCTTGGCTCACAACCATGCGCGTGTGCGCCTCACTGACTCAGGTCCATGCGCGCGTGCGCTACGTCACCTGTGAGCCTATACGAGCACGCCACACAGTCGCGCCGTTTTGGCTCACTTTGGTGCGCCGCGCACGACACCTCCGGACCCATGCACCATGCGCAACCACGCGCCTATGTGCCACGTATACCCGCGCGCGGACTGCCACGTCACGCGCTTCGAACCTGCACTCCACTTGGTCCCTGCAGCCCATGAGATCCACCACGCGCACGTGGTCAAAAATACAAAGGCGGCTCTCAAGCGGCTCGCGGGGATGCGAGCGTGCGAAATGGATCCCGGAAAGCTTAATGATCCTATCTCTTACAATGAAGCCATTAGTAGTGATCAGTCTTCTGAATGGAATAAAGCAATGATTGAAGAGCTTGAATCCATGAAGAAAAATGACGTTTGGGATTTGGTAGAATTACCCAACGGAGCCAAACCCGTAGGATGTAAATGGGTATTCAAAACAAAACTGGATCCGAATGGGAACGTTGAACGCTACAAAGCGAGATTGGTTGCAAAGGGCTACACTCAGAAAGAAGGAATTGATTATCAAGAGACGTTTTCACCTGTCTCTCGTAAAGATTCATTAAGGATCGTCATGGCCCTAGTAGCTCATTTTAACTTGGAGTTACATCAGATGGACGTTAAAACCGCTTTCCTTAACGAAGATTTGGACGAAGATGTTTACATGAAGCAACCTGAAGGCTTCAAACCTGAAGGTGAGGAGCATCTAGTCTGTAAGCTGAAGAAATCCATTTACGGGTTAAAACAAGCATCACGTCATTGGTACCTCAAGTTTGATGAAGTCATGAAGAATCAAGTGGATGAATGCACCTACCTCAAGATGAGTGGGAGCAACTTTACTATTCTTGTCCTTTACGTTGATGACATTCTATTGGCAAGTAATAGTTTAGACATGTTGCATGAGTCGAAGCGGTTACTCTCGCATAACTTCGACATGAAGGATCTTGGAGATGCTTCTTACGTCATTGGCATCGAAATTCACCGAGATAGACACAAAGGGATCTTAGGATTGTCCCAAAAGGCTTACATAGATCGTGTCCTTACACGATATAACATGCAACAGTGCAAACCCTCCGTCGCTCCGGTAGTTAAAGGAGATGTTTTCGGTTCATTTCAGTGTCCGACAACAGAGGTTGAGAAGGAGCAAATGAGCCAGATACCTTACGCGTCAGTAGTCGGGAGCTTGATGTATGCTCAAGTCTGTACTCGCCCAGATATCGCTTATATTGCTGGAATGCTAGGCCGTTATCAGACTAATCCTGGCCTAGATCACTGGAAAGCAGCTAAGAAGGTACTTCGATATCTGCAAGGGACGAAAGACTATAAGTTGACTTACAGAAGAAGTGATCATTTAGAAGTGGTGGGCTATTCTGATTCTGACTTTGCAAAGTGCAAAGATGACAAGAAATCCACTTCGGGCTATATCTTTATGTTAGCAGGCGGCCCTATCTCATGGAAGAGTCATAAACAACAGTTGACCACAACTTCCACAATGATGGCAGAGTACATAGCTGTTTATAACGCAACGTGTCATGGAATGTTGCTTAGAAATCTGATCACTGGACTCAAAATCGTTAATTCCATTTCTAGATCATTGAAGTTTTACTGTGATAATTCAACTGCCGTTAGTTTCTCGAACAGTAACAGTTCGACTGGAGCTGGTTTATATCTCGACACGAAATATCTGTTCGTACGAGAACGAGTTGAGGAAAATAATCTTTGTATCGAGTATATTAGTACTAAGGATATGCTTGCGGATCCGATGACTAAAGGTCCCCCTCCTAAGGTTTATGAAGAACATGTTCGTAATATGGGATTTAGTAAAGACCTTATTTGAGCATATTGTACTAGCTTATGTTTTATGTTAATGAAATTTCCTCAGTTTGATTTTGTATGTCTCTTAGAATATGTTCAACCGGTATAATGGCATATAGACAAATAAAGTTACAAATCAGACAAAGGGCTTACGCGTATTTTGATCATAACGATTAGGTTTTAAATTAAGGCTATAGTATGATTAATGGGGGTCCTGAGTCGCATAATGATTCAACGGCTGTATTTCTCTGCTATAGTACTTGTTTAAAGCTAAAATGAGTGTTAACTCCTGATCAGGCTTATCTAATACTCATAGTAAATGATTACTCGACTAAGTGGGAGAATGTAAGATTAAATATATTATGTAACAATATTTAATCTATAGCCATCATAATCATTTACATAATATAGATCAAAATATATAATAACCTATTAAATAATTAGTTGGTAATTGTTGATGGACCATATTACCCTTATTAACTAATTAGGTTTCCTCCTGAGTGCTTATATAAAGGAGTCTTATGTAGAGGTTGAGGGTTACACAGTTACACATCCCATTAGTCATAACATCATCATCAACCTCCTCTCCTAAACCGATCCCCTTGTCGGTTTTCTTAGTCCCCATCATCAGTTAGCACCCTAAGGAGGAACCGGCTCACACTGACAATTATGTCGAACTCGATGTCATCTTCTCTGACTGGATTCTCCACCGCATTGAATGCTATAACAGGTATGCTTTAATGTTTTCTTACATGTTTGAACAGAACCGAACCAACAGGGTAGACTATTATACATATCCATTTCAAACATTTAGGAACATGTCAACACTAAATCACACAAATCCTTTAGATAAACCATTCATGTTAAACAAAGTGTAAATCTAACGTGTTTTCATGTACTTGATGATCATGTTAAATCCAATAATTTCTTTTCCGCAAAGGGGCCCCGCTTTTTGAATTCACTTTAGACCCGATAAACGTTGAGTCGGCCCTGCCCATAACTGATGAAACCGAACTGATATAACCGAATCGTACCAAAAAATGTAGGTCCACCCGGAGGATCGAGTAACCTCTATTCCCTGTTTTCCGACAAACCCGAGAGTGCGGAATCCAAACGGGTAAGTTAAACCAAATGACGAACACGTAAATGATAGACACGAGACTCAACGATTAACACTCCATTGTATTAATACTTGAAAACGTTACAAAACAATGTTTACAAAATAATCTCTGTAAACTCTCTGGTTCTCTCGTGTGTGTGTTCCACTCTGTATTAGTTCTATTTCACTATATATATAGTGAACACATCAACGAAATCAGATAATGGTCGAAATCCCATATGGTAGACGAAATCATAGGGATTTCGTCCCAGACATGTGTTTTCGTCCCATATGTAAAGAGCCCAACTTGAGTTATGGCCCAACATCAATTTACAGCCCAGACATTAAGGTTTGATTGGTCCACCATGCTTTACGTAAATCTGATTTTTAGATTAGAAATGTTTAGTCAAGTTATGACATCATCATGACATCATCATGATGATGTCATGATGATGTGGCAGCGGGAACCGGCTCGCAGCGCTTCGTGCTTCGCGTGTCGAACTCTGGGGCGCACGACGGAGGAATGTCGTGACGTCGGGCTTGAGCCGAACCTAATCGGGTCGAACTGAACCGAGTCGAACCGAACCGAGTCGCGTCCACAAAATATGTATCAACAAACTCCCCCTTGGATGCTACTCGTGAGGTTCGTCTTCCATGTCTTCCATGTCGGAGGATCTTCAAAGTCTTCACGTGTTGTAAGTAGAAAGTGTATCAACAAACTCCCGCTTGTATTTAGGAAGTGTATCAATAAACTCCCCCTTTGATTATGCTTGTGAATCTTTTGACTTCAATGCTTGAGATCCTTGTGGTGTTGGTGATTGATCAGCGGCAACTCGATCATCTTTATCATTTGAGTTCCTTCACGTCGTGTCTTCATTCCGAAGCTTATCATCGAACATGTTCTCCTTGCCTTTAGCATCTGCACATACAAGAAAGCTAAACGCGTAATGAGAACAACTGCTTGGAATATAGTTAACTTAAACAAATGACACACATGAGACCATGTTTTCAACTACCGTCCGACAGTTTGTGTGAAAAGTTAACAGATTTTTCAATTTTGATTATTAACTTTCAAAACTTGCAAAATCTGACCGTTTATGAAGAATCAGTCGTTTTGGTTTTCAACAGATTTCAGGTAACGAAGATTCGAGTTCCAACATCGGTTAATCAAAACTAAAGCAGAAATAAAATCTTTTTGGCTTTTATGAAGTTTATATTAAAACACACCTAAAATCTTTCTGGCATTTTGAATATTTCAAACTTAAAGACTGAAAGCAGTAAATAAATATATACAGAGTTGCAGAAACTAAGAAAAATAAATATATACAAACATTCTTTTTGCGAGTTTCGAGGGTAAGAGAGTCATATCAGTGTATGGTCATGCCAAAACGCTCTTGTTGTTCTTTTTGATAACATATAGATAAACATCCTATAATGATTATCGGTATTGTTATCCACATAAGCTCAACTTATCATATGTAATCATGGCGAGGAGATACGTTAAGGTATGATTTATACTTACCGACCGGTGTTAATCCACATCACGACACATTCCCGTATCAAGGTATGCACGAGGGTTCATCTTACTGGTGAGTACACCATTTATCATCTGTTTTGACGTATATGAAAATGTGAGAAACTCACTTATTTTGTTGAAAACAAGCCCTATGTGATAGAATCACTTATTGATGAGGACCTTGATTTTCAGATGCATGAGGGCACAGGAGCAGGTCCGTGAACAGGTCAGTACTTTCGTACAGCAGAGAGACGAACTTGACTCCCGGAAAAATGTGATATATTATCACTTATTTTTGGACATGTGATTGTTGATCACTTATTGAGGTCGAATGCAATATGTACACGTATGTATGATATCATGGAAGATCTAGACTTCGTCTCCGTTTGTTTCGGTAAAAGAAACAACCATGATACCCAGATGATAATCAGCATAAAGACCATATATCTCAGAACCTCGGCAATCTCTCAAACAAAATTTCGGTACTAAGACCATATGCCAATGAATGGTTCCCACACAGTCTTCAGTCGATTTAATTTTATATCACCCTGCACACTTTAAGATGATTGTGAGCCTACCGATACATCTTATATAGAGCTGCTTAACGTTTTTCATTTTGCATTTCAGTTTAAAGAGGTTTCAACAGACCACTGATGTACTATCATTTTCTCTTTTGCTCGCCAGGAAACTCATTTTTGTTTTTCTATTGTTGTTGGGTTTTGAAATTTTTCGATGTTTTTGAATTTTCAAATTTTGGATTTACTCCCCCTAAAATCAACAAACTTACAATAATTTAAAAACACAAAGATATTTACAAAAACGATTTTCCGATGCGGATTACTCTTGCTTGACCTTAATGCCGTTTACCAATAATAAAAAGTCAAATCTTGATTTATCAAAAGCTTCGGTAAAAAGGTCGGCACGTTGGTCATCAGTGTGGACGTAAGCAACATCGATTAGCCTTTTATCAAAGCAATCACGTATGAAGTGATACTTAATTTCGATGTGCTTAGTCTTTGAATGTTGCACAGGATTTTTAGTGATAGATAAGGCAGCAGAATTATCGACATAAATAGGAGTAGTTAGGAATTCAAAAACGTAATCACGCATTTGCTGTTGTATCCACAGGACTTGGGAGCAACAACTTGAGGCAGCAATGTATTCAGCTTCACAAGTTGATGTAGCGACACAAGTCTGCTTCTTGCACTGCCATGTTACGAGGCGAGTTCCTAAAAACTGGCATCCAGCCGTTGTGGATTTGCCGTCGATTTTGCATCCGCCAAAATCAGAATCACTGAAAGCGACTAATTCAAAGTTATCATCCTTAGGGTACCATAGACCGGTGTCTGGGCAACCCTTCAAATAACGAAAATCCTTTTTACAGCTGTAAGATGTGAGGCCTTTGGGTTCACTTGATATCTGGCTAGCAGGCATGTTGGATACATTATATCTGGTCTTGATGCTGTGAGGTACATAAGGGATCCAATCATCACACGGTAGTATGAAGAGCTAACAACTTCACCTTTTAAGTCTGGATTAATTCCGTGATTTTGCTGCAGTGGGGTACCAATGGGCAATGTGTCGGACATCTGGAATCGGCTCAAGATGTCTTGGACATACTTAGTCTGATGGATGAAAATCCCAGACTTCGTTTGTTGCACTTGCAAGCCCAAAAAGAAAGTCATTTCTCCCATAGCGCTCATCTCGAATTTGTCCTGCATTACACGCTCAAAATCCCTACACATAACATTGTTAGTAGAACCAAATATAATATTATCCACATATACCTGAACCAGTAGAAGATCTCCATCTTGTTCTTTTATGAAGAGAGTGCAATCGATAAGACCTCTGCGAAATCCATTCTCCAGCAGATAATTAGATAAGGTTGCATACTAAGCTCGTGGTGCTTGATGTAGACCATAGAGAGCTTTGTTCAGCAACCACACCCGATCGGGATGAATAGGATCTTCAAAACCTGGAGGCTGTTCAACATACACCTCTTCTTCCACTAGACCATGTAAGAATGCACTTTTGACGTCCATCCGGTAAACCTTGAATCCTTTGAATAAGGCATAAGCCAGAAAGATCCGAATTGCTTCCAGACGTGCAACAGGTGCATACACTTCGTTGTAGTCTATACCTTCAATCTGACGAAAACCTTGAACGACCAATCTTGCTTTGTTGCGAATAACGATTCCACGGTCGTCCTTTTTGCATTTATACACCCAACGGGTACCAATCTTCTTATAACCAGCAGGTTTCTCTACGAGCTTCCAGACACCAAGTTTCTGGAATTGTTGCAGTTCTTCCTGCATTGCTTCAACCCAAGAGTTATCTTTCAAAGCGTCTTTCCAAGTTCTTGGCTCTTCCTGTGAGACATAACACGATAAAGACCAATCGTTTTGTTGACCAGATTCTCGAATTGTCGCATACAGGCCTGCATTGTTGTTGTTTCGCAGCATGTTTCTTGTTTGAATGCCACTCTGTACATTACCGATGATGTTTTGTTGAGGATGGGTATTGTGAATCCTTGTTTCAGGATTTTCCGGAACTGGAATGTATGTACCCAGATTATTGAGATTGAGATCAACAACTAATTCAATACCAGGAACTGACGAAGAGGATGATGTAGAAGTTTCAGCTATTATAGGGGCGTCCACTGGAGGTGTAGCCTCTGAAGTACCATGAACAGCTGATGTAGGAGCTTCTTGATCTGCATCTAGAAATTCATCATCCTCTGAAGATTCGTTCAGTTCGGTTGCATCATGAAAATCCTCATTGTCAAGAGCATTATTGTTCATTGAAGATGGTTCTTGATTGACAATAATTGGACGAACCAACGGTGATTCTGTTGCGTTGTCACTCTCGAAAAACATCCTTGCAGCAGCATTTTCTTCAACTGCTTCAACATCGATAGAATTGAGAAAGTCATCGTACTCAAACATCCATGGTTGGCCTGGATTTCTGACTGGTAAAGTGTGCCTTTGTACTCTGACTTCAGACCATTCCTCAACCCTTTTAGTCTGTAGATTCCAGACTCTTAAGTTAGGGGTGGCATAACCAAGAAAGTGACCTTCAATAGCTTTTGCCCCAAACTTTCCATTAGGATCGATCATTGTGCAAGGAGCTCCAAACGGTTCAAGATATGACAAATCTGGTTTCCGTTTGTGAAGAAGCTCAAAGCAGGTCTTGTTGTGTCTTTTGACTGTAAGGACTCGATTCATCGTGTAACAAGCAGAGGACACAGCTTCAGTCCAGAATGGAATGGGCAACTGCGACTCTACCAACATAGTCCTAGCAGTCTCGATCAATGTACGGTTCTTACGTTCAGCGACGCCGTTCTGTTGAGGAGTATAAGCCGCACTAAATTCGTGAAGAATACCTTTTGATGTGCAAAACTCCGCCATGGCATGATTCTTAAATTCTGTACCATTGTCGCTGCGTATCCGTCTAACCTTCAACTTATACAAATTCTCGATCTGAATGATCAAGTTTTTAAGAATACCGAAAGTTGCACTCTTGTGAGCCATAAACGCCACCCAAGAAAATCTTGAATAATCATCCGTTATTACGAGGCAGTATTGATCATTCCTGATGCTTTTGTGCTTGACAGGACCGAACAAATCCATGTGCAAACGTTCAAGAGGAACTGCCACCGTGTTGATATTCTTTGTCGGATGTCGTTTCTTAGTTTTCTTTCCTTTTTGGCATGAAACACAGACGTCTTAAAGATGGAAATTTTTAAGAAGAACACCATTCACTAATTCATTTGACACCAAATGATTCATTTTCCGTAAGTGAATGTGACCCATACGTCTGTGCCAAGAGATTGAGTCTTTTTCCGTGGCTTTTGTAATGAAACAAGTTGCTTGTGCAGTCGTTGTTATTGCTTGGCTCATATCAAGGACATATAAATCGTTTATCCTTGGAGCTGATAAGAGAATCCATTCTTTTGGAATCTTGAAGCCGGGTTTCAGTACGTAACATCCATTTGCATCAAAGTGTACTGAAAACTGTTTATCACAGATTTGTGAAACGCTGAGAAGATTGTGATCAAGCTGTTGTACAAAGTTGATCTTGTCAAAACTTACAACCCCGTTGGATACCATTCCTTCTCCTGTAATATATCCACCTTTATCTCCAGCAAAAGCAACATAACCTCCTCTAATAGATTTAACGTCGTAAAGAAGCTTCATGTCGCCTGTCATGTGCCTGGATGCCCCACTATCAACAATCCAATGACTACTGAAAGTTCCTCCTGGAACACCCTGCACATGTACTCACATGATTAGTTGGAGATGGGGACCCAAGCCTTTGTGGTCTTGGGTCTTCCATTTTCATCAACATAAATTACTTGAACTTCTCGATGTTGTGGAAATTGTGATGTTCCCCCTGATTCATTTACCGTTTTTGGTTTCCAGGTCTGTTTTGTTTTACCAGTGTTATTCTTTAAAATATTAACTTCATGATTGTCTGAAGTTTTTGAATTGTCTGGTTTGACACAAACAGATGTTTTGTTAACCACGTTGGTTTTAATCGCCTTTTCAATTTTCTTGACCTGTTGGCGTTTCTGTTTCTTTTCCCTTTCTTTTACAAGACGGGGATCTGGTTTTGATGAAACAGATCGCTTGTGGTCAATTTGGTCATGGGGATCATCAACTTTGGCTTTTTGTTTATGAAGATATGGACAATTTCGAATAATATGTCCAAATGTGCCACATGAAAAACATGATCTACGTTCTACAAACCCCGTAGTATCATGTGATTGTCTTGTCGATGATGAACTTTGTGATCCCGAGGTACTAGGTTTTGAACTGTTTGGTTCGTTTCTTTTCAAAGAATTAACTTGAATGACATGATCTAAGTTAGATTTATTTGAAAATGTTTCAAGTTTATCTGTTCCCTTCGATTTCACAAAGTTCACTTTCTTGTCCTTTTTCTTGGTCTGTTTCTTTTGCCATTGAGTCGGTGAGTTACTTTTAGGTTTGGTGCGATTTTGTTGAACTTTCTCAGTTGGTAATTTTTGATTGCCACATTGTTTTCTAACTTCAGCCTTTGGGATAGGAGGACACTGTGTTACCACAACGTGTGATCCTGTCTTTCCCAAGAACTTACTTGTTGAATCCTCAAAAATTTTACTAATTAAAGATTGATTAACATTCTTAATAGGAAAATCTTTGTCAGAGTAGATTTTATCATCACCAACAAGAGTGTACAGCAAATTCACAGTCTCAGACTCTTGTGAGGAAGTAGACGTGGACTCGGTCAGAACAGTCATAGCAGGTTTTGCGGGAGGATCACATAGAATATGATTCTCGAGAGGTATGTCCTCTTCTTTGATTACCGCATCTGACTGTGCTGAGTCAGTATCATTAGATTCATCATCTGAAGAATCAGTATCCTCAACAATGATTGGAGGATCCTGATTCTGTTCAGCAGTTACAAAAGTATCTGCTGACACATCCGAATCTGATGATACTTCATGTTGGTATCCAAGTCCCGTTGCAAATTCCTCAATGTCTAAAGGAACAGATTCTTCATAATGAGTTCTATACTCCTCATCAGGCAGTGCATCATAATTTTGTCTAACAGGTGGTGGACATTTCTTATATCCAATGCAAGTGACATCCTTTTTCTCTTTTTGTGTGCCAATGATGTGATCCAGCACATATCTAGAGTTAGAATAACTGTCTAGTTTAAGCTGGATCGCCTCACTTTCACACTTTGTGCAGGCTAACTCTTTTTGCATGCTTTCAAGACGACTGATATAAATGTTTATGTCAGTTTGTTTTCTTGAAACCATTTTGTCAATTCGGTTTTATATTTTCTTAAAGTTGCAACCATCGTTTTAAATTCCTTTTCATGTTTTTCATAAAACATATTAGCCTCTTTGCATTTTGAAAGATCCACTATCAACTTTTGATTGTGGATATTTGTCACTTCATATTTGTTTTGCAAAGCCTCATGTCTGCTTTGCAAATTACACCACTTATCATCAAAAGAAACATGTTTGTTTTGCAAGTCAAACAATTCAGCATTTAAAGCATCATGTTTGCTTTGCAACTCAGACATATTAGCATCCAAATCAGCACATTTAACCCTTAAGCTAGCACAATTATCACAATTAACAACAGTTGGTTCATCGACACATACCTGGCTTGATGAACTGCTGCCATTAGCCATAAATGCTGAATGGAGAGAAGAAGAAGAATAAGCAGCTTGATCCACCAAAATAGATCTTCTATCATTCCTTACTGCAGCTTCTCCTACCAATTCATCGATATCTGCATCGATGCTCCCACTAGATACATCATCAGAAAAATCTTCGCCTGAGGTTGAGGTTTCCTCATCTGAACTCCTTGAATAACCAGAACTCTCTTCATCTGAAGAATCACCACCACTGGCGGAAGATTCTCCACCACTGGCATGCTTCAAATCCTTAGCAGCTTCAGCAAAACAAGCTGCTCCTCCCTGATCACCAATGCCTAATTGCATTGACCAGTCGCAACCTTCATCTATTTGCACCACAAGAGCTTGATTGGTGTTTGATGCTCCTGCTTGATCTCCTGCTTGATTTTGATTGTTCACAGGTACCAAGGTGCGCTCGTTGTTCCTAGCTTGATTCTGATTCACCTGGTTGCCTTGACCTCTGAAAGGATTCTGGTTCCCATGCTGTGCTGGCTTTGTGCATTCACGCTTGAAATGACCACGTTCACCAGAGTTAAAGCACTTGACGGATTGCTTGTCGAACCCATACTTGGTATCTTTCTTGCTTTCCAAGCTGGTTCTACCCGTCCGTTCCATGAAGTCTTTAGCTCGCCTTACAGCACTGGCAAAAGCCCATTTGATGTCCATCATATCCATCTCTTCTTTATCGATCTGCTGATAATCTTCTTGAGTTAGATTGATATTTCTGATCTGCCCTGCAATCAACCCACAATACGAGCTCACCAATGTGTTTAGTATCTCCATATGATCTTTAGCTACTTCAACGCTAACTTTGGAGAAGTTTGACGTGTCAAGCCGTACTGTATTTGACTTTGATGGCTGACCAGCAGATGACGTGCTTCCATAACAAGCTTGTTGTTGAGGAGGAAGTGGATTCCCATACAAATCAGTTGCTACGGTAGATGGCCGATAGCTTTGCTGTTGTTGAGCTGCTTGTAGTGGATTTCCGTACAAGTCTGTGGTTGGAGCTGGCTTTACAGGAACTTGTATCTGATTGCCATATAAATCTGTGCTTGTGACAAACGCCGTCTGAAGTGGAGCATGTGAAACAGGTCTTGCAGAGGTTCTAGAAGTTCCATAATACATATCAGGATTTTGTCGCACTGGAACCCTTTTCGCCTTTAGGGTTTCTTCCTGATCTTTGTTCTCCAAGAGCTGAACGAAGTCATTGATGTTTGTCGTAGCCAATGCGCCATTGTACTTCAGGATTTCCAAGAAACTATTCCATTGAGGTGGCAATGCATCGGCAAACTTTGTGACTACCTCTGCTGGAGTTGTTACTACCCCATAATTACCCAATTCAGTCAGCAGATGATAGAATCGACTTGTCATATCTCCCAAAGATTCACTTTCCATACATGTGAAACCATCAAACTCCTTTTTGAGTAAGTCATGTCGCAATTGGCGTGAATTTTCATTTCCTAGACCCCTTGTCTTTAATGAATCCCACAATCGCTTTGACGTCTTGAAACTGACGAACTGATGATATATTTCCTTGCTCATCGCCTGAGTCAGAATAGCATATGCTTTCTTTTCTAAATCATATTCCTTTTTCTGGTCTTCCGAAAGATCGGCAAATGTAGCGGCAGTTGAAGCGGCAACTTCAAGAGCTTGATCGAAATCTGTAGTAAAACGTAACCACAGTTCCGTGTTTTGCCCATTGACATACGTCTGAAATCTATCTACCCATCCAGGATATTCGTTTATGTGCATCAGTTTAGGTGGACGATTTAGACTTCCAGTCTCGCTTTCGCTTAGGAGTATACTTTGAATACTTGGTGTTTGATTTGAAACAAACGCCCATTGACCGGTCGACATTTGATTCGCTTGTGAAGATGCGGGTGCGGGAGATTCAGCCCATGATGGCGACAAACCGGTGCTACAATACTTGCTTTCTGTATTAGATGTGGGTACAGGAGATTCGGCCCATGAGGGAGATAAACGCGTGTTTGTATATTTGCTTTCTGCGTTTGACGGAGTACCCCACCAATTCGGATTCATTTTGGATGTCTATTAATGAAAAACCTGCTCAAAACACTCAAATTAAACAGTTAAGAATGTTTTAAAAAGCTTCTGTTAATAAAATTAAAAGATATATGATGAAAATAGGGGTTTTCGTCGCTGATATGTGTGATTTCGTCGCTGAAATGGTGATTTCGTTGCTGAAATGTTTTACTGACACTTCTGATTTCGTCAGGAAAAGTGATTTCGTTGCTGAAAGTGATTTCGTCGCTGAAAGTGATTTCGTCAGAAAGGTGATTTCGTCGCTGAAAGGTGATTTCGTCGCTGAAAGTGATTTCGTCGCTGATTGAAGAAAATAGCCTGATTTCTTTGAAATTGATTTTGTTGACTGGATGAGGGATTTCGTTGACTGAATGTCAAGTGATTTTGTTGAAAGATGAGAGCAGACAAAGGATATTTTAAAATCAATATTTTATCCTTACAACAACCATGCTTTCCCTTTTCTCAAAAACCATGCTTTCCTTTTCTTTTTTTTTTTTTTTTAATCCTTACGCATGCACACTGTTTTCAACAATAGCTTTCTTCTTTTTTTTTTTAATAAAAAATCCATACGCATGCACAGTGTTTTCAACAATATTTTTATAATAATAACACCTAAATATTTACCAAAACAAGATCAAACTCAGATAAATAATAGGAATAACTCAAGAACACTTTGAATGTCTGATGAACTCCGATGAATATATGAGTTTTCCGGCAACCGATAAATTTTCCGAACACAAGTTTTTGCCTGAAACTTCACTAAAAACCTTAACACACCTTACATAAAAGAGTTTTAAACAAGGTTTTCTATGAACTAACAACAAAAACACCAGAAATTTCGAAATTATGAGCTGATTTTTCAAAAAAATATGAACTTCACAAACCCGAAAAACACTCGAAAACAACTTGGTTTTAACAAGGAATCGAGCCAAACGCTCTGATACCAATTGTAGGTCCACCCGGAGGATCGAGTAACCTCTATTCCCTGTTTTCCGACAAACCCGAGAGTGCGGAATCCAAACGGGTAAGTTAAACCAAGTGACGAACACGTAAATGATAGACACGAGACTCAACGATTAACACTCCATTGTATTAATACTTGAAAACGTTACAAAACAATGTTTACAAAATAATCTCTGTAAACTCTCTGGTTCTCTCGTGTGTGTGTTCTACTCTGTATTAGTTCTATTTCACTATATATACAGTGAACACATCAACGAAATCAGATAATGGTTGAAATCCCATATGGTAGACGAAATCATAGGGATTTCGTCCTAGACATGTGTTTTCGTCCCATATGTAAAGAGCCCAACTTGAGTTATGGCCCAACATCAATTTACAGCCCAGACATTAAGGTTTGATTGGTCCACCATGCTTTACGTAAATCTGATTTTTAGATTAGAAATGTTTAGTCAAGTTATGACATCATCATGATGATGTGGCAGCGGGAACCGGCTCGCGGCGCTTCGTGCTTCGCGTGTCGAACTCTGGGGCGCACGACGGAGGAATGTCGTGACGTCGGGCTTGAGCCGAACCTAACCGGGTCGAACTGAACCGAGTCGAACCGAACCGAGTCGCGTCCACAAAATATGTATCAACAAACCGGTGTGCCAGCTTAATGATTTTCTGAAAACCTACAATAGTAAGACAATGACTGTGATTAAAACCTACATGAGCGTCATCCAGAATTCTAAATATCGATTAACTTGAGTAGCATGGTTCAATGATAAAAATTAATTCCGATAACAAAGAACTAAATGGGTCTGATACATTGAGAGATTTTGAGTAGGACCATAAAATGAATGGCTTATAGCCTATTCTTCGGAGTAGGAGTTGGACTCACAGTTTTAATAGGAGGACCACTATGGAGAGCAACTAATGAGAAAGATAGGCCCAACCCCAACCCTTAATGGGGGTTAGAATTTTTGTGGTAAAAAATAAAGACATCTTAATTGTTGACTAAAGTAAAGGTTCCTCTCTGCCATTGACTTGTAAACTTAATTAACACGGCAATAGGAATGCATATATATTTTTCAGTACCAGTGGAGAAAGCATAAATAAAACCACACTTCATTGATAAATAAACAATATTATATATAACATGTGGCATACTATTACGCATCTTCTCCATGTTATATTGCTCTTTTTCATGTTATCACAAACCACCACCACTGCTAATGATGCCAACAAGAAGTCATTAGAGGCAAAAGCTTTGGTTGCTTGGTGGCCATATGCAAATGCTTCACTTGATCACTGTAACTGGGAAGGAATAGCTTGCAATGCAGCAGGAAGTGTAATTGAGATATGTAGGAACCGTTCGTGTAATTTAAATAAAATAAAACAAATTTTATTAAAACAAATTACAATCAGAAATAAGAAAGCTAAATACAAGTACTATTACAACTGAAAAATCAAAATACAAGAAAGGTGTAGAAGCAGAGTTGGACTGAGGCACGTGTTCAACACGCTTCCCTTAAAACAAATTCCGAGTCTCCCAAGAGTACTCGTTTTGTTTCCCAGGGTACAACAGCCGGAGCAGTAGTACTGCCGGAGTAGACCTACAACCCGAAGGTTACCTTGAAACTGCAAGAAAAGAAGATCACAAGTAGTAGAGAGAGAGTTGTTTGCTGTTGTTACTGGTGTGTCTCTTCAGTTGGGTATGGAGCTGTATTTATACAGCTCCTAAGTCGAAACAGTCAAAACGAATTAAAGAGAGGTTTAAATTGCATTAAACGTCTTCAATGCAATTTAATACGTCATTTAATTCTCAGTCAAAGCTAGTTAACTCGTCAGTTACGAAGCTGGACTGAAACTGCACTGTCATTCAATGCTGGAAGCTTCTGCGCGTGCGCGCGCGCAAGCCACAATGGTGCGCGCGCGCCCAGGTGTGCACGCCATGCGCGGTGCGTCCTCTTGGCTCACAACCATGCGCGCGTGCGCCTCACTGACTCAGGTCCATGCGCGCGTGCGCTACGTCACCTGTGAGCCTCTACGAGCACGCCACACAGTCGCGCCGTTTTGGCTCACTTTGGTGCGCCGCGCACGACACCTCCGGACCCATGCACCATGCGCAACCGCGCGCCTACGTGCCACGTATACCCGCGCGCAGACTGCCACGTCATGCGCTTCGAACCTGCACTCCACTTGGTCCCTGCAGCCCATGAGATCCACCACGCGCACGTGGTCAAAAATACAAAGGCGGCTCTCAAGCGACTCGCGGCGATGCGAGCGTGCGAAGTGCAAAGTGCGCCATCAAAGCGCCACATTGCGCCTCATCGCCCACGCCACACGCGCGCGAGCGTGTGCGAGTTAGGGTGCTCCGCACCCTTCGCGAGTACACTAGTGAGTGCTCCCATGAAACAATAAGGATGGAGAGTTCCCACTTAAATACCCCTTTAAGTTCCATCTCTCATCCGATGTGGGACAAGGTGCTACTTTCCCTTTTGTTTCAGCATTGAATGTTCCAAACACCCAACTTTGAGCATCGATATCTCATTCATCTTTGCTCCGTTTTGGACGTGGTTTAGTTCGTTGCGAAGCTCTCCCAACATAGAACACAAACCCACAAATAAATATATAAAACCCGCTCATTTTATTATATTTATTTTTAGTCCAAAATAGGAAAAAATCATTTTCCTATATTTGTGAAAATTGCTATTTTCACTATTTTTCCAACAATCCCCCACATGAAAAATGTTATTTTCATCAAATTTCCAACAACCCCCCACATGTATGGAAATGGATCATTTCCTTACACTTTTCAACGATAAACTTCGAAAGTTGAGTATTGCAAGATAGGTAGGTTGTCACCTTTGAACCTTCTTTTGTGAAGCGCACTTAGCTTACTAGCGGTGTGTAGACGCGATGTCCTTGAACATACCCCCATTTGTGTAAACGACAATACACTTCACACAATACTCTCCCTGGTTTGGCCAACTCCTCATTGTCGTGTCCTATTATGGTCCTGGAACACTAGCCTGGTTCTGCGAGAGCTCTAGGATTTGCGCACCCCACAAATCCATTTGAAGCGACCCCACTTCTCTCTAACATAGGTGATTCCCCTGAATCATTAAAAGCATCATGGTTATTTGATTTCCCGAAATCGTTAACCTTAATATGCTTAGCCTCACATCAATGTCACTGATTGGAATGGACTAGGAAGTATAAATAACTCCCTTTTTATTTAGTTTGGGGTACTCCCCCACAGTGACTCCGTTTGGTAATATGATTAAGTTGTCCTATTGAACTTAGATCTTGGGATCTCCAGTCAACTAAGTTAGGTTTCTCTCATATTCCCATTTACCACGGGCTTTAGTCCCATTCCTACTAATTCTCTGCTTAAGCCTTTTGTAAACGGGTCCGCAATGTTATCCGTTGATCTCACATAATCAATTGTGCTAACACCCGTTGAGAGTAGTTGTCGTATCGTGTTATGCCTACGTCGCATATGTCTTGATCTGCCATTGTACATCAAGCTTTGAGCTCTACCAATCACTGATTGGCTATCACAATGTACACATATGGCTGGCAAAGGCTTTGGCCATCTTGGAATATCTTCCACGAATTGACGTAGCCATTCCGCCTCCTCGCCTGACTTATCCAAGGCGATAAATTCGGATTCCATTGTGGATCTTTCTATGACCGTTTGCTTAGAAGACTTCCAAGCAATAGCAGCTCCTCCAAGTGTAAATACGTATCCACTTGTTGATTTGGAATCTTTATTATCCGATATCCAGTTTGCATCAGTGTATCCTTCGATCACTGCTGGTTGTCGGGTATAATGCAGTCCATAATCTCTTGTGTATCTTATGTATCTAAGCACCCTCGTGATAGCCTTCCAATGATCCGCGCACGGATTACTGGTGTATCTACTTAGCCTACTCACCGCGTAAGCCAAGTCGGGTCTAGTACATGTCATTAGATACATTAGACTGCCAATAATTCTTGAATACTCTAACTGAGCAACTCCATCTCCTTTATTCTTCTTGAGATGTTGGGAGGTATCAACTGGAGTTCGAGCTATACTCGTATCTCCCGAGTTGAATTTTTCAAGAATTTTATCCACATAGTGAGATTGACTTAACACAAGACCTTCTTGGGTTCTTATGATCTTTACTCCAAGAATCACATCCGCTAAACCCATGTCTTTCATGTCAAATCTCGCTTTCAACATGCTTTTAGTAGCTTTGATAATTTTATCATTACTCCCAATGATAAGCATATCGTCTACATAGAGGCATAAAATTACATAACCTTCATTTGTGTCTTTGAAATAAACACATTTGTCGCACTCATTTATTTTGAAACCATTGTCAATCATGACATGATCAAACTTTTGGTGCCATTGTTTTGGTGCTTGCTTCAAGCCATACAAAGACTTGACGAGTTTACATACTTTACCCTCTTGACCTGGGGCAGAGAAACCTTCAGGTTGCTCCATGTAAATCTCTTCTTCTAAATCACCATTTAGAAATGCGGTTTTAACATCCATTTGGTGAACTTCCAAATTTCTTAAAGCCGCTATAGCAAGAACCAATCTAATCGAGGTTATGCACGTCACAGGCGAGTAGGTATCAAAGTAATCTAGACCTTCCTTTTGTCTAAATCCTTTAATCACCAACCTAGCCTTGTACTTATCAATACTTCCGTCAGTTTTCATCTTCCTTTTGAATATCCAACGATATCCAAGTGGTTTGCAACCAGGTGGAAGATCTACTAACTCCCAAGTATGATTTTGCAATATAGAATCTATTTCATTTCTTATTGCTTCTTTCCATTGAGGTCCTTTTGAAGAGGAAACCGCTTCGCGATATGTATTGGGCTCGCCCTCAACCATATAGCTAACGAAGTCTGGACCGAAGGATTTTTCAACCCTTGGCCTTTTACTTCGCCTACGATCACTTTCTTTAACCTCAGGTCGTTCATGTGTCTTATCATGAACTACCTCATCAACGGGTGTAGATGAGCTTTCACCTACTTCAAAATTAGGTGTTGATGACGTTGCATATGTTTGTCTTCTCAAAGGAAACACATTTTCAAAGTAAGACACAACGTTAGGATTCACCTCCATGATAGTGTTTACGTGTACATCAGGATTCTTGGACTCATGTACAAGAAAGCGATGTGCACTACCTTGATGCGCATACCCAATAAATATGCAATCAACAGTTTTGGGTCCTATCCTAAGAGCCTTAGGAGGTGGTACAATCACCTTTGCTAGGCACCCCCACACTTTCAAGTATTTATATGAAGGCTTTCTCTTTTTCCATAACTCATATGGAGTCTCGTCTCTCTTTTTCAATGGTATCTTGTTCAAAAGATAATTGGCCGAGAGAATGGCCTCCCCCCCACATTTCCTGGCTCACCCCAGAACTTATCAACATGGCGTTCATCATTTCTTTCAATGTGCGGTTCTTTCGTTCCGCCACGCCATTTGATTGTGGAGAATAAGGAGGTGTACACTCATGTACAATGCCACTTTTTGCGCATAAATCGGCAAAAGGTGCAACATATTCGCCTCCTCTGTCGCTTCGCAAAGCTTTTATCTTCTTTTGAAGTTGATTCTCAACTTCATTTTTATACAAGATAAATTTACTTATTGCTTCATCTTTACTTTTTAGTAAATATACATAGCAATATTTAGTACTATCATCAATAAACGTGATGAAGTACTTATTTCCACCTCTTGTGGGTACCGCTTTTAAATCACAAATATCAGTGTGAATTAAATCAAGGGGTTCGGTTATTCATTCAACCGATTTGGATGATGTTCTTGTAAGTTTGGATTCAACGCATGTTTCACATTTATAGTGTGAATCAATATGGAATGTTGGTATGCAATTTTAATTGATTAAACGGCGTATAGAATTAAAATTAACGTGACCTAATCTACCATGCCATTTATTCGATTCAGAAAACTCAAGCATATAAGTAGAAGTAGTAGCAATTTTATTCATGTTCTTTTTCACAGCCATTACATTCAATTTGAACATACCATTTTGGGCATAGCCCTTGCCTACATACATTCCTCGTTTAGTTAGTACAAATTGATCGCTCTAAAAAACTAAACGAAATCCAAACTTATTAAGCAACCATCCCGAGACTAGGCTCTTGCGCAAGTCTGGGACATATAACACGTTGCTTAAAGTGAGCTCCTTCCCTGAAGTCCACTTCAAAATCACCGTTCCTTCACCCTTGATGTCCGCGGTGGCTGCATTTCCCATGTACAGCTTCTCATCTCCCGCAAGCTCTTTGAAGGTGGTAAAGAGGCTCCTGTCTGGGCACACATAACGGGTCGCTCCCGTATCAACCCACCATCCTTTTGGAGTGTTGGTCACAGCATTGACCTCATCCAACATTGCGGTTTTTTCGGAAATCATTGCCACCAAAGGCATTCCGTCTTCATCCACCATGTGCGCACGCTCACGCTTTGGTTTCTTGCATTGGTTAGCCCGATGCCCCGGCTCGTCACAGTTGTAACAAGTCCCTTGGAACGTCTGAGGTTTCTTTTTCACAACCCCTTTCTTTGGTCCAAGGTTGCTAGCCTTTGCTTTCCCTTTGTCCTTTTTCCCCTTACCCTTTGCGCCTTTAGAGGATTGCCCATGCTCAACCAAATTTGCGGTAGCACTAGACTGCGCAAGGCTGCCTTTTTGGGCAATTCTATTGTCCTCTTCAATCCGGAGACGAACAATAAGGTCCTCTATAGTCATCTCCTTTCGTTTGTGTTTAAGATAATTCTTAAAATCAACCCAACTAGGAGGTAACTTTTCAATCATCGCTGCCACTTGGAATGTCTCGCTAAGTGTCATGCCTTCCGCAAAGATGTCATGAAGTATAATTTGGAATTCTTGGACTTGATTCATAACCGTTTTAGAATCAACCATTTTGAAATCCAAAAAACGGGCTACCACAAATTTCTTTGTGCCAGCATCCTCCGTTTTATACTTCTTGTCCAAGGCATCCCAAAGGTCTTTGGAAGTCTTGACATTGTAGTACACGTTATACAATGCATCCGAAAGCCCGTTTAACACATAGCCTCGACAAATGAAATCCGAGTGCTTCCAAGCCTCTACCGCGCTCAGAGCCTGAGCGCTGGTCTCCCCTTCCGCAGGTTGGGGAGCGGATTCAGTTAAGAACCTCGCAAGGTTCATGGTGGTAAGGTAGAAGAACATCTTCTGCTGCCACCGCTTGAAGTGTAGACCCGAGAACTTCTCAGGTCGTTCAGCGTGATTGGCCACTGTGGACGCTCCCACAGTGGTGGCATTAAGGGGGGTTCCCGTCACAACATTTGTGGTGTTGTTGACGTTGACATTCTCGGTCGACATGCTGAAAAAATTTAAATTAAAATTTTAGTCAAAAATTCTGATTTACGCACAAACCAGAAGGAAACTACTAAATTTTAATTTTACCACAATTTACTGTTTCGGCTTCTAAGTCCAACTTTGAAGACCAAAAACAGAAAATTTATAATTTTTAGAACTTACTAATTGGCTTCTAAGTCCAACTTTGAAGACCAAATCAGAAAGTTTAGCAAATTTTAGGACAAATTCTGAAGTAAACAAAAAAAAATGTTTTCAACCAAAGTCGCTCCTTTGAAGATGAAAACAAAAAAAATTTGTTTTTAAAACACAAACTGAGTGAATCAAAACTGGTTTGAATCACCAACCAGAATGGTTTTGATTACACGAACGGTTTTTTTAAAAATTTGTTTTAAGATTGTAGGAACCGTTCGCGTAATTTAAATAAAATAAAACAAATTTTATTAAAACAAATTACAATCAGAAATAAGAAAGCTAAATACAAGTACTATTACAACTGAAAAATCAAAATACAAGAAAGGTGTAGAAGCAGAGTTGGACTGAGGCACGTGTTCAACACGCTTCCCTTAAAACAAATTCCGAGTCTCCCAAGAGTACTCGTTTTGTTTCCCAGGGTACAACAGCCGGAGCAGTAGTACTGCCGGAGTAGACCTACAACCCGAAGGTTACCTTGAAACTGCAAGAAAAGAAGATCACAAGTAGTAGAGAGAGGGTTGTTTGCTGTTGTTACTGGTGTGTCTCTTCAGTTGGGTATGGAGCTGTATTTATACAGCTCCTAAGTCGAAACAGTCAAAACGAATTAAAGAGAGGTTTAAATTGCATTAAACGTCTTCAATGCAATTTAATACGTCATTTAATTCTCAGTCAAAGCTAGTTAACTCGTCAGTTACGAAGCTGGACTGAAACTGCACTGTCATTCAATGCTGGAAGCTTCTGCGCGTGCGCGCGCGCAAGCCACACTGGTGCGCGCGCGCCCAGGTGTGCACGCCATGCGCGGTGCGTCCTCTTGGCTCACAACCATGCGCGCGTGCGCTACGTCACCTGTGAGCCTCTACGAGCACGCCACACAGTCGCGCCGTTTTGCACGCCATGCGCGGTGCGTCCTCTTGGCTCAGAACCATGCGCGCGTGCGCTACGTCACCTGTGAGCCTCTACGAGCACGCCACACGGTCGCGCCGTTTTGGCTCACTTTGGTGCGCCGCGCACGACACCTCCGGACCCATGCACCATGCGCAACCGCGCGCCTACGTGCCACGTATACCCGCGCGCGAACTGTCACGTCACGCGCTTCGAACCTGCACTCCACTTGGTAAGTGCGCCATCAAAGCGCCACATTGCGCCTCATCGCCCACGCCACACACGCGCGAGCGTGTGCGAGTTAGGGTGCTCCGCACCCTTCGCGAGTACACTAGTGAGTGCTCCCATGAAACAATAAGGATGGAGTGTTCCCACTTAAATACCCCTTTAAGTTCCATCTCTCATCCGATGTGGGACAAGGTGCTACTTTCCCTTTTGTTTCAGCATTGAATGTTCCAAACACCCAACTTTGAGCATCGATATCTCATTCATCTTTGCTCCGTTTTGGACGTGGTTTAGTTCGTTGCAAAGCTCTCCCAACATAAAACACAAACCCACAAATAAATATATAAAACCCGCTCATTTTATTATATTTATTTTTAGTCCAAAATAGGAAAAAATTATTTTCCTATATTTGTGAAAATTGCTATTTTCACTATTTTTCCAACAAGATAAGCTTATACGATCATTACCTTGGAGATGGAAGTGGACTTGGAAGCCTCAACCTCTCTTCATTTCCAAACCTTGTTTCCCTTGAAATTGATAGATGTAGTGTTGAAGGAGGCATCCCAGAGCAGATTGGTTTGCTCTCAAATCTCACCGAGCTTTCACTTTCCGGGAATCAACTCACAGGTAACTTACCTGTTTCTCTCACCAATCTCACCCATTTAGAATACCTTGATCTTTCTTCTAACAATTTTAGTGGTAACATACCTGATTCTTTCACCAATCTCATTCGTTTGAAAACCCTTTCTCTTGATAGTAACAGTTTCAGTGGTGAGTTCCCTGCTTTGCTCACCAATCTCATCCATTTGGAATATCTTCTTCTTTCTACAAATAATTTCAGTGGTGAGTTACCTGTTTCCCTCACCAATCTCACCCATTTAACAGATCTCATTCTTTCTAGTAACAATTTCAGTGGTAACTTGCCTGTTTGGCTCACCAATCTCACCCATTTACAATACCTTTATCTTTCTTATAACAATTTCAGTGGTGAGTTACCTGTTTCCCTTGCCAATCTCACCCATTTAGTAGCCCTTGTTCTCAGTAATAACAAACTTACTGGTCCAATCCCACCATCTTATGGTTCCATCGTCAATCTCACATATCTGGACTTGAGCACAAATCAACTCAATGCATCCATCCCTAACCAAATTACTCATTTGCAAAACCTATATAGATTGAATCTGGGTGACAACAATTTACACGGTCCAATTCCCTTAAATTTTGGTAACCTAAGCCAGTTGATATTTTTAAACCTTGGCAAGAATTCCATAAACGGTCCCATACCTCTTGATATAGCAAATATGATCAACTTACGGGAACTCGACCTTAATAATAACTCTCTTGTGGGTCAGCTTCATGGAAATCTATCAAGACTTTCTTACCTTGATGTTTCATCAAACCAATTATTGGGTAATTTGTCTTTCCAGTATCCCTGTTATTTGAACCATCTAGACCTTTCTATGAATAAGATGACTATAGCAATCATGAGTCTTGTTTTTTGCAATCACTTGAAGTACTTGAATCTTCACAGTAATTATTTTGTTGGAAATGGACTTAATAAATCAGATTTCCCAGATTTGGACTTCTTAGATCCGTTACTGAATCAAAATCTGACCACCATCGCCCCTGGTCCTTCTTCAGTCCAGAATAGAGAAACTAACTTGTCATGTAATGCTTTTAGTGGAAAATCAACCTGCCAAGAACATATGCCAAGAAAAAATCTAGTACACCATTTGACCATTATTCTTCCCATCATCTTGGGACTAATTTGCTTCTTGATTCTTGCATATGTGTGTTACAAAAATCACAATTCCACTCAAAAGAAAATCCAGTCAGAAACGAAAAAACATGGGGATGTGTGCTCTGTATTGAATTATGACGGAACAATTGCATATGAAGACTTCATCACTGCTACGGATGACTTTGACCTAAAATACTGCATTGGAACTGGTGGTTATGGTAGTGTTTATGAAGCCAAACTGCCTAATGGTAAAACATTTGCTTTGAAAAAACTCCACCGGTTTGAAGCCAAGCAACCGACATTCGACCAAAGTTTCAAGAACGAAGTCCAGGTTTTAACCAACCTAAGGCACAAAAGCATTGTCAAACTCTATGGTTTTTGTTTGCATAGCAAATGCAACTTCCTTGTGTATGAATACATGGAAAAGGGGAGCTTGTTTTGCGCCTTGAGTGACAGTGAATTAGCTGTTCAAGTGGACTGGATCAAGAGAGTGAATATTATCAAAGATGTGGCTCATGCTTTGGCATACATGCATCATGATTGCAGCCCTCCTATTGTTCATAGAGACATATCAAGCAACAACATTCTCTTGAACTCGGAAATGGAAGGATTTGTTGCCGACTTTGGAGCAGCCAGATTGCTCGACCCAGATTCCTCCCACCAAACGGTAATTGCAGGAACTTTGGGATACATTGCTCCAGGTATTTGTACTTAATCTCACACTTCTTTTATGTCTATTACTCTATTAGCTCTTAAAATTTGATGACGGTCCTTTGGTATATATGTTCATGCAGAGCTTGCCTATAACATGATTGTGACCGAAAAATGTGACGTGTATAGCTTTGGGGTGGTGGCACTTGAGACAATTGGAGGGAAGCATCCTGGAGACCTGTTGTCAACCCTAAACCATTCGAGTAGTCATGGTACAATGTTGGGATGTATACTGGACAAGCGACTCCCTTATCCAACGGATAGGTCAATTGAAAGGGAAATTATGCGTGTTTGTAATGTAGCAGTAGCATGCATTCTTACCGATCCAAAGTATCGACCCACAATGAGAAACGTGTCTCAGGAATTATCGCGCTAAGCATATCATTTGGGCTATCTTCCAGCTTTATCATATTTACTTAAGTGCATCAGGAATTATCGCGTTAATTATACCTTTGTTCATATTTATATATTATACATGCTTTATCTATATATCTTATTCCAAAATAAGTGCAATCAATCCACAATCATCAACGTTTGTCTCGATACAGCTAGCATAGAATGTCTCGGCTTGGTTTTGATGTTAGGGTCACCTCACCAATTTATGAGTTTGGTTTTGATGTTAGGGTCTCCTCACCAATTTATGTTAGGCAAAACAGATTTTGAAAAAACTGACTCGTTAACCAAAATTGCAATTTTGACAAACCGACTAAAACAGACTGGCCAAAACAATATGATGACCATTGCAAACTGGCCATTACAAACGTGCTAAAACAGATTGGACAAACTTGCAGCCTTGATGTCCATTACAAACTGGTCAAACAACATGAAACAAACTTGCCGCCTTGATGACCATTACAAACTCGCTAAAACCGCATGAAACAAAGATGCAACATTTTGACAATTGACCAATAATTACTCACCAAATGGCATTTCTAGGAATACAATACACAACATGAAATTGTAAAAAGTAAACTGCAAGCATACAATACCATACCATTATTAAACTGTAACGAGCAAACTGCCATGTTCAAATTACGTACCAAATTACCAATTCAACCTGTTTACCAAAGTACCTAAACATCAATTGTTGTACCAAAATACATAAACATAAATAGTTTTACCAAACGACCTACCAAAGTACCAAAACACAAGTTGTTTTAGCAAAAATTTTGACAGTGGACCCTAAAACCTAAGCAATATTGTTTCTACTTCACCATTTTCATCAACCTCCTACCGTACACCATCTCCCTACCGCATCAGCATTCACTACATTTACCCACCTCTGATAACCACCATTTGTGACTCCGACAACGACCACTACAACCACCTGCATACTCCGACATCGAACCACCATCACGCTCACTTCTCCGTAGTTTATCATAAGTCACTATCAAAAGAGAACAATTAGGTGACAAGCATCCTGACTGAAGAAAAGGTAAGGTATTACCGTATTAGATAGATTACTAGGTAGGGGATGACTAAATCAACCGATGGTGTGTTGGCAAACGGTATATAAACAACCAACCAACCCCTATCAAATCGAATTCTAATCATTATCCCCTCTTCCCCCTATTCTAATTGATTATAAAATTCCATTCTTCTAAGATAAATCCAACCACCACCAGGCAGGCTGGCTGGCTAAAACACAAGGATGAAATATGTTGAGAGATAGAAATAAGAAATTCAAGTGCATTAAAAAAATAACTAACAGGTAGTATAGAAAGAAAGAAAGAAAGCCCTACCTGCCAGACGCGTTGGATACGCTTCTTGGCGTTTAGTTTGCAGGTGGTGGTGAGTTTGATTCTCTTCCAAACCAGACCCCCTGAATCGTGCTTCTTCACTATTTCCATCACTCGCGTCCCCCAGAATGCTCCCCCCATCTTCATCCCTCCTCACTGATTCACTCCCCCTACAAAGAAACTAAACATGCCTGCTTACTTTTTTATTCCCCTTCCACCCTAATCGCCTAATGGGCTGGCTGCCCTGCCCTAATGGGCTTTACCCTCTCCCTCTAAACTAAATACACCATCACCATTATGGAGAAGTGAGCGTGATGGTGATTCGATGTTGGAGTATGCAGGTGGTTGTAGTGGTCGTTGTCAGAGTCACAAATGGTGGTTATCGGAGGTGGGTTAATGTAGTGAATGCTGATGCAGTAGGGAGATGGCGTTCGGTAGGAGGTTGATGACAATGGTGAAGTAGAGTATGTGTAGTGTGTGGTCTTGTGGAGAAGATGGGATGATGGAGTTGCAGGTGAAGAGAGAAGAAAGAGAGAGAGAGGAAGGTGGGGGAGGGTTTTTTTTTTTTTTTTTTTTTTTTTTTTTTTTTTTTTTTATTAAGACCATGTGTAGTGGTTTAGCTCAATAATGCCCCTATCATGGGGCGTTTTGCGCCACGTGGCAGTCCAGTCAGCATGGGACATTATTGGGCGTTATTGTAAAAGTGGTGTAGTGGGAATAATGCCCAATAACGCCATTTCCAATTATTAAACAATTATTTTTGTATAGAGAGGATGTTAAAAAAAAAACTACTAGTGAACCACTCCCATTGGCCAGTTAACATGTTCTCTTCCAATTTGAGCGTTGTTTTAAAAACGCCAATCCAATTTTTTTTTCAAAAATAATGCCCAAAAACGCCCTACGTAATTGGGGGGGGGGGGGTAAATAATGCTCAAATAATGCCCCACTACGGGTGGTCTAAGGGGAGGAGGGGTGGTCACTAGTGATAGATTTCTATCACTCCCACTATCCAATCAAATCATGTCATGTCATCACCCAATATTCTATCACTAGTGATAGAATTGTAATGGAGGTGGTATCACTAGTGATGGAATTCTATCACTCCCAAAAAAATTTTAATTTTCATTTTAAAATTAAAAATTAACAATAAAACACTAAAATATAAATTTCATTAAACTTAAAAAATAATTACATAGCAAAATAAAAAAACAACTAAACATTGGGAAAAAAAGACTAAACGGGTGGCATCTCCCAACCCCACTTTGCGTAAATCTCGCGCTTTTGTTGAATGACAATTGACTTAAACGGTTCGTCGAGATGGTTGTGCTTTTCACACAAGATTTTTAAATCATTTTGTCTTTCAACCGTTTTCAAGTGTTCCTTGTACGCCTGCTCGCGTTCAACTTTTGCGGACATAATTATATCTTTTCTTTCTTCGGCCTTCTTGTATCGCATGATTTTCTCCTCTTCGATTCTAAAGATCGACTCCGCCACCGCTTCCTTCCCTTTGCTTGACGATTCACCACCCCTCCTGCGGCGTGGCCTTGTAGGTGTATCTTCTTCAACGGGGTGGTCAACGGGTTGATCGGGTTCGTCAAGGGGGTCATCGTTTAAGTTCATTTCGGGCAAGTTATCCGACGCGGAAGTCGTGTAGTTCCCCGAATCGGATGTCTTTGATCTTTTCGAACCTTCTCGTTTTTTTGGAGCCGTAGGACCACGCATGTCAACCAACTCAACGGGGACCCACTTCGGGTGATTTCTCGCAACTTCCCATGCCGCCACGTGTGGAAAACTCCTCTTTTTGTAGACATCGCAATACATTTCGGTGGCTTGTCGCTTGATTGTCGCCTCGCTCGCTCCACTTTGCGGGTTTCGGTTCTACAAAAAATATAAAAAGTTATGTTTTTTTTTTTTTTTAAATAAACAGTTTTCTGTTTTTTATAAAAAAAACAGTTTTCTGTATTTTTTAAACTGTTTCTGTTTTTTTTAAACTGTTCTGTTTTTTTAAAGTGTTTCTGTTTTTTGTTTAATTGTTCTGTTATTTTTTAAACTGTTTCTGTTATTTTTTGAAACTGTTCTGTTTTTAAAAAAATAAAAACTGTTTCTTTTTTTTAATAAAAAACAGTTTTCAATGAAAAAAGATTTAAACTTTAATAAAAAAACATACCTTTTGAATGAAACAAGCGTTGAACTTACTAATTTTCCCGTTCAAATCCGTCCACTTCGACGTCATTTGGTCCATGTTTCATATCCTTGCACCGGAAAGTTGCCTAAAATGATTAATGACCCGTCTCCAAAACGCATCCTTTCTTTGCTCGTTGGCATGTTTCCTGCTCTCCAAGATGTGCAAATACGCCTGCACCAAGGACACCTCCTCCTCGCTCGTCCATTGTTGTCGGACGGTTGGGACGATTTCTTGAACGTCATCATTTTCTTCTTCTTCCTCTTCCTCTTCTTCTTGTTGTTGTTCTTGAACGTAATCATCATCTTCATCGTCGTCAAGACTTTGTTGTGGTTCACGATACGCGTTTGTAAAATGATGGATGACGGTGTTGGTTTCTAGTAGTGGGTCGAGTTGGTGGGGTTGGGTTTGATACGTTTGGGGTTGAAATTGGTGAGGTTGAAACGGTGGGACGAACGGTTGGTTTTGATACGTTTGCGATTGAAAGGGTGGATATTGTTGGGGTTGAAAGGGTGGATATTGTTGGGGTTGAAAGGGTGGGACTTGGTCGGGTTCGTCTTGCAACCTAAAGCGCGTCGGCTCGCCAAGATTCGCTCGAACCTTGGGTCTTACGGGATTTTTCTTCGTACCCGAACCTCTTTTTTTCGAACCCCCACCTCTCTTGCTTGAACCTTCCATGTTTCTTGTAAAATTATTTAGATTGAGTTGGAGAGTTTGTTGATTTTTTGTATTGAGTGTGTAATGGTTTAGAGAATTTGTTGTTTTTTTAATTGAGTAGTGAGGATTTATATAAAAAAAAAGCTTCAAACGGTAAAAAAAAAACTACAAACGGTCATAAATCAACGTTCCAATTTCAAAATCAACGCGTGATGAGTTTAACGTGTTCAAAATATAATGCGTTATGACTAGGGTGGCGGCGGTGTTACGTTATAGTTTAACGCGTGATGGGGTGGTATCACGGACCACCCCGCCTGCTCTAAAGGAGTGTGTTCTACAAATAAATAAATTTATTAAGTTATTTTGTTTTATAGTAAGGGTATTTTTGTCATTTCACACCCTCTTAACTGAGAAAACTAACTGATGCTAGGCACAGGGACTATCCGGGAACGAAAATTGAAAAGTTTGGGACTATAGCTGTAATTTTAGAAAGTTAGGGACTAAATGTGAAAAAAGGGCAAACCACAAAGACTATCCGGACATTTAACTCTTATTTTTATTTAATATATTAATTAATAGATAATAAACGAGTCGAGCCCTAGCCGAGCTCGAGCTTGAGAAAATACCAACGAGCCGAGTTCGAGCCCGTGCTCTCATAACTTAATCGAGCTCAAGCCTGGTCGAGCTCGGGCTCAGCTCAGCTTGTTTGCACCCCTAATAGGACCATGTGGCATGTGGCACATCTTTCATTGGCTGCTTTTTTTCCTTTTCCCCTTTATGTTAGTATATTTATATGGATGTTGTTTGTGGCGAATTTTATTTATGTGCCTAGTAAAGTGGTTTAGTGTGCGTTATGATGTTCCACTCACCCAGGTTCGATCCATATCGTTAGTTTTTCCCCTACCGATTTTCTTTTTATAATGCAGAACACATGTATTGCTCCTTTTTCTTTCCCCGACCTTCCCTTTAATCCAGATTGAGAGCTTATCCACCGTCATCCAGAATAAGAGCTTATTCACCATCTTTACTCCCCCACCTCACATGAAAACACTAGCCTCTAGGAATGGCACTAGGCAGGGTTCGGGCCGGGTATTGGTAATCCAAAGCCCGTACTCGATTGTAATTCTTTGTCTCATACCTGGCCCGTTACTCGTCGGGTAATTACCCATCAGGTATCAAGTATATCCGTTAATTTGTTAAAAATACCATTGAGACTCCTATGTGCATTTTTACTCTAATGCACATAGGTCCTGTAGATAATAACACAACATTTCCTATTCATAGATCCGTGCCTGCCTTTATACTGTTAGATACAAAATTATCTATTTTTGAAACCAAATTATAGTAGTAGATCTTTTAGCCCCTTATCGCCGTGGAGGAAAAAATCGGACTATTCGGGGGAGCTGGCGTGGGTAAAACAATACTCATTATGGAATTGATTAACAATATTGCCAAAGCTCACAGAGGCGTATCTGTATTTGGCGGAGTCGGTGAACGAACTCGTGAAGGAAATGATCTTTACATGGAAATGAAAGAATCTGGATTCATTAATGACCCAAATATTGAAGAATCAAAAGTGGCTCTAGTTTACGGTCAAATGAATGAACCGCTGGGAGCTCGTATGAGAGTTGGTTTGACTGCCCTAACTATGGCGGAATATTTCCGAGATGTTAGAACAAGACATTCTTTTATTTGTTGACAATATCTTCCGTTTTGTCCAAGCAGGATCTGAAGCATCCGCCTTGTTGGATAGAATGCCTTCCGTTGTAGGATTCAAGTTAATTTACGTTTCAACGTAATCTTTTCTTTTCTTTATTTTTTTTGAAATTAGCATGGTCAAATATAATATACTTCCGTGTTTATTTTTATATACGTTTTTAGTTGGTCTATATTTTGACATAAACTTTGTTAAAAAAACGAGATGAGCTAAATATAATACGTTTTCATTCGACAGTATAAATTCAAGCTACCTTACGTGTAGACTCCGATGTAACGAGCAATACCATTCTTTAACTTAAGAAAACATAAATAACTTATGTGTTTATTTTTTATGTACGTGTCGATATAAATTCAAGTTGGTTAACGTTTCAACGTAAATTTCTTTCGCAAATAAGTCACTTATGTATAATAGTTTTCGAGCATTTTTTAATGTACGTCTTAAGTTGCTCTACGTCTTGATGTAAATTTTGTTCAGAAACGAGTCAAATAAAATATAATACGTTTTCATTACATGGTATAAGTTCGAGTTACTTTACGTTTCGACGCTACCGCAACACGCAGGGAAATTTACTAGTTGTTTTACAAAGATGACTGACATAAAAATTTTACCGCGTGGTCTCCTAGTAGCGGATGATGATAGTGGCTGATTTTTAATTGATTTAATGTAGTTTATGCTATAGTGTGCATTGGATGTCTAGTTTTAGCGTGTTGCTTGTTTTCTTGCTTGTACACTCTTGTATGGTCTGTCATACTTGAGAACTGGGGGATTTTCTGTCCTTTACTTGTGTTTTTTTGGTTGTTGGTTGGTATAAAATTCACCGGGGTAACTCTTTACCAAAAAAAAACCAAGGAAAAACCTACTTCTAAAGAAACCATTGAAAATAAGCTTTAGGTTATGGTGTTAAGAGATTGAGAATAAGTTACATAGCTTGTTTAGCACAAACAGTAGTGTACTAAACACATATAGAACAAACTTGTCAGCTAATATTGTAAACGATAAAGCCAAGTCTGGATGACACATACGATATTCTAAAGGCCATCCATATTGCCATAGGTGTACTTCTTATTCATAATTGGTTTAGTTGTTGAGTTATATGTATTAACTTTCTTTTTTGTTATTCTGTAGAGATTGAGGATGCAATAAACAAACAAAATGAAAAAGGAAAATGGAAAATGCAAAAATTGAGGTTAAACGAATATTACATTATTTGGTTTGTTTGTTTTTTTTAATCATTTTGATGCGGTGTTTGGGATCTTTTGAATTGGTCTAAAGCATTTTGATGCCGACGGAATCCAATAAAAGCCGGACCCCACATATGTTTGCTTTTGGGTTTTGACCATGTCAATACGTTCTACATAGGGATGAGCTCGGTACCGGACCGAACCGGTACCGGAACCGGAAGTACCAGAACCGATTTTCATGAAACCTTGGTACCGAATACCGTACCGAAAATACCGGTTCGGTACCGGTACCGGTTTTTCGGTACGGTACCGATTTGGTACCGAATTTTACAAAAGTTATTGATTTGGATTTAGTGCAATGTAATCACATTCTCTTCATCAGTCAGTCAATCCGATTCAAAAGCCAAAAGCTTCACTGATACATAATGATATTAGTACTATTAAGTATTAACATGAACCAACTTGCAGAATTCAAAACATATGTTTATTATGAAGTATTAAGAATTCAAAACATATGTTTATTATGAAGTATTAAGGATTAAATTTTGCATGACTGTGTTTAAAAATCAACTTGCAGAGTTCAGTGATAATACATATGAAAAACTAAACATTCACACAAAATAAATATATTATGAAGCAAACATTCCATTAGGAAATGGTTCACACCAAAACACATAATTTGTTACAAGTGTTTCAAGCACAAACCATGCCAAAAATGGGTATCATTATGAGACAATATCAAAATGAACCCAACACGCGGCCCTCTCCTTGCCTCCCTTTTCTTCTTCTTTTTTGCCTCCCTTTTCGCCTCCTTTTTTGGCTTTCTTTTGGGGAGCTTGTTTCTTTGTTGGTCTTTTTCTCTTACGGCTTGATTCCATCCCATTACCCGATCCCGAATCAATCCCTAGTTGGTCATCATGAGGGGTCTCATCGACAAGCGTTTCATCTTCATCATCCTACAAACCACACACAACAATAAGGTTTATACAAAACAAACTGAACTGTTGAAGTAACCTACATTAACTGATGAAAAACCAACAAACTTACTTGACTTATTCAAAGAAGGAGATGTCATTTTTGAGCAAGTTGCTGAAGAAACCTACAATAACTGATGAAAGAAAGAACACATTAACCATCGACTTTTTCAAAAGGTCGACATATTACATTATCAGCTAATATGGTGTACATTATCACTATCTGTTGCTGAAGTAACCTACAATCACTATCTGTTGGTTACCGGCAAACATGATGTACATTATCATAAATGTGAGCTTTGAAAATATCTGGGCTGGTTCGAGATGGGTTTGTTTTCAACCCTGTTTCAAAACTATAATCATACAGTACTCAGGGAACTCTTTTTCAGTTCAAAAAAAAAAAAAAAAAAAAAAACATGATGTACCAACAGATGTAGAACAATAAGTGTAGAACAATAAATCATCTTTGTAATAAATGTGAAACAATAAGTGTATACTGAACAAATCATCTTTGTAATAAATGATGTACCAAACATGTTATATAACAATAACAATAACAATAATCATTTGAATGAATCAGATCAGAGGCATCATCATACACACTGAACAAACAAATAAAAAGTCTCTTTTTTATTTTTAGGTGAACAAAATCATGGTATACTGAACAATCACTAAAAACCCTAGAAATATGAGTACCTTGTCAAGCTTGAATCGCATAAATTAGCGCTGGTTTGGTACAGGTAGTGGCCGATGGTACCTGCATATTCATAAACACACTTCAATTTTAGAAAATTCTGATGTACAGGAGGTTGAGTTCCGGTGTTGAGAAGTTTTTACCCTAGGAGAGAAGAAGGAACAATGAGTTTTTCATTTGGGGAAGAGATCTTCTGAAGATTTTTATGACTTAGGTTGTACATAGGAGTGTAGTGTAGTAGGGGTATACAGTTCACCACCCTTTTAACTTCTGAACTTTCAAATCAACTTTTAAATTATAAAACTTCAAGTTGAAAGTTAATCAATGGGATTCGGTACCTTGGATACATAAACGGTATTACATAAGTGGTGTATATATAACCGGTACTCATTCGGTATTACCAGAAAAAACCGGTACCGGTACTCATTCTGTGCCAGCAGACTTTGTTAGTTTTTTTTATTCCATACGGGCCGTATAACAGTATACGGCCCGTATACACCATGTGTAAATAAGTTTGCCTGGTCGTATACAATGTATACGAACGTGTATACGGGCCGTATACTCTTATACGGCCCGTATGGAACGAAAATTTGATTTTTCAAGTATTTAAGGGATTTAAGGTGTAAATCACACTAGATATTTTACAGTCGTGAGGTGCTCAAACCTTTCTAAAAGTAGAAAAAAATAAAACATTAACAAGTAACAAAGATTGAAGAACAAGAAAACGTGTCGTATGACTGTAATAAAACGGAAGCTATCAACGCGGGATTACGGGCATGGTGTTATTCTTTATTTAATATTTATAGAATAAAAGGAAGTGTGAGGCATTTGATGAGAGTTGTAAGGAGTCTGAATAAAACGGAAGCTATCAACGCGGGATTACGGGCATGCGTTTAATTCCCAACATATTTGTTTTGTCACGTACATTTCGTAAGAAACTTTTCGTGCACTGAACCTTCACCTCCAATCATTTCCTGGTCAAATCACACACTATAAAGTTTAAACTTATCGTGTGTTGTAGTTTGGAAAGATGACCGAATAGAGATCTGAATAACAAATTGTGGAGAACTTGTTTGCGTTATCCACCAACAATCCGTTCATTATCTGTTGTTGTCTAAAACAATATCAATTAACGTTCAGTTGTGTATACAAATTCATCACCGGTTTCTACAGCACAAGCACATACACAGGGAGAATGTTCTCGAAATTGAAGGAAAAGAAAAAATGGTTGCTGATGTTTTTCACTATCAGGATTTTGTTGGTTTGTTTGAGAACCAGATTCCAATGTCCTACTACTTCAATCCTTCCTACATTATTGAAAATTACTATATCACCCGCCATTCTCTTGCACCTGTATACATTGATTGTGGATTTTTTTGAGTCGTCGGGAAAACTTTTACTCAGGGGAGGGTAAGTAGTATGAGTCTGAGTCCATTGTGGTTCGTGAATGTTGGAAGAACCCGACACGTCTTCTGCTGCCTCTTCGGTTGGTAAAAGACATAGGATGGCTTCTAATACAGGCTTTTTGTCAGTTGTGGTTGATTTATAGGAGGAGGTTATGAAACGAATATATGTTTATGCGAACATCCTTATTTTGTCACGTACATGCGTTTAATTCCCAACATCCTTATTGTATCAGACTCTCTCCCCTCCTGATGCAATTTTCACAGTGGTACCAATGTCCTGCTACTACAATCCTTCCTAACGCCTGATTCCGATATAACCCTTGATGTTGAAACCGGTTTTACCTCATGAAAAGGAAAGAAAGAATTTTTTTACCATTTTTACCACATGTATACTGGCCCGTATACCGTTTATACGGCCGTATACTCTTGGTAAAAAACAAATTTACCAATCGTATACAATGTATACGATGATTGTATACGGGCCGTATATTCTGATACGGCTCGTATACTATGGGTAAAAAATGGTAAAAAATGGTTTATTCTCTTTAATCTATTAGAACGATCCTTGTCTTGAGAACCTGATTCTTATTTAAACAATGGAATTTGTGGATCAACAGAAATAACTGAAAATAACTCGCCATTCTCTTGCACCTGTATACGTTGATTGTGGATTTAACTTGCAAGAATTGTGTCCGTCACATGATAGAAGACGTGTCGGGTTATGCTAGAAGACTATCAGGATTTTGTTGGTTTGTTTCCAGGTAGGGTTTAGAATGTTTGAAGTATTCTTGGTTCAATACAAACTCTTCTAAAAGACAAGAATACAACGTTCATGTATCACAAGGAATGACCGATCTAAGGCAGAGAACCTGATTTAGATACACAAATTCATCATCGGTTTCTACAGCACAAGCACATACGCAATGAAGTATTAAAAGATGTTAGTTTCTTAACAGTATGGTTTCTCGACAAATGAAGTATTATCTGACATCATCTGTTCATCATTGTTCTTGAAGATGAAGATGAAGAAACGAGAGTTTGTTTTGAGAAATTAACAAGGTAAACCAGAATTTTCAGATTTTTAGACACTTACTTGAACTTGAGTCTGAGTCCATTGTGGTTCATGAATGCTTCGATTTCAACAAATCTTTCAAGGTCTTAAGTGATGGACAACTGGTTTAAAGATGTAGAAGAGTTTGTGTAGAGATCTTTACGTACAAATTTGCATCATCCTTACGGTTACAAATGAAGCGTTGGGATTCAAGGGTTTATGAGTAAAAGAATTGTGGATTTCGGTTGGGTCAGATCTCGGAAGTACTGAACAACAGAAATAACAATATACGGCCCTCACCCTCACAAAGTTGTCATTTTCAAGTGTGAGATTAGCCAAACGAGGATGAAAGATACTCAAACCATCTGATCCCGTTGTTGCAAACTCCTTTAATGTGAGATTCTTCAAGTTTGCACATTTTTAGAAAATACCAATGTGTTTGTCAGCTTCGTCAACACACAAAGTGACAGAATGATGTGGATCAACATAAATAACTGAAAATAACTCGCCATTCTCTTGCACCGGTCGAATAATGGCCAATAATCCTTCCAACGCCTGATTCCGATATAACCCTTGATGTTGAAACCGGTTTTACCTCATGAAAAGGAAAGACATAAATTTTTTTTAGAGAAGCGTTGGGATTAACGGTTTATGACTCAAAGTTCAGATTCAGATTCAGAAAGCAGATGTTTAGTAGTGTTTGAGAAACTAACAAGGTAAACCTTAATTTTCAAAATTTTAGACACTTACTTGAACCGTTAGTAATGCTAGATGTCATTTTGGCTGAACCACAACCTATTACAGCACTGTATAAACCTGTGTTTTTAAAATAGGCTTTGTTCTTCGTTTATTGGATCGTTCTAATAGATTAAAGAAGTTTTTACCATTTTTTACCATATGTATACGGGTCGTATACGGTTTATACGGCCGTATACCATTGGTAAAAAATATTTTTACCGATCGTATACAATGTATACGATGTTTGTATACGGGCCGTATATTATTATACGGCTCGTATACTATGGGTAAAAGAGTTTGGAAACCGGACGGAATCTATGAAGAAACTGTTGGAATTTGTGGATTTCAGTTGGTTCAGAAACTTAACAAGAGAATCAACTAAAAAAATACAATTGATTTCTCTTCCGGTTACCATATGGTTTATTCTCTTTAATCTATTATAACAATCCTTGTCTTGAGAACCTGATTCCGATTTAAACAATGGAATTTGTGGATCAACAGAAATAACTGAAAATAACTCGCCATTCTCTTGCATCGGTCGAATAATGGCCAATAATCCGTTCATAATCGTCAAAGACGTCACTGGGGTTTTTTCTGTTCCAGTTACCAGGCCTATCATCTCCGTCTACGTTTGGTTTCCTCAACGAAGAACCATCAGCCATTATCAGCCCTTTTTTCCTTTGGTTTCTGGTTGATTTTGAGGGTGAGGGTTTTGAATTGATTCCTGCGCTCAAGTTTCAACTACTGGAGTGAAAATTGGTAAAAAATGGTTTATTCTCTTTAATCTATTAGAACGATCCTTGTAACCATCAACCGTTCAAGTTGATATAGGAGAGTTGAGGCAATTTTCCAAGCATTTTATCGTGTGTTGTAATTTTAATGAAGCAATGAAGATTGAATATGCAAACCGCATCCGTCTTTTGTTATAGATAAGTGTATCACTCGATCCACTTACATTCGGATAACGCTGAGAATCCACAACGCTTATGGCCAGATTCTTTCCTTCAATCTTGGCAAAATCAACCGAGATAACAGCTCCGGTATTTATCACAAACTCATCTTTGGTAGTGTTTGTTTGAGAACCTGATTCAGATACACAACGGTCTCTTTGCTTCGTCCACTAGAACTATTTGTGTATGCATTCTTTTGGTAGTTAACAACGCTAATTAGAAAAAAATCTGTAAAATTAATCATATCGATTGCTATAACAGGATGGATGTGACACACATAGATAGATAAAATGTCACAGTTGTCAAGACTGTTTGTCGGGTTTCCAATGCTCACACAGGGTGATAAACAACGCTGATACACGTAACATCTAGTTATATTCAGATTTAAACAATGCCCGCCTCAACTGAGATAACGGACATCCATCAAGCTCAAAAAGAAAACTTGTGTTTCCCATAGTCACAAAAGATTGCGGTTTGTATTTCGCATAGCCCACGTTTCCGTAGTAAAAAACGGTTGGGTTTGCACATTCAATCTTCAATACTTCATTAAAATACCAGTACCAGAACCCGACACGTCTTCATGTACCGGAGAATGTTTTAGAAATTGAAGGAAAAGGAAAAAATTAGTTGAAATCGAATTTGACAACTATAACAGCTTATTAAAAGTAGCAATCACCTCCAATCATTTCCTGGTCAAATCACACAATATAAAGTTTAAAGTTATCGTGTGTTGTAATTTGGAAAAATGACCGAATAGAGATCTGAATAACAAACTGTGGAGAACTTGTTTGTGTCGGGTTCTTCTGATATTTATTCGGAATCGATAAATAACCAACACGAAGATCTCTGCGATCGCTAAGGTTTCCATCAACGGACTGGTCGGTAACGTTACTCTACTTGTGCTCCGATTTAAGCGGCATGTTCCGATCAACGTTTATCGACATTGTTATAGGTGATGAAAAGTTTAGAAACCCTAGAATGATTGTGTTTTTACGGGAAAAAATCGTGATATTTGAAAAAACGCCATTATATACGGGCCGTATATAGTTATACGGCCCGTATAAATGTGGTAACATCAAAAACCTACAAAAATAAATCCATTAAGCCGTATACGTTTTACAAATCGTATACACATGTATACGACTCGTATAACTATATACGGGCCATATATAATAAAACAAAAAAAACATTCCCTGCGCATTTTCCTATTCAAAAACATTCTATACGAGCCGTATAATTGTATACGGCCTGTATACAATAGGGGATGTGAAAATAAGATATAGGGTATGTGGAAATAGGGGACCCCATTATTTTTTACTTTGTACTCAATTTGATTCAAAAGTAATCAACTCGAGCATATACATATTAGAGTAAACTGCAATTTTACACCCTGAGGTTAGGGGTCATTGGCAGGTCTACCCCCCTAAGGAAATAATTGCAAATTACCCCCCCCCCCCCCCACTGTTAACTCTTATGTCGCACTTTTACCCCCCGGCCCAACATTCCGTTAGTATTCCCGTTAGAGACTGAAGAAATGTCCAAATTACCCCCCAACATATTCCTCTTCCTCATTTAAGTGGTTCTAGCCCTAATTTCTCTGTGTAAATCGATCTCTCACTGTCTTCTTCAATCCACCCCCAAAAATCGCTGAACATGTCTTCATCTTCTTCCTCTGTGCTGCGATCCAAGGAGACCATGAGAAAAAGTGAAGCTTCAGACATCATATGTCCTTGTGGTTCGAAAACAGTGTTCAAAGAGTCACATTCCAAAGCTAATCCTGGTCGATTGTATCTTAGATGTGTAAGTTTCTTCTGTTAAATGGTTATTGAAGCTCAAGTTTCATTCTTATGTTGCTTATGATGTCCGATAACAGGTTGGAGGATGTGGCTTCCTCAGATGGGCTGATGTTGGTGAAGAACAGGGATGTCCGATTTGTCGAGAGGTAATGCCTGCTTTAATTCAAAGCATTAAAGATAAGGATGAGTTGGCTAAGTGCAAAGAACAGTTGGCTCGGTACAAGAATGGGGATGTGTTGAAACTGAAGATGTACTTTGTGATTACTTGGGTCTTGAGTGTTGTATTTTTTTTTTGCTTAAGTAGGGGATTTGGTTGTGTATTTTGAGTGTAACCGTATTTTGGTTATGACTTTTGAAGTTTATGCAATGCTACTTTTCAAGTTCTTATATGTTTGTTTTGGTAGCCTGGATGTAATTCTGTAGGTATGGCTGACAAAGAGAATGTGAAAGTTGAGAATGAGAAAGATATTGCTAAGGATGAAGACGTTGTTACAGCCGAAGAACCAGACAGTTATGTATACTTTGAAGATCAAGAGTCTGAGATACTCAGACCTTACATGGAGCAACAAACTGATTATGAAAAGATATTTGGAGATCCGACAAAGGATTATGACCCTGAAGTGCTGGAACATGCATGGGATTACACATATTGGGATGAAGACGATGATTGGTACTTTGACCCATATGAAGGGGAGCATGGTTCTGATTCGGATTGGTCTTGTTTGGATGATTGTCACTGGAAATAGGCTAGATTTGTTCGGTTGTATGTTTGTATTTTGGACATCTTATTTGTACTAAATGTTGGTTTGTAATCGAATGACCTTCCCAAAAATCTGTTTGAACACATGTTTTTACTAAAGCAGCCATACTCTACCATAATAAACCAAAGCAGGCATGACATTGTACAAACATAAAGGTACAAACCAAACATTGTCTTGACAAACCTAACATAGTCTTGAACAATCAAACAAACAATCAAACCAAACATTGTCTTGACAAACCTAACATAGTCTAAAGTTACAAACCAAACATTGTCTTGTAGAAACTTGACAAACAAACAAACATACTCTAAACTTACAAACCATCCATCACTCATCAAGATTGTAAACTGGTGCACCTTGAGTTGCAGTGTGTGATTCCTGTGAAGCAGTTGATTGTTCACCACCTTGTCCTTTGCAGCTCCTGACATTGTGACCCATGTTCCCGCATTTACCACACTTGATGCTACTTCCCTTTCTGTTCATTTTACCTCCTTTGTCGAACTCCTGCTCAAGCTCTTTTTCACCAAATGCCTTCTTTCTTTTCTTCTTAGGCCTTCCAACTTGTGTATGATGCTTTGGTGGGATGAGTGTTGTTGGACACTCTGAAGGAGTCCACATCTCCGGCCCATTGATTGACTCTATCACATTTTGATAGACTTTCTTCCATGTTGACAGCCAATACATATCATCCACCCACTCTTCTGGTATGCCAGCATCAATGTTATTCCTTGACATATCCCATATGGCTGCAACTACATGTTTGCAAGGCATCCCTGTCAAATCCCACTTCCTGCATGCACAAGTTTTTTGTTTGACATTCACAACACACTGTGATCTCGGACCTGTTACTTGATACTTGTCTGAATCAACCATGAGAACAGACATTTCAGCAGCCTGTTTCTTGATCTCATCGAACACCTCAGTTGCATGAGGTGTCAGTGGCCCCGTACACTTTGCTTGCAATTGTGTTGATTATGCATGGTCTTCACACACCACTTATCCTTGTCCGTGTTTCTTGAGATGTGAACTGCCCAAGGACAAGTGGGCTTGATATGCCTTTTAAGGTGCTTGTATTTTTGCCCTACTTTGGTGCATTTACTATTTTGTCCCTCTTCTCCCTTTTTTTTACAGGACCAAGTAGTTGTGGATTGCTTCCAAAACATACTACCCTATACCTTAACAATTCATTTTTTAGAATAAACACATCCCTCCTAGCCTTAAGAGCATAACTTTTCACCATCTGATTCATCGTTTTCTTGTCATCAATTAGCTGACCAACATAGAATGGCAAATCATTTGGACCTTTTAAAGCACTCTTGTTTCTCCTCCTTATCTTCCTAGCAACCTTATCTCTAAGACTTGAATTGTCATCAGACCCACTTTCAAAAACCTCCAGGTCAACAGGCTGATGACCTTCTTCGCTTCTATCATCATCATGATCCCCATCACTTGAACCATCCAGTTCTTCCCTAGTAAAGTCAACATTAGCCCTGAACCTCTGCATATCCACCTCTATTTCATAAACCAAATTATCTTCCTCAACATACTCATAATCAGGATCACTTCCGTCACTCTCTTCCTCATCTTCATTCATACTATCATTCTGAGTATATTTTGTAAATGATGCAGGAACAATTGCTTTATTAGCCCCTATAGGACCTTCACTTGTATTTTCCAATATTGTTGACCTCCGGTGTTCAACATACATGTCTATCATGTGGACTCCTTGACGCACATGATCAAAGATAGGCTTTAAGTCAACATCACCTTTTAAAGTCCTAAGACCAAAATCCAAGGAACAATACGGTTCCTTGTAATGAATGCAGAAAACCAACCCATCATTGTATCCTAATTTCTTAACCATCGCCTCTAACACATCAGTATTCAACACTCTAAAATCTACATGATCAATGTAGTTCATCTTCCCACCAACGTATTTCCTATTTGGGTTTTCTACAAACTTACCTCCATGGTGAAATTTTATGCTAAATTCAGATTGGGTTTCACCTGTAATCAAACAACAAAAACAAATTAACACAAAAATATGTTACAATTTTACCTGATTCAAACGCTGTGAGCTTGCATGTCACTTACGGTACATTTCAGCCGGTTCTAAATACTGATCTTCAGCTCGTAACTTCCACAATCGAAGATCCATGCTCGTAACACAACTTCTAATCAGCTATAATTGTTGAAAGGATGCTTGAACGAGACTGCGGTGTCTTCAATTTTGAGTTAGGTTAACCTCAGGGTTTCAAAGTGGTGAAAAGGGGGTTTTATGAGGTTGCAGGTCAACAGGAACGCGAATTTACCTATTTGCCCTTTGACCATTAACAGAAAACACTAAAGACTAACGGAATGTTGGGCCGGGGGGTAAAAGTGCGACATAAGAGTTAACAGTGGGGGGGGGGGGGCGGGTAATTTGCAATTATTTCCTTAGGGGGGGTAGACCTGCCAATGACCCCTAACCTCAGGGTGTAAAATTGCAGTTTACTCTACATATTATATACAATGGTACCAGATTATCTTGATTTTGTTAATATTAGTATGGAAATTTCAAATGATTTATAATTCAATGGTTCATATCAATTGGTAATGGAGATTAGGTAAAAAAAACTGGAAAACATCAAAGCTAACACGGTTTTGGGAAAAAAGGTTGTTGACTAAAACTTCTCTTTGCCGTTGACTCCCAACTTAACACGGCTTTGGGAAAGCAAATATATATATAATTATATATAGGGTACACTCAGTTGAGAAGCCATAAAACCACACTTTGTTCACAAATTAACAATGCAAATTATTAATATATAATGTGGCATACCAACACTATTACTCTTCTTATGATTCTCTTTTTCATGTTCTCAGAAACCACTGGCAATGATGTCAACAAAACACTAGAGGTAAAAGCTTTGCTTGCAACTAATTGGTGGCCATATGAAAATACTTCGGTTCACTGTAATTGGCATGGAATAGCTTGCAATAAAGCAGGAAGTGTGATTGAGATAAAGTTACACAGCCGTTACCTTGGGGATAGACCTCATCTCGGAAGCCTCGACTTCTCTTCATTTCCAAACCTTATTCGACTTGCTTTTGAGTACTGTGGTCTTAAAGGAAGCATTCCAGAGCAGATTGGTTTGCTGTCAAACCTCACCTATCTTTCACTTTGGGGGAACCGACTCACAGGTAACTTACCTGTTTCCCTCACCAATCTTACCAGCTTAAAACACCTTTATCTTTCCAATAACAATTTCAGTGGTAATTTACCTGTCTCTATCACAAATCTCGTCCATTTAAAACAACTTGATCTTTCTACTAACAACTTCAGTGGTGAGTTACCTGTTTTGCTCACCAAGCTCACCCAATTAAGAGCCCTTATTCTTTCTAGAAACAATTTTAGAGGTAAGTTGCCTTTATCTTTCGCCAATCTCATCCATTTGGAATATCTTTATCTTTCTAAAAACAATTTCAGTGGTGAACTACCTGTTTCCCTCACCAATCTCATCCGTTTAAAACAACTTAGTCTTTATCGTAACAATTTCAGTGGTAAGTTACCTGTTTGGCTCACCAATCTCACCCGTTTAGAATACCTTGATCTTTATGACAACAACTTTAGGGGCGAGTTACCTGCTTCCCTCGCCAGTCTCACCAATTTAGAATACGTTTATCTTAGTAGAAACATACTTACAGGTCCAATCCCACCATCTTATGGTTCCATGGTCAATCTCAGAGTCCTAGACTTGAGTACAAATCAACTCAATGCATCCATCCCAAATGAAATTAGTAATTTGAAAAACCTGGAAATGTTGAATCTGGGTGACAACAATTTTTCAGGTCCAGTTCCATCGAGTCTTGGTAAACTAAGCCAATTATACTTCTTAAACCTCGGCATGAATTTAATAAGTGGCCGCATACCTCTAGATATAACAAATTTGAAGAACTTGCAACATATTGACCTTAATGATAATAATCTTGAGGGTCCAGTTCATGAAAAGCTGTCAAATCTTTCTTACCTTGATTTGTCATCAAATCAGCTGTCAGGAAACGTGTTGTTTCAAAATCCCTGTCATCTCCGGCATCTAGATCTCTCTATGAATCAGATGGCTGGAGTAATCACAAGTCTTCGCGTCTGCAATGACTTAGAGTACTTGGACCTTAGTAGTAATAAATTTGTCGGAGAAAAACTTGAATATTTGGACTTCCCATATTTGAAGTTCTTAAATCAGTCTCTGAATGGTCTAACTGCGATCGTCCCCAAGCGTTCTTCATGCAATGCTTCGAGTGGACAATTATCCTGCAAAGAAAATAAGCGGAGAACCAATGTAGTCCACCATTTGGCCATTTTTCTTCCCATCATCATGGGCCTTTGCTTCTTGCTTCTAGGTTACTTATTCTACAATAATTGCAAGGCTACCGAAAATAAAATCCAGCCGGAAATGATAAAACATGGGAATGTGTTCTCGATATTGAATTATGATGGAACAATTGCATATGAAGACTTCATCACTGCTACAGAGGATTTTGACCTCAAATACTGCATTGGAACCGGTGGCTATGGTAGTGTTTATGAAGCCAAACTCTCTGACGGTAAAACATTTGCTTTGAAAAAACTCCATCGCTTTGAAGCAGAGCAACCAGCATTCGAACAGAGTTTCAAGAATGAAGTCCAAGTGTTAACCAACCTAAGGCACAAAAACATTGTCAAACTCTATGGTTTTTGTTTACATAACAAATGCAACTTCCTTGTATACGAATACATGGAAAAGGGGAGCCTATTTTGTGCCTTGAGAAACAGTGAATTAGCTGTTGAAGTTGACTGGATGAAGAGGGTGAACATTATCAAAGATGTAGCCCATGCTTTGGCATACATGCATCATGATTGTAGTCCTCCTATAGTTCATAGAGATATATCAAGCAACAACATTCTATTGAACTCAGAAATGGAAGGATTTGTTGCCGACTTTGGAGCAGCCAGATTGCTCGACCCAGATTCCTCCAACCATACGGTAACTGTAGGAACTTTAGGATACATTGCTCCAGGTATTCCTACGTAATAATCTTCTTTAATGTTTATTACCACTTAGCAGTAATCATTTTCTAATGACCCTTTGGTATATATGATGACGATGTAGAACTTGCCTATAGCATGTTTGCGACCGACAAGTGTGATGTGTATAGCTTTGGGGTGGTGGCACTTGAGACAATTGGAGGGAAGCATCCTGGAGACCTCCTATCATCCTTGAACTGTTCGACTGGTCATGGTAGTACAACATTGGAAGATATATTGGATAAGCGACTCCCTTATCCAACTGATAAGTCAACTGAAAATAAAATTATGTGTGCTTATAATGTAGCATTAACATGCATTCTCACAGATCCAAAGTGTCGACCGACAATGAGAAACGTGTCTCAGAAATTGTCAAGTTAGAGGCATCATTTCGGGCTATCTCCGCGCGATATCGTATTGAGTTAATTTTGTTTGTTTAAGAGGCTTTCATTTCATGCTTTCAGTAGACTCCATTATGACTCATGCTTCACCACTCTTCCATCTTCCGTATTCGCACAACATTATCTGCATACGAACATGATCTTTAAACCATTCGAGTAACTTACAATAAACTAATAAACAAACAAGACGCTTCACATGGTTTATCAATAACTCACAAAAACAATGCATGAAGACATGAGGAAGCAGAGATTTTTAAACAGCTGAAACAATCTATTTTAAAAATTATCATGACATTCAGTCCAGCCAAACAGACACAGTTGTTTATTCTTCTACATTAGTGCTATAAAATTTAAATCCATGGTTTTGAAACACAAACTTCTGGAATATTCCTAGAAGGGAATCACATAAAGTGTCTCACAAGTCAATTTACTTGTAAAGTTTGTGAAGTTGAGAGTTCTAAACCAACTAGACTCTCAATGTATTGCTTCATAAATTTGTAAATTTCAATTTGAACAAAGTATCAAAATCGAACAATTGAGAAACCCTAACTGACTAACTAATGCCCTAAAACAGAGAGAATTGATCAATAACACTAGCGAGTGGGATAGGGTTAAGATTAAAGAGCAAGATCACTTGAATCAGTTCGGTTAGAATTAAAGAGAACATACAATGATACAAATGGTGGTGGAGTTGTTCGGAGCTCCGAACCATAAGGTGCATGTGTGTTGAGCGTGTGAAGAAGGTGACGAAAAAGCCAGACGTCAATATGACCCGGCCCGTTTTTTATGTTTTTTTCCTGCCCAATATCACCGTCTTTTTTTTTTTTTTTTCTCATTGTTTGCTTGTTAGACACGTTATAAATAAAAAAAAAAAATATTTGGCCCAAACCAGCCCTGAAACTTTAACTAGACCCGTTATAAAAGAAAGTACTTGGCCCAAAACAACCCTAAAACTTTAATTAGAAGTCCAAATGAATCCATATTTAAGTGCGTGGGTCTAGCTTTTACACATTTTAACATTTTTATTAACAGTTTTAAGTAGATATTAAAAAAAAAAAAATTAGACCCTGTAAAAAAACTCGGAAGCCATTTTATTTATACTCGGGTATTCTGTACCTGAAACTGAAACCGACCCTATCCCTAAGATATATATAGGGTATATATTTTGATCTAGGATATTTCATATGTTAGATATTTTAAGTGTAATAACGAAAATACCCTTGTTTTTTCATTAATTTTAAACCGATGTTAGTCGTAATACCCAACATTGTTCCAAAAAAAAAAAAAAAAAAAAAAAAAAAAAACTCAAACATGTTACTTAAAACCCTTACTATCTAACATTGTTACTTTTGAGAAACTATACCGATTAATCGTATAATTAGCTCTGCATCATATAAATTATTGATTCTTGATTGAATGTGCGAAGTATGATATAGATATATAAAGGTTCATGAAATAAATACAATATACTATAAAATGTGTACGTATATAATTTAATTAAATTAAATCATGTTTGGTCAAACATGTGTTGTGCATGATAACCTAGCATGAAGCGATCAACACAATTACGTGGAACACGTTTTCTTTTTCTTTCGTGTTTCACGAAATTATTTATTTGATAATCATACAATTAAAACTTGTTAATTAGAATAACTTGGTTTTTAAGCATATATTGTAATGTAATATAATAACTTAAAAATGGTATTTTCCATTTAGTTTGTACATGGGTTCTCCGTCGCAACACGCGATGGGGAAATCCTAGTACATATATTAATAAACAAAGCTAATGAATATTGTTTTTATTATTATATATACATATATAGTTTTTTTACATTTTTATTATTTTAATATTATAATAATAATTAATTTCTTTATTATTTTTCTTAACTTTAATGATTGTTTTTATCACGGGTTGGGATAAATGCTACCTGATACTATTTGCTCATCTCTGATCACGGGTACCGTACGACCAACGGTATCACACAGCTTTTTTTGTTGATTTTCTTTAACTTTTAATGATTTCTTTTTTGTTTTAGTTTCAGGGGTAGGGATGAGCTCGGTGCTAACCGATACCGAATCAGTACTGGTATCGAAAATACCGGTTACGGTATATGAAGGTAAAAACCGGTACCGAACCAGTATCAGGAACGACAAAATTTGGTACCGAATTGGTACTTTAGATTTTTCGATTCGGGAAATTCGGTACCGTTACCCAGTACCATTTGCTCATCTCTGACCATGGGTTTCATACGAACAAAATCATTACCATACAACTTTTTTTGTTGATTTTCTTTCGTTTATCTTTTAGTGTTTTTTTCTACATTTTCTTTTTATTCTTGTCAACGGTTCCGTGCGCAACGCGCTCATAGTGAATTCAAAAAACACGTAAACACAAACTAAATAACAAAAGTTGCAGAAACAATAATAAACCTAGTTAGCTGAATTTTAATTTAGAGTAAACTGCTAAAATCGTCCCTGAGGTTTGTCTCAAATTGCTAGATCAGTCCAAAATCAAGTTTGTTTGCTAAATTCGTCCCTAAGGTTGACTCAAATTGCTAATTCAGTCCAATTAATAGGAGTTAATTGCTAAATTCGTCCCTAAGGTTTGACTCAAATTGCTAATTTAGTCCAATCATTTTCCCTTCAATGGACTGAATTAGCAACAGAACTTAGGCCCAATGACTGTTTTAGCAAACAAACTTGATTTTGGACTGATCTAGCAATTTGAGACAAACCTCAGGGACGATTTTAGCAGTTTACTCTTTAATTTATAACAAACTCATTTTTCAAATAAAACGAGTCTCAAAATATTATAATAATGTACATGAAAGCTAACTCCAGCCCTTAAGAGGGGTTAGAAATTAAATGATGAGAAAGCAACTCAGTTTGAACTAAATTTTCCACGTTGACATTGACTTAGAAACGTATGTTTTGGAGAGAAAGCGACTCAGTTTGGACTAAATTTTCCACGTTGACATTGACTTAGATAAAAGCAGAATGTTTTTGGGGATATACGCATATTAAATATTTCACTTTGCCAGATTTTTACTTCACTTGTTGATAAATCCACTAATATTACTTCTCCTATGAAGATTCCCACTCGTCTTCTTCTTCTTATGATTCTCTTTTTCATGTTATCACAAGCCACCAAAGGTTTCAACAAATCATTAGAAGCAAAAGCTTTGGTTGCAACTAATTGGTGGCCACAACATGTCAATGTTTCAGATGATTATTGTAATTGGTATGAAATCTATTGCAATGATGCAGGAAGTGTCACTCAGATAGCCATTTTCAATGAAAACCTTGAAGGTGGTCTGGGAAGCCTCGACTTCTCTTCATTTCCAAACCTTGTTAGCCTTGTTATTCAACGTTGTAATCTTGAAGGAAGCATCCCAGAGCAGATTGGTTTGCTCTCAAATCTCACCCTACTTTCACTTTGGGGGAATAATCTGACAGGTAAGTTACCTGTTTCGCTCATCAATCTCACACGTTTAGAATACCTTTCTCTTTCTAGAAACAACTTAAGTGGTGAATTACCTGTCTCTTTCACCAATCTTACCCAGTTGAAATATCTTTTGCTTTATGATAACAATTTCAGTGGTAATTTACCTCTTTCCCTAGCCAATCTCACCCATTTAGAATACCTTTTTCTTAGTAAAAACCAGCTTACGGGTCCAATCCCTCCATCTTATGGTTCCATAGTCAATCTCACAGTCCTAGACTTGAGCACAAATCAGCTGCATGGATCCATCCCAAAGGAAATTGGTAATCTGCAAAACCTAGATAGACTTAATCTGGGTGACAACAATTTTACTGGTCCACTTCCATCAAGTTTAGGTAATCTAAGCCAGTTGTATTTTTTAAACCTTGGCATGAATAACATAAGTGGTCCCATACCTCTAGGTATAGCAAATTTGAAGAACTTAGAACATGTTGACCTTAATCATAATAGTCTTGTGGGCACAGTTCATCCGGAATTTGGAAATCTTTCTTATCTTGATTTTTCATCAAACCGGTTGTCAGGAAACGTGTCGTTTCAGTATCCTTGTAATCTACTGCAGCTAAACCTCTCTATGAATCTATTCACCGGAGATATCGCAAGTCTAAGTAGTAATTGCTTTGGCTTAAAGTACTTGGACATTAGTATGAACAAACTTACGGGTCCAATCCCACATTCTGTTGGTTCCATGGTCAATCTAACAGTCCTCGACTTAAGCGCAAATCAACTGAACGGATCCATTCCATAGGAACTTACTAATTTACAAAAGCTGCAAACGTTGAACCTTGGTATGAATTCCATAAGTGGCCAGATACCTCTTGATATAGCAAGTTTGATGAACTTAGAACATGTCGACCTTAGTCATAATAATCTTATGGGCCCCGTTCATCCTGAATTTGGAAAGCTTACTTACCTTGATTTTTCATCAAACAAGTTGTCAGGAAATGTACTATTTCAACGCAATACTTGTTACCTGAGGTATCTAAACCTCTCTATGAATCTTATGACTGGAGCTATCACAAGTCTTCTTGATTGCAATTACTTAAGGTCCCTGGACATTACTAATAATAGTTTTGTCGGAGAAGAGCTTAATCGTACGGAGTTCACAGAATTGGTTATCCTAAACCAGTATCCGAATAATTTGACTGCAATCGTTCCCAGTCGTTCTTCAGTCCAGGATAGAGAAAGTGGCTTGTCATGCAATGCTTTGAGTGGACAATCACCCTGCAAAGAACATATGCCAAGAAACAAACTGGTTCAACATTTGACAACTTTTATTCCCATCATCGTGGGACTTTGCTTCTTGCTTCTTGTTTACGTGTGTCACAAAAGAAATACTGCTACACGAAAACAAATGCAGCAAGAAAGAAAAAAACATGGAGATGTGTGCTCGATATTGAATTATGATGGAACAATTGCGTATGAAGACTTCATCACTGCTACAGAGGATTTTGACCTCAAATATTGCATTGGAACCGGTGGCTATGGTAGTGTTTATGAAGCCAAACTGCCTAACGGTAAAACATTTGCTTTGAAAAAACTCCATCGTTTTGAAGCCGAGCAACCAGCATTCGACCAGAGTTTCAAGAATGAAGTCCAGGTGTTGACCAACCTAAGGCACAAAAACATTGTCAAACTCTATGGTTTTTGTTTGCATAACAAATGCAACTTCCTTGTATATGAATACATGGAAAAGGGGAGCCTATTTTGCGCAATAAGTGATAGTGAATTAGCAGTTCAGGTGGACTGGATGAAGAGGGTGAACATTATCAAAGATGTAGCACATGCTTTGGCATACATGCATCATGATTGCAACCCCCCTATTGTTCATAGAGACATATCAACCAACAACATTCTCTTGAACTCAGAACTGGAAGGATTTGTTACTGACTTTGGAGCAGCCCGATTGCTCGACCCGGATTCCTCCAACCAAACTGTAATAGTAGGAACTTTAGGATACATTGCTCCAGGTATTTGTACACAACTTAAGCTTCTTTTATGCGTATTAGCTATTGAAATTTTACTAACAATCCTTTGGTATATATGTTCATGCAGAGCTTGCTTATAACATGATTGTGACCGAAAAATGTGACGTGTATAGCTTTGGGGTGGTGGCACTTGAGACAATTGGAGGGAAGCATCCTGGGGACCTCCTTTCATCCCTGAACTACTCGACTAGTAGTGGTACAACGTTGGAAAATATATTGGACAAGCGACTCCCTTATCCAACCGATAGTTCGATTGAAAAGGAAATTATGCGTGTTTATAATGTAGCAGTAGCATGCATTCTCACAGATCCAAAGCGTCGGCCAACAATGAGAAATGTGTCATGGGAATTATCATGTTGAGGGCGTCATTTGGGCTATCTCCAAGTTTATTATATTGAGAAAAACCCTTAATTATACTTGGGTCACCATCAAATAAAGTTGTAAACTTGAAACATTCACACTGTTTGAAATGTGGATCTAAATGTCTAAAATCTATTAACTGAAACATTGTAGTAAATAACAAGTGCAGTTCACATTCTTCTCTCTCACAATTGAACACTAAACCCCTTCACTTCATTAACCTTAAGTAAGCACACACACTACTACAAATCACGGGTATGTCCCCTACGCTGATATTAAAAAACGGGTTTTATCACGTCAAGAAAACTTAGGGCCTGTTTGGTTGACAGGAATCCATAGGATTTCAAGGGAATTGTAATTTGAATTCCATTCATTTGTGTGTTTGGTTGGAGAAATTAGTTGAAGGAAATTGGATTTCAATTCCAACAAAATCCCTTACTTAATGGAATTCATATTCATTCTAAATTTCAAAGGAAAATTTAAAAAACATGGGAATGTTTCCAAAGTTACAGAAATAACCCTTTGTCTCTTTCATTTTTATCTAAAAACCAAAAAATAATAAAAAAATCAAAAAAATTCAAAAAATTTTCTAAAAAATCAAAAAAATAATAAAAAATAAAAAAATCCAAAAAATTCTAAAAAATCAAAAAAATAATAAAAAGTCCAAAATATTCTAAAAAATCAAAAAAATTCTAAAAAATCCAAAAAATAATAAAAAATACAAAAAAATTCTAAAAAAAAACTATAAAAAATCAAAAAAATAATAAAAAATCTAAAAAATCAAGAAAATTCTAAAAAAAATCCAAAAAATTCTAAAAAAATCCAAAAAATTCTAAAAAAATCAAAAAAATTATAAAAAATCCAAAAAATTATAAAAAAACAAAAAAAATTGTAAAAAATACAAAAAATTCTAAAAATAAAAATTCTAAAAAATCCAAAAAATATAAAAAAATCCAAAAAATTCTAAAAAATGAAAAAAATAATAAAAAATCTAAAAAATCTAAAAATCCAAAAAATACAAAAAATTCTAAAAAACACAAAAAATTCTAAAAAATCCAAAAAAATCTAAAAAATCCAAAAATTTCTAAAAAATCAAAAAATAATAAAAAATCAAAAAAATTATAAAAAAAAATTCTAAAAAATCCAAAAAATTTTAAAAAATCAAAAAAATTTTAAAAAATCAAAAAATTAATAGAAAATCTAAAAAACCCAAAAAATTCTAAAAAACCAAAAGAAAATTAAAAATAAAAAAAATCTAAAAAATGAAAAAAAAAATAATAAAAAATACAAAAAATTCTAAAAAATTTAAAAAAAATAATTTATTGAATTTTTTGGATTTTTTATTCTTTTGGAATTTTTATTATTTTTAGAATTTTTTGATTTTTTAGAATTTTTTCAACTTTTTATTATTTTTTAGAATTTTTTTTATTTTTATAAATTTTTTTTTTATTTTTTAGAATTTTTTTTTATTTTTATAAATTTATTTATTTTTTAGAATTTTTTGGATTTTTTATTATTTTTATATTTTTTTTTTGAATTTTTTAGATTTTTAGGATTTTTTATTATTTTTTAGAATTTTTTGATTTTTTAGAATTTTTTGAACTTTTTAATATTTTTTAGAATTTTTTGATTTTTTTGAATTTTTTTGATTTTTTTATTATTTTTTAGATATTTTTTTTGAATTTTTAGGATTTTTTGGATTTTTTATTCTTTTTTGGATTTTTTATTCTTTTTTGAACTTTTTATTATTTTTTTGATTTTTTAGAATTTTTTAAACTTTTTATTATTTTTTAGATTTTTTTAATTTTTTAATTTTTTTGATACTTTTGAATTTTTTGGATTTTTATAATTTTTATAATTTTTTATGATTTTTTATGATTTTTAGAATTTTTATAACTTTTTGGATTTTTTAGAAATTTTTTGAATTTTTATCTAAGATAGTTGTTTTTAAAACTTCTGCCAATTGTTTATAACTAGGGGTAATTTTGTCTTTTTAGGTATTTTTAAATTCTAATTCCATTAATATATTTATCAACCAAACACATCTATGGATTTCAAAGGAATCCATCAAATTTCAATTCACATAGGAATTCCAATTCCAATTCCTACACATTCCGCGAACCAAACGCCCCCTTAAGGGGCGTTTGATTCGCATGAATTCAATGGAATTTAAGAGAAATGGAATTTGAATTCCATCTCTTAAGATGTTTGGTTCACATAATTTGATGGAATTGGAATCTCAAATCCAATCTTCATGTGTTTTGTTGACAATGAAATTGGAATTGAAATTAGGCATAAATTCTTCAAATTCCTTTAACTAAAGGAATTCAAAATATATGTGAAGGAATTGAAGTAAATTCATTGGAATCTTCGACCGTTTCGACCCGAACCGTTTCAACCCGTACCGTTTCGACCCATACTGGTTTTGATCCGAACCGTTTCGACTCGTACCGTTTCGACGCGAACTGTTTCGACCCGTAATGTATCGACGCTAATGGTTTCGACCCGTACTGTTTCGAATCGAACCGTCTCGACAGGTACCGTTTTGACCCGTACCGTTTTGACCCCCATGTCGACCCGTACCATGTCAACCCGTACTGTTTCGACCCGAACCGTTTCGACCCATACCGTTTCAACGCGAACCGTTTCGACCCGTACCGTTTCGACCTGTACCGTTTTGACGCGAACCGTTTCCATCCGAACCGTTTCGACCCGTCCCGTTTCCACCAGTAGTCCAGTACCGTTTCGAATCGAACTGCTTCGACGCGAACCGCTTCGACGAGAACCATTTCGACCCGAAATGGTGGTTGTGGGTGCCGGAGTGATGGATTCCAATTCATTTGACAACCAAACACAACAAAAATGGAATTGAGATTCCGAATCCAACAATTTCCAATTCCAATTGGAATGTTTAAATTCCAAATCAAATTTCTTCAAATTCTAATTCCTATACAAATTCCAATTCCAATTCCAAATCATTCCGCGAACCAAACGCCCTCTTATAGAACTATTGTTCAATCTATTAAGTCTGAAACAGGCTGCCTATTTGCAATAATTATCTCCTAACTAGTTTGTAATTAACCTTGTTTTTAAATCAAAATATAAACTTGGTTATTTGAATGCAAAACCTAACAGCGTTGGGTTGGCATAATCTATAAGAAAGGAATATGATACAATTATATACTGCCACAAATTTAGTGAATTTCAACAGCAACAAAGTATGAAAGTCGAACAAAAGAGGAACCCTAACTAACGAATGCCCCCATTGGGTGTCAGCCCAATGGCCACCTGCCCACATTCTAACCCGGAGTGCGGCAGAGACAATGGTGGAACTGTTCCGACCTCGACCAGAGTGAGCAAGGAACATCTTTTTTTTTTCTTTGTATTCCTTTCCTTTCTACCTTTTTTTTTCTTTTTCATAGTGAACTCGGGGAACCGAAAAAAAAGCAAAAGAAAGGAAATGGATGAAAAACTAACTACATGTTTGGCTAAGCTTTTCAAAACAACTTATTGGCTTATTGACTTATCAAAAAGCCAATAACTTGTTTTTGTGTTTGGCTAAGCCAAAAGTCCTTTTAGAAATGACTTTTTTGCAAAAAAGAAAAAGGAGGTTTCAAAAAGTCACAATATTGTGACTTCTTGGCCAGCTTTTAACTTTTCAAACTACAAATTACCAATATACCCCTTCTTTACCCCCCTTATATCTAAAAGAATGTCCATTTTAGTCATTTTACATCAATAAGCTAATCCAAACACTTTTTTTAAAAGCTCCTTTTTAAAAAGTCCTTTTTCCAAAAAGTCCTTTTCCAAAAGTCCTTTTTAACTATAATAAGCTTAGCCAAACATGCATTCTTTAGTTTTTCTTTTCTTTTGTTTTAAAAGGAAATGCAAGAAAAGACGTCCTTTTTTTTCTTTCCTTACTTTCCTTTACTTTCTTTTCTTTCCCTTCGTCTACTCTTCTTTTATTAAAATTTCATTTGAAACTATTACACACAACACAATGAAGAAAAGAATAGGTGAGAGTAATTTTATGTGATACTCACTTTTTCATAAAAATGAAAAAAAAAAATGAAACTGTTACACATAGTTTAACTGTGACGAGAAATCATTATTATATATATGACGTCTACCTAACTTTTCTTATTTTTCATATGTACTAAATCATCACGGATAGTGTACCATAAAACAATCTTTTTATTTATTTATGTAATAAACAAACTAGAATTGATTCTCTGCGTTACGGGGTCAGGTTTTTTTATTTATTTATGTAATAAACAATCTTTTTATTTATTTATGTCACTCCATCTGAGGCACAAAAAGTAAGGAATGATGAGTTGTTGTACCCGCGGCCATTGTTGCATTGAAAACTTTTAATAAATGTGTGAAATTGGGTTGTGATTAATTTATAAAATTCTAGGGCATTAGAGTAGACTTGAGATTTAGAAGCTAAAGCATAAGTCCATAGAAAATTTGTTTTGTCGTCTAAGAATATAATATAATAATGATGTCCACAAATCACTATGTACTATGTCAAAAGGATAATGGGTGGAAGTAGTAGAATCGTAAAAATGAAATTTAATTTGTTTTCCAAACACACAAAGTTCACAAATGCTAGAAGTTTTAACATTATTGAAAAGATTCAAACAAGGTTTTAAACAACGTAAAATATTTATTCCGGGGTGTCCAAGGCGGCGGTGCCAAATATCTTGAGACACGGCTAAAAACGTTGAAACTGGGGCATGAGAAACTTAAACTTGAAGTTGTGTAGGAAAAGCGAGCAGGTAGAGGTCACCGAAACTATCACATCGAAGGGGGTGCTTCCGGGTGTGGAGATCATTCACATTAAAACCATGGAGACGTAGTCCAGGGTTGTTCGGACCATTTGTGGAGGGGTGGTTATGCCATGTCCGCGGCTGCGGCCTCGAGTGTTGCGGTTATTGGGTCGTGTAGCGAGTTGGGGTGGGGTGCTTGTGGGTAAATGAGAGATGTGAAGAGCCGTGTCATTTGAGACACAATTTGCCATTGTGGTTTCTTCAAGAATTAATTGGTAACGGGCTTCATAAAATGCTGGAAATGGTTTTGTGTTTTAGATAATGGAGGCAGCACCACCATAGGATTCATTTAAACCAGAGAGTAATTGAATTACCAGGGTATGTTCGGTGACAGGTGAGCTGACATTGGCCCGTTGATCCAAAAGTATTTTAACCTCCTAGCAATATGCAGAGATTGAAGCAGATTAGTCAAGATTGATGTCGGCGAACTTCTTTTGCAACAGCACCGCCCGTGTAGCCTGATTATTGTGGAAGATGCTTTTTGGGGTTGTCCAAGCATAGCATGCGGATGAACCGGGTCAGATAATAGTACTTAAGAGGTCATTAGATATGGTTCCATAGATCCGTTGAAGTCAGTGGTTAGCTAGTGTCACTTTCTTTTGTGGCAGCGGATGGTGGGTCTTTAACGCGAGGATATAGGTGATCAAGAACTTCATACGCTTGGCAATGGATTTTGAAAAGCTCAGCCCATGATCCATATTGGCTCGTTTCCATTTCAAGGGTAATAGGTATAAAGTTTTTTATGTTTGAAATGGTTATAGCAGGGTGCAACTAGGGGTTCATGATGTCGAGAGGAAGAGAGTGGAGAGGTGGGGATTTGTCGACGTGAAGAAGAAGAAGAAAACCGAAACAGGATCGGAATTTTTTTTAGAAAAGGAAAAGGTTTGATACAAGGCAAAAATTACGAAAATAGCCATTGATCACCATGAATTTCGAAAATAGCCACCTCATGTGTCCTTGGAGCGGCGCATCATGCACAGGATGCGTCCTTCAAGCACGGGATGCGTCTTTGGAGCGAATCCTAATAAAAAATGGACATGTAACCACGGGATGCGTCCTTGGAGCGAGGCATCATGCACATGATGCGTCGGGCAAGTTTCTGAAGCGTCCGACGAGGTTTCCGGCGTGTTACAGGTTTTTACCGAGTTTTCTATGAGTAAAATTATACAAGATACACGTTTGGTTTTGTTCAGTTCAAGATCTGTGTAGTTACAATTAAAAACTAAAATGAAATATTAATCACGTGAACACTCGAACCTAAACCACCACTAACATCTAAGATTCGCTAAACACGACACGTTTCCCGACTTGTACCAAAAGTCGAAGCGTCTTCACTTTTTGTCACGCCACCGTCAACTATTCGGCCACCACCGTCTCCGCCGGCGATGAACTCCCTCTCTCTCTCCATTGCCTGCTTGCACCACCAGAAAACTCACCGGAAACCTGCAACTCGCTGGAAACCTTGCTGGACGCTTCAGAAACTTGCCCGACGCCTCCCGTGCATGATACCTCGCTCCAAGGACGCATCTCGTGGCCACGTGTCTATTTTTATTGGGTTTTGCTCCAAAGACGCATCCCGTGCTTGAAGGACGCATCCCGTGGCCACGTGTCCATTTTTTATTGGGTTTTGCTCCAAAGACGCATCCCGTGCTTGAAGGACGCATCCCGTGGCCACGTGTCCATTTTTTATTGGGTTTTGCTCCAAAGACGCATCCCGTGCTTGAAGGGCGCATCCCGCGCATGATGCGCCGCTCCAAGGACGCATGAGGTGGCTATTTTTGAAAGTCATGGTGGTCAATGGCTATTTTCGTAATTTTCCCTTGATACAATGTTAAAGGTCAAAGTTTTCTTGATTTTCATTCCCCTGTTGATAAGTATGTATCCTATTACAAATTTTATCACCTCCTATAAATATGTTAATATAATAATAGCATAACAATAATTATGCCAATTAAATAATAATACAATACAATACTAAGGCTATAGGGTGTGGTATAAGCCCCTAGGGGCTTTATGACGTCACCTCACCTCTACATCACACTTGCATGCAACGGTTTAAAGCCCCTATCTTCATCACCTAATTATTAATTTATATTTACATATTTTATTTTTTAATTTATATGCCAATTTTAATAACTACAAAATATAAAAAAAAAACATAATTTCATTAAAATAAAATAAAACATTACAAAGTCCTAAAAAAATGCAAAGTTAAAAAATAAAGTACTAGAAAATAAAAACTACATATATTTCGCTCGAATTTATGCCTTACGAGCCTCCAAAATGACTCGGTCCTCCTCTGCTAGTTGTGAAAAGTCTTTCGCGAGAAATTCCATATCTTTCTGGATTTGTTTCTCCATTTTTAGTTCTTGCTCCTTTTCCTTCATCGAGAGAAGCTTGTTGAGTCTATTGTCGAACTCGTCCAACCTTGACGGACCATCCGATGGCGTTGAAGAAGATTTGTCTCGTGCTTGTGCTGCTGCCTTACTTCTATCCCTACCATTTGGTCGTCGCAACTCTTGCGGTTGTTCAAATTCCTCGAAGTCTTCGTTTAGATTAATAGTAGTATGATCATCGGACTCGGATGGTTCGGTAGCGGATGTTGATTTGGACCGTTTTGACCTATGGGCGGTTGGGTCAAACGGTGGTACAAGATGCCACTTGGGAGATTTTGCGAAGAAGCTCCCACGAAGGTATCATCGTAAACGTATGCCAATGATTAATTCTATAGTCATTGTGGGCGGCGGTCATAACGTCCACGTCGCTCGAACTGCTTCTTCTTCTAAGATTGTTGACGAAATTATTTTGTATTTTGTTGAAATTGCTAATCTTGGTCCGCATTGCGGTCCACTTGCCCGGAAAAGAGTCGGTCGTACGATATTCACCACGACCCATTGCGGCGAAAAACTTCTCACATATACGCCTCCAAAATACTTTTACATCTTGGTCGTTTCCTATATAAATGTATAATTATAAAAATATATTTACAAAAGTATATTTATAAAAGTATGTAAAAAACGTTTATGGAGAGAAATTTACCAACAATCTCATCTTCCGACACGTCGAGCCATGCTTGTGAGAACACAAGTTCTTCCCTAGGCGTCCACTTTTCAACCGTCTTAGGAGCACGTCCTTCGCTCTCACCCTTCTTACAATGTTGATATTCGTTAAATTATACATGTTTAAGTCTCCCATTTTACTTCTGTTCTATGCGTTTTTGACCAAAACTTCGTTGTTTAGGTACTTAATTAGGTACTTAATTAGGTACTTTTCCATTTACAGGTCTTAAATAGTGTGCCAAAGACAAAGTTGGAGAAAAAGGGGCAATTTAAGGATGTTACAGATGAATTCTGCACAAACTATTGAAACTGCAGCTGATGCACGACCGTGCATGACCTACGACGCCGAAAGCACTGGCAGTGCAGAAGCCAGTGCAGCTGATTCCTCGGAACGCACGGCCGTGTGCCCCAAGTGCACTCCCGTGCACTACCTAACCCTCAATAAAACTGTGATTTCAAGACGTTGCACTACTATGCGTCCAAGGTGCACGACCGTGCACATCTGAGGGTCAGAAGTCAACTTTTCCACTTGGCCACTTGTCTGACCCAGCGAAAAATGACGTCACTCGACAATTGTTGGTGCACGGCCGTGCAGATATGAAAAACCACTATAAAACAGAGCATTCGTTACTGATCAAAGTATTGGGTGATTTTCCTAACTTCTAGGCAATTTCTAGGCTCCGCAAGCATTCTGCTTTGTTTGGATTCAAGCCTCCAAGTTGCAAAGAAGCCTAACCATCATCCAATCCATCAAATCCTTGCTTGTTTATGGTGTTATTTCTTGTTCTTAACATGTATTCCTGATCATATCTTCAAAGCATTGAGTTGATGTCTATTTTTATGTTTATGTAGTATTGTAATAGTATTAATGAACTTGTTTCATGAATGATCTTTAGTTTGTAATCTCATTTGTATGAATCTTTAGCAACTTTTTCATGTTTGAATCTTCAAGATCATATGGCAAATGTTTCATTGATGTTGGATTCTTGATTATGTTGGTTTATCTTGGATAATGAATAAGTGGTTAGTTAAGATTGTTAACAATTCCTTGAATAATAGCTTGTTTGTAAACTTTTAACTTGTTAATATGTTTACACCATGAAACCAGACCCGGGTATTGGTTTTATACATGATAAATCTGATTTTGATCAAGAATGCTTTCTTGCACGTAAGGGCTCTAACGAGTTATATGGTGTTGTTACAAGTTCTTGACGCAGTTTATAATCTTTGTTTAGTGGTTTTGGTTGAAATTACTATCTTGGTAGATTTATGTTCAAGACTCGTAAAATGAAATAGTTTGTGATATAATCTACTTCATGCTTATCTTGGTGGTTGTATTGTGACCATCGGTATTGCTTTCCTTGATATGTGAGGTTAGAAAACTCCTAGCGGATGACTAACTTATCTTTAAAGATTCGCACGAAAGTATATCAATAGCTCGCTAATGAATGATTTTAGGTGGTTAACGTGTGTTTATCGCGTTAACTGTCCGAAGAATCATCATGTTAGGATTCCAGACCAGGTAAAGTTAACTGTTTTGCAATTGAAAAGTTGATCAAGTGCTTTTGTGACATATCTGATGTAGATAACATTTTTAGGTTGTTCGCGAAACAAGATAATAAATATTTTTCATATTTGGAGTCTATTATATAGTTTTAGATAATTTTAGTTAAAAACTCTGTATGATCATTGTGCGACCTGAATGAGTCGTTCAGAAGAGTTTGGGATCCGAATCAAAGGTGGAATCAATGAAACGGACGCTCGATTCAATTATAATGTCTCTATTATTGATCTAACACTGATTTACAACCTGGAGACGATTCGGCAGAGCTTCGCTACTCAAGTCCGAAAGTTACAAATGACAAACCAAGTGCACCTATATATAGTGGAGTGATTTCGTTTGAAATGACCAAGTGTCATTTCAAGCGAAATTAACAAAGTTAATTTCGTTTAAAATGCCCATTGGTTGTTTCAAGCTAAATTACCAACAAATACATAAATCTCAGTTTCTAGCACCCGAGCACTGGTTTATCCTATCCTATTACATGACTCGATACAAGACGAAGTCGACAGACATAGTGCACTAACAGACTCCCCCTTGGATGTTGACGAAGTCTTCAATGTCGAGTCTTTATCATGACACATCTTCAGTCTTGATCAATCTTCACGCTCTTACCAAATTGTCTAACATTGTAAGCATCCATCAATCTTTCTACTTTGATCAGCTTCTATCTTTGAATGTTGTACCAGGATCTTATCTTATTCTGGTTCTAACATTAACAGCTTCTTCAGGCTCCCCCTTTCGTCAAGCTTCCGTGCTTTAGGGATCGACACCTTGCTTTCTGGTTACAAGCTCCCCCTTGCTTTGAGCTCGTCTTCAGACTCCCCCTTAGACTCAGCTATCGGGATCGTAGTCTGGAATCATATCTGCAATTTCTCAAACATTTATAAGAAATAACATTTTGAACATCCAGGATTAAATGACCTGGCTCTCTCATCGTATGCTAAAAAATATTTTACAATGAAAGCAATTTCAATTTTCAGAAATCGTAACCTGGCTCTTTTAAAACCAATTCAATTTCCTCTATCAACAAATTTCATGGATTTGGCAGTTTCAGGATCGGAAACTGGCTCTATTTCAAAGATTTTAACAATATAAGCATCCAAATCCCTTACAGTTAATCATCCAAGTCCAAACTAATGACCTTGGATGTAATAACTCTCACCAAAACTATTGTTTATTATTATATTTGGACCAATAGGAAACCCTAATTAAAACATCCAAGTGATTCTGCATAAACCCTAAAATTTTCAAAATAATCGGAATCAGGATCAGGGCCCCTAAAACTCAGGGGGGGTAAAACCTAGTCGGTAATATCCAAACAGTTTTACGTGTATAACGAATTTGCATGCGAGACCAACTCAGCTAAGCTACTTGTACACGAGGCTACCCTATGGAAGTAGGGTATCCCTCGCGCCACGCGAGGGCGCGGTTTTTCAAGTATAAATATAGGGGTCTGTTACTTGCAATTGTGCATTAGTTCGACGTTCAAAGTCATTTCGTACACTGAGATATTGTAGGAACAGTCCTAAAACACACACAATTCACGAAGTGCTGTCGCAAAACAGGGTAATAACCCAATCGCTGCTACGATTCAATGTCCGATCGATTAAACTATCCAATGGATGTTTAAGTGCTGCCCACATTAGGGTTTATGCTTTGTCATTCATCGTTAATTCAATGGATGTTTAAGTATCGCACTTTGTCATTCGTTGTGAAGGTTTAATCTCGTGAGTTATCGTAAAGGCTGTATTAGTTACTAACCTAGTTTGTGTGCATTGTTATTTAAACTAGGTTTCCAAGGCTAATCAGTAGGCTAAGCTCTGTTCATAGTAAATCTGCAAAGTGAGTCATTCTCTTTTTATCAAATTACTTTCAAAAAGCATGTTTATTTTCAAGGTTATAATTACAGGGATTAAGTCTTTGTAATCACCAAATTACAGCCGGTATGTGGGGTTTTGTATACATTACTTGATAAACGTCACTATTGGACAACGGGTTAGCCAATGAGTGATATGACCATAGTCACAGACACCATTGGACAATGAGGTTACCGATGGATGTTCGAGTGACAAATATCGTGGGTAGTTGGTTGATATCAGGAAACATTGTAATCGCTCTTAATATTGTAAATTATAAGAAACGGGTCGTTTTAGTAAAAAGAATGATTCACCAGTATTTCCCGCTGACAAAACCTTTTTCAAACATGTTTCAGGTGATCTGTTGTGATCCAGGAAAAGTGCCGTGAAGCACTACAAGCTTAAGGAAGTGGCTCAATATAAAATAAAGAAACATGTTTTGTAAAATAAAGATTTCTCAGTGAAATCATATGATTGTAAATTATCGGGGTTTTATCCCAAGTTGTAAACTAAAATAATCGGGAAATTGCAGTTTTAAAAAGATCCTGATGAAATCTTCCGCTGTCAACTTAATTAAATAAATACCATGGGATTTTCTGTCCCGCGGCTCCTGGAACTGGTCAAACTGGGTCGGGGGCCGTGACAGAAAAAGGTGGTATCAGAGCCACTGATTTAAGCCAATTAAGTATTTAGAAAATATTTAATTTTTACTAATTGCTATTCTGTGATTATTTGTTTTATTATTTGAATATTTGTGTACAGTATGGGTAAGCAAAAGCTTTCAAACATCTATCTTAAATTAGATAGGTCATCAAACGAGAAGGGAAGTTCATCCCAAACAAATTCCTCAAAACCCTATGCAAATCCTGAAGAAGGAATATTTGTTCGAAAAACACAATATGAGGAACCACTTTCTCCTAATAAAAGAAGTTTGATTAATAGGAAAAGTCAGGAGAAATTAAAGAAATCACAACCAAAAGAAAAGAGAGTTAATCAGAAAACCCAAGAACTAGGTAGTAACCCACCATGGGAAGACAATTTAGATGAAAAATGGGCAGATCTTTATATGCTAGCCACTGTAGCAGTAAATGCAAATCTTTAAATAATCTGACTCAAGTTTTAGCACCCTTATCACCTACAATCCAGAACCCTCATCCAGTAAATAAATAAGTTTTCAATAAACCCTTGTGTGTTTTAATTTTTCAGTTATCTTTGTATTAAATTAGTTACACGGTATGCAATAATATTTGAAGGTTATCTGTGAAATTTGGTTATAAAATTTTAACTTAGTATTTTGTGTATTTTGCATATCTGCTAAACAGCATGAATGACTTATCTGAAGCCCTTCAAAATCTAAATCTCTATCCGGTGAAAATAGAGGTTTCTAGAGACTTTACAGGGTACATAGCCGATGTAGAGGAACCCATGGAATTTAACGCTCCACCTCTAGAGAAACCCAAGCCTAAGAAAAGGAGAAGATTCGTGGGATGGAGGCGTGTGCGCAGAAGGAAACCCGCCATTAGGAAGATTCCCAAAATAGAAAATCCTTTAGACAAAGGGAAGGGGATTGAAGTCGGGGAAGGTTCTAGGCAGATGGAAATGCAGTTTGGGGAATATTCTAGGCAGATGGAAATGGAGTTTGGGGAAGGTTCTAGGCAAACCAAGATAGAAATTGGGGAAAGCTCTAGACAAATTGAGGAGTTACCATTTCAAGAGGAATTGGATCATGCATTAGAGAGCTGTGAAATTCTCAGGCCCATAAATAATAACCTCTACCCTTTTCCTGCTAAAAATCAACTTCCAATAAACTTGGAACCAGCAATCCCAGAACCTATAATCCACACCCAACCTCTAGGAATGGACGAGTGGTGGACGAACGACTGGCAGTTTCAAAATCTGCTCAACAGTCCTTATTCCTTTCTCCCTCAGTTTGACCTGGAACCTATACCAAATCCACCCATGAGCAATGAAAATTTAGCTGAACTCCGCCACTTTGGCGAAGAACTGGTGGATGCAGGAAATAGGATCAGAGAAGTAGGAGAACAGATCTCCTGGAAATACGACGAGAGGGAACGTCGTTACTGAAATATCAACTAACGAGGGATAGTAAGGATTATGAAACTGTGTTGTGTAATAATAAAAGTAAAATATAATCTTGTAAAATAACTACAAATAAAACCTTGTAAGATAAATGGTGTGTATTGACGCATATTATAAAATATAAAATGCAAATCGAGAAATCAATAATTTTGGCTTAATGCATGATATAAAATTTATATGATTGTTTTGTGTATGATTGTTATTTATTTGATACTAATAAATTATATATATATATATTAATTATCAGATGGAAAACGCTAATAATGAACCAGTTAATGAAGTTAACCAATCTGAGCAACATCCGGAAGATCAATTCATGACTAGGCAAGATATAGAAAATATCGTTGCTCAAGGGATAGCCAATGCTATTCCAGCAATACTTGCTGCTGCCCAGAAACCAGTTGAACCTCAACAAATTATTCCTAGCAAACGTATTTCTGAAGATAACTTCAGTAATAGCGTAAACAGAGGCGGTAATCATACTAATCACGATAATGATCCACGGCAGGCTCCGCTCCCTAAGAAAATGAAAGCTGCAACGCCTGGTTGCACTTTCAAAGAATTTCTTACTTGTAAACCCGCTGAATTTGCAGGTAATGAAGTAGCAAATGCAGCACTGCGTTGGTTAGAGAAAACTGAGGCAGTGATTACAATAAGTAAATGTGCCAAGGATGATCAAGTCATGTACGCATCAAATCTTTTCAAAGAAGGGGCGCTAGAATGGTGGAATACAGTACTGCAAGCCAAAGGAAGAAATATGGCCTATGCCATGAACTGGGAAGAATTTAAGAGTCTTGTAGAAAGAAAATTCTGTCCCGAATATGAAAAATATCAAATGGCAAATAAGTTCCTAAATCATCGAATGATGGGTGTAGATTGTCGCGGCTATACTTCAACATTCTTTGAATATGCTAGAGTGGTACCAACCCTGGCTTCGCCAGAACCGGTACTCATTTCTCGCTATATTTGGGGATTAATTAGCGAAATCTGCAATATCGTTAAAGCTGCGAGACCTCGTACTATTGACGATGCAGTGGAATTAGCTAACACCCTAACTGACGAACTGGTCCGCACAAGAGATGAAAACAGGAAAAAGGAACTGGCTCAGAAAATTACCCAAGGATTTCGTACGGGTAATAATAACAGTTTCAAGAGAAGAGGAACAGGGCAATCTTCAACTCTGCCATTCTGCAAAAATTGCAGAAAGAAACATTATGGAAGATACAATGTAACCTGCAACTTTTGCAAAATGGTAGGACATCGTGAAGAAGACTGCAAAAAGAAAACAAGGATCTGCTATAACTGTAGAGAAGCTGGGCATTTCAAAACAGAATGTCCTAAAGTAGTTAAACCAGCAGACAATAAAGCCAAGCCAGCTGATGGAGCTACCAAGAAGAATGTTCGAGCTTTTCAGTTGACTACTCAGGAAGCCGAGTTAATCCCTGATGTGATAGCTGGTACGTTCTTAGTTCACAACGTGTATGCAAAAGTATTATTTGACTCTGGTTCAAACCAAAGTTTTATCAATACTTCATTCTGCCAAGCTCTTAATTTACCCTTAACCAACACTAGGCAGATTTTTACAGTCGAAATGGCAGATGGGAATTCTGTTAAAATAGATCAGGTTTTGCGGGAAGAAAATATAGAACTTTCAGGTCATAAATTCTCTGCAAACCTGTTACCTATGAAATTAGCCGAATTCGATATTGTGTTAGGAATGGATTGGTTAGTAGCCAACCATGCTAGAATCCTTTGTGATAAGAACTCTATAGAGATTCAGGCACCCACTGGAGAAGTAATCATGATTACAGGAAATAAACCACGTAAACCCATGAAGTTCATATCAGTAATGAAAGTTGCTAGTTATGAACGAAAGCAAGGAATAGTATATATGATTTCAGTAATAATTAGTACTAAGGGTAAAGAACTTAAGGAGATTCCTGTAGTCTCAGAATACCCAGATGTATTCCCAGAAGAGTTACCAGGATTACCACCAGATAGGGAAGTAGAATTTAGGATTCATCTAATTCCCGGAACTACACCGATAGCCAAGGCACCTTATCGGTTAGCTCCTACAGAAATGTTAGAACTAAAAAAGCAATTAGATGAATTACTAAGTAAAGGTTTCATACAACCTAGTTCATCCCCGTGGGGAGCACCAGTGTTGTTTGTCAAGAAGAAGGATGGTTCGATGAGAATGTGTATTGATTATAGGGAATTAAATAAGGTTACAATTAAGAATCGATACCCATTACCTAGAATTGATGATCTTTTTGATCAACTTCAAGGAGCTAGATATTTTTCTAAGATCGACTTACACTCCGGATACCATCAATTGAAGGTACAAGAAGAAGACATGCCTAAAACTGCTTTCAGAACTAGGTATGGTCATTACGAGTTTACAGTCATGCCCTTCGGATTAACGAATGCTCCTGCTGCATTCATGGACATGATGAATAGAATCTGTAAACCGTATTTGGATAAATTTGTAATTGTTTTTTTCGACGATATACTTATTTATTCCAAAAGTCAGAATGAGCATTGTCAGCACTTGCATGCACTCTTAACTTTGTTAAGAAAAGAAAAACTTTACGCCAAATTCTCGAAGTGTGAATTTTGGCTACAAGAAGTGCAATTCTTAGGACACATGGTGAATCGCGAAGGTATTCATGTAGATCCTGCTAAGATAGAGGCAATTACCAAATGGAAGGTTCCGCAATCCGCAATGGAAATTAGAAGTTTTATAGGTTTAGCCGGATATTATAGACGGTTTATTAAGGATTTTTCCAAGATAGCTGTACCATTAACTAAGCTAACCTGTAAATCAGTTAAGTTTGAATGGGGACCTAAGAAAGAAGAAGCTTTTAGGATTTTAAAGCAAAAGTTAACCAATACTCCAATCCTAGCTTTACCAGAAGGGACTGAAGACTTTGAAGTTTACTGTGATGCTTCAAAACTAGGATTAGGATGTGTGCTAATGCAACGCAAGAAGGTAATTGCGTATGCATCAAGGCAATTGAAGAAGCATGAAGAAAACTATACGACTCATGACTTAGAATTAGGAGCCATAATTTTTGCCCTTAAAATTTGGAGACATTATCTGTATAGAGGTAAGTTTACTGTCTATACAGATCATAAGAGTTTAAGATATATATTTGGGCAAAATGAATTAAACATGAGGCAAAGGAGATGGATGGAAATCCTAAGTGACTACGACTGTGATATTCGGTATCACGAAGGAAAGGCAAATGTAGTTGCAGATGCTTTAAGTCGTAAGTACCATGAAAAACAACGACGAGTTCGTGCTCTTAGATTAAATCTATAGTTAGATTTAATGGAACAACTAAAGCATTTTCAAGAAACAGCAATCAAGGATGATGCTGAACGAATGAAAGGACAAATAAAAGAATTAGAACAAGGAGCTGTTGGAATTTGGAGATTCCACAAAAGCAGAATTTGGGTACCTAAGCAGGGAGAATTAAGAAATAAGATTTTAGAAGAAGCTCATAAATCTAGGTATACCATGCACCCTGGAAACAATAAAATGTACCAAGATTTAAGAAATAACTTCTGGTGGATAGGAATGAAAAAGGACATAGCTCGATATGTTTCTAAATGTCTTACTTGTTCACAAGTTAAGGCAGAACACCAGAAACCTTCAGGTCTACTACAGCAATTAGAAATGCCTGTATGGAAATGGGAACTCATAACAATGGATTTTGTTACTAAGTTACCCAAAACCAGAAAAGGTAATGATGCGATTTGGGTAATTGTGGATCGATTAATCAAATCAGCTCATTTTCTACCCATGAAGGAAACCTTTAGTATGGAAAGGTTAGCAAAATTGTATGTAGATGAAGTAGTGTCCTTACATGGAGTTCCACTCTCCATTGTTTCGGATAGGGATAGTCGTTTCACTTCCCATTTCTGGACTAGTTTCCAAGAAGCAATGGGAACTCGACTAAATTTGAGCACTGCATATCATCCTCAAACAGACAGACAAAGTGAAAGGACGATACAAACCTTGGAAGACATGCTTAGGTCATGTGTGATAGATTTTGGTGGAAACTGGGATGATCACCTACCTTTGATCGAATTCTCCTATAACAATAGTTATCATTCGAGCATAGAAGCTGCCCCATTCGAGGCACTATATGGAAGAAAGTGCAGAACTCCAGTTTGTTGGGCAGAAATAGGAGAAAGTCAATTGTCAGGACCGGAGATTGTGCAAGAAACCACTGATAAAATCACACAAATCAAGGAAAGATTAAAGACTGCTCGAGATCGCCAAAAGAGTTATGCAGACAATAGATGGAAGCCATTGGAATTCCAAGTGGGAGACAAAGTACTGTTGAAAGTTTCTCCTTGAAAGGAGTAGTTCGATTCGGTAAGAAAGGAAAGTTAAGTCCAAGATACGTAGGACCATTTTCAGTAATCCAACGTATAGGACCAGTTGCTTATCGTTTACAACTACCAGAAGAGTTAGCTGGAGTACATGACGTATTTCATGTATCCAACCTCAAGAAATGCCTATCAGACGAATCTTTAGTAATACCTCTTCAAGATATAGAGGTAAATGAAAAGTTAAAATTTGTTGAGAAACCTCTTCAAATTGAAGATCGAAAGATCAAGTTTCTCAAACACAAACGACTAGTTCTAGTCAAAGTCAAGTGGGATTCAAAGAGGGGAGCTGAATACACTTGGGAGCTGGAATCAGAAATGAAGCGAAAGTATCCTCACTTATTCCAATAGATCTCGAGGACGAGATTTTTATTAAGGTAGGGAGAATGTAATAACTCTCACCAAAACTATTGTTTATTGTTATATTTGGATCAATAGGAAACCCTAATTAAAACAACCAAGTGATTCTGCATAAACCCTAAAATTTTCAGAATAATCGAAATCAGGATCAGGGCCCCTAAAACTCAGGGGGGTAAAACCTAGTCGGTAATATCCAAACAGTTTTACGTGTATAACGAATTTGCATGCGAGACCAACTCAGCTAAGCTACTTGTACACGAGGCTACCCTATGGAAGTAGGGTATCCCTCGTGCCACGCGAGAGGTCCTCGCGCCACGCGAGAGGTCCTCGCGCCACGCGAGAGGTCCTCGCGCCACACGAGGGCGCGGTTTTTCAAGTATAAATATAGGGGTCTGTTACCTGCAATTGTGCGTTAGTTTGACGTTCAAAGTCATTTCGTACACTGAGATATTGTAGAAACAATCCTAAAACACACACAATTCACGAAGTGCTGTCGCAAAACAGGGTAATAACTCGATCCCTGCTACGATTCAATGTCCGATCGATTAAACTATCCAATGGATGTTTAAGTGCTGCCCACATTAGGGTTTATGCTTTGTCATTCGTCGTTAATTCGATGGATGTTTAAGTATCGCACTTTGTCATTCGTTGTGAAGGTTTAATCTCGTGAGTTATCGTAAAGGCTGTATTAGTTACTAACCTAGTTTGTGTGCATTGTTATTTAAACTAGGTTTTCAAGGCTAATCAGTAGGCTAAGCTCTGTTCATAGTAAATCTGCAAAGTGAGTCATTCTCTTTTTATCAAATTACTTTCAAAAAGCATGTTTATTTTCAAGGTTATAATTACAGGTATTAAGTCTTTGTAATCACCAAATTACAGCCGGTATGTGGGGTTTTGTATACATTACTTGATAACCGTCACTATTGGACAACGGGTTAGCCAATGAGTGATATAACCATAGTCACAGACACCATTGGACAATGAGGTTACCGATGGATGTTCGAGTGACAAATATCGTGGGTAGTTGGTTGATATCAGGAAAAATTGTAATCGCTCTTAATACTGTAAATTATAACAAACGGGTCGTTTTAGTAAAAAGAATGATTCACCAGTATTTCCCGCTGACAAAACCTTTTTCAAACATGTTTCAGGTGATCTGTTGTGATCCAGGAAAAGTGCCGTGAAGCACTACAAGCTTAAGGAAGTGGCTCAATATAAAATAAAGAAACATGTTTTGTAAAATAAAGATTTCTCAGTGAAATCATATGATTGTAAATTATCGGGGTTTTATCCCAAGTTGTAAAATAAAATAATCGGGAAATTGCAGTTTTAAAAAGATCCTGATGAAATCTTCCGCTGTCAACTTAATTAAATAAATACCACGGGATTTTCTGTCCCGCGGCTCCTGGAACGGGTCAAACTGGGTCGGGGGCCGTGACATTGGAGATATCACAAACTGTTTTTGATTTTTGTTTAAAAACTCAAGTTTCAAACTAATGAACTTGTTTTATTTTCAGAAACACAATCAGCATACTCAGATTTTGAAACTCAGCTTCTCAGACATCGGTTGTCGAAAATAAAGCAGAAATCAAAATCTTTTTGAATTTTTCTGAAACATAAAACAGTAAAGAAATATTTACAAACATATTTACAGACAATATTTTTTTTTGAGTTTGCGTTAGAGGATCATATCAGTTTTTGACAAGTCACAAGTACCGTTGAGCTTAGTTACACATTAAAAATTAAACAATTCACTTAGATTGTCGATATACTGATCCACTTAAATTTTCACACAAATTTCAACTGATTCAGGATACGAATTAGGTGTATTAAGAACTTAAACTCATTCATGAGTCCCACCTCTTGAATATACTCCCGTATCCAGATCCCAATATTCAGTCTTACAGGTGAGTATACCTAGATGATATCTGTAAAGGGTTAAGTTGCGAGGGCCGTGAGAGCTCAGGCTATTGCTTCCGCAAAATCAGAGAGATGACGGCTTCGACTTTTAGGTGTGTCCCCTTTAGAGGATCTTTTCTTCAACAGCACATGATTAGCATTTTTCAATGTTTCATCATTTTTTATGTTGAGGGCGATGCTATAGTTCAAGCAAGCAGAAAGTATTATACGGGGACTAGGCCATTGCTTCCGCAAAATCAGAAGTCCCGGGATAATACCCCAGATATCACTAAGCATAAAGACCTAGTATCTCAGAAAGAGGGGTCCTTCAAACGAGATTTCAGGGGTTACCTATATATCCAAGTAGTGTTCCCCACAATAAGCAAGTTTGAATTTATGTTTATATCCCGAAAAAGTTTACTAAATGTATAAAAACCTATCAGCATATCATCAGTGAGACTGTTTAACGCTATATATCATTACATTTCTTTAGCATACTGTAACTGTCTACTGATGTACTATCATTTCCTCTTTTTACACAAAAACTCAATTTTGAATTTTATCATGTTTTTGGCTTTTTCAAATTTTCAAATGTTTTTGTATTTTCTGACAATATTACTCTCCCTAAAATGCAAAATCATTTAAAGAAAATTTTGATAACCGATACTGATAGCTTTGTCTCGCCATCCATTTTCTGCATCTTATGCTCTGTTTTGCAGAAAATATAACACACCCCCATGATTTACAACACATTGATCTTTACAGTTTGAAAACCGTTTTTCAATAATGTGAAATTAATCATGTTTGTTCAGCCGTGAGGGTTTCGGTGTATTCAATCAACAAATTTTTGTAAATTTTAAATTTTTGACAAATTTAAAAACAAACATATTTTTGGTTTTTAAATTTTTCAATTTTTAGGGTTTTTGAAATATTGTTTATTTAAGTACAGAAAACAAACAAACTCCCTGTTTCAACCATCACAGGGTTCAGCAGCCTCCTCTTCTTGTTGTGCCAGGCTGCTCCGAATACCATTTTCACAATCTTCAGTTTTCTTGAGCACCTGCACATTCAGACTACTTGATTACTTGAACAATTTAGCCCAGCTCTGTTTGACCTTAGGCATTTTCAACACAATATGCTTCATTCAATTTCAGAAAATCTTTATCATTTTGAACAAAGACTTTTTCAACTTTGACTTTAACTTTCTCATCTTTTACCGAAGTCACTTGTTTCTTAACATTCCATGTTTGACCTTTTGGAGTACCTCTTTTGTAAAAATGTGACTCTTTTTGAACTTTTTGATTTTGAACAACAACTTTTGGTTTCCAAAACTCTTGGGGTTTTGTCATATCAACTGATGTTTTCCAACGTTGAGTTGTTCTGAATCTGGGTGTGTGAGAATTCCAGGTCTGTCTTGAATCGAACCTATTCGGGTTTGATTTCCAAGTTCGGTTCGAAACAAACTTGTTTGTGTTGTACCTCCAAGTTTGTTTTGAATCAAATCTGGTTGACCTGTGTTTCACATCTTCAGATTTCTGTTTCTCAACATTTTCAGACTTCTTTTTGTCAACATCAACAGGTTTCAGATTCGGACACTTTCGTGCAACATGTCCAATTTGATCACATTTGAAACATGTTCTCTTAGACACATCTTTGACCTGTGGTTGTTGCTTTTTCTTTTGAGCATAGAACTCTTCATTAGACTGACGCCTAAATTGGAGTTCTTTCTCTTCTTCTGAACTTGTTCCATGAACAAAATTCATCTTTGCCTGATAATTAGGCGTCTCATTTTTATTTCGACTTTGTTTCTTCTTATAACCCAACCCAGCCTTCATGTTTTTCTTCTTGTAACCAGGTTTGTTATAAAAAATTTTGTGACACTTTCCAGCAAACTTTGAAATTTCAGATTTTTCAATTTCAACCATCTTGAAAACTTTATCAACTTTTTCTGAAATCACATTCGAATCGGGAATACAACATCTAAGAATAATTTGTCCGATCCAATCATGGTATAAACCAATCCTTTTGAATCATCATTCAAATTTTTCTCGGATTTTGAGTTTTTCAGATATCCATCATGAAAATTACCTTCATTTTCATCCTGTGATTTAGATTTACCTGTTTCAACTGACTCTTCTTTCAACACACTTTCAACGACCTTACCTACCACCTCTGAATCACTAGAATAATCAGATTTGGAATAGGTTACGTCAATGTTGTCTGGCAATTGATCTACCATGTTGAAAGCTTTTTCGACCTTTTCATCATCATAAAATGCAAACTTTTCCGGTGGAGGAACTTGATGAAACTCTGAGCCAATACCTTTCTTGTTTTGCTCAGAATCTTTTCCATCCGGTTTTATGTTGAAAATTCTTTCAAGCACATATGACGACACGCGATAACTTTTTAATTTGTTGTTATCCTATTCTAAATCAGCAATCTGACGCTTTAGCTTAGCAACATCCTCAATGTAGGAATTTACAACATGTTGTTTTATTTCATACTGTCGCTTAAGCTCATTAGTTGTTTCAGAACAGTAATTCAATCTTGATTGAGCAAATTTCATTTCACTCTTCACCTTTTCATATGACTCTTTTGTGATGTGATATGCCAATTTTATTGAATCATATTCTTTCTTCATTTCTTGACAAACATTTTCTTTTTGATCACATTCTTCTGTCTTTTTCAAAACTTCATTTTCCTTTTCTAACTTTTTACATTTTTCTGAAAGTTTTTCATCATTATCTTTCAAAACTTTTTCGTTTTCTAACATTTCTTTGTATTTATTTTTGAAAACTTCTTCAATTTTAGTAAATTCAAGATCTCTTGTTCTGAACCTTTCGTCTTTTTCAGTACAAGAACTGCATGGTTCCATCAATTTCTTGCACTGTTCAACAGTTTTTAAGATTTCAGAATCAGAAATTACCTCAGTGATTGGCACTTCGGTGTATGCTGCAGTCTCTGTCTGGTCAGCATCATTCTTTTGTTTTTCTTCAATACCAACTTCAGTATCACCAGCATCACCAGCTTCCAAATTCTCATTCTTCACTTCAATCGAACTTTCAAACTTCTTCTCAGCTTCTTCAACCTGCTGTTCTTCAGTAACTGCTTCTTTCACAACTTCTTCATTCACAACAACTTTTTCTATCTTCACATCTTCCTCTTTAACTGCTTCGACTTTGACTTCCTCAGCTACCTTCTTCAAATCTTCAACCATACACTCAACATTCTTCTTCATTCTTTCTTCATCCCTCTTCCTCAAACTTGAAGTCATGACATCTCTTAACAGTTTTTCAAACTTCTTCACATAAGTTTTGTCTTTTCCAACATTTGTATAGTATTCGACGGACAGAGGAATTACTAGAAGAACATCATCATAAACTATGTCCTTCTTGGGAACAACGGGTTCTCCATTTCTGTTGACATAGCACTCTCGTTTCTTATCCTATCTCTTATTACTCACAGCATCTTCATACTCTTCTTGCATATCATCCATTCTGCTCCAAGCAATGCTTCTTTCTCTGCATGTTTTCTCACTTAGAATCTCTTCTCTGGTTTTTTCTTTGATTTCAGCTACAAAAACATAATGTTTACTCTTTGATGGATTTCTGCCATGAGCTGTACTTCGATTATCAACACGATCTTCTTCTGGAAGAATCTGACTCCAATCAAATCCTTCGTCATCATGGATTACAGCACAGGCTCTTGACTTATCTCTGGGTTTATCTTCAATCATTTTCGGCTCTTCTTTGCTTCGGTGGTAGATAGCCTTTCGGTAATAATCATCATTGAACGGATGTTCATTTCCACCAACTGCAGAATTATTGCACTCTCTCTTGAAATAACCTTTTTGATTACATTTGAAGCAGATCACTTTGGACTTATCAAATCCAAGTTTTGTTGATGGACCACCTAATGATTGTTTCCCAGTAATCTCTATGTATCTCTGAGCTCTGCGGATGCAACTTGCCAAGCACCAGCGAATATCAATAAGTTCCATTTCTTCCGGATTGATCTGGTCGTAGTCTTCTTTGGTCAACTCTGAGTTACCAATTTTACCTACAACTAGACCTTCATACGATTCCAGAACAGATGCAAGAATGCTCATTTGCTGTTTAGCTGAGTTGATGCTCATTGCCAGAGAATTCTTCAGTTTGAGAGCAATGTTGCACAGTATCTCCTCTGATTCTTCAGAATTAGCTTTTGAAGAATATGAATGATAACCCGGATCATAACTTGATGAGCTTTTCTGAGGTTCTTTTGTCCTCTCACCACTGAATGCTGTCTTTGGTGATTCTCCAACTTTCACCGAAGGTAAATTACCTTTGTAATAAAGACTGACATTCTGTTGTTGCGAAGAACTGCTCATCTTGTTCTGCTTTTGCAATTCAAGCTCATGACTTTCTATCTTTTCAATCAAGACATCAAGAGAAATTGTATCATATAAAGCATCATTTTTCAATATGAACACAAATGTTTGCCACTGATCAGCTCGTGGTAACGCTTCTATGATCTTATCAATTATTTCTTCTCGAGTTTTAACAATGCCAAAACGATCAAGTTCAATTTTTAGATGACCAAATCTCTCTATCATTTGTCTAACTGATTCACCTTTCAAACTATCAAACAAATCAAATTCTTTCTTTAATAATGCAATTTTATTTTTCTTGATTTGTTTACCCCCTCAGCTTTTCACTCGTAAAGCTTCCCAGATAGATTTCGATGATCCGTCATGTTGCAGTAAAGCAAACATATCATTTCTGATTGATGATTGAATTAAAGCAATCATTCTCTGTTCAGCTGAGAATCCTGCTTTGTCTTCTTTGGATAAACCTTTCAGAGGGAGATCTTCTCCTTTATCATCAGCCGACCTCTTATACCCAAATTCCAAATAGAACCAGCTTTCATGAGCATAAGCTTTTGCCCAGTTGATGAACCGATCTTTCCACCAAGTATAATCTTCAATGCTTTCCAGAGTTGGTGGTTTTGAATGTGTGCCATAGAAGTTATCATGTTTAATGTTCTCATTGATCGCTTTTGTAATGGTTTTTGGTGTGACAGTTGAGATTTCGGAAGACTCGAATGTAAACGCGTTGTAGAACGTATTGTAGAACTCTTCAGCCATGATGTGAAATTCTTGAATTACCTGGAGACAAAAACAATCAAACAAACACAATCAGTTTAAACAATATCAAACAACTTGAAATAAACTGACACTCAGTTGACGTGAAATAATCTTGACGTGAAATGTCCACTTTCAAACGGAATAGTGATCTCAAGCGGAATCACTTTGGTGCGGAATAGTGATTTCACACGAAATACCCTGCTAAACAACTTCAAACGAAATCAGTACTTCAAACGGAATCACATGTTTCAAGCGAAATCTTCAAACGGAATTACACTTTAAAGCGGAATAGCTGATTTAGTGTGAACCTTTCAAACGGAATTACCAATTTCAAGCGGAATCAACTGTAATTCAAACGAAATTAGTAATTTCGTGTGAAATTGCCTCAACTTTTCAAGCGAAATCAGATGCTTCGTTCAAACAGAATTAGCTTTTTGGCCCATTTTTGTCACTTTTAATCTGAATTTAGGTCTGATTCTTTCAAGGGTTTATTAAAACACTGTTTCGCATATAATGTATGAAATTCAATCCATTTTGTCCGTAAAATCTTGTGAATTTTGAAAAAGAAGGTGTAGAAGTCAGAAATCTTTGAAATCAAGCTAAACTATTTCTCCTGAGCTCTGATACCACTTGTAGGATCGTTGTGCGGCCTGAATGAGTCATTCAGAAGAGTTTTGGATCCGAATCAAAGGCGGAATCAATGAAACGGACGCTCGATTCAATTATAATGTCTCTATTATTGATCTAACACTGATTTACAACCTGGATACGATTCGGCAGAGCTTCGCTACTCAAGTCCGGAAGTTACAAATGACAAACCAAGTGCACCTATATATAGTGGAGTGATTTCGTTTGAAATGACCAAGTGTCATTTCAAGCGAAATTAACAAAGTTAATTTCGTTTGAAATGCCCCTTGGTTGTTTCAAGCGAAATTACCAACAAATACATAAATCTCAGTTTCTAGCACCCGAGCACTGGTTTATCCTATCCTATTACATGACTCGATACAAGACGAAGTCGACAGACATAGTGCACTAACAAACTCATTCACATATCTTTTTACCGGTAAATCAATGACAAAGATTTAGTACTCATGCTCCGCCCGTGTTCCATGGATTGATATCTGGTTCTTATCCATACTTTGCTACATATATGACAGGATAAACTTGTCCTTTTGTGTGTGTTTTAATGTTAAGGTATAAATCAATTTTATAAATATTAAAACCGAGTTCGTGTGTAAAATTCATTGTAAAAACATGTATATATACGCACACGTCAGATGCCTTCTCGATCGTCCACTTTTTGAGGAAGTGGGTTGGGTTTCGGGTTCAGTTTGGGTTTCGGGTTCAGTTTGGGTTTCGGGTATGGTTTAGGTTTCGGGTGTGTTTTGGGTTTGGGGTATGTTTTGGGGAAAAATGGGAGTTGGGAATAATATCCGTAAAAACCTAGAATCGATGGCGTGGTCGGATAAGGGGAACTTGGGGTGCTAGGTGGCATCGGATAATATCTCTTCGATAACGGTCTTCTTGCTCGTTGTTGGGATTGTTTGGTGCACTTTGCCAAAACAGATGGTTGGGATTCCACACGTTTTGGTTGTTGGGAAACATTGTGCGATTATGACAAAAAAAGTGTAAAGATTTTGGATAAAGAGTAGAGGAAGAAGAGATGAAAAATATAGAAAAAGGGTAGGGTATTTATAGGTAAATTATGAATTTTAAACTTATTTTTTTTAAGTTACTGTTGATCAACGGTATAGTTGACCAACATTCCCTCGATCCGTTCAATCTTCGCTCGTTAGCACGATGGCGGAGGGTGTTTAGCGTCCCCTCGATAACTGTGGGGGGGGGGGGGGGGGGCTGGTGGTGCCCCAGGACGCTATAAAACGATGACATGGCAGGGTGGTGCTAAGCCGCACCCTATGGCCTAATAGTTTCACTAGTTTTTCACCCCACCCTTAATTATCTTTTAAGAATTATCCATTCATTTAGATCATTTTTATATAAACTTATTTACTTAAATAATTAAATGAAATCACACTAATATTAAAATAATAATGCATTAATATTAAAATTCCTCAATTAAAAATACAATAAACATAAAAGTCCTAGAATAAAAACACGTTAAAATTAAAAGTCTAAAAATAAAAATATATTAATATAAAACTAAGGCATTTATGAAATAAATCATTATCGAATCAAATTTTTTTTATGGTTGGGTATCTGTTTATCCACCTTGTCCATGGTGTCACCTTTCACCCCAAGCACCATAAGATCAACGTCATCAGACTTTTGTTGTTTGAGGGACGACAATTGTTTGATACTCTCATCGAGTTTATCTATATTGGCTTCGACATCCACTTGACTCAAAGACAAACCCGCAACTCTGTTTTTTGCTTTTGCACGATCTCTCCCAATAGGGCGAGTTGCATCAACCGGATCATCCGGAATATCAAACTTATCGTCCAAATAATTTAATTTAAAATGGGACCGCGCATCCGAACCTACGTGGGTGGACGATACGCCCTTCTACCATTTGGATCGTGGCTCCCGCACGTCCATATGAAGGACAAAATGCTACTTTGTGCTTTCACTTAAAATTTGCCCGGTTGATCCATTGAGGGGACTTTATCTTGTTTATAGATTTTGTGTGCATCAATAAGCAAATATATTTACACCACTCGCTCAACCACCGCATTGGTTGGCGAGGTTGTTAAAGATGCCACTAAAAGTGGTTACTTTTCTCGGCATTTCTCTCCATTTATCGGAAATTTGATCCGGATTGCAGTAAGGATCATGTTCCATGATGTTGTGGAAGATTTCACAAACAAATTTCCAAAAATTGGTTCCATTTTGATGATCCTGTGAAACATAATATAAAATAAATGATAATATACTAAGAACATAATATATAAAAAATGTAACATATTAAAAACACAATATATGAAAAATGATAATATATTAAAAACATAATATATAAAAAATGTAACATATCCAAAACATAATATATAAAAAAATGTGATATATTAAAAACTTAACATAAATAAATCATAATTTAGTAAAAGCGTAATATAAATATGAAATAATAGATAATACTGGTATCCGGGTTTTTCGAGATGCCACCCAAGCACGCGCCAAAGCGACGGAGTCGTCCACCTCATCTTCCATGTTTTTCAACGCGTTGGGCATCGTCCACATTCTTTTTATGCTTTTTTTTGTTGTTGGCGGGAGGGACCTTTTGTATCGGTTGTACAAAGTCGGGTTGAGTTTCGGGTATGGCAGTTTTTGAATTTTGCGTGTTTAGTTGGTATTGATAACAAAAATTCGCCGCTTGAGCTAGTTATAACACAGCCAACGAAGAGGTAATTGTTGGGTTTAGAGTTTGGTGTGTTGGGGGTATTTGGTGAGCTTCAGTAAGTGTTGTTCAGATCCATGTTGCTTCAAGGAAATGGCTTAGAAAAAATATGCAGAGTTTTACAATTTTGAAAGAGAAAGAGAAAAGAGGGTTGAAAGTGTATGCTTTGTTTAGAGCATTCACAATTGATCATTCATTCACATCTCTATAATTATACTAAAAATTACTATCTTTTCACTCTCTTTTTTAATTAAGTAATATTTTTTTCTACTTTTATCATTATCTTTTCTCTTTTCTCTTTCCTCGGCTTATAGTCACTTCCAAAAATATTAAAGAAATATAAAAGGTGAGCAGTGTTTTTTTTTTCAAATTTACTGATAAAGAGTAACATTTTTCTTTCTCCTCTCTCAAAACCACATACACCCACTCTATATAATATAGAGGATCAAATGCGAATGCCGTTAAAAATTGAAATGGTAAGTGGGGTAATATAGAGAAAATTATGAAATTAGCTAAGAAAATCGTTGACTTGCGAAAATAGCCATTTCAGGCGTCCTTGGAGCAGGGCATCACAGATTAGGAGGGTTGTTATGCATCTGCAGGTCTTAAAGACGCGTCAGCCAATAATCAAGCGACACGTGTCCCAATGATTGGGTTTGAAAAGTGAAGACCCCTCCAAGGCGTCTACGAGACGCATCCACTTTAGCTTGCGTCTGGCTTAGTGTGATGCGTCTGGCTGGGTCCAATTTTCGATGCGTCGTTGAGAGTCTTTGGAAGCGTCTGCCAAGGTATCACGTGTCAGCTTTTGGATGCCTCTTCAGACTCTTCCAATGCGTCCAAAGACGCTTCCCTTATCAGCTTTTGGATGCGTCTGCAGCTTCTTCGTATGCGTCTAAAGACGCTTCCCTTGTCAGCTTTTAGATGCGTCTGCTGATGCTTCGTATGCATCTAAAGACGCTTCCCTAGTCAGATTTCAGATGCGTCCTAACACGGTTTCTTATTCGTCTATAGACGCCTCTACTTATGCGGCATAAGATGCTACACGTGTCAACCGAAGACCTGTTCAGACGCATGTAATGCGTCGGTAATCAGAAAAGTACACATTTGACTCTTTAGTACTGACAGACGCATTGTGAGGAGTCTCGAGACGCTTTAGAGAAAAAATTAGTTTTCGTTTTTATTTATTTTATGTATTACACGTTTTTTAGATTGTAGGTACCAGTACCATTACTCAAAACATTTTACAAAATTTGATCTCCAAATTTTTACAAAAAATATATATCTTCATATTTTTTTTCTCTATTGATATGGCAGTCAGATTTGTCGTTTACTGTGGTGGCAAGTGGGAAGTCGTTGATGGGAGGCTTGAGTACGTGCTCGAACCAGATTCTGTTAGAAAAAAGTTTTGAAACTTCTACTACAAATTCTTATAACACGTTTTTAAAAAATCTTAGTGAGTCAACATGTCTTCAAAACATCACACGTTTATCTTACAAAATGTCAAGTTTTAGCGATCCCATTGATATAATTAATGATTCCGATCTTACTTTTTTTTCAATATTGCGGAAAGAAACCCTCATGAGTTGTTTAAATTATATGTGGTGCAAGAACTTGGTGTTGGTTCATCTGCGGGTTCTTCCAATTATTTTAAATGTCCCGATCTTAACGTACATGTTTTTCCTGAAGATGAATGTAACGCAACAGATAAATCTAGAGTTACTGATAATGTTAATTGTCCTCTTGAAAATAAAAGCCAGTTTTACATAGGTTATATTTTCCGTAACAAGAAGGAAATGAAAATAGAATTAGGAAAAATGTGTCTTTCCAAAATTTTTTTCGTATAAAGTAGACAGATCATCCAAAACTCGTTACAAAGTATCTTGTATTGATGAGAATTGCCAGTGGAATTTCAAGGCAGCGAGTCGGGAATCTTGTGATGTTTTTTACGTTAAACATTTTAACAACAAACATACATGTTCTAAGACGCAAACATATCCACATATGCGTCAAGCAAACCCAATGGTGGTGGGTAGCTTATTAAAAGAACAATTCAAAGATTGTGGACGGATATACCGTTCGATAGAAATTGTAAAGGATTTTAGGATTAAAGAAAAAGTCAATTTATCATACATGCAAGCATGGCGTGGGAAATGTAACGCATTAGAACTTTTGCAAGGTAGTTCGTCAAGTTCTTTTGCCGAACTTCCCGTCTATTGTTATAACTTGGAGAAGGCTAATCCAGGAACAGTGACACACATACGCACTGATTCTGAAAGTCGTTTTGAAATGTTATTTATCGCCATAGGTGCGGTGGTAAGTCAAACACTCTATTAAATGTTACACTAAAATATAAATAAATAAATAAAATTTTCCACAAAAATTTAACAATATCGTATTGCTTTCAGATTCGGAGCTTTCTCAGAAATTTAAGACCGCTTATTATCATAGATGCGGCCCACTTGAAGGGTGAATTTAAAGGAACAATGTTTTTGGCTGTTTGCATGGACGGAAACAATCAGATTTTGCCTATTGGTTATGGCATTGGTAAATTTGAAGACGGTGATTCGTGGACGTGGTTCCTTTCAAAATTGAAAGAATGCATCGACGAGCATCCAGATTTGGCAATCATTTCTGACCGGGCAGCTTTTATACAATTAGCCATACGGGTTGTGTTTCCAAGAAGCTTTCAAGGGTTATGTTGTCGTCATTTGATGGTCAACCTTTGTTTACCGTAAAAAAAGGAATATGAGAGTTTTTGGTGGAAGGCTTGCAAATCTTACAGGATATCCGATTTTCAAGAATCATTCAACTCGCTATGTGCCGCTATTCCAAGATTACGGAACATTCTTATAGAAATCTGGTTTGACAAATGGTCAAGAGCACATTGTCCAGCCAGAAGATATCATTACATGACATCTAACAGCGCTGAATCTATGAATGCTTTATCAAAACATGCCCGAAAAATTCCAATAACCCAACTCATAGAATTTTTTCGACAGTCTGTCCAAAAATGGTTCTATGATCGCCGGAACGAGGGAATTCAAGGCGAACACATGCTTACAACGTGGGCTCAAAAAAAATCAAGGCAAAGTTGATGGTTCTCGTTCGTGGATGGTTGCTGGAATTGCTCAGAACAGTTTTGACGTTGATGACGGTGGAAAGAGAGGTTTAGTTGACTTCTCTAATGGAACATGCAGTTGTCGGGTTTGGCAAGTATCTGGGTTACCTTGCGGGCACGTTATTGCAGTATCTAGTTGTCGGGTTTGGCAAGTATCTGGGTTACCTTGCGGGCACGTTCCATTAGATCTAATTGTAGATTTTACCTGAGAGCACGAACTCGTCGTTGTTTTTCATGATACTTACGACTTAAGGCATCTGCAACTACATTTGCCTTTCCTTCGTGATACTGAATATCACAGTCGTAATCACTTAGAATTTCCATCCATCTTCTTTGCCTCATGTTTAACTCTTTTTGCCCAAATATATACCTTAAACTCTTATGATCTGTATAGACAATAAATTTACTTCCGTACAGATAATGTCTCCAAATCTTAAGGGCAAAAATTACAGCTCCTAATTCTAAGTCATGAGTCGTATAGTTTTCTTCGTGCTTTTTCAATTGCCTTGAGGCATACGCAATCACCTTCTTGCGTTGCATCAGTACACATCCCAATCCTAATTTTGAAGCATCACAATATACTTCAAAATCTTCAGTTCCTTCTGGTAATGCTAAGATTGGAGCATTGGTTAATTTATGTTTCAAAATTCTAAAAGCTTCTTCTTGTTTAGGTCCCTATTCAAACTTAACTGTCTTACAGGTTAGCTTAGTTAATGGTACAGCTATCTTGGAAAAATCCTTAATAAACCGTCTATAATATCCAGCTAAACCTATAAAACTTCTAATTTCCATTGCGGATTGTGGAACCTTCCATTTGGTAATCGCCTCTATCTTAGCAGGATCTACATGAATACCTTCATGATTCACCATGTGTCCTAAGAATTGCACTTCTTGTAGCCAAAATTCACACTTCGAGAATTTAGCATAAAGTTTTTCTTTTCTTAACAAAGTTAAGAGTGCATGCAAGTTCTGACAATGTTCGTCCTGACTTTTTGAATAAATAAGTATATCGTCTATGAAAACAATTACAAATTTATCCAAATACGGTTTACAGATCCTATTCATCATGTCCATGAATGCTGCAGGTGCATTCGTTAATCCAAAGGGCATGACTGTAAACTCGTAATGACCATACCTAGTTCTGAAAGAAGTTTTAGGTATGTCTTCTTCTTGTACCTTTAATTGATGATATCTGGAGCGTAAATCTATTTTAGAAAAATATCTAGCCCCCTGAAATTGATCGAATAGATCATCAATCCTAGGTAATGGGTATCGATTCTTAATTGTAACCTTATTCAATTCTCTATAATCAATACACATTCTCATTGAACCGTCCTTTTTCTTTACAAACAACACTGGTGCTCCCCACGGGGATGAACTAGGTTGTATGAATCCTTTGCTTAGTAATTCATCTAATTGCTTTTTCAGTTCTAACATTTCTGTGGGTGCTAACCGATAAGGTGCCTTGGCTATCGGTGTAGTTCCTGGAATTAGATGAATTCTAAATTCTACCTCCCTATCTGGTGGTAACCCTGGTAATTCTTCTGGGAATACATCTGGGTATTCTGAAACTACAGGAATTTCCTTAAGTTCTTTACCCTTAGTATTAATGATTACTGAAATCATATATACTATTCCTTGCTTTCGTTCATAACTAGAAATTTTCATTACTGAAATGAACTTCATGGGTTTACGGGGTTTATCTCCTGTAATTATAATTACTTCTCCAGTAGATGTTTGAATTTCTATGGAATTTTGATCACAAAGAATTCGAGCATGGTTGGCTACTAACCAATCCATTCCTAGTACAACATCGAATTCAGCTAACTTCATAGGTAATAGAGTTGCAGAAAATTTATGACTTAAAAGTTCTATTTCTACATCTTGCAGAACCTTACCTATTTTAACTGAATTCCCATCGGCCGTTTCGACTGTAAAAATTTGCCTAATGCTGATTAAAGGTAAGTTAAGAGCTTGGCAAAATGAAGTATTTATAAAACTTTGGTTTGCACCAGAGTCAAATAATACTTTTGCATATATGTTGTGAACTAAGAACGTACCAGCTATCACATCTGGAATGAGTTCTGCTTCTTGAGTGGTTAGCTGGAATGCTCTGGCATTCTTTTTAGTAGCCCCGTCAGTCGTCTTGGCTTTGTTGTCTGCTGGTTTAATCAATTTAGGACATTCTGTTTTTAAATGTCCTACTTCTCCACAATTGTAACAAATTGTGGATTTCTTCCTGCAGTTTTCTTCACGATGTCCTATAGTTTTGCAAAAATTGCAGGTTATATCGCATCTTCCATAATGTTTCTTTTTGCATTTCCTGCAGAATGACGGAGTTGAAAATTGCCCTGTTCCTCGTCTCTTGAAGCTATTATTATTACCCGTACGAAATCCTTGGGTAATTTTCTGAGCTAATTCCTTTTTTCCTGTTTTCATCTTGAGTGCGTACCAGCTCATCCGTTAGGGTGTTAGCTAATTCCACAGCATCGTCAATAGTGCGAGGTCTCGCAGCTTTAACGATGTTACGGATTTCACTAATCAACCCCCAAATGTAGCGAGAAATGAGTACCGGTTCCGGCGAAGCCAGTGTTGGTACCACTCTAGCATATTCAAAGAATGTCGAAGTATAACCGCGACAATCTACACCCATCATACGATGGTTTAGGAACTTATTTGCCATTTGATCTTTTTCATATTCGGGACAGAATTTTCTTTCTACAAGACTCTTAAATTCTTCCCAATTCATGGCATAGGCCCTATTTCTTCCTTTAGCTTGTAACACTGTGTTCCACCATTCTAGTGCCCCTTCTTTGAAAAGATTTGAAGCGTACATGACCTGATCGTCCTTGTCACATTTGCTTATGGTAATTACTGCCTCAGTTTTCTCTAACCAACGCAGTGACGCAGTTGCTCCCTCATTGCCTGCAAATTCAGTGGGTTTACAGGCAAAAAATTCTTTGAAAGTGCAACCAGGTGTTGCGGCTTTCATTTTCTTAGGGAGCGGAGCTTGCCGTGGTTCATTATCATGATTATTATGATTACCGCCTCCATTTACACTATTACTGGAGTTATCTTCAGAAATACGTTTGCTAGGAATGATTTGTTGAGGTTCGATTGGATTTTTAACAGCAGCAACTATTGCTGGAATAGCATTGGCTATTTCCTGAGCAATGATATTTTCGATATCTTGCCTAGTCATATATTGATCCCCAGGGTGTTGCTCAGATTGATTAACCTCATTAACTGGTTCGTTATCAATGTTTGCCATCTGATAATTAATTTATAGATAAATAATTAGTATAAAAGAAATAATCCAACGTCACAATTAATTGCACATAATCACGAAAACAGATATAAATAAAATTGTAAATTTTCTAAAATTTCATTTGTTTTATTATATCATGCTTCTATATACAACCATTTTATTATTTATTTTACACATACTGATTTTATTATTACTATTACACAATAACAGTTTCATAACCTACTGTCTTTCGTCATTTGTTTTCCTAAAAACGAAGCTCCCTTTCATCATACTTCTATGCAATTTGTCCCCCTATTTCCCGGATTCTATTTCCCGCATCCATTAACTCTTCGCCAAAATGGCGAAGTTCTGCTAAATTCTCGTTACTCATGGGTAGATTTGGTAATGGTTCCGGGTCGAACTGAGGAAGAAAGGAATTAGGACTGTTGAGCAAGTTTTGGAATTGCCAATCATTCGTCCACCATTCGTCCATTCCTAAAGGTTGAGTGTGGATTATAGGGTCTGGGATTGCTGGTTCTAAGTTTATAGGGAGTTGTGTTTCAATAGGACGAGTAAAAACATTTGTATTGACAGGTTGAATAGTATCACAGCTTGCCAATATAAAGTCTAACTCTTCCTGCAATGTCATTTCCTGATTTTGTTTAGAGCTTTCTCCCATTTCCCTCTGAGTTTGCCTAAAACCTTCTCCATACTCCATTTCTAGTGGCCTAGAACCTTCTCCAACTTCCGTTTCTATTTGCTTAGAATATTCATCAAACTGTAACCCCATCTGTCTAGACTCTTCCCCGACTTCAATTCCTTTTCCTTTATCTAAAGGATTTTCTATTTTAGGCATCTTTCTAGTGACAGGCTTCCTCCTACGCACACGTCTCCATCCTACAAATCTCCTTCTTTTCTTGGGCTTGGGTTTTTCCGGAGGTGGTGAAGCATTGAATTCAATAGGTTCTTCTATGTCGGGTATATACCTATTGAAATCTCTGGAAACCTCTATTTTTACTGGATAGAGATTTAAATTCTGAAGGGCGTCAGACAAGTCACTCATGCTGTTAGGGAAAAAGACACACAATTACTAATTAAAATTTTATAGAAAACTTTTAAATATTATTTCAGACTGGGTAACTACAAAATAACAGAAAATTAAAACACACTAGGTTTTATTGTAAATTTATTTATTCTACCGAATAAGGTTTCTGGACTATAGGTGATAAGGGTGCTAAGACTTGAGTCAAATAATTTAAAGATTTGCATTAACTGCTACAGTAGCTAGCATATAAAGATCTGCCCATTTTTCATCTAACTTGTCCTCCCAAGGTGATTTACTGGTTAATTCCTGGGTTTCCTGTTTAACTTTCTTCTCTCGGGCTTTCTTTATTTTCTCTTTACTTTTCTTAATAATCAGACTTCTTTTACTAGGAGAAAGTGGTTCCTCATATTGTGCCTTTCGCACAAATATTCCTTCATCAGGAATTTCAGACTGATTTGAGGATTTAGTTTGGGATGAACTTCCCTTCTCGTTGGATGACCTATCTAATTTAAGATAGATATTTGACAGCTTTTGCTTACCCATACTGTAACTAACAAATAATCAGTTAATAAAACACATAATCACATAATGGAAATCAGTAAAATTAAGTATTTCTAAATACTTAATAGGCTTAAATCAGTGGCTCTGATACCACATTTTTCTATCACGGCCCCCGACCCGGTTTGACCCGTTTCAGGAGCCGCGGGACAGAAATTCCCGTGGTATTTATTTAACAGCGGAAGTTTTCTTCAGGATCTTTTTAAAACTGAAATTTCCCGATTATTTTATTTCACAATTCGGGATAAAACCCGGTAATTTACAATCATGAGATTTCACGAAGAAATCTTTTATTTTACAAAACATGTTTCTTTATTTTATTCTGAGCCACTTTATTTAGCTTGCAGTGCTTCACGGCACTTTTCCTGAATCACAACAGATCACCTAAAACATGATTGAAAAAGGTTTTGTCAGCGGGAAATACTGAGTGAATCATTCTTTTTACTAAAACGACTCTTTTGTTATAATTTACAGTATTAAGAGCGATTACAATATTTCTGATATCAAACCAACTACCCACGGTATTTGTCACTCGACCGGATCTGTGACTATGGTCATATCCCCCATTGGCTGCCCCAATGGTGACGATTATCAAGTAATGTATACAAAACCCCACATACCGGCTGTAATTTGGTGATTACAAAGACTTAATCCCTGTAATTATAACCTTGAAAATAAACATGCTTTTGGAAAGTAATTTGATAAAAAGAGAATGACTGACATTGCAGATTTAATTTGAGCAGAGCCTAGCCTACTGATTAGCCTTTTTAACCTAAATTAATATCATGCACACAACTCGGTTAGTAACTTAATACAGCATTTACGATAACTCACGAGATTAAACCTTCACATCGAATGACAAAGTGCGATACTTAAACATCCATTGAATTAACAACGAATGACAAAGCATAAACCCTAATGTGGGCAGCACTTAAACATCCATTGGATAGTTTAATCGATCGGACATTGAATCGTAGCAGCGATTTAGTTAATACCCGGTATTGGAGCAACGCCTCACTAATATTATTGATATTTTCGACTTCTGAGAGCAATCAATTCGTTTTTACGAAATGATTTCGACACCAGTGGATTGTGCAAGTGACGGGCTATTTATAGTTGAAATTAGGGTCTCACGCGGCCCGCGTAAGCCCTAAGCTTACTTTTACGTGGCCCGCGTAGCCGCCCAGTCTACGTATAGCTTTGCATGGTCATGGGACTAGGCTTGCCAAGTGGTTAATACGTGGATTGGATACTTATCGGGTCAAACTCAAGGTTGACGCGGCCCGCGTAAGACCTATGTTGTCTTTTACGCGGCCCGCCTGAAACTTATTATTCTTGATTTTCTTGATTTTTGAAGTAGGGTAAGGTTTCAGGGTCCGGGTTTTATACTTACATGTATTTTTAGAATAATTTTGAGAGTCCTTACAATTATTTTACTGTCTATATAAAATAAAAGGTTTTCACCATTCATATCTCCACGGTCTATATGGAGGTATGTTGGCTACCTGGTCGGGGGTTAAGGGAACGGTTTGGTAAAAGTCTTGCCTTGTTCAGTGTATAGATCCTGCAAGGACCTGGGTCAAATTTAGTAGGACCTCCTTCAATACTTAACGAAATTGGATGGTGGGGATCCCCTCATATGTAAGCTACTATTAATACTTTAACCCGGCTACTTAGGACTGTATCCCTGCTGACTCAGACTACTTAGCCGAGGGTAACGTCACATTCAAAAGAGGGGCCTACCATAATATGCATTAATAACTTATTTAATTATCTTTCAATAATCCGACCCTTTAAGATTGTATCCTTGCTGACTCAAACTACTGGGTTGAGGGTAACGTCACCTTCAAATGAGGGGCCTACTACAATAACTAAGATAATCTCTTAAAAAGTGCAAAAGTGCTGAAATAATCAAAGGTTACACTAAACACGAGTCGGAACCAAGTGATTCATCTTGTCTATCTGTTTTTACTTTTATTTTATTTTTCAGCATTATAGTTAGTTTTTATTTTTCTAGTTTAAAAACCTTTTTTCTAACTTTTTGATTTGATTAGACGTTGAGGATAAACCGGTACTAAAAGCTCTTGTGTCCTTGGATGACCTCGGTATCTTACCAACACTATACTACGCTCACGATGGGTGCACTTGCCCATATGTGTGTTTAGTGTTAGTAAATATCGTGTTTTATAAATTTAAAACTTGGCTAAAAAAGTGTAAAAGGGCTTAAAATAAACATTAAAACCATAACACACTTCACGCACATCAAGTTTTTGGCGCCGTTGCCGGGGACACAAAAATTTTAAGAAAGTTAGGAATCAACGGCATAATCATTTTTTCTTATTTTTCTGTATTTTTTTAGGATTTTTCTTAGTTTTTCAGCTTCTGCAGAACTCAGCACGGGCCGTGCCCGCTGAACACGCCCCGTGCCCAATCATTGGAACTGGCAATCCTATTTTAAGTCAGACAGTAAGCTGAACACGGGGCCGTGCCCACTCAACACGCCCCGTGCCCAAGATTCAGTTACTGAAAACAGAACCGTAAGATCCCGACGGTTGGTAATTTATGACACAAACATGAGTGATACTGATACTTTTTACTTTCGGCACTCTTATGGTACGTGGTGTCAAATATGTGGTGGTTCCCATAAGGAATTAGAATGTTATTTTCTAAATTATAAGCCCCACTATATAGACCCATCGTTTTCCTGTATCCTTAAGAGGGGCGAAAGTAAAAATAATCCCTATCTCTCCCTAGAATGCTCTCAACCAGATTTTCTAGGAGAAATGCTTCTTGATGAACTATTTCAATTAGAAGATCTAATTCTTAATTGGTTAAAAGAACTTAGGATAGATTTCAATAATTTATCTCAAGACGATAACCAAGAAGAAGTGTTGGGATCGCATTCAAACAACTTCGTTGTTCCCGACGATACGTCTAAATCTAGTGAGGACTTGAGTGATAGCCGTCCCTGTGTCGATTGTGCCGTGAAGGACTCCCCATCGACTTCGTTCGATGCATACATAGACCTGAGCGATTCGGCATACACCTTCTTTAACGAGAGCCCGGAAAAGGGTTGGACTTGTCCACCTACATATAGCATAGGAATCACCCTCACCGACAACCTCTTGCGTTCTCGTCTTAATCTAGAACAATTAAGGTATCTTAGGCACTTTGGGGTTGTTCCATCCAGTAAGGAACCGCCCGATCCGAAAAAGTTCCTTAAAAATAGACAAACTTCATAAACAGCCTTTCGACACGGGGCCGTGCCCAGGTCAACACGCCCCCGTGTCCACCAAAAGATTCCCTTCTGACTTTTTGTCAGAATACGGACAAAACGTGTCAGGATCTTGCCTGAACACGGGGCCGTGTCCAGCCGACACGGGGCCGTGTCCAGCATGCTGTCGTTTTCTATAAATGCAGCCAAGAATCCTGCACATTTGGACCATCCAGGGACAGAGATTTGAAAGGATATTCTCACCTACCATCCTAGGTATGTTCTAAAAGAAGGTTCTAACAAACATTTTGTCCTTTCCTCTTTTATCCATTGCCTTCTTCTTCATCTTGCTTGCAGCAACACCTCCATTGAAGCTAGATTCAAAGCTTTATGGTGATGTTTTGTTAAGTTTTTGTTCAAGGAATCTTGTTAAAAATAAGTTACACAACATTGTTTTAAGTTATTTCTGCTCAAAACTGCTTCATAAGCTGGAAAAATAATTTGAAACTCCAAGATTCCTTGTTCTAAAAAACTGCAGAAAGTTGAACACGGGGCCGTGCTCATTGAGCACGAGGCCGTGTCCGTCGTACTGTTTCATTAAAAATGAGCTATTTTTGGTTTGTTTTCGTAGAATGTCTAGCCAAAACAGTGGAACCTCTTCTGCGCACTCCAGAAACAGTCGAAGGGAAAGAAGGTCATCAATTGAAGCAACTCTCGTACGATACGTAATGGCGTTACGTGAAGCTCTAGACGAGATGACTTCGGTAGAGGAGGTCCTAATAGACCGTATAAATTATCTTACGGTAGGGCTGGAAAACAGTTTTCAATAAATTAACCTCTTGCACTAGAGGTTAAACATTCTTGTAACACCTCCCATGGAACCGATCCTCCCTCAAGAGGATTGGAACCTAGCACTTGGAATCCACAATCCTACTGGGTGGGATGACCTTCCAGCGGAGCCTCCTCTTGAAGATCTACAAGAAGTCCCGGTGGAAGTTGCACCTCCTCAAACTAACGCCAACGAACCCGCCTTTCTTCTCCCAAGGGAGATAGAGGAGTGGCTTGCCGACGTATGAGGAACCCATGCCCGAAGAAAATAAGTTTTCATGCCACATCTAACCAAGAGAATTATCTTTTTGGAAATTTTGCTATTGAAATAAAGTTTAGGCTAGAACTTCTCGATTTGGATTTCTTGCGCTTCTTTGACCTACTTATCTAGAATTTTAACTTTTTAGGACTATTATGTAATTCCCTCTATGACTTAATGAATGATGGTTTTAGTTAATTTGGTGTTTGGATGGTGTTGAAAGGAATAAAACACACTCGGGATGGAAAAGGAAACAAGGGAAAATTGAACCAGCACCCCATGCAGGAAAACAGGGCCATCCGACAAAATTTCTTCGTTAACAGTAAGTTCAGCACGGGCCGTGTCCGCCTAACACGACCCCATACTGCACAGTCTGCAGAAAATGCCCAGTTCAGGTAAACTGGACACGGGCCGTGTTCACCCAACACGCCCCTGTGTCCAGGCTTTTGTTTCTCTTTTTCAATTTTGTTACTGGCAACTGAACACGGGGCCGTGCCCGAACACCACGGGGCCGTGTCCAGCGCCCAATAACACAATTTTTTTGCTTTTTCACACCTTTTTACACATTCAATCAACCTAAAAACCTATTTTTGGGACACATTGAGGACAATGTGTAATTTAAGTGTGGGGGGGATGCTAAAACCTTGAATCTTGCAAGTCCTAACTACAAGCCTTACACAAAACTCTATTGGAACCGCTAATCACCCCAAATTTTTTTTTTTTCAAAAAAAAAAAAAAATTTTTTACTTGTCTAGGTTTAACTTAGGAATTTCAAATTCTAAAAAGGTTATATTTTTAAAAATTTACAACCGATAGCGTCGTGATAAAAAAGAACCAACATAAGAAAATTATGAAACGGCATGACAAGCTTAGTTAAAATTTGATTATATATACTTGATCACATAAAAACCCATTCCCACAAAAGTGAGTCTTGAGCCTTTATTGAGCATACAAATATATATCTTTAAACTAAATGCTCATTTTCGTTTCTTGTGTGAATAGCCGCTTGGTTCTTACAACTCTAGAACTTGCCACGACGATACATTCCCGGTCCTTACCAACTTAAACCCGAGTAAGTAAATGATGGAGGCATTAGGACTAACCCTTTTTATTTCTACACCATTATTATTTTTTTTACCACCTACCCAAAATCCCCCTAGTTAGCCCCTTTGAGCCTAAACCTTTTCATTTCATAACCCAAACCAAACACCTTTCACCCACTAAAACCCTTTTTTATTTTTAACCCTTTGTTTTAGTAACAAGCTCGGTTTTTTGTATAACTTTTCCAAAAGGAAATATATATATATATATATATATATATATATATATATATATATATATATGTGTGTGTGTGTGTGTGTATATGTGTGTGTGTGTTGATGATGAAGCAAAAGAGAAATAAACAAACAAGTTTATCAAAAATAACTTTGTTTGAATAAAGGCTTCATCAAAATAAAAGTTGCAAAAATAAAAAGTCTTACGAAAACCGACGCTTGTTACGCTTTTCGCCCTTTCACTAACCACTAACCCAACCACCTACCTTTAACCCAAGCCTAACCCTTCCCCCAAAAGTCCTCTTGATATTTACAAAGGTGTATAGTTAAAAAGGAGGATGATTGATTGCTTGGCAAGCCTATGGTAGAAGTAAGCCCCATGCCGCTCTCGAGTGATTCACTAAAATACATTTTCGGCCGAGTGTTGAGTGATCCCCGTGAGGTATGTGAACTTGTATATAAATGGAATTTTAAAGAGGCATGTTATGCCCTAATAAGTAATTTATCTTATGAAAAATTTTAAATAAATCATGACGAATAGGATTGTAAAGAAATAAAAATAAAACTTAATAAAGAATCGTGGAAATCCCGACACTCTATGACAAGCCCAAAAACCTTCTCTTCTACCCATTCCATTTGGGAGTGGAAAGCCACTTTATAAAGAGTTTTTCTTGAGGACAAGCAAAGATTCAAGTGTGGGGGTATTTGATGTGTGCAAAATGCAACATATAAATTTCATCAATTGTGGCATAAAACTAACCCTTTTTTAGTACTAATGTTGGAAAAAGTGTGCTTTTGTCTTCCTTTTGCATTTTCAGGATTAAATGAGCTCAAATTAACAAAAGAAGCAAAAAGGCAGCTAAATCTAGCATAAATACAAGAAAAGGAACAAACGTGACATGCCCAACCCCACGACAGCATCTTCCCAAGCAAAACAAGAAAACAGAAGACTGAACACGCCCCGTGCTTAGTGGACACGGGGGCGTGCCCAAGTGCCAGCAGAAAAGACAAAGCTGTAGAAGCTTCTATCGCCCACCACGGGGCCGTGCTCAGTGGACACGGGGCCATGGTCAACTCTAAGATTCGCAGGATCTGGGGAAATCTTGATAGTACAAATTTGCTTCTGCACACGGGGGCGTGCCCAGTGAACACGGGGGCGTGGTCAACTAATGCAGACAAGCTGCAATTAATGAAGAAAGAGAGGGATGTGGACACGGGGCCGTCCCCAATGGACAAGGGGTCATGCCCGAGCTTCTGTTCAGCCTATAAATAGGAGTGCTTGGCTCAAGTGCAAACCATCCCTTGGCACACCACCTCTCTCACACTTCACCCACCACCACCCACCACCACCAAAACACCATCATCCACCACCATCATCCATTGTCCATCATAGAGTGTGTGAGTCATCTCGAGATCCAAGATTGATCGTAAGAGTTCTTGACAATCAAGGCCATGTTTGCCTAAGTCTCTTACATCACTTGGTGAAGACAAAGTGTCTAGTGTATTACTTTTTACTTTTAATCTTTTCGCACTTTTTACTTGGTTATGTATTAATGACTTTAATAACTAGTTTCTTATGTTGAAGATGATTTTTCCTTATCGTTTGTCCGTGGTGTCTTGGCATTATTTTACTGTCTATATAAAATAAAAGATTTTCACCATTCATATCTCCACGGTCTATATGGAGGTATGTTGGCTACCTGGTCGGGGGTTAAGGGAACGGTTTGGTAAAAGTCTTGCCTTGTTCAGTGTATAGATCCTGCAAGGACCTGGGTCAAATTTAGTAGGACCTCCTTCAATACTTAACGGTATTGGATGGCGGGGGTCCAAACTCTTTGATCCCCTCATATGTAAGCTACTATTAATACTTTAACCCGGCTACTTAGGACTGTATCCCTGCTGACTCAGACTACTTAGCCGAGGGTAACGTCACCTTCAAAAGAGGGGCCTACCATAATATGCATTAATAACTTAATTAATTATCTTTCAATAATCCGACCCTTTAGGATTGTATCCTTGCTGACTCAAACTACTGGGTTGAGGGTAACGTCACCTTCAAAAGAGGGGCCTACTACAATAACTAAGATAATCTCTTAAAAAGTGCAAAAGTGCGGAAATAATCAAAGGTTACACTAACCAAGTGATTCATCTTGTCTATCTGTTTTTACTTTTATTTTATTTTTCAGCATTTTAGTTAGTTTTTATTTTTCTAGTTTAAAAACCTTTTTTCTAACTTTTTGATTTGATTAGGCGTTGAGGATAAACCGGTACTAAAAGCTCTTGTGTCCTTGGACGACCTCGGTATCTTACCAACACTATACTACGCTCATGATGGGTGAACTTGCCCATATGTGTGTTTAGTGTTAGTAAATATCGTGTTTTATAAATTTAAAACTTGGCTAAAAAAGTGTAAAAGGGCTTAAAATAAACATTAAAACCATAACACACTTCACGCACATCAATTAACTTAGTTAATTTCGCTTGAAATGACACTTGGTCATTTCAAACGGAATTACAACACTATATATAGGGGTGCTAGGTTTGTCATTTCATACGGAATTACTTTGTCTGATTCGGTAACGAAGTGCTGCCGAATTGTCTCCAGGTGCTGTAAGACTATTATATTAATACAAGAGACATTTAAATTGAATCGAGCATCCGTTTCATTGATTCCGCCTTTGATTCGGATCCAAAACTCTTCTGATCGACTCATTCAGGTCGTACAACGATCCTACAAGTGGTATCAGAGCTCAGGAGGAAGAGTTTAGCTTGATTTCATCAGTTTTCTGACTTCTACACCTTCTTTTTCAAAATTCACAAGATTTTACGGTCAAAATGGATTGAATTTCACACATTATATGTGAAACATAGTTTTAATGGATCCTTGAAAGAATTGGACTGAAAATCATCTTAAAACTTGGTAAAACTTATAATTCCGCTTGAAATTCTGTTCGGACATGGTGACATCAGGTTAATTCCGTTTGAAATCACCCTAATTCCGTTTGAAATCACCCTAATTCCGTTTGTAATTAGCAAGTGATTCCGCTTGAAACAATTATTCCGCTTGAAAAGATCATCTTATCTCACTTCAGTCTGGTATTCCGTTTGAAAAGTTCACACGGAATTAGCTATTCCGCTCCAAAGTGTAATTCCGCTTGAGAGTGTTCACACGAAATTAGGTGATTTCGTTTGAAAAGGGTAATTCCGTTTGAAACTGTCCTGATTTCGCTTGAAGTGTTCATCAGATTTCGCTTCAAATTATGATCTCATTTGAAGTTGTCAGTTAGGTGATTCTGTTTGAACAAGTGATTTCGTTTGAAGAAGTGTTTCCATTTAAAGAACACTATTCCGTTGAAAGTGGACATTTCGTGTCAAGATCATTTCACGTCAACCGAGCGTCAGTTTGTTTCAAGTTGTTTAAGATTGTTTAAACTGATTAAGTTTGTTTGATTGTTTTTGTCTCCAGATAATTCAAGAAATTCAAATCATGGCTGAAGAATTCTACAATATGTTCTACAACGCATTTACGTCCGAATCATCCGAAACTACAACTGTCACACTAAAGTCAATAACAAAAGCGGTCAATGAAAACATAAATCATGACAACTTTTATGGAACTCATTCAAAACCACCCAAGCTTGATAATATTGAGGACTACACTTGGTGGAAAGAACGGTTTCTCAATTGGGCAAAAGCTTACGCACATGAAAGCTGGTTCTGTCTAGAGTTCGGATATGAAAGACCAAAAGATGACAAAGGAGAGGAAATTCTTTTGAAGAAGTTAAGCCTTGAGGACAAAAAGGAATTCTCGTCTGAATAGAGAATGATTGATTTGATCCAGTCGTCAATTAGAAATGACATTTTTGCATTGCTTAACAATGATGGGTCATCAAAATCTGTTTGGGAAGCTTTACGAGTTAAAGCTGAGGGGGGTAAACAAATCAAAAAGAACAAAATTGCTTTGTTAAAGAAAGAATTCGATTTGTTTGATAGCATTAAAGGAGAGTCTGTGAGGCAAATGATAGAGAGATTTTTTCATTTAAAAATTGAACTCGAAAGGTTTGAAATTGTGAAAACAAGAGAGGAAATAATTGATAAAATCATAGAAGCGTTACTACGAGCTGATCAGTGGCAAACGTTTGTGTTTATATTGAAAAATGATGCTTTGTATGAAACAATTTCTCTTGATACATTAATTGAAAAGATTGAAACTCATGAGCTTGAATTGCAGAAACAAAATAAGATGAGCAGTTCTTCACATCAACAGAATGTTGGTCTCTATTACAAAGGTAATCTACCTTCGGTGAAAGTTGGAGAATCACCAAAGACAGCATTCAGTGGTGAGAGGACAAAAGAACCTCAGAAAGGCTCATCAAGTTACCATCCGGGCTATCATTCATTTTCTTCAAAAGCCAATTCTGAATAATCAGAGGAGATACTGTGCAACATTGCTCTCAAGTTGAAGAAGTCTCCGGCAATGAGCATCAATGCAGCTAAACAACAAATGAACTCCCTTGCATCTGTTCTGGAATCGTATGAAGGTCTAGTTGCAGGCAAAATTGGTAATTCAGAGTTAACCAAAGAAGACTATGACCGGATTGATCCGGAAGAGATGGAACTTATCGATATTCGATGGTGTTTGGCAAGTTGCATTCGCAGAGCTCAGAGATACATGGAGATTACTGGGAAACAATCATGTGCATCAACAAAACTTGGATTTGATAAATTCAAAGTGACCTGCTTCAAATGTAAGTAAAAAGGTCATTTCAAGAGAGAATGTAACAATTCTGCGGTTGGTGGAAATGAACATCTGTTCAATGATGATTATTACCGAAAAGCAATCTACCACCGAAGCAAAGAAGAACCGAAAATGATTGAAGATAAACCCAGAGATAAGTCAAGAGCTTGTGCTGTAATCCATGATGACGAAGGATATGACTGGAGTCAGATTCTTCCGGAAGAAGATCGTTTAGATAATCGTAGTACAGCTCATGGCAGAAACCCATCGAACAGCAAACATTATGTTTTCGTTGCAGAAATCAAAGAGGAAAACAAAGAAGAAAATGTTGTTGCTGAAATTAAAGAGAAAACCAGAGAAGAGATTCTGAGCGAGAAAACATACAGAGAAAGAAACATTACTTGGAACAGGATGGATATGATGCAAGAAGAATATGAAAGTGCAGTGATCAACAAGAGATGTGATAAGAAGCGAGAGTGCTACGTCAACAGAAATGGTGAACCCGGAGTTCCCAAGAAAGACATAACATTTGATGATGTTCTGTTAGTAATCCCTCGATCCGTGGAATACTATACTAATGTTGTAAAAGATGACACATATGTGAAGAAGTTTGAAAAACTCCTTAGGGATGTTATGACTTCAAGTCTAAAGAAGAGGGATGAAGAGAGAATGAAGAAGAATGTTGAGTGTATGGTTGAAGAGTTGAAGAAGGTAGCTGAGGAAGTAAAAGTTGAAGTTGTTAAAGAGGAAGATGTGAAGGTAGCTGAAGAGGTTGAGAAAGCTATTACTGAAGAACAACAGATTGATGAGATGAAGAAGAAAGAAGAAGAAGTGAAGAATGAGATTTTGGAGGTTGCTGGTGATGTTGGTGATGAGATTGGTGTTGAAGAAAAGCAGAAAGATGCTGATTAGAAGCAGACAGAAGCTGCAGCAAACACCGAGGTGCCAATCACTGAGGTAAATTCTGATTCTGAAACTAAAATCAAAATCGTTGAACAGTGCAAGAAATGCATGGAAACGTGTAGTGCTTGTACTGAAAAAGACGAAAGGTTCAGAACAAGAGATCTTGAATTTACTAAAATAGAAGAAGTTTTCAAAAATAAATACAAAGAAATGTTAGAAAATGAAAAAGTTTTGAAAGATAATAATGAAAAACTTTCAGAAAAATGTAAAAAGTTAGAAAAAGAAAATGAAGTTTTGAAGGAAAATCTTTTGAAAAAGACAGAAGAATGTGATAAAAAAGAAAATGTTTGTCAAGAAATGAAAAAGGAATATGATTCAATAAAATTGGCATATCACATTACAAAAGAGTCATATAAAAAACTGGAAAGTGAAATGAAATTTTCTCAATCAAGATTGAATTACTGTTCTGAAACAACTAATGAGCTTAAGCGACAGTATAAAATAAAGCAACATGTTGTAAATTCCTATATTGAGGATGTTGCTAAGCTAAAGCGTCAGATTGCTGATTTAGAACATGATAACAACAAGTTAAAAAGTTATCACGTGTCGTCATATGTGCTTGAAAGAATTTTCAACATAAAACCGGATGGAAAAGATTCTGAGCAAAACAAGAAAGGTATTGGCTCAGAGTTTCATCAAGTTCCACCACCGGAAAAGTCGAAAAAGCTTTCAACATGGTAGATCAATTGCCAGATAACATTGACGTAACCTATTCCAAATCTGATGATTCTAGTGATTCAGAGGTGGTAGGTAAGGTCGTTGAAAGTGTGTTGAAAGAAGAGTCAGTTGAAACAGGTAAATCTGAATCACAGAATGAAAATGAAGGTAATTTTCATGATGGATATCTAAAAAACTCTAAATCTGAGAAAAATCTGGATGATGATTCAAAAGGATTGGTTTATACCATGATTGGATCGGACAAATTATTCTTAGATATTGTATTCCCGATTCAGAATGTGATTTCAGACAAGATTGACAAAGTTTTCAGAATGGTTGAAATTGAAAAATCTGAAATTTCAAAGTTTGCTGGAAAAGGTCACAAAACTTTTTATAACAAACCTGGTTACAAGAAGAAAAACATGAAGGTTGGGTTGGGTTATAAGAAGAAACAAAGTCGAAATAAAAATGAAACGCCAAATTATCAGACAAAGATGAATTTTGTTCATGGAGCAAGTTCAGAAGAAGAGAAAGAACTCCAATTTAGACGTCAGTCTAATGAAGAGTTCTATGCTCAAAAGAAAAAGCAACAACCATAGGTCAAAGATGTGTCCAAGAGAACATGTTTCAAATGTGATCAAATTGGACATCTTGCACGAAAGTGTCCAAATCTGAAACCTGTGGATGTTGACAAAAAGAAGTCTGAAAATGTTCAAAAACAAAAATCTGAGAATGTGAAACAAAGGTCGACCAGATTTGATTCAAAACAAACTTGGAGGTACAACACAAACAAGTTTGTTTCGAACCAAACTTGGAAATCAAACCCGAATAGGTTCGATTCAAGACAGACCTGGAATTCTCACACACCCAGAGTTAGAACAACACAAAGTTAGAGAACAAATGTTGATATGACAAAACCCCAAGATTTTTGGAAACCTAAAGTTGTTGTTCAAAGTCAAAATGTTCAAAAAGAGTTAAATTTTTACAAAAGAGGTACTCCAAAAGGTCAAACATGGTCTGCTAAGAAACAAGTGACTTCGGTAAAAGATGAGAAAGTTGAAGTCAAAGATGAAAAAGTCTTTGTACAAAATGACAAAGATTTTCCGAAATTGAATGAAGCTTATTGTGTTGAAATGCCTAAGGTCAAACAGACCTGGGCTAAATTGTTCAAGTAATGAAGTAGTCTGAATGTGCAGGTGCTCAAGAAAACATAAGATTGTGAAAATGATATTCGGAGCAGCCTGGCACAACAGGAAGAGGAGGCTGTTGAACCCTGGTTTGGTTGAACAGGGAGTTTGTTTGTTTTCTGTACATAAATAAACAATATTTCAAAAACCCTAAAAATTGAAAAATTTAAAAACCAAAAAAATGTTTTTATTTTGTCAAAATTTTGAAAACCCAAAAATATGTTTGTTTTTAAATTTGTCAAATATTCAAAAATAAAAAAAATGTTGATTGAATATGCCGAAACCCTCACGGCGGAACAAACATGATTAATTTCACGAGATTGAAAAACGGTTTTCAAACTGTAAATATCAATGTGTTGTAAATCATGGGGGTACATTATTTTCTACAGAACAGAGAACTTTAAGCAGAAAATAGATGGCGAGACAAAGCTATCAGTATCGGGTTGTCAAATTTTCTTTAAATGATTTTGCATTTTAGGGGGAGTAATATTGTCAGAAAATCCAAAAACATTAGAAAATCTGAAAAATCCAAAAACATGATAAAATTCGAAAAAGAGTTTTTGTGTAAAAAGAGGAAATGATAGTACATCATTAGACAGTTACAGTATGCTAAAGAAATGTAATGATTATATAGCGTTAAACAGTCTCACTGATGATATGCCAATAGGTTTTTATACATTTAGTAAACTTTTTCGGGATATAAACTTAAAATTCAAACTTGCTTATTTCGCGGGGAACACTACTTGGATATATAGGTAACCCCTGAAATCTCGTTTGAAGGACCCCTCTTTCTGAGATACTAGGTCTTTATGCTTAGTGATATCTGGGGTATTATCCCGGGACTTCTGATTTTGCGGAAGCAATGGCCTAGTCCCCGTATAATACTTTCTGCTTGCTTGAAACATAGCATCGCCCTCAGCATAAAAAATGATGAAACATTGAAAAATGCTAATCATGTGCTGTTGAAGAAAAGATCCTCTAAAAGGGACACACCAAAAGTCGAAGCCGTCATCTCTTTGCTGAACGGAAGTTCTGACCTGAGCTCTCACGACCCTCGCAATTTAACCCCTTACAGATATCATCCAGGTATACTCACCTGTAAGACTGAATATTGGGATCTGGATACGGGAGTATATTCAAGAGGTGGGACACATGAATGAGTTTAAGTTCTTAATACACCTAATTCGTATCCTGAATCAGTTGAAATTTGTATGAAAATTTAAGTGGACCAGTATATCGACAATCTAAGTGAATTGTTTAATTCTTAATGTGTAACTAAGCTCAATGGTACTTGTGACTTGTCAAAAACTAATATGATCCTCTAACGCAAACTCAAACAAAAATATTATCTGTAAATATGTTTGTAAATATTTCTTTACTGCTTTACATTTCAGAAAATACAAAAAGATTTTGATTCTACTTTATTTTCGACAACCGATGTCTAAGTGCTGAGTTTCAAAATCTGAGTATGCTGATTGTGTTTCTGAAAATAAAACAAGTTCATTAATTTGAAACTTGAATTTTTTAAAACAAAAATCAAAAACAGTTTGTGATATCTCCAAGGTCATTAGTTTGGACTTGGATGATTAACTGTGAGGGATTTGGATGCTTATATTGTTAAAATTTTTGAAATAGAGCCAGTTTCCGATCCTGTAACTGCCAAATCCATGAAATTTGTTGATAGAGGAAATTGAATTGTTTTTAAAAGTGCCAGCTTACAATTCCTGGACAACTAAAAATGCTTTCACTGTAAAAATATTTTAGTATATGTTGAGAGAGCCAGGTCATTTAATCCTGGATGTTCAAAATGTTATTACTTATGAATGTTTGAGTGATTGCAGATAAGATTCCAGACTACGATCCCGAAAGCCGAGTCTAAGGGGGAGTCTGAAGACGAGCTCAAAGCAAGGGGGAGCTTGTAACCAGAAAACAAGGTGTCGATCCCTAAAGCACGGAAGCTTGACGAAAGGGGGAGCCTGAAGAATCTGTGAATATTAGAGCCAGAGACAGATCCTGGTATACAATTCAAAGATTGAAGCTGATCAAATTAGAAAGATTGATGGATGCTTACACTGTTAGACAATTTGGTAAGAGCATGAAGACTGATCAAGATTGAAGATGTGTCATGATAAAGACTCGACACTGAAGACTTCGTCAACATCCAAGGGGGGAGTCTGTTAGTGCACTATGTCTATTGACTTCCTCTTGTATCGATTCATGTATAGGATAGGATAAACCAGTGCTCGAGATGCTAGAAACGAGAAAACATGTTAAATAGGCTAATTCCGCTTGAAACAGCCATAGGGCCAGCTCAAACGAAATTAACTTAGTTAATTTCGTTTGAAATGACACTTGGTCATTTCAAACGGAAATACAACACTATATATAGGGGTGCTAGGTTTGTCATTTCATACGGAATTACTTTGTCTGATTCGGTAACGAAGTGCTGCCGAATTGTCTCCAGGTGCTGTAAGACTATTATATCAATACAAGAGACATTTAAATTGAATCGAGCATCCGTTTCATTGATTCCGCCTTTGATTCGGATCCAAAACTCTTCTGATAGACTCATTCAGGTCGTACAACGATCCTACAGTATTTCGTCTCTTGTAAGCCCAGAGAGTTTACTGGGGAAAAAGGCGCCATTGATTGCATGACGTGGCTAGACGAAATGGATACGGTGGTTGACATTAGTGGATGTGCCAAGAAGGATGTTGTGAAATATGTTTCACAGTCGTTCAAGGGATAAGCCCTAGCTTGGTGGAGGTCTTTAATCCAAGCTACTGGAAAGATTCCGTTATACAACTTATCATGGGCTCAGTTTGTTGCTTTGATTAAAGAAAATTTTTGTCCTCAACATGAGGTTGACAAGATTGAGACTGACTTTCTGACATTGGTTATGAAGAACTTGGACTGTCAGGCGTATTTCACGAGTTTTAACACCATGTCTCGATTGGTTCCATACTTGGTGACACCGGAACCAAAACGTATTGCCCGTTTCATTGGGGGTTTGGCCCCGGAGATCAAAGCCTGTGTGAAAGCGTCTCGACCTACTACCTTTAGGTCCGTAGCTGATTTGTCATTATCTCTTACCCTGGATGCGGTCAGGCAGAGATCGCTTAGGAACTCTGATGCAGGGAAGAGGAAGCGTGAGGATGATAACTCACACCGTTCAGACAAGAAGCACAAGGGGAACTCTGACCACAAGAAGAGTTCAGGGTTCAAGAAAGATTACCAACAGTCGGGTGAGCAGCCCAAATGTAAGACCTGCAAGAAGCGCCACTTGGGAAAGTGCAGGTATGAATCAAAGTCCCAATCACAGCCAAGAGCTTGTGGGATCTGTAAGTCTTCTGAGCATAAGACGTTGGATTGTAAGAAGATTAAGGATGCAACTTGTTACAACTGTAACGAGAAGGGGCATATCAAGTGTAATTGCCCAAAGTATGCCAAGAAAGCTGAAGAAGGCAAGAAGACCAATGCTCGGGTCTTCCAGATGAACGCTCAAGAAGCGATCCAGAATGACAACGTGATAACAGGTACCTTCCTTATAAATGATGTTTATGCAAGGGTATTATTTGATTCGGGTGCAAATAAGTCATTTATAGATAATAAGTTTTGTAAGTTATTAAATCTGCCTTTTAAAACCCTAAGCATAAAGTATGAAGTAGAATTGGCCGATGGTACCATAGAAACCGCTTCAACCGTGTTAGATGGATGCTTTATATCCATGAGGAACCACTATTTCCCATTGTCTTTGCTTCCTTTGAAACTAGCTGGATTCGACATAGTAATAGGTATAGATTGGTTATCTCATAACCAAGCTCAGATCGTTTGTGATAAGAAGCAAGTGGTTATTAAAACACCATATGGTGAGCCGTTGACCATTCAGGAAGACACTCAGTATGGGTTGCCTAAGCAAGTGTCTATGCTTAAGGCATCAAGGTGTATGAAGAAAGGTTGTGTCATCTATATGGCACAAGTGACAATTGATGAACCAAAGCCCAAGATTGAAGACATCCCTATCATTTCTGAATACACTGATGTATTCCCTGAAGAACTACCTGGTTTACCCCCAGATAGGCAAGTGGAGTTCAGAATTGACATTATTCCAGGAGCAGCACCTGTTGCAAGAGCACCTTACAAGCTAGCACCGACTGAGATGAAGGAGTTGAGGACTCAGTTGGATGATTTGTTGGAAAATGGATTTATTAGGCCTAGCTCATCTCCTTGGGGAGCCGATCCTGTTTGTGAAGAAAAAGGATGGATCAATGCGTTTATGCATTGATTATCGAGAGCTGAACAAGGTTACAAGCAAGAACAGATATCCATTGCCCAGGATTGACGATCTGTTCGATCAACTTCAAGGTTCAAGTTACTTCTCCAAGATTGACTTGAGATCAGGTTATCATCAGCTGAAGGTTAGAGATGAAGATGTGCACAAGACTGCATTCAGAACTCGCTATGGTCACTACGAGTTCTTAGTGATGCCGTTCGGGCTCACTAATGCACCAGCAACATTCATGGACCTCATGAATCGCGTTTGCAAACCCTACTTGGACAAATTTATCATTGTCTTCATTGATGACATTCTTATTTATTCGAAAAATCAGGCTGATCATGAGAAGCAGCTTCGCTGTATTCTTAAACTTCTTCAACAAGAAAAGCTCTACGCCAAGTTTTCAAAATGTGAGTTTTGGCTTCGTAAAGTCCAATTTATTGGACATATGGTTAGTGATCATGGTATCCAGGTGGATCCCGCTAAGATTGAAGTTATCATGAATTGGCAAGAGCCGAAGACGCCCACAGAGATTCGCAGCTTCTTGGGTCTGGCAGGATACTACAGGCGTTTTATTGAAAATTTCTAAAGGATTGCTGCACCCCTAACTTCGTTGACTAGGAAAAATATAAAGTTTGATTGGGGTCCTAAGCAACAAGAATCCTTTGAGATTCTTAAGCAAAAGTTGAGCAATGCTCCTGTGTTAACATTGCCTGAGGGAATAGAAGAATTTATGGTATATTGCGACGCATCACACACAGGTATGGGATGTGTGCTCATGCAAAAAGGCAAAGTTATTGCTTATGCTTCCCGTCAGTTAAAGGTGCACGAGAAGAATTACACCACCCACGATTTAGAGTTCGGTGCCGTGGTGTTTGCACTAAAACTTTGGAGGCATTATTTATATGGTACCAAGTGCGTGATTTATTCTGATCATAAAAGCCTTCAACACTTGTTCAATCAAAAGGATCTGAACATGAGACAGCGTCGTTGGATGGAGACTTTAAATGATTATGATTGTGAAATTCGCTACCATCCAGGCAAAGCGAATGTTGTAGCTGACCCATTGAGCAGAAAGGAAAGAATTAAGCCCATTAGAATCAATGCCAAGAGCATTGAATTGAAGAACAGCTTGAATGAAAGATTGTTAGCCGCTCAGAAGGAAGCTGTGTTAGAAGCCAACTATCCGAATGAAAAGTTGGGAGTAACTGCTGAACAGTTATCATATGGCAAGGATGGAATCCTAAGATTGAAGGGATGAATATGGGTTCCAAATTATGGAGGACTTAGGGATGTGATTCTTCAAGAAGCCTATAGCTCCAGGTACTCAGTTCATCCTGGAAGTGATAAGATGTACCAGGATTTGAAAGCAAATTATTGGTGGATAGGCTTGAAGAAGTCTATAGCCACTTATGTGGCCAAATGTCTGACATGTGCTCAGGTTAAAGCCGAGCACCAGAAGCCGTCAGGTTTGCTGCAACAGCCTGAACTTCCCACCTGGAAGTGGGAAATGGTGACTATGGATTTCATCACTAAGTTACCAAACACAAAGCGAGGAAATGATACTATTTGGGTTATAGTCGACAGATTGACCAAGTCAGCCCACTTCTTACCTATTAAGGAAACACACAGCTCAGATAAGTTAGCTCAGCTGTACGTGGATGAGATTGTATCTCTCCACGGGGTGCCAGTGTCTATTATCTCTGATAGGGATACGAGATATACATCGCACTTTTGGAAAAGTTTTCAGTAATCCTTGGGCACTCGATTAAACTTCAGTACATCATATCATCCTCAGACGGATGGTCAGAGCGAGCGTACGATTCAAACACTGGAAGATATGCTAAGGGCTTGTGTTATTGAATTAGGTGGAAGTTGGGATTATCACCTTCCATTGATTGAATTTTCATACAATAATAGCTATCATTCGAGTATTCAAGCTGCACCTTTTGAAGCTTTGTATGGAAGGAAGTGCAGGACGCCCGTTTGTTGGGCAGAAGTTGGAGATGTCCAACTGACAGGACCTGATATAGTCCTGGAGACGACAGACAAGATTATGCAGATACGTGATCGTCTCAAAGCTGCCAGGGATAGGCAGAAAAGCTACGCAGATAAAAGGCGTAAACCTCTAAAATTTGAGGTAGGTGACAAAGTGTTACTTAAGGTATCACCCTGGAAAGGGGTAATGCGATTTGGCAAGAAAGGCAAGTTAAGCCCAAGATACATAGGACCATTCGAGATCATTGAATGTGTCGGAACCGTAGCTTACAAGTTAAACCTGCCTGAAGAGCTTAGTGGAATTCATAATGTGTTTCACATCTGCAATCTGAAGAAGTGCCTAGCCGATGATTCGTTAGCTATGTCACATAAGGAGGTGCATATAGATGAGAGCTTAAAATTTGTTGAAAAACCTTTGTCGATCGAGGATCGACAGGTCAAGAAACTTCGAAAGAAGCACGTACCGATTGTGAAGGTTAAGTGGGATGCCCATAGAGGTCCCGAATACACATGGTAGGTTGAATCCATAATGAAACGGAAGTACCCTCATTTATTTCAGTAAATCTCAAGGTCAAGATTTCTTTTAAGGGGGTGAGGATGTAACACCTCGTAAAATCACGACCAATATTATGAAGACACGTGTCATGGACTTTAAACGTGTAAAGAATTATTTCTGAGGGATTTAAATTATTAAACAATGTAAATATATTAATAAAGGGATCCAAAGTGTCAACATGCCATTCATGTGCCTCTGATTGACCTCTAACGACGTTCGTATTCTTTAACGAATAAATCGTCAAACATTGAAAGTCGTTTGTGCTTAAAATAAGGATCTTATGAAACATAAGAATTAAAAGTGTCAACATGTTGAAAGTAACCTCTGAGTGACCTTTTAACGAACCCAAAAACATTGTAACAATTATATAAATTGATATCAAAGATAACGGATATTAATCTTGTGGAGTTTCGAGATATACAAGACTCCAAGGCAACACAAATGAATGGAGTACATTCTGAATAATGTAGACCTGAACTTGAGGGCCCTTACTACTGATAATGACCAGAGATTCAAGGTATTATAGATTGCATGGTCAATGTCAAAAGTTCTCAAAATTTTTGTCTTCTGACCAAGTCTTACGGACCACAAAGAGACCACCTTACGGACCGTAAGGTGGCTGATCTGGGGGATAAAGATTAAAAAGCGGATACGGACAGTAAGGCCCTTAGCTTACGGTCCGTAAGACCTGTAAATGTGCAGAAAAATGGACAGTTGCCTGTTCAGCCTGTTCCACCACCTTAGATGAACGGTTTCCGAATTCAGGGGCTGCACCAGTGGTATTTCATGCATAGGGGACACCTGGGATGATCAGGAAACATGTGTAGACTTTGTTGGATTGATCTTGTTGCATCTAAATCACTATATAAGGACCTTATGTTGCAACCATGAACTTGCTCATTCACAAAATCATTCTAAACTTAGTCTCTGGAGCTCTCTGAACTTCAAGAAATATTTCTTAAGCTTCTAATTCGTGCTAAGAGCCTTTGTAAGTATTCTTAGCTTCTCTAATTCATGTTTTATTAATCTAATGACCAAAAGTCAAAGCCGTCGTAATTAAGTTTTGACTTAGTGATTAATCACTAATGGTCCAGTCATTTTTTGAATTGAAAATGGCTATGAGTTGGTAATTATGTGAGTAATAAACCCTTAAAAGGGCACCCTCTAATTTCCACTCTAACAAGGTCAATTGTCGGGTCAAACTTAATTATAAAAAGTCAACAGAAAGCTATTTTGCAAATAAATTCATAATTAGCAATGTAGAAGCTATGAAACCTGTTTTTAACACTTATATAACTTGGCAATTAATATAAGAACATGTCTAAGCATGTTCAATCCGACAATATTGAGTTTAGGCTCGGTTCGGAACCGAAAGTCGCAAAAGTAGACTTTTGCTTTGACTTTCAGTTCTGACCCGATTTAGTTTAGTTTAGATATGCCTTAGAGTTCCATTAGGACCAGGTTATAGGTTTGTATAAACCGCTGAGGTTATACAACTTGGTTCCTAATTAATCCGATTCATTTACATGTTTCCGTTAATTGCTTAAAAGTTGACCATTATGCCCTTTTGACCTTAAAACGAGATTTTTGAAAATGTGATAGGACAAAACCTTTATTACTGAATTATAAACATGTCCTAAAAATTTGACATCAGTTTGAGGTCTAAATTAGGAGTTATGCTCAATATCGTAATTTGAAAGCTTTTTATTAATTAAACGGCATTATTAGCATAAAGCCTATCTAAACCCAAATTTTGACACCAAAATTTTTACCCACTGATGTAATATAATATTTTGGGATTTTTGAAGATTTTTATTTATTTTTAAACTGAACATAACATAGGGTTCTTGCTTTAATTCGGTAATTGTCGGTTATACCCTTTTTGCTAATAAAATGAGTTTTACATAACATTTTGATACCAAATTTTTTGCTACTGATTTTATATGATAAATAAAATATTTTAAACTTTATAAACTGATCAAAAACTCAGATTTCCTTTTATAACCCGAAAATCGCTTAAAACCGACTTTTACGCGTTTTTAACGCATAGTATGGATTAAAACTAATTTTAAACATATAAGACTTAACACCTACTGATGTTTTAAATAAATTTTTATACTTTAACAGTAAGCAAAGGTTTTGAACTCAGATTTCTAAATTTGACCTTTAAAGCTTATGTGAAATTACCAAAATGCCCCTACGGTGCATAGTTTGGTTATAAATGTTAAATTTCACATATATGCCATACCTTACTGATATAACTTATTAAATTAAATATTTTTACTGATCATTTTAGGCCAGAACCTCAGTTTATTATTTAACCTCTTTTATAATCTTTAAAATGACCAAAATACCTCTTCGGGGCTTAAATTGATTTTAAATTCGTTTTGGGCATAATGGAATGTATCCTACTGATATCACAACATATTTAAAGCATATTAACTTAGGAAACCTGTTCATGACTCATTTGGTTACCCGTTATGCATTTATCGCGTTCGGTACAGTTTATGTAACTAGTTTGCATAAATTAACCGAAACGGGTCAAACCTTATCATTTTCACTTCAAAATCCAGAATGTGTTTAGTTTACCCATATTATACAACTCTTCATACTTTTCGGGTCTAAACCACATTCTAATCCGGTCTTCGCTTAATCTTGTGTTTTGAACCGTATACATTTCTTTAAAACTAACCGGTCTAAGTTTAAACTTAAGTAAGACCCATTAGGAATCTAATAGGTTATTAAAACCTTCGTTCCAGATTTAGGAGCCCAGTAAAAGATACTTTGCACTTGCTGATTTGTACGGCTGGGATAAATTTTAATAATTTGCTCAGGTAAATACTTTTAACCTGTTTTCCCTTATACGGGCTTGGGGTACGGTATATAAAATACCGCTTGGTCGGGTATTGAATTTTAATCGTATGAAGGTTAAATCATTGAGATAACCCGTTCAATCTGTTTTTTTTTTGTTTTAAGCCTTTGGGGGGTTAATGACCATGTCCTGGATATCCTCGGCTTATTCATTGAAATGGCTACGACTTAAGCACGGGGTGTAGGCATACACCTGCCAGTGCGTATGTAAAAGTAATGTACCCGCCTGTTCGAGAATAACTCGCCGTGGGATATATTATGTGGTGTGCCTATTAATCTTTAACCCGGTTTTCAGCCCGGGCTACTGAACGTATAATAAATATATAATTCTTTTACAAGATTATTTTTAAATAATTATCCCAAGTTATAAAAGATATTTTGTGCCTTGTGCATTCAAAATCAATTTTCTTAAACATTTTCAAAATGAGTCGCTTAATTGTATTTACCAGTGAAAACTGACGTATTTTCCCAAAAAGGTTAAGTGCAGGTACTAATCGAAATAGGCTGGCTACTCCTAGCATCAATAAAGAGTCTTGCAAGCTTAGATGTTTATAAATCTGTTGAACAATGTTTCTTTTATCTTGATCTGCCTGTGGATCCTTTTCAACCGTTTTTTGTAATAATTAATATTACTTTCATTCGGTTTGTAATGTTTTTATCTTTCGACTTTCGCTGTGTATTAAACTGTGATAAATTGTCTATGATGATATCAACTACGTCACGATACTCCCCACCGGGCCCACTGGTAATACATGGAAATATCGGGGTGTGACAGGTGGTCCCTGCAATGAGAGACGTCTAACCCCGGAAGCGCCTATGGACTCCTCGTACAACGCGTAGCCGCATCGGATGCGTCTTCCATTATTTTAAAGGGTCCATTAAATGAGAACATTAATTTAGGAGTCAAGGCCCATTTTTCTAGGAGTCATAGACGCATGGGATGCGTCGGGAACGTCCCATCTCATTTAAGTTGTTTTTTTATTTTTTAATGTAATTTTTTTATATTAGTAACCTTTTTTTAGAAGTGCAAAAACACGTAAAAAATCTGTGGTTCCCTAAATTTAATAAAAAAGCATGTCTGAACGGCGGGGAAAAGACTTAGTGGGTGAAGAATACTACTCTCAACTTAGCGGGTGAAGAATACTACTCTCAACTGGCTAAAAAATCCTCAAGTTGGATCCTTAATCGATGGAGGAAGCCGGTGAATGCAACAGAAAGCGGAACATCATCCAACCCCCCAAAAATGGGAGAAGAAGACTGTCTACATAATAGACATAGCCTACATCAGCACAACCGCGGTAGATGGGCGATACCAGACGATGAAACAGAAAATTGGTCGAAAGATATGCGCGAATTCTACAACAGAGGCGACGCACCGTTCTGTTATTCAGTTGTTTTTAATAGATCAGTACAGCTTGACAAAAAACTTTTGGGGAACTTTATTGGGATTTCGTTTCAACGGCTCTCTCAACGACACAGTAAATTATATCAACAATTTTACGTAAACTATAATTTGTTAAAATATGTTACTAACACTACAATTTTTACAGCATATCAAAGCGTGGGTTGGAAGACTGATGAATTGGAGAAGTAGAAAGCTTCAAAAAGACCCCTTGTTTAATCTACGTTGGACAATACTACCACCAAAGTTTTATGAGTGTTTATTGGAATCGGTTCCGAAAAACGTGGCTACTTACTGTAATGGTAAATTAAGCCCGTTTCCTTCCTTTTTTGACATTAATTATGTTTTTTTCCTGATCCTGCTAGAAAATAAGGAGTGGCTAATGCTACGTATTGAGGTGGCAACCCAACAGCTGGTAATGTTCCCGGGTCAAGATATCTGTGCAGGCGAAAAATACAGACAGGTTGTCATCCCTAGGCTGACAAGAATATGCGTATACTTAGGAGCAATATTAGTTAATTTGCGCTATTGAAAAAAGACTGGAAAACCAGAAAAAATCATTTCATTCGAAATGAATGATGACTATGTCGTGTCAAACTGCTCCTTGACTGGAAACAAAGCTGTGTATCTATGTATGCTGATGGAGCATCTCGTTACAGATAAACCCATAAATCTCACTGGTGACATCAATAAAAATATGAAGTCATATAGAAGGTTCATGGCAGATAATTTGTATTTCTGGCGTTGTTTACCACGTTCTAACGTAGTTTAATATGGAATTTTTAATTTACTTTCATGATCGTTTTACTCTGTGTTCTTTATGTAATAATTCCTTTATAATTTAATTAATACTATAAAAATAACAAAATCAGTAAATATAATTTAATTAATACTATAAAAATAACAAAATCACTAAATATAATTTAATTACTAAATTTTATATAAAATTTGTTTTTCATTTCTCTTTTATAACAAATTAATTTCACCTAAAATATGAATTTCTTTAATAACATATTAACATTTTACTATTAAAAATTAGAAAATAGAGCCATGTTTTTTTTAACATTCAGATTCATATATTTATGTGTATTGATAACAAATTACTGAATTATATATAAAATTTGTTTTTAATTCACCTAAAATTTGGATTTCTTTGATAACATATTAACATACATTTTACCATTAAATATGTAGTACCACCCATTACAAAATTTAATTTAGACATAATATTGATAATTATTTCTCTAATTATTAACCAAGCCTAACGCTGGTCACTTTTCTTGGCCTCTCCACAATCCATGTAGTTTGACTGACTACCACCAACTCGCAAACAGGAAAACTGGAGTTCTGCCATGGCGCAGTAGTAAGCAAAGCTTGCTTCTTCATCGGTGATACCGTCCCACTCATCATCAGTATTCCGAGGCGGCGGGTTGAATAAATTAGGATTTAAACGGGGTGGTGACGGTGCACAGTAGGCTGGTGGCGGTGCACGACAGCCTGGTGGCGGTGCACGGTAGGCTGGTGGCGATGAACGGTAGGCTGGTGGCGGTGAACGGTAGCCTGGTGGAGGGGTTAACCAAGATTCGTTGGTTTTTGGTGGAGGGTTGCAATCAGCCTCTGGTCTATCACCCGATGGTTCAAATTCACCACCACCCATCTCTTCTAATTATTTGTTTAGTGGTATACTAGTGACCAAATTTTAAATATATAGATGGAGATATGGATAGAAATGTCAAATTTATCACTAATACAAAAAAAAATAAAAAAAATAACATACAACTTTTTATTTACCCATTATATACGACAAACCTAATAAAAAAAACAAACCAAAATAAACCAAAAAAAATTTACAGACTAAAAAAGATATTTTTAAGCGATAACACGAAGTGATCCAATTCCTCCACAAAGCTCGGTCTCCAATTTATCTTTGTTTTTGAACAATTTGACGGCATAGGAGGACCGGTAGTGGACGTGGACGGGGAAATCCGATAACACAAAGTGATCCAACGTTCCTTTTCTAGGTGAATTCTTCGAATTTCTTCGTTAAACCACCTACCATAAATGGCAACGCAGATCACTTCCGTCACTCGGGGCAGGTCCCGTCACCCATAAACACTAGGACTTCTAAAGCTCAGGAAAACGTCATTTTCAACACAGTTAAACAACTTCATTTCTATTTGGAGAGTATCAAAGGCAGATACATTGACATTGGCATTCTATAAAAATTGGTTGTTGCATATATTGGGGAAAAAGTTTCAACTGATTTTTGGTTTGGAGAGAACATGTTCAAAACCATAAGTGATTTTCGTCATTATATATAGTAGATGGGTTACAATTAATAAAAAAAACTTAATGAATATGTGAAATATAAAAATAAATAAGAAAAGCAGGCCACCCGATGCCTCTAATGTGTCATACAACTCCTCCAAACGAGCCACTCAACGAGCCACAACCAAGCCAGCCAATTGTCTCCGGATGCAGCTGAGCCGGACACATCCGCCTACTTTTTGGCCCAGATGCGCTGGCGGCTGAGGTATCAGCTTACTTTTGCCACGTGTCAACTAACCATTGGCGGACGCATAAAATGTGGGATGCTCTGCTCTAAGAACGCATCAAATGATCATTTTCGTAAGTCAAAGGTTTTCTTGGCTATTTTGGTAATTTTCTCTTGATTTTTTTTCTTCTGGTCAAACCACTGTTGGGGGTGTTCTCCACATGCAAACCCTCCTCTCACGCCTTGGCCAACCTCACGAGATAGCCCCTCACATCGACGCTGGCCAGCCAGCCACCTAACAAACAAGGGCATGAGGCCATAATGAATGGTCTTAAAGGCGACTGCTATGGAAGATCAAGAGACCCGAGGATTACCAAAGCCAATGGGAAGCTGCGAATTTCAAATGGAAGTGGGTGATGTTATTCTGTTTCACTTACTTGTAAAGCTCTCAGTCTGAAAATAATCGCTTAATCTCGATTATGCTTCAAAACCCTCATTAATTAGTGTTTGGATGAAATAATCCTCTCTCAACTTCACACCTCACTATTCGGTTGTTCGCATAGCATATTCCTTCTGTTAGCTTACCTGGTTGTTTAGGAGTTTGCTAATTCGGTTGACAGTTTCATTGTTCAAAAACAATTTTGTGTTCTAATGGAAACTTTTGTTGATTGTGCGCTGCATTTGGAATTTGATATGGCCTTTTTTTCGTATTTTAAACTGCTCATATCCAACATTTTAATGTAAAATGGTTTATGTGTCTTTAAATATAAGTTATAACTTTCTTTTATATCCAAACGCTTTTTATCATGAAGCTCATTAGATTAGTATTTAATAATACCAAATCATGACATACACCCACTCTATATCATATTCTGTTTGTGGTTTCCTTTCATCTGTTTGGTTATTCAAATAGTTTAATTTTAGTTTGTTTGATCTAGTTCTTTAGGGCTAGTAACTTAGTTTTCGTCGATGAGTTTTAGTTTTTAGGGTTAGTTAAATCGAAAGTATGATTTAGTTTTTATTTCTGGTCCCCAGCCCGGATAAAGGGGACGGTTTATAAAATTCAGAAAAGGCCCCAAATTTTCATTTCGCATTAGGCCCCAAGAAGCTTGAGCCGCCACTTGATAAATCATAGTAAAAGAATATGGCAGGTTCTTAAAAGGATATTCATGATCAAACTACATAAACATATATCTAACTCAAATGTGATTTAAACATACATGAGACATGTTCTTTCAATGTCGATATTAGCATCATCCAGATATTTATCAACTTCAGTGGCATATTTTACGAATAAAAATTGATTTAGCTCATAACTTTAACAAAATAAAAGGAGGTATTGAATGGACCAATGGGTTTTATAATATTGAGAGCTGTGGTGTTGAGGGAAGCATCCCAGAGCAGATTGGTTTGCTGTCAATTGATAGCTCACACCTTCCTTGATCGTAGTTATATCACACTGCTAATGACCACCAACAAAAAAACATCCACCTGATTATTGTTTCCTGAGCTACTAAACAAACCACACCCCCCCCCCCCCCCCCCCCCCCGGTTTTGTTTTTACTTTGCTCTTAGAAAAGTAAAAAACGACTTGAGTTCTTGATCTTACTTAGACTGAAAAACTACTAATGAAAAAAAACACCCATTCATTTCTGATTAGGATTATGGTTAATCCTTTAACAATATCTTATCTAAGCACACAGCTCAGAAGTATGACACAAGTGTAAATAAGTTCCTGAAACAGTTATAACTACGGGTTGTTCTCAATATGACAAAGCTTGGAGATAGCCTAAATGATGTGCTCAACATGATAATTCCTGAGACAGGTTTCTCATTGTTGGTCGACCCTTTGGATCTGTGAGAATGCATGCTAGTGCTACATTATATACACGCATGATTTCCTTTACAATCGACTTATTGGTTGGATAAGGGAGTCTCTTATCCAATATATTTTCCAACATTGCACCATGACTAGTTGAAAAGTTCAAGGATGAAAGGAGGTCTCCAGGATGCTTCCCTCCAATTGTCTCAAGCACCACAACCCCAAAGCTATACACGTCACATTTTTCAGTCACAATCATGTTGTAGGCAAGTTCTACATGTTCATATATACAAAACGGTCGTTAGAAAAACTCCAATAGCTAATAGACTTAGAAGAAGTGTAATCTTACGTAAAATAAATACCTGGAGCATGTTGGATTTATTAAACTAAGTTATGTTTATATGTTTTATTATTATTCGAACATATAATTAGAATAGCTTATGATATGTATTAGTTTAGTTAATGATAAGGTTATGTAATAATCAGTAGATAAGCGGGAAAACTTTTCAAATAACTGTCCTTGACAGTTACCCGCCATTTCGAACCGCCAAATACTCATATGTATATATTGGAATTACCGGAAACAATGTCCGATACCAAGACATTTCTTAACTTTACTGAGATTTGTCCATTCCTTTCTTTGCACTTGTTCATTAATATCATCTTCAATATGCACATTCAATTCGGATCAATCGCTTATGACAACACTAACCACACACATAATTCCGCTGCACAATCACAATCTCATGCATATTCGTCTTCTGATTTCCTACAAAGTGGTATCAGAGCCTCTAAAGGAAAGGAGAAGACGACTGAAATTCGATCAACATCCACACTATTACCGTGCCAACATTGTACAAACGAGATGAGGGGTGATGTGTGTAAAATGCAAAACATATAAATTACATCAAATGAGGCATAAAACTAACCCTTTTTAAGTACTAATGTTGGAAAAAGAGTGTTTTTGTCTTCCTTTTGTATTTTCAGGATTAAATGAGCTCAAATTCACAAAAGAAGCAAAAAGACAGCTAAATCTAACATAAATACAAGGAAATGAACATAAGTGGACTGCCCGACCCCTCAACGGCATATTCCAAAGCAAAATAGAGAAGGCAGAAGACTGAACACGCCCCGTGCTCAGCCAGCACGGGGCCGTGCCCAAGAAGCAGCAGAAAAGACAAACCTATAGAAGCTTCTATTGCCCACCACGGGGCCGTGCCCAGTGAACACAGGGGCGTGTCGAAAGTACAGCAGGCGCATTAATTGTAATTGCGAATTACAATTAATGAGGAGAGAGGGTGTCAGACAGGCACGGGGCCGTGCCCAGCTCTCTGTTCAGCCTATAAATAGGAGTGCTTGGATTCATTTCAACTCATCCCTTGGCACACCACCTCTCTCACACTTCATCCACCACCCACCACCATCACAACACCATCATCCATTGTCCATCGTAGAGTGTGTGAGTCGTCTCGGGATCCAAGATTGATCGTAAGAGTTCTTGACAATCAAGGCCATGTTTGCCTAAGTCTCTTACATCACTTGGTGAAGACAAAGTGTCTAGTATAATACTTTTTATTTCTAATCTTTTGCACTTTTTATTTGGTTTTGTATTAATGACTTTAATAACTAGTTACTTATGTTGAAGGTGATCTTTCCTTATCGTTTGTCCGTGGTGTCTTGGCATTCTTTTACTGTCTATATAAAATAAAGGATTTTCACCATTCATATCTCCACGGTCTATATGGAGGTATGTTGGCCACCTGGTCGGGGGTTAAGGGAACGGTTTGGTAAAGGTCTTGCCATTGTTCAGCGTTTAGAGGTCTTGCAATGGACCTGGGTCAAATTTAGTAGGACCTCCTTCAATGCTTCACAGTATTGGATGGCGGGGGTCCAAACTCTTTGATCCCCTCATAAGTTAACTACTATTAATACTATAACCCGGCTATTTAGGACTGTATCCCTGCTGACTCAGACTACTTAGCCGAGGGTAACGTCACCGCCAAAAGCGGGGCCTACCATAATATTGCATTAATAACTTAATTCATTATCTTTCAATAATCCACCCTTTTAGGATTGTATCCTTGCTGACTCAAACTACTGGGGTGAGGGTAACGTCACCTTCAAAAGAGGGGCATACTACAATAACTAAGATAATCTCTTAATTATGTGCAAAAGTGCGGAAATAATCAAAGGTTATACTAGATACGAGTTGGAACCAAGTGATTCATCTTGTCTATCTGTTTTCTTTTTATTTTTATTTTCAGCATTTTAGTTAGTTTTTATTTTTCTTAGTTTAAAACTTTTTTCTAAACTTTTTATTTTGATTAGACGTTGAGGATAAACCGGTACTAAAAGCTCTTGTGTCCTTGGACGACCTCGGTATCTTACCAACGCTATACTACGCTCACGATGGGTGCACTTGCCCATATGTGTGTTTAGTGTTAGTAAAATATCGTGTTTTATAAATTTAAAACTTGGCTAAAATAAGTGTTAAAAGGGCTTAAAATATACACCTAATATATATAACACTTTACCGCACATCAAGTTTTTGGCGCCGTTGCCGGGGACACAAGGATTTTAAGAAAGTTAGGAATCAACGGCCTAATCATCTTTTATTTTTAATTTTTTAGGATTTTTCGTAGTTTTTTAGCTTCTGCAGAGCTCAGCACGGGCCGTGCCCGGTCAGACACGGGTCGTGCCCAGCATCATCACTGGCAGTTTTTATTTTCTGAGTTACAGAGAGCTGAACACGGGGCCGTGTCGGTGCAACACGGGGTCGTGTCCAACTCCCAATAACAGGGATCCAGAAATCAATCACTGTGCCTCTGACCACGGGCCGTGTTCGCTGAGCACGGGGCCGTGGTGAATATTCTGACCAACGTTCTTTTTTGTTTTTATTGCAGGACTTGGAACCTAGGCGCCACATTTGAACCTCCTACGTAGTGCATGAGCTCCAGTTCTAGTAGAGACATAAAAGAACCTCTAGAAGAACCCGAACGCTTTCTCAGAAAAAGACTTAAAGCCAAAAATCAAGAGAAAGTTTCGGGGGACCCACTTCCAATGGCGGACCAACGTACCCTCATGGATTACCTACGGCCCACCGTAGGCAATCTCGGCGCCGCTATCAATGCACCAAATGTCGAAGCCAATAACTTCGAACTTCGGCCGCATTTGATACAAATGCTCCAAAACTCCGCAACCTTCCACGGGCTTGCAGACGAGGATCCTCATCTACATATTACTAACTTCTTAGAAATATGTGATACCTTTCGGATCAATGGAGCATCAAATGACGCCATCCGCCTTCGGATGTTTCCATTTTCACTAAAAGACCGAGCTAAGGCTTGGCTTAACACCCTCCCAGTTGGATCGGTAAACACTTGGGATGAACTTGCCCAAAAGTTTTTATATAAGTATTTCCCTCCTGCTAAAACAGCTAAATTAATGACTGAAATTAACACATACTCACAAGAGGATGGGGAATCCTTATATGAAACTTGGGAAAGGTTCAAGGAGCTTCTAAGAAAGTGTCCTCATCACGGTCTGGCGGTGTGGCAACAAGTATCCACTTTCTACAATGGGTTGTTGCCACACACAAGACAAACACTTGACTCAAGCTCCGGGGGACTTTTAGGTAATCGTCGCCCAAATGAAATATATAACCAAATTGAGGAAATTGCTCAAACCAATTTTCAATGGCACACTCCCCGAGGTAATAAATCTATTGCCTCGGGCGCCCATAAGGTTGATGAAAGCACTTCTTTACAAGCCCAAATCGAGGCCCTCTCTTCAAAAATCAAAAAGCTAGAAATGACAAAAACGGCCTCGGTTATGGCTTGTGAAGGGTGTGGTGGGTCACATGAAATTTGGAGTTGTATGAAAGAATTAGATGAACAAACAGAAACGGTAAACTACATTGATAATAGACCTAGGCCGTCGGGTCCTCCAACGGGTACCTACAACCAAGGATGGCGTAACCACCCAAACCTTGGTTGGAGAGATCCCGGCAATAGTAGTAACCAACAAAACCAACGAACTAATTTTCAACAACCACAAAATTTCTCTCAACAACAAGGTGGAAGAGAAAGGCTTGAAGATACTGTATCTCGCCTCATCTCTGACACTGAAAAGAAAAACTCGGATCGATTTCAACAATTGGAATCGAATTTTAGAAATCAACAAGCTAGCATTCAAAACGTTGAAAAACAATTAAATCAACTAGCTCAAAATTTCTCCGAGAGACCACAAGGCGCGTTACCTAGTAATACCGAAACCAACCCGAAGGCACAAGTACATCTCATCACATTAAGAAATCGAACCGTGGGTCCCGAGGATGCTCCATTGCCGCCAAATGAAAGAAGCCATTCTAGCCAGCCTGTGACTCCTCCTGCGCCAGAAAAGGCTTCTCTACCAACTCAAGAGCCCACCAAGACTCCTCCAATCCCGTACCCCGGTAGGTTAAATCGTCAAAAGACCGATGAGCAATTCGCTAAATTTGAAAATTTATTAAACAATTGAATGTTAATATTCCTTTTATCGAGGTCCTAACCCAAATGCCTAAATACGCAAAATTTATGAGGGATTTCCTCACAAACAAAAGGAAAATTGAATCATTGCAATTAGTTAACTTAGGCGAAGAATGCTCCGCCTTAGTGCTCAACAAACTTCCACAAAAGAAAATCGATCCCGGGAGTTTCACAATTCCTTGCTCGATTGGGGAATCTCCCGTTCGTAATGCATTAGCCGATCTTGGGGCTAGCATTAACCTCATGCCCACATCAATGTTCAAACGACTCGGCCTAGGAACAACAAGCCCTACAAAGATGAGCATACAACTCGCCGACAGATCCGTCAAATTTCCACAAGGTGTCGCTGAAAATTTGTTAGTAAAAGTTGACAACTTCGTTTTCCCTACCGATTTTGTCATCCTAGACATGGAGGAAGACACCGATGTCCCTCTCATCCTCGGGAGGCCATTTCTAGCCACCGCCCAAGCGGTGGTAGACATGAATGACGGAACGTTAACATTGAAGTTTGGGGATAAGGAGGTGAAGTTTGAATGTGGAAAAAGAATTGAGGACGAAGACCCGGTCAACTACATGCAGGTCATAGACTCAAGCTTGGATGATGCTCTCCGACGGTGTAACATGGGATGCAATACATCCCACTTGGGTGACATATGACCGGCTTTGGGTCTAGCCAAGGACCCTTATAAACGTGGCGCACCACGGAGGCATTCCGCGGAACTATCCTTAGTTTAATTTAGATTAATTTTTATGCTTTCTAGTTAGTTTTAATTTTCAGGAATAAAACACACTCATGTTGGAAAGGGATGAAAAGGGAAACGAGAAAAATGACCTCATGCACAAGAACAAGGCAACCCGACAATTCTCTCCATTTCAGAAGGTTCAACACGGGCCGTGCCCAACCAACACGGCCCCGTGCTAAACCACCTGCAGAAAAACGCCCAGTTCAGGTAACTGGACACGGGCCGTGTTCACCCGACACGCCCCCGTGTCCAGACTTCTGTTTCTCTTGTTTCAATTTTTGTTACTGGCACTTGAACACGGGGCCGTGCCCGGACAACACGGGGCCGTGTTCAGCGCCCAGTAACACAAAATTTTTGCTTTTTGACACAATTTTACACATCTAATCAACCTAAAAATTTATTTTTGGGACACATTGAGGACAATGTGTAATTTAAGTGTGGGGGGGATGCTAAAACCTTGAATTTTGCAAGCCCTAAATACAAGCCTTACACAAAACTCTATTGGAACCGCTAATCACCCCAAATTTTTTTCAAAAATTTCATTTTTCTTACTTGTCTAGGTTTAACTCGGGAAATCCAAGTTCTCAAAAAGGTTATATTTTTACGAATTTACAACCGATAGCGTAGTGATAAAAAGAACCAACATAAGAAAATTATGAAAAGGCATGACAAACTTAGTTAAAATTTGATTATATACACTTGAACACATAAAAGCCCATTCCCACAAAAGTGAGTTTTGAGCCTTTATTGAGCATACAAATTTACATCTTTAGACTAAATGCTCATTTTTCGTTTCTTGTGTGAATAGCCGCTTGGTTCTTACAATTCTAGAACTTGCCATGACGATACATTCCCGGTCCTTATCAACTTAAACCCGAGTAAGTAAATGATGGAGGCATTAGGACTAACCCTTTTTATTTCTACACCATTATTTTTCTTTTTCTTTTACCACCTACCCAAAAATCCCCCTAGTTAGCCCCTTTGAGCCTAAACCTTTTCATTTCATCACCCAAACCAAAAACCCTTTTACCCACCAAAACCTTTTTTTATTTTTAACCCTTTGTTTTAGTAACAAGTTCGGTTTTTCGTAGGATCATTCAAAAAAAAAAAAAAAATTGTGTTGATGATGAAGCAAAAAGAAAATAAACAAACAAGTTCATCAAAAATAACTTTGTTTGAATAAAAGCTTCATCAAAATAAAAAGTTACAAAAATAGAAAGTCTTACGAAAACCGACACTTGTTACGCTTTTCGCCCTTTTGCTACTAACCACTATCCCAACCACCTACCTTTAACCCAAGCCTAACCCTTAACCCACAAAGTCCTCTTGATATTTACAAAGGTATAAAAGTTAAAAAGGAGGAGGATTGATTGCTTGGCAAGCTTATGGTAGGAATAAGTTCCATGCCGCTCTCGAGTGATTCACTAAAAATACACCTTCGGCCGAGTGTGAGTGATTTCTCCCGTGAGGTATGTGAACTTGTATATAAATGGAATTTAAAAAAAAAGGCATGTTATGCCCAAATAAGTAATTTCTCCTATGAAACGTTCTAAATAAATCATTACGAATAGGATTGTAAATAAATAAAAATAAAACCTAAAAAGATCTTGGATATCCCGACACTCTACGACAAGCCCAAAACCTTCTCTTCTACCCATTCCATTTGGGAGTGTAAGCCACATATTAAAGAGTTTTGCTTGAGGACAAGCAAAAGTTCAAGTGTGGGGGTATTTGATGTGTGTAAAATGCAACATATAAATTACATCAAATGAGGCATAAAACTAACCCTTTTTAAGTACTAATGTTGGAAAAGGAGTGTTTTTGTCTTCCTTTTGTATTTTCAGGATTAAATGAGCTCAAATTCACAAAAGAAGCAAAAAGACAGCTAAATCTAACATAAATACAAGGAAAGGAACATAAGTGGACTGCCCGACCCCTCAACGGCATATTCCAAAGCAAAATAGAGAAGGCAGAAGACTGAACACGCCCCGTGCTCAGCCAGCACGGGGCCGTGCCCAAGAAGCAGCAGAAAACACAAACCTATAGAAGCTTCTATTGCCCACCACGGGGCCGTGCCCAGTGAACACGGGGGCGTGTCGAAAGTACAGCAGGCGCATTAATTGTAATTGCGAATTACAATTAATGAGGAGAGAGGGTGTCAGACAGGCACGGGGCCGTGCCCAGCTCTCTGTTCAGCCTATAAATAGGAGTGCTTGGATTCATTTCAACTCATCCCTTGGCACACCACCTCTCTCACACTTCATCCACCACCCACCACCATCACAACACCATCATCCATTGTCCATCGTAGAGTGTGTGAGTCGTCTCGGGATCCAAGATTGATCGTAAGAGTTCTTGACAATCAAGGCCATGTTTGCCTAAGTCTCTTACATCACTTGGTGAAGACAAAGTGTCTAGTATAATACTTTTTATTTCTAATCTTTTGCACTTTTTATTTGTTTTGTATTAATGACTTTAATAACTAGTTACTTATGTTGAAGGTGATCTTTCCTTATCGTTTGTCCGTGGTGTCTTGGCATTATTTTACTGTCTATATAAAATAAAGGATTTTCACCATTCATATCTCCACGGTCTATATGGAGGTATGTTGGCTACCTGGTCGGGGGTTAAGGGAACGGTTTGGTAAAGGTCTTGCCATTGTTCAGCGTTTAGAGGTCCTGCAATGGACCTGGGTCAAATTTAGTAGGACCTCCTTCAATGCTTCACGGTATTGGATGGCGGGGGTCCAAACTCTTTGATCCCCTCATAAGTTAACTACTATTAATACTATAACCCGGCTATTTAGGACTGTATCCCTGCTGACTCAGACTACTTAGCCGAGGGTAACGTCACCGCCAAAAGCGGGGCCTACCATAATATTGCATTAATAACTTAATTTATTATCTTCTAATAATCCACCCTTTTAGGATTGTATCCTTGCTGACTCAAACTACTGGGGTGAGGGTAACGTCACCTTCAAAAGAGGGGCCTACTACAATAACTAAGATAATCTCTTAATTATGTGCAAAAGTGCGGAAATAATCAAAGGTTATACTAGATACGAGTTGGAACCAAGTGATTCATCTTGTCTATCTGTTTTCTTTTTATTTTTATTTTCAGCATTTTAGTTAGTTTTTATTTTTCTTAGTTTAAAACCTTTTTCTAAACTTTTTATTTTGATTAGACGTTGAGGATAAACCGGTACTAAAAGCTCTTGTGTCCTTGGACGACCTCGGTATCTTACCAACGCTATACTACGCTCACGATGGGTGCACTTGCCCATATGTGTGTTTAGTGTTAGTAAAATATCGTGTTTTATAAATTTAAAACTTGGCTAAAATAAGTGTTAAAAGGGCTTAAAATATACACCTAATATATATAACACTTTACCGCACATCAAGGGGCAAGAATAAACAACGTTATCGGGAAAAGATTTGTTTTTACTGTCGAAAACCCGGACACCAAGTTTCTTCATGCCTGAAGAAGGAAACTGATGAAGCCACCCAACTTATTCGGCAGGCTGTGAACGCGGGGATACAGAACAAAGAAGATGGAGTCAAAGATCATCAGGAGATGATCGTTGTCGGTACCGAAGGAGGGCTCTGGAGTGACATATGGTATGTTAGTTCTGTGTTTAAACATCACATGGCCGGAAATCTTAATGTGTTTAAACGCATTAAACACATCATTGGGGTTGATACACAAACGGGAGAAATAAATTTCTTGTTCACACGGGGGTTGGTTCAGTAGAGATTAAAGCAAGTAATGAGATTATGAAAATTCAAAGTGTTTTTTACTCTCCCGAATTAGATCGAAACATTTTAAGCATGGATCAATTGACTATGCAAGGTTTCACTGTCAATAAAGATGGTGACACTTGCAGAATTTTTCCCATGTTTTCTGTTCCGGTGAATAACACGGTGAATGAAGAGAGTGGGTTAACGAGGGAAGAAGAGATTGGGTTAAAAGAAAAGCAAAATATAATTGAAGAAGGGGTATTGGATGAAGAGTTCAAACAAAATTACTTGAATTCCTATTTCGAAGAACTTCATCTGTCTTCACAAGAGACAGATTGGAGTATCATGATTGTTATGGCAATGGAATTCAAAGAATTTGAAGACTGTAGAGCGTTTCTGAATTTACTGGATGATCGAGAATTTGTTTTCAAATATAAACATATACTCGATTCAAAATTTGAGGAACTGGTTAAATGGTTTCTATACGAATATATGGGAATCTCAACAAGGCCGGTTCCACTGTTGCTTCACACAAGAGAAAGATTAATTTACTGAGTCTGTACTTGTTGGTGGTCATGGATGGGTGTTACAGAAATGTAACAACGGAGAACTTGTGGCCTGCAATTGCAAAGGATCTGGGATTCGATTATGAAGACGGAGATTACATGAGAGTCACATATGCCATGTATCTAGATATCCTAGAGTATTATTACAATTTCAAACAAGTTCAAAAGAAGGTGCAGGACAAGGAGATAGTCATAGAAGAAGGAAAGTCCACCGGAGGCTGCCATGAAAGATCAAAAAGTGCAGGAAAGGCTCAACAAGAATCTGCAGGGACTGCACAAGTCGCATTATTTGCAGGTATTGATGATGAAGACTGGAATCAAGGGAAAAGAAGGAAACGCTTCAATTTCAACTATGCAAGATGGGTTGTAGATGAAGCAAATCAAAGCGTTTTGGATCAAGCCCGGAAACATAACCTAGTTTAAGGGGGGTTATGTTGGATTTATTAAACTAAGTTATGTTTATATGTTTTATTATTATTCGAACATATAATTAGAATAGCTTATGATATGTATTAGTTTAGTTAATGATAAGGTTATGTAATAATGGTAGATAAGCGGGAAAACTTTTCAAATAACTGTCCTTGACAGTTACCCACCATTTCGAACCGCCAAATACTCATATGTATATATTGTAATTACCGGAAACAATGTCTGGTACCAAGACATTTCTTAACTTTACTGAGATTTGTCCATTCCTTTCTTTGCACTTGTTCATTAATATCATCTTCAATATGCACATTCAATTCGGATCAATCGCTTATGACAACACTAACCACACACATAATTCCGCTGCACAATCACAATCTCATGCATATTCGTCTTCTGATTTCCTACAGAGCAATGTATCCCAAAGTTCCTGCAACGGCCGTTTGGTTGGAGGAATCCGGGTCCAGCAATCTTGCTATTCCAAAGTCAGCAACAAATCCTTCCAGTTCTGAGTTCAAAAGAATGTTGTTGGTTGATATGTCTCTATGAACAATAGGAGGGTTGCAATCATGATGCATGTATGCCAAAGCATGGGCTACACCTTTGATAATGTTCAACCTCTTGAGCCAGTCCATTTGAACAGCTAATTCACTGTTACTCAAGGCACAAAATAGGCTCCCCTTTTCCATGTATTCATATACAAGGAAGTTGCATTTGTTATGCAAACAAAAACCATAAAGTCTGACAATGTTTTTGTGCCTTAGGTTGGTTAACAATTTGATTTCATTCTCGAAAGCCTGGTTGAATGCTGGTTGCTGGGCTTCAAAACGATGGAGCTTTTTTAAAGCAAATATCTTACCGTCAGGCAGTTTTGCTTCATAAACACTACCGTAGCCACCAGTTCCAATGCAGTATTTGAGGTCAAAATCCTCTGTAGCGGTGACGAAGTCTTCATATGCAATTTTTCCGTCATAATTCAATACGGAGCACACATTTCCGTGTCTTTTTGTTTCCAGCTGGTTTTTCTTTTCGGTAGCTTTGTGCTTCTTGTAGAACATGTAACCAAGAAGCAAGAAACCAAGTCCCCCGATGATGGGAAGAAAAATGGTTAAATAGTGAACCAAATTGTTTTTCTGTGTATGTTCAGCATGTGACGCTTCCTGTCGACCATTTGATTTATCATTAGGACCCATCCTGCACCTAGGAAAAGGAAGCCCACACAGCCCGGGATTATTTGAAAACCTGTCGGGTGGAAAAGTGTCAAAAGGAGCAGATGCCGGGATGACACCAGACAAATTATTGTTGGAGAGATCGACATCTCCAAGACCAAGACTGGATAATGAACTTGGGATCGACCCGTTTAGCCTGTTATGTGATAAATCAATAATCGCTGCGTTTTTTAACCGGCTTAGCTCTTCGGGTATCGGTCCGGTGATATTGTTGTGACCCAAATTCAGTATATTGAGATAGTACATTGACCCGAGTTCTTTCGGGATTCCACCCTCCAGTTTATTGTACGAAAGATCAAGAAAGATCATTGACCCGTTGTGATTGAAATTCGGCTCAGTGATCCCTAAATACACTCTGGTGTACTTACACGGGTGTCTCGATGAAAACCGTTCTAAATCCACCTGGCGGATCCCTCCGAATTCCAGAATATTCCCGGAACCATGACACTGGCTACTCCCGTCATTCTTAATGTACACATATTGTTTCCCAGTGAGATACCCAGAAGAAATGTATCCAGATTGCTTGAAAAGTTCAGGCGGGATCGTCCCACTTAACTGATTGGTATTCAAATCCATCCATACCAAGCTCTTACAATCTCCAAGCTCTCCTGGTATCCGGCCAGAAAACGAGTTGCTCCCAAGTTTAAGAATAGCAAGATTCGACAAACCACCAAGGGCTGCTGGAATTTCTCCGACCAATTTATTGTTGGAAAGCGAAATCCAGTTCAATTTGGTGCAGTTGCTTAATCTAGCTGGAATCGAACCCGTTAAATAATTGAAATCTAGAATCAAATTTTCAAGAGTTTGAACATACATAAGCTCTTCCGGTATTTCACCTGTTAATAAGTTCATCCATATTATCAAATCTTGAAGTTTAGATAGATACCGGAAACTTTCAGGTATTTTTCCGGTGAAATAATTGAAACTCAGATCAAGTGAAACCAGTTGAGAACAATTGCTAACAGTTTCAGGAATAAAACCAGTAAGCTTATTGTTCTGAACGTACAACACTTGCAACCTTGTTGTACCACCTTGACAAATTCCGGCAGGAATCTCACCGGAAATCCGGTTAGAACTCACGTCAAACCTCTCCAAATTCGTCATCTCCGACAACGATTCCGGCAACTCACCGGTAAAATTATTAAACCCGAGGTTCAACGTCTTCAACCTGCTCAAATTAAAAAAATGTATCCATCGGTAACTCGCCGGAGAAACTATTCCGGGAGAGATCAACCACTTCAAGCAACGAACATGACTTCAAGCTAACCGGAACCATACCGGAGATGTTGCCAGAGACGTTAAACTCCAAGAGCTCACCGCAACCGTCGGATAACATCCACGGCATAAACTCCGCCCGGAGATAATATTAAACGACAGATCAATAACCTCTAGTGCAAGCGCTGCTAACGGTTTCGTTAGATCACTCGCCTCAATCAAATTTCTCTACAAAATTAAGGTTTTCAAGTTTAAACAACCAGATAATGACCTCAAATGCTTAACCGAACCGAATATCCGATTTCCGCTCATATCTAAAACTTTAAGAAGGTTACTAAACTGAGATGATCTCATAATAATAGTACCAGTTACATTGCAGTTTTGAGCAACAAATGATTCTAGAGTAGAAACAGTTAGTAAAGTTGATGAAATTGAACTGAAGTCACAGTTTAAATAAATACCAGTCAGATCTATAGCTGAAACTCTTGTGTCTGTGCATGAAACACCGGTGAAGTTGCACACGTTGTTACCGGGTAACCAGTTTTGTAATAGGTTGGGGTTTTTTAGCGATGATTTGAAGAGCAAAAGCTGTTGAGAATCTCCGTTAACAACAAGCAGACATTGGAGCAGAGCAAGAAACAGAAGTTGATTGAAGCACAGAGTTTTCATCATCATCTTGATGGTGTGTGAGAATTATGTTATGGTATGAGTAAGCAAAGCAAACTAACTTACTCATATATACTTTAAAGCATGGTTTTAGTAAAATATAAATGGTTCATAGCTTATGAATAGGAAAAGTCAAATTTGGTACTCACACATTTACACGCGTTTTAGATTTGCAAAAAGGAATAAATAATAGAGTTAATTGCCAAAATCATCTCTGAGTTTTGGGCACGTTTGCCATTTTCATCCAAAATAACACTTTTGTACCAAATTACCCCCAACGTTTGTAACTTTTTGCCATTTTCATTCAAATCACTAACGTAGTTTATTTTTTCTGTTAAGTTGAGGATATTTGGATGAAACTGGCAAATATAAAACCACAGGGATGATTTTGGCAATTTACTCAAACTCTTTTAAATTTATTTTATTTAATTAATTTTGTTACATAAATAAAAAAGAATATACATGCAATTTTTATATGAAAAAAATAGTAGCTTTGTCACATAATTTTTATAAATTTTCATCCAACCACTAACTAAGTTAATTTTTCTATTAAGGCGAATGATGTTTATAAACTAAGACAGAAATTAATTTCTAATTTTTTATATAGCTCGTTTTTATAAAAATAAAATTTACTTAAACCTCTAAATTTATAAAACTAAAATGTTGGTGACCTTATTGAAAAAAAAGGTCAAATAAAAAAATCTTATCATATGTACCAAGTTTGTAATTCGTCTTCTACTCTTTTAAATTCGTTCCTAAGGAAAAACAGAAGCTAGTGCCTCCCCCCCCCCCCTCTATCAAACAACTTATCGTTACCAAACCTTAAAATTATCCACCAAATTGTAATTATAATGCTATGAACCAAAGGTTCTTTACTCAAGTCACTTAGAATAAATATTAGTTAGTTACCCTCATAATCTTAATTAAATAAATATTTTATTTCTACCAACATATTTCCTAGGTGCTCAACACATTTAAAATTATGTAACTTTTTACAACTTTTTTCTATCTCTACAACTGATAAATACTAAAAGTTGTAATCAATTGTTATGTGTTGTACACCAATGGCGTTTTCTCATTATAAAACTGATTTATATAAAGAAGCTGTAAATTAATTTCTGTCTTAGTTTATAAAATTTAAAACATCTTTCACCTTAACAGAAAAAATAAACTTAGTTAGTGATTTTGATGAAAATTTATAAAAATTATGTGACAAAACTATTAACTTTTTTTTCTAAAAACTTCTTTTTTATTATATATGCAACAAAAATAATTAAATAAAAGAAATTAAAAAGGGTTTGAGTAAATTGCCAAAATCGTCCATGTGGTTTTATATTTGCCAGTTTCATCCAAATATCCTCAACTTAACAGAAAAATAAACTAAGTTAGTGGTTTGGATGAAAATGGCAAAAAGTTACAAACGTTGGGGGCAATTTGGTACAAAAGTGTCATTTTGGACGAAAATGGCAAACGTGCCCAAACCTTAGGGACGATTTTTGGCAATTAACTCTAAAAGAAATCAAAAAGGGTTTGAGAAAATTGCCAAAATCGTCCCTGTGGTTTTATATTTGCCAGTTTCATCTAAATATCCTCAACTTAACAGCAAAAATAAACTAAGTTAGTGGTTTGGATGAAAATGGCAAAAAGTTACAAACCTTGGGGGCAATTTGGTACAAAAGTTTCATTTTGGATGAAAATGGCAAACTTGCTCAAACCTCAAGGACAATTTTGGCAATTTACTCTAAATAATAATTTACATAATATAATACATTTCCTTAAAAGTTGTGTATAAGGGTAAAGGGAGTGGAGCGGTGAACTCGACGGCAAAGGAGTTTGCCGCGCGGCAACGCCGCCGCCGGCCTCCTTTGCCGCTCGGCAAACTTGAACAAGCGGGGAAGGGACACCGATCGGGAAATGTAAGATGATGATGATTGATGTGTGTGTGTATGTGTTGATGTGTGTGTATATATATATATATATAAAGTTTACCACTTTCAACTGTTTAACCACTGCCAACACTTTTCGCCAAAGTTTAAACTCTTCACACTGATTGACATGGCACACTCTGATTTGTCGATTTTGAAGTTTGCCACTTTCACCTGTTTAACCACTCCATTCACCCTAAATAATTTACATTACATAATATAATACGTTTCTTTGACCGCACATGTATTATTCCTTGACAGCTCATTTTTATTCAGCTCATTTCCTCTAGAGTTAAATGCCATTTTAGTCCCTGTGGTTTAGGCCATTTTGCCAGTTTAGTCCAAAGGTTTCATTTTTAACCTGTGGGTCCAAAAAGGTTTTACAGTTGCCATTTTAGTCCACTGGGTTAACTTCATCCGTTTTTTCTGTTAACGAGAAGGCCAATTCGGTCATTTTATATGGCTGAATTGCCCTTTTAGTTAACAGAATTACATACAAAATGACCAAATTAGCCTTCTCGTTAACAGAAAAAACAGATGAAGTTAACCCAGTGGACTAAAATGGCAACTGTGAAACCTTTTTGGACACACAGGTTAAAAATGAAACCTTTGGACTAAACTGGCAAAATGGCCCAAACCACAGGGACTAAAATGGCATTTAACTCTTTCCTCTAGGTTATTTATTATTATTATTATTATTATTATTATTATTATTATTATTATTATTCGCTTTACAAAAACTGGATCATCCTCTGTGTTCTTCTGGATTAATGATTTAATACTTGATGCCTTTTGGGTCCAGACATGTTTGGATCATGTGCTGTCAACTATTTTTCGATTAATGCTAAACGGCAATTCATATATATCTCAGCTGGTAATTAACCTAATAAAGCCTTTTCCGAACCATTAGTAAAGTTTATAAAAGCCGTTGAAAAAAATCCCAAACCTTATACAAAGTCTCGAAGCTAATAGAGGTGAACCTCTGAATTTTTTTGAACTCGTCAATATTTTTTATTTTGTATTGTATGTCTATAAAGAGGGATTTTTTACCCACTCAGGTCGAATTTTTACTCTTCATGTCACCGCAAATTTGAAATAAAAGTTGGATTCTTTTCACTCTCCTTTTATACATAATTAACCTTCCTCCGTATGCACATCAATGCGTGGAGTCGAGATCGAAGTACAGTCAAGACAATAACTTTTTGATTACAATTTTTTTTTTTAAATTTTGACCCAAATTCATTTATCTTCAAAATTCTGACACATCTAAATTGTTAAATTACCAGATAATAATCAGAGTTATCAATCACGCAGGACTTAGAATTGGTGCTTTAAAATGTTTGGATATCTCATGGTAAATCGGAATGATAACTATTGTTGGGGCCTCCAACAAATCTTGCCTTCTTATTCTAGTCCACAAGCACTCCAATATTATATAAGAATAGAGGGTATGGGGAGGCTCATCCCCATGAGGATGGGCCGCCACGTAGGTGCCACATCACCATCTCATGGAGGATGGGCCTCATTGCATTTTGAGGGGTGGAGGATGGGGCTACTCCACCTAATTATTTTATAATTTTCTAACTTTTTTTTTGTTAGATGGAGGTAGCAGAGATGAGGATGTTGAGGTGGATGTGTGGACAAACGAGGTTAGATCGGATAAGAAATGAGGTTTTTAGGGTAAGACTAGGAGTGGCTAGTATATCGGAGAAGATTAAGGAGGGGAGATTGAGATGGTTTGGGCATGTGAAGCGGAGGGAAGCGACGGCACCAGTTAGAGTAGTGGAAACTCTTACTGTGGAGGGGAGGAGAGGGAGAGGCAGACCCAAACTGACATGGGATGAACAGATTAGACATGATTTACTAGAGTTGCACCTTTCTGAGGACATGGTCCATGATAGGACTTCGTGGAGGCGTAGGATTAGGGTTAAGGACTTCTAGAGGACATTGCAGTAAGGTCTTAGGTGCTTTTCAGGGATGTAGGTTTTCTTATTTTTTAATGGACTTTTTCGGTTTTTGCCTTCTTGTGTTTATGACCAAATGACGTTGTATGCTAATATACTTGATGTACATTGTGTTTATGCCTAATCGATGATGCATGCTATTATACATGATTTACATTATATTATATTGAGCCACTCAGATCATTTTCTTGGTATGGGTGACGTACTATTTCTGTAGCATTTCTATATTCTTTGACTTGATGTGTCCGTTTGCTGTTTGTTTTCGAGCCGGGGGTCTCTCTGGAAGCAGCCTCTCTATCATTATGGATAGAGGCAAGGTCTGTCTACATCCCACCCTCCCCAGACCCTATAAATAGCTCTGCTATTCGTGGGACTTACTGAGTATGGTTGTTGTTGTTGTTGTAACTTTTTTTTTGTTAACTTAATAAAAACTTCATAAAAATTAAAAAATACAACATAAAACAACATAAATAAATTCATTTCATAACATAAAAAAAATTACATTTCCTAAAAAATAAAATTACTAATCCTAGAAACGGTAAACATAAAAACGAAAAAAAAAATAACGATACGATTAAAAAAGTAAACAACCTACGACGTCCATTTTTTCTTAACCTCCTCTTTCATCCTCCGATAAACCTCGCATTCATCCTCCGGAACCGAGTCGAGATCCAACCTCATAATCCTAAAATCCTCCGCTCGAGAATAGGTTGGTTCGGGTTGGGATTGTTCGGGTTGGGGTTGTTTGGTTTGAATGGATTCATGATTGTATAAAAAAGAGGGAGTGTTTTTTATAAAATTGGATGAGAATGGGAGAAAATGGTATAAAAATGGATGAGATGAGGGTATTTATTTAAAGTTAAAAAGGATTCTTTTTTTATTAAAAAGTAGCCATTGTAACGGCTATATATTTGAAAAGTTGGCCCGTCCTCTTCGTCTTGTGGGAGCCGAAATTGCCGAGCCGGGCCCAGGGGGCGGTGTGGGGGACCGGCGCCGGGTCTCAACCGGCCCCTATACCCTCTAGTCTAAAGGGCTAAAACAGAGAATGTATTTTTACCACAACCCGAGGTTGAGTGTCCTTTATATGCTTAACACACTCTTTACTAGAAAAAAAGTGAAGAGGTTATGTGACTGATTTACGAACGGGAGTGTGACTCCATACATTACTAGATATAAGTCAACAAAATAGATGTATTTTTTTTTTTTTTTTTTTAAGCTGGTTACCAAAAGCATAGCTCATATATCAAGACAAATGGTTTACATCAGTGGAGTTCAAAGTTGTGATTATAAACCTAGTGTCATATTATACAATTGTGTTGTATAGGGGCTATACAGTAAATAGTTTATATTCCATGTACTCTTTATATACTGATGAATAATACTGAGAAACCCTGATATGGGGATATCCACAATACGTATCAAGCAACTAAACCAAAGCCGTCCAAGGGGTTAGGGGGTTGCTTAAAACTCTGCATACTAGTTTATATATGTAACACCCCGATCAATGGCGAAAACATCGAGGTGCTACGTAATTGTTCAATAGCTCATGATTGACTAAAAGTTTAAATATTTCATTAATTAATTTAAAGATCATCCATATAATAAAAGAAATTTGTTCAAACAAAATAACTAGATCAAGTTAAAAATTATTCTAAGTCCAAAGCATCCTAGATGTGATATCCTGGTAATCATGGGAGGCCTTAAGGGTGGGTGGGGAGGATGTGATATCCTGGTAATCATGTGAGGCCCTAAGGATGGGCTAGGAGGACCACTGGCAAGGGGACGTGTTTTCCAGAGGCACATTTAAAAAGAAAAAATCGGTTAGCTATTAGCCTATTACGGTATGTTATCTATCACTCGAGTACTATGATTTTTGTCATTTTGGTAATTGCATTATTTATTACAGTATGTTATCTATCACTCGAGTACTATGATTTTTGTCATTTTGGTAATTGCATTATTTATTGCTATAACATTAGTCATTATTTAAAAAGACAGTTTACATTATATATCTCGTTAAGGTTTAAGGGGCATGTTTTTTCAGGAATGGACAGGGCACCTAAATTCTTAGGGTCGGCCCTGCTGGTATTCATCATGCATTGCTTTCTGAAACAAGTGGAAAATAAAGGGTCAATTTCAAAAAGCTGTTGAGCACACATAGGTTTGCATATGAAAAATAAGATAAGTAATTTGCATGTCAAGATTTATCTAGAACTGTCTTGTGAAAACAAACACTTTGAAAAAAATGGTGTATACAATCAAACCTAATATTTGAATCAATTTGAAAACTAAAAGTTTGTATGTATGTTGTTTCAATCATCCTGGGAAAACAAATGTTGGATGGGTTTGTCAGACATATTGTGTTATAATCTACTACAGTTACCTTGATCGAAGTTAATGATTGTACTATGTATCTAACATTAGCTTCAAAAGTATCGTTTAAGACAAGTAGCATAAAGATAGCAGTGTGACATAAGTAATTGAAAATTTTAAGTAACATGTTTCACCCAAAAGTTGAAGGGAAATGGGGGTATATAAATCACCTCGATGTGTTGTTAGATAATTCCACACAAGTTCACAAATAGTAGCAAAGAGTGTCTTACACGACGGCTACAATACAAATGTCATATGTAAGGAATAATTTTGATTTAATGATAAGCATTGCGAATAATGTTGGTGCTTTAACAATTGTGTAAGTGTTATCTTAGGGTTTATAACTTGGGTTCTACAATTAATGTAAAAAGGGTAATTTAGGGTTTTCACATTAATTATATGTTAAACAATGTTGTTAAGCTCTCAATTAATAAAGGTGTTGCTGCAAGTCAACTTGAATACTCAAGAGCTAATAGATCTCTCGTGTATGCTATGATAAATACTAGACCGGATATAGCTTATGTTGTTGGAAAGCTTAGTAGGTATACTAGCAATCCATGTGTAATTCATTGGCAAAGTTGTAAATCGAGTGTTTAGGTACTTGAAATAAATCATAAATTATGATTTGAGTTATACTGGATTTCCTTTGGTTATAGAAGGTTATTCAGATACGAGCTGATTAACAATATGGAAGATCATTCTTCCATAAGTGGATGGACTTTTCTACTTGATGGTCTTGGACATCTAAGAAACTGACTTGCATAACTAACTCAACAATGGAAACTGAGTTTGTAGCATTAGTAGGAGTTGGTAAAGAAGCTGAATGGCTACCTTGATTTATGAAATTCCATTGTGGCCTAAACCTATATGAACAATATCTATTAGATGTGGTAGTGTTGCTACCTTAGCTAAGGCCTATAGTGAAGTATATAATGTGAAGTCTAGACACTTAGGTGTTACGCATAACATGATTCGTGAGCTCATCATGCATGGTGTGACATCAGTGGAGTTTGTGAGAATTACACATAATTTAGCCGATAATTTAACCAAAAGGTTAAGTAGAGATCTTGTGAACAAGGAGGTTGTAGGGATGAGATTAAAGTTCACATGAAATTTCTCGTGTTAAGATACCCAATTCCTACTTAATATGACATTAATTGCCAAATTCAATGTGAAAAGCTTAACATCTAGAAATTGGAACACATTAGTAGCATGATCCCAATGTATGTATTCAAACCTGCAAGTTAGGAGGTTGAAGTTTATCTTCTTAATAGTTCTTATGAAAAATTGCATATGCAGGTGCAAGAGTAAAAGAGTTACCTGCTATGAGCATGAAGTTTAGCCGCTTCAAGAAGCTTGGACTTGGCTTTCATATGTTCATTGAAGGATAGGACACAGACTAGTAAAAATATTGTCAAGAAAGAATATAAGAGTAAGTAAACTTGTGTGTATGTTATCTTCATGTATTCATTATGAATACAAAGGGTTCAATCCATAGCGACACATTAATGTTCGAATATTTGGAATGTGTAATATACTGATTTGAAATTCAATCGTCGCAATATTTCATTTATGCACAAGTTTGTTTGTTGTGAATTTGTTTAAGTTAATCAAGGATTACGGTAAAATGGGAGAAGAATGTTGGATATTTTAGTGTAATCGAGACTGACTGGAAATTGAATTGTAATACACATCAAGAAAGTTAGGAGGTGTGGGAATGCATGCTTGTTTGAGTTGTTATAATTCTAAGTGTTCGAACAGAGCCCCTAATTAATGGGGGTTCCAAGAGGCCAGCGTACCTGGGAGCAGGGTCCAAGGGGTAGTGCATGTGACTAGGGTTAAACTGAGTTGTATCTGATTGAAATGCATTAGAAATTTTTTTTAATTAAATTGCTTTATTAAAAAAGCATTAGAAAATTTATTTCTAGAAAAATACCATTTATTTTAAAGATTAAAAAATGGCTCCAAATTAGAAGCAATTTTAATTAAAAAGTGAGGTAACCGCCCAGCCCTAATCCCATAATTAAAAATGAGTGAATTGCAAGTTTTGTCCTTTATCTATATACCAAATTTTAGATGATGTCCTTTGTCTTTAAAATTGATGAGTTTGGTACTTATTTTTTTAAAATCTTGCATGATATGTCTTTTGACACTAACCTAGTTAATTTTTAATGTTAAATCAGGTCACATGCCTTGCACATGAGAGCGTATTTATCATTTCACTCTATAGGGACTATTTTGTAAACAATATATTTCCAGGGGCTTTTTTTGTACAAATATAACTTTACACTCTCTCTTTCTCTCTCTAAACTCTCCATATCCGGAGGAAACCATCGCAAACCTACATACACATGGGGTGTTTGGGATTCCTTTTCAACTTCTCCTCCTCAAAAAGTCCTTCTAAAATCCAGAAATGAGAAATCCTTACTTCTCAAAAACTTCTTTTTTAAGACATAATTAGTACTGAAAGTCCTTTTTTTCATGGTGTTTGAAATTACTTATGCTTCAAAAGTTTTTCTCAGATGATTTTTGGGTTTCCTTTTCCTTCTCAAAAGTCCTTATGAGCAGTGGCGGACCCAGGATTTTTTTTCATTGGGGTCCATTTTTTGTGTAAGGATTTTTCACAACCAAACATTAAAATTTTCGGGTCGGTCTTCGTAGTCGGGTCGGGGCTAGGAAATAATGTAGAAACATTTAGTGGACATGAAACCACTACATTATATGTTGGAAGTTTTATCATTTAAAAAAAACAAATTAGAGGGTCAATGGGTGATTGTGTTATTTTAAAACACTAGTTTAATTTTGATGGAAAAAATAAACAAAAAAAAAGACATATAAGACTTGAACTTGAGATCTATTTGTTGAAACACAAGGGGATTTACCACCACACCATATTTGCTTTTAATACTATGAGGTCCAATTAATTTGTTTTTTGGGGTCCTTGAAAAATTTAACATACCAGTTCTACTATTTTCTAAAAAAAGATTGGGGTCCGTGAAACCCGACCCGGACCATGTGGGTCCGCCCCTGCTTATAAGCTCCAAAAGTCAGTTTTTAAAAGGAATCCCAAACCCCCCACAATCTCATTAGTTTCCGTTTTCATCAGACTCTCCTCCCCTGATAAAGTGCAGCAATTCGTGATGCACAAGTGGCTTTTCATGTTTTCAATGTATTTATAAAAATGCATTGATAGAAACAAACAAATTAAACGGATAAAGTGATAAACACTTATAGCCACGCATCAAATTAAGTGGGTGTTTGCTTTTTCCATTAAGTGTGCCATAAAACCCTTATGTTTGATTTGGTATCCCTTCCGATTGGCCCTCCAATTTAAATGAACAAAATGGACATGGTGTCCGTTAAGAGAAGCCAGTAAACCGATGGCATCCATAGCTATTCTGGAGGTTGACATGAGCAAGGGTGACATCGTGGTCACCCAACCCCCTTTTTGTGTCAAATAGACCCGGTGGCCACCTGAAATACGGTGGTGGAAGAAGTTGTTGCGGTGGATGCCAGTACAGATCTGGTCATCTGAAGTTTTTTTTCAGAAGCGTGATTATATGTGATGAGTTGTTTGAAGATGATGAGCTAAATCTTGAAGTTTTGAAAAGCTTACCTGTAAGTAGTTGTTACTGAATGTTATATATTGTTTTGATTTGGTTATATTGTTAAACAAGTGTGTTTGTTTAATTAGACTAGAGGGTACGGAGAGGCCCATCCTCAAGAGGATGGGCCGCCACGTCACCGCCACGTAGGAAGGGCTTGAGGGTGATGGACCTAGGGGGTGGAGGATGAAGCTCTTTATATATATATATGTATGTATGTATAGGTATATGTGAGAGAAGGAGAGAGGAGAGAGGCCCGTCGACTTCGTCTGTGGGGAGCCGGATACGCCGGGACGGGAAGAGGGGGGCGGTGTGGGGGACCGGCGCCGCGCCTCGCCGGGCCTAAGCCGGCCCCGATACCGCTTAGTCTTAGTGTTTGTTTTGTGAAAGTTTGTGATACGAGGTATTAGGATAGAGAGAGAGGGGGTGTGGGGTGGGTAGAGGTGGTGGTGGTGGCGGAAGGAGGTGGTGATGGTGGTGGAATGAGGTAATAGGTGATTGTGAGAGAGATTGAGTAGAGAGAGAAAAAAGTGTTTTGTTTAATCATAGAGAGAGATATATCTGTAGTTATTTATTCTTTTTTTTCTTTAAAATGTTTTTTAAACAACAGGTTAAAAAGACAATTATACCCTCATTTGCAAGACATGTGACCTGGTTTAATGTTAAAATTTAATTGGGTTAGTGCCAAAGTACATACCATGCAAGATTTTGAAACAACAAATACATAACTCGTCAATTTTAAAGATAAAGGACACCGCCTGAAATTTGGTATATAGATAAAGGACAAAACTTGTAATTCACTCATTAAAAATTATTGTTCTTGGTCATAACCCGGGTTCATATGAATTTATTCACCAAATCACATACTAGTTCTCGTTCTCAAATTTGAGTTGTATCCGATTGGATTTTTAGAGAGAACAAGAACAACCGAAATAATTCAATCTGAAAGTGACTACACGCCTCTTGTATCATCTGTTGCCATCTAAATTCCTCCAACAATCACCTCCTTTCTTCTTATATGCTTAAGATGCAAAACTATTTGTAAAATTCCAACCCGATTGACCGTTTTGTCCTCTTTTTTCTCATAGAACACTTCGAAAACCAATTATAACATGTTCATTACTCCAATGTAAACATCTTGATACGTCATTTGCATCATAATTAAAGTAATAAAATTTATAATAAAATCCTTGAAAATTCCATTTTGAGCATTTTCTTGAAGTCATGGTATTTGCAATTAAGTTTGTCATCGTCATCTAAAATTTCCTAGCAGTCTGGAAAGTACTTTGGTTTGAATATTCCAGTTTTCATTCTTTAACCCATTTACAGGCTTAGGCCACTGAACTACTGCTTTAATCTTTGAAGGATCAGTTAACACTCCTTTTTTTTTGTAATTATGTGACCCAAATATTCCACTTTCTGCCCACCAAACATACATTTAGACTTCTTATAGCATACAATTGACCATGTCTCAATGTTTCTAAGACTTATTGTAGATGAATTAAATGTTGTTTCAAATCACTAATGTATACTAAAATATCATCAAAGAATACTAGCACAAACTTCCTCAAAAATTCCTTAAAAGTATAGTTCATCAATGCTTGAAAAATGGCTGGAGCATTTGTAAGCCCAAAAGGCATAACCAAAAATTCAAACAACCCTTGATGTGTTCTAAAAGTTGTTTTATGTATGTCAGGTTCATACATTCATATTTGGTGATAACCTAATCTGAGATCCAACTTAGAAAATACAGTAGCTCCCCCTAACTCTTCCAACAGTTCATCAATTAAAGGTATAGGAATCCTGTTTTTTTACTGTTGCCTCATTGAGTTGTCTATAATACATACACATCCTCCAAGAACCATCTTTCTTTTTTACCAATACTACAGGAGCTGCAAAAGAACTCTGACTGTTTCTTATCACCCTTGTTTCCAACAATTCTTGAGTCAATTTTTCAGTCACATCTTTCTGTACAGACTGATATCTATAGGACCTCAGATTAATTGGTTTGCCCTCATTATTCAATGTTATCTTATGATCATATTGTCTTTTAGGAGGTAATGTATTAGGGATCTAAAAAACATTACTATACTCTTCCAATAATACTTGCAACTCTTCACTAAACCTTGGATCTAATACTATTGAGCCAAACACATCCTGAACTTCAGTCTGCAACAGTTGCAAGCCAAACATTTGTGACTGAATTACCCCTGCCCCATGATTCACCAAACTATACATTTTTTCAGTAGAACACAAACTCATGCCATTTGTTTCAATGCCCTTAAGTGTTAATGTCTTCCCTTGCACCTTGAATTGCATAGTCATATCAGCAAAATTCCAATTGATGTTTCCCAATGTGGCTAACTATTGTACCCCTAAGACCATATCATAATTTTCTAGTGGTAACACCAAAACTTCTGCATTAAACCACACTCCTTGCATCATCCACTTAAAGTGACTAAACTTTTGACCACACTCTAACTGATTACCATTGGCAACAATAACTTTCAGAGGTTTCACAGGTTGCAAGGAACACTGTAGTTTACTTATTAATTTGGTATCGATGAAATTATGAGTAGATCCGGAATCCACCAAGATATTCAGTTTCCTAGTTCCCGTTGACCCATTAATCTTCATAGTCGAATAGGATGGTATACCTGTGAGAGCATGTATGGAAATGTGAGGTTCAGCCTCCTGCACTTGATCCTCCCCGACTATCAATTGTTCATAATCTGCCATATCCTCCTCATCAATCAACTCTAAGTTAAATAACTGTTTGTTTCTACAGTTTGGTATCGATGAAATTATGAGTAGATCCGAAATCCACCAAGATATTCAGTTTCCTAGTTCCCATTGACCCATTAATCTTCATAGTCGAATAGGATGGTATACCTGTGAGAGCATGTATGGAAATGTGAGGTTCAGCCTCCTGCACTTGATCCTCCCCAACTATCAACTGTTCATGATCTGCCATATCCTCCTCATCAATCAACTCTAAATTGAATAACTGTTTGTTTCTACAGTCATTACACCAAAAACACTCTCCCTTTTCTCTTTTCTTGTAGTCTTAACATGTTGAGCATTAAAAGGTGTTGGTAATAGGGGTGGTGTGTTAGCATTCATGGTAGGAGGTGGCTTGAACCCATTATTATTGAACTTATTAGCATTGTGAGTGTATGTGTCACACCCCGAAATTATCAGAGTTGGCGTGACTGGACTGGTATCTTCATTGCACAGCGGAAGCAAATAGCAAAGACTTCTAGAAACTGAACGCCTGCTAAGTACTCGAATTCTCGATGGTCCTCCTATTCCAACCATGCCTTGTCTTAGAAATGCAACCTGAGAAAGAACATGCGAGAAAAATCAACATAATGTTGAGCGAGTTCATAGTTTGTTTGTAAAAGATTTGAGGTAAATCTTTTGAGTTGTGAAAGGTTTGAAATAAATCTTTGGTATTGTGAAAGATTTGAAATAAATCTTTGGAATAACCGGTTTTTGAAATAGTATTGAGAAAATGAGTTTAAAAATCATTTTCAACGTTGTGTTTGTAGCACGTTATGTTCATAAAACCATGTATTTGCAAAGCCTTGTATTTGTAATGTTTATATAACCGTCAGTGCCCACCCTGACTTTGACTCCTTACCCGCATAATCATGTGCTTTGAATTTTGTATAAAACATGGTATTTTAATTTGTATGAACAAGTAGTTTCGTAAATATATATGTCCCTGGTATGAAGAAAATAAGGGAATTGAGATCACCAATGGTTTGCAAGGCCACTGGTATATGTGAAGTGCAAGTAGGGAGACTCAAACCTAGCAGATTTTTGCCACGGCATTAGTATGTGGACAAAGTCACCCCGAGGTCCGTTTCTAGTTTGGCCTGGGGCTGGGCTCGCTACACCCAGATAGATCTACCGCTCCTGTCCCTCGGTCCTACCATGAGGACTAATGGCCTCATGTTGCTCCTACCCACTCACATGATCTAAGTAGTAAACCTCCTTACGCTAACCATACCATGTGTAAAAATGTCTGTTAAAAATTGTAACATGTATTCTACCCCAGCCTCTAAGGCTGATCCTCCCCAGCCACTAAGGCTGGCTTCCCCAGCCACTAAGGGGCTCCTCATTCTCTATATACATCATTGCCAAACGATCCATCCCTAGTCATGAAAATTATTCATTTTGGTAATACACCTTTGTTTTGTAAAAACCGGTATGTTTAGTATAAACCTTTCGTAAATCATTTGAGTTCCTTGAAATCCCTTCGTAATATGATTTAGAAATACGAGTTTTGCGTTTGTTCAAAACTTTGTATGTTTTTGCAAAACGTGCATGTCTTTCCACCCCGAAAACATTTACAAAACTGTAAAACAGTAAAGAGTGGGATTATGAACTCACCTGAATATTCCTGTGCAAAGCTAGCTAATTACGACTTCGTGATGTCGTTTCCAAGGCAAGACTCGCTAGCGTGCATTCTACAATATTCCTAACACGGAATATCTAATAAGTTTCGAATAATGTGGTAACTAATCTACGTGTTACCGAGCTCTACCGAATCGTTGATCGAACGATTTGACGGTAAATAGTTAACTTAATGAAAATGACTAAGTTAAATTGCCGCGAGAAGTTGTTTGAGTATGTAGGAATATTCGTATGAAAGTATTATATAATAAGCTTGTATTATATATATATCGTGTCTTGTATATTTTTGCCGAAAATATACGTATATGCCGTCTAGGCGTATAAAATAAATATGAAGAGTTATATTTATTTTATAAAGAAATCGTCGAGTTGTCATGTTTGAAAATAAATATAAACCATATTTATTATTTTTTTGTAAAAGATTTCGCGTTGTACGACATTTAGAATAAATATATAACTATATTTATTTTAGTAACACAATTGTAGTGTTATTTGAAATACGAAATAAATATGTGAGCTATATTTATTTGTAAAAGTATACGAGTTGACGACGTTTGAAATAAATATAACATTATATTTATTTGTAAAAGCGTTTGGAATTATCAAGGTTTGAAGTATTATAAACTCGAATTCCGTTAAGCGTCGTTTTTGAAATATAATACGTGTCGTGTTTAAGGGTGTTTCTCGAAAAACGGGCAGAGTTTTCTCTATTTTTGGACGCTCCCGACAATCAAGTGTCGATATGTTTATCAAAATTCAACGATAAACCAATCATAATTATATATATATCCTTCGTAAAGTAATACGAACACTAAAATAATTAAACTAAATTATAACCGAAATGGTTCGAGCTCGTTCACGTAATAAAACAAGGAATAATTCTCGTAGACAATATTCGTTCTAAAACTTTTACCGAATACTCGTGTCGAAAAGCCGAATGTGTTGACTGAGTTGACCAGGTCAACTGAGTTGACTGACTGAGTTGACTCGGTTGACCGAGTCGAGCCAAAATGCACCGAGTCGAACCGAGTTGGACTGAGTCGCGCTAAAATACACCGAGTCAAACCCGAAACTGTCTTGACCGAGCCCGGAACCGTAACCAATCTGAACCAAAACAATCACCATCATCTTCAAGCTCTGGGAAAAAAAATAAAAGAAACGGAAGTTTACCGAAGTTTTGTCGGACAGAAACCGAAGACCACCGCTACATCTGCTGCTGTGAACGGTGATGCCGTAGCCGGAAGCGAGTCGGAAGAACAGAGGCACCACCGTGAATCCCGAGCTGTGACGTGAAACCCGACGACGAAACCCGACGGTCAAAGACCGTCGGTCCTTGACATGAACCACCGGTCTGTGACTCGGATCACCGGTCACCACCACCGTCGCCGGTTCTTTATCGTCGTCATCTCCTGTGTCTAAAACCCGCCGGATAAACGAGCCGAGCTGTCTGACCATCGTGAGCCACCACCGCCGCCGCTCACGGTGGCGCATCTGCTGCCGCTGGGACCCACTGCCGTCGCCATCTTTCTTCTCTCTGGCTTCTCTCTCTCGTCGGTTCTTTCTCTCCTCTCACTCTCTCTCTCGCTTGAAGCCTTGACCGGCACCACCCACCACAGCGCCGCCGCCTGTGGTGGTGGTGTTGCTACTGTAGTCCGCCACCACCAAATAGATGGTGGTGGTTGGCCGATTACCAGAAGGGGGGGGGGGTAAAACAGGTGGGTGTTTGGCTGAACATTATCGAGAGAAGGGGGAGAGACAACAAGGTCTGTGTGTTTGATTGCATATGTAGAGATGGTGGAGGGAGGTGAAGGCAGACATGTGTATTAATAGAGTTCAAGGCTTAAATTTTCTTTTGTGTTTTTACATTACATTCAGGTCAATTGTAATGTCCAACGAAACAAAATCTCTTGAAGAGATTTTTGTATTTTGTAGATCTAAACAAGATTTTGTAGATCTTGTGTGATCTAAAAAAAATCTTTTGTAAAGATTTTGTAAGATTCTAAAGATATAAAATCTTATGTGTAGATTTAGGCTGGATTGTGAAGGGATTTTGTTAATATTTGAAGAGATTTATACAATCTAATATATCATGTGCAGGTTTAGGCTTGGGCCCAGGGCCCACAAGCACATCTCGTGCGTAAGCGTCCCGTAATCCCTACGAGATCCGTTGTCAAAACCAGAGCTCCGTTTAACGTTAAAATTTAAAATACACAAAAATACGGTCGGTAGTCGTTGTTTGCACGCCCGTTCGTCGATCACGGTAATAATCGCGAAAAATTGTATTGTTGCCGTCTTTAATCCGTTTTTCGATCCGGTTCTGACTGTAGTCACTAAAATTGATTACGGAGCTAAATATAGCGTAAAAAAAAATTTAATATTTGTCGGCGTTGTCAGTATTCTGTTCGGTTTCAATCCGTTGCCGCTTGATATTCAGCAGATTGCCCATAAATCCCACATGCGCACTGTAATGTCCAATAAACGTTCCTGGGCACTCCAAAGGCCTAATTATGTTCATTTGCGCTGTAAACACTATTTATTATCGCGTTAATTACCTGTTAATCACGTAATTAAGAGCCGTAAATTACGGGTTGTCACATTCTCCCCCTGTTACAGAAATTTCGTCCTCGAAATTTGGACTATGTTATCCCCTCAGAATTGTGTTATTTGCAGGTAAGTCCGAATAATAACAAAGTGAATGACCGCGTAATCGAAACAAGATTTATTCGAATCATGTGAACTCAAGGACATTCCCTCACAATAGGAGTCCCAATGGTTTAAAAATGTGTCTCGGTAATTGATGTTAAAAAGGAAACAAGACGTATAGGTATAGTCACTTAATGTGACTAAGTTAACAGGGATCCAACAATGAACAGGAACTTCGACCAACCGAATTCCATATGAACGTTTATAACATGTGAATGAGTTCTAGAAGCAATAACATCCACTGGATGAGCTTAGAAGCAACAATCTCAAGGGTACTAGTATGCACGAAACGCTCGATCATGATCAGCACAAGCTGCAAGTTATACCGACGCCACAAAGTGTCGCAATGAATGAAACAATTCAGTAATAGGGGTGATCGAACAAGTATCACCTGTGTTTTGCATGAAACGCTCAATCATGATTAGCCCAAGCTACAAGTTTGTACTGACACCACAAGGGTCGTAGTGATTTAAATAATTCAATAATAGCGGTGATCAAACAAATCCACCGTGTTTGAAGTCAATTGAAAGCGCAATGAAGTAAATATGAATGTTTGTTCCAAATCATCAAAGAATTTTCAATTGAAGATGGAACATCAATGAAACAATGTTTTCGATCGAAGGTGAAGAAGCAATGAATGTCGCAAAGCATTCGATCGATGTTGAAAGAACCGTTATGAGGTACACCGGAATATGAAATGAATTTGTGTACCATTGTCTTAACACACTATTGTATTAAGACTGCTTTGATATAGTAAACCGAAGTGGATTGGAAAACAATCAATAAATAAATATTTAGATCCGTGCATAAGATGCGTAAACGAGTTCAGCGCAAGCTTCAGATTAATGAAAATCACCATCACATGGTGTCGGAATCAACAATCAATTTAATGGAGTCGAATACCAAACAAGTTTACCACGACTCGGAACAAATGAAGTGCTCGTAAAAAATTGATTTGAATATGATGCTCCCAACACATCATATGGTGTCTCGAATCGAATAAGTGTAATGAGCAAGTTCAAACAATTGAACTTGGTTTTAGCGCAATCCGACAATAGATATATGTATCGATAAGAAAACTTTAGGCATGGTTACAACGAAAAACCATGTATGTAACTTGTAAAGAAATGATCGTGATACAATGACCATTAAGAGGAGTAGAGATACGAAAATCTACTCAGTAAGTGTGAAATTCGAAATTTCAATAAAAGAAATTTGAGGACTTTACATGGGGTTTCGTGTGACGACCAATTGTTAGGTGACATTACCATGGAATGTCGAACATAGCATATTCGTCGTTAGTTAGGTGGGGGGGGGGGGGGGGGGAATGTGGAGACAATCGTCTTCTCCCTGGCGTGATTCGTGTCGTTGCAGGATCGTGTGACAAGTTGCCGTTTCCTGATCGTTAGTTCTCCTGCTGACAGGAATCTAGCGTCGTCATTAAATTTGCGTCATCGTTCCTTCCCAAAGGCCTTGCCTCGATAGTCGTATGTGTTGTACTTCAACCTCCAGTGATGTATAGCTTAAGTTTCACGTATACCTGTGCACTACCGTTGTGTGCCGCGTAGAAGGTGATGTACCCCGACATCCGTTGACGTAGAAATTGAGTTCCATGTATTCTCGTGCGCTAGTGTTTTGTTTTGCGTAGAATGTGATGTACTCCGACATCCGTTGACGTAGAAATTGAGTTCCATGTATTCTCGTGCGCTAGTGTTTTGTTTTGCGTAGAATGTGATGTACTCCGACATCCGTTGACGTAAAGATTGAGTTGCATATATTCTTGTGCACTCGTTTTGTTATGCGTAGGCTGCCTGCTCGGGAAGTTAAAATATCACAGACAATATGGGTAATGTCTGCCCGAGTTAATATTCGCAGTTCCTACGTGATGGCTTTTAATAAACACACGCATGCGCAAATAATCAATCATATAACCGAATGCACATGTTAGTCACCAATAAGCAATCAAGTAATTCCCCTAGTCCCACTAGTCTATCCTCCCAGCTTCTCAGACTGAACTTCCTAGTCACACTAGACTATCCTCCCAGCCTCTCAGACTGACTTCCTTTTCCGAAGGTCTTAAATGCATGTTTCCTAAACTCTCAGAGTGTTTGGTACTGTATGTAATTGTTTCGTGTACCGTGTGTAAAACACCACAATAGCGTATGTTTGAAAACAAAATTTTTGACTGTTTGTTTTTCAGCAACGGTTGGAGACCATATTCGAGTACTAGGCGTTCTGTATGTATTCAACGTCTTAATAGTCTAAGTCCCAGAGAAAAGTGAGGTTAGAGCCTAGGTATCACAACAGAAACCTAATTCGCTGTAACCTATGGCTCTGATACCAATCTGTCACACCCCGAAATTATCAGAGTTGGCGTGACTGGACTGGTATCTTCATTGCACAGCGGAAGCAAATAGCAAAGACTTCTAGAAACTGAACGCCTGCTAAGTACTCGAATTCTCGATGGTCCTCCTATTCCAACCGTGCCTTGTCTTAGAAATGCAACCTGAGAAAGAACATGCGAGAAAAATCAACATAATGTTGAGCGAGTTCATAGTTTGTTTGTAAAAGATTTGAGGTAAATCTTTTGAGTTGTGAAAGGTTTGAAATAAATCTTTGGTATTGTGAAAGATTTGAAATAAATCTTTGGAATAACCGGTTTTTGAAATAGTATTGAGAAAAAGAGTTTAAAAATCATTTTCAACGTTGTGTTTGTAGCACGTTATGTTCATAAAACCATGTATTTGCAAAGCCTTGTATTTGTAATGTTTATATAACCGTCAGTGCCCACCCTGACTTTGACCCCTTACCCGCATAATCATGTGCTTTGAATTTTGTATAAAACATGGTATTTTAATTGGTATGAACAAGTAGTTTCGTAAATATATATGTCCCTGGTATGAAGAAAATAAGGGAATTGAGATCACCAATGGTTTGCAAGGCCACTGGTATATGTGAAGTGCAAGTAGGGAGACTCAAACCTAGCAGATTTTTGCCACGGCATTAGTATGTGGACAAAGTCACCCCGAGGTCCGTTTCTAGTTTGGCCTGGGGCTGGGCTCGCTACACCCAGATAGATCTACCGCTCCTGTCCCTCGGTCCTACCATGAGGACTAATGGCCTCATGTTGCTCCTACCCACTCACATGATCTAAGTAGTAAACCTCCTTACGCTAACCATACCATGTGTAAAAATGTCTGTTAAAAATTGTAACATGTATTCTACCCCAGCCTCTAAGGCTGATCCTCCCCAGCCACTAAGGCTGGCCTCCCCAGCCACTAAGGCTGGCCTCCCCAGCCACTAAGGCTGGCTCCTCATTCTCTATATACATCATTGCCAAACGATCCATCCCTAGTCATGAAAATTATTCATTTTGGTAATACACCTTTGTTTTGTAAAAACCGGTATGTTTAGTATAAACCTTTCGTAAATCATTTGAGTTCCTTGAAATCCCTTCGTAATATGATTTAGAAATACGAGTTTTGCGTTTGTTCAAAACTTTGTATGTTTTTGCAAAACGTGCATGTCTTTCCACCCCGAAAACATTTACAAAACTGTAAAACAGTAAAGAGTGGGGTTATGAACTCACCTGAATATTCCTGTGCAAAGCTAGCTAATTACGACTTCGTGATGTCGTTTCCAAGGCAAGACTCGCTAGCGTGCATTCTACAATATTCCTAACACGGAATATCTAATAAGTTTCGAATAATGTGGTAACTAATCTACGTGTTACCGAGCTCTACCGAATCGTTGATCGAACGATTTGACGGTAAATAGTTAACTTAATGAAAATGACTAAGTTAAATTGCCGCGAGAAGTTGTTTGAGTATGTAGGAATATTCGCATGAAAGTATTATATAATAAGCTTGTATTATATATATATCGTGTCTTGTATATTTTTGCCGAAAATATACGTATATGCCGTCTAGGCGTATAAAATAAATATGAAGAGTTATATTTATTTTATAAAGAAATCGTCGAGTTGTCATGTTTGAAAATAAATATAAACCATATTTATTATTTTTTTGTAAAAGATTTCGCGTTGTACGACATTTAGAATAAATATATAACTATATTTATTTTAGTAACACAATTGTAGTGTTATTTGAAATACGAAATAAATATGTGAGCTATATTTATTTGTAAAAGTATACGAGTTGACGACGTTTGAAATAAATATAACATTATATTTATTTGTAAAAGCGTTTGGAATTATCAAGGTTTGAAGTATTATAAACTCGAATTCCGTTAAGCGTCGTTTTTGAAATATAATACGTGTCGTGTTTAAGGGTGTTTCTCGAAAAACGGGCAGAGTTTCCTCTATTTTTGGACGCTCCCGACAATCAAGTGTCGATATGTTTATCAAAATTCAACGATAAACCAATCATAATTATATATATATCCTTCGTAAAGTAATACGAACACTAAAATAATTAAACTAAATTATAACCGAAATGGTTCGAGCTCGTTCACGTAATAAAACAAGGAATAATTCTCGTAGACAATATTCGTTCTAAAACTTTTACCGAATACTCGTGTCGAAAAGCCGAATGTGTTGACTGAGTTGACCAGGTCAACTGAGTTGACTGACTGAGTTGACTCGGTTGACCGAGTCGAGCCAAAATGCACCGAGTCGAACCGAGTTGGACTGAGTCGCGCTAAAATACACCGAGTCAAACCCGAAACTGTCATGACCGAGCCCGGAACCGTAACCAATCTGAACCAAAACAATCACCATCATCTTCAAGCTCTGGGAAAAAAAATAAAAGAAACGGAAGTTTACCGAAGTTTTGTCGGACAGAAACTGAAGACCGCCGCTACATCTGCTGCTGTGAACGGTGATGCCGTAGCCGGAAGCGAGTCGGAAGAACAGAGGCACCACCGTGAATCCCGAGCTGTGACGTGAAACCCGACGACGAAACCCGACGGTCAAAGACCGTCGGTCCTTGACATGAACCACCGGTCTGTGACTCGGACCACCGGTCACCACCACCGTCGCCGGTTCTTTATCGTCGTCATCTCCTGTGTCTAAAACCCGCCGGATAAACGAGCCGAGCTGTCTGACCATCGTGAGCCACCACCGCCGCCGCTCACGGTGGCGCATCTGCTGCCGCTGGGACCCACTGCCGTCGCCATCTTTCTTCTCTCTGGCTTCTTTCTCTCGTCGGTTCTTTCTCTCCTCTCACTCTCTCTCTCTCTTGAAGCCTTGACCGGCACCACCCACCACAGCGCCGCCGCCTGTGGTGGTGGTGTTGCTACTGTAGTCCGCCACCACCAAATAGATGGTGGTGGTTGGCCGATTACCAGAAGGGGGGGTAAAACAGGTGGGTGTTTGGCTGAACATTATCGAGAGAAGGGGGAGAGACAACAAGGTCTGTGTGTTTGATTGCATATGTAGAGATGGTGGAGGGAGGTGAAGGCAGACATGTGTATTAATAGTGTTCAAGGCTTAAATTTTCTTTTGTGGTTTTACATTACATTCAGGTCAATTGTAATGTCCAACGAAACAAAATCTCTTGAAGAGATTTTTGTATTTTGTAGATCTAAACAAGATTTTGTAGATCTTGTGTGATCTAAAAAAAATCTTTTGTACAGATTTTCTAAGATTCTAAAGATATAAAATCTTATGTGTAGATTTAGGCTGGATTGTGAAGGGATTTTGTTAATATTTGAAGAGATTTATACAATCTAATATATCATGTGCAGGTTTAGGCTTGGGCCCAGGGCCCACAAGCACATCTCGTGCGTAAGCGTCCCGTAATCCCTACGAGACCCGTTGTCAAAACCAGAGCTCCGTTTAACGTTAAAATTTAAAATACACAAAAATACGGTCGGTAGTCGTTGTTTGCACGCCCGTTCGTCGATCACGGTAATAATCGCGAAAAATTGTATTGTTGCCGTCTTTAATCCGTTTTTCGATCCGGTTCTGGCTGTAGTCACTAAAATTGATTACGGAGCTAAATATAGCGTAAAAAAAAATTTAATATTTGTCGGCGTTGTCAGTATTCTGTTCGGTTTCAATCCGTTGCCGCTTGATATTCAGCAGATTGCCCATAAATCCCACATGCGCACTGTAATGTCCAATAAACGTTCCTGGGCACTCCAAAGGCCTAGTTATGTTCATTTGCGCTGTAAACACTATTTATTATCGCGTTAATTACCTGTTAATCACGTAATTAAGAGCCGTAAATTACGGGTTGTCACAGTATGCATATTTCTTTTGACCTTTGGTCCCAAACAGTGTATTATACACAACTTCTTGCTGTTTGGCTACTGCATAAGCCTCTCTCGGTGTTTTGGTTTGAAAGCCTTTACTAAACACCTTATTTCAGACTTAATACCCCCCACAAACAAACTCACAACATATTCTTGCCAAACCACAACTCTATTGAAATAAGAATCAAAAGAATCACATTATTCTTGAAGGGGACCTGTTTGATGCAGATTCTTAAGTTCCTCCATAGCATCTTCCAACAAGGTCACTGAAAATATTGAAATGGCTGACCTACTGTATTCATCCCAACTCACATCATCTATAGTTCTTCCACTACTCCTCAAGAAACCTTGATGCCACTGTAAAGCTTTCCCTTCTAAATTGATCACTGCAAACCTAACCTTTGCTTCTTCAGGAGTCTTATCCATTTCAAAGAAGTGATTACATTTATACACCCATCCTTTTACATCCTCACCCCTAAATTTATCCTAATCTAGCAATTCTCTGATCATGATATCCACTCTGAACAAGAGGTCCCTTGTCACTATTCTCCAATGTTGACAGCTTATCCAAGACTGCCTGAATCTGCAATTGCAACTGTACCACAGTTGCTTTGTTCTCTTCAACCCTACTCGCCATCAATTGAACATTTTCGGAGATTAATTATGAATTTGCTTGAAGATCTTGCACATTGATCTCCATTTTACCAATTGACAACGTGTTATCTTTAATAGATTTCTTCATCTCTTGTTGCCTGGTACTAGTTGTCATCTTGATTTGAATTGACTAAACGAAGATAAATTCAGAAATTGAAACGAATTTGGATGGAATTGAATCAAACAAATGACCAATTCCGAATTTGAAACGAATGTGAATGGAATTGAATCGAACAAATGATCAATTCCAGTGAATCAAAATGAAAACGGTGTTTGAAACGATTGGTTGGATTGAATTTCAATGAATTAGGGTTTGAATCACGAGTTGTCCGAAGATCGAACACCTCCGATACCAATGATAGAGCTCAATTAGAGAGAAACTAGAGAGAGAGGAAGATTCTCGAAATCAAGCTAACCTCTGTTTGTTATCTCCAACTGTATTATAACCGTCATCAACTAACTCATTACAAAAATTACAACAACCCTATACTATTGTTCTTTTACAAACACCCCCCCCCCCCCGACCGAACTATTATTCTACTATCAACTACACATATCATATAGGTTCAAAATGACTTTAACCACCTCATCAGATTTTCCATTTCAAAATTTATTTATAAGCTGACTTGCTATAATTTTGAGAGAATAGTAATTCCTTACATTTGCTTTATCGGACTTGATCTCACCTATGTGTTCTTGCACTGATAATATTAATAGATCAAGAGTGTCATGCAAGCTCGGGAGCAATCAGTCATGAAAATCCTCTTTGCCTTTGTGGGGTTCATGTGCCTTTGACAAAGGTATGTAAATTTATTTTCATGCTTCAGTTTGATTATAATCTGTTTGGTACTAATCTCATATTCTGTTTGTGGTTTCCTTTCATCAGTTTGGTTATCAAATAGTTTAGTTTTAATTTGTTTGATCTAGCTCTTCAGGGCTTGTAGCTTAGTTTTCGTCTGTTTGTTTTAGTTTTTAAGGTTACTTAAATCGAAAGTACGATTTTGGTTTTTATTTCTGGTCCCTGGTCCGGATAAAGTAGACGGGTTATAATATTAAAATTCAGAAAAGGCCTCAAATTTTCATTTTGCTTTAGGCCCCCAAGAAGCTTGAGCCGCACTCAGGGGCGGATTTTAGTACAAAGCGCTGAGTTCACATGAACCCACTGGGTTTCGGTTTTTTAAGTAGAGAGGCTATATAACATTTTAGAGTGAACCCATTAATAAAACTTAGAGTGAATCCATAATAAAATTGAATAAAATTGTTCTATTGTATCGTATTTTTATTATGTGATGAACCGTACTCGACCTAAACCGTCAAAGCCAAAGCGACCCAAAAATTCTTGGACCCATCACTGCCGCACATGATAAATCATAAAGAATATGGCAGGTTCTTAAAAGGATATTCATGATCAAACTACACAAATCATAACTGTAACTCTAATATATTGAGACACGTTCTTTTGATGTCGAAATTAGCATCATCCAAATATTGATCAACTTCAGTGGTATATTTTACCAATAAAATTTGATATACCATACAACTTCAGCAAAACAAAAGGAGGGATTGAAAATGTGGGTATCAAGCTGCCTCAGATCGGGTAAAGCTTCTATTCTTGTCAATGGTTCGCCGACTCAAGAATTTAGGTTCAGACGAGGCGTCAAACAAGGAGATCCGCTTGCCTCTTATCTATTTATTATTGTGATGGAGAGCCTGAATTTGATTCTAAAACGGGCTTCAACTGAAAACATTTTTAAAGGAGTGCATCTTCCAAACCATGGTCCACCCATTACTCATGTTTTTTATGCCGACGATGCCATGTTTGTGGGGGAATGGAGTGAAGCTAATTTGTTGAATCTCGCGCGCATTCTAAGATGTTTTCATCTAGCCTCGGGTCTGAAGGTTAACTTTAGTAAAAGCAAAGTTTTTGGTCTATGTGTTGCAGATTCTGAAGTTATTAAGCTGGCCTCCATTTTAAGATGTGAAAAGGCTGACCTTCCTTTTTCTTTTCTTGGATTACCTATTGGCGCTAACATGTCCTTGTCCAAAAATTGGGCTCCGGTTATCGATAGGTTGAATTCTAGATTGAGCTCGTGGAAAGCGTCTAATCTTTCTTTTGGGGGGAGGCTAACCTTGGTTAAGGCTGTGCTTGGAGCCTTACCCGTATTCTTTCTATCTATGTTCAAGGCGCCTATTAAAACTCTACAGGCCTTGGAAAGGATTAGGAGAAAATTTTTATGGGGCGGCACGAAAGACAAAAATAAGATGAGCTGGGTGGCGTGGAATAAGGTTACTATGCCTAAAAAACATGGTGGCCTTGGGGTTGGGAGTTTACGCACCATGAATCTGGCACTTCTCTGGAAGTGGTGGTGGAGGTGGAAATCTGAAAGAAATGCATTATGGCACAAATGTATCTCTGCCATTCACAATGCTAGGTCCCATGAGGATGGTAAAATGGCTTTGAAATCGTTACCAGGTACATGGTTAAACATTTCGAAAATTGATATTGATCTGATTGATATGGGCATAGACATAAAAGGGTTGATTACTCGCTCGGTGAGAAACGGTATCCTTACAAGATTTTGGAGAGATGCATGGTTGTGTAGACACCCGCTGAAAAACATTTTTCCGAGACTGTATGACTTGGAATCTGACAAAGCTTGTCTAGTCAAGGATAGAATTGTGCTGGTTGATGGCTCTTGGGTGGAGGCTAGGTGGAAATGGAAGCGAAAAAAGATCAAAGATATTGAGAAAGACGAGATTCTCGAACTTCAAGATATGTTAAGCCTATTTCAGTTTGGTGAAGAGGAAGACAGATGGAGCTGGAAGTGTGACTTAATCAGAGGATTTTCGGTGAAGTCCGTGCGTAACCACATCGAGCAATCTTTGCATGGGCAGGAGCCGGAAATATGTGAATGGCTCAGTTGGATCCCCATCAAAATCAATTGCTTCATATGGAGGCTTCTTCAGAATAGAATTGCGGTAGCTGAAAATCTTCGTGCCCGAGGCATTACTTCTATATCAGGTAATTGTGTTGAATGTTCTGGCAAAGTTGAGTCTGTCACTCATGCTTTTCTGGAGTGCCAGTTTGCTATGGAGGTATGGAGGTTGATCACTCTTTGGTCGAGGTGGGATTTCACGGGATATGCGAACCTGGATGACATGTACAATCAGATAGTGTGGGATGCTGATGGAAAGTATAAATGTGCTCTGCTGTGCATCATGTATACGACTCTTTGGATGATATGGTTGGAAAGGAACGGCTCGGTCTTTAGAGGCTGCAAGAAATCGGCTATCAGAGCTCGAGAAGATATCATCTCTTCCCTATTTAACTGGATTAATCTCAGGTCGAAGCTTGGGGTTATTAGCTGGAATGTTTGGATAGAGGATCCCCTATGTAGTTTTTAGTTCTGTTGTCTTTTGCTTTTTTATTTTCTGTCTTTGTTTCCAGCTGTTCGCTGGTATTCTTCCTTCTTCTTTAATGCAATGCCGTTCCAAAAAAAAAAAAAAAGGAGGGATTGAATGGGCCAATGGGTTTTATAAATTGAGGGATTGAATGAGCCAATGGGCCGATGGGGAATTGGATGAATGAAAAAATCGTCAAGTGAAAATAAAAATTTACTAAAGAGCCATTATATGTATAAATGTTAGGCTGTTCTCTGGTTCCCTCATATTTGAGTGCGGTCAGCTCATCACGAAAAGGCAGGACTTATATTTTGAATAGGACCATGGTAATGAATGGCATATTCTTCTATTATTTGACTGGAAGTAGAGTAGGAGTAAACCCACCATGGTGGGGAGCAAATTCTAACCCTTAAGAAGGGTAAGAATTTATTTTAAAACTTTTACTAAAGTTTTCTCTTTGCCATTATCTTACAGACTTAACACGGCTTTGGGAATGCATGCATATATATTGAGTACCAGTCAGTTGAGAAAACATAGAACCACACTTTGTTGATAAACAAACAATATATATATAATGTGGCATACTTACACTATTATTCATCTTCTTCTTATCATTCTCTTTTGCATGTTATCACAAACCACCACTGCCACTGATTTCAACAAATCACTAGAGGCAAAAGCTTTGCTTGCTACTAATTGGTGGATAGTTGAAAATGCTTCAGATCACTGTAAATGGCAGGGAATAGCTTGCAATGAAGCAGGAAGTGTCACTGAGATAAATTTGAACGATCATTACCTTGGGGGTCGACCTGATATGGGAAGCCTCGACTTCTCTTCATTTCCAAACCTTGTTGGCCTTTATATTGAAAGCTGTGGTCTTGAGGGAAGCATCCCAGAGCAGATTGGTTTGCTGTCAAATCTGACGTATATTTCACTTTGGGCGAATCGACTCATAGGTAAGCTACCTGTTTCCCTCACCAATCTCACCCATTTAAAACACCTTGATCTTTATAGCAACAATTTCAGCGGTAAGTTACCTGCCTCTTTCACCAATCTCATCCGTTTAGAATACCTTTCTCTTTCTAGTAACAAATTCAGCGGTAGCTTACCTATTTCGCTCACCAATCTCATCCATTTAAAACACCTAGATCTTAATAGTAACAATTTCAGTGGCAACTTACCTGTCTCTTTTACGAATCTTACCCATTTAGAATACCTTTCTCTTTCTAGTAACAACTTCAATGGTATGTTGCCTCTCGGTTTCACCAATCTCACCCGTTTAAACAACCTTAATCTTTCTGATAATAATTTCAGAGGCAAGTTGCCTGTGTCTTTCACCAATCTCATCCGTTTGGAATATCTTGATCTTTCTGGAAACAACTTCAGTGGTGAGATACTTGATTCACTAACTAATCTCATCCATTTAGAACACCTTGGTCTTTCCTCTAACAATTTAAGCGGAAACTTACCTGTTTCCCTCGCCAATCTCACCCAATTATTATTCCTTTATCTCAGTAAAAACCAGCTTACTGGTCCAATCCCACCATCTTATGGCTCCATGGTCAATCTCAGAGTCTTAGACTTTAGCACAAATCAGCTGAATGCATCCATCCCAACAGAAATTAGTAATTTAAAATATCTAGAAACATTGAATTTGGGTGACAACAATTTTGACGGTCCAGTTCCCTCAAATTTTGGTAATCTAAGCAAGTTGTATTTTTTAAACCTTGGCATGAATTCCATTAGTGGCCACATACCGCTAAGTATAGCAAATCTGATCAACTTACAACAACTGGACCTTAATCATAATAGTCTTCTGGGTCCGATTCATGGAAACCTGTCAAGACTTTCATACCTTGATGTTTCATCAAACATGTTGTCCGGTAATTTGTCTTTCCAAAATCCATGTAATCTACACAATCTAGACCTCTCTATGAATCATATGACTGGACCTATTACAAGTCTTGTTGTTTGCAATCACTTAAAGTACTTGAATCTTAGTAGTAATAATTTTGTTGGAGAAGAACTTGATTATTCAGATTTCCCGGAACTGGAGTTCTTAAATCAGTCTCTAAATCAAAATTTGACGGCAATCCCCACCCGTCCTTTTGCCCATAATAGAGACATTGGCTTGTCATGCAATGCCTTGAGTGGACAATCAACATGCAAAGAACATAAGCCAAGAAACAAGCCAGTCCACTATTTGACCATTTTTCTTCCCATCATCGTGGGACTTTGCTTGTTGCTTCTTGGTTACATGTGCTATAATAATCACAATGCTACTGAAAACAAACTCCACCCGGAAACAAGAAAACACGGAAATGTGTGCTCAATATGGAATTATGATGGAACAATTGCATATGATGACTTCATCAATGCTACAGAGGATTTTGACCTCAAATACTGTATTGGGACCGGTGGCTATGGAAGTGTTTATGAAGCAAAATTGCCTGACGGTCAAACTTTTGCTTTGAAAAAACTCCATAGTTTTGAAGCTGTGCAACCAGCATTCGACCAGAGTTTCAAGAATGAAGTCCAGATGTTAACCAACTTAAGGCACAAAAACATTGTCAAACTCTATGGTTTTTGTTTGCATAACAAATGCAACTTCCTTGTATATGAATACATGGAAAAGGGGAGCCTATTTTGCGCTTTGAGTGATAGTGAATTAGCTGTTGAAGTGGACTGGATCAAGAGGGTGAACATTATTAAAAATGTAGCCCATGCTTTGGCATATATGCATCATGATTGCAGCCCTACCTATCGTTCATAGAGACATATCAACCAACAACATTCTCTTGAACTCAGAACTGGAAGGATTTATTGCTGACTTTGGAGCAGCCAGATTGCTCGACCCATATTCCTCCAACCAAACTGTAACTGTAGGAACTTTGGGATACATTGCTCCTGGTAATCATAGTGTTCTTCTATGTCTACTAGAAATAGAAATTTTGCTAACAATCCTCTGTCGTATATGATCTTGCAGAACTTGCATATAACATGATTGTGACAGACAAATGTGACGTGTATAGCTTTGGGGTGGTGGCACTTGAGACAATTGGAGGGAAGCATCCTGGAGACCTGTTGTCATTCCTAAACTATTCGACTAGTCATTGTACAACATTGGAAAGTATATTGGACAAGCGACTCCCGTATCCAACCAATACGTTGATTGAAAAGGAAATCATGCATGTTTATAATGTAGCACTAGCATGCATTCTCACAGATCCAAAGTGTCGACCCACAATGAGAGACGTGTCTAAGAAATTATCGTGTTGAGGGTACCATTTGGGTTATCTTTGAGAGTAACCCTTAGTTATACTTGTACCAGGAATGTATTTATGCATCGTACATGTTTATTGTATCGATCTATCTCATTCCATATTCACCAAAATGTAGGTTCCAAATATATGTATATACCCTCGTAAAAAGCATATATATGCCAACTAAGAATGAAAGCGATACCTTTATTTATAACAAAAAGGTACAAACCGTGGTGCACGAGGCTCCTGCATGTGCGGGGTCCAGGGTTGACTCGCCAACTAAGGTTTGATATACGCATTTTTACCTTACATGTATGCAAGAGGTTGTTTTTAAGACTCGAACCCGTGACAACATTGGGTTAGAGAAAAAGTAATTTCAAAATTATCAAAGTTTGTGAGTGATGCCATGACACATGCTATGCATTAGGTCTGTAAATTTTAACATGAAATTAATAATTTAGAGAAATAATATTTTAGATATTAGAGTAATTATTGAGTTTTGGATATTTAGAGTTTTGGTAAATTACTATTTTTTATTTAAAATTAACTTTTCGTGATGACTTTTCAGAAGGAGAAGAATATAGTGCAATTCGACTTTTGTATTGTCATACTTCAAAAACTGATCCACTCTGGTAACCATGTCACATGTTTCCTAAGCAGTCTTATCTGCAAATTTTGTTTACATGAAACCTAGAGGTACAAATATAACACGAAGTCGTCAATAAACAGCCAAGTTCCCAGTTTGTGCATTCACATTTGATGAGGTCACGTGTTTTCATTCCCTGTAAAAAAATGCGTCCAAAGTCAGACCCAGCCAAACGATGTCACATGTCCATAAACTCACATTTTAATGGGGGCTTCTTGGCGAAAATTATATTGTCGTTAATGCGCATGCTAGGTGAAAATACATGGCTAATGATAGACACTTCAGGTTTAGCCTCTAACCATGATATTTTTGTCTTTGATATGAGGCGCCATGTGTCTTGATTAGATGTACTTTTATAGAGAAACGTGTAACTTTTTAAGTGGTGGAGACGTGCAGTTATTATGATTTTAAAAAGAGTTACAGACAGAGAAATCTTTTAACATTTGAATTTATTTATTACTAAGATTATCCACATATGATTAGATGTACCTTTATAGAGAAACTTGTAACTTTTTAAGTTGTGGAGACGTGAAGTTGTTATGATTTTAAAAAGAGATATAGACAGAGAAATCTTTTAACATTTGAATTTATTTATGACTAAGATCATCCACAATACATGCATCCTTTGGGTACCCTTGCATGAGGTGGGAGTACTCCTCCCAAGAGCTACATCGAACGGTTTTGCATTTGGGGTCATTTCCCTTTACCCTGCATGAACGAGTGAAATGATGTGGTACACAACCCAACTGATTTTAATTATTATTTTTTTCTTTTTTTTTCATTTTGTTTTGATTGCATTAATGACTTGTATAAAACCATGTGTAGTGATGAGGTATGTGGTTTGTTCTTTTTTGACACGTCGTTAGGCCTGAAAATATAGTAAAATGGAGTAGTGGGAAGACATGTGATATTAGTGGGTTTGGATATAAAAAAATGATTGATCAAGAAAAAGTCCAACCAATCAACATCTCCCCTTCTCACTCTTGCACTTTGTGGTTCAAACCAAGACCAAGCCCCCAAAAAAGCCAAACCACATGAGAAGAGGGCGGTGTTGAGTATGTGGTTCACTACATTTGGTCTAAGATATGTTTTAGTACTTGTACACCACACTTATGTATTATTTTAAATCATTATACACTTAATAACGGGTAAACTAACAAAAATATGGAATGTTATTTTAAAACATTAATTTATATAATTTTTACACTATATGTATTTATTTTATACAATGCCTTATATCATATAAATTATTTTATTAGCAAAATATTGATTTATTTTATTGGAATGAATCTAGGATTCTGGCCCAATAGCCCATGTTACCCAAGTAATGTGAAGTAGCTAACTACTAAAAAAAGGAAAATTGTCACCAAAATTTGTTACCGATAAAAAAGTAGCAAAATAAGTAACATTCCCAGTGAAATCATAATTTCCCTAAATAACACGCACACATCTCATCTCCCCCCCCCCCCGTGCCAAAATAACCATTCGCAGTTTCGCACGATGCCAATTGCCACATCGTCGCCCTATCTCCTCCGTCCCTATCGGAAAACAATAGCACACCAGAGCAATCGGTTGATCAGATTCAATATCCGATTCAATACAGTGATCAATTTGAAGACGAATCTGTTAGGTGTTAAATAATAGAGGGACTTGAAGTGTAATTGTAGAGTAGTATAGGGGGTTATTGTGAACATGTCTAGTTGTACTTAAGTAACCAGCAGATGAATGAGAAAGGTAGCTAATGATTTGAGATTAATCTCCTTCTTCTTCTGAGAATTCTTCTTCTTCTTTCTCTGTGTTAGCTCAATCTCTCGATTACCATTTTTGTTCGTAACAATGGTATCAGAGCAATCTTTCCTCACGAGCGTGGGTTAAGGTTCGGGTAACAACGGTGTTCTACTGCAGCAATCGAATTAGGGTTCAACAATCAGATGTGGGTGACTTCAAATTAGGGCAAGAAACGGTTCAATCATCAATTCTGATGATTCACAACAGTGTCCAGCAATCAAGAAATTATTGGAACAACATGGAATTGGCTTTGGACAAGATTATGCCAATATGGCAAGACGGTACTATCAGAGATTATTGCGATCCATTCCTCTTATTGTTCGATCAGGTTAGAAACTCTGAAGAAATGTCTGATTTCTATGCTATCTACCTGTTCATATGTGGTTTAGAACCAAGAATTAGGAATATCTTTGTCGAATGGCATCAATATAGCTATCTTAAGGTGGAAGATGTAATATCTTTGGCTTTGAAAATAGATACCAACAATCTGCATGATTCTTTTTCTCCCTTCGATCCCAAGTCTTCTTTTTACATTGAAGGATTGGAGTTTGATATTAAAATTACTCTTGATGAGTTAATGATGGATAATGAGTTTTTTAGGAATGGGAAGATTCAAGAAGTTGATGTTGTTCAAGAAACGATTATAGATGAAGTGGTTGGTTATGTGCATAAAACAATTGAAGATGAATCCATTCAAGATGAGTGTAGTGAAGATAAGTTGTATGGTGAAACGTGCAAAGGAGTTGGGAATGTGATTCAAGAATCGTTTAGTGGTAATGTTTTAAAAGAAAATGATATTCAAGACTCATTTGAATCTTGTAAAAATGCATATGGAAAAGAAGTGTTAAACCAAGATTTGGGAAGTGAATTTGAAACAGGTCATCAAGTAATAATGAAGAAACAATCTGTTCTCATGTTTCTCCATGCATCAGAGGAAATTTCAACAAAAGAATCAGCTCCTTCCTAATGCAACATACAACGGTGTTTTCAAAATGAAGGAAGCATTGGAGCACTTAGCAACTATTGATCTGATAGATTTGTGCAACGAGGCTAAAGTTGAGCATTGCAGGGCTACACAGGACTTAAGAAGCTGTGGATGTAGTGATCAAAGTTTGTTGAATTCGTGTGGCCATGCGTCTTTATGTGAAGAGTGTAGTCAGCGTAGTGATGTTTGCCCGATCTGCAGAGTTTGCATACCGAAAACTGGGAACAGGCTCTCACTTTGCCTGTATTATGAGTGCATTGAAGCTGGTCTTATTTCAAAGAGATATGATGACAGGGTTCAAGAAAAAGATGGGGAGAATCGACCGACGGATGACGTTGAACGGCTGTATTTGTTTTTCGATGTTGCGTTGGAGAACAATTGTCACACCCCGATTTCCACGTATCACCGGTGGGCCCGGTGGGGAGTATCGTGACGTCATGGTTGGTAACGCATTAGTCAAACAACACAATGTTTAATATGCACAGCGGAAGCAAATTTAAAAGATATAATACAACCGAATTTAATATTGTAATATCACTGTCACAATATTCGGAAGTTTATCCACAGATGGATCGATAATAAAATGTAACAATAGTTCAACAGACTTTGACATCTAGAGCTTGCGAGACTTGAGTAATGATGCCTGGAGTAGCCAGCCTATTTCGTCTAGCACTTGCACTTAACCTTTTTGGAAAATACGTCAGTTTACACTGGTAAATACAACTCAACTGACTCGTTTTGAAAAGAGTTTGTAAATTGATTTGAAGGCACTTCGGCACAAAATATCTTTATAACTTGGGACAATTATTTGTATATAATCTTGTATACAGATTTAGTTATTTGCCGTCCATTAGTACCGTTAGAAGAGCCGGTTTAAGTTAACTGACACGCCACAGGTATAGTGCCCACAAGGTTGATTCCTTTAGTGGATTACCAGTTTTTACATAATGCATCTGTCAGGTGTACGCCTACACCCCGTGCTTAGGTCGTGGCCATTTCGTAAAATGATGCCAAGGATATCCGGGACATGGTCATTTAACCCCCAAGGGCCATACATCAAATAATACAGAATAAAGCGGGTTATGTAAATACATTAATCACAATCCGATTTAAATGACTACATACCCGACCAAGCGGTACTTTTATAGTACCGTACCCCAAGCCCGTATAGGGAAAATAAGTTAAAAGTATTTACCTGAGCAAAGTATCAATCAAATACAGCAAAATGCAAGTACTTTTACTGGGCTCCTAATCTGGAACGAAGGTTTATAATAACCTATTAGATTTCTAACGGGTCCTTAATTAAGCCTTAGCTTAGACCGGTTAGTTTCAATGATACGGCTCGTACGCACTATTAAGCGAAGACCGGATAGAATGTGATTTAGACCCGACAAGTTTGGAGACTTTCTTAATATGGGCATTTCATACACACTCTGGATTTTGAGATAAAACCGATAAGGTTTGACCCGTTTAGGCTAGCTTATGTAAACTAGTTACATAAACCGAACCGAACGCGTAATAAGCGTAACGGGTATTCATGAGAGCTATTTACAGGTTTCCTAAGTTAATATGCTTCATATATGTTGTGACATCAGTAAGATGTCTTTTATTATGCCCGAAATGAGTTTAATCACAAACTATGCCCTGTAGGGGTAGTTTGGTCATTTTAAAGGTTGTAAAAGAGTTTAAGTGTCAACCTGAGTTACAGGCCTGATGTAATCAGCAAATATACTCAATTTGCTAAGTTATATCAGTAGGTTAAAGTATATATGTGAAATTTATCAATTATAACCAAACTATGCCCCGTAGGGGTATTTTGGTAATTTCACCTAAGCCGAAAAGCTCAAAACTGAAGTCTGAGTTTATCAACCTTTGCTTACTGTTAAAACATTATAATTTGCCTCAAATATCAGTAGGTATCAACCCGGGTATGTTCAATATAATTTTAATAAATACTATGCGTTAAAAACGCTTAAAAAGGCGATTAGAGGCCATTTCTGGGTTCGATACTTAAATCTGATATTTTTATATTTCCAGAAGGTTTAAAATACTTTATTTATCATATGTGATCAGTAGCAAAAGGTTTGGAGTCGTTTAGATATGTAAAACTCATTTTATGGCCCGTAAGGGCAAAACCGACAATTACCGGATTAAGCCTACGACTACTAGTTATGCTCAGCCTAAAATTAATTAAAAATCTTTAAAAATCCCAAAATAATATATTATATCAGTGGGTATTAAGTTTGATACCAAAAAGTAGGCTTAACTAGGCTATACGCTAATTACGCCGTTTTATTAACATAAAGCATTCATTTTGCGATAATGAGCATAACTCTTAATCTACAAATCAAACTGATGTCAAACTTTGCACACAAGTTTATATATCAGTAATTAAAGTTTCTACTCTTTTACATTTCCAAAAATCACGTTTTAAGGTAATAAGGGCATAACGGTCAACATATGAGCAATTAACGGAAACATGCATATTAATTGGATAACTAATGAACCAAGGTGTATAATCACAGAGGGTTGTACTAACATGTAACCTAGTCCAATTAAAGCTCTGAGGCATTTCTAAAACATGCCTAAACGGGTCAGAACTGAAAGTCAAAGTGAAAGTCAAACTATGTGACTTTCGGTTCCGAACCGGGTATTTACAGGAATTTGTCGGGTTGAACATGTTTAGACATGTTCTTACATTTATTAATAAGTTATAACAATGATCAAAGAGGTTGTATATGATCTATAATGTTAATTATGCATAAATGGCATTTTAAGTATCCTGTTGACTTTTTATAAACTAGTTTGACCCGACTTTTGACCTGGTTAGAGTGGTAATCAGGGGGAACCCTTTTGAGGGTTTATTACCAACATAAATACCAACTTATACCTACTTTTAATTCGAGATATGACTGAGCCATTGTTGACTAATCTCGAAGTCAAACCGTAATTACGACGGTTTAACTTTTAGCTAATAAACTAAGCTAAACTCAATTAAAGAAGGATTAGAACACTTACTGAAGTCCTAGGCTTGATTAGAGAACACTTTGTTAGGTCCCCGGTTAACTTCGTTGTCACCCGAAAAGTCCTAACATTCAACGTTTACGCTTTAACCCTTCGCACACGAATTTGATCATAACTTTCTCATACGATAACGAAGCTTTATGAAATTTTAATCGTGCATTCTAGTGAGCATAATTTACCGTTACAAAGCTTCGGGTTTGTCAAAAGGTCACTCAGAGGTATAATTTAAACATGTTGACACATTTATCCCCTGTAGTTTGAAATCTCTCACTTTTAGCTTCGTATGATCCATGATTTATTCGTTTGAAGGTATGAGCACCATGTAGGGTTAATGTACATTATATTTATTCACAGTTGACACTTAGAATACGTATATTCACATACTTTCCATGTTTGTCAACTTTAGTCCTTCTATAATATTTCTTTCACACGTTTAAACATTTGACACGTGTCTACACATTATAGGACGTGAATTTTCGAGGTGTTACATCCTCACCCCCTTAAAATAAATCTCGACCCGAGATTTACTGAAATAAGTAAGGGTACTTTTCTTTCATCGTGGATTCAACCTCCCACGTGTATTCGGGACCTCTACGGGCATCCCATTTGACCTTTACAATAGGAACATGCTTCCTTCGAAGCTTCTTCACCTGTCGATCTTCAATCGACAAAGGTTTTTCCACAAATTTCAAGCTCTCATCTATGTGCACATCTGTATGCGGTATTACCAGTGATTCATCAGCGAAGCACTTTTTCAGATTGCAGATGTGGAACACATTGTGAATTCCACTGAGCTCTTCCGGTAAGTTTAACTTATAGGCAACTGACCCGACACGTTCGATAACCTCGAAAGGTCCTATGTATCTCGGGCTTAGCTTGCCTTTCTTACCAAACCGCATCACTCCTTTCCAGGGTGACACTTTAAGTAGGACTTTGTCACCTACTTCGAAGTGAAAATCCTTACGCTTTGGATCAGCGTAACTCTTCTGCCTATCCCGGGCAGCTTTGAGATGGTCACGAATCTGGACAATCTTGTCCGTTTTTTCGAACACGATCTCTGGTCCTGATAACTGGACATCTCCAACTTCCGCCCAACAAATTGGCGTTCTACACTTTCTACCGTATAATGCCTCAAAAGGCGCAGCCTTTATGCTGGTGTGGTAGCTATTGTTGTAGGAGAATTCGATTAACGGTAGGTTCTTATCCCAATTACCACCTAAATCGATCGCACATGCACGTAGCATGTCTTCCAACGTTTGAATAGTACGCTCACTCTGACCGTCTGTCTGAGGATGGTAAGCCGTACTAAAATTCAAACGTGTGCCCAAAGATTGTTGGAAACTCTTCCAAAAATGTGACGTGTATCTAGTATCTCGGTCAGAGATAATAGTCACAGGTATGCCATGTAAAGGCTACAATCTTATCAACGTATAACTGGGCTAACATGTCGGAGCTATAAGTCTCCTTGATGGGTAAGAAATGTGCTGACTTAGTCAGACTATCAACTATAACCCATATTGTATCATTTCCTTTCCTTGTCTTGGGTAACTTGGTAATAAAATCCATAGTTACCATTTCCCACTTCCACGTAGGAAGTTCAGGCTGTTGTAGCAAGACTGACGGATTTTGATGCTCGGCTTTGACTTGCGCACATGTCAAGCATTTAGCTACATGGGTGGCTACAGACTTTTTCAAGCCTATCCACCAATAATTTGCCTTTAGATCCTGGTACATCTTATCAGCTCCAGGATGAACGGAGTATGTGGAACTGTGGGCTTCCTGGAGGATAACATCTCGAAGTCCTCCATAAATTGGAACCCATATTCGTCCATTTAATCGTAAAATTCCGTCCTTGCTAAGAGTTAACTGCTCCTCAGTTACTCCTAACTTTTCATTGGGATAGTTAGCTTCCAACACAGCTTCCTTCTGTGCAGCTAACACCCTTTCTATCAAACTGTTCTTTATTTCCATGCGCTTGGCATTGATTCGGATGGGTTTAACCCTTTCCTTTCTACTCAAGGCATCGGCGACTACATTCGCCTTGCCAGGATGGTACTTGATTTCACAATCATAATCATTCAAAGTCTCCATCCAACGGCGTTGCCTCATGTTTAACTCTTTCTGATTAAACAGATGCTGGAGGCTCTTGTGATCAGAATAGATCACACACTTGATTCCATAAATATAATGCCTCCACAGTTTTAGTGCGAACACAACGGCACCCAACTCCAAGTCGTGAGTGGTGTAATTCTTTTCATGCACCTTTAACTGTCGTGATGCATAGGCAATAACCTTGCCTTTTTGCATAAGCACACACCCCATGCCAGTGTGTGAAGCATCGCAGTAAACCACAAAATCTTCTATTCCATCTGGCAATGTCAGTACTGGGGCGTTGCTCAACTTCTGCTTCAGAATATCAAAGGACTCTTGCTGCTTAGGGCCCCATACGAACTTTACTTTCTTCTTGGTCAAGGAAGTTAGGGGTGCAGCAATCCTTGAAAAATTTTCAATGAAACGCCTGTAATATTCTGCCAATCCCAGGAAGCTACGAATCTCAGTAGGCGTCTTTGGTTCTTGTCAGTTCATAACTGCTTCAACCTTAGCGGGATCCACTTGGATACCACGCTCACTAACCACGTGTCCAAGGAATTGGACCTCTCGAAGCCAAAATTCACACTTGGAGAATTTGGCATAGAGCTTCTCCTGATCCAGGAGTTTGAGAATACATCGAAGGTGTTTCTCATGGTCAGCTTGATTATTTGAATAGATAAGAATGTCGTCGATGAAAACGATGACGAATTTATCTAAGTACGGCTTGCAAACGCGATTCATGAGATCCATGAACGCAGCCGGTGCATTAGTGAGCCCAAAAGGCATCACTAGGAACTCGTAATGACCGTAACGAGTCCTAAATGCTGTCTTGTGCACGTCTTCATCTTTAACCTTCAACTGATGGTAGCCTGACCTCAAATCAATCTTCGAGAAATAACTTGCCCCTTGAAGCTGATCGAACAGATCGTCGATCGTTGGCAAAGGATACCTATTCTTGATCGTGACCTTGTTAAGCTCACGATAATCGATGCACAGACGCATCGATCCGTCATTCTTCTTGACAAACAGGACTGGCGCTCCCCAAGGAGACGAACTAGGTTTTATGAAACCCTTGGCTAGCAATTCGTCTAGCTGTGTCCTCAATTCTTTCATCTCCGTTGGAGCCAACCTATAGGGTGCTCTGGCAACTGGTGCTGCTCCGGGGATGATATCAATCCTGAATTCCACTTGCCTATCTGGTGGCAAACCAGGTAGTTCTTCCGGAAAAACTTCTGGGTATTCAGAAATGACAGGGATGTCTTCTATCTTTGGTTTAGGCTCATCAATAATCACTTGTGCCATGTAGATGACACAACCCTTCTTTAAACATTTTGAAGCTTTGAGCATAGTCGCTTGCTCAGGTAGCCCATACTGGGTATCTCCCCGAACGGTAAGTGATTCACCAGACGGAGTCTTTATTACCACTTGCTTTCTGTTGCAGATGATTTGGGCCTGGTTATGAGATAACCAGTCCATACCCAATACTATATCAAAACCGGCCAATTTAAAAGGAAGTAGAGATAGAGGAAAAGAGTGGTTCTTAATGGATATAACACATCCATCTAACACAGTTGAGACGGTTTCTATGGTACCATCTGCTAACTCTACCTCATAATTTACTTTTAAGGTTTTGACAGGTAAATTCAGCAATTTACAAAACTTGTTATCTACGAAAGACTTATCAGCGCCTGAATCAAATAGTACTCTAGCATAGACGTCATTTACAAGGAAAGTACCTGTTATGACATTGTCATCTAGAATCGCTTCTTTGGCATCCAATCGAACGACTCTAGCATTTGTCTTCTTGACCTCTTCAGGCTTCTGGGCATACTTAGGGCAGTTGGTTTTGATATGCCCTTTCTCATTGCAGTTGTAGCATGTGGCATCTTTTATCTTCTTGCACTCTATCGACTTGTGCTCTCTAGACTTGCATATTCCACATGCAGGTGCTCCTGAATTAGAATTGGACTCAAGTCTGCACTTTCCAAAGTGGCGTTTCTGGAAAATCGTGCACTTTGGCTTTTCCTCTGTTCGCTGACTGTTCCTTCCAGACCCAAACTTCTTTGAATCAGTGTTTCCCTTGTGCTTCTTCTCTGACCCTCGTGAGTTATCATCCTCACGCTTCCTCTTACTTTCTTCAGATTTCTTTAGCGATCTCAACCTGACCGCATCTAAAGTAAGGGACAAAGAGAGATCAGCTGCTAACCTAAATGTAGCAGGTCTTGAAGCCTTAACACTGGCCTTGATTTCTGGGGCTAAACCCCCAATGAAGCGAGCAATTCGCTTGGGCTCTGGTGTTACAAGGTAAGGAACCAGTCTGGACAGGGTATTGAAACTGGTGAGGTAAGCTTGACAATCTAAGTTTGTCATCACCAATGATAAGAAATCAGATTCAATTCTTTCGACCTCATGTTGAGGGCAGTAGTTTTCCATAATGAGAGTAACAAACTGCTCCCATGACATGTTGTAGAGCGGGATCTTCCCAGCAGCTTGAATGAGAGACCTCCACCAAGCCAGTGTCTCTCCTTTGAACGATTGGGATACATACTTTACTACATCCCTTTCAGCACAACCGCTGATGTCCACCACCGTGTCCATTTCATCCAACCAGGTCATACAATCTACTGCTCCTTTCTTCCCAGTGAAATCTCGGGGTTTACAGGAAACAAAGTATTTATAGGTACAAGACTTGGTACGTGGTTCATTATCGAACACTACCTTCTTGGATGGAACACTGTGTTCATTGGATGAATGTCGATCATCATCCTTCTTTGGCTCATCTTTCTTAGAGGGCGGCTTGTTATGAGGCTCTGAATGAGTTTTAGGGACAGATTTTGAATGGGGTATAGATGAGGCTCGACTATGCATCCCACTATACTCCTTAAATTGTTCTTCTACAGCTTTAGATACAGCTGTGTCAATCAGTGAACGAAGCTCTCCTTTGGTTATATTAATCCGATCATTATCATCGCGGTTTTCCAAAGGATGACTGTTTATCTCGTCAGAGTCAGCCATGTAGTCTTAGTTGCTACAAAAAGAAAATAAGGGCAAGGTTTATTTAGAAGCCCTTACAGTACTATCGTTCTTAAACGATTTATTAACCATGCTTTTAATACACATTTTAGTTAATTTGTTAAATATAAAAAAAATTGTTCAGGATCTTTATCATAATCCTAAATTATAAGTTAATAATAGCACAAATGGCCTAGTCATGTAGACAAGTTTAATTTATAAGCCATGATTTCAGAGATTCAAGGCATTAAGGTTTGAATCAAAGTTCATTACCTTTTCTTGACAGGGAGTTGTAGGCTACCACTGTCTTTAGTCTCAGAGGACGTTAATCATAGCCCGTGGGCACTTCATCCATAAGGGATGATTATATAAATAAGGGGATTTAGAATAACCCAGTTAAAAATGACTTATGTGATTTTCATCGTATCACACTTTGTCAAGCATGTTAATATGCTTTCATATGTTTAACAAAAATTTGAATCTCTTAAATAAGTTTTACCATCTTGGCCATGTCCATAATGACATTTAGGCTAGGTTTTACTCTTTAGATTCTTTTTAATAATTAACGCAGAACAATTTCTAAATTGAAACGTTAATAAGGATCTGAATCTAATTGTGGAACTACCGTCTTGGCCCTGCCTTAAAAATGACACATGAGCTAGGTCTTGTCCTTTTTAGATTTTGCCATTTTATTATAATGGTAGATCTAATAATATAGGAATGATATTTTAAACATAATTGTTCCTTTAAAATTTGAACAAATATATGTTTGCCCTAAACGGGACTTCTTTAAGAAAATGACTTGCCCATGCAAGGGCTAATCAGAAAAATAACAAAGAAGTAATTAAAAGACAATGAAACGAATTGGAATTTGTCCTATGTTCTTGTCTAGACTCAAGAATGTGCAACTATGTAACTGAGATTAAACACAAAGGCTAGTGTTTAATTCACTCAGTGTTGGCTCTGATACCAACCTGTCACACCCCGATTTCCACGTATCACCGGTGGGCCCGGTGGGGAGTATCGTGACGTCATGGTTGGTAACGCATTAGTCAAACAACACAATCTTTAATATGCACAGCGGAAGCAAATTTAAAAGATATAATACAACCGAATTTAATATTGTAATATCACTGTCACAATATTCGGAAGTTTATCCACAGATGGATCGATAATAAAATGTAACAATAGTTCAACAGACTTTGACATCTAGAGCTTGCGAGACTTGAGTAATGATGCCTGGAGTAGCCAGCCTATTTCGTCTAGCACCTGCATTTAACCTTTTTGGAAAATACGTCAGTTTACACTGGTAAATACAACTCAACTAACTCGTTTTGAAAAGAGTTTGTAAATTGATTTGAAGGCACTTCGGCACAAAATATCTTTATAACTTGGGACAATTATTTGTATATAATCTTGTATACAGATTTACTTATTTGCCGTCCATTAGTACCGGTTAGAAGAGCCGGTTTAAGTTAACTGACACGCCACAGGTATAGTGCCCACAAGGTTGATTCCTTTAGTGGATTACCAGTTTTTACATAATGCATCTGTCAGGTGTACGCCTATACCCCGTGCTTAGGTCGTGGCCATTTCGTAAAATGATGCCAAGGATATCCGGGACATGGTCATTTAACCCCCAAGGGCCATGCATCAAATAATACAGAATAAAGCGGGTTATGTAAATACATTAATCACAATCCGATTTAAATGACTACATACCCGACCAAGCGGTACTTTTATAGTACCGTACCCCAAGCCCGTATAGGGAAAATAAGTTAAAAGTATTTACCTGAGCAAAGTATCAATCAAATACAGCAAAATGCAAGTACTTTTACTGGGCTCCTAATCTGGAACGAAGGTTTATAATAACCTATTAGATTTCTAACGGGTCCTTAATTAAGCCTTAGCTTAGACCGGTTAGTTTCAATGATACGGCTCGTACGCACTATTAAGCGAAGACCGGATAGAATGTGATTTAGACCCGACAAGTTTGGAGACTTGCTTAATATGGGAATTTCATACACACTCTGGATTTTGAGATAAAACCGATAAGGTTTGACCCGTTTAGGCTAGCTTATGTAAACTAGTTACATAAACCGAACCGAACGCGTAATAAGCGTAACGGGTATTCATGAGAGCTATTTACAGGTTTCCTAAGTTAATATGCTTCATATATGTTGTGACATCAGTAAGATGTCTTTTATTATGCCCGAAATGAGTTTAATCACAAACTATGCCCTGTAGGGGTAGTTTGGTCATTTTAAAGGTTGTAAAAGAGTTTAAGTGTCAACCTGAGTTACTGTCACACCCCGAATTTCCACGTGTCACCGGTGGGCCCGGTGGGGAGTATCGTGACATCATGGTTGGCAACATCATAGTCAAACAACACAATATATATGAATGCACAGCGGAAGCAAACGATAATCATTATTACATTCCGAATATAAGTAATGTCAAGTATTACAACGGAAGGTAAAGGATTCACAGGCGGATCTTAAAACATATCATTTGTTCAACAGACTTTAGACGCCTAGAACTTGCAAGGTTCCTTATTATGGTCCTGAGTCGCTTCCAGCCTATTACGTACTTGTACCTGTCACTTAGACTTTTCAAAATACGTCAGTTTTCACTGGTAAATACACTCAACCGACTCATTTGAAAAGAGTTTAATAGAATTGATTTGAATGCACCAGGCACAAAACCTTTTGACACTTTGATTAAAATGCACAGAGGCAAAATTAATCTTTTTATGCTTTGGGATAAACTATATCTCATGTTATCAGTTTTACATAACTTGCTCTACATACGGGGCCCGAATCTATGCTGGTTCATGATTAACCGACACACCACTATTCCCTTATTGGGAATCCCTTATTGGGTATGATTATTATTCCCTTATTGGGAATCCCATAATGGGTAAAATTATTATTTAGCATATAGCATCTGTCAGGTGTATGCCTACACCCCGTGCTTAAGTCGTCGCCATTGCAATTTAATGAGTCAAGGATATCCAGGACACGGTCGCATTAATCCCCAATGTTTCAGTCAAGCAATACGAATTAAACAGGTTATTTGGATTTCCCGACTCATTGGTCTTTGAATCCCATACCTGAACATGCGGTATTTATATTACCGTATCCCAAGCCCGTAATAGGGAAAATAAGTTAAGAGTATTTACCTGAGCTAGCTCCTGTCTTAAATAGCAAGAATTAATAACTCAGCCGTATTCACTTAAGTAAGCGTAGGTACAATTTACCGAAAAGCTCTAGTCTGGAATGATGGTATAAATAATTAATTAGAATGCTAACGGGTCTTTAATTAAGTCTAAGCTTAGACCGGTTAGTCTTACTGGAAGATACGGTTCAGACGCATGATTAAGCGAAGACCGGATAGAATGTGATTTAGACCCGACAAGTTTGAAGACTTGTTTAATATGGGTTTATTATTCACATTCTGGATTTTGAGATAAAACCGATAAGGTTTGACCCGTTTCGGCTAATTTATGTAAACGTGTTACATAACCCGAACCGAACGTGAAATAAGCGTAGCGGGTATCCGTAAGAGCCATATACAGGTTTCCTAAGTTAATATGCTTCAAATATGTTGTGACATCAGTAGGATGTCTTTCGTTATGCCCTGAACTAATTTAAACACAAACTATGCCCCGTAGGGGTAGTTTGGTCATTTTAAAGTTTGTAAAAGAGTTTAAATTGTTTAACTGAGTTACAGGTCTGATGTAAACAGCAAACATACTCAATTTGATAAGTTATATCAGTAGGCTAAAGTTTATATGTGAAATTTATCATCTTTAACCAAACTATGCCCCGTAGGGGTATTTTGGTAATTTCACATAAGCCGAAAAGCTCAAAACGAAGTCTGAGTTTATCAACCTTTGCTTATTGTTAAAATATCATCATTTGCCTCATATATCAGTAGGTATTAACCCGGGTATGTCCAATATGATTTTAAGACATACTATGCGTTAAAAACGCTAATTATGGCGATTAAAGGCCATTTCCGGGTTCTATACTTAAATCTGATATTTTTATATTTCCAGAAGGCTTAAAATAATCTATTTAACATATGTGATCAGTAGCAAAAGGTTTGGAGTCGTTTAGATAAGTAAAACTCATTTTATGGCCCGTAAGGGCAAAACCGACAATTACCGGATTAAGCCTACGACTACTAGTTAGGCTCAGCCTAAAATTAATTAAAAATCTTTAAAAATCCCAAAATAATATTTAACATCAGTGGGTAAAAGATTTGATATCAAAAAGTATGTTTAACTAGGCTATATGCTAATTACGCCAATTTATTAACATAAAGCTTTAATTTAGCGACAATGAGCATAACTATTAATCTACAAGTCAAACTGATGTCAAACTTTGCATACAAGTTTATATATCAGTAACTAAGGTTTCTACACTTTTACATTTTCATAAATCATGATTTAAGGTTATAAGGGCATAATGGTCAACATATGAGCAATTAACGGAATCATGCTTATTAATCGGATAACTAATGAACCGAGGTGTATAATCACAGAGGGTTATACTTGCATGTAACCTGGTCCAAATGGAGCTCTAAGGTATTTCTAAAACATACCTAAACGGGTCAGAACTGAAAGTCAACCGAAAAGTCAAACTATGTGACTTTCGGTTCCGAACCGGGTTTAAACAGGAAATAGTCGGGTTGAACATGTTGGGACATGTTCTTACACTTATTTCTAAGTTATAACAATGTTCAAACAGGTTACAAATGTTCTAGATAGCTAATTATGCATAAATGCCAATTTAAGCAATATGTTGACTTTTTAAGTAAAGCTTTGACCCGACATTTGACCTGTTTAGGATGGTGATCAGGGGAAACCCCTTTTGGGGTTTTATTACCCACATAAATACCATTCTAAAACTACTTTTAATTCGAGATAAGACTGAGTCATTAGTGACTAATCTCGAAGTCAAACCGTAATTACGACGGTTTGACTTTTAGCTAATTAAACAAGCTAAACTCAACTAACGAAGGACAAGAACACTTACTGAAGTCCTATGCACGACTTATGATCAGTTGGACCTCCTTGAGAGCTCCAGAATTGATCCAAGAATGCAGGAATGTGTGAAGAACAATGTTGCACAAACAAGGCCTTTTATAGTAACATTCTCACCACAAATCCTTGACAACAAGGTCTAGCACCCACCACAACTAATCAACACATGTTCCTAGTGCTTAGGGGGTGCTTAGGGGTCGTTTACAAGTGAGAAATACTGGCCAAATGGGTCAAAATTGCGCAATACTGGCAACAGCCCGTTTTCTTGTTCTGGGCACAGCGTAGCGCACCGTTACGCTACATGTGTAGCGGTGCGCTAGCCCGCTATAATGGGCCGGCTGACCTTGGGTGGTAGCGCACCGTTACGCTACACATGTAGCGGTGCGCTAGCCCTGTTCTGGGGAAATTTTGTTGTTGTTTGTCGAAGTCTTGAAAGGGTAACCAACTTGTACGACCTTTAGACATCAATTATCAACTTAGGACCCTCACAAAGTGTATGATCCTTTATAATACCCTACCATTTGAACTTGTTCCAGTTGAATGCATTTACAAGACCCGAAAACATCGGTTTACCATTCAATTTCTTCGTGAGATCATAACATGCTTTTGCAAGTCCATTATTGACAATAATTCTCTGCCATGAGGGCATAAAAGGTGTGTGTAATATTTAATCGGGTCTTGGGATTTATAATTGAGGTCGTTCAGAGGTAACAGTTTAACATGACGCCACTTTAAATCCTGCCGAATCACCTTTATTAAATCCGGGTTTATGACGCGTTTTGTCTGACATGACACGTGTCGTTTTATTATTGAACCCGAAATTTTCGAGGTGTTACATCCTCACCCCCTTAAAATAAATCTCGACCCGAGATTTACTGAAACAAGTAAGGGTACTTTTCTTTCATCGTGGATTCAACCTCCCACGTGAAATCGGGACCTCTACGGCATCCCATTTGTCCTTAACAAAATGTATATGCTTTCTTTGAAGCTTCCTTACCTGTCGATCTTCAATCGACACAGGTTTTTCCACAAATTTTACGCTCTTATCTATGTGCACCTCTGTATGCGGTATAACTAGTGATTCATCAGCGAAGCACTTCTTCAGATTGCAGATGTGGAACACATTGTGAATTCCACTGAGCTCTTCCGGTAAGTTTAACTTATAGGCAGCTGATCCGATACGTTTGACAACCTCGAAAGGTCCTATGTATCTCGGGCTTAGCTTGCCTTTCTTACCAAATCGTATTACCCCCTTCCAGGGTGATACTTTTAGCAACTCTTTATCACTTACTTCGAAGTGAAAAGCTTTACGCTTTGGATCAGCGTAACTCTTCTGCCTATCTCGGGCAGCTTCGAGATGGTCACGAATCTGGACAACCTCGTCCGTCGTTTCGAACACTATCTCTGGTCCTGATAACTGGACATCTCCAACTTTCGCCCAACAAACTGGCGTTCTACACTTTCTACCGTATAATGTCTCAAAAGGCGCAGCCTTTATGCTGGTATGGTAGCTATTGTTGTAGGAGAATTTGATTAATGGTAGGTTCTTATCCTAACTACCACCCAAATCGATCGCACATTCAGGTAGCATGTCTTTTAACGTTTGAATAGTACGCTCACTCTGACCGTCAGTCTGAGGATGGTAGGCCGTATTAATATTCAAACGTGTGCCCAAAGATTGTTGGACATTTTTCCTAAAATGTGACGTGTATCTAGTATCTCGGTCAGAGATAATAGACACAGGTATGCCATGTAAGGCTACCATCTTATCAACGTATAACTGGGCTAGCATATCGGAGCTATAAGTCTCCTTGATGGGTAGGAAATGTGCTGACTTAGTCGGTCAGTCAACTATAACTCATATCGTATCATTTCCTTTTCTTGTCTTGGGTAACTTGGTAATAAAATCCATAGTTACTATTTCCCACTTCCACGTAGGAAGTTTAGGCTGTCGTAGCAAGCCTGACGGCTTTTTGATGCTCGGCTTTGACTTGCGCACATGTCAAGCATTTAGCTACATAGGTGGCTACAGACTTTTCAAGCCTATCCACCAAAATTTTGCCCTTAGATCCTGAGTAGTTGATGGCAAATTCTTAATCGTTGCCTAATTAGGGTTGCGGCATGTAATACGTAAGTAATATGAACCGTCTTTCTTATTTAACCATATAAAACCCTCAGAATATTGAGTCAGGCTATATGAGCCTATGTCTTAAAACCTACTTAATCAAGGTTTCGTTTATTCCATAATCAATATGGAGTTTTCACAATACTCCATCCCACGGTGGGATACAAATCTTAATTCTACCTGCCTTCCATGAGGTAAGCAGGGAAAACTTTTGAGAAGATAATAAGATACAAGGAGGCTACAGAGATTTTCCATATCTCAGGCTCCAGTTCATCCATCATTGTTCGTGTCAAATGAGTGACACTTTTATGTTATAAGTCCACGACTTCCCTAATCGGGAACATTTACTTGGAAAAAATTTTTCCATTTTTGGATATCTTCTTTGAATACTACTAGTCGACTTTAGTACAATATGATCATTGGGATATCTTAGGGGTTCCATGCATTAAACCTCCATGCTGATCAGACATGGAAATAATCTATGGGACACACTAGGATACGTCAATCCTCATATGACACTTTTATCAAACATAGTTTGGCATTCGCAGGCGATAGAAAACAAGGAGAAAAATAATTAAAATAACATATGTTGTCGTACTCTATGCGAAGAAAGAGTACTCTTAGATTTTCGGAAGTATTCCTTGCCGATACTAGAAGCATCGTTTACTATGGTTTCCTTGGTAAGTTATACCTTGTGGATGATAATAAAAATTTTTGCTAAGTTTATGGTTCATGAAGATTTATTATTGCCTGTATTAAAAACAGGACACTTAGCAGAAATTATTATTGATAAATGATAAGGAAGTTTATTGTACAAGTGTTTATATTTAATTAGAATGGAGATTTTCACAAACTAGGCACCTAACTCAGTTGGTTAGGCGCGCGAAAGGGTGCGGCCGGCCTAGACCCAGGTTCGATTCCGGGGACTGCCAGTTCCACCATTTTTTTATATTTGATATTAATTACTCGTACGGATACGTGTAATTATGAGAGTTGTCTCATAAGGAGTCTTGATAATTAATTGCTTCTTATTACCCACAATATGGGCTTGATTTTTAAGGCAACTAATCGACTTTTATCACTATATTGAGTCCTTATGTGTGCAACCAATAGTTTGCTATAAGGTATTAGAAAGAGTGATTTCTAATAGATATTAGATATCAATATAGGATTTGTTGAAGCATTTTCTAAAGTATCATCGGTCAATTTATACATCGTATTAAATGACCGGAGTCTTAATCAGGCGTAGACAACAGTTCTCAACATTTATTGTTCATAATATATTTATATGTGCCAATATCAAATAAGTTTCTGCATAAACTGTTCGATAAGGAAAGGTACATATTATACTATTATTATTCTGCATCATTTCTTGGGCGTTCCTCCTGATAACTCATGCGTTTGTTCTCTTGGCCTACTCAGGCTTCCTCGCGTACTTAGGGCAGTTGGACTTTATGTGCCCCTTCTCGCCACAACCGAAGCAGTTTGCATTCTTTATGTCCCTACATTCGTGGGACTGGTGGCCAGTTCTTTTGCAGATGCCACATTGCTTTAGCTCTTGGTTTGATCGACACTGTCCCCAGTGTCTTCTTTTGCAGGTTTTGCATGTAGGCTTCTTGTTGGAATCCTGTTGATTATTGTTGAACTCAGATTTGTTCTTCTTAGGATTCTGGGAGTTGTCTTCCTCCCTTTTACGCTTCCCATCATCAGAAGCCTTGGCAGCCTTGTTTCTAATCACATCGAGTGTGAGAGATAGCGACAGATCTGCCACTGACCTGAATGTAGTAGGTCTTGAAGCCTTAACACTGGCTTTTATTTCTGGGGCTAAACCCCCTATGAAGCGAGCAATTCTCTTGGGTTCCGGTGTGATCAAATAAGGAACCAATCGAGACTTGGTATTGAAATTTGTAAGGTATGCTTGACAATCTAAGTTCTCCATGACTAATGTCAAGAATTCAGTCTCAATCTTCTCAACTTCATGTTGAAGACAGTAATTTTCTTTAATAAGAGCAACGAACAGATCCCAAGTCATCTCGTACAAAGGGATCTTCCCCGTAGCTTGAATGAGAGACTTCCACCATGCTAGTGCCTCTCCCTTGAATGATTGGGATACATACTTCACTACATCCCTCTCAGCGCATCCGCTGATATCCACAATAGTATCCATCTCGTCCAGCCATGTCATACAGTCAATGGCTCCTTTCTCCCCTGTAAAATCCCGGGGTTTACATGACACAAAGTACTTGTAGGAGCAACCCTTATCACGGGGTCCTTTATTCAGTATGATTTGTTGAGACGGATCACTGTGATGGTTCGAGGAGCGACGATCGTCATCCCCATTCTTGGGATCATCTTTCTTGGGAGGTGGCTTGATGTGAGCTTCAGAGTGTGTTTTAGGCTTTGAAGGCTGTGTAGAGTGGGTCCTACTTCGAGTACCACTGTATTCCTCATACTGCCTATCCAAAGCCTGTGTAACAGCGTCGTCTATGATCGCTTTTAATTCGGCGCCCGTTAACGTAATCTGGGCGTTCACATTTGGCTCCACTGGATGGCTATTACCCTCGTCTGAGTTAGCCATTACAATTTAACTGTTGCAGAAAACAAGGGCAATAGTTTATTTGGGAGTTTATTATGGAATTGCCCCTTAGGGAAATTCGTTAACCATGGTAAACAGAGGCCACATTTGGTTAATTTATTTATCATGTTTATTTAGGATTTCTATAATAATTTATCCTAATTATAAAACAATAACAGTTTTATTTGTGGCACAAAAGGCCTAGTCTCGTGGACATTTTTTATTTAACCTATGATTTCAAGGAATCATAACATTAAGGTATACTGGCACAATAGGCCTGGTCACAAGGACATTTATAAATTTTGCTCTATGATTTTAGAGAATCGAGGCATTAAGGTTTCAATAATAGCACAAATGGCCTAGTCGCGTAGACAAGTTTAATTTATAAGCCATGATTTCAGAGAATCGAGGCATTAAGGTTGTAATAATAGCACAAATGGCCTAGTCACGTAGACAAGTTTAATTTATAAGCCATGATTCCTGAGAATTAAAGCCTGGAGGTTTGAACCTAGTTCATTACCTTTTTCTGACAGGGAGTCATTGCTACCACTGTACTTTGGCTCATGTAGAAATGAGTAAGGCCCGTAGGCATTTTATTACCTACGTATGGTTAAAATATGATCATTTTAATTGATGATGTAAACCCAGGATTTAGGGATCATTAAACTGGGTTAGGAATCTTTTGAAGAATCCTTAGTTACGTGTGTGATTCCCAACGAATCACATCTGTCAGGAGTTATAACATATTTATAGATGTTAACAGGGATTCGAATCTTTTAAACAGGTCTTACCATCTTGGCCTGGTCTTAAAATGACCCGAAGGCTAGGTTTTACTTTTAAGATTCTTATTAATATTTAACGCAGAAAAATTCCTGAATTGAACTTGTTAATAGGGATCTGAATCTATATTGAGGAACTGCCATCTTGGCCGGTCTTAATATGACCCGAAGCTAGGTCTTGTCCTTTTAGATTTTGCCATTTTATTATAATGGTAGATCTTATAATATAGGAATGATATTTTTTTTTAACTTAATCGTTCCTTTGAAATTTAAACAAATATAGGGTTGCCCTAAATGGGACTTCAAAAGAATAATGTCGTCCTTGGAGGAACTGAATGATAAATATGTCCTTATAAGGACTATATACGGAAACGTTCTTCAGCAAAAGGAGTTTCTTCTTCATTCAATTCCTGAATGTTTTCTCCGTGGTTGCACGTTTCATCCTGGTCGCGGTACAAAGCTCAGCATTTCCAGGCTCCAGAAGTGGAGAATTCTTATTACAGCTTCTTTGCTTGGCGACGTATCCAATAAAAATTTTGAAGTGAAATTTCCAGATTAGGATTGAGATTATTCCTATGTTAAGTCTAGACTCAGAAGTTTAGATATGTGCAATTGTGTAACTGAGATTAAACACAAAAAGGCTAGTGTTTAATTCACTCAGTGTTGGCTCTGATACCAACCTGTCACACCCCGAATTTCCACGTGTCACCGGTGGGCCCGGTGGGGAGTATCGTGACATCATGGTTGGCAACATCATAGTCAAACAACACAATATATATGAATGCACAGCGGAAGCAAACGATAATCATTATTACATTCCGAATATAAGTAATGTCAAGTATTACAACGGAAGGTAAAGGATTCATAGGCGGATCTTAAAACATATCATTTGTTCAACAGACTTTAGACGCCTAGAACTTGCAAGGTTCCTTATTATGGTCCTGAGCCGCTTCCAGCCTATTACGTACTTGTACCTGTCACTTAGACTTTTCAAAATACGTCAGTTTTCACTGGTAAATACACTCAACCGACTCATTTGAAAAGAGTTTAATAGAATTGATTTGAATGCACCAGGCACAAAACCTTTTGACACTTTGATTAAAATGCACAGAGGCAAAATTAATCTTTTTATGCTTTGGGATAAACTATATCTCATGTTATCAGTTTTACATAACTTGCTCTACATACGGGGCCCGAATCTATGCCGGTTCATGATTAACCGACACACCACTATTCCCTTATTGGGAATCCCTTATTGGGTATGATTATTATTCCCTTATTGGGAATCCCATAATGGGTAAAATTATTATTTAGCATATAGCATCTGTCAGGTGTATGCCTACACCCCGTGCTTAAGTCGTGGCCATTGCAATTTAATGAGTCAAGGATATCCAGGACACGGTCGCATTAATCCCCAATGTTTCAGTCAAGCAATACGAATTAAACAGGTTATTTGGATTTCCCGACTCATTGGTCTTTGAATCCCATACCTGAACATGCGGTATTTATATTACCGTATCCCAAGCCCGTAATAGGGAAAATAAGTTAAGAGTATTTACCTGAGCTAGCTCCTGTCTTAAATAGCAAGAATTAATAACTCAGCCGTATTCACTTAAGTAAGCGTAGGTACAATTTACCGGAAAGCTCTAGTCTGGAATGATGGTATAAATAATTAATTAGAATGCTAACGGGTCTTTAATTAAGTCTAAGCTTAGACCGGTTAGTCTTACTGGAAGATACGGTTCAGACGCATGATTAAGCGAAGACCGGATAGAATGTGATTTAGACCCGACAAGTTTGAAAACTTGTTTAATATGGGTTTATTATTCACATTCTGGATTTTGAGATAAAACCGATAAGGTTTGACCCGTTTCGGCTAATTTATGTAAACGTGTTACATAACCCGAACCGAACGCGAAATAAGCGTAGCGGGTATCCGTAAGAGCCATATACAGGTTTCCTAAGTTAATATGCTTCAAATATGTTGTGACATCAGTAGGATGTCTTTCGTTATGCCCTGAACTAATTTAAACACAAACTATGCCCCGTAGGGGTAGTTTGGTCATTTTAAAGTTTGTAAAAGAGTTTAAATTGTTTAACTGAGTTACAGGTCTGATGTAAACAGCAAACATACTCAATTTGATAAGTTATATCAGTAGGCTAAAGTTTATATGTGAAATTTATCATCTTTAACCAAACTATGCCCCGTAGGGGTATTTTGGTAATTTCACATAAGCCGAAAAGCTCAAAACGAAGTCTGAGTTTATCAACCTTTGCTTACTGTTAAAATATCATCATTTGCCTCATATATCAGTAGGTATCAACCCGGGTATGTCCAATATGATTTTAAGACATACTATGCGTTAAAAACGCTAATTATGGCGATTAAAGGCCATTTCCGGGTTCTATACTTAAATCTGATATTTTTATATTTCCAGAAGGCTTAAAATAATCTATTTAACATATGTGATCAGTAGCAAAAGGTTTGGAGTCGTTTAGATAAGTAAAACTCATTTTATGGCCCGTAAGGGCAAAACCGACAATTACCGGATTAAGCCTACGACTACTAGTTAGGCTCAGCCTAAAACTAATTAAAAATCTTTAAAAATCCCAAAATAATATTTAACATCAGTGGGTAAAAGATTTGATATCAAAAAGTATGTTTAACTAGGCTATATGCTAATTACGCCATTTTATTAACATAAAGCTTTAATTTAGCGACAATGAGCATAACTATTAATCTACAAGTCAAACTGATGTCAAACTTTGCATACAAGTTTATATATCAGTAACTAAGGTTTCTACACTTTTACATTTTCATAAATCATGATTTAAGGTAATAAGGGCATAATGGTCAACATATGAGCAATTAACGGAATCATGCTTATTAATCGGATAACTAATGAACCGAGGTGTATAATCACAGAGGGTTATACTTGCATGTAACCTGGTCCAAATGGAGCTCTAAGGTATTTCTAAAACATACCTAAACGGGTCAGAACTGAAAGTTAACCGAAAAGTCAAACTATGTGACTTTCGGTTCCGAACCGGGTTTAAACAGGAAATAGTCGGGTTGAACATGTTGGGACATGTTCTTACACTTATTTCTAAGTTATAACAATGTTCAAACAGGTTACAAATGTTCTAGATAGCTAATTATGCATAAATGCCAATTTAAGCAATATGTTGACTTTTTAAGTAAAGCTTTGACCCGACATTTGACCTGTTTAGGATGGTGATCAGGGGAAACCCCTTTTGGGGTTTTATTACCCACATAAATACCATTCTAAAACTACTTTTAATTCGAGATAAGACTGAGTCATTAGTGACTAATCTCGAAGTCAAACCGTAATTACGACGGTTTGACTTTTAGCTAATTAAACAAGCTAAACTCAACTAACGAAGGACAAGAACACTTACTGAAGTCCTATGCACGACTTATGATCAGTTGGACCTCCTTGAGAGCTCCAGAATTGATCCAAGAATGCAGGAATGTGTGAAGAACAATGTTGCACAAACAAGGCCTTTTATAGTAACATTCTCACCACAAATCCTTGACAACAAGGTCTAGCACCCACCACAACTAATCAACACATGTTCCTAGTGCTTAGGGGGTGCTTAGGGGTCGTTTACAAGTGAGAAATACCGGCCAAATGGGTCAAAATTGCGCAATACTGGCAACAGCCCGTTTTCTTGTTCTGGGCACAGCGTAGCGCACCGTTACGCTACATGTGTAGCGGTGCGCTAGCCCGCTATAATGGGCCGGCTGACCTTGGGTGGTAGCGCACCGTTACGCTACACATGTAGCGGTGCGCTAGCCCTGTTCTGGGGAAATTTTGTTGTTGTTTGTCGAAGTCTTGAAAGGGTAACCAACTTGTACGACCTTTAGACATCAATTATCAACTTAGGACCCTCACAAAGTGTATGATCCTTTATAATACCCTACCATTTGAACTTGTTCCATTTGAATGCATTTACAAGACCCGAAAACATCGGTTTACCATTCAATTTCTTCGTGAGATCATAACATGCTTTTGCAAGTCCATTATTGACAATAATTCTCTGCCATGAGGGCATAAAAGGTGTGTGTAATATTTAATCGGGTCTTGGGATTTATAATTGAGGTCGTTCAGAGGTAACAGTTTAACATGACGCCACTTTAAATCCTGCCGAATCACCTTTATTAAATCCGGGTTTATGACGCGTTTTGTCTGACATGACACGTGTCGTTTTATTATTGAACCCGAAATTTTCGAGGTGTTACAGTTACAGGCCTGATGTAATCAGCAAATATACTCAATTTGCTAAGTTATATCAGTAGGTTAAAGTATATATGTGAAATTTATCAATTATAACCAAACTATGCCCCGTAGGGGTATTTTGGTAATTTCACCTAAGCCGAAAAGCTCAAAACTGAAGTCTGAGTTTATCAACCTTTGCTTACTGTTAAAACATTATAATTTACCTCAAATATCAGTAGGTATCAACCCGGGTATGTTCAATATAATTTTAATACATACTATGCGTTAAAAACGCTTAAAAAGGCGATTAGAGGCCATTTCTGGGTTCGATACTTAAATCTGATATTTTTATATTTCCAGAAGGTTTAAAATACTTTATTTATCATATGTGATCAGTAGCAAAAGGTTTGGAGTCGTTTAGATATGTAAAACTCATTTTATGGCACGTAAGGGCAAAACCGACAATTACCGGATTAAGCCTACGACTACTAGTTATGCTCAGCCTAAAATTAATTAAAAATCTTTAAAAATCCCAAAATAATATATTATATCAGTGGGTATTAAGTTTGATACCAAAAAGTAGGCTTAACTAGGCTATACGCTAATTACGCCGTTTTATTAACATAAAGCATTCATTTTGCGATAATGAGCATAACTCTTAATCTACAAATCAAACTGATGTCAAACTTTGCATACAAGTTTATATATCAGTAATTAAAGTTTCTACTCTTTTACATTTCCAAAAATCACGTTTTAAGGTAATAAGGGCATAACGGTCAACATATGAGCAATTAACGGAAACATGCATATTAATTGGATAACTAATGAACCAAGGTGTATAATCACAGAGGGTTGTACTAACATGTAACCTAGTCCAATTAAAGCTCTGAGGCATTTCTAAAACATGCCTAAACGGGTCAGAACTGAAAGTCAAAGTGAAAGTCAAACTATGTGACTTTCGGTTCCGAACCGGGTATTTACCGGAATTTGTCGGGTTGAACATGTTTAGACATGTTCTTACATTTATTACTAAGTTATAACAATGATCAAACAGGTTGTATATGATCTATAATGTTAATTATGCATAAATGGCATTTTAAGTATCCTGTTGACTTTTTATAAACTAGTTTGACCCGACTTTTGACCTGGTTAGAGTGGTAATCAGGGGGAACCCTTTTGAGGGTTTATTACCCACATAAATACCAACTTATACCTACTTTTAATTCGAGATATGACTGAGCCATTGTTGACTAATCTCGAAGTCAAACCGTAATTACGACGGTTTGACTTTTAGCTAATAAACTAAGCTAAACTCAATTAAAGAAGGATTAGAACACTTACTGAAGTCCTAGGCTTGATTAGAGAACACTTGAGAGGAAGTTGAGCTCCAGAAGTGGTCCTCAAATGCAGATGAAGGTGTGAAGAAAGTGTTGCAAGTTCATGGCCTTATATAGTGGATTTAAGCACCACAATTGATTGACAACAAGGTCTAGCACACACCACAACTGATCAACACTTGTTTCTAGTGTTTAGGGGGTGTTTTAGGGGTCAAGGGATGTGGAGAATCGAGTTAGAATCGAGCAGATTGCACTCAGCAGGCAACAACCCATTTAATTCGGAGCTGGGCACCCCTCGCGCGACGCCACGCCTCCCTCGCGTCGCGCTAGGCCCTCCCTGATCAGCTTTTGTGATTTATTTCATTTTGATCCTTGGCTCTTCAAAACTTGATTAGTCACTTGTTTTCTTGCATTTTAAACCCTCAATGTTGATCTATAAGGGCTTTAAAACATATACCCACTTTGTTAGGTCCCCGGTTAACTTCGTTGTCACCCGAAAAGTCCTAACATTCAACGTTTACGCTTTAACCCTTCGCACACGAATTTGATCATAACTTTCTCTTACGATAACGAAGCTTTATGAAATTTTTATCGTGCATTCTAGTGAGCATAATTTACCGTTACAAAGCTTCGGGTTTGTCAAAAGGTCACTCAGAGGTATAATTTAAACATGCTGACACATTTAGCCCCTGTAGTTTGAAATCTCTCACTTTTAGCTTCGTATGATCCATGATTTATTTGTTTGAAGGTATGAGCACCATGTAGGGTTAATGTACATTATATTTATTCACAGTTGACACTTAGAATACGTATATTCACATACTTTCCATGTTTGTCAACTTTAGTCCTTCTATAATATTTCTTTCACACGTTTAAACATTTGACACGTGTCTACACATTATAGGACGTGAATTTTCGAGGTGTTACAACAATTTGTTATCTCTGATCTGCCATTATATTACAGATGTTTGTATGGATGAAAGTGTTGTTTCTAGCGACCCGGTTGTCGCTTTGCTGCTCGATGAAGTGGTTGTCAAAGACTGGTGCAAGAGGACATTTAAGAATATTATTGCCGAGCTTAAGCCTATTTACAATCTTAATGTAGAGGAAATGAAGGAAAGGTCAAACGTGCTTCTCAAGTTTACAGCGAGGCTAGCGTGCATATTAACTGTCCTTGAAGTGTTGGAATCATCTTTTAAGGGTTCCCTCTCGGCACAGCTTCAGGATATTCACCACTTACAGGAGAGCATACTAAAGACAAAGCAACACATGGAGATGATGATTTGGTATACAAGGCATCAACATCTTGAAGATCTAAATCGGCATGCTAGTTTCCCATCATGGCATTCTGATGTCCGCGAGAGAAAATCAACGACTATCAAATGTGCATGGCCGGCTCCAACTGAAATCTCAACACCAGATGGCGAAATCCTGTTCATCCACGACGCTTTATCAAATCTTGACCCACAACAAGAGTACACACCGGATAGAGATTATGAACTAGAGATTGCTTCTCTGCAGAAAGACGAAGGTTTTTCATTGTCTAGAGCCAAAATCGAAGGACTCGTAGGAAGCTATCCGTTTAAAAACCTGCGGTCGGCTATTGACGTTCTCTTTCTATATGGAAGCTCAGACCTCGTGGTAGCAAAACAAGCCATTTTCTTATATTACCTGTTTGATCGACTCTGGAAAGATACGGGTTGGGCAATTTGTACACAAAATGCAATAGTGTACTTGTGGCACAAATGGAAATCTAAACTACTAAAGAAAGATAATTTGCTGATGTGCTTATTCTTAGTCCAAAGGCTTCTTGTAATCGAATAATAATAGTAGAACAAGCGGGTTTACCAGGTTGCAGGGGTATGTTGGACCTTTGCCGAATAGCGCTAAAGATAGACAACAAAGAATCACATATTAAAGATTCTTTTAATTGTGTCATAAAGGCTGCAACAGCCTTTGAATTTGCTCAAAAGCTTCATGCATTTTTATTCAATTGTGCCAGATCAACAACAACATGCTCCAACTTTGTGGCTTATTTTCATGCAGATGAAGAATATTCTAAGTTTGGTTTTGATAGTTTTGATTAGCATTTTTTTTTCTTTTTGATTTTTGGGGACAAAAATCTTTTATGGGGAGAGTATTGTTAGGTGTTAAATAATAGAGGGACTTGAAGTGTAATTGTAGAGTAGTATAGGGGGTTATTGTGAACATGTCTAGTTGTACTTAGGGGGTGTTTGGGATTGCGTTTTCAACCTGATTTTTTGATTATTGTGTTTTGAAATCGCAAAAAATCTATTTTGAGTGTTTGGTAAAAAATTATTAAAAAGTGATTTTTTACGTTTTGTAGAGTTCAAAACGTGATAATCCATAAGTAGGTCACCCCTTGCTGCAGGAAAACGTGATAATCCAAAAACTGATTTTTTACGGTTTCATTTATTTATTTTTTAAAATATATATACTTGCCAAACACTCAAATGGTTGATTATCTGATTATTGTGATATCAAACAACATAATCAAATCCAAACAATGTTGATTATCTGATTATTGTGATATCAAACAACATAATCAAATCCAAACACTATCTTTCTGCAACACGTTTTGTTACAGTTAATAATCTGATTCTGATTATTCAAAACGCATAATCTATTTTGAAAAAGCAATCCCAAACACCCCCTTAGTAACCGGCAATAATGAGAATGGTAGCTAATGATTTGAGATTACTCTCCTTTTCTGAGAATTCTTCTTTTTCTTTCTCGGTGTTAGCTCAATCTCTCAATTACCATTTTTGTTCGTAACAGAATCTACATCATTCTACCGGAACCAAACCCTAGCGTTCTGGTTACATCACAGAACAAATTGATCAATTTGAAGACGATTCGATATCCGATGCAATACAGTGATCAAGTTGAAGACAATCAGATTCAATGTTCTATTCATAGCACAAATTGATCTGGTACAATGCGTTTCATTTTTTCCTATCTCGGTACCTAGATGATCTTATTACAATGATCTGATACAGTGATCTGTTTCATTTGCTTCTCCAGGTTTGCTCAAATATATAACCAGTAATTGTTGAATCTCGAACAATTAGTTAGGGTTTATGTAAATCGTGTGTTACAGAGCTACTAATGCAACGTGCATTTGGGGAAATCGGAGGTAAGTGACCCTGAATTGATTAGGTTTAGGACATTGATGAGGTATACTGTATAGTTTTCCAGATGTCATTTAGAAATGCTACAGATTTGAATCTCTCCTTATCTTTTGGTCGTGGCAGTTCTTTCGTGTCGTCAAAGTCATCGAGAAACCGTCCATAGCAGACTGATTTCACATATTAGGGTTTAGCAAGGTATGATTCTCGACCTCACTTCTTATTAATTAGATGACTGATTTGACCAATTTACAATTTCTCTAATGTGTTGATTCTCGATTATATCAATTAATTAGGGTTTGCTGAAATTTATTATCCAAAAAACCGTTTATATGTAATCTGTTTGGACAGTTGATTTCGTCGATAGTTACTTATCCAGCTCTTAATTTGTAGCAAATTTCTACACTAAAGTTGATTTGTTGTTTGGCTACTTGATTGATTAGGTTTTGGGTTTTAACTGGTTATATATTATTCATGATTGATGTTTTAGCTTTATGAATGCTTATTAGAAGTTTCAGATTGTTAAACGAGGAGTGAAATTGATAGGTTTTACAGTTAAACTATACGCTTATCATCATCAATTGAGAGTGGTTCTTTGTGATGTTGTGACACATACTTAGGTATTGTTTGGTGACAACCTTGTGGTCAAAGAATCTTGAAATTGGAATCTGTAAATAACAGTTGTTACAGCAGCGAGATTCCAATTATTGACATAGTCTTTTGGTTCTTAGCCAGCATATGAGGTTGCAACCTCGACCTCTATGATGGGGTCAATGTACTTTCCACAGTTGTTCACTTTATGTTCCAATAAGAAGATGGCCAGTAGATTGATTTAGAGTAGTGTTCTATAAATAGAGTCATCACTTTTCTCCCAATCTATGAAATCATCTAATCTAGGGGTTGATCCATAAACAATAGTTGACTTACAACAATAATCCCATAGTTTTAAGAACTTTAATCATATGATGTTTTAAACTCTCTTGTTAGTTGGTTTGGAAAGAATATGATGTCAAAAGTTTTGAGTGCAGAGAGGGGAAGGGATAGAATGGATTGGGTTTGTGAGTGATGAGTCTAGGTTTATTTCGAAAGGGTTGAGAAAGTTATAAATTTTTTGAGAATCACTGTTACTGTAAATGTATGTTTTTGTTAGGCAGCACGATAGTTTTTTTTTTTTTTTTTTACAATCCTACCAGCTACAATCCTTTGGCCACAAGGAGGACCACTAGCACACCTTGATGCAATGTTAAATATGAATATAGTTATTATTAACCAACCCAATTTGTTTAGTTTGGTCAATTTGTGAATCACTGATGAAAATTGTTTTTGTGAATTAAGGTAGTCAGTCTCATCTAGTTTAAACAAAATAGCAAACTAACATTGCTGGTGGGTTTCTGATCCCTTGAGTTGTTTATGAGTTTTTAGGGTGCTTTTTGTATGTTATGGGCCTTTGTTTTGCTTATGTTTGTTACTTTATTGTGCCATGTAGTCCAACTTTCACTGGAAGGGTTTGGTTCCTTTTTAATTGAAGTTTCTTTGCTGTCAAAAAAAATTCTAAAACATATAACAGGATGGTTTCAATCCGATCATCAATTTAGGATTTCATTGAGGCTACCACATATGGGTAAGCATATAACAAATTATTTACTGACTTTCTAGCTCTCTTTTTTTAGTTATTTATTTTAGCATCTTTAACATTCGCTCACTCCAACCAACAGGAAGAGTATTGATGCCTCAGATTTTGTTGGGGTGCATTGTGCCATGTTAACAACATAGTAAATTCACATTTCTTTCTAAATTTTCCAAATTTTATGGTGACATCATTAACGATTCTTATGATGATTATGCAGCTCAAAAGTTGTTATAGCTGGATCGTTTCGTGTATTTGGTCATGACATTGTAGAACTTCAAATTGTTGCTACCAATCAAACTTACCAAGGGAAGGTGCATATATTCTTTCTTTTTTTGCAGACTTGGTTTTAATAAGTGCGCTTCAGGTGCCTCAGGGCCTTGAGGCGGAGCTTTATGCATTCACTAGGTCTTTCTAATGTATGCATGTATTATCTTTGATGGAATGCACAACATTAGACTCCCACATAAGGAAGCAGTCGTAGCTTGTTGTGATGAAGTCCTTGGTTTAAAAAAGCGTGAAGCGCTCCGAAGCGTTTTGGTTCCAAAAGCTTTAAGCGAAGCTTCAAGCGCGAAGCGAGAGCTTCACGTATACGAAGCGCTCCATATTATATATAATTATATATAATGTTAATTTTATATATATGTATAAAAAATAGCTATCCATATTATATATATGTATTTTATATATTTTTAATTTTGTACTTTTATGCATAAATTAAAAAGTTTAAGGACCAAATGTAAACTACTGAAGATAGAGGGGGTTAAATGTTTAAATAGACAAACTATCTTTACACTTTTTAAGTAAAAAGTTAGAAGTTTCAGGGACTGAATGTAATGAAAGATAGAGGGTTTAAATGTTTAAAAACCTTAACTTATAAAAACCCTAAAAGCCTAAAAGACAGATACGCAGCCGCTCTCAGCATCTCTCTTCTTCTTCCCCCTTCTTCCTGGTTTCCGGCTGAAAGCAACTCCGTCGCCGGAATTTGTCGCCGGATTTCACATAGGAAGTCGCTATATCGTCGATATAAGGTCGATATGTACCTTGTAAAGACTGTTGGGCTTAAAAAATGGCCCAAATGGTGATCTGATTGGCTGGAGCGTCGCTTCACAACTTCATCGCTTCGCCGCTTAAAGCTCGCTTCACATCGCTTCACGTAATGTAACGCTTCAGACCCAAAAAAGCGTTTTTTCCAGCGCTTCATCGCTTCACGCGCGCTTGAAGCGCGCTTTTTTAAACACAGATGAAGTCGACCCCCTTGTTAAGGTAAATAAAAGTAATATAATAATCTCACGGTTGAATATAAGGGATAACCTTTAAATAACTTGTGAAGGTGCCTATTTTGACTCGCTCGCTTATGGATGAAGTCAAAACTCAAGAATCTAGTATATGAAATAACTAACAGTAATAGTGCCGAAACCATCACTAAAGAAGCCAAAGGATCCGATTGCAACGAAATTACCAACATGAACTCGTTGCGACAAAAGAAACGTAAGATGAGATTAAGAAGTCTGATAAACTAAAGAAGCCTTGAAGGTGATAATAAAATTCTCGACTTAGATGTAGTTTGGCTAAGCCTATTAAGCGCTAATAACTTTGTTTTATTTAGATGTGGCAAGATAGGCGGGTTGGCTAACATGTCAAGTTAAAATAGGCTGCTTTTTTAAGTAACTGGTCTAGAAGGGGTGGCCTGACTGGCTAACATCTTCTTGTATACTTTTAAACTTCGTATATTGCTTACATGAACCATCTCTAGAGGGGTCCTTATTATTGCTTCTATTTACGTGAAACTATATAAAGCACACACGCTTTTTTTTTTCAAATTTTTGCAGAATATGATGAAGAAAACCAAAAAATGATCACGAAATGCGAACATCATTTTCACTTAGCATGCATTCTTGAATGGATGGAAAGAAGTGACACCTGCCCTGTGTGTGATTAGGTTGGTTACTTACACTCTTAACTAAAATTCAAAAATAAAAGAAGACATAAAGTGGTAAATTACTAACTTCAGCTGTATGCATTGGTGCAGGATATGATAATCAAGTTCCCGATCAATGAATAGCACTATGGAACCATGTGATCAAGATAAAGAATGCATTTGCCAATTATTTTGAGTCTGAGGTCTGTCAAAGGTTTGACCTAAAATGTATGTGGGTTTGTCATGTTAGTCTATCTGTTATCAGACCGAGACCGAGCTGGAATGACTAGCTTAACTGGGAGTGGTTTAGAATTACCTAGGCAGTCTTCAAGGAGCTCGTTAAGGAAAAGGAAGAAGAGAAAGAAAGGTTCAGCGTAATTATAGAAGAGTTCATGGCTGAAATGGAAAAGGAAAGGAATATGCTATGACGAACATTGAAGCTATGTTAACAATTGTGGTTTGAAAATAGAAATAAAGACGTTTAGTTTGAATGTATGGATTTAGATGTTTTAATTTTGGTTATTTGATGTTTTGATTTGAATGTTTATTATGATTTTGAAATATCATAAATGGCTAGATTTTGCAAAGAAATGAAATGGAACACATAGAAAATGGAATAGCAACGATGACAAAAAGCGATAGCTAAATGGTGACAAAAACAAACGAGCAGTAGGAAAAAAGGTGGCAAAAAGCGGTAGCTAAATGGTGAGAAAAAAAAAGCGGTAGCAAAACGGTAAGAAAAAGTGGTAGCAAAACGGTAGCAAACTTACGGTAGCAAAAAATAAAACGGTAGCAAATAGGTGGCAATAGAGCAAAAGCTACTTGTGTTTTTCTTACCGAGTTTTTGGTGGCAAAAAGACAATTGCGAAAACGTGGTAGCTAAAACCCAATTATCTAGTAGTGTAGGCCTACTAGTGGTGCACAAAAAACCCGGACCCGGACCCCAAAAAAAAACCCGGAACCGGGTATTATAAAACCCGGGTTTTTTATACCCGAACCCGACCCTACCCGTAGGGTAGGGACCGGGTATGCATATTTGGTCTAAAACCCGAACCCGGAACCGGTTTTTTTTATACCCAGTTTATACCCGAAACCCGGTTTTATAAATACCCGAAACCCGGTTTTTATAATACCCGAAACCCGGTTTTTATAATACCCGAAACCCGGCTTAGATTAATCCAATTACATGAAAGGCCCAACAATCCAATTACATGAAAGGCTGCCCTCCAAATTGGCCCAAGTGATATTCATGATTAAAGACTGTTATCCGGCCCCAAGAATTGTGCCCTTTATGAATCTCATCAAGGTTCATATAATATAATAATTTAATAACTAAAAACAAATCTAGGTTTAATAACTTATTCGCCCCTGTACCTTTGTGTATGGACATTACAGTGTGAAACCCAACATCCAGTACTGAAGAATCCTCACTCCTCAGCCGCTCGCCACCTTTGGTGTAGGTTTTTTATCTGATTTGAGATTTTGGATGTGATTTTTGGAAGTTATGTGTGAAATGAGGATGTGTGTAAATGGATGATATTGAATGCTTGATCTGGTGTTGGTTGATTAGTTGTTAAGTTTATAGATTTTGTGTTTGTACATGAGGATGGTCGATATGTGCTACTTTAGATCTTCATGATTTTTATGGAGCTTTGTCTTGTATTTTTTTAGAGATGTTAAGTGATATCTTCCTGGTGGAAATGAATGGTGCTAGCGAGGCGTTATATTTGAGCGTATTTAGCTGTCATTTATCCAATGTTGCCTTGTTACTCATGTAGTCAAATCATCCGTTGTTTATGGCATACTAACCTTTAGTTTACTAGTAATCTGATACCGAAACTTTTGGATCTTACTGGTCGAAATGAATGGCTAATTGTTTGTATTTGATATGAAACTTTCGTTAGTTGATTTCTTGGTACGAAGAGCTGGTGTGGTAATGTGGTATGCTGATTTTTTAAGAAGTGTTTGGTTGAAATGTTTTGATATGCCTGACTGATATAGTGATGTATTGGTAATCGATGAAACTTGTAGGCCAATGCAGCATCAGGGATGGCTGTGCACGATGAGTGCAAGCTAAAGTTTATGGACTTGAAGGCAAAAAGGACCCATCGCTTCATCATTTACAAGATTGAAGAGAAGCAGAAGCAGGTAATGGTGGAAAAGATCGGAGAACCAGCTCAGACCTATGATGAATTCACCGCATGCCTTCCTGATAACGGTTTTAATACCCGGTGCGGGTTTTTTCCCAACCCGATGCATACCCGAACCCTACCCGATGAATACCCGAACCCGACCCGAACCCGGAAATAGGGTATTATAATACCCGGGTTTTATAAAACCCGACCCGAACCCTACCCGAACCCGGGTATATAGGGTATACATTTTTGGTAGAAAACCCGGACCCGGACCCGACCCGGTTTTTAAAAAAACCCGATTTTGTAAAACCCGATCCTACCCGAACCCGATCCTACCCGAAACCCGGTTTTTAAAAAAACCCGATTTGTGCACCACTAAGGCCTACTGTGTCAAGTCTCAACAATAATCATAAACCCAACTATACCACTCAGCTCTCATATCATAGTATGTTATGTCATCTTGATTTACCTTTTTAGATTTTGAATCAAAGTTAGGGCTCTTAGATTCATAGTGGTTAACACTTAGGGCTAATCACCCTACCCTTTCAAACCTCAATCCCGGGATGACTCTTAAGTAGGTTGAAGAAGATAAGTATCGATAAAGCCGCCTAACATGTTATTGAGGTTAGATGGTTTTGTAATCAATTATTGGAAGGTGGAGTGTATGATACGCATGCATTTGAATTAATAATATAAGCACCTCCCAATACTTGATGAATGAATTGCAGTTCGGCCCTCCTTCATACGTCTTCAATTTAATAAGTGATTGATTATATTTCTTTCCATAATTCAATTCAGAATGTAGGAAGAACCATATCATATCAGTAAGTATATAATAAACTAAATGGAAAGTTTTAAATAATGAAAGACTTGTTTATATTGTTGACTTGGAGTATGACTGAGATCAACTTTATTATGAGAAATATGCCCCACCTCCTTCAGAGGTGTTAGAAAATGGCCTAATTAGTTGTGTGTGGACAGGTATCTTTTTGACTAAGTTAGAAAATGGCCTAATTAGTTGTGTGTGGACAGGTATCTTTTTGACTAAATTTTCCAGCCCATATAAGGGGTTAGAAAATTAGAAGAAAACGAGTTAAAAAAGGAGACTGTTTTGGGGATATATGCCTCCTATACTTACCCAGACCCAATATTACTGATTATCCCAATTCCTCCACTAATATTACTTACCTATCCTATGAAGATTCTCACTCGTCTTCTTCTTATGATTCTCTTTTTCATGTTATCACAAGCCACTGTCAATGGTTTCAACAAATCATTACAAGCAAAAGCTTTGCTTACAACTAATTGGTGGCCACAACATGTAAATGTTTCAGATGATTATTGTAATTTGGATGAAATCTATTGCAATGAAGCAGGGAGTGTCAGAGGTATATACTTTTACAATCATAACCTTGAAGGTAATCTGGGAAGCCTCAACCTCTCTTCATTTCCAAACCTTGTTAGCCTTCAACTGGAAAACTGTAGCCTTGAAGGAAGCATCCCAGAGCAGATTGGTTTGCTCTCAAATCTCACCCAACTTTCACTTAGATGGAATCGACTCACAGGTAACTTACCCATTTCTCTCACCAATCTCACCCATTTAGAACGACTTGATCTTTCTAATAACAATTTCAGTGGTAACATACCTGATTCTTTCACCTATCTCACCCATTTAGATTACCTTGATCTTGGTGGTAACAATTTCAGTGGTGAGTTACCTGTTTCCCTCACCAATCTCACCCATTTAAAATATCTCGACCTTTCTCATAATAGTCTTGTGGGGCCGATTCACAGAAACCTGTCAAGACTTCCTTACCTTGATTTTTCATCAAATCAGTTGTCTGGAAATTTGTCTTTTCAAAATCCATGTAATCTACAACATCTAAACCTCTCTATGATCAGATGACTGGAACTATCAGAAGTCTTCTTGTTTGCAATCAGTTAGAATACTTAGACCTCTCTATGAATCAGATGACTGGAGCTATCACAAGTCTTCTTGTTTGCTATCACTTAAAATACTTAGACCTCAGTAGTAACAATTTTGTAGGATAAGAACTTACATATTATGATTTCCCGGAATTGGGGTTCTTAAATCAGTCTCCGAAACTGACTTGTCATGCAATGCTTTAAGTGAGAAATCAACCTGCAAAGCACATATGCTAAGACAAAAAGTGGTCCACCATTTGACCATTTTTCTTCCCATCATCTTGGGACTTTGCTTCTTGATTCTTGTTTACGTGTGTTACAAAAATCACAATGCCACAGAAAATAAAATCCAACCACAAACAATAAAACATGGAAATGTGTGCTCCATATTGAATTATGATGGAACAATTGCATATGAAGACTTCATCAATGCTACTGAGGACTTCGACCTTAAATATTGCATTGGAACTGGTAGCTATGGTAGTGTTTATGAGGCCAAACTGTCTGATGGTAAAACATTTGCTTTGAAAAAACTCCATCGCTTTGAAGCAGAGCAACCAGCATTCGAACAGAGTTTCAAGAATGAAGTTCAAGTGTTAACTAACCTACGCCACAAAAACATCGTCAGGCTCTATGGTTTTTGTTTGCATAACAAATACAACTTCCTTGTATATGAATACATGGAAAAGGGGAGCCTGTTTTGCGCCTTGAGTGACAGTGAATTAGCGGTTCAAGTGGACTGGATCAAGAGAGTGAACATCTTCAAAGATGTGGCCCATGCTTTGGCGTACATGCATCATGATTGCAGCCCTCCTATTGTTCACAGAGACGTATCAAGCAACAACATTCTCTTGAACTCAGAACTGGAAGGATTCGTTGCTGACTTTGGAGCAGCCAGATTGCTCGACCCAGATTCCTCCAACCGAACTGTAACTGTAGGAACTTTGGGATACATTGCTCCAGGTAATCATAGTGTTCTTCTATATCTATTAGAAATAGAAATTTTGCTAACAATCCTCTGTCGTATATGATCTTGCAGAACTTGCATATAACATGATTGTGACAGACAAATGTGACGTGTATAGCTTTGGGGTGGTGGCACTTGAGACAATTGGAGGGAAGCATCCTGGAGACCTGCTGTCATTCCTAAACTATTCGACTAGTCATGGTACAACATTGGAAAATATACTGGACAAGCGACTCCCTTATCCAACCAATACGTCGATTGAAAAGGAAATCATGCGTGTTTATAATGTAGCACTAGCATGCATTCTCACAGATCCAAAGTGTCGACCCACAATGAGAGACGTGTCTAAGAAATTATCGTGTTGAGGTTACCATTTGGGTTATCTTTGAGAGTAACCCTTAGTCATGGGCGGATCTTAGTGGAGCCGTGGCAGGGCCACGGCCCTGGCAAGTTTTTCGGCCGTAGTGCTAATTTTCCGCATTTCGATCGAAATTTTGTATATATACTATGTTCGGCCCTGGCAAATTTTTCAGCCGTAGTGCTAATTTTAGTGCCCGTGTCTTTCGGCCCTGGCAGGTTCAACGGGCAAGATCCGCCACTGCCCTTAGTTATACTCGTACCAGGAATGTATTTATGCATCGTACATGTTTATTGTATCAAACTATCTCATTCCATATTCACCAAAATGTAGGTTCCAAATAAATGTATATACCCTCGCAAAAAGCATATATATGCCAATTAAGAATGAAAGCCATACCTTTATTTATAACAAAAAGGTACAAACCATGGTGCACGAGGCTCCTGCATGTGCGGGGTCCAGGGTTGACTCACCAACTAAGGTTTGATGTACGCATTTTTACCTTACATGTATGCAAGAGGTTGTTTTTAAGACTCGAACCTGTGACAATATTGGGTCAGAGAAAAAGTTATTTCAAAATTATCAAAATTTGTGAGTGATGCCATGACACATGCTATGCATTAGGTCTGTAAATTTTAACATGAATTTAATAATTTAGAGAAATAATATTTTAGATATTAGAGTAATTATTGAGTTTGGATAATTAGAGTTTAGTAAATTACTATTTTTTATTCAAAATTAACTTTTCGTGATGACTTTTCAGAAGGAGAAGAATATAGTGCAATTCAACTTTTGTATTGTCATACTTCAAAAACTGATCCACTCTGGTAACCATATCACATGTTTCCTAAGCAATCTTACCTGCAAATTTTGTTTACATGAAACCCAGAGATACAAATATAACACGAAGTTGTCAATTAACAGTCAAGTTCCCAGTTTGGGCATTCACATTTGATGAGGTCAAGTGTTTTCATTCCCTGTAAAAAATGCGTCCAAAGTCAGACCCAGCCAAACGATGTCATATGTCCATAAACTCACGTTTTAATGGGGGCTTCTTGGCGAGAATTACACTGGCGTTAATGCGTATGCTAGGTGAAAATACATGGCTAATGATAGATACTTCAGGTTTAGCCTCTAACCATGATATTTTTGTCTTTGATATGAGGCACCGTGTGTCTTGATTAGATGTACTTTTATAGAGAAACATGTAACTTTTTAAGTGATGGAGACGTGAAGTTGTTATGATTTTAAAACAAGTTACAGACGGAGAAATCTTTTAACATTTGAATTTATTTATTACTAAGATCATCCACAATACATGCGTCCTTCGGGTACCCTTGCATGAGGTGGGAGTACTCATCCTAAGAGCTACATCGAAGGGTTTTGCATTTGGGGTCATTTCCCTTTATGCGGCATGAACGGGTGAAATGATGTGGTACACAACCCAACTGATTTTAATTATTATTTTTTTCCTTTTTTTTTCATTTTGTTTTGATTGCATTAATGACTTGTATAAGACCATGTGTAGTGGTGAGGTATGTGATTTGTTCTTTTTTGACACGTTGTCAGGCCTGAAAATTTAGTAAAATGTACTGAGGAGACATGTGAAATTAATAGGTTTGGAATTAAAAAAATGATTGGTCAAGACAAAGTCCAACCAATCAACATCTCTCCTTCTCTCTCTTGCACTTTGTGGTTCAAACCACGACCAAGCCCCCAAAAAGCCAAACCACATGAGAAGGGGGCGGTGTTGAGCATGTGGTGTAACCAACCACCTCCAAACTACGATTAGTCTAAGATGTGTTTTAGTACTTGTACACCACACTTATCTATAAATTTAAATCATTATACACATAATAACGGGTAAACTAACAAAAATATGTAATGTTATTTTAAAACATTAATTTATATAATTTTACAGTATGTGTATTTCTTTTATACAATACCTTATATCATATAAATTATTTTATTAGCAAAATATTGGTTTATATAAAATTAAGTTTTTATAAATAATTTCAAAATACAAAGTAATTTCTTATTCCCAAAAGTAGAAACTAAATCATCGTTTGATCACTTGGTTGAGTTGGTTCCCTTTTTTTTTTTTTTTTTGAACGGCCAACAAACTCAATCCCGAGCACTCTCGGGGCACCCACTGCCTAATTGCAATTGTTGTAGCCTGTAAGGCCATATTTCACACACATTTTTCAATACTGGTTTCAAGTTTCAACTGTTGAGGCCCATTTGCTATGATCGGACCCAAACCATGAATAACAAGTCTGTTCGTAGTGGGCCCAAAGAAGTTTTACTTAAATCTTAATTCTCGTTAGATAAAAACCATGGTCCATGAATAACAAGTTTGTTCGTAGTGGAAATGAGAGCAAACATTCTCAGACAAAAACTCATTAAGAAAATTTCAGAAATTTTAACTGAGACTCCAGATTTCTCTCACACAAAATTCAAACGTATAGGAAATCAACGACGTTTTCTATCCAACGAAGGTGATGAGCCTTTGCACGAGATGTAACATCTTGTTCCAACTCAAAATTTAAATCGTTTTTGACATTGTTAGTTTGTTGGAACCACGGGCGAAGGATAAGAGGGGCGGGGAGGGGAGCCCGCCCCCCGAATTTTTCGCTCAGTAGTGTTATACATGTAGTTTTCGTATAGAAATTTGTGGGTATATACGTTTTCGCCCCCCGGTTCTATACAAATTTTTTGGTATATACGTTTTCGCCCCCCCGGCCGAAAATTTCAAGCTTCACCACTGGTTGGAACCACACTAAAGTTAACAAAGAGTTTAGATCTTGATTTTCGTATTTGAGTTTAGATCTAAATAATCATCATCTACTAAAAGTACAATGTGAGATTACAGATTCTATATGGTAGAGTTGACTCAAAAGTAAGATTTTGAGTATGATTGAAGATTCAAAAACCAGATTTTGAACTAGTAGATTGAACCTTGTAGAAGGTGATGAACTTGCAAAACAACAAACCGTTAGGCTCGTCGCAGAAGTGGGAGGGCCACTCTGCGACCACTCTCCAGCGTGAGGATATATATTTGTTTAGAGAGAACGTAGAGAAAGGGTACGAATGAAGGTACAGAGAAAAACGTACCTTAATTGTACTTGAAGTGGAGTATTTATACTCGTAGATTGGGATGACGTCATCCGGCCCCCTTTGTCTTATTTGATATGCGGTCTGTCATTTGGACGAAGCTCTTTTGGTGTCCTTTGGATTGGATATCTCCTTTTGTTATTTGGTGGCTGGATGTAACGTCCGGAGTAGTTGGTGAGACTACTCCAAAACTACCATGTCCAAAACTAGGACTTGGTGAGACTTTTATTACTGAGTTGGTGACTATCAGTCAGTCTGGGGGGTGACGTGGCACATCTTTTTACGTCACCCACATGTATCTGTATAGTTTCTCCTATAGCGAAACCCAACCATCATGTGACATGACCTTTGATTGGATTGGTGCCTCTACAGTTGTACCCTATTTTTATGAGTTCGGCTGGGAATGGGTACACTTTTGGCCACCGGAAGAAGGTTGAGAGTTGTACTTCTGAGAAGTCTAGTATGAAGCATTGGAAGGATAACTTCTTTCTGGACGATAGGTATCTTCCGGCAGATATGGTGTGCATTTGAAGTATCAATCGATGAATTTTGAAATATCCAAGGATTTTGATTTTGACCAGGACCTGGCTCAGGATCTTATATATAACAAAAGTCATATTCGACCGCTTCTGGATCATATTCTACTTTTGGGTCGGATAAGTAGAGTTTGGACTTAAGGGGATAGAATTTGTGTAAGACCCGGACTTAAATAAATGAGAATTAATAAAAGATTTGCATTTGTATAAAAGTAATGCAAATAAACATCCATTTAAATTTCGAGTTTGATAAAAACTTTATAACATGTCATTACAAAACTTAGAGTTTCATAAAACTTCATAAGATTTCCAAACATTTCAACATGCTATCATAGATAGATTTTGATAATCAAAAGAACAAAATGCGGAAACGTGACTTTTAGACGTGTTCGGTTCTTCATTTAGCTTGATCGTCATCCGTAAAGTCCTAGCTATCACCTATGTGTCAAAAACCATCTCACACGTTAGTTAATTGCCCATTTTAGCTCTTCGTGTATTGTTTATTATAAAAAGGGTCACTTTTCAATGTTTTATTATCTATCAACAAGCAACTAACCAAGTTAAATTATAATAGTATTCATGTATATAATATTTACCATCAAGGTAAATATTAATGTTAAATATTAGATTTTTTAAGGGCGTTACAATGTGGCCAGTCATTACTTGTAAAGGGAAGGGTGAGTGATCTTGAGAATGTATTAGTGTTCTAACGAAGTTTTTGATTGAGTGATGATTTTGTGTTTTTTTATTCTGGCGGAAATGTCTCTTCAAGACTCCTTGCAGGTCCCTTCTTTTGATGACTTGGTTTTTAGCTTTTTTGAGCTGGAGCCCAATTCTGATCCCCTTTTGAAGCAAACTGCTTCGACCGCTTACAAGAATGTAATTTGTCCATTTTAGTTCATGTTCCAGAGAAAACTTCTTGGACCAAGAGTAACAAATCTGCGGAAGACCCGGAGATAGAGAAGAGTGATCGTGATTTAGCATATGGTGGAAATCCGATGAAGGTTGTTGGTGAGGGTTTGGAGACTGGATCTGCGAGTATTCAGAGCTCAGTTGCTTCTGATCTTAAGAAGCCGGTTACTCCAAGAAAGAGGAAAAGCCTGGACCGAAGATTGGTTGAAACCCGGAACCCAAAAAAGTTAAGAAAGGTGATACTTTGACGAGGGCCTGGTGCAAAGACGACTTCTTCTTCTTCTTCTTCTTCTTCCTCCTCCTCCTCCTCCTCCTCCTCCTCCTCCTCCTCAGGGCCTATTTCAGAGAACCTGTTGGAGCATTTGACGAGGGGTAAATCAGCTATAGATGAAGCTCCGCAACAAATGCCTAGTCTAACGCCCCTCCCAAAGGCTCACTAAGTGATAGACATTGACAACGAAAATACTGATACCGAGACGAAGGTCAACACTTCCAAGGGTGATGGAGAAAAGGCGGTTAGTTTTTCAGGTATGGGGATGGGCTCATCCTCAGGTTTATGTTCATTAACGTTCGTTTTCGTTTGTTGCATACAATTAACAAACAAACACAAACGAACACGAACAATTTTGTTTCCTTCACAAACGGACACGAACATACAATCTCGTTCGATAAGTGTTCATGAACAGTTCGTGAACTTCTTAACAAACAAACATGAACAAAGTCTTGTTCGTGTCCGTATCATTTGCAGCCCTTATATCATCAATACATTACAAAGCTTAGTAAACTATTTTTGATGGTTGTTTTCTCATCATTTACTTTTCAGTCTGTCGACGGTTATTGCACGATTATCTTTGTATCAGACACCTATACTTTTAAACCGTTGATGAAGTTCAAGAAATTTATTTAACTTTAAAAAATTCTTGCGTGAATTTTATTAAAATATTGCAATTATTAAAAGAAAAAAAAAAACAAACATACGTGTAAGAACTTTCCACCTCTTTACAACATTAAATTAAAAATAATAATAAAAAATCACGAGTCAAACCAAGACAAATAAACATTTAACACTTTGGTTAGTATACAAGGACGCTACATCCTGATTTTAAGTGGAGAAAATTGACGAAAATACTAAATACATACCTCAATATTTCTCCTTATCCTCCTCAACTTAAAAAACAAACAAATGTCTAAAGATAACATCATCGTACAAAATTAAACTACAAGACATTTGTTTCGAGTTCTGTAAATTATACAAACACAAAACCTTTATTCCGACTCAGACTCCATGCTTCCCATAGCCTTTAATCCTCTCGGTCTCTGTAATCATCCAATTTTTTTTATGATTACAACAACCATTATATTTATAAATACTAAACCATATCAATTATTTTTATAAAAAATACAGAAGGTTGTTAAGTTGTTAATATTTATATACTATTAATTTTAAACATTTGTGTGCATATTTGGTGGTAAGTTGTGCTTAAATAGTTATACTTTAATTAAATATAGGTTGTAAGTTGTGCTTAAGTGATTGTATCTTAATCAAATAATAATGGTTTCATTACCTTACCAAATTCAATCTGTTTTGTATGCATGTATGGTTGTAAATTGTACTTAAGTGGTTGTACCCTAATCAAATAATGGTTTCATTATCTTACCATATTCAATCGGTTTGATCCATTCAAAGTTGTGTTGTTTTATTTGTAAATTATTATTATTTATAATAATCTAATTAATTTAGCCAAAATCTTGTATAAATATAATTTGCAACATATTGATGCAATGGTTTTTGTAACGTATGCATTATTGTTTGTATAGTGGTAATGATATATATTATATATAGATTACGATGAAGCTGTCAAACGAGAAAAAATTGACGTGGGTTCATCGTAACACACGAGTCCTAGATCAACTTAGTTATTTTATACTATGTTTTACGTTTCGACGTTTCGGTTTAATTTCTTCGCATTAACACCGCAACTTCAGTGTCGGTGGTCGCTGACAGCAGTGTGACATTAGTGCTCGCCCCCGCCGCAACGCGAGGATGTTTAATACTAGTTATTTAAATAATTTCTATATAAGACCACTAAATCGTCCCACGACTAAAAGTCATAAAACTATAAAAGAATTGAAACTAAAGTATACCTTTTTTGTGATCTTTTTCTCTCTAACTTCGTACCGTTCCAACGTAAGATCACACAACCACCCACCGGGGATAACCGACTATTCACCAAAATCGAAAAAAGAAAACCAGTTTACCTTATAAAATAAAAACCAATAAAATAAAGATAAAAAGAAAGAAAGTTGACATTGACATTAAAAATAATGCTTTATGTATTTTTATTAGGGTGTGCCTATTGGCACACTAAAGTGTCTATTGACACACCAAACCTTAACAAAACCCTAGCAAAATCAGGGTTTATCTACGCTGTGTATAGGTTAATACGCAGCGTATAGGTTTAACCCTATACGCTGCGTATTGACCTATACGATAGATCTCAGTGCCTGATAACCAATCATTACACAGAAAACAAGGTGAGTATACGCTGCGAATAGGTCAATACGCAGCGTATAGGGCGTATTGACCTATACGCTGCGTAGATATGAAACTTAATTCTTTATATACACTAGTTAGGATTAATATAATTATTAATTAAATTCAGAAAACAAAAAGGGTTTTAAACCCAATCGAACCGGACAAGGACGGGACTCGAACCCGCGCCTTCCCGCAAACAAAACACGCGCACAACCAACTGGGCTACCAGTTGGGATGTGTTATATTCTAAGTTATATTAAATTTATATACACATTAGGAATTTATATAAACTTATTTATTGTTATTTTAACCACTTTAATTCATTTTATTTATTTAAAATGATTCCAAGGCCATAATAATTATTTTAAATCAGTGATATTCAAGTTCAATAATTAAATTGAAATATAGTTTTTAACAATAATAATTATAATTATAATATTTTTTAACAATAATAATAATAATAATAATAACAATAATAATAATAATTATAATTATAATACTTTTAACAATAATAATAATAATAATTATTTTAATGTGATACCTCATTTATTTGAAATGGATTGCCCGGGGTAGATGGTTCATAAAGTGATGTGTTACGGGGCTCATAACCATATCCACCATGTTCTTCGTATCCACCGTAGCCTCCGTATCCACCGTATCCACCTTCACCCCCAGATCTATCGTATCCACTGTATCCACCTTCACCCCCGTATCCACTGTAACCACCTTCACCCCCATATCTATCGTATCCATTGTATCCACCTTCACCCCCGTATTCACTGTATCCACCTTCACCCCCGTATCCACCTTCACCCCTGTATCCACTGTAACATCTGTATCCACCTTCACCCCCGTATACCCCGTAACCCGGATACGATTGCTGCGTCGGGTAATATGGTTCATCAGCAGGTGCATTCTCAGCACCGTATCCACTTTATTGCACGTACGGAGATTCATACCCGTATCCGTAATCCGGATACACTTGATGCGCCGGGTAATTTGGTTCATCAACAGGTGGAGTGGGAGTCTTGTTCAAGTCTGGCAACTGTGTTTTTTGATCAACAGGGACTCCAGACACAACCTCCTCATCTTCATTGGCATCATTTGCTCCCCATGTGTCGTAAGAATAGCGATTACCGAAATAATTCTCGGTCCAAAATGATGACATTTTAACAAGATTGAGCAAAAAACAGAACAAATGATTTTGGTTTGGGGTGTAAATTGTTAGTGCAGAAGAAGATGAAAAAGAAAGCAGAAGATGAACTCGAAGGGAACCAGAGATGCATGGATAAATAGACTTTCAAATTTACTTCAATAGGCAGCGTATAGCTCTCTACTCCTCGTATTACTTTATTCACGTGCCCAGACAACATCGTATCAGTGTCAAATCAGTCTGACATACGCTACGTATTGATCAATACGCAGCGTATAGTGTTACCAGTATACGCTGCGTATTGGTCAATACGCACTGTATGTCAGACTGATTTGACATGTTACTAGGTTTGACTGTCTGGTCGTGTACCTGCCCCTTACATACGCTGCGTAGAGATCAATACGCAGCGTATAGGGCTAACTGCATATTGACCTCTATGCAGCGTATGTAAGCCCTAAGTGTGTAGATAGCCTGCCAAAGTGTGCAAATAGTAAGGGCCTTTTATTATTCCGGATGGACCCATGGGTGTAATTGTATTTTCAATTTTCAATACATACAAACCAAATAGCGGGCGAGAATAGTTAAAGCATTTGGTTTGCCAAAACTGACGGCCAACCCTTTTCTTTTTTTTTTTTTTCTTATAATATAGTTATTTAATTTTTTTGCATAATATAGTTATTTATAACTCCTGTTAAATTACGATTTTACTCCCTGCTTAAAATTACGATCTTGCCCCCGGTTTGAAATTAAATTTACGCTTTGCCCCCAACTTAAATTTACGATTTTGTCCTCAGTTAAAAAATACGATTTTCCCCTGGTTCAAAAAAATATATATTTTTGCACTCAGCTACAGTCTTGCCAAATTACAATTTGGTTCCCAGTTTAAAATTACAATTTCGCCCCAGTTCAAAACAAAATTTTCTTTTGACCCCAGCTAAAATTTACGATTTTGCCCTCAGTAAAAAATTGCGATTTTGCCCCCAATTCAAAATAAAAAAACGGTTTTGCACTCAGTTCAAAATATTATTTTACCTCCAGTTTAAAATTACGATATTACCCCATGTAAAAATTGCAACCTTAATTGTTTTTTTTTTTTGGGCAAAACTATGGTAGTGTTTTATTTTACTTGGTTGACTCAATTTAGTTTTTATTCGTGCCAAACAGCTGTTTAGCACTCGCTAATTGGTCCTGATAAATTATTGTTTTGCTCCTAACTCTAAATTACACGCTTGCCATCGTTGTGGTTATTTTTTTTTATCATAACTAAGATAGTGTTTTCCTATACTTCGTTAGCTCGATGTATCTTTTTTTTATATCGTGTTATAGGTAGCATGTATAACTAACCGAAATAAATTCGTACATATTATTAAACTAAGAAATTTTTGATTTAGCGCCCCGCAACGCGGGGGCGCATAACTCTAGTTGTCTAACAGCAACAAACTTTAATTCATTGAAACTATTATTCTCCATTTGTTATAAAATATTAAAAAAATAAACAGTTTTTCATCCAACTTTTTAAAAGTAAATTTTATATTTTTATTTAATTCATTCAAATAAAAATTAAAAACAATAATTATAGTAAATGCATTAATAAAATGAGCCAACTATGATATAAAATTTTAAAATTTCACCAAATTAAGAATTTTTTTCTAATAATTGAAAAAAAATACATAAATAAAACATGTAGACAGAGAATGATAGAGGCGTACGTTAATGGTTCGTTGGATGAACTTTGCTCTTTTTTGGGGTCTTTGGGGAAGTTTAGATCCTTTAATCGCCAAAAAATCTTCTTCCTTCTCTTTTGATGCAAGAGCATCTGACCCAACAAGTGAACCGAACTGAACTCGCGCAGGTGTTCGACCAGCATGGAAGCTAACTGATAGTGGCTACTTATATGGAAGAGATCGAGACGAAATCTTTTATTTATTATTTGATTTATAATTTCCATGTTTATCTTTTAAGTGTTTAGTATAAGTAGGGCATCTAGGGTTTATTGTTTTTCAGTTTTTGATTGATTATTGAATAGAAAGAACTTTGTTCTTGAACCTTTGGTTCGTTTACCAGTCTTTGATTAGTCAATTGTTCTTGAGCCATTTGATTGCACATGAAACTGCATCAGTTGGTATCAGAGCTTTGGTTTTCAAATGGCTTTGTATGGGAGAAGATGCTTGCTGGATCGTAGATTCGCCGACAGAGGCAACAACAGAAGTATGTTTGTTTCATGTGCTCGTGGAGAAGATCGACACCCTGTTCGTAGAACCGCCGACCGAGGCAACGACAGAGTTGATTCCGACCCACGGGATCTTAAGATCATGCGACTTCGGCAACAAGTCAGATCTCGAGTTACAACACGAGATCATACGACTCAAGCAAAGGATTCGGGATCTTGAGGATTCGTCGTCATCGTGGAAGGAAACGGAACCGGAAAAACCCGTCAGGGATGAGTTATCCGGGGATGAGGAGCATCCTACCAATGGCGACATTATCTATGATTATCCTCCCATGTATGACGAATACGGGGATGAGGAATGGTATTCTTGGGTTACCGGTGGTGATCGGTACTTACCGGGTGATGAATTGGGTTCCAAAAGTCGTATTGTTGAAGATGCTATGGTGGTTAATGGTGGAGTCACGTTGATCGGTGATGATGGATTGGATTTCAAAAGTGGTCCTACTGGTGGTGGTGAATCGCAAAGTGTGGTGGCTATGGGTGAAAAGCTTGTTGAAGGTGGCGATGCAATGCTCACGGGTGACGACACGGTGGCTATTGGAAGAGATGAGTTGGTCGGCTGTATTGAATTGCTCTTGGAAAGTCCAATCATTTTGCCGAAAATTATGGAGGACTTGAAGGTTGATTCGCAGAAACTAGGATATTCGATGCATTTGAATATTCAAATTGGAGATAATATTGGAGTTAGCATACATGATAATATTATTAAAGGAGATAATATTGGGGCAGATTGTGTTGACAATATTCAAAGTGAGTATAATTTTATGGTTGCTAGTTCTGACAGTAAATCACGTGGAGAGTTGTCTAATTTGCTAGTTTTACTTAAAGTCTCTACTCACAACATTGAAAAGGTCAAGGTGGTACAAGATAATATGGTACAAATTAATTTTTATCAATGCATGCATGCTATAATTTCACGAAGGCCACGTGCAAAATCTAGTGTGGACTTTCAAGATAATGGCGGGCCTATAATCTTGGAAGATGAGAGTACCGACATAAACCATGTTGTGGGTGCAAAAATATGGAACAAGAAACAACCCTTTGATCCAGGTGGTACGGTTTTTGAGTCAGGCGGGACGACACATGAAGTAGAACTATTTAGGCTGGTCAAGATTATCATGGATAGGAATCAGGTTGATGTTCCATTCTACCCAGGTGGCTTGATTCGAAGACAAAACTCGAGGGCGAGTTTTTTTCGAAGACGGGGAGTATGATGCAGGAGCATCCGACCCAACAAGTGAACCGAACTGAACTCGCGCAGGTGTTCGACCCGCATGGAAGCTAACTGATAGTGGCTACTTATATGGAAGAGATCAAGACGAAATCTTTTATTTATTATTTGATTTATAATTTCCATGTCTATCTTTTAAGTGTTTAGTATAAGTAGGGCATCTAGGGTTTATTGTTTTTCAGTTTTTGATTGATTATTGAATAGAAAGAACTTTGTTCTTGAACCTTTGGTTCGTTTATCAGTCTTTGATTAGTCAATTGTTCTTGAGCCATTTGATTGCACACGAAACTGCATCATCCTTATTCGTCAATCTGATCACGAATTTCGGTGGCATATAGCCTTATATTTTATTTTAATAAAGGATATTACTTCCTTTTAAGGATCTTTGATAATAATGCTCTGCCCCCTTAATAAATCTGAGTTTTATGGTGGGCCAATAGTATCATGTTCTAAGACTTTGTATGTATGGTTTGCTGTCGCCCCCTTTAATAAATTTAGTTTATTAAGTCCATAGACTTTGTATGTATGGTTTGCTGACGTCCCCTTTAATAAATCTAAGTTTTATATTATATAAAACAAACTTCATAAATATGACTAAACTTGAAATGAAGTGAAGATTCCAAATATTTGGATATATTTTTTCAAATAAAGTTATTATGTTTCTTGGAAAGTGATTCATCATGACGCGTTAAGAACAAAGTTCAATTAAACTGTGCTTGTAAGGAAAGAAAGTAATTCCATTGAGCAATAAGTATGACTTCCTTTGTTGTTATATACATGTGTAGAAACCGAATTTACCGTCCATAACTGATGAAACCGAACCAATATAATCCAATTGTACCAAAAATCAGTGGGTCGGTTTAATGTTATTTTTTGAAAACCGACAATAGTGAGACTATGTGATTAAAACGTACATGAGACGTTCTTTCAATGTGCATATGACTATATTAGCTTCATCCAGAATTCCTGATATTGATTAACTTGAGTAGTATACTTAAATGATAAAACTAATTCCGTTAACAAAGACTGAATGGGTTTGATACATGAGAGATTTTGAGTAGGACCATAAAATGAATGGCATATAGCCTTATATTTTATTTTTGGGAGTAAGAGTTGGACTCACAGTTTTAGTAGGACCATTGTGGAGAGCAACTTATGAGAAAGGCCCAACCCCAACCCTTAATAGGGGTTAGAATTTTTGTGGTAAAAAATAAAGACGTCTTAATTGTTGACTAAAGGTTCCTCTCTGCCGTTGACTTCCAAACTTAATTAATACGACTATGGGAATGCATATATTATATATATTTTCAGTACCACTGTTGAGAAAGCATAAAACCACACTTCATAGATATATAAACAATATATATAATGTGGCATACTAATACTATTACTCATCTTCTTCTTGTAATTCCCTTATTCGTGTTATCACAAACCACCACCACTGCTAATGATGTCAACAAATCATTAGAGGGAAAAGCTTTGGTTGCTTGGTGGCCATATGCAAACGCTTCACATCACTGTATCTGGGAAGGAATAACTTGCAATAAAGCAGGAAGTGTAACTGGGATATTCTTATACCATAATTACCTTGGGGATGGAACTGGTCTTGGAAGCCTCAACCTCTCTTCATTTCCAAACCTTGTTAGCCTTGATCTTATTTACTGTGGCCTTGAAGGAAGCATCCCAGAGCAGATTGGTTTGCTCTCAAATCTCACCAAACTTTCACTTTTTGGGAATCAACTCACAGGTAACTTACCTGTTTCTCTCACCAATCTCACCCGTTTAGATTACCTTGATCTTGGTGGTAACAATTTCAGTGGTAACTTGCCTGTTAGGCTCACCAATCTCACCCATTTACAATACCTTTATCTTTCTCATAACAATTTCAGTGGTGAGTTGCCTGTTTCCCTTGCCAATCTCACCCATTTAGAAGTCCTTTATCTCAGTAATAACAAACTTACTGGTCCAATCCCACCATCTTATGGTTCCATGGTCAATCTCACAGTCCTAGACTTGAACACAAATCAACTCAATTCATCCATCCCAAACCAAATTACTCATTTGCAAAACCTATATATATTGCATCTGGGTGACAACAATTTAGACGGCCCAATTCCCTCAAATTTTAGTAACCTAGGCCAACTGAATATTTTAAACCTTGGCATGAATTCCATAAATGGCCCCATACCTCCAGATATAGCAAATTTGATTAACTTACAGCAACTCGACCTTAATCATAATAGTCTTGTGGGTCCGATTCACAGAAACCTGTCAAGACTTTCTTACCTTGATTTTTCATCAAATCAGTTGTCTGGTAATTTGTCTTTTCAAAATCCATGTAATCTACAACATCTAGACCTCTCTATGAATCAGATGACTGGACCTATCACAAGTCTTCTTGTTTGCAATCAGTTAGAGTACTTGAATCTTCGTAGTAATAACTTTGTTGGAAAAGGACTTGGTAGCATGGATTTCCCATATTTGCAGTTCTTAGATGTGTCATGCAATGCTTTAAGTGGACAATCAACCTGCAAAGCACATATGCTAAGACAAAAAGTGGTCCACCATTTGACCATTTTTCTTCCCATCATTGTGGGACTTTGCTTTTTGCTTCTTGTTTACAGGTGTTACAAAAATCACAATTCCACAGATAAGAAAATCCAACCAGAAACAAAAAAACATGGAAATGTGTGCTCAATTTTGAATTATGATGGAACAATTGCATATGAAGACTTCATCACTGCCACTGAGGATTTTGACCTCAGATACTGCATTGGAACTGGTGGCTACGGCAGTGTTTATGAAGCCAAACTGCCTAGCGGTCAAACATTTGCTTTGAAAAAACTCCACGGTTTTGAAGCCAAGCAACCAGCATTCGACCAGAGTTTCAAGAATGAAGTCCAAGTGTTAACAAACCTGAGGCATAAAAACATTGTCAAACTCTATGGTTTTTGTTTGCATAACAAATGCAACTTCCTTGTATATGAATACATGGAAAAGGGGAGCCTGTTTTGCGCCTTGAGTGACAGTGAATTAGCTGTTCAAGTGGATTGGATCAAGAGGGTGAACATCATCAAAGATGTGGCTCATGCTTTGGCGTACATGCATCATGATTGCAGCCCTCCTATTGTTCATAGAGACATATCAAGCAACAACATTCTCTTGAACTCAGAACTGGAAGGATTTGTTGCTGACTTTGGAGCAGCCAGATTGCTCGACCCAGATTCCTCCAACCAGACGGTAATTGCGGGAACTTTGGGATACATTGCTCCAGGTATTTGTACTTAATCTCACACTTCTTTTATGTGCATTACTCTATTAGCTGTTAAAATTTGCTCATGGTCCTTTGGTATATATGTTCATGCAGAGCTTGCGTATAACATGATTGTGACTGAAAAATGTGACGTGTATAGCTTTGGGGTGGTGGCGCTCGAAACAATTGGAGGGAAACATCCTGGAGACCTCCTCTCATCCCTGAACTATTCGACTAGTCGTGGTACAACTTTGGAAAATATATTAGACAAGCGACTCCCTTATCCAACCGATAGATGGATTGAAAAGGAAATTGTGCGTGTTTGTAATGTCGCAGTAGGGTGCGTTCTCATAGATCCAAAGTGTCGGCCAACAATGAGAGAGGTGTCTCAGGAATTATCATGTTGAAGGCATCAACTGGGCTATCCCCAAGCTTTTTTTCATACAGAGAATTACTCTTATACTTGTGTCACCATGAAATGAAATAAAGCTGTAAACTAGAAACATTCAGAAGTATTTGCAATGTGGATCTTAAATGTCTAAAGTTTGTGAAGCTTTTTAACGTGTTCACTGCCACTACCCAAATTTAGTGAACTTCTTTTTCAACAGAGATTTAAAATTGAACAAAAGAGGAACCCTAACTAACTAAAGCCCCAAATTAAAGAAGTTGGTTCACAAGATTAATAGATTACACAAACAAGCGTGACAGGGTAAACATAAAATAGCAAAATATAATTTTTTGCTAGAAAATGAAGGATCTTCATATTAAGGAAAATGACTAACTCAAGATGATCAAAGAGAAAATCAAGTCCATCACATTAATCAGTCAAAACCGTTTGAGTGATTGTCTCCCACATTATAGCCTTGCATATATTTGTAATTAAATGTATTCCTTAGAATTAGCTTTCTCTTCTTGTATTTATATGTCTTATTGTAATAGACAAAGTATGGTTGATCAATTTCTTATATGGTATCAGAGCACTTATCTCCACCGAGAAGCTCTTGATCCTGCAACCATCATTTCTTTAGCCAACACTCCTAAACAAGTCTACCATTAGCAATGACTTCTCCTCCATTCCCACTTCAACATCCCGACCCTTCTCTTCTTCCGTAGATTTCAAAATCTCCTTTCTTTTTTCTATATTCAAGTATTATCTCTTACAATCACAATATTACTCCTCTCCACCACACACGACCATAACCATTAGAATAGAATACCTAATGCTACCTTCACTCTCGTTGTCGCCATAACTGTCTGTTATCCTCAAACTCCACTACCCTCTATCACCTACAATCCATTTTCCATCCATATGTTTCTCAAAAAAAAAAAAAAAAAAGGTTAAAAAAAACAAAAAAAGGTTAAAAAAAAACCATCGACCTACATCACCATTACACATGGTTACATCTTCAAACACAACTTCTCCGTCAATATCAGTTAGGTTTTGCAAAACCTATAATCCTATCACTGCCGCAACCATCATTCTATCTTCTATCTTTTATTGCATTCACCCTATAAAAAAACCACAAAATATATCTTCTTTTGCTTCATCTTCTTCATCTCCGTTTACATCTTCAACTTCATCCACTTCTTCTCTTTCTTAAATACCACACTCATCCACTGTTAACCAAGATCGGACTTATCCTACGGTCGTCCATCTTGTGGGAGCATATTAAGGAAAATGACTAACTCAAGATGATCAAAGAGAAAATCAAGTCCATCACATTAATCAGTCAAAACCATTTGAGTGATTGTCTCCCACATTATAGCCTTGCATATATTTGTAATTAAATGTATTCCTTAGAATTAGCTTTCTCTTCTTGTATTTATATGTCTTATTGTAATAGACAAAGTATGGTTGATCAATTTCTTATACTTCATTGCCAGAAACCACGAAGATGAAAAGGGGTTGGGGTGGCCAATATTAAAAGGGCAAACTTGTCTTTTTAATTCTTTACATTGTGACACGAGAATTTTTTGCATAAATAGGGGAGTTCATCCTCAAAAGAGTGCAACTAGGTGGCCTCAAAGAAAAGGAGCAATCTTAGGTAGTTCGCTGTTTCAAAGTGCCATCTTCTAGCAAGTTTTTGCCAAAACCTGCAAAAGCTGCAGGTTTCCTGCAAATATACTGAACTCCACTGTTTCAAATTAACATCTTCTTAAGTTCGCTATTTAGTATGTATATGTATAACAAGTTCGCTGTTTGGGAAAGGAGCAACACTCCATCTGTTGGAGATTTGTTCTACTGATGATAGTCTATAGCAACTATGGTTCCTTGTTGGCATATTAGCACTAAAAGTAATTCTTTTCCCAATATCATTCTTGAGGACAAGAATGTTTAGAGGGGAATGTATTGTTACAAGTCAATATGTGAGAGGGGGGTTAAATGTAATTGTAAAGTAGTTTAGGGGGTCATTGTGAATAATTCAATTGTACTTAAACAATCAGTTAGGTGCTGTTTGTTTTTGCAGACATAAACTGTCTGCAAGCTGATTTCATCTGTTTTCACATCTGCAATTGAAGATGTGGTCTGAAGTTCTGCAAGCTGAAAATATAAGACTGTTTGTTTTTGCAGATAATCCTAAAAACCTGTTCATGTCGAAAACCTGTTCATCATGTGAAATATCTTCCAATTCATCATCAACAACAGTAACAATTCATCATCACTTTCAATTCATCATCAACAACAGACCGCAAATCATCATCACTTTCAAAAGCAGCAAATCTTCATCCTCATCGGCAACAGCAAACCGTCATCATCCACACAGTAACAATTCATCATCAACAACAACCGAACATCAATTTTTTAGAAAAGAAAAATAAAAGAAACGGGTGAACCTAAGAACAACCGAACATCGGCAACAGCAAACCGTCGGAAACCTAAGAACCCCACCGTCGATGCAGGAGCTTCTGGCCGTCGGCCCGACCGCCCGTCAATGTCTGTCGTCTTTCACACTCTTTATCATAATCGATCACCGAAAAAGCAGAATGGAGAGGAACGAGGGTGTGGGTGTGGGTGTGGTGTCGGAGGCGGTGTCCGGCGTGACTGCCGTTAGCCATCGAGAGGGAGAGGCAAAGAGTTGTGTCGGCCGGTGAGAGAATGATCGGAAACCGGCTCCCCTTCGTGGTTGCTGGACGGATCAGAGAGATGAGAGGTTGATTGTTTGAGTTTGATGCATCTTTGATGAGATGAGGGTGTGGCCGTATGAACATATGGGGTTCAGATCTGTGACAGAATGATGGAGATGGGGTTGTATGTTTTAAGGATTTGTGAAGATGTTTTAAGAAGAGGGTATATAGCTTATTTTTTAAGATAAAAAAAGCTAAGTTCAGATCTTTAAAAAAAAAAAAACAAACAGTCTTCAAGGGTAACGTCTGCGCGCCTGCAGACATCAGCCCCCTTGAAGATGTTTGAAGAAAAAACAAACACCCCCTTAGTGAATGAGAACGGTATCGATGATTTGAGATAAACTTCTTCTTTTGTGTTCTTCTCTACCTTTCGATCATCTACCGTGATTACGAAATTGTTCGTAACAATATCCTATCCAATTCAGCATATGACCGCAATTCATCCCTCAATCATATGAATATAGGATCCTAATTGATGTTCATCCCCCAAATTTAAGGTACTTTCTACTTGGTGTTCATCACATTCTATACGATTTTTTTTCTTCTAAAATTAGATGATGTGTTACAACATTCTGATATGAAATTCTGTTGCATAACATTTGTATTGTATAGCACTTACTGATTTTGTGGCTGAATTGATCAATATGTGTGTAATGTTTTGCTTGATTAATATATGCACTCCAACTGTTTGATGAAACGTCTCAATGAACTTGTGTTGGTAGTCACCACACCAGTCAGTTGCTTGATTAGTTGATTCAGCACCCTTTTCTGTTGTATTGAATGAATACTAAAAAGTTAAGACTTTAAGATGCATAAATAGAACATGAAGGAAATATATAAAGTATTGGTTAAGACTTTAAGATGCACTAATGACTAATTTATGGTAGTACCTTAAATTTGAAAACGAAATCATCAACAACTATAGGTTAGTTCCTTCCTTGTTGATGCAATAATCTGGTTAATACCCGAATGTAATTAGGAAATAAGCCAAAGTACCAAACAAACTGTGAACCAATAGTCAACCAACTTCAAATCATTAGTCAACAAACATCAAACCAATAGTCAAGAAACTTCAAACCAATGTGCAACAATTTTCAATATTCAACCAAACAAAATAACTAATGAAATATAAAATAAAACACAACCAAGTGCTTTTGTTCAATAGTCCTCCACAACCACCAGTTCCATCTTATCTGCAATTTCTACCAAACAAAATAGAAGATTCAAGACTGTAAATATAATAACATAAATGAACGACCAAACATCAAGGGTCATGCCTTGATATTGGTTTCATTTTTTGAGTTTAACGGTGCCGCAAAAGAAAATCCTGGATCAGCTGGTGCTGGGGTTGTGCTGTGTGAAGTAGATGGGTCATGTGCGTCATAAAGGGCACTCATCATCTTTGTGTCTTTTGCACTCGATGCACTAGTAGGTGAAGGAAATACCGTTTTATATGAATATTTTCTTTGTTAATTTATAGGTTTAATTGAAGCATTACGATTATGCTGTCTCTGTGCTTTTTATGTATAATCAGATTGAAGGGTATGTGGAGGTGACAAGCTTGGATAGTACAATGAGAGAAGACTATTCATAAGAAAGTTGATTCACTGTTGTAAACTTAATATCATCTATAATTTGTTGTAGTGGATGAGCACACTGGTACAGTTCAGCCGAATTTCTTTAATGATTCTTGGGTTTATGAGGGGTATTTTTACCAACATATATGATCTATTTTTTTTCGTATGTACATGGATGTATTAATTTTTTTATGTTCTTTATTTGAAAAATTAAGTTTCTCTTACACGTTGAGTTTGTTTTAGTTTCTTTAGCTTTTAATTCAAGTTCATATATGAGTGGTTTACATGTTGGTAAAGGGGTGGAAAAAATGGAAGGCAATGCTGGTTACTGTAAGTAGTATTTACTTCAATGTCTGTTTGCATTAAAAGGCATCAGAAGTAGTATGTTCTACAAAAGTGACTGGCTTTTATCATAATCAAAAGTGTGACCATGTATGCACTAACATTTAACAAATTTCATAACCAAAAAGGCCGTCATATCATGTTGAAATATGACAATTTATCATTATCATCTAGCTTTTTTTGTTATATATCATAAATCTTAAGAATGCTGTCATCTGTAATTTTAAACTTTTAACAATTAAGCTAACTTCTCCTTTGAAACTTCTGCAAAATGAAATTTGCAGGAGGGACACAGTTAAGCAATGTGGTTCGGTTCTCTAAACTGTCGTCTACATAGAAGCAAAGAAAATAACACTCTAAAGCCTAAAGCCTAAAATGAGTGAATTGATGCTCAGTAATTCGGTCACTTTTACTAAGAAAAACAAGTCAGTATAGTTGTTTGATGTATCTGTTTAGCTCAGTGATCCTTTAACTGAGTTTATAATATTGTTGTTACACTATTCTCTTTTACATACCTCTTAACTTTTAAGACAGTCTACCCTCATTCGAAGGTGTTATCAACATTTATGAAGTGCTTATGTTGTCAAAGCTGTTGGCTTTAGATGATAATTCACCGAGTATTGTTGCATGGTGTATGACCAGATGCCGGAGCCAAGGTGGGTGATCTCCATGGGAAGTTGTGCCAATGGCGGTGGATACTACCCTTACTCATACTCTGTTTTCTATGTCTCTGGCTGCCCACTAACAACTTAGGCTCTTTTATAAGGGCTTCTCCAGATTCCAGCTGCAGTAAAAGATCAAAAGGTGAGACTTGCATGATGCTATGGGCCTGGCTTTTGGCATATGCTTTATTTTGTTTTTACCTAATAAGTTGTGCATTTGCTCTTCCTGCATATGTATACATGTAGATGAAGCATTTATGACTTGTGAGACAGCTCAAAAATGTTTTTGCATGTTATAGTTAAAAATGTATGATTAGGGTTTAGTTGCATACTTGTGTATGGTCCATGAGCCCAAAATAGATTTCCTTAGGGTATCTTACTTGCATATATTGAGGGTTCCCCTTTCATGGTAATTATTAAATATTTCAATTCACTTGTACATGATATCAGAGCTTAGGCTCTCGGTACCATACAAACACTAGCCAAGGCCTGTTCTTGTTCATTTGGAAAACCTGTTTTTGTCCCACTCTCAGATTCCTGCGACTTGTTCCTGTCTAAAATTCCTGCTACGTGTTGTATTATATATCCTTGCTGCGTGTTCACTGCTTCTTCAAGAAACCTGTTTCCTTTCCAGAACTGCCATCGTCCCAATTCGCCATTAGACACCTATGATTATGGCACCTAAAGAAAGCGTTGCCAAACCACTATCAACTGCGCCTCTACGAACCACTGTCATCTCCATCACTACCACCCATGCGCAAGTGCGTGACTGGCCGGATCTTAGCCGGATTTTGTCTTCGACGTTCATGTTTCCAGCAGCGGATCTATAAAATCCGCCAAGCCGTAACGTTTTATAAATAAGCCGTAACGAAATCGAAAAACCTCAAATTTTTCCAAAATTTACACTAATTTTTCCAAATTTTTCCGCGCCAAGCCGTAGCGGGCGTTGCCCCCCGGCATAAGGTAGCTCCGCCCCTGCATGTTTCCATTTGTTTTAACCCTTGTCGTTGCACGTAGCAGCCATTGTTTGCTCTCATCGGAATCTCGCACACTGTTTCAAAACAGAACGATGCTACCACTTGTAACGTGTCCCAGAATCACAGCTGACCATTCCTGTTTTTCCGTCCAGGCAATTCAAATTAAACATTCCGTCCCACGATAATTGTTTTCGGTTCCAGTGATTCCGGTCATGTCCCACGATGAGTGTTTTCGGTTCCAGCTTACTTATCCCTGTGTTAGTCGTCTTCCTGTTTTGATTTCCTCTGTTCATGTTTTATGTTCCCGGTCTTTGGTAATGTTCAAAATGTTACAGCCTCTGCCCAGTCCCTGTCATGTGTTACGGTCCCCGCTACAGTTCTTGTCTTGTGTTACAACCCCCGTGATCCTCGTAGTATGTTACATTCTTTGTTTTGTTCCTGTCCTGTGTTACGATCACTGTTCTGGTTCAAGGTTTCAGGTTCCCGAATATTTTAATATTGGATAAATGGGTGAAATATCCAAGTGCCAAAGTCTAGTGGCATTGCAATAGTTCAATATGCAACTTGATCAATGATGTTGTAGATTGTGGAGTGTGTTTAAATTTTATTTTTAATAAAGAAACTCGTATTGATTCTCAAACGGTGAGTATGAAAGCGCCTGAATTGGTCAAACTAAGAAAGTCAGCCATGTTGACCGGGTTAGAGAGAGTGAGGGGATAAAACCCCTAACAAAGTCTTCATGTTTTGCTACCTTTTACTCTTTTAGTAGTAGTGTACAAGTACAACAAAACCGAGTTTGGTCCCAAACTAGTTCGGGTTGAGAAACCCTAGCCACTCAAATCGGTTTGGGTCGTGTTCTAAATTGGGTTGGCCAATAAACTTGTTTTTTCAGTGGGTATAAATAATTTTTTTCAATTTCCCCAAACCAGTCCCGGCTCAAACGGGGTTTGGCATGCAAAATCACAAAATCTAGGCTGGGTCCGGCCCAATCTCTTTTATACCCTTAATTCCAATTTGAATCATTTGATTTATGATTTTAGTTTATTCTATACAAATCTAGAGCTACACAACCCAATGTTTCACACTCATTAACAACCCAACATAAATAATTTTTCTATTAAATAAACTAGGTTTAAAAAAGTTTGCCGCGTTGCGGCGAATTTTTTTTGTTATTTAGTTTGTGTTTACATGTGTTTTGAAATCACTACGAGCGTGTTGCGAACGGAACTGCGGACAAGAATAAAAAAAATGTAGAAAAAAAACACTAAAAGATAACCGAAAGAAAATCAACCAAAAAAGTTGTATGGTAACGATGTTGTTCGTATGAAACCCGTGGTCAGAGATGAGCAAATTGTTCTAGGTACCGGTACCAAATTTGCCGAACCGAAAGATCTTAAGTACCAATTCGGTACCGACTTTTGGCGTTTCTGGTACCGGTTCACTACCATTTTTTATCTTCATATACCGGTACCGTAACCGGTATTTTCGGTATCAGTACCGATTCTATATCGGTTGGCACCGAGCTCATCCCTACCCTTGAAACTAAAAAAAGAAAAAAATTAAAAGTTGAAGAAAATCAACAAAAAAAAGTTGTACGATACCGTTGTTCGTACGGTAACCGTGATTAGGGATGAGCAAATGGTACTGGGTAGCAGCACTGAATTTCCCGAACCAAAAGATTTCCATTATCAATTCGGCACCAACTTTTGGCGTTTTCTGTATTAGTGCCGGTTTTTACCTTCATGTACTGATACCGAACAGGGCCGTATCGGTATTTTCGATACCAGTACTGGTTCGATACCGGTTATATTAAAAAAGAATTAAAGTTAAAAAGTAAAGAAATTAACTATTATTATAATATAATATTAAAATAATAAAAGTATTAAAAAACTATATATTATTATAATATTAAAATCACTATTAATTCCAATTCATTTAGTAATATATAGTAATAATTTTTGATTTATGATTTTAGTTTATTCTATAAAAATCTAAACAACCAAGAGAATATGGACAAGTGGCAAAAGAACAATTATTTTGAAACAAAGAAAAGATATTTATTTTAAATAAAGAATAAAATTTTAACGTCAATATTTAATTTATACTAATATATATTTTTTTTAAATGAACTCTGATTTTTAAAATAATTCTATTAGGATGTTCAAAAAAACAAGGGTAAATTACATTTTTCGTCATATATGTTTGTATCAGATCGCAATTGATGACCTTTAACTTCAATAATTACAATCACAATCCTTTATTTGGAAAATCCATTACACTGTATATACTTTAGCACTAACCAGGTTAAAATTTTCAGTTAAATCTAGCATGTGTCTTACACATGAGGGTAACTTGGTAATTTTACTCATTTATGTAAAATATATTTAATAGATAAAAAAGATAAATAAAGTTAACTAATTCTCTCTCTCAATCAACATCTTCTCTTATTCACAGATACTTCTCTCAACCTTTTCTCCATCACCACCCTAACCTCTGACAACTACGGGAATCACATTTCTATCACCTTTCGTCTCTCTCTCTCACATAACTCTAACCATTAAAACCCCAAGTACAAAACCCAGATCCGTAACATCGCAACCTTTTGGGCGGTAGTGGCGGCGGTGGTTTCCCAGGTTCAATCTGATAATCTGACGGCGGTAGTAGAGGTGGTAGTCGGCGGTAGTGGTGGCGGTGGTTCCCCAGGTTCAATCTGACGGCAACATATAATACTGGAGTTACGCTGGCGGAATAGCACCGGAGTTACGACGGCGACATCCATTTCCTAGGTTCCATCTGACAATCTTATATATATATATATATATATATATATATATATATATATACATACATACATATAGGGAACCGCTAAAATGAAAACCACCTCCAGTTGTAAGAACCGCGGGAACCACTTTCTGGCCATTAGATCTTAAAAATGGATGGATGAGATTAAAAGTAGTAAAAAGTAATATTAAATTATTTTTGTTTTATTATGTCTTTAATATTTTAATCTAAAAGGGTATTTAAGTAATTTTGTTTTTTTTTGTCTTATTATGTTTATTGTTTTTTATTACAATTTTGTCCTATGACATTAATTATTTTTTTCTAAATCAGATTTCTTTAATAAACAATATTTTGAAATCAAATTTTTTTATTAAAAAAATTTACGCGCGTTTTTTTACGACCCGTTTTTTACGCGCGTTTTTTACGACCCGTTTTACGCTTCGTTTTTTCACGCCGTTTTTTGCGACCGGGTTTTTAAGTGCCGTTTTTTATGCCCGGTTTTACGCACCGTTTTTTGCCGCGCCGTTTTTTACGTCACGTTTTTACGCCCCATTTTTTACTTCCCGTTTTTACGCGCTGTTTTAGCGTCCCGTTTTTACGCGCTTTTTTTGCCCCGTTTTTTACGTCCCGTTTTTACGCGCCGTTTTTTTGCCCCGTTTTTACGTCTCGTTTTTGCACGTCGGGTTTTTTCGCCCGTCGTTTTTTTTTCGCGTGTCGGTTTTTCGCCGGGCTTTTTCAAGCGTCATTTTTTTAACGCGCCGTTTTTTACGCGCCGTTTTTTCAAGCGCCGTTTTTTTAACGCGTCGTTTTTTACACGTTTTTTAACGCGCCGATTTTTTCACTTTTTACGTTTTACGTTAAAACCTTTTACGTTTTACGTTTTACGTAAAACTTTTTACGTAAAACTTTTTAGGTTTTACGGCTCACGTAAAACTTTTTGCGTTTTACGTTTTACGTAAAACTTTTTACGTTTTACGGCTTACGTAAAACTTTTTACGTGTTACGTAAACCTTTAACGTTTTACGTTTAACGTTTTTTTTTTTACAAAAAACTTTTTTTTACGTTAACCTTTTTTTTTACAAAAAACTTTTTTACGCAAAAACAAACGCACCCAGAAAACGCAAAACTCTGGAGGTGACTCAGATATATTGTTATCATCATCGACTAGGGGGAAAAATAAAAAAACCAACAACATCAAAACAAAGTGTATCTCACAAAAAAACGGGGTTTGGCTCAGATTATCCGATAATCAAAAGGCTGCAAAAGTGGGGTTGCTGGTTCAAAAAACCTACCCTCCGCCGTCTTTGCCGCGCCATCGTCATAAAAAAACTACGTTTTTTTTCCATCATCGCCTCCCAATCTAACGGATCAAAAGCCACGAATACAAATCAAAAAACAGAAATCAAAGAACCCAATTCAAACCCCCAAAAACATATCAAAAATACCCATCAGAATCAAGAACACAACTCAACCCCCAATTCGGGCACCATCGGCGCCACGGGGCACCACCGGCACTGGCTCGGGAAACGGCACACCACATATATTACCTGATTAATATACCCCAACAATAATTAAAAATGGTAATCAATTATTTAACAAAAAAAGAGAACATTGAATAACACACAACTTACTGTACAAGGAGTGCTATTCCCTTCTTTTGAATTAGAGGCAAAACAGGAACCGAGTTTTAGGGCTTTCAAGACCTTCGAGAGTGACTTCAAGAAACTTGTTAAGTCAAAGAAAGAAAATAATCACTAATTGATCCCACTAAAAGAAGCACTATCACTTTCGATCTTCTTCGATTGAGAGAAGTCAAGTAAAACAAAATTAGAAGAAGACCATTTTCCCGAATCCTTTGCCGTTTGGTTCCCAAAATTTTGTGGTGAATGAGTTCCTAATTTGCAAGTTTCATACACTGCAAATTTTGTGTGGTGACGGTAAAAAAGCGACGCCGGAGCGCCGGTATTCGCCGGTAACCGGCTCCGATCAACTGTAAAATCGGACAAGAGAGAGACAGGGTGTGTTGGAGAGAGAGAGTGGGTTCTGAGTGTGAGAAAGGGAAGAGGAGTTCCAGGCGGGGGGTGTGGGTGACGGCCATGAAGATGCCGGAGATGATGCCGGTGGTGTTCATAAGCTGACGATGATGATGGTGGTGTTCATAACCCTAAAGATGATGGAGATGATGATCTTCATCAGAGGATAAAAGAGAGAGATGCTTAAGTGTTACAAAAAATGAAAATGAAGAGAGAGAGAGTGATATGAAATGACTTTAATAAATAGACAAGATAGACTGACATTGAAAGTGATATATAAATTAAATTACCTAAATACCCTTTTGGTTGACTGAATATGATTGGTGGAGAGTGGTTCTCACGGTTCTTACAACTGGGGGTGGTTTTCATTTTAGCGGCTCCATATATATATATATATATAGGGTGGGGTTCCTCTACAAAGTGTGTTTTTCCTACAAATTGTAGGAAGTGATCTTGATCATTGGATGAGTTTGTTTGATGGTTGAGATCGTTTTGGTGGCATTTTAGTAATATATGTTTCTTAAAATAGGCTAATTTAATTGAATGGGGGTAGATGTGTCATTTAACTTGTTTTAAATAAGGAAATAATTGACAATCATAAACCACCCCCATAATTGTCGCGATTTTGTCTCTCTCCTTCCCTCTCTCTAATCCCTTACATCCGGAAGCACCAAATCATACCAAAAATAACGATAAATAAAATCTAGATATGTTTATAGTACTGTGTTTTATTGATAAAACACAAAGTGTCATCTCCGCATATTCCACGTGTGGCAGTGGATATATGAAGGTGTTGGTTGTTCACCTTTACAAAGTGTAAATATATATATTTATCTATTTTTTGAGGGGTATGTAATAAACGACATGCGGTATGGGTTATGGTGCGGAATGCCAGAGAAACCGCATGCCGCTTAGTTGAATGTTGTCATCGCTTTTTTATTGTACACGTGGTAGACCGCACGTGTGAGTTGGTAGAAGTTAGATGGATTTACCTGGCATGTGTTGAAACGAAAGGACATTTGCACTGCCCAAGGTGATTAATGCACTGTAGTAGTAGTAGTGTAAAAGTCTCTTTTGTCAGGCGCGTGGGCGGCCACACGTGCGTGGTAACCGTCAGAGAAACCGTCGCTGTACATGTGGCGTCGCATAACTCGTTCCTTTTTTGCACAACGTTTCGGTTACTGTGATGCATTTATTGCGATGGGTATAAAAGGGGAAACCGTTTTGAGGTTCCCCTCACTTCTTCGAAATTTCAAATTTTTCCGGTGAGAGAAAGTGAACATCCTTCGTCTTCTCCGATCAACTATTTGATTTTCCGGTGAGGTTTCTGAGTTTCTGAACTCACTGACATTTCTTTCTTCTTCTTCAATGACTGAACCATCGAACCCACATTCTACTTTGGGTGAAAACCCTGAACTTTCGTCACCGGTGGCGGCGGAGGAGGAGGCTGAAGGTGATACTCCTGGAGAGAACTTGCCGGTTCTTAGATGGACAAGGGCGTCGTTTGATGTGCTGATGAGGGATATTCAGATGCCACCAGTGTATGGGGCTATCTATCCACAAGAGGGTGACACCGCCGGCGATGCTCCGGCGGGGTATGTCACCATTTTTGCTGATTTTTTCGGAGTTTGTAATCCCCGGTTGCCGTTGACGGTGTTTGTCGCTGAAGTTTTGGAGTGGTACAAACTCCACATTTCTCAACTGAGTCCTTTTGGGATGATTCGTGTTCGAAACTTCGAGTACACGTTTCGTGCTCTTGGTATAGAACCCACCGTCGGGGATTTTCGGCGGTTTTATCAGATGACTGTGTCGATGGGTTTCTTCTCTTTCCGTCAACGGGATGGTAGCCCTAAGTTGATGGTCCCTCCGAAGGGTCTGACGAAGTGGAAGACAAAGTTCTTCTACATTAAAGCTACTGCTATTACTGCAAGGTTGCAGTTTAGAAACGTAACAGACACGATTATATCGGAGAACATTAGTGTCCCCTGAGCAGATACGGTGGACTGGTTCCCGAGGTTGCGGATTATTGGGTGGTTTATGCTGGATAACTCGCAGTTGTGGGTGCTGCGGATGATGTTAGGCAGGATGAGCAGGAACGCACGGCCTGTGGTGCGGGAGAAAAGTGATGGTAAGTATCTTGTTTCTTGTGCGGTTTCTTGCTTCCCTGTCTCTTTTACTGAGTTTTTATAAATGTCTTGTCAGAGGATGCTACAGTAGGAGGATCCGCGTTCCTCTACCCTATCCCGGGAGGCCGGGTTTGCGGGTGCTCTACCCTAGTATTGCAAGATACGAGCCACAGGTGTGTATGGTGCGGGGGTGGGTCCTCCAGGTATTTGCATTTCTCCGCAAGCTTTGTTGTAGGCTGCCGCAAGGGCAGTCTGTTGTTGGTAGAACCAGGTATGGAGATCCATTCCTGGGGGTATCACAGAACCGTACTGTGAAAAATCTGGCATGAACACAGGGGGAGAGCCCCCCTGTGCGGATGTGCGTATGTGGCCGATTGGTTGTGCTGGGGTGGTGTTCCTCATAGGTACAAAGTTTGTGGGGTTGAGATTTTCCCCAGTAGCATTGTTTTGACGATCAGACATGATATTTAAGAAATAAAAGGATGTGAAAAAAGTGCTTAGAGTAGCTGTAGGCGCCAATGATGAAACAGTGGTTAACCGAGAGAGGTTAATTCACTGGTCTCGTCAAGTAGGGTTAATCCCTTCTTTCCGAGGATCGGTGGCGAGATCGTTCGCTGGTCGGTTTCCTGCACAAGGGAAACAAACCGTGACTCGTAACAAGGAGGATGGGGTGGGGGGTGCTCCTTGTTACCACTCTCCGACGTGAGAATCAGTCATTTGCTTGTGAAGCAAAGTGTGTGATCGTAGTAGCAGTGAGAGAGTTGAGAAGAGATACCTCAAACCTGGTCCGGGATGGGTATTTATAGCCGTGGAGTGAAGGAGGGTAATTGAGTGGCTAGACTGACAACGCGCCGCCCTTATGCAGGTGTGTCAGGCTTGTCGGTTGTGGAGGGAAGCCACGTCCTACTGCGGTGTCAGTCTGTTGCTTACGTATGGGCTGACAGGCGACTGTCATTGGCGCCACCTGCTCTGTGGTGTCAGTCCCACTTGCCTCGTGGGCATGATGCGGTGTCGCGCCGCATCGCTGCTCGCGGTAACTGCTGTTGTTTCCGCGTTCTCGCTCTGGCCAAGACATGTGCGGGATGCGGTGCTAGGCCGCATCGCCACTTGTGGTGACTGTTGCTGTTGTCCAGATCCCTTGTCATGACGAAAATGTTCATTGGATGCGGTGCCAGCCTCATCGCTATGTGTAACACCCATTTTCATACACAAGGTAAATCTTCTCATCCCTTGACCGATTGGATTCAACCGCTGTGTTTGCGCGGCCCGCACGGGCACATATAAGTTCTTGCCGGTGGGGGTTTTTGATAAGGGTGATGGTCACTCGCGGCCATGTTGCTGCGAGATCTGGGACCATACCCCTTCAGACCCAAGGCATTAATTTTTTTTTTTTTGATTTTGGACTCAAGTAATTAAAACAACTAAAACACATGAACTCAAAAAATAATTTACTCAAAATAAATAGAAAGAAAACTAAAACACTACACCTATCAAATATTGTGAACATGTATAAGGTTGATCGTAGAGGTGTGCAAAGTCAGTTAAATGCTGATCGGTTAGTCGGTTAATTGAAAAATGTTAATCATAACCAAACCATCCACATCCCTATTTTTATATAGATGTTCTAACACCCTTGTTCGCTTGACCCACTAGCATCGACTTCCGCATCACTTCTTTCATTCAATTGGAGCAAACTTGTTGAGAATCACATTTAATTTATTTATTTTTTCTTTTTTCGAGAATTGCATATTTCATTCACAATGCCACCGCATAACAACCAAGGGCAACAAAACAAACAAGGACAACGAAATATCTACAAGACATTAAAATTACACCAATCCTTCTATTTGACTAACTTGGATTTTAGACCTGTTTTTAAACCAAAAGTAACTAAGGGATTAAACATGTAAGCTGTTTTGTTGTTGTGTTTTGTCGGCCCGGTTTGAGTCGGCAGTTTTGTTAATGAAGTATACTTTTCAACAAAAAAAAAAAAAAAAAAAACCCTAAGGGATTAAACATTCAAATTAACCCACTAAGTTTGATTACAATTGAAGCTTTTAATCCTAAAACAATGTTGAAGGATCAAAATGGCAAGTTAGTTTAATTAGTTTTATATTAATTATTTGATTGTTTAGAATTATATAGCATGTTTAGATTAGTTTATTTAGTAGAAAGTTTATTTATTTATTTATTTATTTATTGATTTGTATGTTTATCTAGTATCTGAATGTCTAGAAGATAGAAGAATGAGTCTGAGTAGGTTTAGGAAGTTATTAATATAAACTAGGATTTTAACCCGCCGCGCGTTGCGACGGCACGCGACGTAGATACGCGACGCACCGCAACGCAACACGCGGCATATATACGATTTGGTTTATTATACAAAGTCTAAGCATTGATGCTAGTAGATGCGGACTTAGTCAAAGGATTGCGCATTATATTGTAGCATGTTTGAAATTGAAAATAACACTTTTGGTTTCAAGAGTTTTCTTTACAAAAAGTCATAAATGTTGTATAATATCCATAAAAATTTAGAGTTCAACCCAGCTTTCATGCCTAACGGGTTATACAACACAAAAATCACTTTAATCCTCTTTCAAAAGTCACTACAATTGAATGAAAACAAATTCTACCTCCTGCTTAAACAGCCAAAGTTGTCCTCGAAGCCCATTTTGTCTGAGCAAAGAAATTGTTTCAATCCTTTAATCACCTAAAATTCCTGATCTCTCATATATGCCAAGAACCACCCCCTTTCTAGAAAACAAATATTATTCGAAAACTAAATGAGTAAAAATACATGTTTAGGATTGAAGAATTTACCTCAGTTAGAAATTTCCTCATTTGGTTTTCGCTTCCTCGGCTCACATCAAAAGGAAGAAAAAAAACTTCGCATTACAAAACAATTGAACTATTTATTAGCGATCAAAACATCTAAACAAACTATTTTTGGATCAAAGATATTACTTTAGTATAGTAATCTCCTGACGAATGCCTTTCCGCGCCGGCCAAGAAATCAACTCAGCTAAAAAAAGTAATAACAATTCACAACTAAATGAGTAAAATAAGAGCAGTTTAGGATTCAATAAGTTTACCTTAATTATCTTCTCATTTGGCTTTTTCCTCCTCGGTTCAAATATATTTGAACTTTGAAGAGCTCTTCACCACATATCATATAACTATTAACGACCAAAACAGTGGAAGAATACCATTTTAAGATTGAAGATATTTTCTTATATAAATCCCATCGCATGTTCGCTAAACAAAATCTCGCATTGACACCAAAATTATCGTTCATTTATAGGTTTAACTCATATAAAAATCTCCCCATTTGGCTTTAGATTCCCCATTAAAATTACCCTTCCTCGTTAATTTGTTATGTCTTTGCTTCTCTCCCAAAGATTCTGTTGCATAACCCTGCCAACAGAAGTAGAAGATGGCCGGTAAAGAAGATAGCAGACTACTGTGTTTCTTTCATATATGAGTTATGATCAATACAATCCTCTATATATAGAGGTAAGATTTTTTAGTACACCACAATTTTACCCCATGCCAGGACTTACACATTGGTCTCTCTCCAAGAGGCACAAAGCCTCTACTACCCCACCAAAGTGGTGATGGCAGTGTGATATCCATGATCCATCTATGTCTAACAAACACCAAATCTCCCTAAAAAACTTTTATTAAATGTGTTCATCAACAACAAAAAAACACCACATAAGACTGTGGGGTGTGGGGTGTGGGGCGTGGGTTGGGACGTGGGTTGGGACGGCGGTTAGTCTTTAACGCTTGCTAGATCACACCGTGCTAGCGTTGGCCATGGCGTTGCCCCATTGGCGTGGGGCGGGGTGACATGGCTGGCTTTGGTTGGCTGGTTCAATATAGCCGTTGGGGGTAACGTTGCCAAACGGCTAGTTTAATTAAAAAGAATTATAGGCTGGCCACACCAACCTATGCCACGCCACACCACGCCCCTACTTTTTGAGTATTACCTTGTGGATTTTACCCTCGACACATGTCGAGCAATGCCCCCAACCCAAGCCCCTCCACACCCCATAGTCTAAACATCATTTTCTGCAAAAAAACCACATCAACAAATACTTACTGTTAAAAAATAAATGGCCATTTGATTGGAAGACTACTAATAAGCATAATCACCCTCATCATATCTTTACCGTTTAATCCCTTCAAACAACAAATTAAAACAAAACCAGCAATCAACATTACACATATCAATAATCAACAAAATCTATACCTTCAATATCAATAATCAACAAAACTTATTCATTCAAACGTGGTCTATTTAGGTAACTTCACACCAATTTCTGAAGAATTGCATAATCAATTAATAGAATAAAAGAAATAGATTCGTGAAAAATAAAGCAAACATATATCTAGTTGAGATGATCTAAAATTCCGATTAAAAACCCTAGATAATCGAAATACAGAGCAATAATACCTTCACTCATCGCTGTTAAGAATTAGGGCAACCTTTTGCATAGCTGCTGGCATACCTCGTGTCAGTTCCGATTCACGGAGATTACAAAAATTTGGTACTTCCGCCGTGACAGTGGGGATTTGCCGGTGGTCGTTCTGCTTTCTCTGGGAGACGGTTGTGAGGTTGGGTGATATACTGATATGTGGGGGACTATGGTAAGTTTTTTTTTTGGAAAACTCCCAAAACACAAAGTACAAGTGCTAATGCACAAAGAAGTTGCTTATTTATATGTGGTAATAGATGGTTAAGACCAAGCGTACTGGGCGGTATCTCCCCCCAATCACGCCGATAAACGCCACCGCCACCTCCCCCGCCGGCGTGTTTGGGCGTGTTCGTTCAAAATATCAACGGCAGCGTGTTTTGAATCACGCTGAAGTTGCTGGAGTGTTTGATAATTTGACCAATGACCGGGCTCCTTGTTCTTTGTTGGGCCAATAACAAATTTTAATGGTTTATTTTATTTAAATTCTATTTTACACTCCTTTTAACATAATGCCCACATCCCCACTACACCCATTATAGAAAACGCCACATAATGCCCCATTGCTTACTGAGCTGCCACATGATGCAAAACGCCCAAGGGTTGGGTGTTAACCACTACACATGGTCTAAGAGTGTATTTTGTGTGTCAAGTTTTTTAATAAACAGAAGAGTAAAATGTCCGCATAGTCCCTGTGGTTTGGTGAAATTTCACCTTTAGTCCCCAACTTTTGGAAATTACATCCGTGCTCCCCGTGGTTTGGCAAGTTATTACTCGGATAGTCCCTAAAACGGATGGCCATTAGTTTTATCCGCCAAGTCCATGTAAAATTACTAAAATGCCCTTACTCAAGAAAAACAATAATCTTTTTATTTATTTGTGGGACCCACTCACCACCTACTTATCTTCAACCTCCACCCTCAACCACCTATTTCATCTTCAACCTCCACCCACCTCCATCAACACCCTCCACCGACACCTCTAATCATCTCCTCCCCTTTACTTTTATCTCCTGCGAATCTTGTTTCTCCGACCAACCTGCTTCGGTTTAATTTTCTGCATAAGCAATTAATATTCACATTATCTGCATATGTAATTAATACACACATTTGAAAATATATTAAACTTAATAGACCCACCCTACCACATTCGAAGGTGGTTCAGATCTGGTCGTATAATCTCTCCACGCCACAAAACACTCGTCTTGCCACAAAAATGGGGTGTGGGTTTCTGATCTGCTTTCGTGTTCAACCGAATCAACCGTCGAAATTTGACGGGGAAGATGGTGGTGATAGTGGAGGGAGACAGGGATGGATAACGGTAAGAGGGTGGTAGTCGGTAGGTGTGGGAGGATGGTAAGGGTGGTCGGGGTTGCAAGTACTACATGAAAATAAGATGGTGTTGGGGTGCCTTCTTAACGGCGGTAAAAGATGGTGTTGAGGTGGCATCTAAACGCCGGAAGGATGGTTGACACCGAAGATGAACCGGTTGGTGGACCAGTGGAGAAGAAGGGGGTTTATCTTTTAATTAAATGAGTGGGGCCCATTTAAACAGTAATTTGGTTTTTCTAATAGGAAGGGGTAATTTTGTCATTTTACATGGATTTAACTAAGCAAACTAACGGTCATCCACTCAGGGGACTATCCGAGTAACAACTTGACAAACCACAGGGAGTACGGGTGTAATTTCCAAAAGTTGGGGACTAAAGATGAAATTTCACCAAACCACAGGGACTATCCGGGCATTTTACTCTAAACAGAAACAGTCGATAGATGCCTGATTACCAACAAAATACACCGGAATCATTGCAAAGTTAAGTTGACACATTCAATGTGGAAACTGTCAATAAGAGTAGGACAGATAGTATAGTATATCTAAGTAGGACCACTGTACTTGACCGGTTGCAACCTTTGGGTTGCCAGAGAAACCATGTTGTGAGGCGAAAGATAAAAAAGTTGATTATTGTATTTCTTTTGTTTTGTTTTTTTTTTTTTTTTTTGAAACGTAAACTTCATTCACAACAAGCCGACCCAAACCGGGCCGACCCAACACAACTACAAACAAATTACATATTTACAAACGAGATCCAATCTTCCCAACTAACCTCTTTAAACTTGGATCTGTTAGAAAACCAAAGGAAACTAAGCACTTTAATCTCGCTCAAAATCCTATCTATCCTTACCGGGCTATTTGAGAAAACCAAATTATTCCTAGCACGCCAAAGGCTCCAACACGCAACGATGACTATACCATACACCGCCTCCCTCTTCTTCGTTGAAACTGGGAGGGATTTATGGATACCAAGGAGGTCGATGATCGAGAAAGCATAAATGAACGGTATCTTGCACCACGAACTGATGCCATTCCAAACCACTGAAGACACGTAACAAGCAGTAAAAATATGTTCAGCTGACTCGTCCGCAGAACTGCACAAGGGGCAGCTCGGATCTTCGTTAAACACATTCCTGTTTCTTAATGCAAGCTTCGTCGGAATTTTTTCCATTTCCGCTCTCCAAAGGTGAATATTGCACTTATCCGGAACCCAGTCACACCATTCAAAAACAAAGTTGTTGCCCGGGATCCTATCCGAATTAATGAGGGACTTGACAGCCTTGACCGAAAACATACCGTCATTACGCGGAGACCAAACCCATCTGTCTTGGTTTTGTTGCCACCTGGCGACCAACCCAAATGCAAAGTCACCACAGTGGATCGATGGTCAAAGAGGGCATGGGATTTTGGGAAAAAAAAATGAACATCTAGTTGACTAAAGTTGTCGTTGACTTCTGAACTTCACAGTTAACACGGCATTAGAAATAAACAAAACATATATATCCAGTACCACTTGAATATGCATAAAACCACACTCGTTCAGTTTGATGATAGATAAACTATACATATATAATGTGGAATATTACTCATCTTCTTCTTATGATTCGCTTTTTCATGTTATCACAAACCACCGCCAATGATTTCAACAAATCAATGGAAGCAAAAGCTTTGGTCGCAACTAGTTGGCGGCCATATGCAAATGCTTCAGGTGATCATTGTAATTGGCCTGGTATCTATTGCAATGAAGCAGGTAGTGTCACTCAGATAACCTTAGGTCAGTACCTTGGGGGTCGACCTCATCTGGGAAACCTTGACTTCTCTTCGTTTCCAAACCTTAAGAGTCTTCAGATAGACTACTGTGGGGTTAAAGGAAGCAGCCCAGAGCAGATTGGTGTGCTGTCAAATCTCACCCAACTTTCACTTTCGGGGAATCAACTCACAGGTAAGTTGCCTGTTTCGCTCGCCAATCTAACCCATTTAGAAGTACTTTATCTTTCTAGTAACAATTTCAGTGGTAACTTACCTGACTCTTTCACCAATCTCATCTGTTTGAAATCCCTCTCTCTTTCTATGAACAGTTTCAGTGGTGAGTTCCCTGCTCCACTCACCAATCTCATCCGTTTGAAATCCCTCTCTCTGTCTTATAACAGTTTCAGTGGCAAATTACCTGCTTTGCTCACCAATCTCATCCATTTGGAATCCCTTTCTCTTTCTACTAATTATTTCAGTGGTGAGTTACCAGTTTCCCTTACCAATCGCACCCATCTAAAATACCTTGGTCTTTCTAGCAACAATTTCAGTGGTGACTTACCTGTTTGGCTCACCAAACTCGCCCAGTTAGAATACCTTTCTCTTTATGACAACAATTTCAGTGGCGAGTTACCTATTTCCCTCGTCAATCTCACCCATTTAAAATACCTTTATCTCAATAGAAACAATCTTACGGGTCCAATCCCACCATCTTATGGTTCCATGCTCAATCTCAGAGAACTAGACTTGAGCACAAATAAACTGAATGCATCCATCCCAAACGAGTTGAGCACAAATATGTCGAGCCTTTCTTACCTTGATGTTTCATCAAACCAGTTGTCTGGTAATTTGTCTTTTCAAAGTCCATGTAATCTTCATCATCTAAACCTCTCTATGAATCACATGACTGGAATTATCACAAGTCTTCTTGTTTGCAATCACTTAGAGTACTTGGACCTTAGTAGTAATAATTTTTTGGAGAAGAACTTAATAGTTTGGAGTTCCAGTATTTGAAGTTCTTAAATCAGTCCCTAAATAAGAATCTGACTTCAATCGCCCCTGGTCCTCCTTCAATCGCCCCTGGTCCTTCTTCAATCCAGAATAGAGAAACTGGCTTGTCATGCAATGCTTTAAGTGGACAATCAACCTGCAAAAAACATATGCCAAGAGACAAACTGATCCACCATTTGACCATTATTTTTCTTCCCATCATTGTGGGACTTTGTTTCTTGCTTCTTGTTTGTGTGTGTTACAAAAAACACAATTCCACACAAACTAAAATCCAGCCTGAAATAATAAGACACGGAAACGTATGCTCAATATTGAATTATGATGGAACAATTGCATACGAAGACTTCATCAATGCAACAGAGGACTTCGACCTCAAATACTGCATTGGAACCGGTGGCTATGGTAGCATTTATGAAGCCAAACTTCCTGACGGTCAAACATTTGCTTTGAAAAAACTCCATGGTTTTGAAGCCAAGCAACCAACATTTGACCAGAGTTATAAGAATGAAGTCCAAGTGTTGACCAACCTAAGGCACAAAAACATTGTCAAACTCTATGGTTTGTGTTTGCATAACAGATGCAATTTCCTTGTATATGAATACATGGAAAAGGGGAGTCTGTTTTGCGCCTTGAGTAACAGTGAATTAGCTGTAATAGTAGACTGGATGAAGAGAGTGAACATTATCAAAGATGTAGCCCATGCTTTGGCATACATGCATCATGATTGCAGCCCTCCTATTGTTCATAGAGACATATCAACCAACAACATTCTCTTGAACAAAGAACTGGAAGGATTTGTTGCTGACTTTGGAGCAGCAAGATTGCTCGACCCAGATTCCTCCAACCAAACGGTAATTGCAGGAACTTTGGGATACATTGCTCCAGGTATTTGTACTTAATCTCACACTTCTTTTATGTGCGTTACTCTATTAGCTGTTAAAATTTTGCTCATGGTCCTTTGGTATATATGTTCGTGCAGAGCTTGCGTATAACATGATTGTGACTGAAAAATGTGACGTGTATAGCTTCGGGGTGGTGGCATTTGAGACAATTGGGGGGAAGCATCCTGGAGACCTCCTCTCATCCCTGAACTATTCGACTACTCGTGGTATAAATTTGGAAAATATATTAGACAAGCGACTCCCTTATCCAACCGATCTATCGATTGAAAAGGAAATTGTGCGTGTTTGTAATGTAGCAGCAGGGTGCATTCTCACAGATCCAAAGTGTCGGCCGACAATGAGAGAGGTGTCTCAGGAATTATCATGTTGAAAAGACATCATATGGGCTATCTCCAAGCTTTTGTCACCATGAAATAAACCTATAACCTTGAAACTTTCAGAACTGTTTGCAATGTGGATCTTAAATGTCTAAAGTTTGTTTAGTTTTTTAAAGTTCACTATGCACTACTCCAAATTTAGTAAACTTCTTTTTCAACATAGAATTAAAATTGAACAAAAGAGGAACCCTAACAAACTAATGCCCTAAATTAAAGAAGTTGATTTACAAGATCAATAGATTACACGAACTAGTGTAACATGGTAAACGTAAAATAGCATAATATAATGTCATAACTGAATCATTCGAATGAATAAAGTTGTAATTAATAGAACAAACAAAAAGGGGCGGTGGAGAAGCTAGAAGGATTGTTCGATCTCAATCTCAGACTCCGATGAGAGTGGCGACGGCATGAAAGTGAACAGAGGCCAGATGAGAATATACATTAGCGAGTCACAGAAATCAAACGAACACAGAACCTTTTATAGAAACTGATCTTCGTTACCAGAAAGCATGAAGATGCATGATGGAGCGATGAAAGATGGAACCAGAGTGAGGTGGGGTGGGAAAAATTAAAAGGGCAATCTTGTCTCTTAATAATTTTTACATTAGTTAGACCAATGGGATTATCCGCGTTTCACAACGGACTTTCGATTTGGTTTGGTATAGTACCAACACTTGGTGTAGTAACCGAAAAAGATATGCCTAAGATGATATCAATACTCTCATTTTACATCAACCGAAAGCTACCAATGTTGTTCGGCATGTATTGTTTCGGTTCAATTACCGTAGCAGCACTCGCTATAGCTTACGATATAATAATACTCTATTGTGAATACAACTCTGAATGTGACATCGGTACCGATGTTCACCTCAAGAAAACTATAAAAACAAATACGGTACCGATAACAATGTTGAGACTGTATCGTTCGGTTTTTTACGGTAAGAAAAAGATCTACCATATTTCACAACCTCGAATAAAACATTTAACAAATCGTAGATAAAAACAGGGGGGGAACCATAATATAAGAAGCCGTAGCATGAGCTACGGCTCAACCCCGTATTCGCAGTGTTATTTTTTCGTTTTTATACAAAGAATACCCCTAAAAAGTACGAGGATACCACTAACAATAAAAATAGGCTAGTATAACAGTGTAAATCAAATTTTTTAACAAGCCCAAACAGAATTGTTAATAGCCTATTAAGCTAGCCCATTAGCTCAAGACCCAAAATAATAATAAATCAGGCCCATTTATATGTTGATTATGGGGGCGACAATGGGTCTGTTTTATACGCAATCGAATGGGCCCAGAATTTTTGAACAATGTCATGGGTTGTGCAGTCGAAAATGATTTTTTTTCATATAGTAAAAGTGGACGATGTGATGGACCGATTTCAAGCTATGAAAAAAAGAGGACAAATCTATTAGTTATTTGTTTTACTTTATTTATTTATTTATTTATTGTCGTTTTTTTAATATTGTATGATTGCACGGTAAAAAAATTTCTTGAGATACCCCTGATTTAATAGGCTGGTTCCGCCACTAGATAAAAATTAAACACCTCGCAACAGTATATTCAGAATGTTGTGAAACACGTAAGCTTTGATAACATGTATGTTTGTGTTTTAATCACTTGTACATTAATATTCACATGTCGATTTTAAGTAAAACTAGGATGGTGCCAGATGCCGCGTGTTGCGGCGGCAATCTCTAGGTTGTTTATAGTTGACGGAATTATGGTTGTTTACGGTCTTAATGCATTTACGATCTTAATGCATACACTATATACAGTTATATGATTTTAAGTGAGAGAATTATAAAGCTACATACTAGGGTTATATTAAATTCATTAAACGGTGTTAAAGTTGTTACAAAAGGCCGTCTCTGTGTCATATTTTCCCCATAGGAGGTACTACCTAACAGCTAGAAACTGGGGTTATACTACACACGTTAGTCGACATCGAAGTTTTTACAAAAGGCAATCTTCTTGTCTTGTTTTCCCCATAGAAGGCAGGTCTTGTATTACTGTACTTTAGGACTTGTATTTTTGTACGTTAGAAAAAGCCATTTTTTAGTCTTCGGTTTTCCAAAAGGTTGTTCCAAAAGTTTGCTGTTCTTTTACATGTCTTGGTTATGCTGGGTGCTTTGCCTTCCTATCAGAGTCTATTAATGAAATGATACCATTTTGGTTAGTAAGTAGTTGAAACATAATAATTGAAAATCCAAAAAATAAAAAACAGACCCCATATTGTAAATGCAGACTGAAATCCTTGAAAATCTTATTTACAAACTTTGGGTCCAAATTAAGATTGAAGGGGCCAGTAAAAAAGCATACAAAAGTAAATCATCAAATATAACATTCGATTTGAATTTTTATGTTTGACAGAACGGTATTATGTATAGTTTTTGCTGTTTATAGCCCAACCAGTGGGCTACCAGTTTTTTTGAATTTAAATTTATTTTTAGGGCATTTACCAAACGTATAGTTCGACTGAACGATATTATGTATAGTATTTGTTGACGTGGTGATAGCAATTTACCTGACAATTGTGGTAAAGCTCTTTTGGTTGCTGGCTTCTTGGGGTCTGGTGTTGCTGGTTGGATTGTTCTTGGATTTTCTACTTTGTTCACGGCAATGCTATTATCATTTTTCACAGTGATGTGTAGTAGCTTTGGTTCCCCCTTTGTTGAAGTTATTTTGTCTGGCAACACCTTTGGGTTTCTGTTTCCCAGATTCATTACCATGTCACGACAACTTAGCTTGACAATGTCATTAAGGGCTTCGTTGCAGAAGACTGCCTCTGTGGAGTCTGTGTTGTCTGTTATTTTTGCGTTGAGGCAATACCTATAGACGTAGGGCAACATGCGAGTATTAGCCTTTTCATCTGTATGACATACTACGTGTTATGTGTGAGACTTACATGAAAATCGGTTCTTCTTCTTCTTCTATTTCATCGTCCAAGCAAACGAATCGGTCTTTTTCCGGATGTGCTCTTTTTCCACATTTGGGACATTTCACATAAAACCAGGTGCGTAACTCGTCGATATCTGTTATTCTTGCAATGCATGTGTAGCGTCCTTGTTGCTGCATTATGATTAAGAGGTATTAAAAGCAAGGTTGGAGTAAAACAATCAGTTCAGCATAAAACTATTTCCTCATTCTATATAAACTTAAAGGACATAATTCATAAATAATGTATATGAGGAAAAAAATTAATCAACCGACGAAGAGACCCTAGTACGCTTACGTGATGATGACATCTTAAAATACAACTAAAAATATCATAACAGTAACACGACAATAGTATCAACCTCTAACATGTATGCATAACCAGACGAATGACCAGAATAATAAGTAGTAAACACGATAATAGTATTAGCGTCTAACATGTATGCATATCTAGACGGAAAGTTAAAAAAATTTAGTAAACCGCAAAAGAAATAAACAAAACTTCAATAAGGCATAAAACATAATTTGTTAACACCTACCTTAAAAGTACAGTAGCGAACTTTAGAGAATGTTCAAACGATCCCAACCTCCTAAAAAAAAGAAAAGGTTAAAAAGTTGTCCATAGAATGCCAAGCTCTACACATTGACAATTTCAATAGCATGCATTTATACATACATGAACATATGATTCTAAATTTCACTTATTTAAAAGCATAGGATATATAACGTACAAAATCCATTGTTGAAGTACTTAATCTGGATGAAGTCAGAATCAGAAATACCTAGAAATAGAGAAAATAACATATTAGTAATGCGAACAGATGTCTTGTAAGTTCAGTTGTTAAAAGCTAAACTGTATTTGAATACTTCATACAAATTAAGCCTTCATGAACACTGTACATAACATAAAACACTAAACAATCTTCTAATGTAGGGATTCAACCAAAAACTTAAATCTTTAACTAACCCCAGAGCCTAACCAGTCCCAAAAGAAACCCACATTCATTACACTGATATACATGAACACTTACATTACAATTAACAACCCACATTCATTACACTGATGAACCCAACGAATGATAAACCTGACCCTCAACTTTGAACACGTATGGCCCAGACCCAGTATTAACAGATTCATCTACTTTGCCACCGAAAGAAGTCATTGAGAACATAGAGTTATAAGCAGGTATATTTGCTAGAAAGTTGCGAAGATAAAAAAAGCGTATACTTGATATACTGTAAATATACAAATTATTATCAGAATTTTGAGTGCTACAAAATTAATAACGCACCTGTCAACCCTTCATATTGAGTGGTTCCTTATGATAGTACCCGAAGTCCCAATTAGTCCCAACTTTCAAAATCTGATTCAAATCACCGCAAAGATGTCCTCATTTTTCTTAACTGTGTTCGAAAGCGAGTCGCGTCAAATATAATGCGTGTTCATTCGACGAAGACGTAATTTTTTTTTTTGGAGAAAGAGTCAAGTCAAATATACACTATAACTGCAAGTTATTATAACTTCCGACGCCACCGTAACGCGCGGCAGGTCAAGATCCTAGTATAGCAACAAATTAAAAATGGGCCTATATATCAATACTTTACGAATGGAAATTTATCATTAATATAAGAAATATAACATTGTAAATATATTACACCAAATTTAAGTTGTTATCAATCACCAGGCTCTTTAACATAATCAAGCAAACATCCTCAACATCAACATCTATGTAATTCCAGAAACATCACATCTTCAAACATGACCAAAAAAAAAAAAAAACTAAATTGCCGCAAAATCGCATAAATACATGAACAAATACACATCGCAATTCAAAATTTTATCCAGATCTGAACACATAAACACACAATATGATCGACTAACTTCGTCTATTATAAAAAAAGAAAATAAAAACACGATTAATCAATAATACCTACAGATACACGTCGTATGTATGTATATTCTGTAAAGAATATATGCAATTAACGAAGATTTAAAGAGATACCGGTGAAGAATGTGTTGAAATAGGGGTGAAATTAGGGTTTTTGTGTTTGTGCGTGAAAAAAAAAAAATTAAATCGGAGACTTTTGAGAGAAATTTTGGGGGGACAAAAGAGAAGAAATTAATACTAACCTAATGACAGAGAAGTAGAAAGATTACCTTGCAAAGCTTCACACGTCCAGTGAGAGGAGTAGAAAGATCTGGATAAAAGGAGTGGAAGAAAATGATATAAGAAAAAGGTAAATTAAACCTAATGACATAGAAGTAGAAAGATCACTTTGTAAAAAGCTTCACATGTCCAGAGTTGTAGAAAAATCTAAAAGAAGGAGTGGAAGAAAATGATATAAGAAAAAGGTAAAGAGAAATGGTAGGTGGCTTTAATATTACATAAATTTTATATCGATATAAATTTTATATCGAGACGTAGATTAAAATACATACGTTGCAACGTTTTCTTAAATTCATCCATGTTATGAATCATTGCAACAGTGGATGACAACTAGATGCACAGTAAAAGCGCACAGTAAAAGAAATAATTCATTCGAATTATTGACACAGTAACTTCAATAATTCGTTCGAATTATTGACGCACAGTACAACATAGTTTCTTTCTTCTGTCTATATAAACTCATGTAATATTATAGTTTTGGGGTACCAAGAAATATATATAAGAAATCCTCTGAAAATCCTCTCTACTTATCTTCTATATTATTCAGCTTTTAGGCTAGTTCTATAACACGTTATCAGCACCTGCGCTGTCAACCAAGCAAATCAACAAAAGCAAAGGAGCTATTACCACACTCAATGTAAGAATTTAATATATTTAAATATATACATATATATAGGTTGAAAGCCTAAGGGTGCACCAGTGAGTTGTAAAACCATACACCTTTAGGATGATCTTTTAGATCCCGTTTCTCCTTTATATATATGTATACTTATAATATAGTTCTGTGATAAATTAAAATTAGTACAGGGACCTATTGCTCTGGAGATATAATAATTATGGGACTACTAACATTTATTTATGTACCTAACTTTTTTGTTTATGCATCTAATATTTATTTATACAATATAATATTTACTAGCTACAGTGAACTGTTTCAAAACGTATCATGGAAGCCTTAACCAAACGTATGGTGTAAGCTTAAATTTTCTTATCTATATAAGAAACTCACTACTCGAGCTAATCTACACATAAGCTACAACTTCTGATATAATTCAACACATACCCAAAATAACCCGTACCCAAACTTTTCTTAGTTTCAACAAAACCATATATTCAAATGGCAAATCTTCCAGTAGCATATGCTGAATCTTCAAATGCAGCAAACATTCATTGATTCCTTCGGTTTACTGATTTACCCAATCGTGAGAGGTATCAAAAACTCAAGAATCTTGAAGTTTTTTCTATTAGCAGTATTGATTGGTATCAAATGGAAATGTTTGATCCAAGTGGTTTACTGGCGAGATTACTACCACGTAATACGCCCTGGCGTCGTTTCTTCGACATCCTAGAACCTTCATACGATGAACTTGTATATGAGTTCTTGTCCACTTTCTATTTCAAATATGATAAAAGTCTTACCGATTAATCTATTCATTTTCGACATTGTGGACAATCTCATAATATGTCATTAACAGAATTCGCATTTCATCTGGGCATATATACAGATGAAGAAGTTAAACAACCTATTTTTACAGAGGCATCAACCTCTTATTCCTCTAAGGAAATGAGAGAATATTGGCTAGGCCATTCATCGAAAGAGTGGCGTAACAATAATAATTCTATGAAATTCACAGACCCTCGTTATCAATATATGCACCGTGTTTTAGCCAACACTATCACGGGGCGCAAGAATAATCAACATAGGGTTAGTGCTGCCGACCTTTTCCATCTGCATAGTATTTTTGAGCAAGTTCCTTGTAATATTGCCCACGAGCTTGCTACATATCTTTTAAATCAACAAACAAATCCTCTGAGAAGTCTCATGGGAGGGTCTTACATTACAAAAATAGCAAAATCATTAGGTATCTTAAGTAATCAGATTATCCAAGGATTATCCCCACCAAAGGCATCTGGGATTGTAAATTTTAACACTGTTAGGCTAATCCCTGTTCATAATTATACACTAAATCAACCATTCCATTCGGAGGAAGCTCAGGTTATCTTAGAAAGTACCTCAACACAAAATTTGCAACAATCATTGTTGCAGCTTCCTCAACCGTCTTTTTATCGATTTGATCTGCAACCACAGCTGCCACCCGTACAAGAACATATTACAACGAACCTATCTCAACCACTAGCACCGAACATCTTATAAAACATCTCACCCTTAGTTTTCGAGGAAGATTCAACGATGCAACAAACTTTGTTTGATGAAAACATGATATTCCAAGAGCAGTTAGCATCAGAATCATTTTTGCAATCACCATTACCGCAACAGTTTTTCCAATCACTATTAAACGAAGTAGAACAACCACTGCCACCAATTAATATAACAGAACCATGTACGGTACCTCAAATGAATCTACCTTCAGATTCAATAGGAATCGAAGTGGCTAGGTTAAACGGTCAGATTCGAAATTTGTCTAAACAAATAAAACGGCTGACAGAAAGAAATAAATGGTTGGAAGACATGCTAAAACAAATAGCTAATAGTATGCAACTAACTCTACCACCTTCACCACCTTATGATTCTGAGTCTGAATTTGATTCATTATATGATTAATTTCAAATGTAAGTTCGTTCACATCATAATAGACTATCAAATTATTATGATTAAATTGTTTAATACATACATTCTATTTTGTGTTTTTACCTACAAGTAATACATATATGATCATAAATAAGAAGTTTATGAATCATAATCAGTTGGCATGACCGGTTAGACCACACCGAGTAAAATGATAATGTGAAATGTATTGAAGAACTAACAGATCCTTCCAGAAAATTATAAAATGTAATTTTTGTTCTCAAGAAAAGTTAATCAATGAAAGTAGGGTGTGAATCCCTAAGTATTCTGGAATAAGCAAAGGATATACATATCAAACATGATACCATTTAGTGTTTTAAAAATCGATGCATCGTCTAAATGGTTATCAAATCCACAACCTGAAGTTTTTGTGATTAAGGCTTAGCTAATGTGATAGCAAGCATATTATTCCAGATTGATATAATGATTTTGATAATAAATCAATTTCACATGATGATCATTGCAATACACGTAAAACTTCATGTAGTTTATACATGATTTATTGAGACAATCATTGGATGTGTTTGCTAAGTGTATGATCATGAGAGCAAAAGTTCATGTATCAATTCATATAACGCCAATATATTGTAATATTTTCTGCCCATTATAATTGGGTTTTGGTCAGAAACCAAATATGTCCATTCTAAGATTTTGATTGTGCGATATATATTGAAATTGATCCACCACAACGCACAAATATGGGACCTTAAAAGGTGATTGGGAAAATAACATTTAACGAAAGAGTTATTTATGGTTCAGTTTATTAATATCCATCTAAATGGACTGACATTCCCAACATTAGGGGAAGATAAAAGCAGTTGAAAAAGAAATAAGTTGAAATAAATTATCATTGATCCTTAAAACTGAAAATATGAACTACGGGTTCAAAAGAACAACTCATTTGGAAAATAAATCTATTACCAGACATATTTACTTACCAAAATAAAGTGACAAGCTAAGTCATATATATCAACTGCTAATGCTCTAATTATTATAATTTGTGTCCCTAAAGGACAACCATACACTAGTATTAAATCTATGGCATGCCTAAAGCGTGATAGACTAATTGATTCCATGAATAAAAATCCTCGAAATTTGGAGCAATTAATAAAGATGGTCAAGTCGAGGTTTAGTATAAAATTCTCTTAAAGAAGACAATATTGACATGATGTTTCTAGAAGAACCTCAGGTACCTGAAAGAAAAAAAAAATCAATGTATCATGTCTAAAAGAAATGGAATCAAAATAAAATTAGCACCATTACACTTTTATATAACATAGCACTAGAAATAATGAAACAATGAGGATCAAGATTTTTGAATCTACTCATGAATAAATTCATGTTATTAATTAACCAATTTTGGAAAAAGTGAATAAATCAAAGTTAAAATTCTCTCATGAAATGAAAAGCTTTCAGACCAACCGTTCTTAAGGAAAAGATTTTCTTACATAAATCAAATTGAGTAATACAAAGAAAATTTGGTGGCACAAGAATGTTGCAAAACCATTGATTGATTATGAGGAGACACATTATCCAGTGGTGGATATAATAACTTTCCTATATCTGATTCGTCTGGTAATATATTAAGAGAAAATTGACATGCAGCTTATGAATATTTATATATCATGTGGTACTACAAAATACATAAAAAATTCATGAAGAATTTAAATTATCAAAGTCATGTAAGGCGAGATCTCAAGAACATTATAAGATATGAATATGCTTAAATTATTATAAATGCTGAAAAGAAATGGAACTCTCGATGAGTTTCCTAAGGCTGTTGAGTACATGAAAAAATTAATGAAATTCGATGGTTATGATAGCTATTGATTAATGTATAAGCATGGTAAACTATGGATTGTATGAATGAAGTAAGTATTCAAGGCATCTTTTGCATATGATATAGAGAACAATGAGGAAATCTACATGATAGAATGAATGTACATTCATAGTTGGTAAAATCGAAAAGATGTATTTCAATGAATGTAAATGCATGAAGCAATAATTTCAAAACCTGTAAATACATCTTCTTAAAGTAGTAAAGATTGTATGGACTATAAGATGAATATGGTATAACGAATTTTTTTAATGAAGTTAGAAAAGATAAATGCATACGGTATAGTTGGACTATATATTTTTCTTTGGAAAACCGTATGAGGTTTTGTAACTATTAAAACATATTAACAAATCAAATATGAAATACAAATTTATGCCTTGATATACAAACTAGCATTTGCATCATTATCCATAAATTATTACACATATAGAGAATGATGGATTATATTGATATATTTTGCTAGTTATACGTTACCATCTGTATCATATTACTCATGTACAAAGAAGAGATAATATAATCGGATGTAATAAATTAACATCTAAGGTATGAAAGATAAAAAATTTTATATTACTAACCTACCAAAACAAGTTTTATTAGCTTTGTAAATGCAGGGAATGTAACAACATATAGTTGTGGATCATGTGGTATTTGTTTACATAAAGCACCGGGAATCTCATATAAAGACCATATAACATTGATCAACACAAAGGACTATACACATCAAGGAATGAAGTGGCAAAATATTAACTAAAAGATCTACGCAGAAGGCTTAAACGATACATAATGAAATCAGGGGGAGTATTACAAGTTGCACTCTTATATACCACCAAGATTTTTTGAATATACTCAAGACTTTATTAAAGACAATCAAGTCGAGATGATATATGTCCAATCAAGCAATAATTCAACCGATCTTTTCACAAAAAGCACTACCTACATCAATTTTCAGGAAACACGTTCATGACACTGGCATGCGTCACGTGCGGAGAATGTGATGCCTTACAAATTGCAACTTGAGGGGGAGCTATAGACTGCACTCTTTTTCCCTTAGCTAAGGTTTTTTTCCCACTGGGTTTTTCTTTAGCAAGGTTTTTAACGAGGCAGTACTTAATTACCCCAAAGTTTGCAAAGTGTCATCCAAGGGGGAGTGTTATGAATCATTGCAATAGTGGATGACAACTAGATGCACAGTAAAAGCGCACAGTAAAGGAAATAATTCATTCGAATTATTGACACAGTAACTTCAATAATTCGTTCGAATTGTTGACGCACAGTACAACATAGTTTCTTTCTTCTGTCTATATAAACTCATGTAATATTATAGTTTTGGGGTACCAAGAAATATATATAAGAAATCCTCTGAAAATCCTCTCTACTTATCTTCTATATTATCCAGCTTTTAGGCTAGTTTTATAACAATTCACACATATTTAAAATCTAACAAATAAATTATTTATAGTTGTCGAGGATTTTGTATGAGTTAGATATCTTTCTAAATCATGTTGACCCATTTAAGATGTCTAAACTGGGTTAGACAATCACAACCCCTAAGCTATTCTTCATGTTTTGTTTATGCTCTTATAACCCCACCAATTTAGTTTACTAAGTCCACATGCTTTGTATGTATAGTTAATAGTTTGTTGTCGCGCCGTTTATAAATCTAAGAATGGTTAAGTGCTGAACCAGAAAGAGGTCTGAACCATTAAGTGCTGAATCAGTAAGAGGTCTGAACCATTAAGAGGCAGTATAATGCTTAACCCTTCAGAGGTAAATGTCTGATCAATTCAGATTAGAGGTCTTAACCATTCAGACTCTGTATAATACTTAACCATTTAGAGGCAAATGTCTGAACCATTCAGACATCTGCTCATGAAACAAACAGTCTGAACCATTAAGTGCTGAACCAGTAAAAGGTCTGAATCATTAAGAGTCTCATTAAAAGGTAAACAAACAACTCCTAAGTTCTATATTATATAAAACAAGTGATTCGCCATGAAACAGTAAGCACAAAGTTATGTATCTTGAAAAGTTATTATGCATCTTGAAAAGTAATTTGCCATGAAAAATAAAGACATCTTAATCGTTGAATAAAGGTTCCTCTCTGCCATTGACTTCCAAACTTAATTAACACGACTATGGGAATGTATATCTTTCTATACTAATAAATGAAAATCTTTTATGGATATGTGTCACTTTCTAGTGTTTTCTCATCTTATTTTCTAATTTATCTCTTATATTAAATACTAATAATAGTTTTAAACAAAAAATAGATAAGAATAAATATTTTTTTCCTGTAAATAATTTTAAACAAAAATTTAAATAAGGATAAAAGTTTGTTTTTTATATAATCATAAACTTATATCCCGAGTATTATGAGTAGTTATATATATTTTGAAGTTTGGTGATTGTAATTATGGTAAAGTAGGAATCATAGTTTCTCATTTGATATATACTCAATAATTGTATTATTGTTTTTTTCTTCACTAGAATAAATAATTATTTTAGGTCCGGAGCATATGTTTCTATCAAATTATACGTGTGTTTAGATGGATCGCTATAATGGTTTGAACTCACCATTATAGTCGTACAATTTTTTCAAATGTCAAATCTAGACAACTTAGTTTCACCTTTGTAATGTTAGGCTTACTGTTATAATTGGTTTAAACTTATCATTTATCGCACATTGCATCAACATTTAGAAAGAATATTATTTTTAAATATAACAATTCTATACTCTATTCAAAGAGAATTTAATTCTTGATTTTACTGTATAATTCATAAAAAATGATGAAATATATAAAACGTGGGGATCGATCTTCACCTTTTTATACCGTAAACTGGCTTGAATATAAATTTGAGACAAGCGTTTTATGAATGAAATAAACAAATAAGCATTAAGGTGCATAAAACTAACTAAATAAAACCGGATTCAATCCTATGTAACAAATGTTTTTTTACCTAATAATAAATAAAAAAAAACAAATTCAAATGTTATAATAAGTAAATAGTAAATCAAAGTTCATTTTTAAAAGATAAATTTTGATGACTGTATATGTTAACATATTGACATTATATTTTTATTCAACACGTGCAATACACGAGTTTTTTTTTAAGATACGTCTTTTTATTATTTATTATTCAAAATTACATTTATGCATCCCGTGTAATACACGGGGTTCAAAACTAGTATTATATATATTTTCAGTACCACTGTTGAGAAAGCATAAAACCACACTTCATAGATAATATAAACAATATATATCATGTGGCATACTAATACTATTACTCATCTTCTTCTTATAATTCCCTTAGCCTACCCCAATGCGTATGTTGGGGGATGCATTTAATGAGCTGGCATGCTGCACTTGGGAAGAATGAAATGGAGTGAAAGATAAAGTGAAGGGCTTGTATGTGAGGAAGTGCAACCAAGTGCAGAAAGAGGGTTGGCCCATTCATTAAAAAACTAATTTACAGCTAAAAAAAGGAGAGAGAGTGCATGGAGAAGGATGGGTTGAAGTTAAAAAGAGGAGAGAGAGTGCATGTGAGAAGGATGGGTAAAAAGCTGATGTGGCAGTGATGACTAGGATGCATGTAGTAAATGCAGGCCGTTGCATTGGATCCAGTCTTATTCGTGTTATCACAAACCACCACGACTGCTAATGATGTCAACAATTCATTAGAGGCAAAAGCTTTGGTTGCTTGGTGGCCATATTCACATGATCACTATAATTGGGAAGGAATAACTTGCCATAAAGTAGGAAGTGTCATTCAGATAGTGTTGGTGCAGTCTTTGTGTCTGTCGCTTGTTCTTATTACGCTTGTAATGAAATGTAATGTATGGTCTTTTGGTTTATCGAGTCTGTATGTTTTGGTCAAGTCGACCAAGTCAAGATATCCTTCTATCTTGACTTGGTACGACATTCACATAGTTTTGGTTTGTAATGCAATCCATGTATGCAAGTCTGCAAATGTTTGACTATTGTTTAACTGTTTCTGCATAACTGTCTGTCTTTAGTTTGTTGTTTGCAGCCTCCCACGAAGAACCCATTCTTCGTGGGATAGGATTGTAACAATCCTAAATAAACCGACACCCTCGAATATTTTTCCGACACCCCAATATATTTTAAAATATCCCAATATGTCCCAAAATACACCCCATACGCGAAAACGAGCCCCAAATACATTAAATATTATTAAAATAATTAAAAATTTGATTTTTGGTTTTTAGGCGGGCCGCGTAAAGGACCTTTAACCATTACGCGGGCCGCGACAACTTAAAAACCTGGCGCAGCCTGGTGCGGCCACGTGGCCCAACACCCGGCAGGTCTAGTCGCTGACCCAGCTAAGCTACAACGTTGACCAGGTCTAACGCGGGCCGCGTAGACCCTTGTCTACATTTACGCAGGCCGCGTAAAAGTTGAAGTCAGGCACTATATATAGAAGCCATCGGGTTTCAGCAGAAATCGTTCAAATCTTTCTTTCTAAACGTGAATCTCTAATAATAGGCATTATACTCGAGTCTAATACCCCCCTAAATAACGAAGTTCTGCTCCGTTGTAAGTATCATAACCCCTGGATACGTATTAGATACGCTGCCCGATTGATCTAGGGTTCCGTAACGGCTGTCGTGGTTTTGCCCGACGTAGTCGTTGGAATGCCGTCTCTGGGAAGGTATTACTAATGTTAAAATTGTTTATTATAATAACGTGTGTGCATTTGTGTAAATTATAGATTTTCACCAGGAAACCCTTACGGAAAATCTAAGACAACAATGTGAGTTGATCCACTTTTTGTAAACCTATTTTGTGAACTGTTTATACAAAACCTTAAATATTTTTCCATGCGAATGACAGTTATTGAGTATTTGTAAGTATACAATTATCATGAGTATGTTGGGGTTTTGTATACAAAATTTGTTACCACCTGGTCAAGGAGTAACATTTCCACAAGTCGGGTTTGACAGTACCATGGATGTTAATTGTTATATCTTGGAAACAAATGTAATTGCGGGATCGCCCTCAATACTGTACACTGTGAAATGGTTTTTATTTAAACTTGATTAAACTGGGATTCACTCACCAGTATTTCCCACTGACAAATGTTTTTAAAACGCGTTTCAGGTAACAAACTGTGAAAGCCAAATAGAAGCCAGCTAGACAGCACTGAAGGCTTGGAAACGTGGCAATAAAGTTACCTAAATTAAAATAGATGTTTTTATTAAATAAAATAGGATTTATTCCTACGAAAGCGTGTGTACTATGAACTTGGGTTTTATCCCATGTGATTAATGTTATAAAAATGTGGTATTTTACTCTGATCAAATATTTTCTAACTACGGTCCTGATGAAAATTTTCGCTGCCAAATTAGACAATCACGCGATACCACCGAAACTGGCTCGCGGCCGCCCGTTCCCGGGGATCAGGGATCGGGGGTTGCGACAGAAGGTGGTATCAGAGCTAAGCCACTGATTCAACCACAGAAGTGTTCTGCTGACATCAAAATTCAATTTGTTAGGAAATAAATTACGAGAATACGTGCATAGTTGTAATTTATTTTTATGTGTTATTTGACTATTTGTTAGTTTACAGTATGAGCGACCAAGGACCATCTGACTCGTATCATCAATTGTCTGGTTCGCCTAGAAGCGAAGGCACATCCTCTTCTCAGCCTGCCCTCTCAGGGTACTCTGCTGATACGGAAGAAGGAATCTTTGCATTTAAGGCTCAGTCCGAGGAGCCGTTTCCTTAGAAAAAGAGGGGATGGTTCAGTCGAGGGGCACACGAGCGTAGAAAGCATATGAAAAAGTTACAAGAACAGAGAATACTAGCAGCAGCCAAGAGAGAAACTAATGCCTATGCCCAGGATATGATAAATAGGGGTATAGCCAACATCCACATCCTAGCCACCACTGCAGCTGACCCTAGACTAGAACAAATGATAGCACCCCAACCACAACTACCAATCCCTGACGAACCCATGGAGATAGAAAATCCCGAAAATCAAGTAGAGATGCATGACTTCAATCCGGAAGAAATACCTAGGATACCAGCACCAAACCCCCTAGACCCAAATTACGACCCCTGGTGGAACGACAATAGGGACTATGTGCAACGTTATCCGATACACGAAGACATGCCCATGCCAAACATAGGAGCCTACCCAGGTTTGGACCCTTTAGATCCCTATTACCACGATGAATACATTAGGGAGATTTTAGAAGATCCTTACCTATTCCAGGCACCTGCACCCCATACCAGGAACCCGCACCCCAGATTCCGAACCCAGTCCTAGAACCTGCACCCCCAATGAGTGCAGAAAACGTACAAGAACTTAGGACTTTTGGTGAGGAAATTCTAGAAAGTAGTGAATGAATGCGACAGGTAGGAGAGTGACTCGTCTGGAAGTACGACGAGCGCAATATGGATTTCTGGATGAAACCATATCCGTGAATGTGACGGTGGAGATGGTAATAGTAATAATACTAATATAATAAAATAGTAATAATAATAAAATAAAATAAAATATGTGTGTACGGATGCCTACTATTATTAGTGTAATTTCATTTCAGTCGGTATTGTAATTTTAATTTCAGTACTACTGGTGTGTAATAGATGCATACTATATAGAGTAAAGTTGCAATGATTGACGATTTTGACCAAAATGCGTATCATGTGATTGGCTATATTAAAATATTATTTTGTGATATTAATACGTGGTAAATGTTTAAAATTCAGATGGCCGACGAAGGAAATCAAGATAATCTGAATAACGATAACCAGAGTAACATAAACTTGGTTAATGAGAATCCAAGCATCAATAACAATGGAAACCAAATGGATAATAGTGCCGTTCAACACATAGTGGCACAAGGAATTATAGATGCAATGCCATTTATTATTCAAACGGTCCAAGAAGCGAATAATAAAAGTAAGCATAGCAGTAAGCGACCAATTGAATCAGAACACAACGTGAACAATGGACCCGTACTTCAAGCGCCCATTCCCAAAAGAAGAAGAACCATGCCTTATGGTTGTTCTTACAAAGAATTATGGTCCTGCAAACCAATAGAATTCTCGGGCAATGAAGGACCCATTGCAGCCCTACGCTGGATAGAAAAGACTGAGGCTGTTTTAAAAATAAGTAAGTGTGCTGAAGAAGACAAGATAATGTTTGCTTCAAATCTGTTTAAGAACTCATCCTTAGAATGGTGGAACACTATCCTCCAGTCACGAGGAAGTGATAGGATATACAACATGGAATGGGAGGAATTTAAGAATATGGTAGAAAGGAAATTTTACCCTCTCAATGAGAAGGAATAGATAGCAAATTAGTTTCTAAACCTAAGAATGACCGGGGTAGATAGTAAGGGCTATACTACCACATTCTTTGAATATGCTAGAATAGTACCAACCCTTGCATAACCTGAACCGGTATTAATCTCCCGTTACATCTGGGGATTAATTAGAGAGATTAGACATGTAGTCAAGGCAGCTAGACCTCAAACTATAGAAGAAGCTGTAGAACTAGCAAACACCTTGACAGATAAATTAATCCGTACTAGAGAAGAAGAACAGAGGAGAAACCTAACCCAAAGGCTTACCCAAGAATTCCGTTCTGGGAATTACAACCGTAGGAATATAGGTTCTACCTCTACACCTTTCTGCAAGGTCTGCAAGAAAAAGCATTCGGGAAAATGCTCCACTTTTTGCAATTTCTGCAAGATACCAGGACACAAGGAAGAAGATTGCAGGAGGAAATCTAGTAATGGATTATGCTACAACTGTGGAGAAAAAGGCCATATCAAGCCGAATTGTCCGAAATTGGCTCCAGCTGTGAACAACAGGAACACTAAAAATGCTAGAGCATTCGTTCTAACTGTAGATGAAGCCAAGATGATTCCAGACGTAATAGCTGGTACGTTTTTAGTTAATGATGTTTTTGCTAAAGTATTATTTGACTCTGGTGCCAACCAAAGTTTTATTAATACTTCGTTTTGCAAAATTCTAAATCAGTCATTAACTAAACTACCACAAGAATGTCTCGTAGAGACAGCTAATGGAGAAACTGTTAGGATTTCTGAAATATTGTAGGGAGCAAGAGTAGAAATTTTAAATCAGAAGTTTATGGCAAACCTTTATCCCATGAATCTGGCAGGATTTAATGTCGTTTTAGGAATGGATTGGTTAATAACTAACAAAGCCAGTATTTTATGTGATCAAAAGTCAATTCAAGTAAATTCACCAAAAGGTAAAACAATCACAATTAAAGGAAATAAACCCTCTAGATCCATGAAATTCATCTCTGTGATGAAAAATGCAAGCTATATAAGAAAAGGTTCTATAGTATATTTGATTTCCATAATCACTAACACTAAAGTAAAAGAACTAAAAGATATTCCAGTAGTATCTCAGTTTTCAGAGGTATTTCCAGAAGAATTACCAGGACTACCGCCAGATAGAGAAGTTGAATTCAGAATTCACCTGCTACCAGGAACAGCACTGATTGCCAAAGCACCTTACCGTTTGGCACCCACCGAAATGCAGGAACTGAAGAAACAATTAGATGAATTGCTGGAAAAAGGATTTATACAACCAAGCTCATCGCCATGGGGAGCACCAATATTATTCGTTAAAAAGAAGGACGGATCGATGCGTATGTGCATTGACTACCGTGAATTGAACAAGGTCACAATTAAGAATCGGTACCCATTACCGAGAATTGATGATCTGTTCGATCAACTGCAAAGAGCTCGATTTTTTCTAAAATTGATTTAAGGTCAGGATATCATCAATTAAAGGTACAGGAAGAGGATATTCCTAAAACCGCATTCAGAACAAGGTATGGTCATTATGAATTTACTGTCATGCCATTTGGTCTAACCAATGCCCCAGCCGCATTTATGGACATGATGAACCGAATATGTAAGCCATATTTGGATAAATTCACAATTGTTTTTATAGATGATATTCTAATTTACTCTAAGAATAAAGAGGATAATGCAAAGCATTTGCACGCACTTTTAAGTCTATTAAGAAAGGAAAAGCTTTATGCTAAATTTTCAAAGTGCGAATTTTGGTTAGAGCAAGTACAGTTTCTTGGACACTTAGTTAATCATTTAGGAATTCATGTGGATCTCACAAAGATCGAGGCAATTACTAAATGGAAAACCCCCGAATCACCAACCGAGGTTAGAAGTTTCTTAGGATTGGCCGGTTATTATAGAAGATTTATTCAAGATTTCTCTAGAATAGCCATTCCTTTAACTAAGTTAACCTGTAAATCCATTAAGTTTGAATGGGGACCAAAACAAGAAGAAGCATTTAGAATTCTTAAGCAAAGATTAACCCATACACCCATACTAGCGTTACCAGAAGGAACTGAAGACTTTGTAGTCTATTGTGACGCCTCTAAATTAGGTTATGGATGTGTATTAATGCAACGCCAAAAGGTTATAGCTTACGCATCTAGACAACTTAAGAACCATGAAGAGAATTATTCAACCCATGATCTAGAATTAGGAGCTATAATTTTTGCCCTTAAGATTTGGAGACATTACCTTTATGGTAGTAAGTTTACCATATTCACTGATCATAAGAGTTTAAGGTATGTTTTCGGGCAAAAAGAGTTGAATATGAGACAAAGACGCTGGATGGAGATGCTTAGTGATTATGATTGTGATATCCAGTATCATGAAGGAAAGGCAAATGTAGTGGCAGATGCTTTAAACCGAAAGTATCATGAAAAGCCAAAAAGGGTACGTTCTCTTAAATTAAATCTACAAGTAGATTTAAATGATCAAATTAGAAAATCACAAGAATCAGTAATCAAGGAGGATACTAAAAAACTAAAAGGTATGATTAAGGAATTAGAACAAGGAACAGATGGAATTTGGAGATTCATTGAAAAGAGAATGTGGATACCTAAATTAGGAAACTTACGTCATCGTATATTAGAAGAAGCCCATAAGTCTAAGTATACGATGCATCCTGGAAGTGATAAAATGTATCAAGATTTAAAAAAAAATTCTGGTGGATAGGAATGAAAAAGGACATAGCAGCCTATGTTTCTAAATGTATAACCTGTTCACAAGTAAAAGCTGAACACCAGAAACCCTCAGGTTTGTTGCAACAATTAGAAATGCCAATGTGGAAATGGGAATTGATAACAATGGATTTTATTACCAAATTACCTAAAACAAGGAAAGGAAATGATACAATCTGGGTGATTGTAGATAGGCTAACCAAGTCAGCTCATTTCCTACCAATGAAAGAAACTTTCAGTATGGAACAGCTAGCTAAATTATATGTAAATGAAATAGTTTCGTTACATGGAATACCTTTATCAGTTGTTTCTGATAGGGATAGCCGCTTTACCTCTCATTTTTGGTCAAGTTTCCAAAAGGCAATGGGAACCAAGTTGAATCTAAGCATAGCTTATCATCCTCAAACGTACGGACAAAGCGAAAGGACAATTCAGACAATGGAAGACATGCTTAGAGCTTGTGTAATTGATTTTGGAGGTAATTGGGACGATCACTTACCTTTAATAGAATTTTCTTATGATAATAGTTATCACACAAGTATCAACGCTGCACCATTCGAAGCACTTTATGGACGAAAGTGCCGAACCCCAGTCTGTTGGGCAGAAATTGGGGGAAAGCAACTATCTGGACCTGAAATAGTACAAGAAACAACCGACAAGATCATTCAAGTCAAGGAACGACTGAAAGCAGCACGAGATTGACAAAAGAGCTATGCTAATAACCGACGCAAACCATTGGAATTTCAAGTAGAAGACAAAGTATTATTGAAGGTCTCTCCTTGGAAAGGAGTAGTAAGATTCATCAAAAGAGGAAAGCTAAGTCCCAAGTATGTTGGACCTTTTAAAATTATTAGAAGAATAGGACCTGTAGCCTATCAGCTACAACTGCCAGAGGAAATGGCAGGAATACATGATGTATTTCATGTATCAAATCTCAAGAAATGCTTAGCCGATGAATCACTGATGGTACCTCTTAAGGATATAGAGGTAAATGAACAACTCAAGTTTGTAGAAAGGCCTCTACAAATTGAAGACAGGAAAGTCAAGAATCTCAAGCATAAGAGACTAGTTCTGGTCAAAGTGAAGTGGGACTCCAAAAGAGGACCCGAGTACACATGGGAACTTAAATCTGAAATGCAAAGAAAATATCCACACTTATTCCAGTAGATCTCGAGGACGAGCTCTAAAACAAGGTGGGGAGGATGTAACAATCCTAAATAAACCGACACCCTCGAATATTTTTCCGACACCCCAATATATTTTAAAATATCCTAATATGTCCCAAAATACACCCCATACACGAAAACGGGCCCCAAATACATTAAATATTATTAAAATAATTAAAAATCTGATTTTTGGTTTTTAGGCGGGCCGCGTAAAGGACCTTTAACCATTACGCGGGTTGCGTTAACTTAAAAACCTGGCGCAGCCCGGTGTGGCCACGTGGCCCAACACCCGGCAGGTCTAGTCGCTGACCCAGCTAAGCTGCAACGTTGACCAGGTCTAACGCGGGCCGCGTAGACCCTTGTCTACATTTACGCGGGCCGCGTAAAAGTTGAAGTCAGGCACTATATATAGAAGCCATCGGGTTTCAGCAGAAATCGTTCAAATCTTTCTTTCTAAACGTGAATCTCTAATAATAGGCATTATACTCGAGTCTAATACCCCCTAAATAGCGAAGTTCTGCTCCGTTGTAAGTATCATAACCCCTGGATACGTATTAGATACGCTGCCCGATTGATCTAGGGTTCCGTAACGGCTGTCGTGGTTCTGCCCGACGTAGTCGTTGGAATGCCATCTCGGGGAAGGTATTACTAATGTTAAAATGGGTTATTATACTAACGCGTGTGCATTTGTGTAAGTTATAGATTTTCACTAGGAAACCCTTACGGAAAATCTAAGACAGCAATGTGAGTTGATCCACTTTTTGTAAACCTATTTTGTGAACTGTTTATACAAAACCTTAAATATTTTTCCATGCGAATGACAGTTATTGAGTATTTGTAAGTATACAATTATCATGAGTATGTTGGGGTTTTGTATACAAAATTTGTTACCACCTGGTCAAGGAGTAACATTTCCACAAGTCGGGTTTGACAGTACCATGGATGTTAATTGTTATATCTTGGAAACAAATGTAATTGCGGGATCGCCCTCAATACTGTACACTGTGAAATGGTTTTTATTTAAACTTGATTAAACTGGGATTCACTCACCAGTATTTCCCACTGACAAATGTTTTTAAAACGCGTTCAGGTAACAAACTGTGAAAGCCAAATAGAAGCCAGCTGGACAGCACCGAAGGCTTGGAAAAGTGGCAATAAAGTTACCTAAATTAAAATAGATGTTTTTATTAAATAAAATAGGATTTATTCTTATGAAAGCGTGTGTACTATGAACTTGGGTTTTATCCCATGTGATTAATGTTATAAAAATGTGGTATTTTACTCTGATCAAATATTTCCTAACTACGGTCCTGATGAAAATTTCCGCTGCCAAATTAGACAATCACGCGATACCACCGAAACTGGCTCGCGGCCGCCCGTTCCCGAGGATCAGGGATCGAGGGTTGCGACAAGGATCTTCACGAAGAACATTCTTTGTGCATTGTATGGTTCTTCGTAGGGATGTTTCACGAAGAACCTAGTTCTTCGTGGGCTTAGATTCTTCGTGGCCCAGTAACATGATGTTACTGGGCTGGGGTCTATATATAGCAGCATATGTTGTACAGAACAGGTCAGGAGAGCTTTGGTGAGTCTGTAAACACTGTGTCTTTGTGTTTGTAATTGTTCTCTTCCATTTAATCAAGATAGTGAATCTTTAGTTACTTGTGTGCTTTATACTTTGCTTTGGTTGCATTCTTACAAGGATTCCGCACTTCTAAGTGTGTTCTAACAACAAGAAAGTAGGTTTCTTGATCCTCCAAGTGGTATCAGAGCTTTGGCTCTCTTTCTTGTTGAAAACCAAACATAGTGAGTTGTTTGTAATAGAATATTTATATATTCGGAATTGATTGTAAATCTTTATGATAGTATATCTCCTTAACAATAGGAGATTCTGTTTGTACATTATTTATACATGGTGTTCAATGAGAAAAAGGCAAGCACAATATTTCTTATATGGTATCATACACCATCCGATCCTGCCCTACCCTCTGACCGCCGCCGCCGGTTTTCTTTCCCCTCCCCTCCGATTCACCTTCTTCTCTTACCCTCTGCCTCACCGTCCTTCCCTCATGGACACTAAAACTCATCTGGCTCTCACGGTCTCTAACATCAAAACTCACATCCCAATCACGCTTGAAAACAACTTCGCCCACTACACGACCTGGTCCACTATGTTTCAGGTCCAGTGCAGGGTGTTCGAGGTCCTCGACCATCTCAGTCCCCGGCCTGCTGCCGCCGCTTCTTCTTCTACCTATCCAGAAAAAAGGCTGCTGAATCGGAAAAAACCGCTCTTTGGCAGCGCATTGACGCAGTAGTCCTTCAATGGATTTATGCGACCATCTCCCCCGCTCTCCTTCACATCATCTTAACTCCCGGACAAACGGCATACGAAGCCTAGACAACACTGCAGAACCAACTAAATGACAACAAAACCACTCGGGCTGTTTTCCTTGGTCAGGAATTCGCGCATCTCAGCCTCGATGGTTTCTCTTCTATGACCAAGTATTGTCAACGGGCGAAACACCTTGCCGATCAACTAAAAGAAGTTGGTTCACCCATTGATGATAGTATGTTGGTGATCAAGATTTTAATAGGTCTCACGAAACAATATGATATTATCTCCACGGTGTTACAGAATTGCGACTCGCTTCCGGATTTTAATGAGGTGCGCTCGCGTCTTACAATGGAAGAAGATAAAAAGAAGCGTCAAACCGCCCGCACTGCTCAACAGTCCGCAACTGTACTCACTGCCTCCGTCTCATCACCGTCACTAACTTCATCTCAAACATACAATTACTACAGTGCTCCTGATCGTGGGCGTGGTCGATCACGCGGACGTGGTCGTGGTCGTGGCCGCAACTACAACAGCCGCAACTACAATAACCGTGTCCAACAATCCGACACCCCATCTCACCCATACATTGTGTTCCCAAGTAACTGACCGCAAACCAATGGGCCTCGCTACTGAATGGATCCTCTGCTCAATCAGCCCATAACTCACCACCTTGCCCGTACCCATCCAAACCGAACACCACTAATCCGAATTCACAGGGGATACTCGGCCCTCGACCCGATCAAAACAGTTTCGCAACCTACACACCTACGATTATTGAGCAGGCATTGTACACTATGGCATTAAACCAACCAGATCACGGGTTCATGGACACTAGCACAACCTCCCACTCGGCAAATGAACAAGGTATCTACTCTCCGTTTAACTTTAATAAGTGCACTGACAAAAAATATTATTGTTGGTAATGGCATGGCAATTCCGGTTTTGGCACAAGGCAACCAAACTTTACCACCACCCTTTCCACCTTTAAAACTAAACAATGTCCTTTTTGCCCCCAACATCATTAAAAATCTGATTTCGGTACGTCGCCTTACCACCGATAACCTTGTATCCATCAAGTTTGACCCTTTTGGTTTTCTTGTGAAAGACCTCAAAACTCGGGCGCCTATCCTTAGATGCAATAGCACCGACGATCTTTACCCGCTGACACAACCACTCTCCACCATCTCCCAACTTTCCGCATTTGCTGGTGTTACTCAAGATCGCTGGCATCAACGCCTAGGCCACCTTGGCGACAATTTACTGCATTCTTTGAAAGTTTCTTCTCTTATTACTTTTGGAAAACAAAAGAAAACAATAAATTATGTGAACCTTGTGTGTTTGGGAAAAGTGTCAAACTACTATTTTATGATTCTGTTAATTGCACTCGTTTACCTTTTGAAATTGTGCATAGCGACCTATGGACGTCCCCTGTCCTAAGTACGGGAGGCCATCGATATTATGTTCTATTTCTTGATGATTATACTAATTTTTTATGGACATTTCTTCTCACCACAATGTCCCAACTGTTTGCCACATTTGTCAAATACTATAATCACATCACCACCCAATTTGAACGTAAAATTAAATAGTTTTAATGCGATAATGGTAAGGAATATGCCAATAACAATTTTTTTTTTTGTATTTTGCAACGCCCATGGTATGCACTTCCATTTCTCCTGCCCCTACACCTCATCCCAGAATGGTAAAGCGGAACGCAAAATCCGCACCATCAACAACATGCTCCACACTCTCCTAGCCCAAGCCAACCTACCGCCGACTTTTTGGCACAATGCCCTCGAAACCGCCACATACCTTCTAAATATTCTCCCAAGCAAAAACCATGATTTATTGTCACCCACAACTCTATTGCATAATTGCCAACCCGAATATGACCATCTCCATGTCTTCGGGTGTTTGTGCTATCCCATCCTACCCTCCACTACCATAAACAAACTTGCAAACCGGTCCCAACCATGTGTCTTCCTTGGCTACCCGCCAAATCACCGGGGCTACAAACATCTCGATATTCAAACCCACCAAATTTTTACATCACGACATGTACACTTCGAAGAAATAATCTTTCCTTACAAATTTTAATCACCATGAAAACCTCAGTCCTATGACTTCCTTCATTCTCCTCTCCTCCCTATACCACAACCACATATAGCCTCCAACCTATAACAACCCTCCAAAATTTTCTAACACCCTAATATATTTACATTATCCCTATATGTCTTAAAGTGCACCCCTTATGTGAAAACCGAGCCCAAAATACGTTATATCATTAAATATAAAATAAAAACAAAATTTAAAGGACTATCACGGGGCGCGTAGCCCTTGGCTACCTCCTACGCGGGGCGAGACAGCCAGTCGTCAAGACACAGCCCGGTACTGCCACGTGTCACGACATTTGTCGAACCTACCCCATGATCAGGCCAAGCTAAACCCTAGGAGACCTACGTCGCGGGCCGCGTAGCCTTTGGCTACAGCCTTCGCGGGCCGCGAGGGGAGGCGAAGAGTCACTATAAATTAAGGCCTCCAGCCACAGTTTCAACTCGCTCATTTCCCTCGATCTCTCTCAAATTTCTACGTAGTATACTTTATACTCGGGCGAAATATCCCCCTAATTAACAAAGTTCTGCCCCGTTGTAAGTATCATAACCCCGGTTACGTATTAGATACGCTACCTGATTGATCCAGGGTTCCGTAACGGCTGTCGAGGTTCTGCCCGACGTAGTCGTTGGAATGCCGTCTCGGGGAGGGTATTACTAATGTGAATATTGGGTTATTATACTAACACGTGTGCATTTGTGTAAATTATAGATAATCACCAGGAAACCCTAAAGGAAAATCTAAGACAACAATATGAGTAATCTCTCTTTTTGCAAACTGTTTTACAAAACCTCACTTAATTAATAATATATTAAACAGTGATTGAGTATTTGTATTCTGCAATTATCGTCGGTACGTTGGGGTTTTGTATACAAAATTTGTTACTACATTGTGAGTAGTAACATGACCACAAGTCGGGTTGACAGTACCGTGGGTGGTAATTTAGTAGATGGAAACAAATGTAATTGCGCGACCGCCCTCAATACTGTACAATGGTTTTTACTTAACTTGATTAAACTGGGATTCACTCACCAGTATTTCCCACTGACAAAATGTTTTTAAACGCGTTTCAGGTAACAAAATGTGAAAGCCAAATAGAAGCCAGCTGGACAACACCGAAGGCTTGGAAAAGTGGCTATAAAAGTTACCTAAATAAAAGAGATGTTTTATTTGAATGAAATAGGGTTGATCCCTATGAAAAATATGTGCAATGAAAACTTGGAGTTTTCCATGTGTGGAATATTATAAAAGCGTGGTATTTTACTCTGATAAAATATTTCCTAAATACGGTCCTGATGTAAATTCCGCTGCCAAAATGATGAAAAACGTGATACCACCAAGACTGGCCGCGGCCGCTCGTTCCCAAGGTAATTAGGGGACGGGGGTTGTGACAGAAGGTGGTATCAGAGCTAAGCCACTGATTCAGCCACAGAAGTGTTCTGCTGACACCAAGATATTATTCAAAGTGTTAGGAAATAAATTATGGAATTACGTGCATATATGTATTTTATTGTTGTGTGTTATTTGACTATTTGTTAGTTTACAGTATGAGTGACCAAGGACCTTCGGACGTATACCGTCAGTTGTCCAGCTCACCTAGGAGCGAAGGCACCTCTTCACAGCCTGCCCTCTCAGGGTATTCAGCTGACAATGAAGATGGGATATTTGAGTTTAAGGCTCAGTCTGAAGAGCCATTCCCTTCTAAGAAAAGAGGATGGTTCAGTAGAGGAGCACATGAACGTAGGAAAAGAATGAAAAAATTACAATAGCAGCGTGCTTTAGCAGCCATTAAGCGAGAGATATATGCTCACACCCAGGATATGCTCAATAGGAGTCTAGCAAACTTCCATATTTTAGCAACCACAACTACAGACCCTAACCTGGAGCAACTTGTAGCACCTCAGCCTTTACCACTGTTTCCCACCCAGCCAATGGAAATTGAAAACAACCTAGAAAATCAAATCCAGATGCATGGCTTTGACCCAATGGAGATACCTAGGGTACCAGCACCTAATCCCTTAGACCCAGACTACGACCCGTGGTTAGACGATCATAGGGATTACCAGCAACGTTACCCAATACCAGAAAACGAACCAATGCCAAATCTAGCAGCTTACCCAGGTTTGGACCCTCTAGATCCCTACTATGATATGGATCAATACATCAGGGAAATTCTAGAGAATCCTTACCCAGAACCCATACCCCAGTTCCCAAACCCAATTCCAGCACCTACACCTCCTATGAGTGCAGAAAATGTGCAAGAGCTCAGAACCTTCGGAGAAGAGATTTTAGAAAGTAGTGAGAGGATGAGGCAAGTTGGAGAACGACTCGTCTGGAAATATGACGAGCGTAATATGGAGTTCTGGATGAACCCATATCCATGAAAGAGATGGTGAAAATAATAATAATAATAATAATAATAATAATAATAATAATATATAATATATGTGTGTATGTTCGAAAAAAAATAGTTTTATTTTATATAATAGTAATATATTGTAGTATAGACCACCTCGTGGTTAGTGATGCCTAATAGTATTGTAATTTTAAATTCCAGTATCTGTTTGTATTAGATGCATAATATATAAGAAAGAGTAAGTCACAATGTTCGACGCTTTTGATCAATATGTGTGTCATATGATTGGTTATATTAAATACTATCTTGTGATATTAATACGTGGTAAATGTTTAAAATTCAGATGGCTGATCCAGTGAATCAAGAGAATCCGGATAATAACCCGGAAAACCAGAATGACGATAACCTGAATAATGATATGTCCAAACAATGATAACAATGGAAACCAAGTGGATAACAGTGCCATTTAACACATAGTGGCACAAGGAATTATAGATGCGATGCCATTTATTATCCAAACTGTTAGGGATGCTGATAATAAAAGTAAACGTGATAGTAAACGACCAACTGAACCTGAACACAGCGTGAACAATGGACCCTACTTCAAGTGCCCATTCCCAAAAGAAGAAGAACCATGTCTTATGGTTGTTCTTATAAAGAATTATGGTCTTGTAAACCAATGGAATTCTCGGGCAATGAAGGGGCCATTGCAGCTCTACGCTGGATAGAAAAGACTGAAGCAGTCTTAAAAATAAGCAAGTGCACAGAAGAGGATAAGAAAATGTTTGCTTCCAATCTGTTTAAGAATTCAGCCTTAGAATGGTGGAACACTATCCTCTAGTCTAGGGGAAGTGACACGGTTTACAATATGGAATGAGAGGAATTTAAAAATATGGTGGAAAGGAAATTCTGCTCTCCCAATTAAAAAGAACAGATAGCAAATAAGTTTTTAAACCTTAGGATGACTGGAGTGGATAGTAAAGGGTACACTACATATTCTTTGAATATGCTAGAATAGTGCCAACCCTTGCATCACCTGAACCAGTATTAATCTCCCGCTACTTCTGGGGATTAATCAGTGAGATTAGGCATGTAGTCAAGGCAGCTAGACCTCAAACTAAAGAAGAAGCTGTAGACCTAGCAAACACCTTGACAGATGAGTTAGTGCGTACACGAGAAGAAGACCAGAGGAGAAACCTAGCTCAAAGGTTTACCCAGGAATTTCGCTATGGTAATTCCAACCGTGGGAGAAATGTACGTTCTACCTCTGCACCCTACTGCAAATACTGCAAGAGAAAGCATTTAGGAAAACGCTCCACTCACTGTAATTTCTGTAAGCTACCAGGACACAAGGAGGAAGATTGTAGGAAGAAACCTAATAATGGGATGTGCTTCAACTATGGAGAAAAAGGTCACATCAAGCCAAACAGTCCAAAAATAGCTCCAGCCATGAACAACAAAGCTACCAAAAATGCTAGAGCATTTGTTCTGACTGCAGATGAAGCCAAGATGATTCCGGACGTGATAACCGGTACGTTCTTAGATAATGATGTTTTTGCTAAAGTATTATTTGACTCTGGTGCGAACCAAAGTTTTATTAATACTTCATTTTGCAAAATTCTTAATCAACCATTAACTAAACTCCCACAAGAATGTCTAGTAGAGACAACAAATGGGGAAACCGTTAGGATTTCTGAAATCTTGCAGGGAGCAAGAATAGAATTTTTAAATCAAAAGTTTATTGCAAACCTTTACCCAATGAATCTGGCAGGGTTTGATGTTGTACTAGGAATAGATTGGTTAATAGACAATAAAGCCAGTATTCTATGTGATCAAAAGTCAATCTAAGTAAATTCACCAAGAGGTGAAAAGATCACAATTAAAGGAGATAAACCCTCTAGATTTACAAAATTCATCTCTGTGATGAAAACAACAAGTTATGTAAGAAAATGATCATTAGTGTATTTGATTTCCATAATCATTAACACTAAAGAAAAAGAACTAAAAGATATTCCAGTGGTATCTCAGTTTTCAGATGTATTCCCAGAAGAATTACCAGGATTACCGCCAGACAGGGAAGTTGAATTCAGAATCCATCTGCTACCAGGGACAGCACCAATTGCCAAAGCACCTTACCGTTTGACACCCGTAGAAATGCAGGAATTGAAGAACCAACTAGACGAATTGTAGGAAAAAGGATTCATACAGCCAAGTTCATCACCATGGGGAGCACCGATCTTATTCGTTAAGATGAAAGACGGATCGATGCGTATGTGCATTGACTACCGTGAATTGAACAAAGCCACGATTAAGAATCGGTATCCATTACCAAGAATCGATGATCTATTCGATCAATTGCAAGGAGCTCGATTTTTCTCGAAAATCGATTTACGCTCAGGATATCATCAATTAAAGATTCAGGAAGAGGACATTCCTAAGACCACATTTAGAACAAGGCATGGCCATTATGAATTTACTGTCATGCCATTTGGTTTAACCAATACCCCAGCCACATTCATGGACATGATGAACCAAATATGTAAGCCATATTTGGATAAATTCATAATAGTCTTTATAGATGATATTCTCATTTACTCTAAGAATAAAGAGGAACATGCAAAGCATTTACACGCACTTTTAAGTTTATTAAGGAAGGAAAAGCTTTATGCAAAGTTTTCAAAGAGCGAGTTTTGGTTAGAACAAGTTCAGTTTCTTGGACATTTAGTTAATCATGAAGGAATTCATGTAGTCCCACCAAGATCGAGGCAATTACCAAATGGAAAACCCCTGAGTCATCAACTGTGGTTAGAAGTTTCTTAGGATTAGCCAGTTATTATAGAAGATTTATTCGATATTTTTCTAAAATAGCCATTCCCTTAACCAAGCTAACCTGTAAGTCTGTTAAGTTTGAATGGGGATCAAAACAAGAAGAAACTTTTAGAATTCTTAAGCAAAGATTAACCAACGCACCCATACTAGCGTTACCAGAAGGAACTAAAGATTTTGTAATCTATTGTGACGCTTCTAAGTTAGGTTATGGATGTGTATTGATGCAACGCCAAAAGGTTATAGCCTACGCATCTAGACAACTTAAGAATCATGAAGAGAATTATTCAACCCATGATCTAGAACTAGGAGCCATAATTTTTGCTCTTAAGATTTGGAGACATTACCTTTACGGTAGTAAGTTTACCATTTTCACAGATCATAAGAGTCTAAGATATGTTTTCGGGCTAAAGGAGTTGAATATGAGACAAAGACGCTGGATGGAGATACTTAGTGATTATGATTGTAATATCCAGTATCATGCAAGAAAGGCTAATGTAGTAGCTGATGCTTTAAGTCGAAAATATTACGAAAAGCCAAAAAGAGTACGTTCTCTTAAGATAAATCTACAGGTAGATTTAAATGAGCAGATTAGAAAAGCACAAGAATAAGTAATCAAGGATGATACTGAAAAATTGAAAGGTATGGTTAAGGAATTAGAACAAGGAACAAATGGAATTTGGAGATTCCATAAGCAAAGAATGTGGATACCTAAATTAGGAAACCTACGCCACCGTATACTAGAAGAAGCCCATAAGTCTAAGTATATGATGCATCCTGGAAGTGACAAGATGTATCAGGACTTAAGAAAGAATTTTGGTGGATAGGAATAAAGAAAGACATAGCATCTTATGTTTCTAAGTGTTTAACATGTTCACAAGTTAAAGCTGAACATCAGAAACCCTCAGGTTTGTTGCAACAGTTAGAAATGCCAGTTTGGAAATGGGAATTGATAACAATGGATTTTGTTACCAAATTACCCAAGACAAGAAAAGATAATGATACAATCTGGGTGATTGTAGATAGGCTAACTAAGTCAGCTTACTTTCTACCAATGAAAGAAACTTTCAGTATGGAACAATTAGCTAAATTGTATGTAAATGAAATAGTTTCATTACATGGAATTCCTTTATCAATTGTTTCTGATAGAGATAGCCATTTTACCTCTCATTTTTTGACAAGTTTCCAAAAAGTAATGGGAACCAAGCTAAATCTAAGCACAACTTATCATCCTCAAACGGACAGACAAAACGAAAGGACAATTCAGACAATGGAGGACATGCTTCGAGCTTGTGTAATTGATTTCGGAGGTAATTGGGATGATCATTTACCGTTAATTGAATTTTCTTACAATAACAGTTATCACACGAGTATTAATGCTGCATCATTCGAAGCACTTTATGGACGAAAGTGCCGAACTCCAGTCTGTTGGGCAAAAATTGGAGAAAAGCAATTATCTAGGCCAGAAATAGTACAAGAGACAACAGACAAGATTATTCAAGTCAAGGAATGACTAAAAGCAGCACGTGATCGACAAAAGAGTTATGCTGATAACAAGCGAAAACCGTTGGAATTCCAGGTAGGAGAAAAAGTATTACCGAAAGTCTCTCCTTGGAAAGGAGTAGTTAGATTCATTAAAAGGAGAAAGTTAAGTCCCAGGTACGTTGGACCTTTTGAGATTATTAGAAGAATAGGACTTGTAGCCTATCAGCTACAACTGCCAGAGGAAATGGCAGGAATACATGATGTATTTCATGTATCTAATCTCAAGAAATGCTTAGCTGATGAATCACTTGTAGTACCTCTTAAGGATACAGAAGTAAAAAAAACAGTTAAAGTTTGTTGAAAGACCTCTACAAATCAAAGACAGGAAAGTCAAGAATCTTAAACATAAGAGATTAGTTCTAGTCAAAGTGAAGTGGGACTCCAAAAGAGGACCAGAGTACACATGGGAGCTTGAATCAGAAATGCAAAGGAAATACACACACCTGTTCCAGTAGATCTCGAGGACGAGTTCTAAAACAAGGTGGGGAGGATATAACAACCCTCCAAAATTTTCTAACACCCTAATATATTTACATTATCCCTATATGTCTTAAAGTGCACCCCTTATGTGAAAATCGAGCCCAAAATACGTTATATCATTAAATATAAAATAAAAACAAAATTTAAAGGACTATCGCGGGGCGCGTGGCCCTTGGCTACCTCCTACGCGGGGCGCGACAGCCAGTCGTCAGGACGTAGCCGGGTACTGCCACGTGTCACGCCATTTGTCGAACCTACCCCATGATCAGGCCAAGCTAAACCCTAGGAGACCTACGTCGCGGGCCGCGTAGCCTTTGGCTACAGCCTTCGCGGGCCGCGAGGGGAGGCGAAGAGTCACTATAAATAGAGGCCTCCAGCCTCAGTTTCAACTCGCTCATTTCCCTCGATCTCTCTCAAATTTCTATGTAGTATACTTTATACTCGGGTGAAATATCCCCCTAATTAACAATGTTCTGCCCCGTTGTAAGTATTATAACCCCGGTTACGTATTAGATACGCTAACCGATTGATCCAGGGTTCCGTAACGGCTGTCGAGGTTCTGCCTGACGTAGTCCTTGGAATGCCGTCTCGGGGAGGGTATTACTAATGTAAATATTGGGTTATTATACTAACACGTGTGCATTTGTGTAAATTATAGATAATCACCAGGAAACCCTAAAGGAAAATCTAAGACAGTAATGTGAGTAATCTCTCTTTTTGCAAACTGTTTTACAAAACCTCACTTAATTAATAATATATTAAACAGTGATTGAGTATTTGTATTCTACAATTATCGTCGGTATGTTGGGGTTTTGTATACAAAATTTGTTACCACATTGTGAGTAGTAACATGACCACAAGTCGGGTTGACAGTACCATGGGTGGTAATTTAGTAGATGGAAACAAATGTAATTGCGCGACCGCCCTCAATACTGTACAATGGTTTTTACTTAACTTGATTAAACTGGGATTCACTCACTAGTATTTCCCACTGACAAAATGTTTTTTAAACGCGTTTCAGGTAACAAAATGTGAAAGCCAAATAGAAGCCAGCTGGACAGCACTGAAGGCTTGGAAAAGTGGCAATAAAAGTTACCTAAATAAAAGAGATGTTTTATTTGAATGAAATAGGGTTGATCCCTATGAAAAATATGTGTAATGAAAACTTGGAGTTTTCCATGTGTGGAATATTATAAAAGCGTGGTATTTTACTCTGATAAAATATTTCCTAACTACGGTCCTGATGTAAACACCGCTGCCAAAATGATGAAAAACGTGATACTACCAAGACTGGCCGCGGCCGCTCGTTCCCAAGGTAATTAGGGGACGGAGGTTGCGACACAACCCTTCCCCACCAGGCCCTTCTGACTCGATCTCAAACCACCCCATATATTCCCCACATGTCCAACCACCAACACCACCGACCCAATTTTTCTCCCCACCGGCCCAAACTACCCAGCCACCCGCATCGCCTGGCCCAATAACCATCCCTCAATCTCAATCGGCCCAGCTAACCAGCCCACCCTCTAACATTCCCACTTCACCTTCAGCTCCTCACACCTACATTCCTAGACCCGTTCCCTCACACGGCCCGAACGACTCTCCTCCCCAACCTTCGTCCCATCCAAGCACCCCTGACCCGAACCCAACTACTACTCCATCCAACCCAACTCCTTCCCCAGCCGCTAACCCAGCACCAAACATCCCACCTCGGATCATTCAAACCCGCTCAATGAGTGGCATCGTTAAGCCTAAGCAACTATTTAACCTCTTCATAACCACCATTGCACCCATACCTATAAACCCACAGGTTGCCTTGTCCATTCCCGAATGGCACCGTGCCATGATCGATGAGTTTAGTGCACTTCTTAAAAACAAGACCTGGGAGTTGGTTCCATGGAAACTAAACGTGAATATTATACATAGCATGTGGCTGTTTAAACATAAATTTAATTCTGATGGGAGTTTGGCGCAATATAAAGCTCGTCTTGTATGTGACGGTCGCCGCCAACAACCGGGTATCGACTGCGGGGAGACATTTAGTCCGATTGTCCAACCGGCTCCCATTCGGTTGGTTTTATCTTTGGCATTGGTACAATCTTGGAATATTAATCAGTTGGATGTCACGAACGCGTTTCTTCATGGAAATTTTAACGAGACCGTCTACATGTATCAGCCGATGGGATTTCGTAGTCCTGAATACCCGGACCATTTTTGTCTTCTAAAGAAATCGTTAAATGGCCTCAAACAAGCACCTCGTGCGTGGTACCAGTGATTCACCGATTTCATGGTTTTACAGGGGTTTAAGCAGAGTAAATCCGATAACTCTTTGTTTGTTTATCGCCATGGTCGTGACACTGCATACTTGCTTATTTATGTAGATGATATTATTCTCCCCACTTCATCGGATGTTCTTCGCAATAGCCTTATGAACTGTCTGGCGGAAGAGTTTGCTATGAAGGACTTGGGTCCTTTATCTTATTTTTTGGGTATTCAGGTAACACGCACCGGTAACAATATGTTTCTCTCTCAGTCTGCTTATGCAAAGGACATGATTCATCGAGTTGGAACGGATTCATGTAAGCCCGTTGCCACGCCAGTGGATACGCAGTCCAAACTTAGTGCCAATTCATGACCTCTTCATGATGATCCTACCACATACCGCAGTCTTGCGGGTGCTCTTCAGTATCTGACTTTCACCCGTCCAGACATTTCCTATGCTGTCCAGCAAATCTGCAGGCATATGCATTCTCCCACAGCTACTCATTAGAATGCTTTAAAATGGGTCCTTCGATAAATACATGGCACGGTTGACTTGGGGCTTCATCTTGGTGCGACTGACACGTCTTCCTTGCAGGCTTACACTAATGCTGACTGGGCAGGTTGCCCAAACACTAGACGATCCACCTCTGGTTACTATGTCTATCTTGGGGACAATCTGATTTGTTGGTCGTCGAAACGGCCGTCTACAATCTCCCGTTCTAGTGCTGAGGTCGAGTATCGTGGTGTCGCGAATGTCATTGCTGAAGTTTGCTGGCTTCAGAATCTTCTACTCGAGCTATGTCATCCCCTCTCACGTGCTACTTTAGTTTATTGTGACAACGCCAGTGCAATATATTTGTTCCGTAATCCTGTTCAGCATCAACGCACAAAGCATATAGAACTAGACATTCACTTTGTTCGTGAACAAGTTCAGAAGGGTAATGTTCGTATGTTGCATATCTCGTCTCGACATCAGATTGCAGACATTTTTACTAAAGGACTGCTGCGTGTCTTGTTTGATGATTTAAGATCCAGTCTCAGCATCCGGCCACCCTTCGCTTCGACTGCGGGGGTGTAATAGAATTTTATATATTAGGAATTGATTGTAAATCTTTATGATAGTATATCTCCTTAACAATAGGAGATTCTGTTTGTACATTATTTATATATGTTGTTCAATGCGAAAAGGGCAAGCACAATATTTCTTATAGTTTGAGCAAGTTGTGAAGCATCTTGGAAGTGTTCTTGAGCTTAAAACAATATATTTGAGTTTTTGTAAGAAAATGTCTTGAAAACTTAAGAAATCTTGTTGTTTTGCTGAAAATTTTTACAAAAACCTTGTTAAAATACATGGAAACATGCTAAAATACGGTTTTTCTTGAAATTTCTTGCAAATCTTTGGCTCGACAACTTTTCCAGCAAAGGGTTTGACCGAAGAAGTCACCGGAATATTCCTTTTGTTGAAGGATATTCTTGTACTTTTTCAAAAATTGAATTTGCCGAATGTTTGTCTGTTAACCACTTTGAGTCATTCACCTAAAAACTTTCTAAATTTTACGGATAAGATTCTGCTTTTTAAAGTAACTTTTCACCTACCATTCAACGAAAAACCTCCCTGGAAAAAACTTCATCGGCGAAGAACCTTGAGGACGAAGAACCATTCTTCGTGATTTGGCTTCCTACGAAGAACCTACCCTTGCGAAGAACCATTGTCAATGAAGAACCCTGGTTTTTCGTTGAAATAGGTTGTTTGTGAGAATATTCTTCGTAAGATAGTTCTTCGTGGAGTATCAGTTCTTCGTGGATGAGTTCTTCGTGTAGTTGGTTCTTCGTGATTCCAACAGTTGTAGTTTTTCACAGAAGCTTTTTTATCTTTATCATAGTTGTCTATTTGAGTTTTTCAAGTAACAGTTTTAAAACAACAATTTAAAATAAGTACGAATCCTTGGGATTGGAGTGATAGCTCGAGTACAAGCCAAGATCCTTCACAATGGATCAAGGGATTAATGCCCAAACAAGAAATTACCGCAAATCAATGGGCATGTGTCGCAAATCAAAATCAAAGCATTCAAAATCTTCTCTTAAGCGAGAGTGAAACGGGAAGCAACAATCGTCCACCAAAATTGAATCACATGAACAATTATCCATCATGGAAAAGTCATTTTCATACGTACGTTCTAGGGCAAATACCGAGTTGTGGACATGTTTTACTACACCGTACAATGAAGCTCTCGAAGAAGCGGGTTCAAATCCACTTACCTTGGCGGGAATGAGTGACAATGATAAGAAGGCGTATGATCTTGAGAAGAAAGCCTTTGCTATTCTTACTCAAGCACTTAATAGAGATATCTATCATCAATTCGCCTATTTTACAACTACAAAGAATTTGTGGGATGTCTTGGTAGCTAGAGGAGAAGGGAATGCAGCAAGAAGAAAGATCCGGCATGATCTTTTGAAGAAGGAGTTTGAAGGAGTCTTGTTCATGGAAAATGAAACGCTCAACGACATGGCTACTCGGTTCTATCATCTGCTTAGTGAGATGCATCTATATCGGGTTATTGCAACACAATAAGAGATGATCCAACGCTTTGCTGATGCTTTACCACCTAAATGGAGTCAATTCATTAACTTGCTAAAGCATACCGGTGTTCTAGATACGCTCACTATTTATGAATTTGTTCAAAAGCTTGAGAACAAGAATGAAGAATAAATAAGAAAGGAAAAATGAATTCCAGTTCCACAAAATCCAGAGATGTACTTTGGAGGTATTAACACCGAAGTTAGTACCAATCAGCAACTGAAGCTTCAAACCGCATTTGTGTCAAATACCAATCCTTATGGACAACCATTTGACCCAAAATCCTTCCAACCACAACCCAATCCAGCTCAATCCTTTGGTTCTCTTACAAACCCTTATGGCGAACCTTTTGATCCGAAAGCCTATCTTCCTTTCCCACAAGCTGCTCCACAACAAACCCAACAACAACAACCTTCTCAACCAGCCCCTCAACAAGCCTTTTATAGTAACAACTCTCAACACCCAAACCCCAACACAGTCAGATTTGATACCTCAAACTTCACCAAAGTAAGTGTGTAAGGTGCTCGGGAACATATAGAACTTCTAAACACAATGGTGAGTGCCTATTGTGGATTAGTCGCCGGTCAAATTGGGACCATTAATTTGATAAATGAAGACTATCAGCAAATAGATAGGGAGGAAATGGAACTGATGGATATAAAATGGGCGTTTGCAAGTGCGGTGAGAAGAGCTAAGGACTACATGAGAAGAACGTGTAGAACAAGCTTGGAGAGTAAAAGGGATACTAAGTATGGTTTTGATAAGGATGCAGTTACGTGCTTCAATTGTGGTGAGAAAGGTCACTTCAAATGAGAATGCACTTGACCCAGCAGACACGGATATCAAAATCCTTTCCGAAATCAATCAAGATTTTCCAACGCTAATCAAGTGAACAATGAAAGGAGCATTGTAGCAGTTAACAACCCGAGTAACTCAAACTAGTCTGGGCTTTCAAATTCAAATAGAGCCTTAGTAGTTCATGCAGATGAAGGATGTGATTGGTCAGTTCAACTGGGAAATGAGGGAAATGAAGGAAATGGAGGAACTGATTGTTATGCTAAGATCATCAAGTATATCAAATATGTTCACAGAGAGGAGTTTTCTAAGGATGATGACAGTTATGGGTATAGCGGTAGTTCAAATGAGGAAAGCTCAAGTGCGGGTGGTTATGGTTCAGATTCGGATGTAAAGGAAAATTTTGATGCTGAGGTTGATAGTTTGCTGAAAGAAGCTGAGGAGCTGAAAAGCCGAAAATCTGTGTTGATAAGGAAAGCTGAAACTACATCCAAGGAAATTGAACAATTCTTCACCGAGGATGGATCTTTTTCTTATCAAACTGCCTTTATGGTAAATGTTGCAACTTCGACTAGTCAGGTACACATCGAAACTCCTAGGGTATACAATGATTGTGTAGAATTGAAACGTAAGCTTGAAGTAGTTACTAGTCACAATCAAGGGTTGGTAGTTGGTCTTTCGAAATGCAAAGAGGCAAATATGGCTTTAACTCATAATGAAAAAGAATTCAAATATGTAATTGAAACGCTTAAGAAAAGTGTGTCTGAGATAACAAAAACAATTTCGAACAAGCAAACGAGTATTAATAACTACATTAATATCATTGAAGAAACAAAAAAAGTAGTTAGCCATTTCCAAATGTGAGCATAATGCAATCAAGCTCAAATTGGAGAGTTATTCTAACTCCCGATATGTGCTTGATCATATCATCGAGGTTCAAAAGCTGAAAGGGGATGTTAAGTGCATTGGTTATAAATCGTGTCCACCTCCGCTAAGACACAATTGTACCAAGTTTCCTGATGAGGAGGAAATGCCATGTTTTGAACCATCTGTACCTCTTAATCCTGAAGAGTTTGCAGTAGGATTAGGGTTCAAACTAGACGATTCCTCAAAGGAATCTGAAAAGACAGAAAGTGTGTCTTGTGTTGCGGAATAAAGTCCTCCAATAATTGAGGATTATGTTTCGTCAGATGATGAATCAGACATGAGTGATCAAGATCAATCTCTTGACAAGAAGAAAGGAGTAGAAATTCCAGTTGAGAATCATATCTTGTGTGATCCTCCTACTCCAATTGCTCCTGTTGTGCAATCAGTTACAAAACAAGAGATTGACTCGATCAAATCTGTAGAGGAATCCGTGTCTATGTTTAAAGGTGATAATGTGTTGTATACTTTGATTGGTGATGATAAAATTTACTCAAACAAGGATTTCCCAATTAAAAACGTCAATCTATCCATGATTGATAGAGTTTTGGAAGATTCTACCAGAAAGTTTTTGGGTAAGGCGATCCCGAGAGTTATAGTAACTCAGTGTGATCCTATTCCAAAATCTGAAGTTAGAAAACAATACGAGAATAAAAAATTACCAACCAAGGAACAACCAATCGCCTCTAAAAGTAAACAACAGGTAAAACGAGCTCAAAAACCCATATTTGAATCAAAATGAGCTCGAAACAAGAAAAAGGGGAAGGATATTAAATTTGTGGCCTCAAGCTGTACAGATAAAGTTGAGACTTTTGAAAACAAATCAAATACTGATTTTGTCCAACAAGTCAAGATTTTGAAACGTAACAGTGATAACAATTACACTCAACATACAAGTGGGTGTGATAATGTAACAAGTACCTCAAGGCCTACAAGTTCAACATCGGGACATCAAAAAGAATCTCCTATATTCGTTGAAAGGAGATCATGTTTTAAATGTGGGGAGTTTGGTCATATAATCAAAAATTGTACAAACCCACCAAAACCAAAGTTTGTTGAAAATGCCCCTCCTGAAAAGGATTACCAACGTTGTCCTGTGTCACCTAAACAAGACAAGCGTACTGTTAAGGAACAAGAAGCAAAACAAAGACGTAAAAATGTCAAGGTAATCAAGAAAGTGTTTGTCGCAACCCCGACCCCTGCCTCGGGAGGCGGGCGGCCGCGGCCTATTCAGAGATGGTGGTATCGGTATTTATCATTATTTGGCAGCGGAATTTTCATCAGGACTGTAGTTAGGAAATATTTTATCAGAGTAAAATACCACATTTTTATATTAATAAACACATGGGTAAAACCTAGGTTTCTATTACAAACAGGTTTATAGGGATAAACCCTATTTTATTGAATTTAAAACATCGTCTTTATTTAGGTAACTTTTATAGCCACATTTTCCAAGCCTTCAGTGCTCTCCAGCTGGCTTCTATTTGGCTTTCACATTTTGTTACCTGAAACGCGTTTTAAAAACATTTGTCAGTGGGAAATACTGGTGAGTGAATCCCAGTTTAATCAAGAAGAGTTTTATCAGTTTACAGCATTGAGGGCAATCTCGCAATTACATTTGTTTCCAATTCTTACTTTAATTACCTCCCACGGTACTGTCAACCCGACTTGTGGTCATGTTACTACTCACAGTGTAGTAACAGATTTTGTATACAAAACCCCAAATATACCAACGATAATTTTAGAATTACAAATACTCAATCACTGGAGATATAATGTAAAACATTGAGGTTTTGTAAAAACAACTTGCAACGAGGTTGACAAAAAGAGATAAACTCACAAAAAGGTTTACACAAAAAGAAGGATTACTCACATTGCTAGTTTAGACTTTTTCTGGTGTTTTTCCTGGTTATAATCTATTAATTAAACAATGCACACGCGTTAGTATAATAACCCAATATTTACATTAGTTATACCCTCCCCGAGACAGAACTCCAACGACTACGTCGGGCAGAACCACGACAGCCGTTACGGAGCACTAGATCAATCGGGCAGCGTATCTAATACGTAACCGGGGGTTATAATACTTACAACGGGGCAGAACTTTGTTAATTAGGGGGTATAATACCTGAATATTATGCTTATACTACAGAAATTTAGAGAGAATTCGTGGGAAATGAGCGACGACAACTGAAGACTGAAGGCCCTTATTTATAGGTCTGTGCGACCACTTTCTCGCCCTCCGCGTAAGCCGAAGGCTCAGCCTTCGCGGCCGATGACGTAGAGTTATAGGGGCTAGGGTTGCTGATTTGCCAGTTGTAGACTCGACACGATGATGATAAGTGGCAGCTCAGGGTGTCGCCCTGACCTTGAGGTGTCGCGCCTCACGTAGCCCGAGGAGTAAGTCTTCACGGCCCGCGAGTGATGGCTAAATTTTGATTTTGATTTTATTTTTAATTGTATAAAGGTATTCGGGACCGGTTTTCGTATACGGGGTGTATTTTAGGTTGTATAGGGATGTTATAAATATTTTTAAGGGTGTCGGTAAATATTTTAGGTGGGTTGTTATATCCTCCCCACCTTGTTTTAGAACTCGTCCTCGAGGTCTACTGGAAAAGGTGTGGATATTTCCTCTGCATCTCTGATTCAAGTTCCCACGTGTACTCTGGTCCTCTTTTGGAATCCCATTTTACTTTGACTAGAACCAATCTCTTGTGCTTGAGATTTTTGACTTTTCTGTCTTCAATTTGGAGAGGTCTTTCTACAAATTTAAGCTTTTCGTTTACTTCTATGTCCTTAAGAGGTACCACTAGTGATTTGTCGGCTAAACACTTTTTGGGATTACATACATGAAATACATCATGTATCCCTGCCATTTCCTCTGGCAGTTGTAGCTGATAGGCTACAGGTCCTATTCTTCTAATGATCTCAAAAGGTCCAACATACCTGGGGCTTAACTTTCCCCTTTTTATAAATCTTACCACTCCTTTCCAAGGAGAAACCTTGAGCAATACCTTGTCTCCTACATGAAATTCCAATGGCTTTAGCCTGTTATTAGCATAACTCTTTTGTCGATCGCGTGTTGCTTTTAGTTTTTCCTTGACTTGTAGAATTTTGTCTATTGTCTCTTGTACTATCTCTGGTCCAGACAATTGTTTTTCTCCAATTTCTACCCAACAGACTGGAGTTCGGCACTTTCTTCCATAAAGTGCTTCAAACGGTGCAGCATTGATACTGGTATGATAACTGTTATTGTAGGAAAATTCTATTAATGATAAGTGATCGTCCCAATTTCCTCTGAAATCAATTACACAAACTCTAAGCATATCTTCCATCGTCTGAATTGTCCTTTCACTTTGTCCGTCCGTTTGAGGATGATAAGCTGTGCTTAGATTTAGCTTGGTTCCCATTGCTTTTTGGAAACTTGTCCAAAAATGAGAAGTAAAACGGCTATCTCTATCAGAAACAATTGATAAAGGAATTCCATGTAATGAAACTATTTCATTTACATACAATTTGGCTAATTGTTCCATACCGAATGTTTCCTTCATTGGTAGGAAATGAGCAGACTTGGTTAATTAATCTACAATCACCTAGATTGTATCATTACCTTTTCGTGTTTTGGGTAATTTGGTAACAAAGTCCATTGTTATTAACTCCCATTTCCATACAGTCATTTCTAATTGTTGCAACAAACCTGAGGGTTTCTGATGTTCAGCTTTGACCTGTGAATAGGTTAGACACTTGGCAACATAAGCTGCTACATCCTTTTTCATTCCTATTCACCAGAAATTCTTCCTTAAATCCTGATACATCTTATCACTTCCAGGATGCATCGTATATTTAGACTTATGGGCAATATTTGGTGGTGTAGGTTTCCTAATTTAGGTATCCATATTCTTTTCTTATGGAATCTCCAAATTCCATCTGTTCCTTGTTCTAATTCCTTAATCATTCCTTTTAATTTTTCAGTATCATCTTTGATTACTGATTCTTGTATGGCTCTAATTTGCTCGTTTAAATCTATCTGCAGATTTAATTTAAGAGAACGTACTCTTTTAGGTTTTTCGTGATACTTCCGACTTAAAGCATCGGCTACTACATTAGCCTTTCCTGCATGATACTGGATACTACAGTCATAATCACTAAGAAATTCCATCCAGCGTCTCTGTCTCATATTTAATTCCTTTTGCCCAAATATATAACTTAGATTCTTATGATCGGTGAAGACAACAAATTTATTTCCATATAAATAATGTCACCAAATCTTAAGGGCAAAAATTATGGCTTCTAATTCTAAATCATGTATTGTATAATTATATTCATGATTCTTAAGTTGTCTAGAAGCGTTGGCTATAACCTTCTGACGTTGCATTAACACACATCCATAACCTAACTTAGAAGCGTCACAATAGACTTCAAAGTCTTCAGTTCCTTCTGGTAAGGCTAGTATGGGTGCTTTGGTTAATCTTTGCTTAAGAATTCTAAAGGATTCTTCTTGTTTTGGTCCCCATTCAAACTTAACAGATTTACAGGTTAGCTTAGTTAAGGGAATGGCTATTCTAGAAAAATCTCGGATAAACCTTCTATAATAACCGGCCAGTCCTAGAAAACTTCTAACCTCTGTTGGTGACTCAGGGGCTTTCCATTTAGTAATTGCCTCAATCTTTGTGGGATCCACATGAATTCCTTCATGATTAACTAAATGTCCAAGAAACTGTACCTGTTCTAACCAAAATTCGCATTTTGAAAATTTAGCGTAAAGCTTTCCTTTTCTCAGCAAATTTAAAAGTGTATGCAGATGCGCTGCATGCTCCTCTTGATTCTTAGAGTAAATTAGAATATCATCTATAAAGACAATTATGAATTTATCCAAATATGGCTTACATATTTGGTTCATCATGTCTATAAATGCGGCTGGGGCATTGGTTAAACCAAATGGCATGACAGTAAATTCATAATGGCCATACCATGTTCTGAAAGCGGTCTTAGGATTGTCCTCTTCCTGTACCTTTAATTGATGATATCCTGAGCGTAAATCGATTTTTGAAAAGAATCGAGCTCCTTGCAGTTGATCAAACAGATCATCAATCCTCGGTAATGGGTACCGATTTTTAATCGTGACCTTGTTTAATTCTCGGTAATCAATGCACATACGCATTGACCCGTTGTAGGATCGTTTTACCGACCAAATGAGTCGATCAGAAGAGTTTTTCTCAATACGAAAGGCGGAAACAGACGTATTAAATTCAATTCAGCTAGATATACACTTTAAACTGTCTTTTGATTGATTTGACAAAGATTTACAGCGAGTAGACACTTCGGCAGCACTTCGGCTCTCTAACCGGAAAGTTATTTCGTTCCAAATGACACAGACACATCAGGTATTTATAGGCCAGCTAATTTCGCACGGACTTGTACAAGCGGAATTAGATTTCATGTGAAATCTAATTTCGTGCGGAATTAACATCTAATTTCATGCGAAATTACCTATGTGTAATTTCGTACGAAATTACCTACAAACACATTTTTTAGTTTTGCGTGCCCTGATCTATCTAATACAATACAAGACTCGATACAAGACGAAGTCGACAGACGCATGCACTAACAGACTCCCCCTCGAATGTTGACGAAGTCTTCAATGTCGAGTCTTTGAATTTTCAGTCTTTATCAGTCTTCTCAAACTCTTGAAGTATCTAACAATGTAAAGCATCATCAAACCTTCTCTTCTCTTCATCTCCAGAATCTCGATCTGGCTCTAACTCTTCACTAAATCTCTTGATCAGATCTCTTGATTCCTTAAGTTCATCGTCATCATCTTACATGAACTTTAGTTTCAGGATCAGAATCTGGCTCTATTCATCTACAGACTCCCCCTATCAACAAGCTGAAATCAGGATCTGACCTGGCACATATGTTCAGGATTGAAATCTGGCTCTCTAATCACAAACTCCTCAGAAATCAAAAACCTGGCGTACCTGCACATCCTTAACCCAGAAATAAATTTCACAAATTTAACATTTTACAAATTTATTCTCTACTTATCACTTGTAAACACAAAAACAACATCATTTACAAGTATCAATCAAATCAAAAAATGATTTTACAATGTTAATCTCTGATGAATCACATGTAAGACAATTTTTTCAAATACATTTTCCCAAACCTGTCCATCATGTTTAGCACTTGGAATTTTGAAAATAAGCTTTCCAACATCAGTTGTCAAAAATCTTTTAACATGAAATGAAATGCAATAAAGAAATATTTACAGACAATATTTTTGTGAGTTTGTGTAAGAGGATCATATCAGTTTTTGAGAAAAATCACCAACACCATTAAGATTTAAACATTATAAGATCTAAACAATTCACTTAGATTGTCAGTATACTGATCCACTTAAATTTTCCCACAAAGTTCAACTGTTTCGAGATACGAGATTAGTCTTTTAGAGACTTAAACTTATTCGCGTGTCCCACCTCAGAATATACTCCCGTAGCCAGATCCCAATATTCAGTCTTACAGGTGAGTATACCTAGATGATATCTGTAAAGGGTTAAATGCAAGGGCCGTGAGAGCTCAGGCTATTGCTTCCGTAAAATCAGAGAGATGACGGCTTCGACTTTTAGTGTGTTCCCTTTAGAGAATCTTTTCTTCAACAGCACATGATTAGCATTTTTCAATGTTTCATCATTTTTTGTACTGAGGGTGATGCTATATTTCAAGCAAGCAAAAAGTATTATACGGGGACTAGGCCATTGCTTCTGCAAAATCAGAAGTCCCGGGATAATACCCCAGATATCACTGAGTATAAAGACCTAGTATTTCAGAAAGAGGGACCTTTCAAACAAGATTTCGGGGGTTACCCATATATCCGAGAGATGTTCCCCACGATATAAGTAAGTTTGAAATTTAGGTTTATATCTCGTTACAATCTACTAAATGTGTAAAAACCTACTGGCACATCATCAGTGAGATCGTTTATCACCTTTTAATTTTCCAATTCTTTAGCGTGCTGTGATAGTCCACTGATGTACTATCATTTCCTCTTTTCTCAACAAAACTCGTTTTTAATTTTATCATGTTTTTGTCTTTTTCAAAATTTCAAATGTTTTTGGATTTTCTGAAAATTCTTACTCCCCCTAAAATTCAAAATCATTTAAAGGAAATTTGAAAACAAACTGTACAAATAACGTGACAACTGGTATGAATTGCTTCAAATCGCCATCCACTTGGCATAAACAATCAGAACTCCCCCTCACAACAAACTATTTTCCCATTATGATTTCAAAACACTTAAGTTTGTTTTAATCAAATGGTTTTTCCGGAAAATTAGTTTTGTTGATTTTATCACTTGTAGGCTAGGGGATCAATTCATCACTTTGTTCTTTCAACTTCAACTTTTAAAAAAAAATAACAGTTTTAAGCTAAAACAACCAATATCACATATAGAAAATCAAGTACAATTTAATGTCCCTGATTTACCACTTGCATGTCGAAATATCACAGTTGTGAATTTCTCAAGAAATATGCCGATTCCTGCTCCACGATTACCAACTTGGAAGCTCCGGCAAGTCCTGATTTTCAACAATCATAATAGGTTCCATCCCAGTCACAAACCTGGGATGACCCATCTTTACCTGGTTTCTTTATTTTCTTCTCATAAAATTCTTTTACCCCTTTGACTTTCTTGTCAACCATTTTACCAAAAATATGTTTCACTGTGGGGTTAAAAGCTTTCTCAACATCAAATTCTTTTTTTTTCAGAGAAAAATTGATTTGAAATCTTGACTTTACCAACTTTTTGCTTAAAATTTTCAGCCCTCAATGGTGGAAAATTAACATCATCCATTGGCGGTACTGATGTTTCCAATTATAGATCAACTTGTGGCTCCTCTGACTTTGTGGAATCAGATTCATCGCCTGAAAATAGCTCCTCTGATTTTGACGAATCAGAATCATTGCTAGAACTATCATCAGATTTCTTAACAACCCACCTGTGATTGTTAATATTTACTTTTCTCTTGTAAAACCTTTTTGAACATTCACCAACCTCAAACTTTGAATTTTTGAAAACTTTGAATTGTTTAGTTGGTGGTTCATTCTCAACTATCTTTTCTTTCAGTTTTTCAGAGACTCCCTGTTTTGTTTGGATTGCCTTTGAACAATTCCTGTCAATATGACCAACTGCTCTGCATTGAAAACAAGTTCTCATTTCTTTTTTCTGAGCAACTTCTTTCTTCATTTCCTCTTGCTTCTTTGCAAGGAATTCTTTATTTGATTGATTCCTGAACAATTACTCTTTTTCTTCTTCAGATGATATTCCTAAAACAAAAACAGTTTTTGGTTTATAAATTTTCTCATTTCTATAATTTTTCGGTGGAATAAATCCAAGACCTTTTCTTTTGAAATTACCGTTATGGTTTGGTTTCTTTTGAAAACCAGAACCAGAACTGTAACCCTTTTTCTTATTTAGTCTTTGTTGAACTCTTGAGGTGTACTTTTTAGGTTTTTCAGAAAGATTTACATCTTTTATTTCAGAAATATTAATTTCTGTTAATTTGAAAACCTTTTTTTATCATTTCAGTTTTAACACCTCTTATTGGAAATTCTTCATCAGAATATAATTTGTCAGAATCATTCAAAGTATATGCCACTTTGATTGGTTCGTCATTCAAATTAGATTTTGATAACAAAAACTCTTTATTGTAAACCCATTTCTCCTTTTTGACTGTTGAATTTGACGTTTCAGACTTTGACTCTGAATTTGACTCCGACTTTGACTCCTCGGTTTCATCTTTATCCAACACCTGATCGACCACTTTCTTTATTAACTCGGACTCATGATCAGTATCAGACGAAGTAAAAATGACATCAATGTTGTCGGGCAAAGTATCTGATGGTACAGATTCCCACACTAAGTTGGTTGCCTTTTTGACTCTTTCTGAATTTGGATTTCTAGGAGAATATCCATTTTCAAGCGGGGGTGGACACTTGTTGTAACTGGCATCTTGTTTCTTACTAGAAATATTCATTTCAGTATCCTTCTTTTTTTCAGAACTCTTGTCTTCAGATACTTCGTCTTCATCAAATGCCTTCATTCCTTCCACTATTGGATAAATCCTGTCAATAACATAAGAAGTACATGAGTAACTTTTTAACAATCTATTTACTCTTTCTGTTTCAATTCTTTGAGTTTCCAATTTTTGTTCCAACACAGCACACTTCTCAATATAATTGTTGACCACTTTCTGCTTTGTCATGAAAGCTCCTTGAAGTGTCTTCATTGCTGTTGCTTGCTCACTGCTTGACTGATTGTACTGATTCATTGCTTTATTCAAAACATCGTAAGATTCTTTCAATCTGTTCAAGTTATGAATCAAAGTACTATTATGCTTCTTTACTGCTTCACAGTTTTCACATATCACCTGAATCTTTTGTGCATCAGCTTCTGTATCAACTTTGAAAATTGGAATGTCTTTTAGTTTCTTTCTTATCACAGGAACTTCTTCATCATCACTGCTGACAGGTTTTTTAACTTTCTTCTTTTTCTTTTTAGCTTTTTCATCATCACTGTCACTCTCTTCCATCAATTTTAAATGCTCTTTCATTCTTCCTGCATAATAATCATCATCATTATCACTGTCTTCAGCAACTCTAGCAACAAAAGCTTTGGCTTTTAAAATCTCTTTATCCGGACAGTAATTATCCCAACTAAAATTTTCCCAGCTAAACCCCTCTGGTAATTTTTCATCATCTGGATTTATCAGACATGCTTTACTACCAGCTGGAACATATTTATCCCAACTAAATTCTTTTGTTGACTTTTTATCATCTTGATTCACCATACAAGCTCTCTTTGATGAATCTTCGATTGTCTTCCTAGCATTTGCAGTTTGTGGTTCTTGTTGTTGTTGAGCAACTTGATGATAAATTGCTTTCCGATAGTAGTCATTGTTGTTGAACGGATTTTGAGCTCCACTGGCTTCGTGATTTGTGCACTTTCTCTTAAAATGTCCTTTTTCCCTGCAACGAAAACAAGTAAATTTAGATTTATCAAAACCTAGAGTAGAAACATTTGCATCACGGAAATCATCTCTTCCCGTAATTTGTTTAAACTTTTCAGCTCTTCTCAAAACACTCGCCAAACACCACTTTATATCCATCAATTCCATCTCCTCAGCATCAATCTGATCGTAATCCACTTTTGTCAACATTGGATTCCCGATCTTACCTGCAACTAAACTTTCATATGATTCTAATACAGTTCCCAACAACGACATGTGACCTTTTGCAACCTCTTCCGAGAAATTTTCACCATTTTCAAGATTCAAAACAATATTGCATTGTAATCTCTTTCCATTCTTGGTTGTTGAAAAATTTGGATCAAATGATGAATATGAAGAAAATCCCATTTTGATGTTTGATCGTTGAGATGACCCCTCAGATGAACTCTTAGCATTGAATGCAGTTTCAACCTTTGGTGACATATTAGCCTTATCACTAACACCTCCTTTGTAATAAAGACCTATATCTTGTTCACCATCGAAATCTTTCATTCTTGAGATCTTCCTCTGTTCCATCTCTTGAGCTTCAAGCTTTTCAATAAACTTGTTCAGTGTCAGATTCCCAAAATCTTTCTTATTTCTTAGCATCATAAGATATGTGCCCCAAGTTTCATGTGGCAATGCATCAGCCAACTTTTCTATCAACTCTTCATTATCTTTTGTGATGCTCACTCTCTTCATTTGGACTAACAGAATGCAGTATCTTTCAATAATCTGCTTGGTACTCTCAGTTCTCAAACCACGAAATAAATCGAACTCTTTCTTCAAAAGTGATTTTTTGTTCTTAATCATCTCTTTACTTCCAACAAACTTTGATTTTAATGCTTTCCAGATAGAGTATGCACTTCCATTGTGTTGCAATAAAACCAAGATATCTTCTTTAACCGCTTGATGCAATAAACTGATCATCATCTTTTCATTTTTGTATTTCTTTCTATCATCAACACTTAGATCTTTAATACCAATCTCCTCTTCATCATCATTCAATGGTCTAATATATTTCATTTCAACACATTACCAAGCATCCAAATAATTTGCTTGAACCCAATTCTCAAATCGTTCCTCCCATCCTTTATACTCTTTGATATTCATAAGCTTAGGCGGTTTTTGCATAGTGCCCGTTTCATTTTCCATGTTCAAGTTCTGAGTAACAGATGCCGGAGTAGTCGGGGTAGTAGCAAATGCATTATAAAATTCCTCTTCCATGTTTCGGTAACAAATTTCACAAAACAGATACTTTCAAACGAAATTACTACTTCAAACGAAATACCAACTTCACACAAAATAACTAATCTCAAGCGAAAAAACCTCTTCACTCGAAATACCCTATGAAACGAAATACTGATCTCAAACGAAATAAGGTGGTTTCGAACGAAATAGGTAATTTTGTACGAAATACTCAAACGAAATTACAAATTTGATGCGAAATACCTAATTTTGTGTGAACCTCTCAAACGAAAATACAAACTGGTGCGAAATTACTGCTTATTTCGTACAAAATACTGCTGATGTCATCATCTCGAGTTGTTTTTGTTAAAATTGATCAGGTTTTAAGCCGTTTTAAGATTTGAAACTTTCTAGGGTTTGATAAAACACAATTGCGCATACAATGTGTGAAATTCAAGTCATTTTAACCGTAAAAACTTGTTAGTTTTGAAAAAGAAGGTGCATAAATCAGAATTTTCAGCTGAATTGGTATGAACTCTTCCACCTGAGCTCTGATACCACTTGTAGGATCGTTTTACCGACCAAACGAGTCGATCAGAAGAGTTTTTCTCAATACGAAAGGCGGAAACAGACGTATTAAATTCAATTCAGCTAGATATACACTTTAAACTGTCTTTTGATTGATTTGACAAAGATTTACAGCGAGTAGACACTTCGGCAGCACTTCAGCTCTCTAACCGGAAAGTTATTTCGTTCCAAACGACACATCAGGTATTTATAGGCCAGCTAATTTCGCACAGACTTGTACAAGCGGAATTAACATCTAATTTCATGCGAAATTACCTATGTGTAATTTCATGCGAAATTACCTACAAACACATTTTTAGTTTTGCGTGCCCTGATCTATCTAATACAATACAAGACTCGATACAAGACGAAGTCGACAGACGCATGCACTAACACCCGTCTTTCTTTTTGACAAACAAGATCGGTGCTCCCCATGGTGATGAGCTTGGCTGTATGAATCCTTTTTCTAGAAGTTCGTCCAACTGTTTCTTTAGCTCTTGCATTTCTGCTGGTGCCAATCGGTAGGGTGCCTTGGCAATTGGTGCTGTCCCTGGTAGTAGGTGAATTCTGAATTCGACTTCCCTGTCCGGAGGTAATCCAGGTAACCCTTCTGGAAAGATATCTGAAAAGATACTATGGGAATATCTTTCGATTCTTTTCCTTTAGTGTTAATGATTATAGAAATCATATACACTAGTGATCCTTTCCTTGCATAACTTGCAGTTTTCATCACAGAGATGAATTTGGTGGATCTGTTTATCTTATCTCCTTTAACTGTGATCTTTTCACCATTTGGTGACTTTACTTGTATTGACTTTTGATCACATAGAATATTGGCTTTATTGGCTATTAACCAATCCATTCCTAATACAATATCAAATCCGGCCAGTTTCATGGGGTAAAGATTAGCAATAAACTTGTGATTTAAAATTTCTATTCTTGCTCCCTGCAAGATTTCCGTGATCTTAATGGATTCTCCATTTGCTTTTTCTACCAGACTTTCTTGTTGAAGTTTAGTTAATGGTTGATTGAGAAGTTTGCAAAATGAAGTATTAATAAAACTTTGGTTCGCACATGAGTCAAATAATACTTTAGCAAAAACATCATTAACTAAAAATGTACCGTCAATCACGTTCGGAATCATCTTTGCTTCTTCTGCAGTCAGAACAAATGCTCTAGCATTCTTAGTAGTCTTGTTGTTTATGGCTGGAGCTAGTTTCGGACAATTTGGCTTAATATGACCTTTTTCTCCACAGTTGAAGCACACTCCATTACTGGGTTTCTTCCTACAATCTTCTTCCTTGTGTCCTGGCATTTTGCAGAAATTGCAGTATATAGAGCATTTTCCAGAATGCTTCTTTTTGCAGGCCTTACAGTAAGGTGCGGAGGTAGAACCTACATTTTTCCCATGATTGAAATTTCCAGAACGAAATTCCTGGCAAACTTTTGAGTTAGGTTCTTCCTTTGGTTTTCTTCTTGCGTACGCACTAATTCATCAGTCAAGGTATTTGCTAGTTCTACTGCTTCTTCTATGGTTGGTGGTCTAGCTGCTTTGACTACATGTCTAATCTCACCAATTAATCCCCAGATGTAACGAGAGATTAATACTGGTTCTGGTGATGCAAGGGTTGACACTATTCTAGCATATTCAAAGAATAATGTAGTCTTGTAACCTTTACTATCTACTCCAGTCATCTTTAGGTTTAAGAATTTATTAGCTATCTATTCCTTTTCATTAGGAGGACATAATTTCCTTTCAACCATATTCTTAAACTCAGTCCATTCCATATTGTAAATTCTATTACTTCCCCTAGACTGGAGAATACTGTTCCACCATTCTAGAGCTGCGTTCTTAAACAGATTGGAGGCAAACATTAGCTTATCCTCTTCTGCACACTTGCTTATTTTTAAGACTGCCTCAGTCTTTTCTATCCAGCGTAGAGCTGCAATGGCTCCTTCATTGCCCGAGAATTCTATTGGTTTGCAGGACCAGAATTCTTTGTAAGAACAACCATAAGACATGGTTCTTCTTCTTTTTGGAATGGGTACTTGAAGTAACAGTCTATTGTTTACACTGTGACTTGGTTCACGAGATAGTCTTTTACTTCCACTGTTACTTTTATTATTTTCAGCTTCTCTAACAACTTGGATGATATTAGGCATAGCATCTATAATTCCTTGTGCCACTATGTGTTGGCCGACACTATTATCTAATTGGTTTCCGTTATTATTGTTATCCGGGTTGTTATTCGGGTTTTCTTGATTCACTTGGTCGGCCATCTGAATTATAAACATTTACCAAGTATAAATATCACAAGACAATTATTTAATGCGAATAATCACACAAGCAAACACATTGATCCAAAATCGTCATCATTGCGACATTTACTCTATTTTTTATATAATATGCATCTATATCTATTACAAACGGTAGTGGTATTTAAAACACAATATTAGTATGCATCAGTAATTATAGGATTATCTATGATTTTTTTTCAAACTTACACACACACACACACACACACATATATATATATATATATATATATATATTATATTATTATTATTATTATTATTATTATTACTATTATTACTGATAGGGGTTCATCCAGTAGTGCATGCTACGCTCGTCATATTTCCAGACGAGTCTCTCCCCTATTCGCCTCATCCTTTCACTTCCATCTATTATATCCTCACCAAAGGTGCGGAGTTCCCGTAGGTTCTCAGTGCTCATGGGTGGTGCGGGTGCTGGTATTGGTTCTGGGTACTGTGGCATTGGTTCTTCGTGAGGGTACGGGTTTTCTAGAATATCTCTGATATATTGGTCATTATCCCAATAGGGATCTAGAATGTCAAGGTCTGGGTAGGCTGCTAGGTTTTGCATCGGGTCGTCCTAAGGATACAAAGCTGAATATGACCTATTATCATTGAACCACAGGTCATAGTCTGGGGGATGGGGTGCTTGGACTCTAGGGATTTCAGCTGGGTCAAAAGTAGGTGCTGGAATTTGGTTATCTGGGTTGACTTTGATGTCCATAGGTTGTTTTGGAAATAAAGGTAAGGGCTGTGGTGCTACAAGTTGTTCTAGGTTAGGGTCTGCAGCGGTGGTAGCTAATATGTGAAAATTAGCTAATCTCCTATTGAGTATATCCTGGGTTTGAATATTCATTTCTCTATTGGCCGCTGCTAAGGCCCGCTGTTGTTGCAATTTTTTTTCATCCTTTTTCTACGTTCATGAGCTCCTCTGGTGAACCATCCTCTCTTCTTGGGAGGGAATGGCTCTTCAGATTGTGTTTTGAATGCGAAAATTCCTTCTTCGGTATCAACCGAATACCCCGAGGGGGTAGACTGCGAAGAGGTTCCTTCGTTCCTAGGAGAGGTGGACAGTTGACGGTAAGCGTCTGAAGGTCCTTGGTCACTCATACTGTAAACTAACAAATTGTCAAATAACACAAAATAATAATCTACACGTATGCACATAACTTCATTTATTATTTCCTAACAAAATTGATAATTTCAATGTTAGCAGAACACCTCTTTGGCTGAAATCAGTGGCTAAGCTCTGATACCACCTTCTGTCGCAACCCCCGACCCCTGCCTCGGGAGACAGGTGGCCGCGGCCTATTCATAGATGGTGGTATCAGTATTTATCATTGTTTAGCAGCGGAATTTTCATCAGGACCGTAGTTAGGAAATATTTTATCAGAGTAAAATACCACATTTTTATATTAATAAACACATGGGTAAAACCCAGGTTTTATTACAAACAGGTTTATAGGGATAAACCCTATTTTATTGAATTTAAAACATTGTCTTTATTTAGGTAACTTTTATAGCCACATTTTCCAAGACTTCAGTGCTCTCCAGCTGGCTTCTATTTGACTTTCACATTTTGTTACCTGAAACACGTTTTAAAAACATTTGTCAGTGGAAAATACTGGTGAGTGAATCCCAGTTTAATCAAGAAGAGTTTTATCAGTTTACAGCATTGAGGGCGATCTCGCAATTACATTTGTTTCCAATTCTTACTTTAATTACCTCCCACGGTACTGTCAACCCGACTTGTGGTCATGTTACTACTCACAGTGTAGTAACAGATTTTGTATACAAAACCCCAAATATACCGACGATAATTTTAGAATTACAAATACTCAATCACTGGCAATATAATGTAAAACATTGAGGTTTTGTAAAAAAAGCTTGCAACGAGGTTGACAAAAAGAGATAAACTCACAAAAAGGTTTACACAAAAAGAAGGATTACCACATTACTAGTTTAGACTTTTCCTGGTGTTTTTCCTGGTTATAATCTATTAATTAAACAATGCACACACGTTAGTATAATAACCCAATATTTACATTAGTTATACCCTCCCCGAGACAGAACTCCAACGACTACGTCGGGCAGAAGCACGACAGCCGTTACGGAGCACTAGATCAATCGGGCAGCGTATCTAATATGTAACTGGGGGTTATAATACTTACAACAGGGCAGAACTTCGTTAATTAGGGGGTATAATACCTGAATATTATGCTTATACTACAGAAATTTAGAGAGAATTCGTGGGAAATGAGCGACGACAACTGAAGACTGAAGGCCCTTATTTATAGGTCTGTTCGACCACTTTCTCGCGCCCCACGTAAGCCGAAGGCTCAGCCTTCATGGCCCGCGACGTAGAGTTATAGGGGCTAGGGTTGCTGATTTGCCAGTTGTAGACTCGACACGATGATGACACGTGGCAGCTCAGGGTGTCGCCCTGACCTTGAGCTGTCGCGCCCCGCGTAGCCCGAGGAGTAAGTCTTCGCGGCCCGCGAGTGATTTCTAAATTTTGATTTTATTTTATTTTTAATTGTATAAAGGTATTCGGGACCGGTTTTCGTATACGGGGTGTATTTTAGGATGTATAGGGATGTTATAAATATTTTTAGGGGTGTCAGTAAATATTTTAGGAGGGTTGTTATAGCGTTAAAACCGGATGTTGTAGAAAAGGAACCAAGTTCATCAAACTCGTTAAAACCAATAGTGTCTAAATCTGTAAATAGTATTCAATCTGGTAAACGTCAACAATCTTGGAAACCTAAAACCGGTACAGTTTCAGGGGGAGGCACACCATTTCTAAATCATCAAGAAATAAAAATCATATTTCTTGATGATAAGGGTCGACCCAAGACCACTAAGGCTTGGGTCCCCATCTCAAACTGATCGTGTAGTGTATTGTGCAGGGTGTTCCAGGAGGAACTGTGAATAGTCTTTGGATTGTTGACAGTGGAGCATCCCGGCACATTACAGGCGACTTAAGGCTCCTGTATGATGTGAAAAGCATTAGGGGAGGTTATGTTGCCTTTGCTGGAGATAAAGGCAGTTACATCACTAGAGAAGGAATGATTTCTAATGGTGTTGTTAGTTTTGACAAGATCAATTATGTCCGTCAAATTGATCACAATCTTCTTAGTGTTTCGCAAAAATCTGTGACAAGAAGTTCACGGTTCATTTTGATGATACCGGTTGTTATGTGCTGAAACCCGGTTTTAAAATCCCCAAAGAATGGATTCTGTTGACGGCTCCAAGAATTATTGATTTGTATATTCTTGACATGAGCCAAGCTATTACTTCATCTGCACAAGTTACATGTTTTGTCTTAAAGGCCACTGAAAAGGAGTCCATATCTTGGCACAGACATATGGGACACATTCACTTGAGGAAAATGAACCATTTGGTGAGAAATAATCTCGTGAATGGTGCGCCAGTCAAGAGTTTTCATTTACAAGACGTCTGTGTATCGTGCCGAAAAGGAAAACAAGCGAAGAAGTCCCATCCGATCAAGAAAGTCAACACTGTCAACATGCCTCTTGAACGTCTTCATATGAACCTCTTTGGACCTATGAAGCACAAGACTACGTTTGGAGATGCTTATTGTTTGGTTGTTACTGATGACTATTCAAGATTTTCATGGGTAGCGGTGATGGCACACAAGAGTGAGACTTCGAAAATCCTTAAAAAATCTTCTCACTTTACTTGAGAACTTGTACACTTTGAAAGAAAAGCGAATCAGAAATGACAATGGCACTGAGTTCAAGAATCAGGTTATGGACGAGTTTGGTACTTCTAAGGGAATTCTGCATGAATACAGTTCTCGTTATACTCCTCAACAAAATGGTGTCGCTAAGAGGAAGAATAGAACTCTTATCGAGACGGCAAGAACTATGTTAGTGGAGTCAGAGCTTCCTGTTCAGTTTTGGGGGGAGGCTGTGGCTACTGCGTGTTACGAATTGCTGCATAAAAGGAAACCGGATGTGTCGTACTTAGAACCTTTTGGAGCTCCATGCATTATAATCGATCCACATGGCAAGTTTGGTCCAAAGGCTATCGAAGGTTTCTTTCTTGGGTATGCTACTCCAAATTTCAGGGTGTGGAATCTGACAACTAAAAGGATTGAAGAATAGGGTGAAGTTAAGGTTCAAAGGTACACTGAATTTGTGAGAGCTCCGGGTGCTCCTTGGATGTTTGATTATGATGGACTGTTTGATTCCTTTAATATGCCAACTTTTGATGATTCGTCTGCAGCAACACAAATGTTACTTGACGGTGATACTGCAGTTGACTCATCATTAGTGCGACCAATTATTGTTAACCGACAAGAGTCTACTTTGGTTAATAATGTTGTTCAAAATGAGGAGTTTGAAGATGCAACTGATTATAATGTTTCATCAGAAGATGAGGAGTTCCATTATGCAAATGAAGCCACTTCAGCTCCTGTCCAAGCTCCTGTTCAAGGAGTTTCTGAAGCAACCTCTCAGGTGGAGAATCAAGACAACGCTGAAGGAAATGCATCCACATCTACGGCGACTCAAGGCATCGATTTGGTTGTTGAGTTGAATATCAACAATTTGGGTATTAATGCTTAGTTCCCGATGTTCTTGAAACTCGAATTCATGATACTCATCCTAGGCAGAATATCATAGGAGATGTCCAAAGTGGTGTGCAGACACGTAATCAGCTTCGAAACAACCAGAATGTGGGTTTGTATTCGGCAATTAGAGAATCCAGGGAACAGAATGATTAGTCTTTCGCCTGTTATGTTTGTCAAGTTAAGCCAAAATCGTGGAAGGAGGTAATGAAAGACGATTCATGGGTTGAAGCAATGCAAGAGGAACTTCAGCAGTTTCAGATATTGGGCGTGTGGAAATTGGTTGACAGGCTCCCGAACTATAAGAAGATTGGTACTCGATGGGTTTACAAGTGCAAGAAGGATGATCGATGTGTTGTTATGAGAAATAAAGCGAGATTGGTTGTCCAGGGCTTTAATCAGGTAGAAGGTATTGATTATAATGAAGTTTATGCACCAGTGGCACGTCTTGAGGCGATAAGGATTTTCTTGGCTTAGGCGTCCCACAAGAAGTTCACTCTTTATCAAATGGATGTGAAGAGTGCATTTCTTCATGGTGTGGTCGAGGAAGAAGTATATGTTGAGAAACCGCCTGGTTTTGAAGATCCGATTCATCCTGACAGAGTTTGGCTTCTTGACAAGGCACTTTATGGTCTTCATCAAGCTCCAAGGGCTTGGTATGAAACGTTGTCTTCCTATCTGTTGCAGAATGGTTTTCGACGTGGGTTGATCGACTGTACTCTCTTCATCAAGGAAAGAAATGAGGATTTGTTGCTGGTTCAAGTGTATGTTGATTATATCATTTTCGGGTCTACAAATGATGAAATGTGCAAGGAATTCGAGCGGGTGATGCAAGAGAAGTTCAAGATGAGTGCTATGGGAGAAATGAATTTCTTTTTGGGTTTGCAGGTTCATCAGTCTGAGAAAGGGATCTTCATTCATCAGACCAAGTACGTTGGGGATATCTTGAAACGATTTCAGATGGAAGACTCGAAGCCTGCGGGAACTCCTCTGTCTCAAAATCATGGGATTACTCCTGACGGAACGGGTGAACATGTGGAACCATCTCTCTATCGTGCTATAATCTGATCTCTCATGTATCTTACCGCTTTACGGCCTGACATTATGTATCCAACATGTCTTCTTGCTCGTTACCAGTCCAATCCAAAAGTTTCTCATATGATGGCTGTTAAAAGGATTTTTCGTTATCTGATGGGTTGTCCAGACACCGGTCTTTGGTATCCTAAGGGTGATAACTTTGATTTGATAGCATTCAGTGATTCTGATCATGGTGGCTGCAAGATTGATGCAAAGTCAACATCAGCAGGATGTCAGTTTCTTGGGAATCGCCTAGTCACGTGACAATGCAAAAAAGCAGACCTGTGTGGCCACTTCAACATGTGAGGCTGAGTACATTTCAGCTTCTAGTTGCTGCTCCCAGGTTTTATGGATCCAACAACAAATGCACGACTACAGATCAATCGTAATAAAGCTGCTTTACAGATCACTCGTAATCCTGTACAACACTCAAAGACCAAACACATCGAGATTAAGTATCATTTCATACGAGATTGTTATGAAAAGAAACTTATCGATGTTGTTAAAATCCACACGGATCACCAATGTGCCGACTTGTTTACAAAAGCTTTTGATAAATCACGTTTTGATTATCTTCTTTCGGTCAACGGCATCAAGGTGAAACCCGAGTAAATCATCTTCGGCAAATCGTTTTTGTAAATATTTTATTAAAAACTAAAAACACAAAAAGATTTTAATTTTATTAACTTTTTGCATTTTAGGGGGAGAAATCTTAAGAAAATACAAAAACATCCGAAAATTTCAAAAAATCCAAAAACATGTCTTTTATTTATTTAATGCTTTTCGTCTTTACTTTTTGAAAAATGAAAAATACAAAAACAGCAGAAAATTGCAAAAATCCAAAAATATGTACTTTAATTATTTACTTTTTGCATTTAAGGGGGAGAAATTTAGAAAAATCCAAAAACATTAAAAAATTTCAAAAATAAAAAAAACATTAAAAAACCCAAAAACCAAAAATGAGTTTCTTGGAATGATAAGAGAAGATGATGATACACCAATGGTCTGTCAAATACGGTCAAAAATGCAAAATGAAAAATGATAAGTAACTCTACTAATGATCTATCAGTAGGCTCACAATCAGATTAAAACGTGCAGGTTGATATAAACATAACAAACTGCAAACCAGGTGGGAACCATTCATTGGCATATGGTCTTGGTACCGAAATTTCATTTGATAGTATGCCGAGGTTCTGAGATATGCGGTCTTTTTGCTGATTTATCATCTGGGTATCATGGTTGAATCTTTTACCGAAAAATAACGGGGACGCAAGTCAAGATCTTCCATGATACCATACATACGTGTAAATATTGCATACGACTTCAATAAGTGATAAACATATCACATCCACCCAATGAATAAGTGATAAAATATCATAGTTTATGCGGGAGTCAAGTTCGTCTCTTTGTCGGTACGATGGTACTAACCTGTTCACGGTCTTGCTCCTGTGCCCTGCATGCATATGAAAACCAAGTTCCTCATCAATAAGTGATTTAATCACATAGGGCTTGTTTTCAATAAAAAATAAGTGAGTATCTCACAATCTATACGTTCAAACAGATGATAAACGGTATGCTCACCGGTAAGATGAATTCTCGTGCATGTCTTGATATAGGAATGTGTCATGAGTGGATGAGCACCGACGAGTAGTATAAATCATATATTAAAGCGTATCTCCTAATCTTGATTACATCAGATAAGCTGAGTTTATGTGGACAACAATACCGATAATTGTGGTAGGATGCTTATCTTAATATTTACAAGAAACAAAATACGTTTTTGACAAGATCGTAAGCTGGTATGATTCTCTTACCTTGAAACTCGAAAAAGGTTGGTAACTTAGTGTACAGGTAGTTAATGTTGTTTATGTTTGTTTTAATTTACCTCTTTGTAATTAGATTTTTAGTTTTTATTTTTTTATTTGTATTTATTTTATATTTTGGTTTTCGATTAGCCGAAGTTGAAGCTCGAATGTTTTCTACCTGGAAAAAGCCCAAAACCAACTTGTCTTTAGCATCATAACTTCATAAAAATCCTTTTTGCAAAATTGGTAATCATAAAACAAAGTCTGTTTAATTTGTTCATTTTTCTTCTAAGTTGGTGATATTTGTGTTTGGAGAGTCCACGAAGAACCTCTGGTCAACGAAGAATACATTTGGTCAACGAAAAACCATTCTTCGTGACACATTCTTCGCTGGTTTGTCCATTCAACGAAGAAACATTCTTCATGGACTGTATGTTTGGGCTAAATTGTTTTGGCCCATTAAGGTTCTTCGTCGGCCCATCTTAGTTCTTCGTCGCTTTAGGTTCTTCGTGGGGGTCAGGGTATAAAAAGGTGGTCCCTTGTCAGTTCATCTTATCACCAATTCAAAACCCCTTTTTACTTTCTCTCTCTGCTAACCCTATTCATCTTCTTCTTAAAAAACCCTAACCGAATCATACTTGTTTGGTGTTATTGTGTGATATTTTAAGGTATAATGAGTCCTGTTCAATACACCAACACATCGAGCAAATTCGAACAGCAGACATGAAATAATTATGAAACCCTTGAATCAACTGTTCATGTTTAATGGGTTAAAATTATTGGTTTTTTGGAGTATGTCTAAGCAAAGAAATGGATCCATCTATTTATTCTTGTTCAACAACAACGTTTTCCGATTGATGTTTGAAATCTGCATTTGTTTAAATCAAAATCAGATATATAACTTGGTGGTTGTTTTTGATTTATTCTAATGCTTTGAGATGTTGAATGAAATTGTTTTGTTGGAATTTTTGCTTGAATAAATAGGGATTTGGTTTTGATGTTTGTATGTAGTTTTATGTCTGTAAAAGTGGTTGTGTAAAATGGGTTTTTGTGTTGATTCTTTTTTTCAGTTGTTTTTAAAATGGCTCTTGTCAGTTTTGGTTACACACTTGAAATTAATGAACTGATGAATAAATTGGGGACGAAGAACTGCAAGCATACGAAAAACCCCTTTTCATTGTGAACGAAGAACCCTAACAAACGAAGAACCATTCTTCGTTGATTGTTGACGAAGAACCATTATTCGTTGATTGTTGATGAAGAACCATTCTTCGTTGATTATTGACAAAGAACTCATTTGGTCAACGAAGAATACGAACCAAGTTTGACTAAGGTTTTTCATGGGTCCTAGTCACGAAGAACCTGATTCTTCCTCCAAATGAAGGTTCTTCATCCACATAGCAAATAGTGAAAAACAGGTTCTTCGTAGGTTAACCACTTAGAAAAATTTTGGTTTTTCTTAGTGTGTTTTATTCACTGTTCAATGTTCAATGCTCAATGTTCAAAGTGTGCTTGTTTACCTTTCTTATTGTGGATGTTTTTATGTGTAGAATGGCTCCTAAGAAACAGAAACAGAAGCCCGCTACGAAAAAGACAGATAAAACTGAGGAACAGATAATGTCTGAACCTCGCCACAATATGGTCGCATATCTGGATCCAGAAGGAAAAGTGGCTGAATTCAAGGATATTACGAGATGGTTACGCGAATCGAGGATAAACGAGGCCATTACTCATCAGACGCCGATATACAAGGCGTTAGTGAAAGAATTCTGGGATTCGGCGAGTGTTATAGAGGTTGACGGAAAGGAGATTATTCGCGGGCAAGTTAATCACTAGAATGTGGATGTGTCTGCTGATATTCTCAACACCGTTCTGCAACTCAATGACAATCCAGAAGCTCCGTATTCTATTCCGATTATGTGCCAGCCTAGTTGTTTGCTACGAATGAAGTGTATAGATGACATTTTTGCTGGGCAAGTCAACAAAGCAAAGTTGCCGTTAAGTTACAAGTTCTTATTACATATCCTCATTCAGTGTTTGAGCAATCGACGAAGCGGTTACGACATGGAGAGTAATGACTTGAATGGCTTGATGGTCGCTTTGGTATTGAACAAACCATTCAATATTTTAAAGTATCTCTTCTCAAACATGAAGGAGAATCTGAGGAGAACTGATGCTAGTGGTAACAAGTTTTGGATGTATCCAAGATTCCTACAAATGATTATGAACGTGCAACATCCTGATCTTCCGAAGGCTGCAAATGATGTTCTAAAGATTGATGTGATGATAGAACATTCATTGAAGATATTTAAAGGTGTAGCTGCTAAACGTTACCCAGAAAGTACACCTCGGAAGATGTTTGGTGCATTGGGGGATAAGAATTACGTGGCACCAGCGAATGATAAATGGCGTCATGACGAAAGCCAATCTGGCGATGAAGAACCGACGTTAAAGAAGATGATGGAAGATAAGTTTGGACGAAAGAAGTTAGATATATTTGGTGGTACGGATGATGAAGATGATGGTGATGAAGGTGATGACGAAGGTGGTGAAGGTGGTGATGGCAGAAATGTTGGTGCAAGTGGAGCGAGTGCTCGTAGTGGCGACAATGCTGATTCTGAGTCAGACGATAATCCGCCTGAACCAGGTTATGAACACTACATAGACGAGCGTGGCATTAGACAAGTTCGGAGGATTCGTACTGATCAGGATGAAGATTATGTGCCTTTCGACACAGAGGCAGAGCGTCGGAAAAAGAAGCAGACTGCTATACGTAGAAAGAAGAAGATGATGAAGACTATTGGTACATCTTCAGCAGAGCCTGCCACTGCACAACAGGAAACTGTTACTGAACCTGTTCACGAAGCAAATGTCAATCCTGAGTTTTCCTTCACTGTGGAGGAAACTACAGCTATGATGACCTCACCTTCTGCTACAACTGAACCACCTCCAACGGCTACAACTGCAACTGAAACTCATGCTGTGACTCCACCAGCTGAACAACAACATGGAACTTCCTCTAGTCATCAACAACAATCTGCAGCTCATCAGAGAAGCTCAGAACTCCGTGGCAGATTATTCTCAGAAATGGCACCGGATGAAAAGGTAGAATTTCTGTTTTCATAATTACACGCTGCTGCAGGTCAAATCAATATGCATTCAGAGTTTATGTCTTCCACTCGAAACACTGTGATTGCTCAACAATTGGAGATTAACAAGTTAAAGGAAACTGTGGGCAAACAACAGGCTGGAATTATACAACTCCGAACTGAGAATGAACGTCTGAAAGCTGTCGATGATGAACCGGCAAGGCAGTTGTTACAGATACGGGCGACTGACAATGCTCGCGGTATTGAGTTGAATAGAGTGAAGGAACAAAGTATTGCCGTGAAACAATCTGCAGATCGTCTGGCTGAAAGGCATGATTTCATGAAGGAATGGTATGATTGCAGGAACACCACACTGGTAGATAGTTTCAAGTCTATTAAGACTGCCTTCGAGATAAGCAGAAAGAGGGTTAACATCTTATGGTCTGATCGATGCAAAGAACAAGAAATTCAGCTAAAGCGTGATCATGATAACGAAGACCAAGGTAACCCTGATGCGTCAGCCTCCGCCGAGCCACAAGGGGCATCTGCTTCAACTCAGATCATAGTTTATCAGCCTCAGCAGATTGAAACAACTCAAGGCGCTTCACGTGGTTCAAAGGATGATCTAGAACAGCTGGAAAATGGTATTGCTTTGCAAGTGTGCCCTCCTGAAATCTCAACAGCTGGTGAAAATGTAGCGTCAAGCTCAGCTGATGTTGCCTTGCAAGCATGCCCTTCTGTTAGTCGAGAAGACTTAGAAGACGGAGAGTTCATTTCCGAGATGACAGATGAACAGATTTTGAGGTTAACAGATATGAAAGTAGTTGATGATGCTACAATTGACGAGACTCCAAGTGAACCCGAAGCAACAAACTTGGATGGTCTTGATGAAATAGTGTTCGAAGGCGATGACGAGAAGTCGAAATACATAAGAGAAGATGGTACTGAGTTCAATCCATTTGATGAAGACTGGTTGATAGATAACATGGATGAGATTGACGAAAGATTGAAGAATCGAGATTCATCTGATGTTCCAGCTGAGTCATTTGATGAATGGAGAAAGAACTTCCTCTCAAAGACTGCAAAACCAGCCCCTCCTGTCGTATAAGTTAATTATATGAAGTATAAAAAGGGTCATCCTTAGGGAAGAATACTTAGCTGGATGTTCGTGAAAGTGATTCATTGCGTTGCTGTGAATCGAGAATATGGAATTCAGTACTTCAAGTCACTTCTAAGTATTCTTACCTTACCGTTTTACGATGTGGCAGCATTAGCAAAGTTGGAGCTCATTAATCGATCAAACTTTGAAGGTGCTAAGCTGTTTGCCCGAAAGTTGAGGATTGAATGAAGAAAGGGTTGGAAAGATGAATTGTACAAGCCACAGTTTCCTAAGTACGAACAGATCAAGTTTACATTGGATCCAGCAACCAACACGGCTCTGTATAGGCTCATGTACAAGCCTGTTAAGGTTTTGGATAAGATCCCGTTAATGACAATGGAACAAGATATTCTCAAGAACATGGCTCTTCGGTGTTACGATTCTGATACGCATGAAGTAGTTATCGTCTTCAGAAATGACAAAGAAAATTTTCGTATTCTCGATCCGATGTGGATAGTCAACATGTCAGCTGCTGATATCGATAAATTATTTCGTCATGACATATTTTATGAAGACACGGACGCAAGTCAGGTTTTACGTTTTCAACGCGTCGCTTGTTTTTGTTACTATCGCGGGATTCATGCTTGAAGCTCGTGGTCGGAAGCAGCTCATTAAGACCGAAGACAGAGCAACAACCAAGGGGGAGTTTGTAGGTGCAGTTTTTGTGTCTGTCTCTTGTTCTTATTACGCTTGTAATGAAATGTAATGTACGGTCTTTTGGTTTATCGAGTCTGTATGTTTTGGTCGAGTCGACCAAGTCAAGATATCCTCCTATCTTGACTTGGTATGACATTCACATAGTTTTGGTTTGTAATGCAGTACATGTATGCAAGTCTGCAAATGTTTGACTCTTGTTTAACTGTTTCTTCATAACTGTCTGTCTTTAGTTTGCTGTTTGCAGCCTCCCACGAAGAACATTCTTCGTGCATTGTATGGTTCTTCGTAGGGATGTTTCACGAAGAACCTAGTTCTTCGTGGGCTTATATTCTTCGTGGGCCCAGTAACATTCTTCGTGATGTTACTGGGCTGGGGTCTATATATAGCAGCATATGTTGTGCAGAACAGGTCAGGAGAGCTTTGGTGAGTCTGTAAATATTGTGTGTATTTGTAATTGTTCTCTTCCATTTAATCAAGATAATGAATCTTTGGTTACTTGTGTGCTTTATACTTTGCTTTGGTTGCATTCTTACACGGATTCCGCACTTGTAAGTGTGTTCTAACAACAAGAAAGTAGATTTCTTGATCCTCCAAGTGGACCTACAGATAGGAGATGGAACCAGTCTTGGAAGTCTCAACCTCTCTTCATTCCCAAACCTTGTTGTACTTCACATTGTAAGATAGGCTTGAAGGAAGGAAGCATCCCAGAGCAGTTTGGTTTGCTCTCAAATCTCACCTCTCTTTCACTTTCTGGGAATCGACTCATAGGTAACTTACCTGTTTCACTCACCAATCTCACCCATTTAGAACACCTTACTCTTTCTTATAACAAGTTCAGTGGTAACTTACCTCACTCTTTCACCAATATCACCCATCTTGAATACCTTGATCTTTCTAATAACCATTTTAGTGGTAACTTACCTCACTCTTTCACTAATCTCACCCAATTGGAAGACGTTTCTCTTTCTACAAATAATTTTGGTGGTGAGTTACCTGTTTCCCTCACCAATCTCACTAGCCCATTTAACATATCTCATTCTTTATGGAAACAATTTCAAAGGTAACTTGCCTGTTTGGCTCACCAAGCTCGCCCATTTAGAAATCCTTGATCTTTCTTATAACAATTCCAATGGTAAGTTACATGTTTCCCTCGCCAATCTTACCAATTTAGAAGAATTTTATCTCAATAGTAACAAACTTATGGGTCCAATCCCACCATCTTATGGTTCCATGGTCAATCTTACATACCTAGACTTGAGCACAAATCAAGTCAATGGATCCATCCCAAACCAAATTACTAATTTGCAACACCTATATAAATTGAATCTGGGTGACAACAATTTTGAAGGTCCAATTCCCTTAAATTTTAGTAACCTAAGTTGTTTGACAATTTTAAACCTTGGCATGAATTCCATAAATGGTCCCATACCTCTGGACATAGCAAATTTGAGGAACGTACGACATGTCGATCTTAATAATAATAGTCTTGTGGGTCAAATTCATGGAAATCTGTCAAGACTTTCTTACCTTGATGTTTCATCAAACCATTTATCTGGTAATTTGTCTTTACGAAATCCCTGTTATTTGAACCATCTAGACCTCTCTATGGATTAGATGACTGGAGCTATCACGAGTCTTGTTGTTTGCAATCACATAAACTACTGGAATCTTATTAGTAATATTTTTGTTGGAGAAGAACTTGGTTATACAGATTTCTCAGATTTGGAGTTCTTAGATCTATCTCTGAATCATAATCTGACTGCAATCGCCCGCGGTCCTTCTTTAGTCCAGAATAGAGAAACTGGCTTGTCATGCACTGCTTGGAGTGGAAAACTAACCTGCAATGAACATATTCCAAGAAAAAACCTAGTACACCATTTGAACATTTTTCTTCCCATCGTCCTGAGACTTTGCTTCTTGCTTCTTGTTTACGTGTGTTACAAAAATCATGACACAGAAGAAAATTTTAACCAGAAATAAAAAAAACCATGGGAATGTGTGCTCCATATTGAATTAAGATGGAACAATTGCATATGAGGACTTCATCATAGCTACAGAGGACTTTGACCTCAAATACTACATTGGAACGGGTGGCTATGGCAGTGTTTATGAAGCCAACTTGCAAGATGGTAAATTATTTGCTTTGAAAAAACTCCACGGTTTTGAAGCCAAGCAATTCAACCAGAGTTTCAAGAATGAAGTCCAAGTGGTGACCAACCTTAAGCACAAAAACATTGTCAAACTCTATGGTTTTGTTTGCATAACAAATGCAACTTCCTTGTATATGAATACACGGAAAAGGGGAGCCTGTTTTCCGCCTTGAGTGACAGTGAATTAGCTGTTCAAGCTGTAACGACTTGCACAAAAATATCCTAAAACGCTCCGTAAGTGAAAACCCGAACCCCTAAAACCCTACTTTTTATGAAAAATCAAGAAAATCAAAATTTAGTACTCTCTCGCGGGCCGTGAAGGAATAAAAGAGAGTCTTTATGGGGCACGACAGCTCTGCATTCGCCGGATAACGATTAAGGCCACGTGTCACACACGTGGCAGACCTAGGATGTGACACGGCAGCCCTAGCCGTAGCTAGGGTGGCCCTCGCGGGGCGCGAAGAAGAGCCTTCAGGCTGTCGCGGGTCGCGAGAAGTTTGAAAATTTCCTATAAATTGGACGTGCATGAGCAGTTCACTTCTGTTCGAAAATTTCCTTCACAATCACAACATTCTGCTCAAATAACAACTTATTAGTGTCACGACACTGATACGATAACGGGGTAATAACTCGATCACTACTACGATACAATGTCCGATCGATTAAAACCGATCCGATAGATGTTTAAGTGCTGCCCAAATCTTGGGCTATACTTTGTCATTCGTCGTGAGGGTTTCGATCTCGTGAAATTATTATAAATGTTGAATTAAGTTACTGACCGAGTTTCTTTTGCATTTTATATTTAACTAGGTCACCAGCTTAATCCTTACGCAGGCTTTGACCACTTACACTTGCAAGGCGAGTCATTCTTCTTTTTACCAAATTGCTTTCAAAACCCTACTTATTTTCAAATTTATAATTACAGTGATTAAGTCTTTGTAATCTTCCATTACTGCTGGTATGTGGGGTTTTGTATACATTACTTGATAACCTTCACCATTGGACAACGGGTTAGCCAATGGGTGATATGACCATTGTAGGATCGTGAAACGACCTAACGAGTCGATCAGAAGAGTGCTCAGACAGAATCAGAGGCGGAATTCATTGATTCTGTCTTTGTTTAGCTTGTATTCACTATTAATTGTCTTGTTTATTGATCTTGAAATGATTTACAGCATGTAGACACTTCGACAGCACCTCGGCGTCGGAATCAAGAAGGTTACAAATGAACTAGACATGAGGAGTATTTATAGAGGTTGCTATTTCGTTTGAAAGTGGGATTTCGTTTGAAAGTGGCATTGCCCATTTCAAACGAAATTAAACATTCTAATTTCGTTTGAAAGTGGCAATGTCATTTTCAAATGAAATTACCTCTTTAACACACAAAACCTCCTATTTTCTTGTATAACGTGCCCTGATCTAACACTTCTAATACTAGACTCGATACAAGACGAAGTCAACAGACGCATGCACTAACAGACTCCCCCTCGAATGTTGACGAGTCTGAAGTAACGAGTCTTCTCATTCCTCAGTCTTTACCGGTCTTCGGGCTCTTTCACAATCTGAGACTCGAACGAAGATGAAGTCGACAGACAACTGCACCAACAGAATAAGAAAAACTTACTAGTAATAGTTACATCAAGTTCAAATTAATGATCTCGATTAACTAATCAAACTTTCTTTCTCAAAATAAATTCCTTCATTTAAGCACTCACTCCCAACCCTGTTCATCATGTTTAGCACTTGGAATTTTGAAAAACAGTACTTCAACATCAGTTGTCGAAAATCTTTTTGGATTTTTCAAAATTTATGCTAAAACACACTAAAAATCTTTTTGGATTTTTTAATGTAATGAAATGCAGTAAAGAAATATATACAAACAATATTTTTGTGAGTTTGTGTAAGAGGATCATATCAGTTTATGTGACCAATCACTAGCACCGTTAAGCTTTAAACATTTTCAGTTCTAAACCTAAACGATTCACATAGATTGACGATATTGTTGTCCACTTAAACTCAATCTAAAAACTTTCGAAATGCTTACCGATACATTAAAGTATATTAATTTTGCACTAACTTCTTATGGACCCCACGATCTCAGCATATCCCCTCATCATGCAATACACTGACTCAAGTAATGCCTTTAAACTTTTATCAACTGTGATTTGTGCAAAAACAAAGCAGAATGTTTAAACATTAACAATCAGGTCGATCTTTCGATACGCAGAGAAAGTCCAATGTTTAAACAAAATAAGAAAAATAAAACAAGTTGAAGTTGTTTAGGCTTTAATCACCAGTTCGATACTCACGTATACGCAGAGGTGATCCAAAGCTTAAACGAAACACCAAAGAAAATAACGCAGAATGTTTAGGCACTAACATCCAGGTCGATACTCACGTATACGCAGAGGATGTCCAATGCTTAAACAAAATAAAGAAATAAAACAAGTTTAAATCTTTGCAAAATAAAATGCACAATCACAGCGACTTTTCAGCAAAGTTGTTAAAGTTCACAATCTTAACCAGTTTTATGTCTTTCGACAATCAGCGATTACTGAGTAGGCACACAATCAAGAAGGACAAAACTAAGTACTATGCTTTTGACCATGTTTCCCACTAGAACTAGGCTTTTTCATTTAGGTTTGTATCGTTATCGCAAATCAACTAGTCTAGCTGAGCCTATCGTCACATCTTTAGTCAGACCACTTATCACTTTAGACTTTACATTTCTTTAGCATGATGTGACAGTCCAACTGATCTACTATCATTTCCTCTTTTTCACAACAAAACTCATTTTTACAATTTTCAAATGTTTTTGGATTTTTCAAATTTTCTAATTTTTTTTAAATTTTTACCCCCCCCCCCCCCCTAAAATCAAAATATGTTTCAATTTTGATTTTCTGGGAAAATTTGAAAATGAACTCTACAAAGTAAAGCGACAACATGATGAGAATTACTTCAATTCTCCATTCACTTGGCTTAAACAATCAGAATTCCCCTTGACAACAAAACATTTTCCCAAAGTGATTTCAAAACACTTAAGTTTGTTTTAATCAAAATGGTTTTTTCTGAAAATTAGTTTTGTGAGTCATTTCTTAAACATGGGGATCATTCATCACCTTGTTTTCGTCAACCACTTGTAAAAACTAACATTTTTAAGATCAAACTACAAACATCATTTGTAGAAAATCAAGTACAACTTAATTTGTCATTCTTTGGCGAGCAAGACGATTTATCATAACTTTTATCTGTTTTACCAGTTGTATCCGAGGACAAAATCATTTCGAGATATTCTCTCGCTTTCTTCCTCTTCTTCCTCAGTCTGTCTTTCTGCCCCTGTGAAAGCTTTACTTTCTTTTCGTGAACTTTCTGTTCTTTAACTTTAGGTTCTTGAACTTTCTTTTCTTTGGGCTTGACATTGACTGGTTTCTTTGCCATTTTCTGAGATTCAACTCTCGATCTTTCATTTGATCTCATTGGGAAATCTCTGGCAATGTGACCTTTGATATGGCATTCAAAGCATCTCCTCGTCTCATAACTCCAACTTTGGCAGTTAACAGCAATGTGTCCTCTCACACCACAAGTGTAACACACTCTGTTATCGTACCAATCACCATCTTCAGTCCAAACATTCAGATCATAGCACTGTTTGGCTTAATGATAATCATTTCTTCTCTTGTTTGCTGGATTTGACTTTTGAGCACTGTGATCAAACCATCACCACTTATTACCAACTGTTTTTGAGTTTTGATTTTCTAATTTTTGTGGTTTTTTATCACGATTGGATGATTGAACTGATGAGCTTTTATTTTCTTTTTGAAAAACTTTCGGTTTTTTATCCTTTTGTTTTTGTTCCACATTCTTCTTTACAGGTTTTTGCATTAAGCATTCACCTTTCTCAGTAGAATGTAAAACGGTTTCTTGAAACATTTCATTTAATTTTAAAAATATTTTTCTTTTCTCAATTTCATCATCAGTTTTCTCATCACAATCTTCAACTTTGACTTTGTCAAAGTTTGTGACATTGTCACTTATTGGAACTGAATTGATCGGTTTTGGACAGACATGTGATGTAGAATTCACAAAACCTTTCAATTTATTCTCAAGCTCTTTGATTTTATTCCGAGCATTTTCAGCTTCTTTTTCAAGTCGAATAATCGTCTGAAGATGAGAGTTTATTGTACTTTGTTTTTCAATGTTATTCTTGCTAAAAACAGATCTCTGATCTTCACGAATCTTTATTTGACTTTGAAATTCTTTTTCAATTTTTAATTTTTCATTTTCAAAACTTTTGATTTTATCTTCAAATTTTTTTGCATTTTCTTTCAAAATTTTGTTTTCTAATGTCAAACTCTCCACATCTTTCAAGAGTTTGACATTGTCTGATATGGATTTTTCATAATTCGAGCACATCCCAGGCATCTTTACAGCAGTTTCTTCTTTCTCAGTCTCGACAGCTGGAATTTGATCAATTTGCTTTTTCACATCAGGTTTGCTTTGTTCTTCAGCTGTTGCTGTTTTTTTCTCTTTCTCAGCTTTGATCTCTTCTTTAATAGTTGCTGCCTTCTGATTTTTCCTTTTTGCAGCTTGTTTTTCTTTAATCTTTTCAATTTTACCTGCATAAAACGACTTTCCATTATGATTTATAGGTGAAAGTTGTTGTTTAAGATATTCAAGTTCCCGGATTTCCTCTTCATAATTGTCACTCTCTTCATCGGACGAGTGATAAAAAACCGGAACTTTTTCCGAAACTTCTTTTGCTGAGACTATTCTTTCTTCTTGCTTTATTGGAATATACTGCTGAGATTCATAATGCACGTATGGCAACAATTCTTCAAAATCCATGTTTTGATTTTCAATGTTTCTCAAACTCAACTTTTAAACGAACTGGAGTCAAGTTTCAAACGAATTGTCAAACTTTCAAACGAACTGAAAATTGCTTTTAAACAAACTGATTCAAACAAACTGGTTCAAACGATTTGGCCCAAACGACTTGGATTCAAGCGATCTGAACACTTTGATGCGATCTAGTTCAAATTCAAACTTCCTGAATCACTTCGTGTGATTTGAACCTCTAATTCAAACGACCTGGTATACTTCAAATGAATTTGACCACTTCGTAGATGGTCAAACAATCTGGATCAAGCTTCAAACGATTGAACCACTTCATGCGTTTTGATAAACCTTCAAATGATCTGAACTCCTCGTGCGAGCACTTGAATTTAAGTGGACCGATAAAAGAATTGGGCTTCAATCAACACATGCAAACTGCGGTATAAGCTGTCAACACAAATCAAATTGCTGATAGGACCGATTGACTATTCATATGCAATTATTTAAGTCTTTCTCTTAATGGCCGACAACTGTTTCTGAATCGATTGATAAAAGAATTCATATGATGTCACTGTTGAATTTAATATTTTGATTGTATCGATATTAATTACAATGGCCGACAATTTTCAATCTTCACATTCAAACCATGAATCAAATCACGAACAGAATATATATCAATTGATTTCAATTGGACCACTCCATCAATCTGAATCACATGAGCTGATAAGTTTCACATGCAATCTTGATTAACTCAAATAGAACATGGCCAACATACTATCAATTATCAACCCATGCAACCTTCAAACGAAATTACCAGATAATTTCAAACGAAATCAGTATGTAATCTTCAAATGAAATCAGCCATATTGTTCAAGCGAGATACCCAATTTAAATGAAATCACCATGTATTTTCAAACGAAATCAGTTAAAGGTGCACTCTCAAACGAAATCATCAAGCTATTTCAAACGAAATCAGGGTGATGTCATCATTTCGGTCCAAATTTTGTCAAATTGATCAAGTTTTAAGCCGATTTTAGTTCTGAAACTTTCAAGGGTTTGTTAAAACAACATTACACACATGATATGTAAAAATCAGCCGTTTTTAACCGTGAAAACTTGATTAATTTTGAAAAGAAGGTGTAGAAATCAGAATTTTCCAGCGAAAACGAGCTAATCAGTAAGAACTCTTCCTCCTGAGCTCTGATACCACATGTAGGATCGTGAAACAACCTAACGAGTCGATCAGAAGAGTGCTCAGACAGAATCAGAGGCGGAATTCATTGATTTTGTCTTTGTTTAGCTTGTATTCACTATTAATTGTCTTGTTTATTGATCTTGAAATGATTTACAGCATGTAGACACTTCAACAGCACCTAGGCGTCAGAATCAAGAAGGTTACAAATGAACTAGACATGAGGAGTATTTATAGAGGTTGCTATTTCGTTTGAAAGTGGCATTGCCCATTTCAAACGAAATTACCTCTTTAACACACAAAACCTCCTATTTTCTTGTATAATGTGCCCTGATCTAACACTTCTAATACTAGACTCGATACAAGACGAAGTCAACAGACGCATGCACTAACAGACTCCCCCTCGAATGTTGACGAGTCTGAAGTAACGAGTCTTCTCATTCTTCAGTCTTTACCGGTCTTTGGGCTCTTTCACAATCTGAGACTCGAACGAAGATGAAGTCGACAGACAACTGCACCAACAACCATAGTCACAGATCCGGTCGAGTGACAAATATTGATTTGGGGTAATTGGTTGATACAAACATTGTAATAGCTCTTAATACTGTAAATTATAACAATGTGTCTTTTGTATAAATGAAATGCACTCGCCAGTATTTTCCGCTGATCAAATCTTTTTAAAACATGTTTTCAGGTAATTTATTGTGAGCAAGGAAAAGTGCCGCGTAGCACTCCAGCTTGAACGAAGTGGCTCAGTAAAGAAATAAACATGTTTTCTGTAATCAAGGGATTTCCCAGTTAAATTCCTTTCTTGTAAAATACGGGGGTTGTCCCGATATTATAAATAAAATAATCTGGTGTTTTCCTATTAAATGATCCTGTTAAAATTTCCGCTGCCAAATAAATACCAATACCACGGGTTTTCTGTCTCGCGGCTTCCGGACCAGCAAAACGGGTCGAGGGGCGTAACAGAAAAAGATGGTATCAGAGCCACTGGTTTAAGCCCATTTAGTATTCGAAAAATACTTAAAATTCTAGACTGAAAATTTTATGATTCTGTGAAAATTTAATTGCAATAATTTAATTAGAAATTTTGTGTTTCCTTATGTGTGACTAACAGCATGAGTGAGTTATCTGAATCTCTTCAAAACTTCTCCATACATTCTACTGACATGGAAGCTACCAGGGACCAGACCGGATACCAGGCCGATACTGAGGAACCACTAGTGTTTCAAGCTCCAGAAAAAGCCAAACCTAAAAAGAGAAGGAGGCTTTTAGACTGGAAACGTGGGAGAAAGAAGAAACTGGCTGCTCAAAAAGTGAAGAAAACTATTGATCCAAAAGGGAAAGGAAAAGAAGTGGGAGAAAGCTCTGGGCAAGCTCAGGAGTTGCCACCCTGGGAGGAACTGGATAGAAAACTAGCAAACTGCGACCTGTTTGGACCAGCCGATGAAACCCTTTTCAATTTTCCCGCACAGACGGAAATTCCTATCAACTTGGAACCTGCCATCCTGGAACCTATCATGAACGCACTACCCATTTCTGGCCAATTGGAAGAATGGTGGACCAGTGACTGGCACTTCCAAAATTTCATAAATAACCCGGATCCTTACCCACAGTTTGAACCAGCCCCTGCTACTTTCCCACCAATGAACCTGGAGAATGTCACTGAATTACACCGTTACGGCGTGGAACTGGTGGACGCAGGCAACATGATTAGAGCCGTGGGTGAAAATCTTAGCTGGAAGTACGACGAACGGGAGTTCCGTTTTTAAAAAACTAATCACTATAATATAGTTATTTTGTATAATAATAATAATAATAATAAATAAAATCTATAATAATAATAATGTATAATATTGTATAATATAACCCAATAAAACATCTGCAAATAAGGGGTTTGTACTGATGCATAAATATTATATATAAAAATATATAAATGTCGCAATGTCGACGATTTTGGTTATATGTGTTAACTTGAATGTGGTTGTGATTGCTATATTTCTTTAATTAATACCAATTTGATGATATTAATTGGTATGTTTCAATTATAATTCAGATGGCAAACGCAGTTAACCAACCGGCAAATGAAGTTAACCAAGTGGAACCAAATAACCAAGATAATTTTCTCAATAAAGAAGATATAGAAAATATAGTTGCTCAGGGTATAGCCAATGCTATCCCAGCAATCGTCGTCGCCGTTAAGAATCCCGTCGAACCTTCCCAAGCCAACCATAGCAAACGCACGCGTGATGACAATTTCAGTTATAGCGTAAATGGAGGCGATAGTAATCATAATATAATTCAAGCCCCAATACCTAAAAAGATTAAAGTTGCAACAACCGGTTGCACTTATAAGGAATTCCTAGCCTGTAAGCCAATCGAATTCACGGGTAATGAAGGAGCAACTACAGCACTCTAATGGCTAGAAAAGACAAAAGCTGCCAGCAAAATAAGTAAGTGTGCAGATTAAGATAAAGTAATGTATGCTTCTAATCTATTCAAAGAAGAAGCATTAGAATGGTGGAACACGGTGCTGCAAGCCAAAGGAAGTGACGTGGCTTATGCCATAAGCTGGGAGGAATTTAAGGAACTGGTGGAAAGGAAGTTTTGTCCTTCCTATGAAAAGGAACAAATAGAAAAATCAGTTCCTGACCCACAGAATGGTAGATGTTAAGTGTCGTGAGTACACTTCGGCATTTTTCAAATATGCAAGAATAGTACCATCTCTGTCCTTGCCAGAACCTGTACTTATTTCTCGCTACATTTGGGGACTGATTAGCGAAATCCATGAAATGGTCAAGGCTGCGAGACCTCGAACTATCGACGATGCAGTCGAATTGGCCAATACCTTGACTGATTGGTTGGTACGAACAAGAGAAGAGAACAGGAAGATAGAATTGGCTCAAAAGATTACCCAAGGTTTTCAGGTAAATAATAATAGTAACCTCAAGAAAAAGGGGGCTTGACAGTCTTCCACCCTGCCATTTTCCAAAGTTTGTAAAAGAAAACATTTCGAGAAATGTAAGGAACAATGCAATTTCTGCAAAATACCAGGGCATCGCGAGGAGGAATGCAGGAAGAAATCCATAGTCTGCTACAATTACGGAGAAGCAGGGCATTTTAAGCCAGATTGCCCTAAATTGGTCAAAATAACGGACAACAAAGCAAAAGCGGCCGACGGAACTAATAAGAAAAATGCTAGAGCTTTTTAGCTGACAACGCAAGAAGTAGATCTGATACCGGACGTGATAGCTGGTACGTTTCTCGTCCATGACGTTTATGCGAAAGTATTATTTGACTCCGGTGCAAACCAAAGTTTTATAAATAATTCGTTCTGCCAAGCTTTTAAGTAACCCTTAACCAAACTTAGACAAATTTATAAGGTAGAAACTGCAAAAGGAAACTCTGTCAATATAGATAAGGTACTGCAAGAAGGAAAAATAGAACTTTCAGGACATAAGTTCACGGCAAACCTTCTCCCTATGAATTTAGCCGGATTCGACGTCGTGTTAGGAATGGATTGGTTAGTAGCCAACCATGCTCGAATCCTATGTGATCAGAATTCTGTAGAAATTCATACACCCACAGGAGAAATGATTAGGATTACCGGAGATAAGCCACGTAAACCAATGAAGTTCATTTCAGTAATGAAAGTTGCTAGTTACAAACGAAAGCAAGGCATAGTGTATATGATTTCAGTGATCATTAACACTAAAAGCAAAGAACTTAAGGAAATTCCAGTAGTATCAGAATACCCCGAAGTTGTAACACCCCAAAATCCGAATTTTTATATTCGCTAGCATGTTTTCCATGTTATAGCATGAAATAAAAGAAATCACTAGGAGTGTGAACCTAGTTTGAATGTGAAACTAAACTTTAACTAAAAGGAATAAGTTTTTAGTCATTTAAAAATAAGTGTTCGTATGTGAGGGGTTGAATGTGTAAAGAATGAAAGTTAAATTGATAAAACAAATAAAAACACACCACACACACAGTGTGCGTGTGGGTGTCACCAGGAACAAGAAGGGAAGAAGGGTTTTCCCTCATCTTCACAAAATCAGGAAAATTGAAGGGAAATCATGGCTTAAATCACTGCATGAACACATAGAATCGTTCATCTAAGCTAGTCTAACAAGAGGTAAGTTGAATTTTATGATTTGATGAACTTTCATAAGTGGGTTATAATCAAACAGTGAAATTGAATGAAGTTAAGTATAAACATCTAATAGAATCATTATATAAAAGCTGAACTATACTTGAATTTTGATGTTCTTTATGATTAGAAGTCAAAACCCCATTAAAGTAGGAGTGTTATGAGATGTAATGAGGAATTCTTGTGTAAATTAGTATAAGGGTCATGTATGATGATATTCATAATGATAACTTGTTAGTTTGAATTGAATTAGATGGAAGGATATATGAAATTCAATTGAGTTTCAAGTTCTTGTTAATCTTGATATGATTTGGTAAAATTATGCATACGATACTTGTATATTATGCTTTGAAAATGGTATGCACACCAAGTGTTTGATGAAATGCATAAGTGAGATTATTAGATAAGATTGGATGTAAATAGCGAATGAATATGCATAGGATGTAGACATGATGTATTTAGTAATAAAATATCATGAGAAGTATGTTCTTGATGAAATTCCATATGTGAAAGTAGTTCATTTGCGATTAAGTAGAAGTATATTCTAAGAATGTGTTATATGCTTGATTGATGTAACGCTTTAATCGTTTGTGGGATTCGGGTGATGAAACAGAATCTGTCCGGAAAGTTACAGCCGAATTTAATCAGCTATAACTGAGTTAAATCTTGTCAAAAACTGATGTTTATTGAGTTTGTGATGAACTTCCTGGACAAACCTTTTAAACCCAACTGGAATTGCATTTTTTGGACGAAAAATGAACGTTTTATGAATTTTTCCGTATCAAAGGTTCAGGCTGCGTTTTCTGGCAGAATTTACAGTCCATTACGAATGTCATAACTCAATTTAGGAACTGAGTTATGATCTCAAATTTTTACTGTAGGTAGCTTCAGGAGGTTATGAAAATCTCCAACCAGAATTATGTCAATCGGATAATCGAAGATTTTTTAATGAATTTTTCCGTGGTCTGCAGTTGAAAGTGACGAATCTGATTGCTGCTTGGTAAATGATTTTTTATAAATTTTTGGTAGAGAGTTAGACTCTAAATATTTAACATAAGGATATGCCCTTCGTGGGTCACGTCACATAAAAAGATCGTAATTTTTGCAAGCTCGTATGTACAGTAAACGGACGTCTCAAAACAGCCTATTTTCAGTTAATTGAGCTATGCATGTTAGAGAATGAATTGACTAATGAAAGTCAAATGTGGAATATGAATTTGATATGATTGTTAATATATACAATCATGTATACTAACAAGAATGATATAACATGAAAGTATAGGGATCATGTCAAGATGGATGGACGCATGGAAGGCTAAAAGGGTGAAAAAGAAGCAATGAAACGGGTACGAATACGGACGTCTAAGGTAAGTGGTTTCTAGAATCACTTCGTATTTAGTTACTTGAATATATATATTTGAATATTTTATATCAAGTTAGAACATACAAATAAATAAGAAATGCTAAGGTAAGATTCGTTCAAATGGTCGGTATGATGTTAAATCGGTAAAACTTATTATAGGGGTTAATGGGTCAAAACTTTTAATCGAAAGATTTTATGACGGTGAGTATGGGGATGTGGTAATGTTAAGGGAAGGTTTGTATAGAAGGAAAATCAACTAATATATTAGTTAAATGCGTGTTGGGACGTATCGGGGCCGGATTAATCAAAAAATATGTGAAACGGGTCAAAAGAAGTTGCAAATGATGAAATCCACAGGTAAGAATGAATGGTATGAGCATGAATGTAGGTTGTATGTATAAAACCAATATATATATATATATATATATATATATATTTATGGATATTCATGTTTAAGATTTTGTAGTATGTTCATATGGGATATGAAAGGTATTTGAGAGTTCGGATATGGATGTATGTAGGTGTATAAATATATGTATGTATGTGTGTATGTATATATGAAGTGTGATTGAATGTATATGAAAGAATAGAACATGTATATATACATAGTTTTAATACGTTTGAAAGTTAACGTTACTAATCATGTGTCTTGAGAATTAAATGAAAGTGCAGGTACGCTAATGTTGACCTTGCGAAGATTTGACGTTGGGATGCAAGAGTTTACTTAGAAAGTTAATTCGGAAGGATTAGTGTGAATAGAATGAATCTGACGTGGTCATCTAATTACGTATGTTTAGATTATGAATGATGTCACCAAATATTAATGATGCGCATGTATGTGGTAATTGAAGGTTACACGCATTTAACATCATTATGAAGTAAGAGGTTGAAGATCGAGTCAAAGAGCGTGGATTGTACGGGAGGAGTAGTCACATAGCTTGTATTTCTATAATGTTCTCGATACGCCAATTAATAATGAATGATGTCCCTCTTTGATAAGATTCATTTTAAATAATATTCAAGAATGTTAGAGCATTGTTGTGAAAGAAATTTTATGGTTCGTAATTCCGCTGCGTCTTTTTGGTTAAAGTGTGTTAGGGTCTTACAAGTTGGTATCAGAGCCCTAGTTTGAGAGAAATCAAATACGATGAGGTAAGTATTTGAACTCAAACCCGTGTGCTCTTGTGACAAGTAAACCATACAATCCAAGACTCGATCAAGATCCAAAGGTAGAAGTGAATGTAAGTTTGTACTTATGTATGTATATAAGGAAAACTAACAGTATTGTATGTGTAAGGTAAGCTTAAGTGTTTGAAGAGGATGATCCGAGAAGGTGGTTTAGGATGAATACCAAAGCATGCAAGTATGTATTAGATGGATGGACCTCAGGTACACAATATTAAAATATATCTGTACCGGTGTTAAAAAAATAAAAATAAAAAAACTCCTTAGGGAGGGTAAATATTAAACGAAAGACAATAATAATGTTTTGATAAAGCTTGAGAGATGTTGCATGATCGGAGTGTCGCACTCCAGTCAAAGATAATATTTATATGCCCTAATTACCCTTAACGATAGCTAGTGGTAGTAAGGGGTCGAACCACGAAGAGTATGTGGTTTGCGAATGGATTAGACTGAATTTAAACAAATGCCTCAATTTATGAAGCTTGCTAGAATATTTTTATAGTTTTTGTTTGTTAAAAAGATGTTGAATAAAATTACTAAAATGATTGGGTTGATAACTACTAATGATTAACAATTTGCAAGAAAACTTGATTACTAAAATGATATGGAATAACAAGGTTCACACCCGGTTTCAACAAATGCAAGACTTAGGGTTACTATGTGTTTTAATTTGATTTACTCAAATTAATTCATTAACGGGTCAATAATCATAAAGTTTAGGTGCCAATCACTATCAACGTCATAGACAACGGACCATGATGCACTTCGTTACTTTGGACTAACAAAACCTATCAAAAGGACAAGACATAAATACGTGTATTCGTTTCACAAAGTTAAATTTAATCATTCATTCGACAAGTCATAAATGCAATACAAACATAGGAGAATTGTCTAAAGCTTCAAATGTAATTCAAGTTGTCACAAATCAAAGATCAACACATAATAAACCCTAAATCTTACAAAAGTCTACACCGGGGTGAAACCTACAAGGAATTAGCCACGCATGATCGAAAGGACGTGATCACCGGATGTTTGGAACTTGTTCTTGATCATCTTGATGCTTGGATATAGTGAATGATGATGATTAGGTTTGTGGTGAAGGATGGTGATGAGAGGATGGAGAAAATGGATGAACTAGGGTTTCGATTCGGGTTGATTCGATGATTGATGGTGATGGATTGATTAGAGATGATGATAGTTGGTGAGAAAAGCCCCAAGGTTGAATTCAAAACTCAAAAGAATGTGTAACTCCTGACTTTTATGGTGAATAACCAATGAAAATCGTTTTTAACACCTAATTCACGAAATTCAGCGTTTGAGGAATCCGAGACCTGTCGCCGACGGCCTGGGGACCCGTCGGCGACGGCCTCCCCTTTGCTCACTTTTATGCGACGCGTTGTTTGCCTGGTTACGCGCAATCTGGCCGACGGGCTTCATTAAGGGGCATCGCCGACGACCCTAGAGGCGTCGCCGACGACTTCCCCAACTCCCGTTTTTTGTTTTTCGCTTCTTGAGTTCCCTTTTAATCCGTAACGAGTCCCGGTTGTCCGTTTTCCATCCCAGTAGCTCGTAAAGCTCTCAAAAAGCACCTTAAACTTCTCTAGACCTGCAAAACATAAATCTAATCAAAAGTAGGCTTTTCAAGATTAAAAGTTAAGTAAAAACTCAGACTTAAACATAAATGAGCACCGTTATTCGACCACGTATCACATCCCCACACTTGTCTTGTGCTTGCCCTCAAGCGAATCTGTTTTTCACTTTCACGTGGGTCGAACTAAAAATACACTCCCCATTCCCGAGACGAAGGTTAAGGTCAAATGTCATGCCCAAGTTCAAACTTTTTACAATTCATAACATATCTAACGATGAAGTGACTAATCACATAAAATGGTTATCCAAGACTAACCCGCCTTTGAAACCAATAACTCATGCACATCCCTCACAATGTTCTCTCCACTCGATTTAAAATTGGCTAATTTTTTATGATGTATTAGCACTTTCAAAAGTAATCACTCAAAACCGATTAGAACACGTACCCGCATAGGCTTGCAACTCAATTATTCTCCACCACCGAACACGAATACTAAGCACAAGTCAAAAGGTCTTTGTAAGGGTTGTAACAGGGCTAGGCTAAGGGTAGGAAAATAAGATATTTGAAGGTGGTTAAGATGATGAAAATTCAATTTTTATTACAAAACAACTATTCTAAGCATGATTAACTACCAACATCAAACTAGAAGGCAACAATTTTTCGCCTTTTATTCAACAACTAGAAACACATATTTTTGTTCTTTTCTCAATGCTTTTCTATTCTTTTTCGCAACATTTTCTGATTTTTTTTATATATACGTGTAAACAAACAATTCAAAACTATACAAACTTAACTCCTATAATCGAATTTCCATTACACGGGTTTAAAAGAAAAAAAGGTTTAAGGTTATGGGCTAAATGGGTTGTCAAACGAAAGGGTTAGGCTCAAAATTGGCTACTAAGGGATAAATTTCTGGGTAAAGATATATAAATGGTGTAAAAGGAAAAGGTTTGCCTAATGCCTTAATCATTCTCGTGCTTGTATTCGGTCTATGGTCTCAAACGTATCAAAAATTGCAAGTTCTACAATACATGACTAATGGTCCACTCAAACAAAGAAGCATACATATGTAATTCTATGATGTAAAAGTGGCTCAAAACCTCACATATATAAAGGGTATGGTATGTGACATGCATAATATGCTAGTTTCTTAAGCGGATTATTCCCAAATAACCACTCGCTAAATACTCGTCATGCTATTAATTTGAACTTGACCATGACAAAAGACCACATGGGTTGTGCCATCCCTCGTTGACTTAGTTACTTGTGCTTTAAGATCGCTTTCGAAACAAGATATTTTTGGAAAATTTTTGAAATTTTCCCCCATCCCCACACTTGAGGCAAACATTGTCCTCAATGTGTAAGAACTAGAGTTTTAAAACACACAAGGGATGTGACACGGCTAATTCCCAAAAATTTCACCCCGAAAACTAAAATACAATTATAATCCACTTATTACTAATCTAAGAATCAAGGTAAAAGGAAACGCATGCACCTGATTTTTGTTGCTAGATGCTCATGTCTTTTTCTTCTTCTCTTCACAAAAACAGTCGTCCCTCGAACATGATGTACCTACAAATCTTAACCCTTGTGTAGAAGCATGCTTCTCACAACCATTAAAATTTGCTAGTTACCTAGTTCTACCACTTTTATGAAAGTGTTACCAAGTCATACGTTATTTTACCTTGATTTATGTGGAAAATAGTTTACAATAACAACAATCCTAACTCACTTTCGTAGGAATCACGGTTGCATTTAGCGTAAGCAACAAGCCCTTTTAAACCCCCCAATACCTTGGGAGAACGAGTAGGTCTCGTGAGGGTTATATAGGGAACACACCCACAACGTTCATTTAACTAGGAAAAAGAAATACTAATGAAATAAACAAAACAAAATACATACCTCACTGTCACCACTGGTATCGCTCGTTCGGGTCAACTGGTGGGTACGGGTGGTAGGAGTAACCAGTGAGAGCCTCGAACATCTCCCGGTAATTGTCGAGGGGACCCGACTCTCCTTGTGCTGGTGGTTGGTATGGTAGCGGGATGAAACTAGACCCTACTGCCTCAGGCCAATGAGGTGACGGGTCAGAGGGTCCTCGGGGAACAGGGAGGTTGGCGTAGTCGGTCTACCCCGCGTGTTCTGCATAGGGGAGGCCGGCTTCCCAATCTCTCCAGTGTCACTCCTGATCATGGAGGACTTGGCGTTATTAATAGCCATTTCATTAGAGACGTATAAGGCACTCCATCGGCCGCCTTCCAATGTATTTTGCTTGTTTTGTTGTCTCTCCTCATTTTCCTGCCATGCCTATCTTCGGGCCGTCTTTTCCTCCTGCATTTGTACCAAATGCTCCATCTGTGATCTTTGTAAAGCTTGGAACATTTGCTGCTTTTCCATATACTTTTCCATCCTTTCCTGATGGGCCGTGATGTGTGTAAAATGCAACATATAAAATACATCAAATGAGGCATAAAACTAATCCTTTTTAGTACTAATGTTGGAAAAAGTGTGCTTTTGTCTTCCTTTGGTATTTTCAGGACTAAATGAGCGTAAACGAACAAAAGGGACAAATATGCAGCAAATCTAACATGAATACAAAGAAAAGGAATAAACGTGGCATGCCCGACCCCTCGACAGCATCTTCCTAAGCAAAATCAAGTGAACAGAAGGCTGACCACGGCCCCGTGCCCAGCGGACACGGGGGCGTGGCCAGGTGTCTGCAGAAAGGACAAAGCTATAGAAGCTTCTATTCCCGACACGGGGGCGTGCCTAGCTCAACACGGGCCGTGGTCAATGCTAAGATTCGCAGAATCCAAGCAAATCTTGATAGTACAGATACACTTCTGCACACGGGGCCGTGCCCAGCGGACACGGGGGCGTGTGGAGCTAATGCAGACAAATTGCAATTAATGAAGAAAGAGAATAAGGATGGACACGAGGCCGTGCCCAATGGACACGGGGCCGTGTCCGGGCTTCTGTGCAGGCTATAAATAGGGGTGCTTGGTTTACTTCAAAGGTATCCCTTGGAAAACCACCTCTCTTCCACTTCACCCACACTCCACCACCACTACAAACCACATCCACCACCATCATCCATCATCCATCTTAGAGTGTGTGTAGTAGTCTCGAGATCCAAGATTGATAGTAAGAGTTCTTGACAATCAAAGGCCATGTTTTCCTAAGTCTCTTACATCACTTGGTGAAGACAAACATTTAGTGTAATACTTTTGATTTTTAATCTTTTCGCACTTTTTATTTGGTTTTGTATTAATGACTTTAATAACTAGTTTCTTATTTTGAAGGTGAAACTTCCTTATCATTTGTTCGTGGTGCTTGGCGTTATTTTACTGTCTATATAAAATAAAAGATTTACACCATTCATATCTCTACGGTCTATATAGAGATATTTTGGCTACCTGGTCGGGGGTTAAGGGAATGGTTTGGTAAGGTTCTTGCCTTGATCAGTGTATAGATCCTGCAAGGACCTGGGTCAAGCTTACTAGGACCTCCTTCAATACCCACTGGTATTGGATGGAGGGGGTGCAAATGGCTTGATCCCCTTATATGTAAACTACTATTAATATATTAATCTGGCTACTTGGGATTGTATCCCTGCTGACTCAAACCACTTAGCCGAGGGTAACGTCGCTTTCAAAAGAGGGGCTTACCACTTTACGCATTAATAACTTAATTAATTATCTTTCAATATTCCGAAACTTTAGGATTGTATCCTTGCTGACTCAAACTACTGGGTTGAGGGTAACGTCACCTTCAAAAGAGGGGCCTACAACTATAACTAAGATAATCTCTTAAAAAGTGCAAAAGTACAGAAATCATCAAAGGTTACACTAAAGGCGAGTCGGATCCAAGTGATTCATCTTGTCTATCTGTTTTTATCTTATTTTTATTTTCAGCATTTTTAGTTTTTATTTTCATGTTTAAAACTTTTTCTAAACTATTGATTTGATTAGACGTTGAGGATAAACCGGTACTAAAAGCTCTTGTGTCTTTGGACGACCTCGGTATCTTACCAACGCTATACTACGCTCACGATGGGTGCACTTGCCCATGTGTGTGTTTAGTGTTAGTAGAATATCGTGTTTTATAAATTTAAAACTTGACTAAAGTGTTAAAAAGTGCTTAAAATATCAACAAAAACATAACACACCCAACACACACCAGGCCGCTTCAAGGTCCCACTGTGACTGCAACTAGGCTTGGTGTGTCTCCTCCCAGTTCTTTCTTCTCTTCTCATACTCTCTACCTTCTCCTATGCTCGCAGAGACATTATCAAACACCATCTGTTGACCCCGGTTAAAGTCCCGGTACGAGGGTACCCATCTAAAATTCACAAAGCTTGCCACATCTGCATTTAATTCTCGGTGTGGCCGCATGTACCTTTTCCTTGGTCCCCGTGGACCAGCAGGCTCCGTTTCATCTTCCTCATCACCCATCTCAACATCTTCCTCGGCCCCTTGCTGTGCGTCTGGGTCAGTGAATTCATACTTATGACCCAAGTCATCAGTTACCGAATACTTGCTTCCGGAAAGTTGCACAATGATTTTCTAATTTCTTTTAATTGTTGCCAGGTTGAACTCTTCCACAGGCTTAGACACCCAAAGCGATTTAGGGGGTAATCAGTTTTGTTGGAGGATCATTGCACTGATGAGGCGCACATATGGAATCATCCTCCTATGGAATGACTCTCGAGTAATCCATGTGTTCATCATGATAATATGCCTCCATGACAACGTCGGTGTCCCATACAACAATGCATGAATAACTCTACAATCACACGCTCTCACTTTCCCCCTATCCCCAAACCGAACCATAGCATTTTCTAGGGGAATTCCTTGAAGAATCTTCCCTTCAACCGTCAGGTGGCTCCTTACGGCCACTCCCCCGTCATTGTATGGTAATATAGCCTCATTCATACCATCCGGATCATGGTCGTTTGTATAGTTATCCAAGAAATGTTCGATGGTTGGATAGTTATACGCTTGCACCCCAAGGGAATCTAATCGTGCAATGCAATTGATTGTTTCAGACGACATTGTCATCTCCCCCCTGCTTGTAGTACCAACCAATCTCCACTGTTACGGGGGACCATCCTTGTTTCTAAACCTCAAAGACACCAACCACTCGCACACCTCCGACAAATAAACCCGGGAGGTGTTGTCTTCGCACCAATCTAGAACTCTTTCCCAGCCAAGACGCTCAAACATTTGAACAATGCCAATTTTTCTAAACTCCTCAACATTAACCGCCCTCTTGCACACAACCTTATCCGGCACCGCAGTAGACACACCATTAACCATTTTCCACTTCCACAATTTAATTTCCAACTTCTTATCTTGGAATGTTGAGAGAGCTTTATTTTTGTCCTCATCCCAGACCCTAGCGCTTCGACTATCTCGGATCTTCTCCCATGTCCAATCCTGTCTATATAACCTCGCATCAACTCCTTCTATTGAGCTTAGTTGCTCCCACTTCCTCGGTAGCAATCCGGAAGAAGATCCAACTCCGGATGATGATCCTTGACCCATAGTTTTTGCCTTTTTCCTACCTCCAGCCATACTACAATTACAAAGCAAAAGAACCATCAATATAAACCCAAATTCTCACAATAATCTCAAACTTTGAAGATGCTACATGATGTTGAATTTTCAATTAAGAAGTAAATGCAAAATTGCCTATTTAAACTTCCAAAGTCGCCTATTTTGTCATCTACATATCAAGTTTTACTTGTTTATTCACTATGGTTATTACATGTTCAAATCCTATCCAAATCAACCAATCATCCTTAAATTTATGCTAGAACAACATACATTGTGATAAACAACCTACTCTTAAACAAAAAGTTTAAAATTTTGGAAGAAAACAACTAACCATATGATAATCACGCTTAAATTTAAGTGAAATCCATACCTTTGATGTTGCAGACAAGAAGAACTAAGAGAAAGATGCAAAGTCCTAAACTTGATGAACACCCTTTCAAAAACCTGAATTTTTAAATTCAGAAATCTTGCAAATGAGTAAGAATTGGTGAAAACCGTGATAGGGGTTTTGTTGCTCTCAAAAATCTACACACAATGGACTCAAGAATAGCTTGATTTGGTTGAGAATTGAAGGAGTTATGAGAGATTTAAGAGTTATGGTTCTTGGAGGTTTTGGAGAAGATGATGATGGAAGATGAAGTGAAAGGTGAGAGGAGAGAGGGTGTTTTCAGTGTTTTGGATGACCAAAAATCAAGTTGGGTTAAATATGGGTCGATTGTGTGGTGTAGAATTACTTAGAGTTGGGTTTAATTGAGAAAAAGTGAGTTTGGTTCGAGATTTTACGCAAAAAAAAAAAAACAAACCAGCTCCGGCTGGGTTTTAAGACCACCTCGCCGACGCCCAGTAACCTCGTCACCGACGGGTGTTGGAAAATGGTCCTAAGTGGCGACGGCTTAAGTTCCTGGATACGAGCAAAGTGTGCCGACGCACCTTTTCTAGTCCCCGTCGCCGACGGCCTTTAAAAATCGATTAATTTTTTTTTTATAAAAATATAAGGAAAAATATGAACTTTTTTTAAAAGAACTATATACAAATAAAAATCCTAAAAATTATTAAAAATGTTTTTATAAGTTAAAATTTGAAAATGCGAAACCGTTTAACGGTCCTACCACCCCCCGAAAAGCCGTGTATTGCCCCTAATACACAAAAATAAGTCTAAAAACATACCTTTTGTCTTCATGACCCATTTGTAATGTTCGGACTTCACACAATCAATGGAGGTCAGTACGAACGGAGACGATTATAACAAAAACACTCACACAATTAAATAAATGATACACAACTCTACAAAACTCATCACCGGTCCTTTCAGTTGACCTCATAGGTTGGCACACTTACCACGAAGTTTACCAACTCCACATTCTCATACTTTTTTATCTTCGTTACCAGCAAGGAACGGTTTAAGGCGATGCCCATTAACCGTTTGATTCGACCCATCCATCGGGTCCTTGATTGTAACATCTCCAAGCTTTCCGACCCGTGTAATCACGTACGGGCCCATCCATTTGCTCTTGAGCTTACCGGGAAAATATTTAAGCCTCGAATTGTAGAGCCAAACCTTTTGGCCCACTTCGAACTCCTTCAGCTTCAACTTCGCGTCATGTGCCCTTTTCATATCGTCCTTGTACTTTGAGGCACACTCATACGCTTCTTCCCGAAGCTCCTCCAACTCGCAAAGCTTTAATTTTCGCTCCTTTCCTGCATCATCGTATTTCATATTAACCTCTTTAATGGCCCACCAAGCACGATGTACAAGCTCAACTGGTAAATGACAATTTCTCCCATAAACCAAGCGGTATGGTGTAGTTCCAATAGGTGTTTTATGAGCCGTTCTATAAGCCCATAAAGCATCATTCAACTTCGTCGACCAATCCTTTCAGTCCGGTCGAACGGTCTTTTGCAAAATTTCCTTTATTTGCCTATTGGAAACTTCCACTTGACCACTAGTTTGTGGGTGATAGGGGGTAGCAATTCGATGAACAACGCCATACCGTTTCAAAAGTTTACCAAAGTTAAAGTTCTTAAAATGAGATCCCCCGTCACTAATGATTACTCGAGGGATTCCAAATCGAGAAATAATATTGGTTTGCACAAAATTACAAACCACGGTATGGTCGTTTGTCTTGGTGGCAATCGCTTTGACCCACTTCAACACATAGTCAAGCGCCACCAAGATATATAAATTGCCATGCGAATTAGGGAATGGCCCCATGAAATCGATCCCCCACACATCAAAAATATCTACAATAAGGATCGGTTGCATGGGCATCTCATCCCTTTTAGAAATACCCCCAATTTTTTGACACTCGACGCAATTTTTAGCGAAATTAAATGCGTCCTTAAAAATAGTCGTCCAATAAAGACCGCTATTGAGCACTTTGTGCCCGGTTTTGTGACCACTAAAATGGCCCCCACAAGCAAATGAATGCAAGTGCATCAAGACACTAGGAATCTCCTCGTCGGGTATGCATCTTCGAATGACTTGATCCGGACATATCTTGAATAAGTCCAGTTCTTCTAATGTGTAGTACTTGATTTGAGAAATGAAGTGCAACCTCTTCCTTCTATCCCAATGAGCTGGCAAGTCACCTGTAACTAAATAATTAACAATATTAGCATACCATGGTAATATTGAAACTTTCAGAATTTGCTCATCTAGGAAATTCTCATTAATTTCCACACGAGAAAAATCCTCTACCACGACCAACCGAGACAAGTGGTCCGCAACCACATTCTCACTTCCTTTCTTATCTCGGATTTCCAAATCAAATTCTTGTAACAAGAGAACCCATCGAATTAATCTCGGCTTTGCATCCTTCTTGTCCATGAGATACCTAACTGCAGAATGGTCAGAATACACAATGACCTTAGTACCCCATATATAAGCACGAAATTTATCTAATGCATATACCACCGCAAGTAGCTCTTTCTTCGTAGTTGTATAATTTAATTGTGCATCCGAAAGAGTCTTACTTGCGTAGTATATGACAACCGGTTTCTTGTCTACCTGTTGACCCAACACGGCCCCCACCGCATAATCACTTGCATAGCACATAATTTCGAATGGTAAAGACCAATTCGGTGATTGCAACATTAGGGCCTCAACCAACTTTTGTTTGAAAACGTCAAATGCATTTTTACAATTTTTATTAATGTGTTGAGTGATCTACCGTGAGGTATGTGAACTTGTATATAAATAGAATTTTAAAGAGGCATGTTATGCCCAAATAAGTAATTTCTCTTATGAAACGTTCTACATAAATCATGACGAATAGGATTGTAAATAACATAAAAATAAAGCCTAATAAAGATCTTGGACTCCCGACACTCAAGACAAGCCCAAAACTTCTCTTCTACCTATTCCATTTGGGTGTGTAAGCCACATTATAAAGAGTTTTGCTTGATGACAAGCATAGATTCAAGTGTGGGGGTATTTGATGTGTGCAAAATGCAACATATAAATTACATCAAATGAGGCATAAAACTAACTCTTTTTTAGTACTAATGTTGGAAAAAGTGTGCCTTTGTCTTTCTTTTGTATTTTCAGGAGTAAATGAGCGTAAACGAACAAAAGGAGCAAATATGCAGCAAAATCTAACATAATTACAAGAAAAGGAATAAACGTGGCATGCCCGACCCCTTGACAGCATCTTCCCAAGCAAAAAAAAAGCAAACAGAAGGCTGACCACGGCCCCGTGCCCAGCGGACACGGGGGCGTGGTTAGATGTCTGCAGAAAGGACAAAGCCATAGAAGCTTCTATTTCCAACACGGGGTCGTGCCTAGCTCAACACGGGGACGTGGTCAATGCTAAGATTCGCAGAATCCAAGCAAATCTTCATAGTACAGATACGCTTCTGCACACGGGGGCGTGCCCAGTGGACACAGGGGCGTGCCCAGTGGACACGGGGGCGTGTGGAGCTAATGCAGACAAATTGCAATTAATGAAGAAAGAGAAAGTGGATGGACATGGGGCCGTGTCCGGGCTTCTGTGCAGGCTACAAATAGAGGTGCTTGGTTCACTTCAAAGGCATCCCTTGGCAAACCACCTCTCTCACACTTCACCCACACTCCGCCACCATCACAACCCACATCCACCACCATCATCCATCATCCATCATAGAGTGTGTTTAGTAGTCTCGGGATCCAAGATTGATAGTAAGAGTTCTTGACAATCAAATGCCATGTTTGCCTAAGTCTCTTACATCACTTGATGAAGACAAGCATTTAGTGTAATACTTTTGTTTTTTTAATATTTTCGCACTTTTTAATTGGTTTTGTATTAATGACTTTAATAACTAGTTTCTTATGTTGAAGGTGAAACTTCCTTATCATTTGTCCGTGGTGTCTTGGCGTTATTTTACCGTCTATATAAAATAAAAGATTTACACCATTCATATCTCTACGGTCTATATAGAGATATGTTGGCTACCTGGTCTGGAGTTAAGGGAATGGTTTGGTAAAGTTCTTGCCTTGTTCAGTGTATAGATCCTGCAAGGACCTGGGTCAAGCTTACTAGGACCTCCTTCAATACCCACTGGTATTGGATGGCGGGGGTGCGAATAGCTTGATCCCCTCATATGTAAACTACTATTAATACTTTAATCCGGCTACTTGGGATTGTATCCTTGCCAGTGTTGTGAAAGTCGGATTACTCGGCCGAGTACTCGGTCCTCGGACCCCCTCCGAGGCGACTTCCTCCTAGGTGGTCTCAATTAGTCGGCCTCGGGATTACTCGGGAGTACTCGGTGCCTAGTCGGCCTAGTCGGCGCCTAGTCGGACGTAGTCGGATGTAGTCGGCCTAGTCGGTCTAGGCGGTCAACGTGGTTTGTTGACTTTTAATCGGTCAAACTCGGTCAAAATCGGCCTACTCGGCCTTGTACTCGGACTACTCGGCCTTGTACTCAGACTAGTCGGACTTGTATTCGGAATATTTGAACTTTAAACATGTTTCATTTTAAATTATACTCAGTTGACATGAATTATGCTTATTTTAACACATAAATAATATATAAAAATTAATTTTCTTTATATTTACCATGTCCGCGTACTCCCCGAGTACTCCTATTACTCCCAACTCCCCAGTCGGCCGACTAGGGACCGCCTAGCGACTTTTACAACACTGATCCCAGCTGACTCAAACCACTTAGCCGAGGGTAACGTCACCTTCAAAAAAGGGGGCTACCATATTACGCATTAATAACTTAATTAATTATCTTCCAATATTCCGACCCTTTAGGATTGTATCCTTGCTGACTCAAACTACTGGGTTGAGGGTAACGTCACCTTCAAAAGAGGGGCCTACTACTATAACTAAGATAATCTCTTAAAAAGTGCAAAAGTGCGAAAATCATCAAAGGTTACACTAAAGGCGAGTCGGATCCAAGTGATTCAACTTATCTATCTGTTTTTATTTTATTTTATTTTTCAGCATTTTTTAGTTTTTATTTTCATGTTTAAAACTTTTTCTAAACTTTTGATTTGATTAGATTAGACGTTGAGGATAAACCGGTACTAAAAGCTCTTGTGTCCTTGGACGACCTCGGTATCTTACCAACGCTATACTACGCTCACGATGGGTGCACTTGCCCATATGTGTGTTTAGTGTTAGTAGAATATCGTGTTTTATAAATTTAAAACTTGACTATAGTGTAAAAAAGGGCTAAAAATATCAACAAAAACATATAACGCTACACACGCATCAAGTTTTTTGGCGCCGTTGCTGGGGACACAAGGATTTTAAGAGAGTTAGGAATCAACGGCCTAATCGTTTTTCTTATTTTTCTGTTTTTTTTAGAATTTTTCTAGATTTTTCAGTTTCTGCAAAGCTCAGCACGGGGCCGTGCCTGGTCGGACACGGGCCGTGCCCAGCATCGTTACTGGCAGTTTTTATTTTCCGAGTTACAGAGAGTTGAGCACATGGCCGTGTCGGTGTAGCACATGGCCGTGTTGAACTCCCCAGTAATAGGGACCGGAAAACAGAAACTGTAACTCCGACCACGGGCCGTGTTCATCTGAGCATGGGGCCGTGGTAAAACTTCTGACCAACATTCTTTTTGTTTTTATTGCAGGACTTGGAACCCAGGCACCGCACCTGAACTTTCTACGCAGTGTATGAGCTCCAGTTCCAATAAAGACATAAAAGACCCTTTAGACGAACCCGAACGCTTTCTAAGAAAAAGACTTAAAGCTAAAAACCAAGAGAAACTTTCGGGGGATCTACTTCTAATGGCTGATCAACGTACCCTAATGGATTACCTATGGCCCACTGTAGGTAATCTAGGCGCCGCTATCAATGCACCGAATGTCGATGCCAACAACTTCGAACTTCGGCCGTATTTGATCCAGATGCTCCAAAACTCCGCGACCTTCCATGGGCTTGCGAACGAAGATCCCCATTTACATATTACCAACTTCTTGGAAATATGTGATAATTTCCGGATCAACGGAGCATCAAATGACGCCATCCGCCTCCGAATGTTTCCGTTTTCATTAAAAGACCATGCCAAAGCTTGGGTTAACACCTTCCCAGTTGGATCGGTAAACACCTGGGATGAACTAGCCCAAAAGTTTTTATATAAGTATTTCCCTCCTTCTAAAACGGCTAAATTAATGACTGAAATTAATACATACTCACAAGAGGAAGGGGAATCCTTATATGAAACTTGGGAAAGGTTCAAGGAGCTACTAAGAAAGTGTCCTCATCATGGTCTCGCTGTATGGCAACAAGTGTCACACCCTGCTAGTTGCGGAAGCGTGTTGCGTGTGACGTAAGAAAGGTAATCATTGCGTCCAATCATGTATCACCGGCTCAAGACTTGTTTCCCGAAATACATGTAGTTTTAAAAAGTCAACAAAAGTTGAGCGAGTTCATGCAGTTTTTGTTATCATATGAAATCTCATAAATGTTATCTTGTAATCATGGTATGTTTTGATTCATACATGGAGTCTGTTTAAGGATCTATCAGTGGGTAGCGAGCCCCCTGAGAAAATGTACCATAAGTAAATAACCAAACCGAGAACACTTTGTTATCATTTGGGATCACAAAAGCACTCCACGGTTAACAACTAGGAGTGGGGCGTGCCTCAAGCCCAATAGATCTACACCTTTTGCACCTTGGTCACTATGTGATTAATGGTTACTAATGTTATCATCCTACTTATGCACATTGATCATGTTATCTTCTATTCCGTAACTAATATACCAATAGTTTTAGCATGTATTTCCCCTCGATGTTTTTGAAAACAAAACATTGAAATCAGTGAAAGGAGGGACATGAACTCAAAAATTTACCTTCCGAGTAGTATGAAATTGAAGTGAGCGTCCGTACGTGTCAATAACCTACATGTGTACTAATCTCGTTAGACACTAGGTCTTTCGGACCTCGTACAAGTTGTTCATCTTGAATTCTTTATTATGTTCTCTTTTGTCATCTTTGGAACAACTTTGTATTTTAGAGCGTTGATAGTTTACTCGCTCGATTGTTATGTATATACATGTATTCTATACGTATTGAATTCATAAGCGTATTCATGTATTTTATGTGTATTGACCTATGTGTGAACGGGCTCCGTTCTTCACATGTCCTCGTGCAGTGCACGCATGTCATTGAGCCTTTGCTCATGTCATTGGGCCGAGCCCATGTTATCTATGTTATCGTATCTAAACCATGTTTTAATGTTATTGGGCCACGCCCATGTTATATTGTTATTGGGCCACGCCCATGTTATATTGTTATTGGGCCTAACCCATGTCTTTAATGTTATTGGGCCGAGCACATGTTATATTGCCATTGGGCCCTAGCCCATGTATTAAGGAATTTGGGCCTAGCCTATTACCAACTTTGATAGGCCCAATTCTAACTTCATGAGTCCATTAACATAATCTTGAAATTTTTACCAAAGTGTTACCAAGTAGCAAACTTTAAATAAGTTCATTTTTTCCTATGAAAAATACTTGGTAATTTTTATAGTTTTCGACTTTCCGGATTCTTGTTATAGGTCACTTATATATGTGATCGTTTAAATGTCCAAAATATGTTATTTTAGACTCGACTTTGTAGTAACTTGTTCACAATGTCGATACGCCCAATTTGTCATCATCGAGTGTTATGTATTTCCGTTTCGACCATTCTATTTAATTGTCTGATTTTACTAGCATTTCTTGGACCATGTAGGAACATGTATGTATATTTATTTTGATCACCCTATAGGAATCTAATACATACACATATATAGCACACATCACATGCACTTAGCAAGTTTCCAAAAATATATAATTTTTCTTACCAATAATTATATTTACACATTGTTATATTTTTACCCATTTATTTTTGTAAAAATATAAGTTTAAGTTCATAAGAACTTCTTGAATATTTAAACCTTAAATATTCTCATCAAAGTTTCATAATGACGTTTAAGACCACTAATCGCGTTTAACCTTGTTAATCACCCTTTAATCCCCTCTTTAATCGCGATTAGATTTTTAGAAAAATTCGCCATAGTTTCCCTTAAACTATGACGTTTTCCACGTTACAAAAAGAACGCGTTTAAATCAATAATCAATTCACTAAATCTCCATTATTCACCAAGTTTCTTTTAAACATGTTTATATGTTAACATACTTCCACATTTCATGAACTTTCATAATACACTTTTTAGATAAACCTTCTTCTAAACAAATTCCAAGTTTATATATTCTTCAAAATCAAGTTATAAACCTTTATAAACCCTTGTTTCTTTTAACATTTTCAAGAAATATATATATATAACTCACGAACATGAAGGTGATGATCTTACATGATTTAAACATAGTAATGTTTAAATCATATTTTTGTGTTCATCATACTAATATTATCATGCTTGTAAGTTACTACAATTTACAAGCTTCAAGATCATCATGTCTTCATTTTTCTATGAACTTGTTCTAGCATAAACAACATGATCATTATAAATTTCATGAACAATCAACATAAATATAACAAGTAAACACATAATAATAGTTATATTTAGTGATCTTTATGTTTATGTTTAGGGTTTTTGATTATGTTTATCTTAAATTTCAAGAACAACAACTTGTACTTCCATAAACTACTTCTAATTTAAAGCTTAAAAATGGTGGTTTGAAGACTTACAATATAGCACTAATTTAGACAAGAAAATAAGAAGAAATAGGCTCCAAGAAGACTCCTAGTAAAGCTCCATGTATAACCTTTGCATAAGTGATCTTGTTGTGGTTATTATTTAGTGAAAAAGAGGTGTTTACTAGAGCTTGAAGATGTGTTAAAGGGGGTGTTTGGCTGCCGAAATGGGGTGCACAAAGGAGAAGGTTTTTGTAATTTTTTTTAGAGTTGTTGAATGATGAAAATGATGATGGCATATCTTATAAATCTTCAAGTATTGATTTTTTTCCAACAACTAATCTTCACACCATACTCTAAATCTTCCCAAATCCAAGAAAAATCAAGGGGTGGGTTCCACCAAATTTTCGGTCATGATGATGGGGGGGGGGGTAAAATGAAAATATTTTATAACAATTGTTAAAAGAACTAGATATTTTGGTAATTAAGAGGTGTAGGGTGATTAGGGTTTTAAGTATAGCGTTAAGGGGTAATTAGTGATTCGGAACCAAAATTATTATTAACTAGTTCACTAAACTAGTAAGAATCATGTTTTGATACTTAGGATGCTTTTCGTTTCGTCGACGGCGTGTTTACGACGCTTTTATGCCGCACCGACGAATATTTCCGCGAGTTGTTTTCTTGCATCCGAAAGTTGTATGAAGTGATTCCGAGTCCCAAATTTAGCTTAACTAGCTCACTAGACTCTTCGTTTGGTTGTTTCGTGACGAAATTGTCGCTTACTAGTTCGTCGAGTCACTAACGAACTAGTTTAGTGCATAGCGACATAACGCCGGAAACTTGTGATTATGGACATTCCGTTGATATCATCTTATTGTTTTAGTGTGTTTTTCATCATTTGACATTATTCCGAAGTCCCAGAAATGCTTTGTTATATGTTCGGACGAGTTAAAAATACTATATTTTAAGCCGAAACGGACATTTTTGAGATTAGGGCGTTATACCGGAAAGTCTTGTTTCTTTGCAAGATGGGTTTTCGTATTAGTGTTTTCTTATAATAATGGACTCAATTATGTTATCCGTGTGTCGTTTTTCAGTGTTTCGTTCTGTTTTCACGGTTTTGCTGGCATGAATAGTGTAACCGTGAATAGTGCACGCAACACTTTCTACCAACACTTTTAGGTCATTGTTTGCTTGGTTTCGCAATATGACGAAGACCAACATATGTTTTAGCTTTGTTTTCTTGTCCTAACACTGTTATCCAGTATACGACACAGTTACGAAATTAAATTACGCTAAATGCATGAGATTATGTAAATAAAATAGTGATTAGATTGTACGGAATTACCAGTTATTTGCCAGTTGGCACATTCTCCCCCTGTTAAAAAGAATTTCATCCCGAAATTCAAGTTGAGCCATCCTTTGCAGGAGTCTTCTCGAACAGGTGGGGATATTTTGCCTTGATCTAATCTTAACGTTCCCATGTGTACTTGGGTCCGTGACGTGAATTCCAGCGGACCTTGACTAGTTCGATACGACTTCTCCTTGTCTTGTGGACTTTCCTGTCCATAACCTCAACGGGTTCTTCGGTAAACTGGAGTTTGTCGTCTATATGAATTTCATCCGCTGGGATGATAATTGTTTCAACGGTCGGACTTTTCTTGAGATTCGACACATGATATGTGTCGTGTACGTTACTTTGTTCTTCTGGCAGTTTCAACTTGTACGCGACGGTACCGATCCTTTCTAGAATCTCAAATGGCCCAATGTATCTCGGGTTTAGTTTTCCGCGTTTCCCGAATCTAGCTACGCCTTTCCAGGGCGAGACTTTCAGTAAGACTTTGTCTCCGACCTCGAAGGATAATGGTTTACGTCTTCTGTCTGCGTAGCTCTTTTGTCTGTCACGAGCCGCTTTGATACGGTCTCGTATCTTTGCTATCTTGTCCGTAGTCTCATGGACTAGTTTAGGGCCACTGAGTTGTTTGTCTCCGACTTCCGCCCAACACAGCGGTGATCGGCACTTCCGTCCATATAGTGCTTCGTATGGGGCGGCTTTGATGCTTGTGTGATAACTGTTATTGTAGGAAAACTTCACCAGTGGTAAATGAGTATCCCAGTTTTCGCCCAAATCCATCACACAGGCGCGAAGCATGTCCTCCAACGTTTGGATGGTTCGTTCGCTTTGTCCATCGGTTTGCGGATGAAATGATGTGCTTAGATCCAAATGAGATCCAAGCGATTCCTGAAATGATTGTCATATTCTTGATACAAAGCGACCATCGTGACCCGAGATTATTGAAATAGGCACTCCATGATGTGCTATTATCTCTTTGAGATAAAGCTCAGCTAACTTCTCTGTACTGTCTTTCTCACGAATTGGCAAGAAGTGAGCTGACTTGGTTAATCGATCGACGATAACCCAAATCATGTCATGACCTCGAGAGGTCCGTGGGAGTCCTGTAATGAAATCCATTGATATCTGTTCCCATTTCCAAATGGGAATCTCGGGTTGTTGTAATAGTCCAGATGGCTTTTGATACTCGGCCTTGACCTTTGCACAAGTTAGGCATTTCCCAACGTAGGTCGCAATATCTCCTTTGAGGTTAGGCCACCAGTAATATTCCTTTACATCCTGATACATCTTATCATATACGGGAATGTATTGAATATTTTGACTTATGTGCTTCATCCAACACTAAGTCTCGCAATCCGCCAAAGTAAGGAATCCAGATTCTTCCCATGAAGTACCTTGTGCCATCTTTGTTCTCTTCCATTTGTTTCTCTAATCCTCGCAAGGATTCTGCTTGGATGTTCTCCGACTTTAGAGCTTCTAGTTGTGCATCGTGCACACGAGTAGTGAAGTTCGTCTGAATGGTTAACTCTAAAGCTCGTACTCGTAAAGTTTTGACTCGCTCTTTCCGGCTCAAAGCATCCGCCACAACATTTGCTTTGCCCGGATGATACTTGATTTCACAGTCATAGTCATTCAACAATTCTACCCATCGCCGTTGGCGCATGTTTAATTCTTTTTGATTGAATATATGTTGAAGACTTTTATGGTCTGTGAATATGGTACACTTAGTACCATAAAGATAATGGCGCCAAAATTTTAAAGCGAATACCACTGCACCCAATTCCAGGTCATGAGTGGTATAGTTCTTTTCATGAACTTTTAACTGCCGCGACGCGTACGCAATGACTTTTTCACGTTGCATTAACACGCAACCCAAGCCTTGACGCGACACATCACAGTACGGCACGAAGTCATCGGTACTGTCCGGGAGTGATAAGATTGGCGCTTGACATAGTTTATCCTTAAGTAACTAAAATGCCATTTCTTGTTTTTCACCCCAATCGAACTTTCTATCTTTTTGAGTGAGCGAGGTTAACGGTTGAGCCATTTTAGAAAAATTGTCAATGAATCTACGATAGTATCCCGCTAAGCCTAGAAATTGTCTTACTTCCGTTGGGGTCTTGGGAGCGTTTAAGTTTTTTATGGCTTCTATCTTAGCTGGGTCCACATGTATTCCATTCTCATTCACAACGTGACCGAGAAATTGGACCTCGCGAATCCAAAATTCGCATTTTGAGAATTTGGCATACAATTGTCCTCTCTTAAGCAGCTCCAGAGTAGTTCTCAAGTGTTGTTCATGATCCGTCTCGGTTCGTGAGTATATTAAAATGTCACCAATGAATACGATCATGAACTTGTCGAGATATGGCTTACATACTCGGTTCATTAAATCCATGAACACGGCGGGAGCGTTTGTTAAGCCGAATGGCATAACAAGGAACTCGTAATGCCCTAGCGAGTCCTAAACACCATCTTAGGAATACTTTCCTCTTGAATTCTCAGCTGATGATATCCAGATCTTAGATCAATATTGGAATAAAAACTGGAACCTTGTAACTGATCGAACAAGTCGTCGATCTTCGGTAGAGGATACCGATTTTTGATTGTTACCCCGTTTAGTCCTCTGTAATCGATGCACATCCGTAAGGTTCCATCCTTCTTTTTGACAATTAGCACCGGAGCTCCCCAAGACGAGAAACTCGGTCTAATAACTCACTTATCAAGTCGTTCCTGCAACTGAGTGAATAATTCTTGCATCTCCGAGGGCGCCAGTCTATATGGAGCTTTTGCTACCGGTGCCGTTCCTGGCACTAGCTTGATATGGAATTCCACTTGTCGTTGTGGAGGTAGTTCCAGCAAGTCTTCCGGAAAGACTTTGGGACATTCTTTCATTACAGGTATGCCTTCCACCTTGCGCACCTCGGCCTTTTTATCAACCACATGGGCAAGAAAGGCGATGCATCCTTTTCTCAGGCACTTTCGAGCCTTCATGCAATTTATAATTCATAGGGGCCTGTCCTGTTTCTCCCTGTGAACCAACAAATGTTCTACATCGACCAGGGGGATGTGAATGATCTTTTCGTGACATGTGATTTCGGCTCAATTGTCAGATAACTAGTCTATGCTAAATACTATGTCGTAATAACCCAATTGAATGAGTGAAAGGTCGATATTGAACTTTCGTGCTCCAAGTTCGAGTGTGCATCCGTTAATGTCTTCTCCTGACTTAACAAATTTTTCGTTGGCCAATACTATGGGATGAGGAGGCGTCTAGCATATTTGAGTCTAGGCAAAGTATATTTTGAATTCTAGGGGGATGAAACTAATATCGATACCCATATCAAACAAAATGGATGCAACAGGTCGGTTGATAGGAAACGTATCGGTGACCCTTAATGACTTCACATGACCCCGCTAATTCCCCATTAGTTAACTTGACTCTAATTCATGTATAGGCTTAATGTCTAGAGACACTAAGTTAAGCTGACGTTGGTGTCCAAAGAATTGATACATGCTGGTTGTAGGGTAGACCATACCCATGGCAACATTGGGATTTTGTGGAGTATTCCTAGTTCTACCCATACACTCACTCATTCACTTCCTTGATTCGTCCCCAGACATCCATCCACGTAGTGATCTCTTTGCCACAATTAAAACCTCCTTGTTCTTTCTTGAATATAACTAACTCATTAGTTTCTGTTTTGTGCCCAGTCTCACCACACTACTACTCTTGGCACTTTTGCAAGTGCCCTCGTGGTGAAAGTTTCACTTATCTCATTCAGAATTTTGACAACTTATTAGCGTACTTCTTGATGTCAGCTTTGTATCTCAGGGCTAAACCCCAAAAGTAACGCTCAGTGTGTTTGGACTCAGGTGTTATCCAATATGCAACAATCCTTGAGGGATCGTAGACGCGTCGGGGGTAACCAACGACATTGGTTCTAATCATGATCGAGTTCTAGAGTTCGGTTCCCAACCTTGGGATTTTTCCGCTGGCGAGCAATACTCTTCTCGCATAAGCTCCTTGAGTTCTTCCCACGACAACCTCTTTGTTGTATTACTCCCTATAGTTCACACTTGGAGATTCCACCAAGTTATCGTCTCCCTCAACAGATGACTATTCATTTACCAAATCGTTTACTTAGGAGTACATTTACTAGCACGGCTAACTGACTTCATTATCTTTATTTAGCGGACATAACTTACCGCACCTCTCGTATTGATGAGGTCTCGCGGCTTGTAATCCGGATATGCCTTAGAATTAAAATCTGGTGTGTTTGCATCTCCAAGTGTGGCACTGCCACTCGTTCTCGTCCCATCAGAATTTGAACCACTTGAGCTGCTGGTAACATCAGTACTATCATTAGTGTCGACTCAACAACCCCATGTTGTGCAATCTCTGCAACCTCATGTTGTTCCATAAAAACTCAAGTTCGACTTTAATAGTAGCGTGCTGATTAACTGACCGTTTTTGCGCGTATATTTTCTTTTCGGCGCCATGTTATTTTTGATACATCGTATCAAAAGGTCTGGACTTATATTCAGACAGATATAGCCTACCATGCGCCTAAGAATCAAGAATATAATTGGTCCTGGAAACCTCAAGATCTCAATGTTCATACATGTTTGAAACCATGATAATATGAATAATCGCAACCCATAATGCATAGTACCACCTGCGTGTATTGGCCAAATGCCTTGGGGGAAGAGGTAATTCGTTGGGGAGGAGAGACCCAACGGTCATCTCCATCCTTACAGTATGTATTCCCTACCTTGTGGGCCTCGATTTTCCAAGGTAGGAAGATCCTTCGCCGCACTAACCCGGGTGACGAATACATTGATATCCCTTGAGCTCCACGAGCTCCAACAAAATTGTTATGACTTCCATAGACGTCGGATAAAATGCAAGGAAGGGGTTGTAGCATGGCTCATGCCATATCATCCCTTAGAATAAGACAAATGTTAAACGACGGGGTTTAATGTAATCATTTTCGATAACTAAGATAAGGTAAGGTGTCATAGACACCAAAGAACCAGCCCATGTATAAGAATTCCGAAAATGTTGAGGAAAATCCTGCATGAGTGGCCAACAAGTTTTGTTTGCTTTCGACAACTAGTCTCGAACGACTCGAGTTATAGATCGAATGTTAGGTGCAAACAATACGTGTGATCTTCCTGTATCATAGAGTGTTATAGTAACCAATCCAGTTAGCGTTCTACTAGATAAAATATTGAACAACTTAATAATTTTTAAATGGATTAGTGATCATTAGCTTGACCCGGAGAGCCCACCAGGATTTCCATACACTACAAGTTGTTATTACGTGGGCCCCCGTAATAATAAATTGTCTTGCATGGTCACCCTAGCATTCTCTTGTTCAAACAGACGATCAGTCAAAGAGAGGACACTATTGTCTATATACCCTCAACATAGGAGGGACCTTCGTGATGGTTCACGTGCTAACGCCCATTGCCATTATTCGTGAAAGGGCACAACGTTAGACAAAATAGAAGTAGAGAGAATCCGCAACAATAGCAACTGGAGGGGCACCTTTAAGATGAGTACTTCATCTTCCTTATCTGGACGAGAGTGTCATCAATCACGATTAGTATGAGCCTCAGGGGCCTCGTTCCATTAATAGAGTTGTTGCCCAAGGCCGCCACCTCCGCCTCATCGTCAGTACCGAAGCCAGACATATACCATCCGAGGGAAAACAACCATCTTCCACGGAATCCATGCTTTAGGATCTCTCTTAGGGACCACGTCCGCCATAAGCTTCGCAACAGACGCGAGGTTGTCATTCTCATCGCGTGAGTCATGGGTAATAATAGAGTTCATAGTCGAGGGTATTTTCGTTCTTGGAAAATATTCCGTACAACATATATACAAATACATTATATATATAATCACTAAATCACATGTTGTTTTTGTTCTCATGTTTCACATGTAATTTCTAATGTTTCAAGTCTAATCCTTATAGATTAACCATGTATTGATCCTTATCCTTTACTTATGATTGAGCCCGCGTGATAGATCCTCATGTTATCGTGACACAATGAAAACCTTTTATCATTTTTGTCATACTCTTGAAATCACTTTTGTAATGTTATCGACTTTGTTTTCATGTGAGAGCCCTTCGGTGATTGTAGACCAAACTTTAATAAAAGTTTTTCCCCGGTTCACTACAATCGGAGTTCTGATACCAATCTGTCACACCCTGCTAGTTGCGGAAGCGTGTTGCGTGTGACGTAAGAAAGGTAATCATTGCGTCCAATCATGTATCACCGGCTCAAGACTTGTTTCCTGAAATACATGTAGTTTTAAAAAGTCAACAAAAGTTGAGCGAGTTCATGCAGTTATTGTTATCATATGAAATCTCATAAATGTTATCTTGTAATCATGGTATGTTTTGATTCATACATGGAGTTTGTTTAAGGATCTATCAGTGGGTAGCGAGAACCCTGACAAAATGTACCATAAGTAAATAACCAAACCGAGAACACTTTGTTATCATTTGGGATCACAAAAGCACTCCACGGTTAACAACTAGGAGTGGGGTGTGCCTCAAGCCCAATAGATCTACACCTTTTGCACCTTGGTCACTATGTGATTAATGGTTACTAATGTTATCATCCTACTTATGCACATTGATGATGTTATTTTCTACTCCGTAACTAACATACCAATAGTTTTAGCATGTATTTCCCCTCGATGTTTTTGAAAACAAAACATTGAAATCAGTGAAAGGAGGGACATGAACTCACAAATTTGCGTTCCGAGTAGTATGAAATTGAAGTGAGCATCCGTACGTGTCAAGAACCTACATGTGTACTAATCTCGTTAGACACTAGGTCTTTCGGACCTCGTACAAGTTATTCATCTTGAATTCTTTATTATGTTCTCGTTTGTCATCTTTGGAACAACTTTGTATTTTAGAGCGTTGATAGTTTACTCGCTCGATTGTTATGTATATACATGTATTCTATACGTATTGAATTCATAAGAGTATTCATGTATTTTATGTGTATTGACCTATGTGTGAACGGGCTTCGTTCTTCGCATGTCCTCGTGCAGTGCACGCATGTCATTGAGCCTTTGCTCATGTCATTGGACTGAGCCCATGTTATCTATGTTATCGTATCTAAACCATGTTTTAATGTTATTGGGCCAAGCCCATGTTATATTGTTATTGGGCCTAACCCATGTATTTAATGTTATTGGGCCGAGCCCATGTTATATTGCCATTGGGCCCTAGCCCATGTATTAAGGAATTTGGGCCTAGCCCATTACCAACTTTGATAGGCCCAATTCTAACTTCATGAGTCCATTAACATAATCTTGAAATTTTTACCAAAGTGTTACCAAGTAGCAAACTTTAAATAAGTTCATTTTTCCTATGAAAAATACTTGGTAATTTTTATAGTTTTCGACTTTCCGGTTTCTTGTTATAGGTCACTTATATATGTGATCGTTTAAATGTCCAAAATATGTTATTTTAGACTCGACTTTGTAGTAACTTGTTCACGATGTCGATACGCCCAATTTGTCATCATCGAGTGTTATGTATTTCCGTTTCGACCATTCTATTTAATTGTCCGATTTTACTAGCATTTCTTGGACCATGTAGGAACATGTATGTATATTTATTTTGATCACCCTATAGGAATCTAATACATACACATATATAGCACACATCACATGCACTTAGCAAGTTTCCAAAAATATATAATTTTTCTTACCAATAATTATATTTACACATTGTTATATTTTTACCCATTTATTTTTGTAAAAATATAAGTTTAAGTTCATAAGAACTTCTTGAATATTTAAACCTTAAATATTCTCATCAAAGTTTCCATAATGACGTTTAAGACCACTAATCGCGTTTAACCTTGTTAATCACCCTTTAATCCCCTCTTTAATTGCGATTAGATTTTTAGAAAAATTCGCCATAGTTTCCCTTAAACTATGACGTTTCCCACGTTACAAAAAGAACGCGTTTAAATCAATAATCAATTCACTAAATCACCATTATTCACCAAGTTTCTTTTAAACATGTTTATATGTTAACATACTTCCACATTTCTTGAACTTTCATAATACACTTTTTAGATAAACCTTCTTCTAAACAAATTCCAAGTTTATATATTCTTCAAAATCAAGTTATAAACCTTTTTAAACCCTTGTTTCTTTTAACATTTTCAAGAAATATATATATAACTCACGAACATGAAGGTGATGATCTTACATGATTTAAACATAGTAATGTTTAAATCATATTTTTGTGTTCATCATACTAATATTATCATGCTTGTAAGTTACTACAACTTACAAGCTTCAAGATTATCATGTCTTCATTTTTCTATGAACTTGTTCTAGCATAAACAACATGATCATTATAAATTTCATGAACAATCAACATAAATATAACAAGAACAACAACTTGTACTTCCATAAACTGCTAGTAATTTAAAGCTTAAAAATGGTGGTTTGAAGACTTACAATATTGCACTAATTTAGACAAGAAAATAAGAAGAAATAGGCTCCAAGAAGACTCCTAGTAAAGCTCCATGTATAACCTTTGCATAAGTGATCTTGTTGTGGTTATTATTTAGTGAAAAAGAGGTGTTTACTAGAGCTTGAAGATGTGTTAAAGGGGGTGTTTGGCTGCCGAAATGGGATGGACAAAGGAGAAGGTTTTTGTGATTTTTTTGAGAGTTGTTGAATGATGAAAATGATGATGGCATGTCTTATAAATCTTCAAGTATAGATTTTTTTCCAACAACTAATCTTCACACCATACTCTAAATCTTCCCAAATCCAAGCAAAATCAAGGGGTGGGGTCCACCAAATTTTCGGTCATGATGATGGGGGGGGGGGGTAAAATGAAAATATTTTATAACAATTGTTAAAAGAACTAGATATTTTGGTAATTAAGAGGTGTAGGGTGATTAGGGTTTTAAGTACAGCGTTAAGGGGTAATTAGTAATTCGGAACCAAAATTATTATTAACTAGTTCACTAAACTAGTAAGAATCATGTTTTGATACTTAAGATGCTTTTCGTTTCGTCGACGGCGTGTTTACGACGCTTTTATGCTGCACCGACGAATATTTCCGAGAGTTGTTTTCTTGCATCCGAAAGTTGTATAAAGTGATTCCGAGTCCCAAATTTAGCTTAACTAGCTCACTAGACTCTTCGTTTGGTTGTTTCGTGAAGAAATTGTCGCTTACTAGTTCGTCGAGTCCCTAACGGACTAGTTTAGTGCATAACGACATAACGCCGGAAACTTGTGATTATGGACATTCCGTTGATTTCATCTTATTGTTTTAGTGTGTTTTTCATCATTTGACAGTATTCCGAAGTCCCGGAAATGCTTTGTTATAGGTTCGGACGAGTTAAAAATACTATATTTTAAGCCGAAACGGACATTTTTGAGATTAGGGCGTTATACCGGAAAGTCTTGTTTCTTTGCAAGATGGGTTTTCGTATTAGTGTTTTCTTATAATAATGGACTCAATTATGTTATCCGTGTGTCGTTTTTCAGTGTTTCGTTATGTTTTCACGGTTTTGCTGCCATTAATAGTGTAACCGTGAATAGTGCACGCAGCACTTTCTACCAACACTTTTAGGTCATTGTTTGCTTGGTTTCGCAATATGACGAAGACCAACATATGTTTTAGCTTTGTTTTCTTGTCCTAACACTGTTATCCAGTATACGACACAGTTACGAAATTAAATTACGCTAAATGCATGAGATTATGTAAATAAAATAGTGATTAGATTGTATGGAATTACCAGTTATTTGCCAGTTGTCACAACAAGTATCCACTTTCTATAATGGGTTGTTGCCACACACAAGACAAACACTTGACACTAGCTCCAGGGGACTTCTAGGTAATGGTCGCCCAAATGAAATTTATAATCAAATTGAGGAAATTGCTCAAAATAATTTTCAATGGCACACTCCCCGAGGCAAAAACTCTATTGCCCCGGGCGCCCATAAGGTTGATGAAAGCACTTCTTTACAAGCCCAAATCGAGGCCCTATCCTCAAAGATCAAAAAGTTAGAAATGGCAAAAACGGCCTCGGTTATGGCTTGTGAAGGGTGTGGTGGGCCACATGAAAATTGGAATTTTATGAAAGAAATGGATAATCAAACAGAAACGGTAAACTACATTGATAATAGACCTAGGCCGTCAGGTCCCCCGACGGGTACCTACAACCAAGGATGGCGTAACCACCCTAACCTTGGTTGGAGGGAACCCGGTAATACTAGTAACCAACAAAATCAAAATCAATGAACAAACTTTCAACAACCAAGAAATGAGTCACAAAATTTCTCTCAACAACAACAAGAGGGACGAGAGAGGCTTGAAGATACTGTCTCACGCCTCATCTCCGACACCGAAAAGAAAAACTCGGATCGATTTCAACAATTGGAATCAAACTTTAGAAATCAACAAGCTAGTATTCAAAACATCGAAAAACAACTAAATCAACTAGCTCAAAATTTCTCCAAGAGACCACTAGACGCATTACCCAGGAATGCCGAAACCAACCCAAAGGCGCAAGTACATCTCATCACATTGAGAAACCGTACCGTAGGTCCCGAGGAGGCACCACTCTTGGGATTGAACCCTACAAAGGAACAGATAATGTAAAGCCAAAACTGGTTCACAACAGTGGATTCATCATAAGCAGTAGTTTGCACTATACTTTCCCCTTGGAAGTGATTCTAACATCTGATGGACTCAAAGTACTGCTCTTGCAACAACTGCTGCTGTCAAAGACTGATGTTATTAAAGTACTGAAGCTCTATATACTATTATGTCTTAAGTACTGCTGAAGATTAAAGCACTTCCCATTCAAGGACAGATCACCTTTGAGGAAAGCACTGATGGTCAACATCAGTGCTTAGCACACAACATTAGAAAGTGAAGCAGTAGTTTACTTATGTTTTGTAATTTACTTGTAATCAGTTGTTTTGTCATCAGTAGTTGTAAGAGTCAGTAGTTAGAGTTTGTTAGGTTGTTAAATATCACTTTCATGGTGACGTCAGCTTTGATGCTTCAGTGGTTTGATTTGTACTATAAATAGAACAGTTTGCACTGTTCTATTTGAGCGAGTCTTCTTCTCCAATCCATCGTCTTGTATGATCAACCGGTGAGCATCAGGCCGAGGGGGAGTTTAGTATGTAAGCTTGCATGTAATCTTTTTTATTGTAATCATTCGACTCAATGAGAAGCATGTGTTTACTGAAAACTATTTCCCTTTGATTATGTTTACAAAGTTTGTTTCCATTTCCGCTGCATTAAATTTCTAATTCATATTCATTCATTGTTCAATTATTACAAACAAACACAATCATGAGGACCTCAGATCCTAACAATTGGTATCAGAGCTTGGACAGTCAAAATTCGATCTAACAATCGATTTGACATAACAGTTCAACTCAAAATTCACTGATGCTAAGTTTGGTCGTATTCAGTTGAAAAACATAGTAACGATTAATCACGTCTAAAGTTGATTATTCAAAAACTCTGTAAAACAACCAAGATGTTATCTATCATGTAAGTTTCACGTAACACTGAAGTATCATAAATTCAGTGTTTATGTTGAAAACTATGTTGTTTCCATCTTGACCGCTGCTAAGGTGTCACCTCGTGTCAACAAGGCCTACGTACAGATAAAAGCATTTGTGTCTTCGTTAATATAAAAAGAGGTAACATAAAACTTTAGTTATTAGATTTGATATGTTTGAAAACAGGTTGAGATTCCATCATAAGGATAAAATCAATTTTGTTTAAAAATTCATAGAGAATTTAAGCGGTCACAATATTTTCATCAAACATGATTAAGGGTCAACTCCAAACTTCTAGTAGAAAATACCAGAGTTGTTAAAAGGAGGAGAAATCTACTCAAATCACTTGTGATAAAAGAGTAGGATCCTACAAAGGTTATGTGTTGTTGTTCAGTAATCTAGATCATGAGTAATGTGAAATTTGGCGTAGGCATGTGCAAAAATGACCAAATCTCTTAAAACATTGCTGAAAAAATGATTTTGGATGAAGTATTCTTTCTTTAAAAACCTTCCAGTAAGTAATTCAGTACTTATCTATGGAAAGGGTTAAAAATGGAAAGAAGAAAAATTACACAAACTCAAGAGTGTGTTTATCTCAAAAACTTTTGAAAACAAAAGGAAAAGAGTGTAAACCCTAAAACACTTGAGAGTCCATTGGTTAGTACTGTAAAAGGAAAACCAAAATAAACTCACATCCATGCTTAAACATTTGCTACCAAACAACTGTGTGCAATCATTATCTCAGGAAAATTCAGGTAACAAAAGTATCTCCAGTTAATGATCATACAAGAGGACTAGACAAAACTTTTCAAAAATCATCACATGGTAATAAGGTCTGTAAAAGACTTTCAAAACCTTTGTGTACAAGTTTCCTCATAGTTACAATCATCTGACAAGGAAATGGTATTAGACAGTGGTTATGAACTTTTTGGTTCAAACCACTGACCATTTTCCTAAGCTTGAGAATTTAGTGACTCTGATCTACTTAAAGGTTATTTTGAAAATACACCAGATCTGATTGATACTATTTTCAGAAAATCTTTACTTATTTTCTTGTGAAGTTTCTCTTAAAATAAAACAGGATATATTATTCTTCATTTTTTTCTTAAGAATGATATACTTTGTATTTTTACTTGTTTTTTATAGTAAAAGTTCAAACTCCTGTCAGGTTGTTGAACCCTTTCATTTTTTTGGGTGATATATTTCCTTGAAAATGGTTCAAAAGAAGATGGTGTTATATTCGAGTTATTTCATTCATAAACTCAAGTTCAAATCAGTAACCAAAGTTGATTGTTAACAAATCTTAAAACATTTGGCTGCACATGTCTTACTCTAAATTTTCTAAAAGATAAAACACAAAATGTATGGTCAAAGTAAAATGTGGTAATCATCTGAGATACTCAACCACTGCCTAGATTTAAAGTGTTTAAGGCAAGGACTGGGCATGTGGAAAACCTTCATTAAATTTCCGGTAAACCCTGCTGCTATGTTAATACTGATGAACTTGCATATAAAGTGTGTTTGTCAAAAAGTTAACCCAGCAGGTATCCCACAATCATTACCAACAGATGCTGAATATGATATTGTGTTCTAACAATTCAAAATCACCTTCATCATCAGAGCAGCAGTTGCCCAAAACAACTGTTAAAGCTTATCCACTGATGCACTAACAGTGTTTGACCAAAGTAGCCTTCTAATTGTTACCACTACTTCACCCTTAACCACTGTTGATAAAAACCCATCAAAAATGGATAAAAATCATCAGTGTACCAAACCTATCCTTCAAATCCTCTCACCTTCATTTCAAACAGCTGTTGGATCATCAAAAGTCACCAACAGATATTAGCTCAGATGATTGACATCTGCAGCCTCACCTTTTGAACATCAAACCCTTTTTAAACCTCATCCATTTTACTAAACTCTTGACAACATCAATTGAAAATGGATTCTTTCATAAAGTTTATCCCAAAACTTTTGTATTCTTCTTGACTTTCTACCATTCCATCAACAAGTCACGTACCATTGGGGCACTAATAGATAGAAAGTTGGGTAGTTGTCATGTAAGAGGAGCCTCAACAGTTCAGGGAAAACAAGTTTGAAAACTTGTACCACTACCAAAGGATGAGAATCTAATTGGTAAAAAGTGGGCCCTCAAAAACATAGCATATGTTGGAGCATAGTTGTCAAGATTCATGTTATTCAGAAAAGGCACAAGCAAGCAGCTGTTGCACAACCACTGTTTTGAAGAATACTATAATGCTGCTGCAAGCTGAAAATCCAATTGTTTGTCACTTCAAAATTTGTTATTGGATTTTGGTATAATTGCTCAAAAGGCTTCTTTTAAGCAGGACAGTCAAGTAGCTGAAATATATCATCAAAAATCCAGTATCTCACTTATTCACCATCACTTGACATCAGACATCACTATGTGAAGGATTGTTATGAAAAAGGTTTGATTTCTCTGTTTCATATTTCAACTAAAGGTCAACTGGAGGATGTTCTAACTTAAAACATTAGTCATATCTTTCCCTAAAAGTTGATCACTAGACTTGATATGCTTAACATGGAATAACAAGCAAAAATCTTGTTTTTCTATGGATAAAAAGCATTAAAATGTTTTCAGAAAATCAAAAATTCATCCTTAAAAATAGTTAAAAATGAAAATTTTCATTAATCCTTAAAAGTCTGCCATAACCACTGGTTTGGTTCAAACATCTGTTTGTTAAATGCTATCTACTGCTGAAAGTCAACCTCTGTTCCATCATTGTCCATTGTTAAATACTGTTGTCAAACATCAGTGCTTTAACCCACTGACAAAGGTTATCCACTGATAGTTAAAGTCAACCACTGTTTTCATTTTCTCTTTGTAAACCATTGATAATTGATCCATCAGTGGTTACCCAAACAACTGTCATCCATTTCCATCAGAGGTTGTCACGTGGACAGTATTTTGGCCGTCAGATCTTTGTAACCGATGCCACATCAGCATACACTTTTTCCATATATAAAACCCTGATCAAAACCCCAAACAGGGTTTTCACTGTCGAATCGAATTCAAAATTCCTTTCTAAAAGCAGTTTCTCCCAAAATCCTCTTACAAATCACTCATCTTCTTCATTCATTATTCACCATCTTCGATTTAATCATGGCTTTTCCATACAAATCTCCTCATAATTACTTGGGTTTACTTGAAAAACCAAGCAATACCGACACTTTCAATTCCGTCATTGATGCTCTTTCGTCTTCAAGGTACAAAACCTTGTTGACTTGTGATGCTCCCATATATCTGGATACCAAACGTGAGTTTTGGAAAAATGCAAAGCTTGAAATCAGGGACAAAAAGCCCTTGTTTATTATTTCATCCATCAAGGAAATTCCAGTTACCATCACACCTCAAACCATTTCAGAAGTCTTTGAACTTGATGATATTACAGGTAAAAGCTCGTTCCCAAAAACAGAGTATCAAAATGATTTTCTTGAAAGAGGTTATGAGGAACAAATGAAAAAGGATACCTTACAAAAAGGTAGTTTTCCTCCTGCTATAAGGTTTTTATTTCACACTCTTCTTATGTGTGTATCCAATAAGACCACTGCTTTCAATGAAATACCATTGAAAATCCAATACTTGGGATATGCTATTTTACAAAATGAAAATTTTAACTACTCCCAAGAAATTTTTAATGACATGGTCAAGAATATCAATAATATCAAAGAAAACAAAAAAGCATTCTTACTGTTTCCTAGATTTCTAGGTTTTTACTTACAAAAGAAATTTTTAAAGGATAATGCCTATGTGCTTATTCAAGGAAACCCTTTTCAAATGAACAGCCTAACTTCTGAAACATTCACATGGCTGTCAAAACCTATAAAAACACAAGCAGAGGTACCTAACCAGAATTTAGCAGCAACCACTGCTCCTCAGGCACCTGCTGTTGAGCCCACTGCTCAAGGTGATCACAGTAGCACCACCACTGCTGTGAAACCCACACCTAAAACCACCAAAAAGCCTACAAAGAAAAAATCTACAAAGCCCCCCAAGCCCACAAAAAAGGTAACTCTGGAAGATGAGATCCCAAAGCAACTACTTGTGACAACACAAAAGTCACTAGAAACCACTGCTAACAGATGGTAGAAAGATCTCAACCTGAACCTAAAACTCCTCCTGCATCTTTACAAAAAGATCAGGTTGTATCCACGGGGACACCACGTTATGATGCTCTGGAATCACTTGATTCCATCATCCACAGCCCTCCTCCCGGGGCAAATTCGCTTTCTACACCCATCCTTACAGCCCAAATACCACCACCAATCTTACCTTTGTTGGATGCAGTTGATATTGCCCAGACACAAATCAGTTCTTCTCTATCACATGTCAATGAGAATATACCACAACAAGTGACTGAGTCTGGTGCTTCTATCACTATTAACCCACTAACAACTGAGGAGGTTACACTGCAGGAATTACCAGTAATTCCTATCAGTAGTTCAAGTGGAGCAGCAACTACAAGTGTTGGATCAACATATCTACATTTGGCCAGTTGTTTCATAAATCAGACTCCCTTGAAGGCAATTCCCTCCATAGCACCTCTGATATTTACCAGTGAGTTTATTCTAACCACTGGTGCCAATAAAAAGATATCAAGTGTTGAGGGAAGAAGACCCTAGTACCAAGAATAAGGGGCATCAGTGGATGACTTTTGGGAAAATTTCCCTAAGTCAACTGCTGATACAACCACTGCCGGTGGGAAATCAGATGATCCCATTAACTTGGGTGATGGTTTAAAGTACAAAGAATTGACGAAGAGGGTTGATACAATTGAAACATCTGTTGCAGACATCAAGTCTATGCTGCAACAGTTGTTACAAGCACAAAAGGCAACACCCACTGCTGCACCTCAAACGTCTGCTCCATCATCTGCACCTCAAAGGTTGATGCAACCCTAAATGCCATTGCTGATGAAAAAGCAAGGTTAAAAAGGGATATGGAGGCAAAGGGTAAATCAAGGTTTGAAAAGGAGAAGGAAGTTTTGATGCAAAAGGAAGAGCAGGGTACTTCTGAGCCCAAAGATGATCAAGAAAGTCCTAAGCCAAAAAGAAGGCCTACTAGAAAAGCAAGGCAACCCAAAACCACACCTTCCAAACCCACAAAACACACTCCTAAACTTCCCAAAAGCTCCTCTTATCAAACCTCCAAACCAACAGATGTTGAGACACCTGTTGTATCAACAGTTGTTGGTACTTCAGTGGTTTCAGCAGATGTTACCACAACCACTGCCATTCCCACTTCAACAACTCACACTCAACCAACCACTGCCATACCAAAAACATCATCACCACTTCAAACACCTGTTAGTCATCCACCTATCACCTCAATCATCACCATTCAATCCACTGTCACACCAAAATCAACACCACCTCAAAAACCACCTGCCCAAGAGCAGAAGACATCTGCTGACACATCAGTAGTTGTAATGACAATAGTGGTTGAAACACCTGTTGTCTCAACACCTGTTAGTCAAAATACCACCACTGCACTCCAAGTCATATTCACTCCAATAAAAAAAACCACCAATAAACACTCCTTCACCAAATAAAACTTACACCAGAAAAAGAAAATTTCAGGTGAATGATGAAGATATACTAGAACCTGTTCCCCTCTCATCTGTACCCTACAATGTGATTCCACCACAACCATTCATTCCACCAACTCTAGCCAATCCAATGAAAGATCCAAAAATACTTGAAGGCTATGATCCTGCTGATGTTGTTCCAATAGCTGCAAGTTATCCACTAGAATTGGAAGCTGTAAAGAATGAAATGAGACAATTCTACACAGTGGATGATCCTTCAAAAAGAAGTTTCCCTTCTCTCATAGGCTTCAAAAATCCAGCCAACATGGATGAGTATTTAAAACTCAAAGCCAGGCAAGCTGATATGAGAGCTAGGTTTGAATGTAAGGACCAAGGTGACAAAACCATTTCTGAAAGAATGCAATTCCTCACTAAGGTTAGACAAATGGAAGATTATGCAAGAGATTTGAGTAAAGAAATGTCTAATTTGCCCCCAGAAGCTGACTTACAAAAGGTAATGAGAAAAGATTATATTGAATTCATCATGAGGGAAAAATTCTATCCAGCTAAGGAAGAGCAGTTCAATGAATGGCCACTCATTGCATTAAAGCATGAGGTGAAGAGAATTGAAAGGATCAAGAATGATCCAGGCATGAAAAGGTCAGCACCAAGCTAGAGCAAATACAAAAAGACTATTGCTGATCTTACTATGGAGTACAAAAGGAAGAAACAAGAGTTGGTGGATGCAAAGTTTGGAACTGCCAAGGCCATAGCAAAATGGACAAGGTAATACACAGATGAGGCTTATGAAAGACTGAGAAAAAGGAGAATGACAGATCCTAGCTTACCAAAAAAGCCTGATTACAAAACCACTGATAAGTCAAAACAGCAGGTCCACACTTCTGAACCATTGTTCACATCAGCAGATACCTCTGTCATTGTGTTAAACCAAAGAAAGAGGCAAAAGCTAACTGATGCAGAAGAGAAAGAACAAGAAGCTGAGTATTTTAAAGAGGCTATCAAGAGAATGGCATTAGAAGAGGATAACTCTGCAAAACTTCAAAATATTGCCAACAAAGTATTGAACAGGCCATCATCTCCAAATTCATTAGCAAATAAACCTCTCCCAAGAAACCCATTGGGTTCAAAAATACTAAAATGGATGTCTAATCAAAAGAATCATGTATTGACTCTGCTCAGATCCAATGGTGAAGTGAAGCACATATCAAGGGAATAAGCACTGGGCCTGGGTGTTGAAGATCTACAAGATCTCCTTGAGCTTATACTGTGTAGGGATGAGGATGACACAAGTTCCATGGATTTTGAATTACAATTCAAAGGACAAGTTAGGGAACTTCTAATGAGGCAATAAAAATCCAGAATAATGAAGAGTTTTGGCATCATCTGTTCCAGGGGGAGATTGTTGGGATTGAACCATACAGAGGAACAGATGATGTAAAGCCAAAACTGGTTCACAACAGTGGATTCATCATAAGCAGTAGTTTGCACTATACTTTCCCCTTGGAAGTGATTCTAACATCTGATGGACTCATAGTACTGCTCTTACAACAACTGCTGTTGTCAAAGACTGATGTTATTAAAGTACTGAAGCTCTATCTAATGTTATGTCTTAAGTACTGCTAAAGATTAAAGCACTGCCCATTCAAGGACTGATCACCTTTGAGGAAAGCACTGATGGTCAACATCAGTGCTTAGCACACAACAGTGGAAAGTGAAGCAGTAGTTTACTTATGTTTTGTAATTTACTTGTAATAAGTTGTTTAGTCATCAGTAGTTGTAAGAGTCAGTAGTTAGAGTTTGTTAGGTTGTTAAATGTCACTTTCATGGTGACGTCAGCTTTGATGCTTCAGTGGTTTGATATGTACTATAAATAGAACAGTTTGCACTGTTCTATTTGAGCGAGTCTTCTCCTCCAATCCATCATCTTGTACGATCAACCGGTGAGCATCAGGCTGAGGGGGAGTTTAGTATGTAAGCTTGCATGTAATCTTTTTTATTGTAATCATTCGACTCAATGAGAAGCATGTGTTTACTGAAAACTATTTCCCTTTGATTGTGTTCACAAAGTTTGTTTCCATTTCCGCTGCATTAAATTTCTAATTCATATTCATTCATTGTTCAATTATTACAAACAAACACAATCATGAGGACCTCAGATCCTAACATCCATTACCTCCAACTGAAAAGAACCCGTCTAACCAAGCTGCAACTTCACCAATGCCCTAACAAGAGACGGTTCCTCCACCAAATCAAGAGCCTACCAAGAATCCCCCGGTACCTTACCCTGGTCAGTTACTTCGCCAAATGACCGATGAGCAATTCACAAAATTCGTAAATTTACTAAAACAATTGCATGTTAATATTCCATTTGTAGACGTCCTAACCCAAATGCCTAAATACTCAAAATTTATGAGGGACTTCCTCATTCACAAAAGGAAAATTGAATCATTGCAATTAGTTAATTTAAGCGAAGAGTGCTCCGCCTTGCTACTCAACAAACTCCCACAAAAGAAAATCGATCCCGGAAGCTTCACCATCCCTTGTTCGATTGGGGAATCACCAATACGCAATGCATTAGCCGATCTCGGGGCTAGTATCAACCTCATGCCCGCATCAATGTTCGACCGACTCGGACTAGGGAAAACAAGCCCCACAAAGATGAGCATACAACTCGCCGATAGGTCTATTAAATATCCACAAGGTGTCGCCGAAAATCTATTGGTAAAAGTCGGAGACTTTGTCTTCCCAGCCGACTTTGTCATACTAGATATGGAGGAAGAGACCGAAGTACCACTCATCCTAGGAAGACCCTCCCTAGCTACAGCCCACGTAACGGTAGACATGAATGGTGGAACACTAACATTGAGGGTTGGGGACAAGGAGATGAAGTTTGGGGTTGGGAAAAGAGTAGAAGACGACGACCCGATCAACTGCATGAAGGTGATAGACTCGAGTTTGGATGATGCTCTCCGACGATGCAACATGGGATGCAAAACATCCCACTTGAGTAACATGTGACTGACCTTGGGTCTAGCCAAGGACCCTTATAAACGTGGCGCACCACGGAGGCATTCCGCGGAACTATCCTTAGTTTTAGTTTAGATTAACTTTTATGCTTTCTAGTTTAGTCTTAATTTTCAGGAATAAAACACACTCGGAATGATGGAAGGTACTAAGGGAAGCTTGAACCAACACCCCATGCACAAAAACAAAGCCTCCCGACATTTTTTCTTCATTACAGCAAGTTCAGCATGGGGCCGTGCTCAGCCAACACGCCCCGTGCCCAATGATCTGCAGAAAATGCCCAGTTCAGGTAACTGGACACGGGGCCGTGTTCACTAAACCCGCCCCCGTGTCTAGCCTTCTGTTAATTATAATACTGGCAATCTGAACACGGCGCCGTGCCCGGTCACCACTGGGCCGTGCCCGGTCACCACGGGCCCGTGTCCAGATGCCTAGTAACATAAATTTTTGTTTTTAACACCCTTTTTACACATTAAATCAACCTATAAACTTATTTTTGGGACACATTGAGGACAATGTGTAATTTAAGTCTAGGGGGATGCTAAAACCTTGAATTTTGCAAGTCCTAATAACAAGCCTTACACAAAACTCTATTGGAACCGCTAATCACCCCAAATTTTTTCAAAAACTTTTCATTTTTTTTACTTGTCTTAGTTTAATTTGGGAATAACAAGTTCTAAAAAGGTTATATTTTTACAAATTTACAAGTGATAGCGTCGTGATAAAAAGAACCAACATAAGAAAATTATGAAAAGGCATGACAAATCTAGTTAAAATTTGATTATATATACTTGATCACATTATAAACCCATTCCCACAAAAAGTGAGTTTTGAGCCTTTATCAAGCATACAAATACACATCTTTAGATTAAATGCTCATTTTTCGTTTCTTGTGTGAATAGCCGCTTGGTTTCTTACAACTCTAGAACTTGCCATGACGATACATTCCCGGTCCTTACCAACTTAAACTCAAGTAAGTAAATGATGGAGGCATTAGGACTAACCCTTTTTCTTTCAACACCTTTATTTTTCATTTTTTTTACCACCTACCCAAAATCCCCCTAGTTAACCCCTTTGAGCCTAAACCTTTTCATTTCTAAACCCACAAAACAAACACCCTTTACCCACCAAACCCTTTTTTTTATTTTTAACCCTTTATTTTAGTAAAAAGCTCGGTCTTCATGTGACATTCCTTATCAAAAAAAAAAAAATGAAGTCTAGTAATAAACAAACAATTTCCTCAAAAGAAACTTTGTTTGAAAATGCTTCGTTTGAATAAAAGTCACAAAAATAAAAAGTTTTAAGACGACCGACGCTTTTTACGCTTTTCACCCTTTCTACTAACTACTAACCCAAAACCACCTACCTTTAACCCAATCCTAACCCTTCCCCAAGTCCTCTTGATATTTACAAAGGTATATAGTTAAAAAGGAGGAGGATTGATTGCTTGGCAAGCATATGGTAGAAATAAGTTCCATGCCGGTCTCGAGTGTTTCACAAAAATACATCTTCGGCCGAGTGTTGAGTGATCTACCGTGAGGTATGTGAACTTGTATATAAATAGAATTTTAAAGAGGCATGTTATGCCCAAATAAGTAATTTCTCTTATGAAACGTTCTACATAAATCATGACGAATAGGATTGTAAATAACATAAAAATAAAGCCTAATAAAGATCTTGGACTCCCGACACTCAAGACAAGCCCAAAACTTCTCTTCTACCTATTCCATTTGGGTGTGTAAGCCACATTATAAAGAGTTTTGCTTGATGACAAGCATAGATTCAAGTGTGGGGGTATTTGATGTGTGCAAAATGCAACATATAAATTACATCAAATGAGGCATAAAACTAACCCTTTTTTAGTACTAATGTTGGAAAAAGTGTGATTTTGTCTTCCTTTTGTATTTTCAGGAGTAAATGAACGTAAACGAACAAAAGGAGCAAATATGCAGCAAAATCTAACATAATTACAAGAAAAGGAATAAATGTGGCATGCCCGACCCCTCGACAGCATCTTTCCAAGCAAAAATAAAGCAAACAGAAGGCTGACCACGGCCCCGTGCCCAGCGGACACGGGGGCGTGGTCAGATGTCTGCAGAAAGGACAAAGCTATAGAAGCTTCTATTCCCGACATGGGGGCATGCCCAGCTCAACATGGGGCCGTGGTCAACGCTAAGATTCGTAGAATCCAAGCAAATCTTGATAGTACAGATACGCTTCTTCACACAGGGTCGTGCCTAGCGGACACGGGGGCGTGTGGAGCTAATGCAGACAAATTGCAATTAATGAAGAAAGAGAAAGTGGATGGACACGGGGCCATGCCCAATGGACACGGGGATGTGTTCGGGCTTCTGTGCAGGCTATAAATAGAGGTGCTTGGTTCACTTCAAAGGCATCCCTTGGTAAACCACCTCTCTCACAGTTCACCCACACTCCACCACCATCACAACCCACATCCACCACCATCATCCATCATCCATCATAGAGTGTGTGTAGTAGTCACGGGATCCAAGATTAATAGTAAGAGTTCTTGACAATCAAAGGCCATGTTTGCCTAAGTCTCTTACATCATTCGGTGAAGACAAGCATTTAGTCTAATACTTTTGTTTTTTAATCTTTTCGCACTTTTTAATTGGTTTTGTGTTAATGACTTTAAAAACTAGTTTCTTATGTTGAAGGTGAAACTTCCTTATCATTTGTCCGTGGTGTCTTGGCGTTATTTTACCGTCTATATAAAATAAAAGATTTACACCATTCATATCTCTACGGTCTATATAGAGATATGTTGGCTACCTGGTCGGGGGTTAAGGGAATGGTTTGGTAAGGTTCTTGCTTTGTTCAGTGTATAGATCCTGCAAGGACCTGGGTCAAGCTTACTAGGACCTCCTTCAATACCCACTGGTATTGGATGGCGGGGATGCGAATAGCTTGATCCCCTCATATATAAACTACTATTAATACTTTAATCCGGCTACTTGGGATTGTATCCCTGCTGACTCAAACCACTTAGCCGAGGGTAACGTCACCTTCAAAAGAGGGGCCTACCATATTACGCATTAATATTTTAATTAATTATCTTCCAATATTACGACCCTTTAGGATTGTATCCTTGCTGACTCAAACTACTGGGTTGAGGATAACGCCACCTTCAAAAGAGGGGCCTACTACTATAACTAAGATAATCTCTTAAAAAGTCAAAAAGTGCGGAAATCATCAAAGGTTACACTAAAGGCGAGTCGGATCCAAGTGATTCATCTTGTCTATCTGTTTTTATTTTATTTTATTTTTCAGTTTTTATTTTCATGTTTAAAACTTTTTCTAAACTTTTGATTTGATTAGACGTTGAGGATAAACCGGTACTAAATGCTCTTGTGTCCTTGGACGACCTCGGTATCTTACCAATGCTATACTACGCTCACGATGGGTGCACTTGCCCATATGTGTGTTTAGTGTTAGTAGAATATCGTGTTTTATAAATTTAAAACTTGACTAAAGTGTAAAAAACGGCTAAAAATATCAACAAAAACATATAACGCTACACACGCATCATTATAAAAAACAAACGAAATGTCTTTTAACAAAAGGTTACACAATGGTTTCGAAATATCACTAAACCCCTTAATAAACCTTCTATAAAAACCTGCATGTCCTAAGAACGACCTAATTCCCTTAACACTCGTGGGATATGGTAGTGTAGAGATCACTTTGATTTTTGCATGATCTACCTCTATCCCCCGACTCGACACCACATGTCCCAACACTACCCCCTCTTGAACCATAAAATGGCTCTTTTCCCAACTCAAAACCAAATTAGTTTCAACATATTGTTTCAAAAATTTTTCTAATTGGTCTAAGCAAGTTTCAAACGATGACCCAAAAATGGAAAAATCATCCATGAAGATTTCCAAAGACTACCCCACCATATCTGAAAAAATACTCATCATACACCTTTGAAAGGTGGCAGGGGCATTACATAATCCAAATGGAATTTGCCTAAATACGAAGGTGCCATAAGGACACGTAAAAGTGGTCTTTTGTTGATCTTCCGGGTGAATAGCAATTTGATTGTATCCGGAATATCCATCCAGGAAGCAATAAAATTTTTTTCCGACTAATTTTTCCACAATTTGATCAATGAACGGTAAGGGAAAATGATCTTTGGAAGTTGCTGTATTCAACTTCCTATAATCCATACAAATACGCCACCCGGTTACCGGCCGGGTAGCTACCTCCTCACCTGCGTCATTTTTGAAGACTTGTATACCTGCTTTCTTTGTGACGGTTTGTGTCGGACTCACCCATTGGCTATCGGAGATGGGATAAACAATACCCGCATCAAGCCACTTTAGCACCTCCTTTTTGACAACTTCCCACATGTTCGGGTTCAACCTTCTTTGTGCATCGCGGGCAGGTGTTATGGCGTCGTCGGTGATGATCTTGTGCATCACTATCGAGGGACTGATACCCTTCAAATCAGCTATGGTCAACCCAATAGCCGCCCTATTGGTGATTAATACCTTCATCAATCTCTCTTCTTGCTCCTCAGTCAAATTTTATGCAATAATGATATGGAGTGTGTTGCCTTCACCAACATAAGCATACTTTAGATGCTTTGGCAACACCTTCAACTCCACTTCTGGTGGCTCCACCAGTGACGGTTTTAACTTCGTGTCAATGGTTTCCGGTAAGCTCTCCACCTGGTGCGTCCACATCGGTTTCCCTTCTTTTACCGAAAGCACCTCCAAACTCTTCACCTCCTCGTCTATGCTCCAATTCATCTCCACTTGTGACCTGTCAAACATAGAACAATCCTCCATTGTGTTTTCCTCATCTACAATAGTGTCACAGAGAGGTATACACATGTCAACAATGTCTGCCATATAGCATTCATCATCAACTGAAGGAGCTGTCAATCCCGAAAAAACATGTAACCTCAACCTTCGGTTTCCAAATGTCATGTCAAATGTTCCTGTTTTGCAATCAATTTGAGAATTTGCGGTTGCTAGGAACGGTTGACCCAAAATCACCGTAGGTTGCTTGGTTGGGTCCTTGGCCACATAATCAAGTACTAAAAAGTCCACCGGATAGTAAAAATCCTCGATTTTTACTATCACATCCGAGACAATTCCACGGGGTAATTTGGGTGTCAAATCGGCTAACACCACGGTGGTGTTTGACGATTGAAGTGGACCAAACTCGTATTGGTCATATAAACTACCTGGTAGAATTCTCACACTAGCACCAAGATCTAAAAGTGCCCAGATGATTTTCAAATCGCCTACTTGAATTGAAATGATAGGCGCACCCGGATCTTGGAGCTTAGGTGGAAGTGCACCCAAAAGAATCGAACTCACATTTTTGGTTAAAACTAGTTTTTTAGGAAATTTATGAGTTCGTTTTTGGGTACATAATTCTTTCAAATACTTAGCATAAGACGGTACTTGCTTGATTGCATCCAAAAGAGGTAAATTAATTTTTACTTGTTTGAAAACTTGCAACAACTCTTCTTGTTGTGGACCTCTTTTATTTACAACCTTCTTCACGGGTCCCTTCAATGCTTCGGGAAAAGGGGCGGTATTAACCTCCACACCCGTTTCCTTAGCCTTAGGGATGGGGATGGTCACAACGGGTGTGTTATTATTAATTTTTAAATTATTTTTGATTTGACCGTTTGACCATCCTTACACTCTTCATCACTAGCATCTTCCACCACCCCTTCAACAAACTAGGGTGATGGTGTTTTGACACCATTATCTACGACTCGACCACTACGTAAAGTTATTTTATTAATTGGTACCTCACGTGTGTTCTTCGAGCTTGACCCTTGATGCTTAGGGTTCACCGTGGTGTCACTTGGAAGCTTTCCCATGCTCCCCCTCATTTGAGTCATTTCCTCTACAAGTTGGCCCACTTGCTGTGCCAATGCCTCATGTGATTTGTCCCGAATCTCATTCTCTTTCTTGGACTATTGCATCATCGAGAGCATTGCATCCATCTTTGCATTTAAATCATTACCACCCCCTTGGTTGTTTGACCCGCTTCCATTACCGCCTTGGTTGTTGTAATTCCTTTGATACCCACCTTGATAGTTATTGTCTCGGCCTTGGTACCCTGGGTTGTAATTACGGTGGTAACCCCCTTGGTTACCACCTTGGCGATTTTGATATGATGACCCGCTTTGGTTACCCGGTTGAAAGTTTGGGTTCATTTGATTTGCGGTATTCCCAAATCGGAAATTAAGATGGTTTCTCAATCCGGGGTGATAAGTGTTCGAATTCATATCATTGTTTTTTCGATCACCGAACACTTGATTTACCTCTTCGGTGTAGTCACCCGGTCTCGTTTGACATTGATCGGTCCAATGACCAATCTCCCCACAATCTTCGCAAACCGCGAATTGTACCGCATTCACCTCCTTCCTCTTTATACAAGCTAACTCCCGTTCTAGAGTAGAAATCCGATCCTTAGAGTTAGAATCAAGGTCGGGAAGTGACCGGGAAATGGGATGTTTTTTAGCTCTATTGGCCGACTCCTTTGATTTTGACCGCTTGCTCATCTGCTCAAGAAATTCCCAATCGTCATCTTCATGGTTACTCAATAGAGTTCCGTTGCTCATTGACTCAAGGTGATTCCATGTCTCGTCATCCAATCCTCGTACAAAACACTTAACCAACTCCCACTTTTCTATTTGATGATGTGGGCACTTCCGAATAAATTCCTTGTACCGTGTAAAAGCTTCATGCAATGGTTCACTCGAAAGTTGTCGAAAAGACCTTATTTCATCTCTAGCATCATCAGTCTTCGCCATCGAGTAATATTCGTCAAGAAACACTTGTTGTATTTCGGCCCATGTACGAATACTGTTCGCGGGAAGTGTAAGGAACCATTGTTTCGCCTTATCTTTTAGCGAAAACTGAAATAACCGGAGCTTGACCTCTTCCAATGCAAAATCATGCCCCCCAATAGTGCTACATATGGCCGAAAACTCCGCCAAATAAGTTTAAGGTTCATCATTAGACCTCCCATTGAAGTGGGGAAGGATATTGATGTAATGGGGCTTGCAATCGAACATTCTTCTTTCGCAAACTATCGGTGAGTCATTGTCGGTGACTACCGGCCTAAAACGGTCATTAACGCCCCTTAGAGGTTGTTGACGACGGCGTGGGCCGTTAACTTCTTGATCGACCGGTCTTCGATTATCCCTTCGATCACCTCCTCCATTTCCACCTTGATTACCTCTTTGATTACCTCCTCCCACGAAACCAGGAATCCGGTTAGGGTTAACATTGTTGTTGTTGTTGTTGTAGAACCCATCATTCCGGTTCCTTTGATTGTTGTTTCGTGGTTGACGGTTGTTTCCGTAACTGTCATTTCTCACATTCCCGTACCCGTAGTTGTCGTTACCCAAAAAATTGGCATTTTGGTAGCCAAACTCGTCATCGTCAAAACCTCTATCTTTGTAGACATTTCCCCGATTCACATACCCCCAACCGTCGTCATCGACCCTGTCATCATAATTACCCCCATCATCCGAGTATTCCGTGTGAATACTCACATGTTCTGGTGATTGGTAACCGGGAACACTAAACGGCTCATCATCGGGGATAGCATTTCTCAAATCATCTATGTTAAAGAACGGGTTCTTCGTTCGCGGGATTGCCACGATCTCGGTTGCCTCTACGATCAGAATTAACATTCTGATCATCAAGGTTAACGGGTAAGGAGTTATGTCGGTGAAGGTTTTGTTGTTGGGGTGTTCTTTGATTATTATTAGGATTTTGGTTTCGAAAAGGTGGTGTAGGTGGTCTGGAGTTGTTACCACCCACCGGTTGCTCTTGAGGTATAGGTTGGGCATTTTGGGCAGGATTGAAGGTTCCTCGGTATTGGAATTGGTTTTGGTTTTGGTTTTGGTTTTGATTGGAATTTTGGTTTGCCATTGAATAGGTTTCAATGGATGGTGTGAATTGTGATGTTTGGGTAACTTGGTTGGAAACAACGGTTGCTTCTAACCGGCTTGCTAGGTTCCTTCTTGCAACTCTTTCAATTTCCGGTTCGTAGACTAACGGTGAAGTCCTCTCGGAGTTCCGCGTATGCATGCACTACCTGTAACCTGCACAAGTAACACAACCCGCGTAACAAGGAAAAGACAAAGTACAAGAAAATAACTTATGCAAATTAAACAGTTAATCATGAAATTCAAACAATAATCCAAACACAAAGCGCACTCACTCCCCGGCAACGGCGTCAAAATTTGATCGGAGTGTCGCACTCCGGTCAAAGATAATATTTATATGCCCTAATTACCCTTAACGATAGCTAGTGGTAGTAAGGGGTCGAACCACGAAGAGTATGTGGTTTGCGAATGGATTCGATTGAATTTAAAAAAATGTCACAATTTATGAAGCTTGCTAGAATATTTTTATAGCTTTTGTTTGTTAAAACGATGTTGAATAAAATTACTAAAATGATTGGGTTGATAACTACTAATGATTAACAATTTGCAAGAAAACTTGATTACTAAAACGATATGGAATAACAAAGTTCACGCCCGGTTTCAACAAATGCAAGACTTAGGGTTACTATGTGTTTTAATTTGATTTACTCAAATTAATTCATTAACGGGTCAATAATCATAAAGTTTAGGTGCCAATCACTATCAACGTCATAGACAACGGACTATGATGCACTTCGTTACTTCGGACTAACAAATCCTATCAAAAGACAAGACATAAATACGTATATTCGTTTCACAAAGTCAAATTTAATCATTCATTCGACAAGTCATAAATGCAATACAAACGTAGGACAATTGTCTAAAGCTTCAAATGTAATTCAAGTTGTCACAAATCAAAGATCAACACATAATAAACCCTAAATCTTACAAAAGTCTACACCGGGGTGAAACCTCCAAGGAATTAGCCGCGCATGATCGAAAGGACGTCATCACCGGATGTTGGGAACTTGTTCTTGATCATCTTGATGCTTGGATATAGTGAATGATGATGATTAGGTTTGTGGTGAAGGATGGTGATGAGAGGATGGAGAAAATGGATGAACTAGGGTTACGATTCGGGTTGATTCGATGATTGATGGTGATGGATTGATTAGAGATGATGATAGTTGGTGCAAAAAGCTCCAAGGTTGAATTCAAAACTCAAAAGAATGTGTAACTCCAGACTTTTATGGTCAATAACCAATGAAAATCATTTTTAACACCTAATTCACGAAATTCAGCGTTTGAAGAATTCGAGACCCGTCGCCGACGGCCTGGGGACCCGTCGGCGACGGCCTCCCCTTTGCTCACTTTTCTGCGACGCATTGTTTGCCTGGTTACGCGCAATCTGGCCGACGGGCTTCATTAAGGGGCGTCGCCGACGACCTCCCCAACTCCCGTTTTCTGTTTTTCGCTTCTTGAGTTCCCGTTTGATCCGTAACGCGTCCCGGTTGCCCGTTTTCCATCCCGGTAGCTTGTAAAGCTCTCAAAAAGCACCTTAAACTTCTCTAGACCTGCAAAACATAAATCTAATCAAAATTAGGCTTTTCAAGATTAAAAGTTAAGTAAAAACTCAGACTTAAACATAAATGAGCACCGTTATTCGACCACGTATCATTGCATGAACCGAAACCCACTTCTTCTGACATAAGGCGATGATTACTTGAAGGCACGAAACTAGTATGTGGATTGTGTGCCTGGCCAGTACGCAAGAAGCATATGACCTTCGTGAGACCATGATAATCATCGCATGTATGTCTGGTGGAATGGGGTAGTAGGTGGACGTGTGGGTGAAAGGAGTAGTAAGACTCTCAGGAAATTGAGAGTACTATATAAGAAAGAAAAGCATAAATGAAAAGTTTAAACCCGTAGTTGATGTATGGGTCAAACTTGTAAGAATGAAAGGCATGAAAGAAAAGCATGAATGATAAGAATGAAAAATGTTTGAATTCGTAAGTGAGTATGGATCAAACAAGTAAGAATGAATGGTAAGGATGAAAATGTATGAGTCCTTAAGTAAGAACAGATCAACCAAGTATGAATGAAACGTTTGAATCCGCGAGACGGATTCAAAACATAAAAAGAATGAAAAGTATGAATGATATGCTTGAATCCGCGAGACGGATTTAAAACAAAAAATGGGGGAATGAAATTAATCTACATAAGAATATGTTGACAGTTTGACCATGATGGAGTTAAACGGGTCATATGAGTAAGTATAAAGTAAATGGCGATAGTATAACAAGAGAATGACCATAATTGGCACGCAAACCTAAATTTTTTTTATCGAAAGAAATAATTTTAAAAATCAACTCATGAGGATTGGACGAACAACAAGCTACGGCCTAGATGCATAGCTTAAGTATGGATGGGAAAGTAAGGTCTTGCAAGAAATGCTAAAACAATGGGATGATGTTTTTGTAAGCATGTTTGGTTTGGGTGTAAGTCCAACACATACACCAAAATATGTAAACAATGACTAATAAATGGCAGTTTGACCTAGAAAAGGTCAAACTGCAGAAGTCGGTAAATAATTATTTACAAATTTTGAAAGTATTATGCAAGGAATGCAATGTGTAATGTAGGATACTCATTAGTAAGGAATTTGCGATAGTACATAGGCGAATTAACAGTGAATACAATGAAAAACCGAATGGAAATGATATGATAAAGAATGGGTAAGTATTGACCCGTTATGAACGAGTCGAATAAAGGAAAATAATATGTTAAAGAATGGTCATGTATTGACCCGTTGAGAATGGGTCAAACGAACTAATATTTTAAAAGAATCTAGAAATGGTTAGCATGATAGTAATCGACTCATGAGAGTCGGGATGAATGACGGGCTAAGACCCGGACGAAAGACTTAAGTAATGACATGAAGGAAAAAATTTCCAATGAAAGATAAAACAATGTTCTGTAAGTATGCCCGAACCGAAGAAAAGTACAAACACGTACTTCAATATTTAATAAATAAGAAAATTTCAGTTTGACCTTGAAAAGTCAAACTACAGAAATTATGCAACTAGCGAATGAAATATAACGTATGGTATAGAAAATGAACGGGGAATTCGTGAAAGAATCATGGGTGAGTAAACACCATGTAGAATGCAAATATGAAATGATATGTGCTAACCATTGATGTTACAGATGAGAATGGTAGAAAAACTTGAAGTGATGAAACTAGTATAATTGGCGAAAGGATGCTCATGAGCGGAAGCTCATTATTTGAAGAAAAGGTCAACCCAATTATGGAATGGACTTATGAAGGAACTGGCTGATCCGGGTCGTCGATCGTCGATTTACACAACAAAAATCGCGGTTAGTAAAATGCTTAACTCATGATTAATAGGTATGAATTGGTAGATTGAATACGACCTACGAAATTAATGATAGGATATGTATGGTATGGAATGTTTGACTTTTAACAGTCAATATAAGAAGAAAATTATGTCATTAAAAAGGAAATCTTAAAAGTCTTGAGTGAAAGTTTCGGGTATTGGTTAAACTCTCGTACGATGAACTTGCACGACACATTTACTTATGTAGAATAAGTAGTGCATGAAGAGAGAGCAAATAGTAATGTGATACGAATGAGATGATTTGAGACCGACGTAAAGGTATGCATGGCACAAGTAACGATAATAACCGTAGAATGATGCTTTATCCTCGTATTAAGTACAAAAAAGTAAGTATGAAAAGGGTAGCTTTGTTATAGTAATAATAAGTCATTGAATGTTTATAGTATGTGTATGATGATACGTTGATCCTTCATACGAATATGAAAGTAATTATAGGGAACGTTAGTAATGGAATGTTGTGGTTCGCTCAAGATTAACGAAAATGAAGTAATAACTACCTAGAGGTATATCAACCCCAAACAAATGTCGGTAATATGTGTATATACACGGTCTAAATTACCATGTGCCAACGAAAGTACTCGAAAGGAATGCTAATGATAGAATACCGAAGTAGACTCACAATAGGTACTCGTGTGGCTACGCTAGAATGAAATATCATGTATGACACATGAGTGAAATGAAAATTAATTGATCCACTATGATTGGTAAATGTATGAAAGTCTTATGCTTAATTAAGAAGGCAATGACAAGACATATACAAATGGTTATGCATGAACACTATCTCTTTAACGAGTTGCAAGAGTTTTCGTGTTGTAGTAAGCATCTTGAATGAATGGATTTAAAAAAGTAAGAATAGAATAGGTCTATTAGGAATGAGAAAGGTTTCAGGGACGAAACCTCCTTTAAGGGGGGTAGACTTGTAACGCCCCAAAATCTGAATTTTTATATTCGCTAGCATGTTTTCCATGTTATAGCATGAAATAAAAGAAATAACTAGGAGTGTGAACCTAGTTTGAATGTGAAACTAAACTTTAACTAAAAGGAATAAGTTTTTATTCATTTAAAAATAAGTGTTCGTATGTGAGGGGTTGAATGTGTAAAGAATGAAAGTTAAATTGATAAAACAAATAAAAACACATCACACACACAGTGTGCGTGTGGGTGTCACCAGGAACAAGAAAGGAAGAAGAGTTTTCCCTCATCTTCACAAAATCATGAAAATTGAAGGGAAATCATGGCTTAAATCACTGCATGAACACATAGAATCATTCATCTAAGCTAGTCTAACAAGAGGTAAGTTGAATTTTATGATTTGATGAACTTTCATCAGTGGGTTATAATCAAACAGTGAAATTAAATGAAGTTAAGTATGAACATCTAATAGAATCATTATATAAAAGCTGAATTATACTTGAATTTTGACGTTCTTTATGTAACAACTCTCATTAAAAGTCCTATTTATTTTATTATTTTATCCAATAGAAAACCCTAATTGAGACACCCAAGTGATTCTGCACAAACCCTAAAATTTTCAGAATTTTCAGAATCAGGATCAGGGCCCCTAAAACTCAGGGGGGGTAAACCCTAATCGGTAATATCCACACAGTTCGTTGTCAAAAATTCGAAATAACGCGAAACCAACTCAGCTGAGCTATGCAGACACGAAGCAAACCTATGGTAGACTAGGGTCTCTCGCGCCACGCGACGCGCACAAGGAGACCTTTCGCGTGGCGCGAGGGGGGCATTTTTCAAGTATAAATAGAACAGTCTGTTTGATGCAATTCTACATTAATGCGACGTTCAAAATCCAATTATACTCCGAGTTATAGTATAAACAGTCTCACAACACACACGATTCACGAAGTGCTGCCGCAATACAGGGTAATAACTAGATCGCTGATACGATTCAATGTCCGATCGATTAAACTATCCAATGGATGTTTAAGTGTTGCCCAAATTAGGGTTTATGCTTTGTCATTCGTCGTTAATTCGATGGACGTTTAAGTATTGCACTTTGTCATTCGTTGTGAAGGTTTTAATCTCGTGAGTTATCGTAAATGCTCTATTAAGTTACTAACCGAATTGTGTGCTTGTTATTAATTTAGGTTAAAAGGCTAATCAGTAGGCTAGGCTCTGCTCAATTAAATCTGCAATGTGAGTCATTCTCTTTTTATCAAATTACTTTCAAAAGCATGTTTATTTTCAAAGTTATAATTACAGGGATTAAGTTTATGTAATCACCAAATTACAGCCGGTATGTGGGGTATTGTGCACATTACTGTCTTTATCACTTTAGGTGGGCGAACCTAATTAATGATACTCGTTACTATTGGGTGAACGGACTCAATAGTAATATGACCACAGTCACCGAAACGGGTCGATGACAAATACTGTGGGTAGTTGGTTGATATCTGAAACATTGTAATCTTCCTTAATACTGTAAATTATAACAAACGTGTCATTTTAGTAAAAAGAATGATTCACTCAGTATTTCCCGCTGACAAAACCTTTTTCAAACATGTTTCTGGTGATCTGTTGTGATCCAGAAAAAGTGCCAAGAAGCACTACAAGCTTAAGGAAGTGGCTCAGTATAAAATAAAGAAATATGTTTTGTAAAATAAAAGATTTCTTCGTGAAATCTTAATATTGTAAATTACCGGGTTTTATCCCGAGTTGTGAAATAAGATAATCGGGAAATTGAAATTTTAAAATGATCCTGATGATAAACTTCCGCTGTTAAACTCAATTAAATAAATACCACGGGATTTCTGTCCCGCGGCTCCTGAAACGGGTCAAACCGGGTCGGGGGCCGTGACAGAAAAAGGTGGTATCAGAGCCACTGATTTAAGCCTATTAAGTATTTAGAAAATACTTAATTTTACTGATTGCCATTTTGTGATTATGTGATTTCTTATTTGAATATTTGTGTACAGTATGGGTAAGCAAAAGTTGTCAAACATCTATCTTAAATTAGATAGGTCATCCAACGAGAAGGGAAGTTCATCTCAAACCAAACCCTCAAATCACTTTGCAATCCCTGAAGAAGGAATATTTGTGCGAAAGGCACACTATGAGGAACCACTTTCTCCTAGTAAAAGAAGTCTAATTATTAGGAAAAGTAAGGAGAAAATAAAGAAAATCCGAGAAAAGAAAGTTAAACAGGAAACCCAGGAATTAACCAGTAAAACACCTTGGGAAGACAAGTTAGATGAGAAATGGGCAGATCTTTATATGCTAGCTACTGTAGCAGTTAATGCAAATCTTTAAATAATTTGACCCAAGTTTTAGCACCTTTATCAATTTCAGTCTAGAAACCTTAGTTCAGTAAATAATTAAATTTACAATAAAACCTAGTGTGTTTTAACTTTTTAGTTATTTTGTAGTTACCCAGTATGAAATAATATTTAAAGGTTTTCTATGAAATTTGGTATAAATTTTTAACTTAGTATTTATGTGTATTTTGCTAAACAGCATGAACAACTTGTCCGACGCCCTTCAGAATTTAAATCTCTATCCGGTAAAAATAGAGGTTTCCAGAGATTTCAATAGGTATATACCAGATATAGAAGAACCTGTTGAATTCAATGCTCCACCTCCGGAGAAACCTAAACCCAAGAAAAGAAGGAGATTTGTGGACGTATGCGTAGGAGGAAGCCTACAACTAGGAAGATCCCTAAAATAGAAAATCCTTTAGACAAAGGAAAGGGGGTGGAAGTCAGTGAAGGTTATGGGCCACTGGAAATGGAATTGGGAGAAGATTCTAGACCACCAGGAATGGAATATGGAGAAGGTTCTAAGCAAACTCAGAGGGAAGTTAGGGAAAGTTCTAGACAGGTAGAGGAGTTACCTTTTTAGGAGGAATTAGATCGGGCATTGGCGAGCTGTGATGTCGTTAGACCAATTAATAATAATCTATACCCTACTCTTGAAACACAACTACCAATGAATTTGGACCCCGCAATTCCAGAACCTATTATCCACACCCAGCCTCTAGGGATAGATGAGTGGTGGACAAATGATTGGCAGTTCCAAAACCTGATCAACAGTCCTTATTCCTTCCTCCCTCAGTTCGACCCAGAACCATTACCAAATCCACCCATGAGTAACGAGAATTTAGCAGAACTTCGCCATTTTGGCGAAGAGTTAATGGATGCGGGAAATAGAATCCGGGAGATAGGGGGACAAATTGCCTGGAAGTATGATGAAAGGGAGCTTCATTTTTAGGAAGACAAATGACGAGAGATAGTGGGTTAGTAAAACTGTAGTTGTGTAATAGTAATAGTGAAATCAGTCTGTAAAATAACTACGAATAAAACTTTGTAAAATAATAGTGTGTATTGATGCATACTATAAAATATAAAAATGGAAATCAAGAAATTGATAGTTTTGGCTATATCTGTGCGTATTTGAAATTTGTATGATTGTTTTATGTACAATTGTTATTTAATCAATACTAATAAATTATATATATTATCAGATGGAAAACGCTAATAACGAACCAGTTAATGAGATTAATCAATCTGAGCAACACCCGGGGGATCAATATATGACTAGACAGGATATAGAAAATATTGTTGCTCAAGGAATAGGTAATGCTATTCCAGCAATACTTGCTGCTGTTAGAAATCCAATCGAGCCTTAACAAATTGTTCCAAGCAAACGTATTTCTGAAGATAACTTCAGTAATAGCGTAAACGGAGGTAATAATCATGTTAATCATGATAATGAACCACGGCAAGCTCCGCTCCCTAAGAAAATGAAAGCTGCAACACCTGGTTGCACTTTCAAAGAATTTCTTGCTTGTAAACCATCTGAGTTTGCAGGCAATGAAGGAGCAACTGCGGCACTGCGTTGGTTAGAGAAAACCAAAGCATTAATTGCCATAAGTAAATGTGACAAGGATGATCAGTTCATGTACGCTTCAAATCTCTTCAAAGAAGGGGCGTTAGAATGGTGGAACACGGTGTTACAAGCTAAAGGAAGAAATAGGGCTTATGCCATGAACTGGGAAGAATTTAAGAATCTTGTAGAAAGAAAATTCTGTCCCGAATATGAAAAAGATCAAATGGCAAATAAATTCCTAAACCATCGTATGACGGGTGTAGATTGTCGCAGTTATACTTCGACATTCTTTGAATATGCTATAGTGGTACCAACACTGGCTTCGCCAGAACCGGTACTCATTTCTCGTTATATTTGGGGATTAATTGGTGAAATCCGCAATATCGTTAAAGCTGCTAGACCTCATACTATTGACGATGCGGTAGAATTAGCTAACACCCTAACTGATGAATTGGTACGCACGCAAGATGAAAACAGAAAGAAGGAACTGGCTTAGAAAATTACCCAAGGATTTCGTACGGGTAATAATAACAGCTTCAAAAGAAAAGGAACAGGGCAATATTCAACTTTGCCATTCTGCAAGAATTGCAAAAAGAAACATTATGGAAGATGTAATGTAACCTGCAATCTTTGCAAAAACATAGGACATAGTGAAGAAAATTGCAGAAGGAAAACCATAGTATGCTTCAACTGTGGAGAAAAGGGGCATTTTAAAACAGAATGTCCTAAATTGGTCAAACCAGCAGACAACAAAGCCAAAACAGTCGACGGAGCTACTAAGAAGAATGTTCGAGCCTTCCAGCTGACCACTCAAGAAGCAGAACTCATTCAAGATGTGATAGCTGGTACGTTCCTAGTTCACAACATATACGCAAAAGTATTATTTGACTCTGGTGCAAACCAAAGTTTTATAAATACTTCATTCTGTCAAGTTCTTAATTTACCACTAACCAACATTAGGCAAATTTTTACAGTCGAAACGGCTGATGGGAATTCAGTTAAAATAGATAAAGTTCTGCAAAATGTAGAAATAGAACTTTTAAGTCATAAATTTTCTGCAACCCTATTGCCTATGAAATTAGCTGAATTCGATGTTGTGTTAGGAATGGATTGGTTAGTAATCAACCATGCTCGAATTCTTTGTGATCAAAATTCCATAGAAATTCAAACACCTACCGAAGAAGTCATTATGATTACAGGAGATAAACCACGTAAACCCATGAAGTTCATATCAGTAATGAAAGTTGCTAGTTATGAACGAAAGCAAGGAATAGTATATATGATTTCAGTAATCATTAATACTAAGGGTAAAGAACTTAAGGAGATTCCTGTAGTCTCAGAATACCCAGAGGTATTCCCAGAAGAATTACCAGGATTACCACCAGATAGGGAGGTAGAGTTTAGGATTCATCTAATTCCAGGAACTATACCGATAGCTAAGGCACCTTATCGGTTAGCACCCACAGAAATGTTAGAACTGAAAAAGCAATTAGATGAATTACTAAGTAAAGGTTTCATACAACCTAGTTCATCCCCGTGGGGAGCGCCAGTGTTGTTTGTTAAGAAAAAGGATGGTTCAATGAGAATGTGTATTGATTATAGAGAATTGAATAAGGTTACAATTAAGAATCGATACCCATTACCTAGGATTGATGATCTTTTCGATCAACTTCAAGGAGCTAGATATTTTTCTAAAATAGATTTACGCTCCGGATATCATCAATTGAAGGTACAAGAAGAAGACATACCTAAAACTGCTTTCAGAACTAGGTATGGTCATTACGAGTTTACAGTCATGCCCTTCGGGTTAACGAATGCACCTGCCCCATTCATGGACATGATGAATAGAATCTGTAAACCGTACTTGGATAAATTTGTAATTGTCTTCATAGACGATATACTTATTTATTCCAAAAGTCAGGACGAACATTGTCAGCACTTACATTCACTCTTAACTTTTTTAAGAAAAGAAAAGCTGTATGCCAAATTCTCAAAATGTGAATTTTGGTTGCAAGAAGTGCAATTTTTTGGCCACATGGTGAATCACGAAGGTATTCATGTAGATCCTGCTAAGATAGAGGCGATTACTAATTGGAAGGTTCCACAAACTGCAATGGAAATTAGAAGTTTTATAGGTTTAGCTGGCTACTATAGACGGTTTATTAAGGATTTTTCCAAGATAGTTGTACCATTAACTAAGTTAACCTGTAAAGCCGTTAAGTTTGAATGGGGACCTAAACAAGAAGAAGCCTTTAGAATCTTGAAACAGAAATTAACCAATGCTCCAATCTTAGCCTTACCAGAAGGAACTAAAGATTTTGAAGTATATTGTGATGCTTCAAAACTAGGATTAAGATGTGTGCTTATGCAACGCAAGAAGGTAATTGCGTATGCTTCAAGACAGTTGAAAAAGCACGAAGAGAATTATACGACTCATGACTTAGAATTAGGAGCCATAATTTTTGCCCTTAAGATTTGGAGACATTATCTGTATGGAAGTAAATTTACTATCTATACAGATCATAAAAGTTTAAGATATATATTTGGGCAAAAAGAGTTAAACATGAGGCAAAGGAGATGGATGGAAATTTTAAGTGATTACGACTGTGATATTCAGTATCACGAAGGAAAGGAAAATGTAGTTGCAGATGCCTTAAGTCGTAAGTACCATGAAAAGAAACGACGGGTTCGTGCTCTTCGATTAAATCTACAAATAGATTTAATGCAACAAATAAAGAATGTTCAGGAAACAGCAATCCAAGATAATGCTGAAGGAATGAAGGGACGAATAAAAGAATTAGAGCAAGGAGCTGATGGAATTTGGAGATTCCACAAAAGCAGAATATGGGTACCTAAGCAGGGAGAATTAAGAAATAGGATATTAGAAGAAGCCCATAAATCTAGATATACCATACACCCTGGAAACAATAAAATGTACCAAGATTTAAGAAAGAATTTCTGGTGGATAGGTATGAAGAAGAATATAGCTAGATATGTTTCTAAGTGTCTTACTTGTTCACAAGTAAAGGCTGAACATCAGAAACCTTCAGGATTACTACAACAATTAGAAATGCCTGTATGGAAATGGGAACTCATAACAATGGATTTTGTTACTAAGTTACCCAAAACCAGAAAAGGTAATGATGCGATTTGGGTAATTGTAGATCGATTAACCAAATCTGCTCACTTTCTGCCTATGAAAGAAACCTTTAGTATGGAAAGATTGGCAAAGTTGTATGTAGATGAAGTCGTATCTTTACATGGAGTTCCACTCTCCATTGTTTCGGATAGGGATAGTCGTTTCAATTCTCATTTCTGGAAAAGTTTCCAAGAAGCTATGGGAACTCGACTAAACCTAAGCATGGCATATCATCCACAAACAGACGGGCAAAGTGAAAGGACAATCCAAACTCTAGAAGACATGCTTCGAGCATGTGTAATAGATTTTGGTGGAAATTGGGACGACCATTTACCATTAATTGAATTCTCCTATAACAATAGTTATCATTCAAGTATCGAAATTGCCCCATTTGAAGCACTGTATGGAAGAAAGTGCAGAACTCCAGTTTGTTGGGCAGAAATAGGAGAAAGTCAATTATCAGGTCCAGAGATTGTGCAAGAAACTACTAATAAAATCGAACAAATTAAAGAAAGACTAAAGACGGCTCGAGATCGCCAGAAGAGTTATGCAGACAATAGATGCAAGCCGTTAGAATTCCAAGTTGGAGACAGAGTACTGTTAAAAGTTTCTCCTTGCAAAGGATTTGTTAGGTTCGGTAAGAAAGGAAAGCTAAGTCCAAGATACGTAGGACCATTTCCAGTGATTCAATGTATAGGACCAGTTGCTTATCGTTTACAACTACCAGAAGAGTTATCTCGAATACATGATGTATTTCATGTATCCAATCTCAAGAAATGTCTATCAGACGAATCTTTGGTAGTACCTTTCCAAGATATAGAGGTAAACGAAAAGTTAAAATTTGTTGAGAAACCTCTTCAGATAGAAGACAGAAAGGTGAAGTTTCTCAAGCACAAACGACTAGTGCTAGTTAAAGTAAAATGGGATTCAAAGAGAGGAGCTGAATACACTTGGGAGCTGGAATCAGAAATGAAGCGAAAGTATCCTCATTTATTCCAATAAATCTCGAGGACGAGATTTTTATTAAGGTGAGGAGAATGTAACAACTCTCATTAAAAGTCCTACTTATTTTATTATTTTATCCAATAGGAAACCCTAATTGAGACACCCAAGTGATTCTGCACAAACCCTAAAATTTTCAGAATTTTCAGAATTTTCAGAATCAGGATCAGGGCCCCTAAAACTCAGGGGGGTAAACCCTAATCGGTAATATCCACACAGTTCGTTGTCAAAAATTCGAAATAACGCGAAACCAACTCAGCTGAGCTATGCAGACACGAAGCAAACCTATGGTAGACTAGGGTCTCTCGCGCCACGCGACGCGCACAAGGAGACCTTTCGCGTGGCGCGAGGGGGGCATTTTTCAAGTATAAATAGAACAGTCTGTTTGATGCAATTCTACGTTAATGCGACGTTCAAAATCCAATTATACTCCGAGTTATAGTAGAAACAGTCTCACAACACACACGATTCACGAAGTGCTGCCGCAATACAGGGTAATAACTCGATCGCTGATACGATTCAATGTCCGATCGATTAAACTATCCAATGGATGTTTAAGTGCTGCCCACATTAGGGTTTATGCTTTGTCATTCGTCGTTAATTCGATGGATGTTTAAGTATCGCACTTTGTCATTCGTTGTGAAGGTTTTAATCTCGTGAGTTATCGTAAATGCTGTATTAAGTTACTAACCGAATTGTGTGCTTGTTATTAATTTAGGTTAAAAGGCTAATCAGTAGGCTAGTCTCTGCTCAATTAAATCTGCAATGTGAGTCATTCTCTTTTTATCAAATTACTTTCAAAAGCATGTTTATTTTCAAAGTTATAATTACAGGGATTAAGTTTATGTAATCACCAAATTACAGCCGGTATGTGGGGTGTTGTGCACATTACTGTCTTTATCACTTTAGGTGGGCGAACCTAATTAATGATACTCGTTACTATTGGGTGAACGGACTCAATAGTAATATGACCACAGTCACCGAAACGGGTCGATGACAAATACTGTGGGTAGTTGGTTGATATCTGAAACATTGTAATCTTCCTTAATACTGTAAATTATAACAAACGTGTCATTTTAGTAAAAAGAATGATTCACTCAGTATTTCCCGCTGACAAAACCTTTTTCAAACATGTTTCAGGTGATCTGTTGTGATCCAGAAAAAGTGCCGAGAAGCACTACAAGCTTAAGGAAGTGGCTCAGTATAAAATAAAGAAATATGTTTTGTAAAATAAAAGATTTCTTCGTGAAATCTTAATATTGTAAATTACCGGGTTTTATCCCGAGTTGTGAAATAAGATAATCGGGAAATTGAAATTTTAAAAAGATCCTGATGATAAACTTCCGCTGTTAAACTCAATTAAATAAATACCACGGGATTTTTGTCCCGCGGCTCCTGAAACAGGTCAAACCGGGTCGGGGGCCGTGACACTTTATGATTAGAAGTCAAAACCCCATTAAAGTAGGAGTGTTATGAGATGTAATGAGGAATTCTTGTGTAAATTAGTATAAGGGTCATGTATGATGATATTCATAATGATAACTTGTTAGTTGGAATTGAATTAGATGGAAGGATATATGAAATTCAATTGAGTTTGAAGTTCTTGTTAATCTTGATATGATTTGGTAAAATTATACATACGATACTTGTATATTATGCTTTGAAAATGGTATGCACACCAAGTATTTGATGAAATGCATAAGTGAGATTATTAGATGAGATTGGATGTAAATAATGAATGAATATGCATAGGATGTAGACATGATGTATTTAATAATAAAATATCATGAGAAGTATGTTCTTGATGAAATTCCATATGTGAAAGTAGTTCATTTGTGATTAAGTAGAAGTATATTCTAAGAATGTGCTATATGCTTGATTGATGTAACGCTTTAATCGTTTGTGGGATTCGGGTGATGAAACAGAATCTGTCCGGAAAGTTACAGCCGAATTTAATCGGTTGTAACCGAGTTAAATCTTGTCAAAAACTGATGTTTATTGAGTTTGTGATGAACTTCCTGGACAAACCTTTCAAACCCAACTGTAATTGCATTTTTTCGACGAAAAATGAACGTTTTATGAATTTTTCCGTATCGAAGGTTCAGGCTGCGTTTTCTAGCAGAATTTGCAGCCCATTACGAATGTCATAACTCAATTTAGGAACTGAGTTATGATCTCAAATTTTTACTGTAGGTAGCTTCAGGAGGTTATGAAAATCTCCAACTGGAATTATGTCAATCGGATAATCGAAGATTTTTTAATGAATTTTGCCGTGGGCTGCAGTAGAAAGTGACGAATCTGATTGCTGCTTGGTAAATGATTTTTTATAAATTTTTGGTAGAGAGTTAAACTCTAAATATTTAACATAAGGATAACCCCTCCGTGGGTCACGTCACATAAAAATATCGTAATTTTTGCAAGCTCGTAAGTACAGTAAACAGACGTCCCAAAACCGCCTATTTTCAGTTAACTGAGCTATGCATGTTAGAGAATGAATTGACTAATGAAAGTCAAATGTGGAATATGAATTTGATATGATTGTTAATATATACAATCATGTATACTAACAAGAATGTGAATGTGATAACATGAAAGTATAGGGATCATGTCAAGATGGATGGACGCATGGAAGGCTAAAAGGGTGAAAAGGAAGCAATGAAACGGGTACGAATACGGACGTCTAAGGTAAGTGATTTCTAGAATCACTTCGTTTTTAGTTACTTGAATATATATATTTGAATATTTTATATCAAGGTGGAACGTACAAATAAATAAGAAATGCTAAGGTAAGATTCGTTCAAATGGTCGGTATGATGTTAAATCCGTAAAACCTCATTATAGGGGTTAATGGGTCAAAACTTTTAATCGAAAGATTTTATGACGGTGAGTATAGGGATGTGGTAATGTTAGGGGAAGGTTTGGATAGAAGGAAAATCAACTATGGTATTAGTTAAATGCGTGTTGGGACGTATCGAGGCTGGTTTAATCGAAAATATGTGAAACAGGTCAAAAGAAGTTGCAAATGATGAAATCCACAGGTAAGAATGAATGGTATGAGCATGAATGTAGGTTGTATGTATAAGGGAGAGGATCATGAGAAAACTACATATAAATGAGAAAACTAGAAAACTAACTAAAAAATCCTAAAAAACATACCAAATTTTTTTTTTACAATTTTTTATACAAAAAATCGCTAGGTTTTATATATAAAAAAAATTTCAAAAAAAAAAAAAAAAAATTGGTGTACTGCACATGTGCATTATATGTGTACTACACATGTGCACTATATCCGTAATAGTGCACATGTGCAATACAACAAAAGACTTTTTTTTATTTTTATTTTTTTGTTGAAAATTTTTTTCCATGCATAAAAAGCTGTGATTTTTTTATAAAAATTAAAAAAAAAAATTGGTATGTTTTTTTTTTGGCTTTTTTTAGTTAGTTTTTTTGTTTTCTCATTTAAACTAGTTTTCTCATAATCCATGTATGTATAAAACCTTTATATATATATATATATATATATATATTTATTTATGGATATTCGTGTTTAAGATTTTGTAGTATGTTCATATAGGATATGAAAGGTATTTGAGAGTTCGGATATGGATGTATGTAGGTGTATAAATATATGTATGTATGTATGTGTGTATGTATATATGAAGTGTGATTGAATGTATAGGAAAGAATAGAACATGTATATATACATAGTTTTAATACGTTTGAAAGTTAACGTTACTAATCATGTGTCTTGAGAATTAAATGAAAGTGCAGGTACGCTAATGTTGACCTTGCGAAGATTTGACGTTAGGATGCAAGATTTTACTTAGAAAGTTAATTCGGAAGGATTAGTGTGAATAGAATGAATCCGACGCGGTCATCTAATTACGTATGTTTAGATTATGAATGATGTCACCAAATATTAATGATACACATGTATGTGGTGATTGCAGGTTACACGAATTTAACATCATTATGAAGTCAAGAGGTTGAAGATCGAGTCAAAGAGCGCGGATTGTACGGGAGGAGGAGTCACATAGCTTGTATTTGTATAATGTTCTCGATACGTCAATTAATAATGAATGATGTCCCTCTTTGATAAGAGTCATTTTAAATAATATTCAAGAATGTTAGAACATTGTTGTGAAAGAAATTTTATGGTTCGTAATTCCACTGCGTCTTTTTGGTTAAAGTGTGTTAGGGTCTTACAGATGTATTCCCAGAAGATCTACCTGGTTTACCACCCGATAGGGAAGTAGAATTTAGAATTCATCTAATAGCTGGAACTGCTCCAATAGCTAAGGCACCCTATCGTTTGGCACCCATAGAAATGTTAGAATTGAAAAAGCAGTTAGATGACTTATTAGGTAAATGATTCATACAACCCAGTTCATCCCCTTGGCAAACACCGGTGTTGTTCGTGAAAAAGAAGGATGGTTCGATGTGAATGTGTATCGATTATAGGGAATTAAATAAGGTTACTATTAAGAATCGATACCCATTACCTAGGATTGATGATTTTTTTTATCAACTTCAGGGAGCTAGGTATTTCTCTAAGATAGATTTACGCTCCGGATACCATCAACTGAAAGTACAGGAAAAGGACATTTCTAAAACTGCTTTCAGAACTAGATACGGTCACTACGAATTTATAGTTATGCCATTTGGGCTAACAAATGCTCCTGCAGCATTCATGGATATGATGAATAGAATCTGTAAGCCATACTTGGATAAATTTGTAATTGTTTTCATCGACGATATACTTATTTATTCCAAAAGCCAGGATGAACACTGTGAACATTTGCACGTACTTCTAACCCTGTTAAGAAAAGAAAAGCTTTACGCTAAATTTTCTAAGTGTGAATTTTGGATACAAGAAGTACAATTCTTAGGTCACATGGTGAATCACGAAGGTATTCACGTAGATCCTACAAAGATTGAGGCTATCACAAATTGGAAAGTTCCAAATTTAGCTACAAAAGTCTGAAGTTTTCTAGGATTAGCTGGGTACTATAGGCGTTTTATCCGAGACTTCTCCAAGATAGTTGTTCCATTAACTAAGTTAACCTGTAAAACTATTAAGTTTGAATGGGGACCTAAACAGGAAGAAGCCTATAGAATTCTAAAGCAAAGGTTAACAAATGCCCCTATTCTTTCCTTACCAGAAGGAACAGAAGATTTTGAAGTCTACTGCGATGCTTCTAAGCTAGGATTAGGATGTGTGCTAATGCAACGCAAGAAGGTGATTGCGTATGCATCAAGGCAATTGAAAAAGCACGAAGAAAATTACACAACTCATGACTTAGAATTAGGAGCAATAATTTTTGCCCTTAAGATTTGGAGACATTATTTGTATGGTAGTAAGTTTATTGTTTATACAGATCATAAAAGCTTAAGGTACATATTTGGGCAAAAAGAGTTGAACATGAGGCAAAGAAGATGGATGGAAATTCTAAGTGACTACGACTGTGATATTCAATATCATGAGGGAAAAGAAAATGTAGTAGCCGATGCCTTAAGTCGTAAGTACCATGAAAAACAAAAGCGATTTCGTGCTCTTAGATTAAATCTACAGTTAGATTTAATGGAATAACTGAAAAATAATCAAGAAACAGCCATCAAGGATAGTGCTGAAGGAATGAAAGGAAGGATAAAGGAATTAGAGCAAGGAATTGATGGAATCTGGCTATTCCATAAGAAAAGAATTTGGGTATCTAGGCAAGGAAACCTGCGAAATAAGATTTTAGAGGAAGCCCATAAATCTAGGTATACAATGCATCCTGGTAACAACAAGATGTATCAGGACTTAAGAAATAACTTTTGGTGGATAGGAATGAAGAAAGACATAGCTAGTTACGTTTCTAGGTGTCTAACTTGTTCACAAGTCAAGGCAGAACACCAGAAACCTTCAGGTTTACTTCAACAATTAGAAATGCATGTATGGAAATGGGAATTAATAACAATGGATTTTGTTACTAAGTTACCCAATACAAGAAAAGGTAATGACGCAATCTGGGTGATTGTAGATCGATTAACCAAATCAGCTCATTTCCTACCAATGAAAGAAACCTTTAGCATGGAAAGACTAGCTAAGTTATACGTAGACAAGGTAGTATCACTACATGGAGTTCCACTCTCCATTGTCTCAGATAAGGATAGTCGTTTCACTTCACATTTCTGGAAAAGTTTCCAACAAGCAATGGGAACACGATTAAATTTAAGCACTGCATTCCATCCCCAGACAGATGGATAAAGTGAAAGGACAATCCAAACCCTGGAAGACATGTTAAGAGCCTGTGTTATAGATTTCGGTGGAAATTGGGATGACCACTTGCCATTAATAGAATTCTCCTATAACAACAGTTACCACTCCAGCATTAATGCTGCCCCATTTGAAGCACTTTATGGACGAAAGTACCGAACCCCGGTATGTTGGGCAGAAACAGGAGAAAGTCAATTATCAGGTCCTGAGATTGTGCAAGAAGCCACCGACAAGATAACTCAAATCAAGTAAAGGCTAAAGATGGCTCGAGATCTCTAGAAAAGCTATGCCGACAATCGACGTAAGCCATTAGAATTCCAAGTTGGAGACAAAGTACTACTGAAGGTCTCTCCTTGGAAAGGAATAGTTCAATTTGGTAAGAAGGGAAAACTGAGTCCAAGGTATGTAGGACCATTTACAGTTATTCAACGAATAGGACCAGTCGCCTACCAACTGCAACTACCAGAAGAACTAGCCGGTGTGCATGATGTATTTCATGTATCTAATCTTAAGAAATGCTTATCTGATGAATCACTGGTAGTACCTCTCCAAGGAATAGAGGTAAATGAAAAGTTAAAGTTTATAGAGAAACCTCTTCAGATAGAAGACAGAAAGGTCAAGCACCTCAAACATAAGAGACTAGTGCTGGTCAAAGTAAAGTGGAATTCGAAAAGAGGACCTGAGTACACATGGGAACTGGAATCGGAAATGAAAAGGAAATATCCTTACTTGTTCTACTAAATCTCGAGGACGAGATTTTAAATAAGGTGGGGAGGATGTAACGACTTGCACAAAAATATCCTAAAATGCTCCGTAAGTGAAAACCCGAACCCTAAAACCCTACTTTTTTATGAAAAATCAAGAAAATCAAAATTTAGTACTCTCTCGCGGGCCGTGAAGGAATAAGAGAGAGTCTTCGCGGGGCGCGACAGCTCTGCATTCGTCGGATAACGATCAAGGCCACGTGTCGCACACATGGCAGGCCTAGGATGTGACATGGCAGCCCTAGCCGTAGCTAGGGTGGCCCTCGCGGGGCGCGAAGAACAGCCTTCAGGTTGTCGCGGGCCGCGAGAAGTTCTAAAATTTCCTATAAATTGGACGTGCATGAGCAGTTCACTTCTGTTCGAAAATTTCCTTCACAATCACAACATTATGCTCAAATAACAACTTATTAGTGTCACGACGCTGATACGATAACGGGGTAATAACTCGATCACTGCTACGATACAATGTCCTATCGATTAAAACCGATCCGATGGATGTTTAAGTGCTGCCCAAATCTTGGGCTATACTTTGTCATTCGTCGTGAGGGTTTCGATCTTGTGAAATTATCGTAAATGTTGAATTAAGTTACTGAACGAGTTTCGTTTGCATTTTATATTTAACTAGGTCACCAGCTGTCACGGCCCTCGGCCCCGGTTTGACCCGGTCCAGATTCGCGAGGCAGGAAATCCCGTGGTATCTAATTAAGTGACAGCGGAAGTCTTTTTAAGCAGGATCGTTTAATATTAAAACTGCTCGTTTTTATATATATAATATAAGGATAAATCCCATAATTTACAATAAAGTGATTTCACTGGGAAATCTTTATTTCTCAAAACATGTTTCTTTATTTATTTACATTGAGCCACTTTTCTAAGCTTGTAGTGCTCCACGACACTTTTCCTTTGCTCACAACAGATCACCTGAAACATGTTTGAAAAAGGTTTTGTCAGCAGGGAAATACTGAGTGAATCATTCAGTTTTACTAAAACGACTTATTTGTTATAATTCACAGTATTAAGAGAGATTACAATGTTTCTGATATCAAACCAACTACCCACAGTATTTATCACTCGACTCATTTCGGTGACTGTGGTCATATCACCCATTGGCTGCCCCAAGGGTGACGAATATCACTAATTAGGTTCGCCCACCTAAGGTGATAACAACAGTAGTAATGTATACAAAACCCCACATACCGGCTGTAACCTGGTGATTACATAAACTTAATCACTGTAATTATAACCTTTGAAAATAAACATGATTTCAAAAGTAATTTGATAAAAAGAGAATGACTCACATTGTAGATTTAACGAGCAGAGTATAAGCCTACTGATTAGCATTGATTAACCTAATTTAAATAACAATGCACACACAAACAGGTTAGTAACTAATACAGCAGTTACGATAATTCACGAGATTAAACCCTCACAACGATTTACAAGTGCAATACTTATCAATTCAGCGGATTCACAATGAATGACAGAGTATAGTCCGAGTTCGAACAACACTCAAACATTCAAGTCGAAATCACGATGAATAACAAAGTATAAACTCAATTTGAGCGGCACTTAAACAATCGTTGGATAGTTATAATCGATCGGACGTTGAATCGTATCAGCGATCGAGTTATTACCCTGATTGCGGCGTCGATTAGTGAACCGTGTGTGTTAATTGTGGTAAACAGAACGTATCTCAATACATGCAGCGAAGTTTTACGTCGTTTCAAAGACAGAATTCAAGTGCCAAACCCAGCTATTTATACCCGAATTTTGCCCCCCCCCCTTACGGACCATAAGACTCAACCCTTACGGTCCGTAAGGGTCACCTATATTTTATAGAGTAGCCACGGTTGGGACTAGCTTTGCTGACTTGACAGATTCTTAATTTCAATTTTTGACAACGAGTAATTTAGATAATCGTTAACTAGGGTATACCCCCCTTGAGTTTTAAGGGCCCTGATCCTGATTCCGATTGTTCTGAAAATTTTAGGGTTTGTTCAGAATCACTTGGGTTTCTCAATTAGGGTTTCCTATTGGCCAAATTAAAATAATAATTAGGACTTTTGATGAGAGTTGTTACACCAGCTTAATCCTTAGGCAGGCTCTGACCACTTAAACTTGCAAGGCGAGTCATTCTTCTTTTTACCAAATTGCTTTCAAAACCCTACTTATTTTCAAAGTTATAATTACAGTGATTAAGTCTTTGTAATCTTCCATTACTGTCGGTATGTGGGGTTTTGTATACATTACTTGATAACCTTCACCATTGGACAACGGGTTAGCCAATGGGTGATATGACCATAGTCACAGATCCGGTCGAGTGACAAATACCGATTTGGGGTAATTGGTTGATATAAAAATTGTAATAGCTCTTAATACTGTAAATTATAACAATGTGTCTTTTGTATAAATGAAATGCACTCGCCAGTATTTTCCGCTGATCAAATCTTTTTAAAACATGTTTTCAGGTAATTTACTGTCAGCAAGGAAAAGTGTCGTGTAGTACTCCAGCTTGAATGAAGTGGCTCAGTAAATAAATAAACATGTTTTCTGTGATCAAGGGATTTCCCAGTGAAATTCCTTTCTTGTAAAATACGGGGTTTGTCCCGATATTATAAATAAAATAATCCGGTGTTTTCCTATTAAACGATCCTGTTAAAATTTCCGCTGCCAAATAAATACCAATACCACGGGTTTTCTGTCTCGCGGCTTCCGGACCAGCAAAACGGGTCGAGGGGTGTGACACAAGCAGACTGGATGAAGAGGGTGAACATTATCAAAGATGTAGCCCATGATTTGGCATACATGCATCATGATTGTAGCCCGCCTATTATTCATAGAGACATATCAACCAACAACATTCTCCTGAACTCAGAACTGCAAGGATTTGTTCCTGACTTTGGCGTAGCCAAATTGCTCGACCCAGATTCCTCCAACCAAACGGTAATTGCAGGAACTTTGGGAGACATTGCTCCAGGTATCTGTACTTAATCTCACACTTCTTCTATGTGATTACTCTATAAGGTGTTAATTTTTACCTCATGGTCCTTTGGTATATATGTTAATGTAGAACTTGCATATAACATGATTATGACGGACAAATGTGACGTGTATAGCTTTGGGATGGTGACATTTGAGACTATTGGAGGGAAGCATGTTGTCATCCCTAAACCATTCGACTAGTCATAGTACAACATTGGAATATATATTGGACAAGTGACTCCCATATCCAACCGATAGGTCTATTGAAATCAAAATTATGCACGTTTATGGTGTAGTAATAACATGTATTCATATAGATCCAAAGTGTCAACCCACTATGAGAAATGTATCTCGGGAATTATCGCCTTAAGCGCATCATTTAAGCTGAATTCCAGCTTTATCATATTGACTTAAGCGCGCATCAGGAATTATTGCATTAGTGAGTTTGTTCGGCTCACGATAATCGATACACATTAGAAACAAACCATCCTTCTTCTTGACGAACAGAACAGGAGTGCCCCAAGGAGAAGTACTTGGGCGTATGAAACTTTTATCAATCAACACCTGAAGTTGACTTGACAACTCTTGCATCTCAGAAGGTGCAAGGCGGTAGGGAGCTTTAGCGACGGGAGTAGAAGCAGGAATGAGATCAATGCGAAAATCAATAGAACGTGCGGGAGGAGGACCAGGCAGATCTTTAGGAAAAACGTCAGGAAAATCACGCACAACTGGAACATCACTTATGCTTTTTCACTTGCCCTTTTCTTCCACAACGTTGGCTAAAAAGGCAAAGTACTGTTTACGTAGGTACTTGTTCGCTTGTGTGCCAATGATCTCTAGATCAAGTGGTGGAAGGCTTGCATTTCTCTTGAGAGATGCAAGTTCAACTCCCACTTGGTGCAGAGCGAGGCATTGGTGGGCAATGATAGGAGACCCAGGGAAACCTGGGTTGGATCCTTGAGCCAAATGGGTTTTCCCGGTAATTTCACCGTCGTGCCTATGGGCGGGTGGGTTACCGGGTTTTTCCCGGAATTGGTGGTGGACTCGGGTTACTCTCGGAGTACTCCGTTTGGTCCAGTGGGTGCCCCGAGAGTGCTCGGGATTAATTCAGTTGGCCGTTCAAAAAAAAAACTTGTTTGCTTGTGTGCATGACATAAGCTTCCGTCCCTTTGAAGGTCTGTCTCCATAAACGTGCAAAGTATCTCTAGAAGGAAGAGGCAAACAAACGTATTTTTTGTGACAAGCGATTTCAGCATGGTTCTTACGAAGCCAATCCATGCCTACTATGATATCAAAGCTACTCAATTGCATGGGTATGAGATCGATAGAGAAAACATGATCGTTGAGAGTGAGGAAGCAATCGCGAAGAACATAATCAACGGTGATGGATTTGCCATTGGCAACTTCGACTGTGAATGACTTAGGGAGTTTGGAGCGTGTACAATTTAACATCGATTCAAATTCAATGGACACGAATCTTTTGTCCACACCAGTAACAAATAGTATAGAAGCATATAGGTTATTAACGAGAAATGTATCGTTTACAATTTCATTGTCGTTCTAAGCTTGGTTCGCATTGATGTTGAAAGCTCGTCCACCAGGTGCTGGCTGTTGTTGCTCTTGGTTTAGCTGAGGACATTGCGGGCTAAGATGAGTAGTGTCTCCACACTTGTAGCATGATCTCACATTTTTTGCTGGCTTAGGGTTTTGAGGAGCAGGTTGGATCTGGTTGCCTTGTGGTGTAGGACCACTGCGGCATATGGCGGCGGTATGTCCAAACCGATTGCACGTGGTGCAATGTCGGCATGCGGTGTTTGCAGGGTAGTGGTAATGGTAGGTATTACACTTGGGATTCGTCATAGTATAAGGCTTTCTTGTGGGTTCTGACACGGAAGGATTTTGGATTACAGCAGGGGTAATTGTCACACCCCCAAAATACCACTTGCGGAAACACCACGGGGCGTGTGACGTACCAGAATCTTAGCCACCAATCACATTGAACTCATAAATATATTTAAATAAAACTTTCATTCATTAACATAAAGTGTTACGAAACGTTACTTATAATTCATTGTACACCGCGGAAGCATAACGCATTTGTTAAATGTTTCATAAACCAAGCGTACGTAAACCATTAGACTTGTGTTGTGATTCCATGCATCACAACCCATGACCACTCCAGTATCCCAGACAACAAGTTCCAACAAAATGTACCTAAAGGCCTGCAAGCATGCAGAAAAACGTGTATCAGACAACGCTGGTGAGTTCACTGATTTGTTAAACCATCGTTACCGATTACTGATTTGTGATATGTTATGCTGTGTTATGTTGATAATAACTCAATACTGAACAAGACGGCTCCTGATGTATGTTTTGCCCGTTCCCCAATGCTCCTATCAAAGCACTGGGCATGACTGGGTCATTAGTTCACACCCGTCCTCTCCGGTACGGGGTGAGGGTGCCAAACCTAAGTAGCGCTACCAACTAATACCCCGTTACCTCTCCGGTAACAAAAATATGGGACTTAAGAGTGATAGAAGTGAGTGCATTATCCAACCATAACGTTTACTGAAAACCGTTGCATATCCCCTGCAAGGATAGTGTTGTGAAATCCGCCTCACATCCCCTACAAGGATGTGGGTATTTGAAAACCACCTCATATCCCCTACGAGGATATGGGTTTACAAAAATCCGTTTACAAGTTTTGTCTGTTTGATTTGTCCCCACCGGACGCATGCTTGTTTTAAGAGAAGTGAACTCACCTTGGTTTGCTCGGTAAGATTAATTACTTGCTTATCGTTGGATACCCCAAACCCTAATATGGTTCCAATGACAGTCAGTTTCGTTTACACCGAAATCACATATTCCGTATATATATTCCACAAGTGGTAAGCAAGTAGTGTACATATTATCACACAAGTTGTAACGAGTATGCAGGCCATAGGTATTTTCACATTACAAGTTCATATATCACATTAACAGCTCAAACCTCATTCAAAAGACCATGCATGCAATAACAGTAACTCCAAACACTCAATAGTCATTTGGTTATAAAATCTTGTATCGAGCTGTATATAACCCGCCTTAACTTGGTAGCCCAATCTGGTAATCAAAACAGGGTACGGCCCAGTTGATGTTGGGCCCAACATGGTAAGGTGCGACCCCAATGATTTCAGGCCCAACCGTAATCTGATCCGTTACGCAGCCCAATAGAATGTACAACCTACTAAATCTTAGTATGATACCCGATTAACCCATTAGCCCAAAACAGTTACTTCCCGTCTATATTCCTACGACGAAACACCTATTTTAGTCGGAGTTTTGACGAAACACTATGTTTCGTCGGGTTATCAAAGACGAAACTCCATATGTTTCGTTGAGCCAAGATGTGACGAAAATCATATGTTTCGTCGGACATCAATCACCAGAACCCAGATCCCTCGCCGCACCTTTAACAGTTTCCGATTAAGGTTCATCTGAATCAAATCAATAGTATGATGGTTTCAATCGTTTGCATGCAACCCTAAATATTCTATAACAGTTTCCAAAAGTCAATCCATTTACATATACAGATTTGGCGTGACCCTAATCATCGGCTAGCAAACTTATTAGCAAGATTTACTATTCGCAGTCAATTATTCAATCGAATCAAGTAACGTAATCATTCATATTCTTACAATTGACAATCGAGATCACATTCACAATCACATACATATCCATGATCAGTTTAATCGTAACCGAAAGGTATTAGCAATATCATAACATAACAAGGGTAGCCATACTAACATACAATTCTAGCACATCAACATGAAACCGAACACATGAATAATAAAAGGATTACATTCGAATCAATGATAGGAACATACTAACCGAGAAACAAGGTAGGAACAAGAGGGATTCTTCGAGAGATACCAATGCTGCCGTCGAGTTGTGGGAAGGGAAGAAGAGGAGTTTAGGGTTTCCAATTGGTCAGTTACGCGACGTATATACGCATACATTCTAAAGGAGTGGGTTGGGCCTCTCCTGGGCTTCGATGACAACTGGGCCGACGAAACACCCAATGGCGACGAACCTCATGTTTCGTCGAACAAGTTAGTGACGAAATTCGTCTTTCGTCGAGCAGTGGGTTTTTGTCATTTAAGATTTATATTAAATAATTAATCATTAACTACTAAAAACATTCCCACATAGTACACATAATAACATGCACAACTAAATATAAAACAGGTGACGCGTAGAGGAAAAGTCTTGAAATCTCGGATTGTCACGTCATCCCCAACTTGAAAGAAATTTCATCCCGAAATTTGATAAGCAATCCAAAACAGCACAGTGTTAAATCAGGATGACTGTGGATTTTTCCCAGGTGCCATAGTAATCGTGTTGCAACTTTGGCTTTTAAACTTTCGTTTATTGCCTTTGCTGCTACCCGACTGGGTTCTGGTTTCGGTGGTAACTTGGTTTCCAGACTTTGTAGAGGTGGGAGTTCTGGTTTGTTTGTCTCGGATGCGGTTATTGTTTAGACTGGCAGCAAGGCGATAAACTAGTTCAATAGTTTCGGGTTGAGAGGCTTCTATGGTGTTATGCATAGCAGAGGGTAAACCTTGAAGTTACTTCCTGATAGTGCGCTCAGGAGTCGAAACCAAATGGGCACAATTAAACCCAACTGCTTAAAATGGGTGGTATAACCAAGGTTGTCATCTCCGATTTGCTTGAGGTTTTAGAACTCTTCCTCAAGCTTCAACTGCTCATGAGGAGGGCAGAACTTGGTCATCACCATTTCCTTAACTTCAGACCAAGGAAGAGCGTAGGCTTTCTCATTGGTACGGATATTACGCTCATTGGTCCACCATTCAAGGGATCTTTCTTGGAAGACACCAGTAGCACCACGGGTCTTTAGGTTTTCAAGACATTCACTGTTAATGAATGTAACTTCGATGTTGTCAAACCATTCAAGCATCACAGTCACACCATCGTTGCCAGTGAAGGGTTTAGGGTTGCAAGCTGAGAAATGCTTGAAGTTGAAGGAAACAGGTTTGGGTTGCTCGATTTTAGAGTCGACAGAGGAGTTGGGTGTGGTGGATGTAGTAACCTTGCTTACGATCTCAGGGATCACACGAGCCATCTGACTTGCCATAAACGCAAGCATCTTCTTCTTGGATCCAGTCTTGGATTTCTTGGTCGAGTTGTAAAGGCGACTGGAAGACATCTAGAGATTCAAAAACAAAAGAATGGATGAGACTTGATCATAACGTTTTGTTAAATTTGTTCATGAAGTGCATCACATAGCATATAAATGTTTCAAGTAGTTCACATAGCAAACAAGATTTCAAGTAGTATAGCAAATAATGATGAAAGCTTTGTAAATTTAATTTCTTCACGAGAGATTATCATTGTTTTAGATTGCGAGGAAAGTGCGATTCATGTCTCCAACGTTGAAAGGAAACAACGTACTAATGTAAAACACATTAAAATTGAGGTGACATAAAAGAGAGTTAACGTAAAAAGTTGGGTTGTCACGGAACATAACTAAGACAATTCCAAAGTAAATCGAAGTCCTTTCGAGTTATAGTAATGTGCTTTGGCCTAATAGGAAAATACTCTCGTCGAGAAGCGATTAACGGTATTTGCCCTTCTAGTTACTACACGTCCCTAGTCGATTGAAAAATCAAAACTTTGGCGAGATTGAAAATCGGAGAGTGGGACTAGCTATCAAGATTTGGGTTTCACCCCTAACTTGATAACATCATACCCTAGTGTGGTTGGTACTTATCAAACAATAAGGGTCCACAAGAATATGAAATGAAAATTCCCATCAAGATATGGATATCACTCCTAGCTTGATGGTGAATTTCGTGCAAAATAACAAGTAAACAGAATGAAAGTCATCACCAAATGTGGGAATCACCCCTATTTTGGTGAGTCATTTCGATTGTCGAATAAGAGTGTCTTTAAGCCTTCTAGTGTGTATTGTGTTTGCCTTAGGAAAGAAATGTATATTAAAGACTAAGAGAATAGATAAGAAATAAGTAAGAGAGAATGCAAATAGTTTTAAAGCATAATTAAGAATATTGTTCCTAAACTATAGAGTAGGTTAAAAGCATTCCTACTTTTCCTAATTCCCTATTGTTATGGCTCTAATACCAATCTGTCACACCCCAACCGATGGCGGAAACATTGGAGTGAGACAAAAACAAGATTGCTCATTGCATCATAACACTAATTGTGACAATATATAATTGAACCAAATTTCATAAATGCTAAATTGAATACATTGTTCAACAAAACAAATTTCAACACATTGTATCAAACATGAAACATAAAACATAATTAATTGTTTATGATTTAGGCGTATATCTAAGTCCACCCTAAACTTGTTTCTTCGATCACCACCTATCAACCTGCAACATGTATTAAAATATGATCAACAAATATGTTGGCGAGTATAGAAGTTTGAATACATAGCATAATAAAGAAAATGTTTTAATGGTGCTCATATCCAACATGATAAAATGTGTAACTTGTTACTAACATACTACACAAGTGTAATCTATATGTCAAACCAGAGTTTAACGCAATGGTGATTACCCAACATCATCGAAATGAATAGGGTGTAATGGTGTTTTACTTAACAATACCACAAGAATACAGGTGGGGCGTTAATCCAATAGAGGTATAATTGTTAAGGTAGACTTGCAAAGTTAATGATCATATAGACACGTGTAATACAGTATATGAGATTAACAAGTATCAACAAGTCTCATGTTTAATGGTGGATAGAGTGATTTGTAAACACGTTTAATAGTGTTGCGTGTTTTGTATAATTGTACATGTTGCACCCAAAGTGAATAAAATGAAAAAGGGATCGAGGATACTCACAGTTTTGTGTAAGTAAACACGAAACCGCGAGTTGATTTGATGAAGGTTAGTACACCGAGGTCACCCTGAAATGGGAAAACGAAGGTGTGAGTATTCTGATGTGAAAGGGTTTGGATCAGTTCTTAAAATACGAATAAAGTATGAACTAAAACATGTAACAGACCCTTCGTGCGAGAGGAGGCCCTTTCGTGCGACTGGCCTTGTTTGAATACGAATTCGCGCGTAAAACTTATATGTAAACTGATTTAAACATAAAATAGTAACAGTAGTTGTTAAAGAAATTGCAAACAGAAAGTAAAAGTGGCAAAACAGTCAAGTAAGGACAACCCAGGCGTGCCAACACAACATAGAAGGCGTGAGCCAAGTGTTGGAAGTTGGACAGGGTAACTTACTTTGTGACTAGCAAACTGTTTGGTGTTCATCCATGGCACCGATGAACGGGAATCGAACCAACAGAAAACAAAAATACGTAAACTGTCCTTTCGTGCGAAAGGGATCTCCTGCCGTGCGAAAGGTGTTAGTTTGTTAAAAAAACGCTTGTCTGATCTATCCAAAACAGATCATTTCTTGGTGGAAATTAACCCTAATGCAAACCCTTAACTATGAACTGAGCTGGGAGTCTGATGGGTACCAAATTCTACCGCTTGTACAGAAATTAAAATGAAATGTATGAACAAGTTATAAGAACATCAAAGTTTGTAAATCTTTATTTGAATCTCATATATGGTGAGGTTTCAGCATCAGTTTGCCCAAGCAAACTCGTGAAACCATCCATGAGATGTGGTCAAACAAGAGGATTTGTAAGAAAAGTTTGAGAAATGGAATTAAAATGCAAGTAAACGTAATAAAAATGAAATAAAAGATAGAAAATATACTGAAATGGCTTCTGATCGCAAGGGAGAAGTTGAGAGCGTTTGAGAGTGTTTTTGGGCGACTAGAAGGAGAAATGAGTGAAGTAGTGCACCTATTTATAGGTTTAGGGTGAAATTGGGGCAAGATGAGAGTTCGGGCGACAGGCACTTTCGCACAAAAGGGGCCCTTTCGTGCGAGAGGTGCTTCCCTTCCTCTCGAAGTTCCGAGTTCGATTATGTTATGCGTTTTAGCCGGTTTTGCGTGTAGCGGGCATAAATGTGTATCGTTCAAATATGAAACATGTATAATGGTGTTTAAAACATTGAATTTGAGTATAAATATGCAAACAAGTTTCAATGTATAACACAATTTTGATTAACATACTTGAATTTTCATTATGATCAATAGTCTCGGATTACAAGTTGAAATGAAATATACAGTACAGATACAAGTTTCCAAAAATAGAATTACAACAATACTTTCTAAATGATGAAAGTACAAATATGTGAAGCGTTACAGAGATAAGTTTGACAGTTACATATTTTCTGTTTATGCAGACAATATCAAGTTATAAAAACAAACAGTCTCATATTTTTAGCTTGCAGAGCTTTAGTCCACATCTTCAGTTGCAGACATTTTATGTCTGCAAAAACAAACAACATCTTAGTCTATCAGACCTGCTTTCCTTTATTAACTTCACTATTATAACAACCCTCTTAGAACCCTTAATGTAACCCTAAATGTTCATAAATATACCCCGTATATGAGAAACGGACCCGATATACCTTGGTACTTGTGAAAATCAAGAAAAACAATATTTTTGTGTCGCTCACGGCCCGCGACAGACGAAGGATAATCCTTCGCAGGTCGCGACGGCCCTTGCTTGCCCGACACACAATGAAGCCATGTGTCGACACTCGTGGCAAGCCTACCCCTTGACTCACCTGGCCTACAGCCGCCTTTTTTGGCTCTGGCGACCCGCGACGGAGGAAGAGGTGGTCCTCGCGGGGCGCGAGGGACCCCTCGACCAACCTATAAAAGGGGGGCTTCGGCTCATTTGAGTTTCGTTCATTTCTGTTTTCTCTCTCAGACTTTCTGATAGAGATTATTATACCCGGGCATAAAACCCACTATAAAGCGAAGCTCTGCCTCGTTGTAAGTATTATAACCCTTCTGTTACCCTACACGATCGATTTAGGGCTCCGTAATGCATGTTAGGGCTCTGCCCGATTCAGTCGTTGGAGTTCTGTCTCGTGTTACACTCGATTGATTTAGGATTCCGTAATGCATGTCAAGGCTCTGCCTGACTCAGTCATTGGAATTCTGTCTCGAGTTGTACGGTTAATGTGAATTGGGTTATTTTACTAACACGTGTGCATTGTTTAATTTTTATAGATAATAACCAGGAGATTCCCAGGAAGCTTTAGTTTTATCTAAGTAAACAATGTGAGTACATCTTACTTTTTGTGACCTTTTTGTAAACTGTTTTTACAAAACATCAAATATTTTAAGATATAATTAACAGTGATTGAGTCTATCTATTCTACAATTACTGCCGGTATGTTGGGTTTTTGTATACAAAATGTGAAAGACGTTACCATTGGACAACGAGTTAGCCAATGAGTAATATGACCCACAAGTCTGGTGTGGATAGTATTGAATGAGTAATTGTGTAGTTATAAACATTGTTATCGCTCTCAGTACTGTGAAATTATAAAAGCTGTTTTGATTAAACTGGGATGCACTCGCCTGTATTTCTTGCTGATAAAATGTTTTTTAAACGCGTTTCAGGTAACAAAATGTGAAAGCCAATAGAAGCCAGCTGGAGAGCATTGAAGGCTTGGAAAAGTGGCTATAAAAGTTACCTAAATAAAAAAGGAGTTTTTATTTTCAATAAATAGGGTTATCCCTACAAATGTATTGTCAAATGAACTTGGGTTTTTATCCAAAAGATTTATTATTATAAAAGTTTGGTGTTTTAGCCTGATAAAAATATTTTCTAACTACGGTCCTGGTGTATTCCGCTGCTAAAATTAATAAACACCGATACCACCCATCTGAGCTCGCGGCACACGCTCCCGAGGTAGGGGTCGGGGGTTGCGACAACTATAACACGAAGACACCTCCATCATCGATCATATCTGGCCCATGACGTTATAAAAGTTTGGTGTTTTAGTCTGATAAAAATATTTCCTAACTACGGTCCTGATGTATTCCGCTGCTAAAATTAATAAACACCGATACCACTCATCTGAGCTCGCGGCACACGCTCCCGAGGTAGGGTCGGGGGTTGCGACAACTATAACACGAAGACACCTCCATCATCGATCATATCTGGCCCATGACGTTTGGGCTGGCATGTTGTGCGGTTGAAATCATGCATACTGGAGCTGCTGGGTATGATTTGGCATTCTGATTGTTGCTGGTACTCTCACTAACAAGATGGCCTCTGCTACCAAACAAGAAAACTCAACCCAAAAGACTAGTCTGGTGGGTGAGAGAGCTCATTTGGTATATAAACCCCATATTGGTTGCCCATACAATCGATGTGGGACAAGTCTCATACCTTGCATTGGTTTCGGTCCATAACAGTGTTTGGATTTTTGCCTGATTTTGTCTTCAACTTCTTTGTTTCGGTCTGTTTTACCCCTGCTGTTGCACAAGGAGGCCAGAAAAGAAGAACAGAAGCTTGAGAGAATTGATTAGCAGGGAATCGGAATTTAATTCATAACTTTGCATGCATTCTTAATGGAAAAACAAATACCCTTATATAAAGGGTTTACAAGCAATAACTAACAGACAAGTACGTGTGGTCATGGCATCCTACAAACCTCTTTATTCTAAACATATTAATGCTGGAATTAAGGAAACATAACAAAACATGAACACACATAAAACCCACGTAACTCATGCATGCTTGATCCGGCACGTATCAGTTTGCTGCTGTCGGAAACTCATCGTCTCTTCCAAAACAGATCAATGCTACTACTTTGATTGTTTCTGGTTTCAGCTTACCTGTCTCTGTTTTAGTCATTTTCCTGTTTTGATTTTCTCTATTCATGTTTCATGTTTCGGGTTCTCGGTCAATTCCCAAGAGTTACAGTTTTTCTGGTCCCTCTCATGTGTTACAGTCCACGTCTTGTGTTACAGCCCGTGTGTGGTCCTCATCCTGTATTACAGTCAGTGTCTGGTCCTGTAAGGGGTTACAATCCCTGTTCTGGTTCCAGATTCTAGTGTATTTTATTGCTGGGTGAAACATTCAAAAATAAAAGTCTATGTGACATTGCGGCTTTTCAAGATGCAACATGATAAATGATGTTCTAGTTCAGGAGGAGCCATGGTCATATGTCTAAATTTTATATGTAACAAGTTGGGCATGATTAACATGTATCCTCAACTTAAGGAGTGTTTTTGATTATTGATGTTGATATGGTTTGGTTGTATGCCGATAGGTTTCTCTACTTCTCTATATTGAGGGTTTTTCAGATGTTTCCATTCTTGTTTACTAAGCCTGGAAAAATAGACGGGTTGGGTGCCTGGTCATAACGGGTTGGGTAAAAAATTATGAATTTGCTTTGGGCAAAAATGGGTTTGAACTGGTTGTTTTAAAAAAATTATCACGTGGCTGATCATGCTACAAGAAATTAACCTTATAGAGACAAAATTTGTAAGGTCTGCAGGGAGGACATGTCGTCTCTATAGGTCTTTTTTTATTATAGAGACGACATGTCGTCTTTATAAGATTTGACTCTATAGCCCCGTCCCTATAAGTCACAAAAGTCGTCCCTATAGGTGTCGTCGCTATAGATGCATTGTCCTCTCTACAAGTCTATGATAAAAAATAATTAAAAAATAAATTAATATTTACTAAATAAAAGAACATTTATTAAAATATTTTTAAGCACTATAGAGACGACATGTCGTCTCTATAGGTTTTAATTTAAAAAAATAAAAATATATATTTTCACCTATAGAGACAACAGGTCGTCTCAATAGGTTTTGTTTAAAAAAATAATAAAAAATATTTAATCTCTATAGAAAAAACGTGTCGTCTCTATAGGTTTTTCTTATATAAATAAAAAATGTCATTTTCTCCTATGGAGACATGTCGTCCCTATAGGTTTTTCTTTTAATTTTATAGAAAAAATATATTCACCAATAGAGACAACATGTCGTCTCTAAAGGTCCTAAAAAAGTTTAAAAAAAAATATTTGTCCAGGTTTTTAAACCCATAAATCCCAATAATCCAACAAATTGAAACCTGCTAAAACATGTTTCACAATTTTACATAAAAGATAACCCTACCCTTCACATTTGAACCTGTTAAAAAATATTTGAGAGCAAGAACGCATGCATGTCTCGGCAAATCATCAATGACTAACCTAACCTCCAACCATTTAACATAACTAACATGTGTAGATTGAAGGAAAACTGACAAAAGTGAAACAAAGACCCATTTAAGGGGTTCAAAAAGTACCCATAGTGGGTTTACCTAAGACTAGAGGGTATGGGGGCCGGCTGAGGCCCGGCGCCGGTCCCCCACACCCCCCCCCCCTCCTCCGGCTAGGCAACTTCGGCTCCCACAAGACGGAGAGGACGGGCCTCTCTTCTCTCTCCTCACACACACACAGCTATACATACATACATACATACATACATATATATAAAGGGGTTCATCCCCACCCCCCTAGGTCCATCCCCTTCAAGCCCCTCCCACGTGGCGGTGACGTGGCGGCCCATCCCCTTGGGGATGAGGCTCTCCATACCCTCCAGTCTAACAAGCAGATAAATCTCTAAACTCAACAATCTGCATCAAAACAACACAACCTTAATAGTGACCAAGTATATTCCAATATTAGCACAGTCGAATTACTAAGGGAAAACTCATTTGCTATAAGTTAATGAGAATATAATAAAATAAAATAACAACTAGCACCCTTTTGCTAGTAGTCAAATATTATAAAGTACCTTGAGCTGGAAATGATCCGGATAGTAGATTCGGAGAATGGTCTAGAGATTTAAGTGATGAAAGACCACCAGATGTTATAAGGTTTTCACTGAATTGATTCTCCCAAAGATTTAGAACTTTTAGTTTCTTCAATATAGAGACCGCCTCCGAACCTGTGATCATTCATGGTAGTTATTGACCAATATAGCATTTAGTTATCGTAGTCTAAAACAAATTGTATAGTATCAAACGAAACAAATAATTACTTATGTCGTAAAGGTTGAGTCATAGAGATGGACTAGTATTTTCACCCGTTGTGCATTACATCAAGAGATAAATATACCAAAATATTTTAGTAAGGTCCAGATAATACTTCATGTTTGGATTCGGCCCATTCCAGAAGAAAAGAGCGTCAAGTATCTTTCTGTTTTTACTTTCTTTAAACATAGAAACATAGATCTTTTTTATGTAATCCTTATTCTCCATATATGATAGTGATTCAAACATTTAGGAGGTGTTTACCAAAGTTGTGTTAGGATACTCGGTGTGGAGGAGGTTGTTGGTTCAGGCCCCAAACAATACACACACTCTATACACACTCAAACTCACGTATATATGTGGTATGTTGATGCAATACAATGAAGAGGAAAAGTATGGAGTGATAAAAGAAAAAGCTTTCTATATTCACTAAACAAATGTGGCTTTATATAGCCTTTACAGAAGAAACGTGGAACCATCCACAACTAAGGAATATTCTGATGCTCCTAAAGAATAGGTACAACCTAATAACCCACACCTCTAACAAACGTGCATGCCCAACTACACTTGCATGAGATCCGGTCAAACTATTAACTAATTAAAACGCTAAATCAACGTGTATAATATGGATTCTTCTGCTGCAAGTTGGAGCCAAATCTGACCCGTATCCGTAAACAATTAACCATTTTAACCGTGACCCGATAACGCACCGACCCGTGACCCGTAAACAAACCCGAATAATCCAACAATCACCGCCTTAATCGGTATTTGTTTACTATGACATCTAACCACTATGACATCTAACGGACACCAGATCTTCACCTCGATTACATCCAATGTCTCGGTTCAACCCGAATAAAAACACCACGCCCGTAACATGTAACATGGCATAACGTTGGAACTTCGTTCATTCACATCTTGACTTATCACGGATCAACGACCTACCCCGGCCACATCCAAAGCCACCCGATTGAACTCCAACGCCATAATGTCACCCTGTGTTATTTTTTTCTCTAACCATGCCTTTTTCCGATCAACCTTATTCAAGAGGCCTCTCCACCGACCAAGAAAACAAATCACCCGTTTTTAACGTTTTCTCACCTTGCCAAACGAACCAAATCCAAAGCCACCTGCTTTGACGGATCTTTTACGCTCGTTTATCACGCAACACGCCGGTCTCCTCTTATCACGAACAAGCCAATCAAGGTACTTGCAAAATCTGTGATAAAAATAACATCACAGCCTTTTTTTTTACAGCCCGTTCGATCACGACTAACAGCCACGAAAACACCGGTGTTCACCCGTCACCCCCGTCATCCTAACCGGTACATCACCCGCGACAACGACTGACACGAATACCCTTCTGGACTTCGTCTTCTGCTGCATAACAGTCCCGAATAGCCCTTCTTTCTCACCACTAACAGCCACGTAACGCAAGTGTTTATCACTGGTCACCCCCGTCGTCTTAACCGGTACGTCTACCACAACAACGGCCGACCGAAACACCATAATGCCTCCAATTACGGCTGCTAAACAGACCAGAAACAGCACCCTGCTGTCCCGACCCTTCCTCACCTTCTGTTTGCAACTACGAACCTTGTTTCACACCTACCCTCCACCGACCGACACACCCGCCGGCGGCGGAGGCTTCCTCCGATCTTCTCGAGCCCTAGGCTCTGATACCAAATGTTGGTTCAGGCCCCAAACAATATACACTCTATACACACTCAAACTCACGTATATATGTGGTATGTTGATGCAATACAATGCAGAGGAAAAATATGGAGTGATAAAAGAAAAAGGTTACTATATTCACTAAACAAATGTGGCTTTATATAGCCTTTACAGAAGAAACGTGGAACCATCCACAACCAAGGAATATTCTGATGCTCCTAAAGAATAGGTACAACCTAATAACCCACACCTCTAACAAACGTGCATGCCCAACTACACTTGCATGAGATCCGGTCAAACTATTAACTAATTAAAACACTAAATCAACGTGTATAATATGGATTCTTCTGCTGCAAGTTGGAGCCAAATCTGACCCGTATCCGTAAACAATTATCCATTTTAACCGTGACCCGATAACGCACCGACCCGTGACCCGAAAACAAACCCGAATAATCCAACAGAGGTAAGTCCTTGGAGGATGCCCCTCCACGTCAGCGCCACGTCAACATCCAAGGAGGATGCCCCCTCCAAGGATGGACCAAGAGAAATGGAGGATGGACCTATATATGTATATAGGAAAAGTGTAAAATACAATACGGCTTAACGTACATCACGTACGGCAATGTGCGTGATTATGTGTATAACGTGCGTGATTAATGTTGTCAACATGCGTGATTAATGTTGTCATCATGCGTGATTAATGTTTTCCAACATGTGTGATTTGGATTTTTTAGTTTATAACGTGCTTGATTTTCAAATAAACGTGCGTAATTTTCTGTCGTACGTGATGTACGTTAAGCCGTATTGTACATTAACTGACCTATATATATATATATATATCTGTGTGTGTGTGTGTGTGTTTGTGTGTGTGTGCGCGCGCGCGTTGTATGTATATGTGTGTGTGAGAAGGGGGAGCCCCAGTGAACGACAGCAGGAAGACGGAGAGGACGCCGACGCTCCAAGGGAAATGGGGTTCCGGGGCGGCACCCACCTTTAAACCCAAATAAGAAAACGGCACCGAACCGTTTCTACAATGTAAAATCGAAGAAAAATCTTTAGTCTCCTCTCTTCAGACCATATTTGATAACATTTAACAGAATAATTTGGATGGTGTTAAAAATTTGGATTAAAAGGGTTATGGAAAAAAAGGTTTAAGTTCAGGGCGTTAAACATTTTGATTTTGCACTCAATTAGTTACATAAAGACTCAAAGAAGATTGGACTCCTATCTTTTTTGTTATTATGTAGAGATTGAGGATGCAATAAACAAACAAAATGACAAAGGAAAATGGAAAACGCAAAGAAATTAGCGTGGTTAAATGAATCTTAACTTTCATTGGTTTGGTTTTTTTAATAATTTTTGATGTGGTGTTTGGGATACTTTGTATCTTTTACTTTTGTCTTTTAGTATTATGGTTTCTTACTACCAAATGAAGCTGATCCGTTTTTTGGTTTTGACATGGTATTTTACTATTTTTAGAGGTGTGCATGGGTCGGTTTGGGTCGGTTTTGGCCAAAAACCATAACCATAACCGTGATGTCGGTTATTGGATTACCATAACCATAACCGATCGGTTATGGTGGTTATGGTTATTCGGTTTTGATGGTTATAGCGGGTCGGTTATGGATGGTTAACCGTGTATTTAGCTTAGCTAAAAATAGCTTAATTTTTTTTAACATGGAATGAATTGTTATTGCATATTTGTATATATTAGTATATTACATAGTATTAAAAATACATATAATCTATAATATTAATACCAATTATTGTCGAATATCCAAATAAAGTGATATGATACGTTCCATAAATTCAAATAAACATTCAATCAAAACCACAAAATGATATGAAAAACCCACAAGTACTAAAAAACTTCAATAAAAACATAAAATATTAAAAATATGGTGAAAAGTCCTAATCCTACAAAGATTTATTACATATCGGTTCGGTTCGGTTATGGTGGGTATGGAAAAAATGATAACCAAAACCGACCCGTTATTTTCAGTTTTCAAAAATCCATTAACCAACCCACCGGTTTTTTATTTGGTTTGGTTTTTTCGGTTCGGTTTTGTCAGTTAATTCGGTTATGGTTCGATTAATTCGGTTTTTTCACACCCCTAACTATTTTGTTCTGGTCTAGATTCTCGAGTCACGCGTTTGTAATGTGTGGAAATTTAAGATTCAACTAACAATACAAGAATAACACAAGAAATAGCGACAAAAACAGGTGACAAAACTCTTATTAAACCAACCCAAAAGATTTGCCCCCCAAATACCCAAAGGATCTTACAACTGTAAGATCAAATCAACACAAGTACAACAGTACATAGACGATCATTCACTGATGATCATCAGAACAAGAATACAATCAAAACCAGATGAATAATCTCTCTGATATAGAAGAGAGATTATTTGTAAAATATCTGAACTCAAACCCTAGCAGAGAACAACAACAAGAGAGAGAAAGTAAATCTGATCAACTAACTTAATGACGAAGACAAAATCCTTTAAATAGGATGAAACTTAGCAAGTTTCACTTTGATCCAAACCTTCTATCAACTAGCACTTCCAGTCCTTGAATTTACACATTACACCCTGTAGATATTTCAATACCTGTTACAACAACTTGTAACAACTTAACAAATCCATTAGATGTAACAAGTCCAATAACAGCCCAATACAACATATCTGGAATATAACGAGCCCAAATAACAAACCATTGAATGACAATAAGAAATGTAACAAATATAAGTATTTTTAACATCCCCCCTTCATTCAATAGGTTTGAACATGTCAACTAAACCAAGTTGTTGACAAAACACTTCATGCTGGTCAGTATTAAGTCCTTTTGTCAGGATATCAGCAAGTTGACTTTCTGAGTCAACTTTAGTAGTACTTATAAGACCATCAGACACTTTTTCTCTCAAGAAATGCAGATCTAACTCAAAATGTTTGGTTCTTTCATGAAATACAGGATTAGCTGCTATTGAAATAGCAGCTTGACTATCACAGTTTAAGATCATAGGTAATTGACAACTAACATTCAATTCAGACAACAAATTTCTTAACCACATAAGTTCACAAGTAGCTGAGCACATAGCTCTGTACTCAGCTTCTGCAGTTGAACATGCAACAGTAGTTTGTTTCTTGCTTTTCCAAGAAACAAGACACTGTCCTAAGAAAACACAATATCCAGTTATAGATTTTCGAGTATTTAAACACTTTGCCCAATCAGAATCAGCAAAACCATACAATTCAAGCTTAGAACTTTTTTTAAAACTTAAACCTTTACCTGGACTTTGTTTCAAATACCTTAATAGTCTAAAAGCTAAGTTTAAATGTACCTCTTTTGGGCTATGCATAAATTGGCTCAAAAATTGAACTGTATAACTAATATCAGGTCTTGTTAAAGACAGGTAAATTAGCTTTCCAATCAATTTTTGAAACCCAGTTACATTTTTAAGTAACTGTTGATTTTTTTCAATTTTAGAGGTGACTAAAGAGCTTTGTTCTATAGGTGTAGAAACAGGTTTACAACCTAAATACCCAATTCATTTAAGAGTTCTAGGCAATACTTTCTTTGACTTAAACAAACAACATTTTTATCATACAAAACCTCAATACCCAAGAAATATTTCAAAATTCCTAAGTCTTTTATTTTGAATGTTTCATGTAAGACATTTTTAATTTTTTTAATTTCATCTTCAGAATTTCCTGTAACTACAATATCATCAACATACACCAGCAGAAACACAGTTATATTTTTCTTTGATAAAATAAACAAAGAATGGTCACATTTACTTTGTACAAAACCAGAATTTAACAAGACATCAGTTAACCTTTCATTCCATTTCCTAGGTGCCTGTTTAAGGCCATATAAGGATTTAACAAGTTTGCACACTTTTGATTCATCTTTAGAATAGTAACCTTGATGCAATTTCATATATACATCTTCAGTAATAGTACCATGTAAAAAAGCATTATCAACATCAAGTTGATATAATGGTCACTCAAAAAACACAGCTAAGGTAATAACTGTTCTAACAGTTACCATTTTGACCACAGGTGAGAAGGTCTCTCCAAAATCAAGACCTTCTCTTTGATTAAAACCCTTAGCAACTAATCTAGCTTTAAATCTTTCAACTTCTCCATTTGATTTATATTTAACTCTATATACCCATTTGCACCCAATAGCCTTTCGGCCTTGAGGAAGATCAGCTAGAATCCAGGTATTGATTCTGAACAAAGCCTCCATTTCTTTGTTCATGGCTTCTACCCATCTAGGATCACTAGCTGCTTCCTCATAAGAAGAGGGTTCAACTGTTTTATTTAGAGAAGCAGTAAAACACAGATTTTCAGCAGATAAACATGCATAATTGACAACCTTATCCAAGTTGTACTTAATTTTAGTATTTAGCACAAAATGTTCAAGTTTTTTAGGTAAAACAACTTTCCTACTTGATCTCCGAAGAGAAGTACTTGTTCCCTCAGATGGGTTAGTCTCATCATTTGAGGTACCAGTGTCCTCTGCCCTACCAGACCCTTCACTACTACTACTTTCAGCTCCAGTTGTAGAATGTTGATGTTCAACATTGCTTGGAGTGGCAGATGTAGAGGGGAAAGGTTGCTGATCATCACCAGAAACCTCATGAGATTCACTATTCCCCTCTTCATCATTGGGAACTATAGGATTTGTTGTTAACACTTCAACACTATCAAAAAAATTTAGATGATTTAATCTATCAGTCAAAGTATCATCATGATTGGTTAACTTGTTTGATTTATAAGGAAACACGGTTTCATAAAATTTTACATCTCTAGAATAAAACTCTTTTTTATTGTCTAAACTCCACAATTTGTAACCTTTTTTAACATTTGAGTAACCAATCAAGATGCACTTTTCAGCATGAAAAGAAAGTTTATCCATATTATTAAGTATAGTGCTAAAGCATAAACAACCAAATATCCTAAAATGTGCAAGAGAGGGTTTGAAACCAAACATCAACTCATATGGACTCTTTCCTAAAAGAACAGAAGAAGGTAACCTGTTAATAATATAAACAGCAGTCAAGATACAATCAGACCAGAAACAAAGAGGAACACCACTTTGAAATAATAGAGATCTAGCCAAATTCAACAGATGTCGATGTTTTCTCTCAACAATACCGTTTTGTTGAGGTGTATAAGCACAAGTTGTTTGATGTAAAATGCCTTTAGATTTACAAAAATTATCCATTTTACTGTTTATAAATTCTGTCCCATTATCACTTCTAAAAATTTTAACTCTTTTTTTAAATTGAGTTAGAATTAACTCATAAAAACTTTCAATATTTTCAAAAACTTCCATTTTATTTTTTAACAAGTAACACCAAACAACACGAGAATAATCATCAACGACAGTTAGAAAATACTTAAAACCATCTCTACTAGTAACTCTATATGGTCCCCAAACATCTAAATGAATCAGATCACCTACATTTTTTTGTCTTATGTTCACTTAAAGGGAAAGGAACTCTGACCTGTTTAGCTCTATGACAGGTTTCACATGAATGTTTTTCAATATCAACAACACCTAAATCATTTTTTAAGATTGACAAAACCTGATCAGCAGGATGCCCTAACCTATTATGCCATAAATTACTAGTATTCAAACTATTAAAACACAGGTTAATAGCACTATCACCTTTATTAACAAAGTATAGACCATTATCCTGTTTACCAGTCACCAGGGTTCTCCCTGATTTCGAATCCTGAAGAATACAAGTGTGTTCATTAAACACAACAGTAATTTTGTTATCTTTAGACAACTTATATACAGACAAAAGATTAACACTATAAGTTGGAACAAAAAATACATCACTTAGAATAACATCTTTAGCAAGTTTTAAACTACCAATTTTAGAAACTTTAGCTTTTGTTCCATTTGGGTGAGATACAGTAAGATCATATTCGGAGACATCAATACAGTTAAACATGTCTTTATCAGTTTTAACCATGTGCTGATTAGCACCAGAATCACAAATCCAGTTGTAATCAAATCCAAAGTTGATTAAACTAGAATAACATACAAACTCTCCTAAAGAATTAAAACCATAACTAGTCTTACCTCCCATATTGGAAGGTTGAGACTCTGTACTTGATTTTTCACCCAAAAGACTTAAAATTTTAGCAACCTGCCCAGGAGAAAAAGGAGAAATAGAAGGAACAGAAGACACATTTGATTTAGAGTTAGAAATTTTTTTTCCACCTTGACCTCCAGGTTTTCTTTTAAAAACCTGAGGATATCCTATCACCTCAAAACACCTATCCACAGTATGTCCAATTTTATTACAGTGAGTACATTTGAAATTAGGATTAGGACCTTTAAACTCTTTCTTTTTTTGCTCAAAAGATTGATTAGTTTTAGAAGCAAAAGACACATTTTGATTTTTTGTAACACCACTAGTATTTCTGTGTGACTCTTCTCTGGACACAATTGAAAAGGCAACCTTGACCGAAGGTAATGGCTCTCTAGTTAACAAGTTAGTTCTTACAGGCTGATAGATATCATCCAATCCCATAAGAAATTGCATCAGTTTTATTAAAGTAGAAAAATCATTATAATCTTTAGCTGCTTGACAAGAACATGTAGGCAGTTGAAGCACAGCATCAAACTGCTTCCACATTGTATTTAGTTTACGATAGTATTCAGATACTGAACTGCCATTTTGAGTAATACAGTTAATTTTTTTATACAAATCATACACTATAGAGCCATCAACTTTATCATAAGTTTCCTTCAAATCTGTCCAAACTTCAGATGCTAATTTTGAAAAAACTTGTCCTAGATATAATTCTTCTGAAACAGAGTTTAACAACCAACTTAAAACCACAGAATTACATCTGTCCCACTGACTACTTAATACAGGATCCTCAGTATTCTTTTTACATTTACCATCTATAAAACCGAATTTATTTTTAGCTTCTAAAGCTAATTTCATAGCACTAGACCAGACCGTGTAATTTTCAGTTCCCTTCAATTTTATACCAACAATAGTCAAAGAACTAGAATCACTAGGATGTAAAAATAAAGGATCCCCAATATCCAATTTACTAATCAAAGTTTGAGAAGAACTAGCATTATCTTCTTTATCAGGCATGATGAAAAATCAAAAATAATCACAGTCAACAATTATAACACAGATTACAACACACAAAAAAATGCAAACAAAATACCCTAAGGCGAAGCTGTATCAGTGTCCAGATTCCAGGTTCGTCACTTATAGTGCCTGGACAGGTCTTAATACAGGAGCCAATCAACAACTAACAACTACAACAAGATTAATACACAAACCAGATAAAAAACAACAACAAACTAAACAAATAGAAGTGCCGGTCCTCACTACCCCGACTTCAACTAGCCAATCAACAAAAAATAAAAGAGGAGAGTTAGAATAGCCTCACAGAGGGTGCAAAGCAACTCCGAAGTTATCAGATCTGAAGTAAAAAAAACAACAGAACCAATAATATCAATCAACAAGAACAACACTACTGGTCAGTTTGCCCTAAATCTTCGAGGATTTAGAGACCAACACAGCGTGTATGAACCACCAGAAGAGAGAAGATTCTTCACAGACTCAACGAAACCCTAGCTAGGGTTTCTAATGCTTTAACACGGAAGCGAAACACCCAGGATCAAAGACGATCTATCCAGTATAACCACTAGATCTGCAACTTCTAAACAGACCTAGCCACAAATCAACACAATATCAGTAACACAACAGCAGAAATAAACCCAGATCAAGAGCTTATAGCTCTGATACCATGTGGAAATTTAAGATTCAACCAACAATACAAGAATAACACAAGAAATAGCGACAAAAACAGGTAACAAAACTCTTATTAAACCAACCCAAAAGATTTGCCCCCCAAATACCCAAAGGATCTTACAACTGTATGATCAAATCAACACAAGTACAACAGTACATAGACGATCATTCACTGATGATCATCAGAACAAGAATACAATCAAAACCAAATGAATAATCTCTCTGATACAGAAGAGAGATTATTTGTAAAATCTCTGAACTCAAACCCTAGCAGAGAATAACAACAAGAGAGAGAAAGTAAATCTGATCAACTGACTTAATGACGAAGACAAAATCCTTTAAATAGGATGAAACTTAGCAAGTTTCACTTTGATCCAAACCTTCTATCAACTAGCACTTCCAGTCCTTGAATTTACACATTACACCCTGTAGATATTTCAATACCTGTTACAACAACTTGTAACAACTTAACAAATCCATTAGATGTAACAAGTCCAATAACAGCCCAATACAACATATCCGGAATATAACGAGCTCAAATAACAAACCAATGAATCACAATAAGAAATGTAACAAATATAAGTATTTTTAACATAATGCCCACGGAATCCAAATGCATATTAAAAGCCGAACCCCACATATGTTTTGCTTTTGGGTTTTGACCATGTCAATACGTCACCCACTTTTATTTTGTTTTTGATAAGCAATTACTTGAACATGTTTGGGTTTTGACCATGTCAATACGTCACATATTTTTTTTTTGTTTTTGATATGCAATTACTTTAACATTCAGTTAATAATTCATGGGTTGGAAAACTTCCAACTGTAGCAATCATGTTGCTTCTTAGTTTTTACTTTGTAACAATTTGATTAAAAGTAACCAAGTGGAGTATATACACTATGGTAACAAATTTTGATATATCTCGCTTTTTCTAATGTTAGTAACTTAGTATTTATAATACCATGGTTCATATCAATTGGTAACGGAGATTAGGTAAAAAGTGGAAAACATCAAAGCGGTTGAGTACCAAAAATCTGGTACTGATACCGGTACCAAACCGTCGGTACCCACTCCTCAGTTTCACTATCTTGTTTGGTAGCTTTTAGTTATTAGAACATTTTGTCAAACCAATTGGATGGATAAATTTCTTCTTCATAATCAATCGGATTAGGAACTAGGCACTACCATCGGTTCAGTACATATGAGCTGCTTTGTTGTCCAATCTGGTTTTTTTTTTTTTTTTTTTTTTTTTTTAATTTTAAACACTAAAAACCCAACCAATAAGGTGCATGAGTGTGAGTTGAGCGTGTGAAGAACCGAAGAAGCTGAGGAAGAAGCCGGACACCAATATGACCCGACCCGTGCTTTATATTTTGTTCCTTCCCAATATCACCGGCTTTTTTTCTCATTATAAAATAGTACTTGGCCCAAAACAGCCCTTAACCTTTCATTAGAAGTCCAAATTAATTTTTATTAATGGTTTTAAGTAGGTATGAAAAAAAAACCTAGACCCCATTAAAAAAAAAACTCGAAACCGATTTTATTTATACCCGGATATCCTATACCTGAATCGGAACCAACCCTACCCGGAAGGCATATATAGGGTATACATTTTGATCTAGGATATTTTATATGTTAGATATTTTAATTGTAATAATGAAAATACCCTTGTTTTTTCGTTAATTTTAAACTGAGGTTAGTCATAATACCAAACTCAAATATATTACTTAAACCCTTACTACCTAACATTGTTACTTTTCGACTCCTCGACTACCATGAGACTGTGCACCCTGATGCACGGGAACCCGAGATAAAAGCCCCGATTTGTCCCTTCACCCAGATGTCTATCGAAAATGGCCAAGCAGGAATTTAACCTGCGTCTCCACTAAGGAGGGTGTCCTTGTCTACTACCCTAGCCCTCTCCAATCCTACATTGCCTCATATTTTTACCCTAAACTACTATCAAATCATCAAGATACTGGGTAGCACTCCTTTCAACTACCTAGATTTTTTTTAAATATAAAACAAATCCGAACAACAAAAATTAACAAAATTATACTTTCATTAAAAATAAAAATAATATATAATACGTAAAGGGTCGATATAAATCATAAAATAAGTCTATTAGTTAAAAATTTGGCATTATTGTTATTATTATTATTACTTGTTATTTGATTTTTGTTATCATATTAGCTGAATTTTAATTTATAACAAACTTATTTTTCAAATGAAACTAGTCTGGAAAAATATTATAATAATGTACATGAAAGCCAATTCCAGCCCTTAAGAGGGGTTAGAAATTAAATTAGGAGAAAGCGACTCAGTTTGAACTAAATTTTCCACGTTCACATTGACTTAGGTGGTGTTTGTTTTTTGAGCAAAAGCACTTCTGAGCATTTATGTCTGCGTCGCGCAGACGCGCGCAGACCTTTGAGTCCTGCAACTTGTTTGTTTTTTCGCAGACCTTTCATTAAAAAAGGTTTGCGAGACCTTTTCTTGATGCAGACATCAACCCATGTCTTCAAACCTCTTCTCTCCTCTCCTCTTCAACCTCCACCACCCAGATCCACCACATCACCGTCATCTGATACATCACAACCACCATCATCATCGGAGCTACACCGTCCACTACCATCATCATCGGTGGAGAGAGAGAGGGAAAGACCGTAGAGAGAGAGACCGTAGAGAGAGAGAAAGAAGAGAGAGAGATCGGTGAAAGAGAGAGAGAGAGAGAGGGAGCGGCAGGAACCCTAATCGGTGGCTTCTAGACGACGGCGGTGGTGGGTTTTGATGGTGGTGGTGCTTGGCTTTGCGCCAGGAGACAGGGGGCAGTGGTGCTTGACGGTGGTTGTTGGTTGTGGTGGTGGCAGGTGGACGGTGGTAGATGAGGTGGTGGCGGATGGTTGTGGTGGTGGTGGTAGATAAAGGCAGAGAGAGAGAGAGAGGAGTGGTCTGTGTTTGTGTGATAAATGAGAAGAGATGAGGTTTTTGTAGAATTAAACAAACACTCTTCTCCTTGCAGACTGCAGAACTTTGGTCCACCTCTTCTACTGCTCGATCAGCAGGAATGCAAGTCGAGACCCTTAGTCTCGACTCGAGACCACAGCCCCTCACACAAGCAGCATAACTCGAGACCACGGTTGCGGGTCCGGTTGCGACTCGAGACCGTCTAGTCTCGACTAGTACATGCATGACTCGAGACCTCCATAGTTGCGACTCGAGAACTCGTAGGCTATAACCCGAGATCGTACAGTCTCGACTCGAGATCTCTAGTCTCGACTCGAGACCGCGTGCACATACTCACTGGTTTGGACTTGCACACTGTTACGGGCTTAGGTGATTGGGCTGTACTGTTGGGCTTTGTTTGCTACATGACTCCTACTGTTGAACTAGCACTGTTGTTGAACTGCCATGCTAGGCGTGTATGCCATGATCGTTACTTGTGTACAATACGTGTAGAAAATACGTGCACTACTTGAATATGAACCTGACTTGAATGGTATCTATGTTTGGACGTGGTTGACCACTTATAGCTTGACCAACTTTCTGTGTATCTGCCGAGCAAACCAATGTGAGTTCACACCCTCTACAAAGCATGGGATTCCCAGGGGTTCGGAATGGGGTTAAGGAACATGGATTCCTCGTCCTTTATTGGGTAGGACAGTGCTGGTTCAGGAATATAATTCCTCGTCCTCTTGGACAGATAACTTTCACTAGACCAAAACTCTATCACGAAGTCCCTCCTTTTTATATCGACTTAATCGCCGGGCCAATGGCGAGCGGGTCATTAGTTAGATAGCGCTATTTAGGTTTGACAAACCTCACACCGTGCCGCAGAGGACGGGCGTGAACTAATGGACCTGGGCACGTCAATGATGATAGACATTTACAGTTCAGGGCACATAAACATGACTACAGTCAGCAGTCGATATGGTAACGAGTCTAGTAACATACACGGGGTAGCCCCCACGGCCGTAGAGCCAGATAAACATACACGGGGTAGCCCCCACGGCCGTAGAGCCAGATAAACAAACATGGGGTAGCCCCCACGGCTGGATAGCCAGAGTAATTGGGTTAAACAAATCACGTTTTCAACTATGGGGTAACCCCCACGGCAGGATGCCAGATAAAGGAAACTGTTTTCGAAACAACCTAAAACAAACACCCAACTGTGAACTCACTCAACATTATTGTTGACTCGTTACTACATGCTTTGCAGGTCATTAAGTACTTAGCTGGAGCTTGCATGGAGGGGAGTCGTTGTGGGACATGGACAGCTGTGTGCCATGTTAAACCTTGAAACAATTAAACTTATGTTTTGGTTTTAAACGTTATGCTTCCGCTTGCAACTTAAACTATGTTTTGTTTGGACACCAATTATATTGGTTGGATTTTTATAATCACTTACATGCTTGTTCAATATGATTGGTGGCTGGATCCTGGTCAGTCACGCCTCCAAGCGGTGGTATCCCGCAAGTGGATTTTGGGGGTGTGACAGATTGGTATCAGAGCCATTGGTTATAGTGAACTTGGTTTTAATAAGGGAAAAAGTTTTATTAAAATCAGACTATAACCTGTACAGTGCTCTACGATCCACAACGACGCTTCACTCCACATGCAAGGCTCGACATTCTAGGTGATATGATCTATGTATATATTGCCTACTTGTTAGTTACATAGTACATTGCTCATGGTATGCTTGGTTAGTATAACTACTGTTGCTTGAACACGTGTGTGCTTACTCTCTTCTGTCATCGTATTTTCGCGAACCCCTCTCACTCATGTTCCTCTTGATATGAAGATCATGTCTGGACGCGTTAACATGACTCAAGCCCAGTTGACGGCTCTGGTTAACGAACGAGTCGCTGCGGCACTTGCAGCTGCACACGCAGGAGGTATATCCTGCAGTCCAAACTCATTCTAGGATCTTTAGATCCTACTCTCGTGAACCAACCTTTGTGTTAAACTCTGTCCTTTCTTTCACCCACAACAGGTCAACATGCTCAGCCACCTGTGTGCACCTTTAAAACTTTTAGGGACTGCCGACCAACTACTTTTAGCGGCACTGAAGGAGCTGTAGGTCTCCTCCACTGGTTTGAGAAGCTCGAGTCAGTCTTCGAAATGTGTGAATGCCCTGAGGCTCGCAGGGTGAAGTACGCTACCGGTACTCTGGAGGGATTAGCGCTCACATGGTGGAATGCTCAGGTTCAAATGCTGGGGTTGGTTGCTGCTAACGCCACCCCATGGAACAACTTTAAGGAAATGATCAAAGAGGAGTATTGCAATCGTGATGACATTCACAAGTTGGAGGTAGAGTTCTACAACCTCAAGATGACGGGGTCAGAAATTGAAGCTTATGTGAAAAGATCGAACGAACTGGAAATTCTATGTCCTACCATGGTGGATCCTCCCATCAAACGCATTGAACTGTTTCTCAAGGGCTTAGTGCCAGAAATCCAAAGTCATGTGACTTCAGCTAACCTCGCCACCATCCAGCAAGTTGTTCAACTGGCTCACCGTCTCACGGATCAGGCAGTGGAGCAGAACAGGTTACCCAAGCGCATAGGTTCTGCAACTACTTCAGATGTCCCTAGTGACAACAAACGGAAATGGGAGGGAGCTTCAAGTAAGGGTTCGACTTCTGTTCAGTCTCATTCTCAGTAGAGAAAGACTGATGACTGCAAGAGCCCCGGTCAGCAATCATCTGGTGGTCAAAGTCATGGTGGGTACAAGGGGAATCACCCTAAATGCAATCGCTGCAACCTACACCACAGCGGGCCATGCGCCAGAGGTAACTGTCATCGGTGCAACAAGCCAGGTCACACCGCCAAGGACTGCAGAAGCTTATACCCAGCAAACCAGAATCGTCAACAACAAGCCCCTCAGAACCAGCGACAGCAGCAGCAGCAGGGTATCAACAAAGGGTGCTTTCAGTGTGGAGCTGAAGGCCATTTCAAGAGAGATTGCCCCCAACTGAACAGGAACCAGAACAATAACAACAATAACAATAATCAAGGGAATGGTAACAATGGGAACAACAACAACAACAATGGTGCCAGGGGGCGGGTGTTCGTGATTGGCCAAGGAGAAGCGAGGAATGACCCCAATGTTGTGACGGGTAAGTTCCTTCTCGACGACTTTTATGTTACAGTTTTATTTGATTCGGGTGCCGATACTAGCTACGTGTCACTAGAAGTTAGTCAAATGCTTAAGCGTACTCCAACACCTTTGAACAACAAGCACACTGTAGAGCTAGCAAATGGTAAGAGTTTAGAGGCCGCACATGTAGTCAAGGGTTGTAAACTTATTCTTGCTAACCAGACCTTCTCTATCGACCTTATTCCTATCGTCTTGGGTAGTTTCGACATTGTCATTGGGATGGATTGGTTATCCCAACACCGAGCAGAGATTCTTTGCAACGAGAAGATTGTTCGTATTCCTGGTTCGAGTGATGAACCTCTCATGATTCGTGGCGACAAGAGGGGTGCTGTCGAGAACGTCATCTCTTTCCTTAAGGCCCAGAAGTGTTTGAGGAAGGGCCACACCGCTATTTTGGCTCTTGTTACAGACACCTCGAAGAAAGAGAAGAAGATAGAAGATTTTCCGATTGTACGCGACTATCCTGAGGTATTTCCTGAGGAATTACCTGGCTTTCCACCTCATCGCCAGGTCGAGTTTCAGATTGAACTAGCCCCCGGAGCTGCGCCTATAGCTCGTGCACCTTATCGTTTAGCTCTATCAGAGTTGGAAGAGCTCTCTACGCAACTACAAGAACTCTTGGATAAGGGTTTTATTCGTCCTAGCTCATCGCCCTGGGGAGCTCCAGTACTATTTGTAAAGAAGAAAGACGGTACCTTTAGAATGTGTATCGACTATCGTGAACTCAACAAAGTGACGGTGAAGAATCGTTACCCTCTACCACGTATTGACGACTTGTTCGACCAGTTGCAAGGGTCGAGCTACTATTCAAAGATTGATTTGAGGTCGGGATATCACCAGCTGAGAGTCCGAGAAGAGGACGTCTCCAAAACAGCTTTTAGAACTCGTTATGGACACTATGAGTTTTTGGTCATGCCTTTTGGGCTGACAAACGCACCTGCGATTTTCATGGACTTGATGAATCGAGTGTGCAAGCCTTACCTGGACAAGTTCGTTATAGTGTTCATCGATGACATCCTGATCTATTCTAAGAGCCAGGAGGAACACGAGCAGCATCTACGACTTATTTTGGAACTCCTTCGAACGGAACAGCTTTACGCAAAGTTCTCGAAATGCGACTTCTGGCTTCGTGAAGTCCATTTCCTACGTGGTAAACAAGGATGGGATTCACGTTGATCCATCCAAGGTAGACTCGATTAAGAACTGGCCTGCACCTCGCACACCAACGGAAATTCGCCAATTCTTGGGTTTGGCAGGTTACTACAGGAGATTCATAAAGGATTTTTCTAAGATTGCACAGCCTCTCACCTCACTAACACAGAAAGGCGTTGTTTATCGCTGGGGAGATGCACAGGAATTAGCATTTCAGCATTTAAATGATAGACTTTGCAGCGCACCTATCCTTTCATTGCCAGAGGGCACAGACGACTTTGTGGTTTACTGCGACGCATCACTTCAGGGTCTTGGTTGTGTATTGATGCAACGAGATAAAGTTATTGCGTACGCCTCATGCCAACTTAAAGTTCATGAAAGGAACTACACTACACACGATTTAGAGCTGGGAGCTGTTGTTTTTGCACTTAAGATATGGAGACACTACCTATACGGTACGAAGTGCGCCATCTACACCGACCACAGGAGCCTCGAGCATATCTTCAAACAGAGGGAACTGAATATGCGACAACGACGATGGGTCGAGCTGCTGAATGACTACGAATGCTCGATCAGATATCACCCAGCCAAAGCCAATGTTGTGGCTGATGCCCTCAGTCGAAAGGACACTGCGCCTAAGCGCGTACGAGCTTTGCAACTCACTATACATTCTAGCCTTCCTTCCCAGATACGAGCTGCTCAGATAGAAGCATTGAAACCAGAAAACGTCAGGGCTGAAGCCCTACGCGGCTCAAGGCAACGATTAGAACAAAAGGAAGACGGTGCCCACTATGTAACAGGACGCATTTGGGTCCCACTCTATGGCAACTTACGAGAGCTTGTGATGGATGAAGCACACAAGTCTCGCTACTCGGTACATCCTGGTTCGGATAAGATGTACCACGATATCAAAAATACGTATTGGTGGCCTAGCATGAAGGCCCACATAGCAACTTATGTCAGCAAGTGTTTGACTTGTGCGAGAGTCAAGACTGAATACCAGAAACCCTCAGGCCTACTCCAACAACCAGAGATACCACAATGGAAATGGGAGCAAATTTCCATGGATTTCGTTACTGGCCTGCCTAGATCTCAGCGCGGAAATGATACTATTTAGGTGATTGTGGATCGACTCACAAAGTCTGCACACTTCTTAGCTATTAAGGAAACGGATAAGTTCTCCAATCTAGCAGAAGTATATCTCAAAGAAGTTGTCTCGAGGCACGGGGTGCCCACCTCCATTATCTCGGATCGAGATGCACGATTTACTTCAGAACTGTGGCAAGCAATGCACAAATCCTTTGGCTCACGTTTAGACATGAGCACAGCGTACCACCCTCAGACGGACGGGCAGTCTGAGCGCACTATTCAAACCTTAGAAGACATGCTTCGTGCGTGTGTAATCGACTTTGGCAACAGCTGGGAAAAGCATCTGCCACTTGTGGAATTCTCGTACAATAACAGCTACCACACCAGCATTAAAGTTGCTCCGTTTGAGGCATTGTACGGGCGTAAATGCCGGTCACCTCTTTGTTGGGCAGAGGTGGGGGATAGTCAGATCACTGGTCCAGAACATGTGGTAGACACAACCGAACGAATTGCTCAAATACGACAACGCATGGCGGCAGCTCGTGACCGTCAGAAAGTCTACGCCGATAAGGGCAGAAAACCACTTGAGCTCCAGGTTGGGGAGCGGGTACTACTAAAAGTTTCACCCTGGAAGGGTGTGGTTCGTTTTGGAAAACGAGGCAAACTTAACCCACGATATGTCGGACCTTTTGAGATCATCGAGAAAATAGGCAAGGTGGCCTACAAACTGAACTTACCGGCAGAACTCAGTGCAGTTCACAACGTTTTCCATGTGTCAAATCTGAAGAAGTGTCTGTCAGATGAGACCCTCGTAGTTCCTTTGAAGGAGCTCACCATCAACGAACAGTTACGATTTGTCGAGGAACCAGTTGAAATCACGGACCGGGATGTTAAGGTCCTCAAGAGCACTAGAATACCTCTCGTTCGAGTTCGTTGGAACTCACGTCGCGGCCCAGAGTTCACCTGGGAACGTGAAGACCAGATGAAACAAAAGTATCCCCAACTATTCGCAAACAGTACAACTACTACTGAGGCTGAAGCTACGGAATTTCGGGACGAAATTCCAGATCAACGGGGGGAGGATGTGACACCCCAGGAAAACCAGGAAAACCATACAACTTAACTAGCTTCCTCAGTGAGTACTTATCAAATTTCGGGACGAAATTTCTTTCAACTTGGGGATAATGTGACAACTCGAAATTTAGAACCCTTCAATCGTATATTGATGTAACATGCTTGAACGTTACGTGTTTACGTATTAGTAAATGAAAGTTAGTAATTATCTTAATGTGCTATGTGTTATTAATGTGTACGTATAAAGTATAGTTTATACAAGTGTGTATGTAGTGAACCGCAACCAAAACACAAGAACCCAACTCGAGACCACTCGGTCTCGAGTGAATAGTGCAACTGTTGGGCCGGTTGGGCCATGCTCCTCTTCACCCCACTCGAAAACCCACTAGGGTGAACCAACTTAGAGCTAGTATATAACTCATACTCCTAGCCAACCTTGCCATTTTTGGGCAACCTACACACACTCTCCCCCACACACACTCCTACATTCTCTCTCACTAAAACCCTAGAAGCACAAACCTCCTCTCCTTTCTCTCGGACCAAACCGGTGACAACAAGAGCTCTCGGTTCAAGCTTAGGATCTCATTGGAATGCTTATTCATCAACCCTTCATACCCTCATACCTTGGAATCTCACCGGTTAGTGATTCATGTTATGTGTTTTATTTCGGTTGATGATGTATGATGAAGTATATGATAATATGTGCTTGCTTGTTAAGTTTATGCATACAGAATATATCCTTCTTGAATAAACGGTATTAAGATTGTTGTTATATGATGATGTAAGGTCGGCTTGGTATAGATAATATGTGATTGATCATGAATGATTGTAATCGGCTCTATATGGGTTTTAATCCGAATGGCTTGGTTATGTTTAGGAGGTTTATTGCTCATGAAATCGGATTTTTTTGCATGTGTGTATTAGATGATGCGCATGGTTAGAATATAGGATAGGATAGGGTTGTTTGATTAATCATATTGCAAAATATGGAAAACCCTAACATGATGAACAAGTTTGAATGTTAATATGAATATTTGAATATGATATGAACATGTTATGAACATTTGAAAAATGCTTGTTTGATCCGTTTTATTTGAGTATTAGACAAGAAAACATGTTGATGCATTTTGGTTGGTTAGTACTAAGGATCATGAACATGAAATTCTATTGGATAGTACAATTCGGACAGATTCTAGAAGGTTTCGATCAGCAGGAATGCAAGTCGAGACCCTTAGTCTCGACTCGAGACCACAGCCCCTCACACAAGCAGCATAACTCGAGACCACGGTTGCGGGTCCAGTTGCGACTCGAGACCGTCTAGTCTCGACTAGTACATGCATGACTCGAGACCTCCACAGTTGCGACTCGAGAACTCGTAGGCTATAACCCGAGATCGCACAATCTCGACTCGAGACCGCGTGCACATACTCACTGGTTTGGACTTGCACACTGTTACGGGCTTAGGTGATTGGGCTGTACTGTTGGGCTTTTTTTGCTACATGACTCCTACTGTTGAACTAGCACTGTTGTTGAACTTCCATGCTAGGCGTGTATGCCATGATCGTTACTTGTGTACAATACGTGTAGAAAATACGTGCACTACTTGAATATGAACCTGACTTGAATGGTATCTATGTTAGGACGTGGTTGACCACTTATAGCTTGACCAACTTTCTGTGTATCTGCCGAGCAAACCAATGTGAGTTCACACCCTCTACAAAGCATGGGATTCCCAGGGGTTCGGAATGGGGTTAAGGAACATGGATTCCTCGTCCTTTATTGGGTAGGACAGTCCTGGTTCAGGAATATAATTCCTCGTCCTCTTGGACAGATAATTTTCACTAGACCAAAACTCTATCACGAAGTCCCTCCTTTTTATATCGACTTAATCGCCGGGCCAATGGCGAGCGGGTCATTAGTTAGATAGCGCTATTTAGGTTTGACAAACCTCACACTGTGCCGTAGAGGACGGGCGTGAACTAATGGATCTTGGCACGTCAATGATGATAGACATTGACAGTTCAGGGCACATAAACATGACTACAGTCAGCAGTCGATATGGTAACGAGTCTAGTAACATACACGGGGTAGCCCCCACGGCCGTAGAGCCAGATAAACATACACGGGGTAGCCCCCACGGCCGTAGAGCCAGATAAACAAACATGGGGTAGCCCCCACGGCTGGATAGCCAGAGTAATTGGGTTAAACAAATCACGTTTTCAACTATGGGGTAACCCCCACGGCAGGATGCCAGATAAAGGAAACTGTTTTCGAAAAAACCTAAAACAAACACCCAACTGTGAACTCGTTCAACATTATTGTTGACTCGTTACTACATGCTTTGCAGGCCATTAAGTACTTAGCTGGAGCTTGCATGGAGGGGAGTCGTTGTGGGACATGGACAGCTGTGTGCCATGTTAAACCTTGAAACAATTAAACTTATGTTTTGGTTTTAAACGTTATGCTTCCGCTTGCAACTTAAACTATGTTTTGTTTGGACACCAATTATATTGGTTGGATTTTTATAATCACTTACATGCTTGTTCAATATGATTGGTGGCTGGATCCTGGTCAGTCACGCCTCCAAGCGGTGGTATCCCGCAAGTGGATTTTGGGGGTGTGACAAGGCGGGCCGCGTAAGACTCCCGTTAAGTTAACGCGAGCCGCTTGGGTTCAAAATTGTGGCGCAGCCCGGTGATGACACGTGTCATCATCGTGGCGAGTCTAGTGCTGACCCAGCCAAGCTACAGCATTGACCCAGGGTTGAAGCGGGCCGCGTAAGCCCCGGGCTTGTGTTACGCGGGCCGTGAGAGGACCAAACTCAGCAACTATATAAGAATGGCATCGGCTTTCAGTTCCGATCGCTCAAATCTTTCTTTCTTACTTAATTTATGAATAGTAGATATAATACACGGGTATTATACCCCCCTAATTAGCGAAGTTCTGCTCTGTTGTAAGTATTATAACCCGTGGATACGTATTAGATACGCTGCCCGATTGATCTAGGGTTCCGTAACGGCTGTCGTGGTTCTGCCCGACGTAGTCGTTGGAATGCCGTCTCGGGGAGGGTATTACTAATGTTAAAATGGGTTATTATACTAACGCGTGTACATTTGTGTAAATTTAGATTATCACCAGGAAACCCTTACAGAAAATCTAAGACAGCAATGTGAGTTGATCCGCTTTTTGTTAACTGTTTTTACAAAACCTCATTTAATTAATTATATATGAAACAGTGATTGAGTATTTGTAAGAATACAATTATCATGAGTATGTTGGGGTTTTGTATACAAAATTTGTTACCACCTGGTCAAGGAGTAACATGTCCACAAGTCGGGTTCGACAGTACCATGGATGTTAATTGTGATGTTTTGGAAACAAATATAATTGCGGGATTGCCCTCAATACTGTACAATGGAATTTTATTTAAACTTGATTAAACTGGGATTCACTCACCAGTATTTCCCACTGACAAATGTTTTTAAAACGCGTTTCAGGTAACAAACTGTGAAAGCCAAATAGAAGCCGGCTGGACAGCACTGAAGGCTTGGAAAAGTGGCAATAAAGTTACCTAAAATAAAATAGATGTTTTTATTAATAAAATAAGATTTATTCCTATGAAAATGTGTGTACTATGAACTTGGGTTTTAACCCATTTGTTTAATGTTATGAAAATGTGGTATTTTACTCTGATCAATGTTTCCTAACTACGGTCCTGACGAAAATTTCCGCTGCCAAATTAGACAATACGAGATACCACCGAAACTGACTCACGGCCGCCCGTTCCCTGGGATTAGGGATCGGGGGTTGCGGCAGAAGGTGGTATCAGAGCTAAGCCACTGATTCAGCCACAGAGGTGTTCTGCTGACATCAAAATGTAAAGTGTTAGGAAATCAATTACGGAAATATGTGCATAACTGTATTTATTGTTATGTGTTATTTGACTATTTGTTAGTTACAGTATGAGCGACCAAGGACCATCTGACGCGTATCGTCAATTGTCTGGTTCGCCTAGAAGTGAAGGCACCTCCTCTTCTCAGCCTGCCCTCTCAGGGTACTCTGCTGATACGGAAGAAGGAATCTTTGTGTTTAAGGCTCAGTCAGAAGAGCCATTTCCTCATAAAAAGAGGGGATGGTTCAGTCGAGGGGCACACGAGCGTAGAAAGCGTATGAAAAAGTTACAAGACCAGAGGGTACTAACAGCAGCCAAGAGAGAGACAGATGCCTATGCCCAGGATATGATAAATAGGGGTATAGCCAACATCCACATCCTAGCAACTACTGCAGCTGACCCTAATCTGGAGCAGATAATAGCACCCCAACCACAGCCACCAATCCCTGACCAACCGATGGAGATAGAAAACCCTGAAAACCAAGTGGAGATGCATGACTTCAATCCAGAAGAAATCCCTAGGGTACCTGCACCAAACCCCCTAGACCCAAATTACGATCCCTGGTGGGATGACGTTAGGGACTATGTGCAACGCTACCCGATACATGAAGACACACCCATGCAAAACGTAGGAGCCTACCTAGGTTTGGATCCTTTAGATCCCTATTTCCACGATGAATACATTAGGGAGATCTTAGAAGATCCTTACCAATTCCAGGCATCTACACCCCCACATCAAGAACCCGCACCCCAGATTCCGAACCCAGTCCTAGAACCTGCACCCCCAATGAGTGCAGAAAACGTACAAGAACTTAGGACTTTTGGGGAGGAAATTTTAGAAAGCAGTGAGAGAATGAGACAGGTGGGAGAGCGACTCATCTGGAAATACGACGAGCGCAATATAGATTTTTGGATGAATCCATATCCGTGAATGTGATGGTAGGAGATGGTAATAGTAATAATAATAATAATAATAAAATATGTGTGTACGGATGCCTACTATTATTTATTTCAGTTGGTATTGTAATTTTATTTCAGTACTAGTGTGTAAGAGATATATGGTAGATGAATAGAGTAAAGTCGCAATGATCGACACTTTTGGATAAATTGCGTGTCATGTGATTGACTATATTAAATATTATTTTGTGATATTAATACGGGGTAAATGTTTAAAATTCAGATGGCCGATGAAGGAAATCAAGGAAATCTGAATAACGATAACCAGAGTAACATTAACGTGGTTAATGAGAATCCGAGCATCAATAACAATGGAAACCAAATGGATAATAGTGTCGTTCAACACATAGTGGCACAAGGAATCATAGATGCAATGCCATTTATTATTCAAACGGTTCAAGAAGCGAATAATAAAAGTAAGCATAGCAGTAAGCGACCAATAGAACCAGAACACAGCGTAAACAATGGACCCGTACTCCAAGTGCCAATTCCCAAAAGAAGAATAACCATGCCTCATGGTTGGTCTTATAAAGAATTCTGGTCCTGCAAACCAATAGAATTCTCGGGCAATGAAGGACCTATTGCAGCTCTACGCTGGATAGAGAAGACTGAGGCTGTTTTAAAAATAAGCAAGTGTGCTGAAGAAGACAAAATAATGTTTGCTTCTAATCTGTTTAAGAACTCAGCCTTAGAATGGTGGAACACTATCCTCCAATCAAGAGGAAGTGATAGGATTTACAACATGGAATGGGAAGAATTTAAGAATATGGTAGAAAGGAAATTCTGCTCTCCCAATGAAAAGGAACATATAGCAAATAAGTTCCTAAACTTAAGAATGACCGGGGTAGATAGTAAGGGTTATACTACCACATTCTTTGAATATGCTAGAATAGTACCAACCCTTGCATCACCTGAACCAGTGTTAATCTCCCGTTACATCTGGGGATGAATAGGAGAGATTAGACACGTAGTCAAGGCAGCTAGACCTCAAACTATAGAAGAAGCTGTAGAACTAGCAAATACCTTGACAAATGAATTAATCTGTACTAGAGAAGAAGAACAGGGGAGAAACCTAACCCAAAGGCTTACTCAAGAATTCCGTTCTGGGAATTACAATCGTAGGAATATGGGTTCAACCTCTGCACCTTACTGCAGGGTCTGCAAGAAAAATCATTCGGGAAAATGCTCCACTCTTTGCAATTTCTGCAAGATGCCAGGACACAAGGAAGAAGATTGCAGGAGAAAATCCAGTAATGGACTGTGCTTCAACTGTGGAGAGAAGGGTCATATCAGGACAAACTGCTCAAAATTGGCTCCAGCTGTGAACAACAGGAACACTAAAAATGCTAGAGCATTCGTTCTGACTGCTGATGAAGCCAAGATGATTCCAGACGTGATAGCTGGTATGTTTTTAGTTAATGATGTATTTGCTAAAGTATTATTTGACTCTGGTGCAAACCAAAGTTTTATTAATACTTCGTTTTGCAAACTTCTAAATCAGTCATTAACTAAACTACCACAAGAATGTCTAGTAGAGACAGCTAATGGAGAAACTGTTAAGATTTCTGAAATCTTGCAGGAAGCAAGAATAGAAATTTTAAAATAGAAGTTTATGGCAAACCTTTATCCCATGAATCTGGCAGGATTTGATGTCGTTTTAGGAATGGATTGGTTAATAGCCAATAAAGCCAGTATTTTATGTGATCAAAAGTCAATCCAAGTAAATTCACCAAAAGGTAAAACGATCACAATTAAAGGAGATAAACCATCTAGATCCACAAAATTCATCTCTATGATGAAAACTGCAAGTTATATAAGAAAAGGGTCTATAGTGTATTTGATTTCCATAATCACTAGCACTAAAGGAAAAGAACTAAAAGACATTCCAGAAGTGTCTCAGTTTCCAGATATATTTCCAGAAGAATTGCCAGGACTACCGCCAGATAGGGAAGTTGAATTCAGAATCCATCTATTACCAGGAACAACACCAATTGCTAAATCACCTTACCGATTGGCACCCGCAGAAATGCAGGAATTGAAGAAACAATTAGATGAATTGTTAGAAAAAGGATTCATACAACCAAGTTCGTCGCCTTGGGGAGCACTGATTTTATTCGTCAAAAAAGAAAGACGGATCAATGCGTATGTGCATTGACTACCGTGAATTGAACAAGGTCACGATTAAGAATCGGTACCCATTACCAAGAATCGATGATCTGTTCGATCAACTGTAAGGAGCTCGATTTTTCTCTAAAATCGATTTAAGGTCAGGATATCATCAATTAAAGGTACAGGAAGAGGACATTCCTAAGACCGCATTCAGAACAAGGTATGGTCATTATGAATTTACTGTCATGCCATTTGGTTTAACCAATGCCCCAGCCCCATTTATGGACATGATGAACCGAATATGTAAGCCATATTTGGATAAATTCATAATTGTTTTCATAGATGATATTCTCATTTATTCTAAAAATAAGGAAGATCATGCAAAGCATTTGCACGCACTTTTAAGTTTATTAAGAAAGGAAAAGCTTTATGCTAAATTTTCAAAGTGCGAGTTTTGGCTAGAACAGGTACAATTTCTTGGACACTTAGTGAACCATGAAGGAATTCATGTGGATCCAACAAAGATCGAGGCGATTATAATGGAAAACCCCTGAATCACCAACCGAGGTTAGAAGTTTCTTAGGATTGGTCGGTTATTATAGGAGATTTATTTGAGATTTTTCTAGAATAGCCATTCCTTTAACTAAGTTAACCTGTAAATCCATTAAGTTTGAATGGGGACCAAAACAAGAAGAAGCATTTAGAATTCTTAAGCATAAATTAACCCATACACCTATATTAGCATTACCAGAAGGAACTGAAGACTTTGTAGTCTATTGTGACGCTTCTAAATTAGGTTATGGATGTGTATTGATGCAACGCCAAAAGGTTATAGCTTATGCATCTAGACAACTTAAGAATCATGAAGAAAATTATTCAACCCATGACTTGGAATTAGGAGCTATAATTTTTTCCCTTAAGATTTGGAGACATTACCTTTATGGTAGTAAGTTTACCATATTCACTGATCATAAGAGTTTAAGGTATGTTTTCGGGCAAAAGGAATTGAATATGAGACAAAGACGCTGGATGGAGATGCTTAGTGACTATGATTGTGATATCCAGTATCATGAGGGAAAAGCAAATGTAGTGGCAGATACTTTAAGCCGAAAGTATCATGAAAAGCCAAAAAGGGTGCGTTCTCTTAAATTAAATCTACAAGTGGATTTAAATGAACAAATCAGAAAAGCACAAGAATCAGTAATCAAGGATGATACTGAAAAACTAAAAGGTATGCTAAAAGAATTAGAACAAGGAACAGATGAAATTTGGAGATTCCATAAAAAGAGAATGTGGATACCTAAATTAGGAAACCTACGTCATCATATATTAGAAGAAGCCCATAAGTCTAAATATACGATGCATCCAGGAAGTGATAAAATGTACCAGGATTTAAGGAAGAGTTTCTGGTGGATAGGAATGAAAAAGGACATAGCAGCCTATGTTTCTAAATGTTTAGCTTGTTCACAAGTTAAAGCTGAACACCAGAAACCCTCAGGCCTATTGCAACAGTTAGAAATGCCAGTGTGGAAGTGGGAATTAATAACAATGGATTTTGTTAAGAAATTACCCAAAACAAAGAAAGGTAATGATACAATCTGGGTGATTGTAGATAGGCTAACCAAGTCAGCTCATTTCCTACCAATGAAAGAAACTTTCAGTATGGAACAGCTAGCTAAATTGTATGTAAATGAAATTGTTTCTTTACATGGAATTCCTTTATCAATCATTTCTGATAGGGATAGCCGATTTACCTCTCATTTTTTGTCAAGTTTCCAAAAAGCAATGGGAACCAAGTTAAATCTGAGCACAGCTTATCATCCTCAAACGGACGGACAAAGCGAAAGAACAATTCAGACAATGGAGGACATGCATAGAGCTTGTGTAATTGATTTCGGAGGTAATTGGGACGATCACTTACCTTTAATAGAATTTTCTTATAATAATAGTTATCACACAAGTATAAATGCTGCACCATTCGAAGCACTTTATGGACGAAAGTGCCGAACCCCAGTCTGTTGGGCAGAAATTGGGGAAAAGCAACTATCTGGACCTGAGATAGTGCAAGAAACAACCGACAAAATTATTCAAGTCAATGAACGACTGAAAGCAGCACGTGATCGACAGAAGAGTTATGCTGATAACCGACGCAAACCATTGGAATTTCAAGTAGGAGATAAAGTATTGTTAAAGGTCTCTCCTTGGAAAGGAGTAGTAAGATTCATCAAACGGGGAAAGCTAAGTCCCAGGTATGTTGGACCTTTAGAGATTATTAGAAGAATAGGACCTGTAGCCTGTCAGCTACAACTGCCAGAGGAAATGGCAGGAATACATAATGTATTTCATGTATCTAATCTCAAGAAATGCTTAGCTGATGAATCTCTAATGATACCTCTTAAGGATATAGAGGTAAATGAACAACTCAAGTTTGTAGAAAAGCCTCTACAGATTGAAGACAGGAAAGTCAAGAATCTCAAGCACAAGAGATTAGTTCTGGTCAAAGTGAAGTGGGACTCCAAAAGAGGACCTGAGTACACATGGGAGCTTGAATCTGAAATGCAAAGAAAATATCCACACTTGTTCCAGTAGATCTCGAGGAAGAGCTCTAAAACAAGGTGGGGAGAATGTAACAACCCTCAATAAACCAACACCCTCGATTATTTTTCGACACCCCAAAATATTTTAAAATATCCCATTATGTCCCAAAATACACCCTATACGCGAAAACGGGCCTCAAATACCCTAAATAGTATTAAAAATAATTAAAAATTGAAAAATTAAGTTGAGGCGGGCCGCGTAAATCCCACCTCAACCCTTACGCGGGCGGTTTAAAGGTTAAAACCTGATTTCTTTGATTTTTAAGTTTAGGTGGGCCGTGTAAGACCCCCGTTAAGTTAACGCGGGCCGCGTGAGTTCAAAATTGTGGCGCAGCCCAGTGATGACACGTGTCATCATCGTGGCGAGTCTAGTGCTGACCCAGCTAAGCTACAGCGTTGACCCAGGGTTGACGCGGGCCGCGTAAGCCCCGGGCTTGTGTTACGCAGGCCGCGAGAGGACCAAACTCAGCAACTATATAAGAATGGCATCGGCTTTCAGTTCCGATCGGTCAAATCTTTCTTTCTTACTTAATTTCTGAATAGTAGAGATAATACACGGGTATTATACCCCCCTAATTAGCGAAGTTCTGCTCCGTTGTAAGTATTATAACCCCTGGATACGTATTAGATACGCTGCCCGATTGATCTAGGGTTCCGTAACGGCTGTCGTGGTTCTGCCCGACGTAGTCGTAGGAATGTCGTCTCGGGGAGGGTATTACTAATGTTAAAATGGGTTATTATACTAACGCGTGTATATTTGTGTAAATTTAGATTATCACCAGGAAACCCTTACGGAAAATCTAAGACAGCAATTTGAGTTGATCCGCTTTTTGTTAACTGTTTTTACAAAACCTCATTTAATTAATTATATATGAAACAGTGATTGAGTATATGTAAGAATACAATTATCATGAGTATGTTGGGGTTTTGTATACAAAATTTGTTACCACCTGGTCAAGGAGTAACTTGTCCACAAGTCGGGTTCGACAGTACTATGGATGTTAATTGTGATGTCTTGGAAACAAATATAATTGCGGGATCGCCCTCAATACTGTACAATGGAATTTTATTTAAACTTGATTAAACTGAGATTCACTCACCGGTATTTCCCACTGACAAATGTTTTTAAAACGCGTTTCAGGTAACAAACTGTGAAAGCCAAATAGAAGCCACCTGGACAGCACTGAAGGCTTGGAAAAGTAGCAATAAAGTTACCTAAAATAAAATAGATGTTTTTATTAATAAAATAGGTTTTATTCCTATGAAAATGTGTGTACTATGAACTTGGGTTTTAACCCATTTGTTTAATGTTATGAAAATGTGGTATTTTACTCTGATCAATGTTTCCTAACTACGGTCCTGACGAAAATTTCCGTTGCCAAATTAGACAATACGAGATACCACCGAAACTGACTCGCGGCCGCCCGTTCCCTGGGATTAGGGATCGGGGGTTGTGACACATGACACATAAGTGTCAAATGGATTAGAAAAAAAATGCGAAATAGGTTTAAAATTTTTTTAAAAATTGTAGAAAAGTTAAAAAAAAATGCTGAAAAATTAAAAAATGTGATTTTTTTTTCAAAATCTCATAAAAGTTATAAAAGAAGATAAACAACTAACGATGACATTTCAAGTTTAGCCATTCTCCCATTACAAAAATGTGATTTTTTTTTTCAAAATCTCTAAAAAGTTCTTGATTCGCCATCGTTGAAGCTTTTCTCTCCACGCAAATCGCCGAAACTCAGCCCTAACGAGATCTGAATCTAGTTCGAAACACAAACCGACAGTGCGATTAAATTAGAATTTCTTACGAATGGAGGGTAGGGTTTACAATTGTTATAGTTGATTGTTTTGGGTTTTGATTTGTTTGTAATTTATTATATTTGTTTGATTTGATTTACGATTTGTAATATTTGATTCTTTTGTGTTTTGATTTTGTTTTTGTTTTGATTTATTATATTTCTTTTATTTGATTCCATGTCATCATGTTTTAAAAAAAAAGTTAAATAAATGTCATTGACCTGCTATTCAGGTAAAATATCTAGCATTAGAACACCAAAATAAAGTAGAATGATCTAATTGGAACAATAAGTTTTATTAGTCACCTAATTGGAACAAACATGTTACTTAAAACCCTTACTGCCTAACATTGTTACTTTTGAGAAACTATAGCGATTAATCGTATAATTACCTTGCAATGCTAAGTATATACATTTGTGGAAAGAAATGTTATTGGCTAAGTACATGCATTTGTGGAAAGAAAATAAGTTTTGTGAGTAGTGGTGTCTTTAAATAAAGAAAAAGAAAGAGAAAAGAGAGTGAATAGTGAGATGACGTGACAATTCTTTTTACGAAAAAAAATCATCTTGCATTGGAGATGATCTGAGTAGTGCGAGCACTTCTAACACACATTTTCTTAATCGTGTACGCACTAGTTCCCATAGATAAGCAAACAACACACGTTTAAACACATTTCCAAATAAACCTGAACCCTAAACATTTACAAAAATAGCATTTTAGGCTGGCGTCCCTTTCTAATTTTTTTTAATAACAAAGAATTTCAGGTGTAAACCCACCTTTCTCGGGGTTATGTCTAGCGTCGACTAATAGACTGCCGTGAGACCGTGTCCCCTGATACGCGGGAACCGGATGAAATCCGTAAACCTTCGCCCCCCATTAGATTCGAACCCGGGATAAAAGCCCCGGTTCATCCCTTCACCCAGAGGTCCATCAAAAATGGCCTAAGCGGGAATCGCAACTGCGTCTCCACTAAGGTAGTAACCTAGCTCTCTCCAATTCTGCATTGTCATATCTTTTTTACCCTAAACTACTATCAAACCACCAAAATACTTAGAGTACTCCTTTCAACTACCTATATTTTTTTTTCTTAAATAAAGAACAAATCCAACAACAAAAACTAACAAAAATATACTCTCACCCTCCGAAAGCAAAGTTGTTAGTTATTACCTGCATTTTGTTAATTATAGATAGAGTAAATTGCACTGATCCTACCTAAAATTCACCTTTCATCTGTAGGTACCAGAAATTATAAATATCGTTTCTATTGTTTGCGTAATAATCATGCTTTTCGTTCCTGGATAGATGGATGTTACAATTCTTGGTTGAGTCTGATAAAAATATACCATTTTACCCTTATTAAAAAACAAGAAAGCATCCGACTCCCACAGCAAATCTGATTCATAGTCGTCACACTTTTTACGGAAACACAACATCATTCCATCGGAACACCATGCTCTTTAGTCTTTCATATCAAAATCCAATTTCCTCTTCATAATCAGACTATATAGGCTTATATAATAAGTCCTCAGTCCTCACCAACATTGTATTGTGGGAAAGGATTTCATCTTTATTATTCCTTATTTCCTTCCCACAATTGTGCCCAGAATGTCGTTTCCCTTTTTTATGTTTCTCCTATTTAAACCTTCTTCTTGTATTGTTTTTTTGATTCAGAAAATAATATACCAAGTTTCTCATGGTATCAGAGCGGGATACGCTCAATCAAAAATTCCAAAAACCCTAATATCCTTCTTTCACCCAAACGATGGCCAGTGATGATGAACTAACAGTGGCAACATCAAAAATTCAAAAACAAGACCAGAGCCTCGATCATAGCTCTCCCTACTACCTGCATCCTTCGGATTATCCGAGGCAAATACAAGTGAACGATCTTCTGAACGACAACAACTATCTAGATTGGTTTCAAGAGATGGAGAATTTCTTGTTTGCCAAGAACAAGATAGGTTTTGTTGACGGTTCGATGAAGAAGCCCGAGAAGAATGATCCAAACCACATGGCATGGCTTCGATGTGACGCCATGATAAAGGGGTGGCTCACTACGGCTATGGAGAAGGAGATCAGGGTTAGCGTAAAATACGCAGCCACTGTAGAAGAAATATGGAACGACCTACGGGAACGTTTTGGGAAAGAGAGTGCACCGAGGGCTTATGAGTTGAAACAACTCCTAAGCACAACAAAGCAAGATGGAACCTCTGTCTCGGCTTACTACACGAGTCTTAGAGTTATCTGGGATGAGATCGGGTCCGTATTCTCGATGCCAAAGTGCTCATGCAGTGGCTGTACATGTGGTATTGGCAAGACAATTGGCGAATTGAGAGACAAGGAGAAACTATATGAGTTTCTTCTGGGTCTTGACAGTGACTATTCCACTATTAGAACACAGATCCTTGCAATGAAGCCGCTTCCCTCCTTAGGTGAAGCCTATCACCTCGTTTCTGAAGATGAACAACAAAGAGCTGTTTCCGGTGGAAACAAAATAAATACGGACAATGCCGCCGCCTTCCATACACATGTTAGACGTGAGGGAAATTCTGGTGGTTCGAACAAGGCTACGTCGAAGGGCACAAAAGGGGGGAAAGGTGAGAAGGAGGGTCACTGTGACTTTTGTAACAAGGATGGGCACAAGCGTGAAGGTTGCTTCAAACTCATCGGATACCCGGACTGGTGGCCCGGGAAAGGAAAATCTGAAAAGATGAACCCAAAGGCAGCCTGTGTTGAAGAGAGTCCGTTGCCGGGGCTGAGCAATGAGCAGTACCAGCAGTTCTTAAGCATGTTCGGAGAAAAGGGCTCGGCTCAAACGCCTTTGACGGACAACTTTGCAGGTAATGTTAAACGCGAAGGTAAGTGGCTTGTTGACTCGGGTGCTTCAACACATATAACGCACAGAAAAGAGTGGCTTGACAGCCAAGTTAAGGCATCGAATGAGGTGCCCGTTTCCATTCCTAACGGGTCCTTAATTCCCGTTGAGGGAAAAGGAACTTGCACCTTGCCAAATGGTTTAAAAATAAAGGATGTTTTGCATGTTCCCAAGTTTACATGCAATCTTTTGTCCGTAAGCCGCCTAGCTAATGACTTGCAATGTGCTGTAACTTTCTTCCCTACCTTTTGTATCATGCAGGACTTGAGCACAAGGAGATTGATTAGAGCGGGTGAGTGCAAAGATGGTCTTTATGAGATGGACATGGTGGGTAGTGAAAGAAGGGCGATGATGGTGACTCTAGATATTTGGCAGAGACGTTTGGGACACGCCTCACGAGAAAAACTTTCACGTTTTGATTTTATTGATTTTCCTTCAAAAACTAGTATGTTCTTTTGTGATTCTTGTGTTAAAGCTAAACATAAAAGATTGCCCTTTCCTATTAGTTCTATTAAAACCGAAGATTGTTTCGAGCTTTTACATTGTGATATATGGGGGAAATACAGAACGCCCTCACTTACTCAGGCAAGATATTTTCTCACCATTGTTGATGATTATAGTAGGGCAGTTTGGGTGTTTCTATTAAAACATAAAAGCGAGGCGAGTGATTGGCTCATTTACTTCCATCAGTTTGCCAAAACCCAATATTCAAAACCCATAAAACGCATTCGGTGTGACAACGGTGGAGAGTTCACCTCCAACCGTATGACCAAATTTTACGCCGAATGTGTCACACCCCAACCAATGGCGAAAACATCGGGATGAGACGAAGTGTGAAGATTGCTAGAGACATCATAACGCTATTTGTGACAATATTTAATAAACCGATTTCATTCCATAATTCATTTGTCAACATTACAAGGAAATCAAACAATATTAAGTTCAAGGGAAATACAATACAACATAATCAAAATTGAAACAACGATTAAACCTAAACGTCTATATGTGTATCTAGGCATCAACGCTACTTCATTTCATAGCATCATCGTCCTCAACCTGTAACATGTTTAAAATAAAGTTCAATGCAAGAGCAAAAGCGAGTGTACAAGTTTGGTACATACGTATCAAAAGATAGGTTTAAACCATTCCTCATAGCAAGCATGTGATTCAAGATAAACAATAAATTTGGCATGTGTCAAGCATATCAAACCAATAATGAGACGGAAGATACTCATGACATAACCACAAGTCTACGGGCGGGTCGTCAATCCTATAGCGCTACATATGTCACGGTTAGGCTCGTACGAAGTTAATAATAAGTTCAACACATAAGAATCACCCAAGTTCAAAGTATCAAGCGATCACGTATACAAGCATGTTATAGGAATGTTCATGTGTTTAAGCAAAATGTTCATGTGTAAGTTTTTTATAAGTAAACATGTTACACCCCAAAAGTGGTAAAAGTAAAGAGGGGAATACGAGTATACTCACAAAGTTTGCATATGCCTTCCGATTATCCAATTGTGACGAATAGAGATTTAGAGTCCGAATGTATAAGGGTTAAAGTTCAAGTATGCTTAGAGTCGAGATTCGAAATAAAACATCATGAAAGTATTATATCAACATAATCATCTCCAACACATAACGCTTGTATGACACTTGGTAACCACGAGGGTTATAATAATGTTTTCATGAGTTGAACACTCATAAGAATCATAACAAGGTTTAGGTCCAAGATGGTGTCCTACTACTTTGACAAATGAACATGATTTCAACATCAAAGGTTCGAACATACATAGGTATTATTTAGGCTAGGTAGTATATATATTAATAAGTCCTTAGTACAAGTATTTCAAGCATGAGGTAGAAGATTTAATCTTCATTTAGGTACCTCAAATGTGTCATAGAAGTCATGTAGGAGGTGGAAGAACAAGCTCCCATTTAGGCACCTCTTATGTATTCACCACTACACTTGGTGTAAAAACAACCAAGGAGGGTCTTGAACAATATTAAGACAATAATAAGAACAACTATACAATGAGAAATCATCAAATCATGTGGGGATTCTATGTTGGATAACCCAAGTTGATCCATAATCACTCCTTCATCAAGCTTGAAGCTTGAACATGACTTGTGGGCTAAGAACCCTAATTAAAACAGAAAATATGTGAGGCTTACACCTCTGATTTCACATTTCCCAGCCTTGTTTTTAAGCCTAACCAACCATAAGATAGGTTGTAAGCATTAGGACATAGGTGTGAGATGAGATAGACTCAAGTTTGATAAGTTTAAACAAGTTTTGAAAGAACTTAAAACACAACAGAAAGTTTGTGGACATTTTTAGGGCAATTCCAGGTCTGATTTCTCCAAGGAGAGATCAAGGAATCAAACCCCATGATTATCCAAGCAAGTAGGAAGAAGAATCAAGTAATTTGGTTGAGTTTTGAGCAAGTTATGCTCACTTTTGTATGAAGGTATGAATCTGTCCGAATTTCAGAATTTTGCAAGAACTTGAGAGTGATTTTGGAGAGATTTGAGATTGTTAAAAGTGTAGAATGGCTTGGAGAAGATGGGTATTTGTAGGGGATGAGTTTAGGGTTGATTGGAGGTGTTTAGAGGTGATTTAGAGCTGATTGGAGGAGGTGAGAACTTGGGATTTCGTGCAAAATCGCGGAGTTTACAAGCTGTTTGAAAATCTGCCCGCTAGACACCCTTACGGACCGTAAGGGGTAAGGCTTACGGTCCGTAAGCCTTTGACAGAAATATTAATTTTTGTTTCTTTGATTTTAAAGCTTTGCAACATGCCTAGATGTTATATATTACGTATTTTATGATCATTTTAGGGTATTTAGGCATACTTAGCATGTACTAAAGGTAACACAAGTGTCAAATGAATAAGATTAAGTATAAGACTCATATGTAAGTATCGTACAGAGCGTGTATGTTACGTATTAGTAGGTTTATTACACGTTTGCAAGTGTTACGGATATGTAACTAATTGTTTCACAATTTAACGTATGATTATGTATAAAGTAGGTATAACATGTAATTAACAAAGTATGAGTTTTATTTATCAATCAAGTCCCATATTTTACAATTGATTAAGAAGAAAGGATAATTTCGAGAATGCAAGTTTTCCAAAAATAGAATTTCAAGCAATGGTTTCTAAATATAGTAAGTATGAAAACGCAGGGCGTTACAGTCTCCCCTCCTTTAGGAAATTTCGTCCCGAAATTTATTTAAGAGGTAGACTTAAAGAGTTTGGTAAAAGTTTGAGACTTGAAATTTTGAAACGTTTCGAAAAGTACGAAATTTTGGGAGAATAAAATAGGTTTGTAAAATGATTTGTTTGGCTAAAATGGTTTTGAGGCATAAGCATGAGTGAAAACATGTATAGGTAAAACGAATTTGAATAGCTAAATTTGGAGTTGTTTTGCAAAAGTATAGTATTTACAAAGGGATCTTTATACAATGGTTTGAAATTAATAAAATAGATTGCGTAGGAAGTTTTAAAGATAGTATAAGACCACATATTCATAGATATTGCTTCTCGAGTGGAACGAGGAGGTTTGGTAAGATAAAGTATTAACGACCTACTAAATATGTTTACACAAGAATAAAGAATAGAAAATCGGTTCTAAAGGTAATAAGATAAGTTAGGATTCGAATTTTTAAACAAGCTTGATTGTGAACGAGGTTCGTATGAAAGAAATGATATAGGAGTATGGGGCGTACGATTGATTCTTAATGAATGCAAGTATAAGAATAGCGTAAGAATGAAGTTTCGTCGTGGATAATCTGATATAATGCGTTTGTGAGTTGTTTAAAGTTTGTATTAGGTCTAAATAGGTCTGCAAAACACCGAATTTCTCATGGTACGTCTTACGAACTTTTGGGTAACATGGTGAAAACACTTATATATAGGAAGTACCAGCGGCGTATCCACCATGTTTTGACCATATTACCTCCGTTTCGTATTCGTTGTCATGTTACGTTCTGTGTTTTACCATACACAGTAGTACACTCTATGGTTCTCATGAGCCAATCACTATAATCCCGTGTGCACCCGCGATTATTTTGATCGTCGCATGATCCGCATAGCTTGTACTAGTTGTGTATGACTCAGGGTATGCATAGTATAAAAATAAGGATGTGTACGTATACGAATGTAGTATATAAGCAAGTCCATGCTTATGTATGTAAGGGACCCACGCAAGCGAATCCCTCGGATTACGCTCGCGTATAGGTACGAATGTATGAATCATGTGTATGAATGAAAGCACAAGCATAAGTATAAGTATGAATTCGCATGTATGTATAAGCATAAACGTAAGACGTGGAAGTAGTATGCGTATAGGTATAAGCATAAAACGTATGAATATACGGGTAGGCATGAATAATAAAATTTTCGTATATAGTGTATGTTGAAGCGTAACAAACTTGGACATATAAACTGCTCGAGAAATTTGAATCTGTAAAACGAATGATATATGCGATTCATCGTGAGGTATCGATTAAATTATAGGATGAATGACATGTATAGTTGTTTAAATGAAACGTTGAGTTTATAGATTGAGCTTAGTTTGAAAGGTAGAATAAAGTTTGCATTTGTAAGAGGATATAAAGTACTCATTGGTCAAGCATAATGTATTTTGTAATGAATGGAAATGCTACTTTTGTTCCAAAAGAGTTTACATAAACCGAAGATGATCGGTCCCCATGAAGTTTTCTTGCCCACGTGGTTTGAAAATTGGTGTAGGAAAAAGGTTTTTGATAAAAAGCAAGTTCGTTTCATCAAACAAGAAATTATGAATTTAGGAGGTTCCTGTGAAAACGAGGATCCTTAGAAAAGAAATTTAACAAAAGGACTTAGTGATTGTTACAAGTTTTAGCAAATGATTTGTTGATGTTGAAAAGAGTATTTGGTAAAACGATCATATAGCATCTACAAGATCCTATAAGTAATTGAGAAAGGTTGGTTTGATTTTGATTAAGAATGGAAGTCTCTAGTATGATGATATAACGTGTGCGTGTTTTAGTGATTAAGTTGAATATGAAGTTCATGGGCAAGAGTTTCATTGGACCGATTAAACTAATAGGTAGCATTTCGTAAGGTTTTGAAGTTCGAGTAATAAAACGTTTTAAGACATGATTAAGAATCTCGTGTATATGAGTTGAGTGAAAATAGATTGTAGGATAGAAAGTACGTTTGATAAAACAATGTATTTTGTATACGTATACGTATGTATTTTGAATAATGATAAATAATTTAGGTATAAAGCATGATCGAGTTTGCATAATAAGATATTTTGAAGAGGCGTTTTGGTAACGATCACCTAGGTAAGGGAATCACCCCTAACTCGTTGGTGAGGTCGTTTTTAAGAAAAAGGGGAGTGGAGTTAATCGTCAAGGTAAGGAAATCACTCCTATCTCGATTATATGTCCCCACTCGTCGTTACAAGGAATACAAATTTAAATTATATGAAATCATGCATATGTATAAATGTATGGAAAGGTTCAATATGATTTGTGTGTGAAAAAAAAAATGTCGAAAGTAAATTCGACTTCGAAAGATTGCGTCGTATAAAATAAATAGTAGAGCACAAGCTTGATTAAAATTTAGGATGGTTTCAAAATGGAACTTTGACTAACCAAAGTGGTCGAAATGTCTTTCGAGTTTGAGGAGCATGCTTTGGCCTAATAGGTGAAATACTCTCGCCGACAAGTCGGTTAACGGTATTTACCCTTCCGGTTACTACATGTCTCAAATCGATCGAAATCTCGAGACTTGGCGGGATTTATGAAAACAAAAGATCGAGGAGTGGAACTAGTCGACAAGGTGCGGGTTTCACCCCTAACTTGACGATTTAGTATCCTAAGTGTGGTTGGTACTCGTCGGGTCAAAATTTGATTTCAACACTTTGACGAGGGTCCACTAGAATTCAAAATTTGAATTTCTCCATCAATGTGAGGATTTCACTCCTAACTTGGTGGTGAATTTCGTGTAAGAAAAGAAAAGTAGAAGGATCGAGAGTCATTCACCAAATTGTGGGTTTCACACCTATTTTGGTGAAGTCGTCTCATTTTTGTAATACGAGTGTTGCCGGATTTAGAATAATCGAGTAAAATGCATGAGGGAAGTGTATGTCAAAGGAAATACATAAACAAGTATAAACACATAAGAAAGCATATCAAGAATGGTACTTGGATAACGAAATGATAAAACATGTATTATCACATAGAGAAATATGTTAAGAGTAACACATAAAGAATCGAACAATGACACAAGTATTAACACATAATAAGACAAGCATTAATGCATAAGAATATCATGTCGAATATTACTCACGAGTGATATACATGTCTAAAAGAGCATAAATAAGAAACAAATAAAGTATCATGTAGTAGTTCAAGCAAAACATACGAATAAGGCTCTAAAACTATAGACTAGGTAAAAGTATTCCTACTTTTCCTAATTCACTATAGTTATGGCTCTGATACCAATCTGTCACACCCCAACCAATGGCGGAAACATCGGGATGAGACGAAGTGTGAAGATTGCTAGAGACATCATAACGCTATTTGTGACAATATTTAATAAACCGATTTCATTCCATAATTCATTTGTCAACATTACAAGGAAATCAAACAATATTAAGTTCAAGGGAAATACAATACAACATAATCAAAATTAATACAACGATTAAACCTAAACGTCTATATGTGTATCTAGGCATCAACGCTACTTCATTTCATAGCATCATCGTCCTCAACCTGTAACATGTTTAAAATAAAGTTCAATGCAAAAGCAAAGGCAAGTGTACAAGTTTGGTACATACGTATCAAAAGATAGGTTTAAACCATTCCTCATAGCAAGCATGTGATTCAAGATAAACAATAAATTTGGCATGTGTCAAACATATCAAACCAATAATGAGACGGAAGATGCTCATGACATAACCACAAGTCTACAGGCGGGTCGTCAATCCTATAGCGCTACATATGTCACGGTTAGGCTCGTACGAAGTTAATGATAAATTCAACACATAAGAATCACCCAAGTTCAAAGTATCAAGCGATCACGTATACAAGCATGTTATAGGAATGTTCATGTGTTTAAGCAAAATGTTCATGTGTAAGTTTTTGATAAGTAAACATGTTACACCCCAAAAGTGGTAAAAGTAAAGAGGGGAATACGAGTATACTCACAAAGTTTGCATATGCCTTTCGATTATCCAATTGTGACGAATAGAGATTTAGAGTCCGAATGTATAAGGGTTAAAGTTCAAGTATGCTTAGAGTCAAGATTCGGAATAAAACATCATGAAAGTATTATATCAACATAATCATCTCCAACACATAACGCTTGTATGACACTTGTTAACCACGAGGGTTATAATAATGTTTTCATGAGTTGAACACTCATAAGAATCATAACAAGGTTTAGGTCCAAGATGGTGTCCTACTACTTTGACAAATGAACATGATTTCAACATCAAAGGTTCGAACATACATAGGTATTATTTAGGCTAGGTAGTATATATATTAATAAGTCCTTAGTACAAGTATTTCAAGCATGAGGTAGAAGATTTAATCTTCATTTAGGTACCTCAAATGTGTCATAGAAGTCATGTAGGAGGTAGGAAGAACAAGCTCCCATTTAGGCACCTCTTATGTGTTCACCACTACACTTGGTGTAAAAACAACCAAGGAGGGTCTTGAACAATATTAAGACAATAATAAGAACAACTATACAATGAGAAATCATCAAATCATGTGGGGATTCTATGTTGGATAACCCAAGTTGATCCATAATCACTCCTTCATCAAGCTTGAAGCTTGAACATGACTTGTGGGCTAAGAACCCTAATTAAAACAGAAAATATGTGAGGCTTACACCTCTGATTTCACATTTTCCAGCCTTGTTTTTAATCCTAACCAACCATAAGATAGGTTGTAAGCATTAGGACATAGGTGTGAGATGAGTTAGACTCAAGTTTGATAAGTTTAAACAAGTTTTGAAAGAACTTAAAACACAACAGAAAGTTTGTGGACATTTTTAGGGCAATTCCAGGTCTGATTTCTCCAAGGAGAGATCAAGGAATCAAACCCCATGATTATCGAAGCAAGTAGGAAGAAGAATCAAGTAATTTGGTTGAGTTTTGAGCAAGTTATGCTCACTTTTGTATGAAGGTATGAATCTGTCCAAATTTCAGAATTTTGCAAGAACTTGAGAGTGATTTTGGAGAGATTTGAGATTGTTAAAAGTGTAGAATGGCATGGAGAAGATGGGTATTTATAGGGGATGAGTTTAGGGTTGATTGGAGGTGTTTAGAGGTGGTTTAGAGCTGATTGGAGGAGGTGAGAACTTGGGATTTCGTGCAAAATCGCGGAGTTTACAAGCTGTTTGAAAATCTGCCCGCCAGACACCCTTACGGACCGTAAGGGGTAAGGCTTACAGTCCGTAAGCCTTTGACAGAAATATTAATTTTTGTTTCTTTGATTTTAAAGCTTTGTAACATGCCTAGTTGTTATATATTACATATTTTATGATCATTTTAGGGTATTTAGGCATACTTAGCATGTACTAAAGGTAACACAAGTGTCAAATGAATAAGATTAAGTATAAGACTCGTATGTAAGTATCGTACGGAGCGTGTATGTTACGTATTAGTAGGTTTATTACACGTTTGCAAGTGTTACGGATATGTAACTAATTGTTTCACAATTTAACGTATGATTATGTATAAAGTAGGTATAACATGTAATTAACAAAGTACGAGTTTTATTTATGAATCAAGTCCCGTATTTTGCAATTGATTAAGAAGAAAGGATGATTTCGAGAATGCAAGTTTTCCAAAAATAGAATTTCAAGCAATGGTTTCTAAATGTAGTAAGTATGAAAACGCAGGGCGTTACAGAATGTGGCATCCTTTTTGAAACCACTTGTCCACATACACCTCAACAAAACGGTGTGGTGGAGAGGAAGCATCGACACCTTCTTGAAACAGCCTGCTCACTTAGATTTGAGGCTAACTTGCCGAAAAGGTACTGGGGGGAATGCATTTTAACTGCTGCTCATGTCATTAACCGTCTACTTTCGAAGGTCATAAACAACAAAACCCCATATGAAATAATTTATAAAGAGAAGCCAAACTTTGATCTCTTGAGGGTTTTCGGTTGTCTTGCCTATTACAGAAATACGGATACAGACGGAGATAAGCTCGAAGAAAGGGGGAAGCCGGGGGTTTTTCTCGGTTACCCCAGCGGAACGAAAGGTTATAAAGTTTACGATGTGCAGAAAAATAAAATCATCGTCTCAAGGGATGTAAAGTTCATTGAGAACATATTTCCTTACAAAGGAGACAAACCCCATTTTTTAGACAAAGAAGATGGGATTTTTAGTTTCCCACCTTGGTATTATGGGGATCATAATGAGTTTAATTCCGCTGCAGAAAATGTAGAAAATAGTGGGGAAGTAACCGATTCGGGAGAAAATAAGGTTGATGCCACTGACTCTAAACCGGAAGACATTGAGACTGAGTTCACCGAACCTGTGAACCACGAACCGGAACCCATGAATCCTGAACCAGAATCCGTCAGTATTGAACACCAAACCCAAAACAGTGAAACCGAACCTGTTGTAAGAGAAAGAAGAGAAAGGGCAAGGTCAAAACGGCTCGATGGGTATGATGTCACACTACCACCATCTCTCGACCATGCACCATCCACCTCCGATCAACGCTCCTCCACGGTAAATTCTATGTCTCATTATGTCACTTATGATAAATTTTCTCAATCTCACAAAGTTTTTTTGTCGGCCATCGACAACAACGATGAGCCTAAGACTTTTCATCAAGCCGTGCAAAATGAAAATTGGAGAATGGCTATGAGACGAGAAATAGAGGCCCTTGAAATGAATGGAACATGGACAATCGAAGACTTACCCAAAGGAAAGAAAGCCATTGATTCCAAATGGGTATATAAAGTCAAGTACAAGCCGAATGGGGATATCGAAAGATACAAGGCTCGTTTAGTTGCCAAGGGTTTTACACAAATGGAAGGTATCGACTTCCATGACACATTTGCCCCTGTTGCAAAATTAGTAACGGTCCGAACCATCTTGGCAGTAGCGGTCAAAAGGGATTGGCTGGTTCACCAGTTGGATGTAAACAATGCGTTCCTTCATGGGGAACTGCATGAAGAGGTCTACATGAAGATACCTCAAGGTTTTGAGAAAGAAAAAGGCAACAAAGTGTGTCGATTGAGAAAGTCTTTGTACGGCCTCAAGCAAGCCTCAAGAAATTGGTATCATAAGTTTACCGCGGCTCTTCTTGAAGATGGGTATAGACAATCCAAGGCGGATCACTCATTATTCATATTTAAGAAAGGAGGAACGTACGTCGCCGTATTAATTTATGTTGACGATGTGATTTTAGTTGGAAACGACGCCAACAAGATAAACGAAACAAAGGCCTTTCTAGATAAACGCTTTAGCATAAAAGACCTTGGAAATCTTAAATATTTCTTGGGAATTGAAGTCGCTCGAACAGAAGAGGGTATGGTTCTAAGTCAAAGAAAGTATACACTCGACATTCTTGAAGATGCTGGTATGCTCGGTTGTTGCCCAAGTCCCATGCCTATGGAACAAAATCTAAAGTTAGAAACCGGAGAAGAGGAAGACCGTGTCGATGCAAGCCATTATCGGTGGCTGGTTGGAAGATTACTTTATCTTCAAGCTACTCGCCCCGACATTGCACACTCTGTCAGCGTTTTAAGCCAGTTTGTTGCTGATCCTCGTCAAAGCCATCTCGATGCCGCAACCAGGGTCCTTCGGTATCTAAAAGCCACAGCAGGTCAAGGAATTCTACTCCTCAAGAAAGGGGGAAACAACCTAGTTGCTTACACAGATTCAGACTGGCTTGGATGTCCTATGACCAGAAGATCAAGGACTGGATACCTTCTTCTCCTTGGAGGATCACCCGTATCTTGGAAGTCCAAGAAGCAATCCGTCGTGTCTAGATCTTCTGCCGAAGCCGAATACAGAGCCATGGCTACCACTGTTAGTGAAATTCTTTGGATGAGGTGGCTTCTCAAGGATCTCGACACCATTCAAGCGGCACCCACGACACTCTTCTGTGATAACCTAGCGGTTAAGCACATTGCCAACAATCCCATTTTTCACGAACGAACTAAACATGTCGAGATGGATTGCTATTTTGTTCGTGAATGAGTTGAATCAAAAGAGATCGAGCCGCTCCATATCAACACCAAACTACAGGTAGCAGATCTATTCACCAAGGCGCTTGTATCAAAACAGTTGCAGATGCTACTTGGCAAGTTGGGTGTTCGTAACCTTCACGCTCCAACTTGAGGGGGAATATTGTGGGAAAGGATTTCATCTTTATTATTCCTTATTTCCTTCCCACAATTGTGCCCAGAATGTCGTTTCCCTTTTTTATGTTTCTCCTATTTAAACCTTCTTCTTGTATTGTTTTTTTGATTCAGAAAATAATATACCAAGTTATTCCATGGATGCTTTATAAGCTAGTAACGTGTGCTATGGCAGTCTGCCATCTCGTTGCCAGTGGGATTCATGGCTCATGAGATCCATAAGCAGTGGACGATTGCGTAAGGAATACCATGGAGATGAGGAATGGCAAATTGGCAATCAAACCCGAACTGGATGACAAACTCGAAACCCGAAAGATTCTGGAGGGGTAATGGCACGGGTATTCGCGTGTGGGACCAGGTAGGGGAATAGTTTTGAAAAATTTTGCGGGCATAGGACAGGTATGGGATTAGGTGATACAGGTGGGGTAATTAGTTGAAACAGTTGAACAGTTTGTTGTTGGTGAACTTTTGTGTGGTGCAGGTGAGTTGAGCATGAGAGAAATGTGTTGTTAATAGTGTGAAGAAGCCGGAGTATGACCAATATGAGCCGTTCTTTATGTTTTGTTCCGTCCCGCTCTCTCTCTTTCTAGTGTTGAGTAGTTTGACCAATTAGAAAAATAATACCTATCCTGAAACAACCAATAACCTTTTGTTAGAAGCCCAAATAAGCCCAAGTTTAAGTTTGTGTTGCCAGGTCTAACTTTTACACATCTTTATTGCTGGTTTTAAGGACAGGGTCTGGAAGAATAATTTTGAACTGTTAAGGTGAAAATGTTTATGATGAATATTGAATAATGGAGATTCAGATTCTATATGATAATTAGGCGTTTACATTATTTGAATTATGTTGCTGACTTGCTGTGAGTCTGTGAACTTTCACTTTAACATGATAATTAGGCAGTTGTTTGTATATGTTTACAATATGATTATGTGATTGTGATGTTGGTTATTGAATAATCAAAATGAGATCATTCGTTTAATGACTATTATTACTTTTTGTGATGCTGAATTGGTGCATGTGATGGATAAAATGACAAAACACTATATATATGTTGAAGTATCATGACAGCTTTTTATCTATCATCTAGTTATTTTCCTATTATATATGATTAGTTTTAAATTTTTAACAAGCAAGCTAACGGTTTGTGTCCCTGGTTGCCAACCAACAGCGGAGGCTTTTATACGGGCTTCTTCAGCTGCAGAAAAAGATCAACAGGCGTAAGGACTTCCTTCACTGGTGGACCAAGTGAGACCTGCATCATGTTATATAGGCCCGATATGCATTTTACCAAATAAGTTGTGTATTCACTCTTCCTGCTTAGGTATTCGTGTAGAAAGAGCAATCCTGAGACGCCTCAAAAAATGGGTTTTGTAAGTTTTTTCTCGATCTGTGATATTATGCATGGTTGTTTTTGTTAAGATGCGGACTGAATAAGGCACCCAAAAATGATTGTTTTGTGTAAACTCCAACAATATTTCTTCACAAACTGTCGTTGACACGTAATTAGCTTTTTAGTGCTTAATTGTCTCCGTCAACTTCAAGCTTGTATATCAAATCAGTCAAACTCTTCATGTTAACAGGTAATTTTATAGTTTACAAGCATGTTCTTAAACCTTTTGGCAAAATTTATTTTAACGGTGAAGTTTAGTGGACTTCTGGAAGTCCTTTTAATGTTTTAAACATGTTTTTCTAATAAAAACATGCATCAGCTCTAAATAGTGTGTCTGAATGTGTGTGTGTTGTGTATTCAAAGCTCAAAACCGTCTGAATTAGTGAAACTGGGAAAACTTGGCCAAGTTGACCGATTTAAGATGTCTAAGAGGCTGTTTGTTTAGCTCTTAATGAGACTCTTAATGGTTGACCTCTTACTAGTCCAGCACTTAATGGTTCAGACTATTTGTCTCACGAGCAGATGTCTGAATGGTTCAGACATTTGTCTCTGAATGGTTAATGTCGGAAAGAAGGAAATAGATAGTATAGGGGCTGGTGTGTAATATGGTGTTCTATATAAACACCATCTTTGTGTAACCCTTTTTTCTGTACAATACAATTTCTCAATACAATTCAAACCCAAATAAAAGATTATTCTCTATACCAAACAACATGGTATCAGAGCAGAGTTTCTGATCCGTGAACACTGTGTTCACCATCTGCAATCGATCTCAGCAAAAACTCAAATCAAACCTGAAAAACCTAAAAATCAAAACCAAAATCGACTCCAAAATCTGACCTGATTCCACCGCCGCTGCAAGGAACCCTAGCCGTAGTCGTTCATCAGTTCCGGCAAATCAGTTCCACCGTCGTGCAAGAAATCCTAGCCGCTCAGATCTTGTTTCAGTTCTTTCAATCTGCTCAACTCAGAAACAATCAAAATCAAACTCCGGAAAGTCGACAGGATCTCCACTGTTTTGCTACTGATTCACGTTTGCCGAAAAACCCTTGTTCGATTGCCTCAAACAGAAAAACCAGAGAACCCCGCTCAGCCAAATCTGATCTGCTCAGCCCAATCCGATTACTTTCTTCCTTTTGCCCGTGTTCTTGAAGCTCTGGGCATAAAACTTGTCCAGCCGCCACACACACAAAAAACCCAAACCCTAATTTTCCAGCATTTACGCTGCATAGACCTGGATGGTTTGTTAGTTTTTTTGAGTGGATTTATTGGTCTAGAGATTTACGCTGCTTAATTATGTTCCATTATTCCGCTCCGAGTTCCGCTGCATAATTTCCCCGCATAATTCCGCTGCTTAATTACCTGGTTCATCTCAAATCTTGAACGCGAGTTCAAGTTCCCCGGTGTATTTGATAAATACGCCGGTAGTATAACGTCGCTGGCATAATTCTCCCGGCGTCGTTGGCCCAGCGTACTTAAATCTTGAACGCGAGTTCGAGTGTCTAGCATATTTATTAAATACACTGGTCTGCTGTCTTATCCGTAACGACAGCGTAATTCCAAAAAAAAAAAAAACATATCTGTCACAGTCGTGTCAGAAAAGTGAATATGACAATCAATCATGAAAAAAATAGTTCTTGGATATTTGATTCTGGTACCGCTGACACCATGACGTTTGAACCATTAGACAAACGTTCAATTACTTAACCTCAGAAAACTCAAATCCATATAGCAAACAACGGAACGATGCAAGAGAAAGGAGGAGGGGTAATTGAAATATCACCAGCTATGAAATTGTCAAATTACCTTTATGTTCTATCATTATCACACAAATTGCTCTCAATTAGTCATATTACCAAAGAATTAAATTGCACGGTAGTAATGCACCCTACTTTCTGCCTCCTACAGGATATCAGGACGGGTGTGATTATTGGACGTGGTACTGAGCGCCACGGATTGTACTACGTGGATGAAGTGGCTCAACAGGGTACTGTGATGTTGGCACATGGAACCGAAAACCGGGAAGCCTGGCTATGGCATAGACGTTTGGGACACCCATCCAATGGTTATTCGCACCTTTTGTTTCTAAAACTCTTCCCTTCAAATGGAAAAACAGATTGTGAAACCTATTTTCGTGCTAAAAGCCGTCGACAACCATTTAAACCTAGCAATACAAAAGTTGCTTCACCCTTTTCACTAATCCACTCTGATGTGTGGGGTCCTGCTCCAGTGATGCGGGGCAGGGTCTTCAGTACTTTATACTATTCGTGGATGATTGCACTCGCATGACATGGGTATATTTTTTAAAAAACAAAGCCGAAGTTTACGGGAAATTTATCACGTTTTATGCTATGATTCAAACTCAATTCCCAACTCAAATTCAAATCCTTCGATCCGACAATGGGGGAGGGGGGGTTTGTCAATACATCCATGAAATAATTCTTTAAAACCAAAGGATTAATTCATCAAACCTCTTGTTCTCATACCCCCGAACAAAACCGTGTTTCCGAACGGAAAAACCGTATTATTCTTGAAATGAATCGAGCTCTCTTAATTGAATCTCAGGTACCTAAATCTTTTTGGCCAGAGGCAGTTGCAACCTCCGTGTATCTCCTAAATCGGCTTCCCACAAAAGCTCTTAAATTTAAGACTCCCTTAGATTGTCTATCTAAGTCTGCCAGTATTCCCCATCCTTTTACACTTGAACCTCGAATCTTCAGGTGTACAGCATTTGTTCACATACCCAAAACCAACCGAAACAAGCTTGGCCCATGTGCTGAGAAATGTGTATTTGTCAGCTATGGGATCGATCAAATAGGTTATCGGTGTTACAATCAAAAAAGTCATCAAATGTTCACCAAAATGAATGTTGACTTTCTTGAAACAAAATACTTTTATAACACCCAACTCAGTGGTCAGGGGGATAATGAATGTATAGACACTCTGAGTTGGCTAACCCAATTTCCCTCATCTGAAGAAGTAACAACAAAAAATCATCACAGTACTGGGAGTCGTTCAAACACAGCCACACAATCTGCAGAGCACAGTACCACTGAAGAAAGTCCATCCAACATGATACCTGAGGTAAGAAATACTGAGGACCTTGGACGTCCTGCGTTTTATAATCATGAGACAACAGGGGAACACATAGAACCGACAACAATAGAACCTACTCCACATGTTGAACCAGATGTGGAACAGGTTGATCCAGATTTGGAAGAGGTAGAACCAGTCGTTGAACATCTGGAACCAGTTGCAGCAGAGACAACCAGAAGATATCCTCTCCCTCCTAGAGCCAATAGAGGGGTCCCTCCAAAACGGTACTCGCAAGAGAGGGAAACCAGAAATTCAAGGTATCCTGTAGCTAATATGGTTAATGGGAACTTATCTAACAGTGCGAAAGCATTTTTCACCTCACTATACTTCGAACAAATACCTGGTTCTGTAAAGGAAGCGCAAGGTAAGAAGAACTGGAAAGAAGCAATGGAAACGGAGATGCACACTCTTATGAAAAACAATACGTGGGAAAAGTGCATTCTCCCGAAAGGAAAGAAAACAGTTGGTTTCCGGTGGGTGTATTCAATTAAATATAAACCAGATGGTTCCATTTGAAGATATAAAGCTCGACTTGTAGCCAAAGGGTACACTCAGACGTGTGGGATCGATTACTCTGAGACTTTTTCTCCGGTTGCAAAAATGGACACCATCAGATTCCTCTTCTCTGTGGCAGCCAATAAGGATTGGCCTCTCCATCAGTTTGATGTTACAAATGCATTTCTCCATGGAGACCTAGCGGAAGAAGTCTACATGGAAGCACCTCCATGTTTTTCAGGGGGTTTTAAAGATGGGGAATTTTTTCGGTTGAAAAATCTCTATACGGGCTAAAACAGTCTCCTTGGGCATGGTTTGGAAAGTTCACCTTGGCCATGAAAGAATACGGGTATTACCAAAGTAACGTTGATCATACTCTGTTCCTCAAGAGAAGAAACGGCATCGTAACTTGGCTGATCATATATGTAGACGACATGATTATTACCGGAAATGATGTAGAAGAAATAGCATGGCTGAAAAAGAGTTTGTTTTCAAAGTTCGAAATGAAAGACCTTGGGAATCTCAAGTATTTCCTCGGAATAGAAGTTCCCAGTTCTAAACGGGGAATTTTCAACTGCCAAAAGAAGTATGTCCTAGATCTCCTGGCGGAAACTGGGTTGATTAATTGTAAACCAGCAGATACGCCGATGATGGTGAACCACAACCTTCTCATGGAACTTAATGGAGAGCTTGCAGACAAAGAAATGTATCAATGACTCATGGGCAAATTAATCTATCTCTCTCACACTCGCCCTGATATAGCTTATGCAGTTGGAGTGGTAAGTCAGTTTATGCACCAACCACAAGTTGCCCACATGGAAGCTGCTCAGAGAATTCTAAGGTATCTAAAGGGTACCGTAGGCCATGGAGTGTTGTTCAAAGCAAATGGACATTTAAATGTTGACCTCTACACTGACGCCGACTGGGCAGGAGATAAGGGAAACCGAAGGTCAACATCAGGGTACTTCTCCTTGGTTGGTGGAAACCTTATTACCTGGAGAAGTTAGAAACAGAAGGTGGTCGCTCTGTCGAGTGTAGAAGCTGAGTTCAGAGGTATAGCTTATAACAACCCTCCAAAATATTTTCGACGCCCTAAAATATATTAAAATACCCCAATATGTCCTAAAATACACCCCGTATGCGAAAACGGACCCCGAATACCTTCATTTTATTAAAAATTAATTAAAAACAAAGTTTTTATGTCGCTCGCGGGCCGCGTAAGACCACTCCCTGGTCTACGCGGGGCGCGACAGCCCAACCACCAGACCGCACCCGGTGCCGACACGTGGCACAATCGTGTCAAGCCTAGTGTAATGACCAGGATCAGCTAGACCCTACCTCTCCTATGTCGCGGGCCGCGAAGGGTAACCCTTCAGGCTACGCGGGCCGCGAGAGACCTGTTGATCAGAACTATAAATAGGGGCCTCGAGCTTCAGTTTACAATCGTTCAATTCTCAATATTTCTCTCTAATTTCTGCATAGCAATTATAACAGCAGGCAAAAATACCCCCTAAATAACGAAGTTCTGCTCCATTGTAAGTATCATAACCCCGGTTACGTATTAGATACGCTGCCCGATTGATCCAGGGTTCCGTAACGGCTGTCGTGGTTCTGCCCGACGTAGTCGTTGGAATGCCGTCTCGGGGAGGGTATTACTAATGTAAATATTAAGGGTTATTATACTAACACGTATGCATTTGTGTAAATTATAGATAATCACTAGGAATCCCTTACAGAAAATCTAAGACAGCAATGTGAGTAATCTCCTTTTTGCAAATTGTTTTTACAAAACCTCACGCAATTAATAATATATTAAACAGTTATTGAGTATTTGTATTCTACAATTATCGTCGGTATTTTGGGGTTTTGTATACAAAATTTGTTACTACCTTGCGAGGAGTAACATGACCACAAGTCGGGTTAACAGTACCGTGGGTGGTAATTGAATAGATGGAAACAAATGTAATTGCGCGACCGCCCTCAATACTATACCATGGTTTTTACCATACTTGATTAAACTGGGATTCACTCACCAGTATTTCTCACTGACAAATGTTTTTAAAGGCGTTTCAGGTAACAAAATGTGAAAGCCAAATAGAAGCCAGCTGGATAGCACTGAAGGCTTGAAAAAGTGGCTATAAAGTTACCTAAAATGAATATATGTTTTATTTAAATAAAATAGGGTTTTATCCCTATGAAAATGTGTGTACTTAAAACTTGGGATTTTCCCATATGTTTAATATTATAAAAGTGTGGTATTTTACTCTGATAAAATATTTCCTAACTACGGTTCTGATGTAAATTCCGCTGCCAAATTGACAAACCTAGATACCACCAAAAGTGGCTCGCGACCGCCCGTTCCCGGGAGATAGGGATCGGGAGTTGCGACAGAAGGTGGTATCAGAGCTAAGCCACTGATTCAGCCACAGAAGTGTTCTACTGACACCAAGATATTATTTAAAGTGTTAGGAAATAAATTACAGAACTACGTGCATATTTGTATTTTATTGTTATATGTTATTTGACTATTTGTTAGTTTACAGTATGAGCGACCAAGGACCATCCGACGCGTACCGTCAGTTGTCCGGTTCGCCTAAAAGCGAAGGCACCTCTTCACAGCCTGCCCTCTCAGGGTATTCAGCTGATGATGAAGAAGGAATATTCGTGTTTAAGGCTCAGTCTAAAGAGCCATTCCCTCAGAAAAAGAGAGGATGGTTCAGTAAGGGAGCACATGAGCTTAGAAAGAAAATGAAAAAGTTACAAGAACAACGAGTGCTAGCAGCAGCTAAAAGAGAAACCGATGCCCACACCCAAGACATGCTTAATAGGAGTTTAGCAAACTTCCATATTTTAGCAACCACAGCTGCCGACCCTAACCTGGAGCAACTGATAGCACCCCAACCATTACAGCCAATGGAGATAGAAAAAAACCCTGAAAATCAAGTCGAAATGCATGATTTTAATCCAGAGGAGATACCTAGGGTACCAGCACCCAATCCCTTAGACCCAGACTACGATCCGTGGTTTGATGATCATAGGGATTATGTGCAACGCTACCACCTGACAGACCTACCCATGCCAAACCTAGCAGCTTACCTAGGTCTGGACCCTCTAGATCCCTACTATGATAATGATGAATACATTAGGGAAATCTTAGAGAATCCATATCCTCAGGAAGAACCCATGCCACAGTACCCAGATCCCGTACCAGCACCTGCACCCCCAATGAGTGAAGAAAATGTGCAGGAGCTCCGAACTTTCGGAGAAGAAATTTTAGAAAATAGCGAGAGGATGAGGCAAGTAGGAGAACGACTCGTCTGGAAGTATGACGAGCGTCATATGGATTTTTGGATGAATCTATATCAGTGAAGGAGATGGTGGAGGTAGTAATAATAATATAATAATATATAATATGTGAAAAAAACTATGGATGCCTACTAATAGTGTGATTTTTATTTCAGTTGTATTGTAATTTTAAATTTCCAGTTCTAAGTTTGTATTAAATGCCTACTATATAAAAATAGAGTAAGTCGCAATGATCGACGCTTTTGACCAAAATGCGTATTATGTGATTGGTTATATTAAATATTACCTTGTGATATTAATACGTGATACTTGTTTAAAATTCAGATGGCCGACCAAGTGAATCAAGAGAACCCGAATAATAACCCGGAAAACAAGAATGACAATTATCTGAATAGCGATAACCCGAATAATGATAACAATGAAAACCCAGTAGATAACAGTGCCATCCAACACATAGTGGCACAAGGAATAATAGATGCGATGCCATATATTATTCAGACAGTTAGGGAAGCAGATAATAAAAGTAAACATAGCAGCAAGCGACCTTCCGAACCAGAAAACAGCGTGAACAATGGACCCGTACTTCAAGTGCCCATTCCCAAAAGAAGAAGAACCATATCCTATGGTTGTTATTATAAAGAATTATGATCCTGTAAACCAATAGAATTCTCGGGCAATGAAGGACTCGTTGCAGCCTTACGCTGGATAGAAAAGACTGAGGCAGTCTTAAGAATAAGCAAGTGCGCAGAAGAGGATAAGATAATGTTTGCTTCTAATATGTTCAAGAATTCAGCCTTAGAATGGTGGAACACTATCCTCCAGTCTAGGGGAAGTGACAGGGTTTACAATATGGAATGAGAGGAATTTAAAAACATGGTAGAAAGGAAATTCTATCCTCCCAATGAAAAAGAACAAATAGCAAATAAGTTCCTAAACCTTAGGATGATTGGAGTGGATAGTAAGGGGTACACTACGTTATTTTTTGAATATGCTAGAATAGTGCCAACCCTTGCATCACCTGAACACGTATTAATCTCCCTTTACATTTGGGGATTAATTGGTGAAATAAGGCATGTAGTCAAGGCAGCTAGACCACAAACCATAGAAGAAGCTGTAGAACTAGCAAATACCTTGATAGATGAATTAGTACGTACACGGGAGGAGGATCAAAGGAAGAACCTAGCTCAAAGGCTTACCCAGGAAGTTCGCTACGGTAATACCAACCGTGGGAAAAATGTAGGTTCTACCTCTGCACCCTACTGCAAGGCTTGCAAGAAGAAGCATTCGGGAAAATGCTCCACTTATTGCAATTTCTGCAAGATACCAAGGCACGAGGAGGAAGACTGCAGAAGGAAGCCTAATAATGGAATGTGCTTCAACTGTGGAGAAAAAGGTCATATCAGGCCAAACTGTCCGAAACTAGCTCCAGCCATGAACAACAAAACACCAAAAATGCTAGAGCATTTGTTCTGACTGCAGATGAAGCCAAGATGATTCCGGACGTGATAGCCGGTACGTTTTTAGTTAATGATGTTTTTGCTAAAGTATTATTTGACTCTAGTGCGAACCAAAGTTTTATTAATACTTCATTTTGCAAATTACTCAATCAATCATTAACTAAACTCCCACAAGAATGTCTAGTAGAAACAACGAATGGAGAAACCGTTAGGATTTCTGAAATCTTGCAGGGAGCAAGAATAGAATTTTTAAATCAAAAGTTTATTGCAAACCTTTACCCAATGAATCTGGCAGGATTTGATGTTGTATTAGGAATGGATTGGTTAATAGCCAATAAAGCCAGTATTTTATGTGATCAAAAGTCAATTCTAGTAAATTCACCAAGGGGTGAAAAGATCACAATTAAAGGAGATAAACCATCTAAGTCCACAAAATTCATCTCTGTGATGAAAACAGCAAGTTATATAAGAAAATGGTCATTAGTGTATTTGATTTCTATAATCACTAACACTAAAGGAAAAGAACTAAAATACATTCCAGTAGTGTCTCAATTTTCAGAAGTATTTCCAGAAGAGTTACCAGGACTACCGCCAGATAGAGAAGTTGAATTCAGAATCCACCTACTACCAGGGACAACACCGATTGCCAAAGCACCTTACCGTTTGGCACCTGCAGAAATGCAAGAACTGAAGAAACAATTAGACGAATTGTTGGAGAAAGGATTCATACAGCCAAGTTCATCCCCATAGGGAGCGCCGATCTTATTCGTTAAGAAGAAAGACGGATCGATGCGTATGTGCATTGACTACCGTGAATTGAACAAAGTCATGATTAAGAATCGGTATCCATTACCAAGAATCGATGATCTGTTCGATCAGTTACAAGGAGCTCGAGTTTTCTCTAAAATCGATTTACGGTCAGGATATCATCAATTAAAGGTACAGGAAGAGGACATTCCTAAGACCGCTTTCAGAACAAGGTATGGCCATTATGAATTTACTGTCATTCCATTTGGTCTAACCAATGCCCCAGCTGCATTTATGGACATGATGAACCGAATATGTAACCCATATTTGGATAAATTCATAATTGTTTTTATAGATGATATACTTATTTACTCTAAGAGTAAAGAGGAACATGCAAAGCATTTGCACGCACTTTTAAGTTTACTAAGAAAGGAAAAGCTCTATGCTAAGTTTTCAAAGTGCGAGTTTTGGTTAGAACAGGTACAATTTCTTGGACATCTAGTTAATCATGAAGGAATTCATGTGGATCCCACCAAGATCGAGGCAATTACCAAATGGAAAACCCCTGAGTAACCAACCGAGGTTAGAAGTTTCTTAGGATTGGCAGGTTATTATAGAAGATTTATTCGAGATTTTTCTAGAATAGCCATTCCCTTAACTAAGCTAACCTGTAAATCTGTTAAGTTTGAATGTGGATGGAAACAAGAAGAAGCATTTAAAATTCTTAAGCAAAGATTAACCCACGCACCCATACTAGCGTTACCAGAAGGAACAGAAGACTTTGTAGTCTATTGTGACGCTTCTAAGTTAGGTTATGGATGTGTGTTGATGCAATGTCAAAAGGTTATAGCATATGCATCCAGACAACTTAAGAATCATGAAGAGAATTATTCCACTCATGATTTAGAATTAGGAGCTATAATTTTTGCCCTGAAAATTTGGAGACATTACCTTTACGGTAGTAAGTTTACTATTTTCACTGATCATAAGAGTTTAAGATATGTTTTTGGGCAAAAGGAATTGAATATGAGACAAAGACGCTGGATGGAATTACTTAGTGATTATGATTGTGATTTCCAGTATCATGCAGGAAGGGCTAATATAGTGGCCGATGCTTTAAGTTGAAAGTATCATGAAAAACCAAAAAGAATACGTTCACTCAAATTAAATCTACAAGTGGATTTAAATGAGCACCAGAAACCCTCAGGTTTATTGCAGCAATTAGAGATGCCAGTGTGGAAATAGGAATTGATAACAATGGATTTTGTTACCAAATTACCCAAAACTAGGAAAGGTAATGATACAATCTGGGTGATTGTAGACAGGCTAACTAAGTTAGCTAATTTCATACCAATGAAGTAAACTTTTAGTATGGAACAGTTAGCTAAATTATATGTAAATAAAATAGTTTCATTACATGGAATTCCTTTATCAATTGTTTCTGATAGAGATAGTCGTTTTACCTCTCATTTTTGGACAAGTTTCCAAAAAGACATGGGAAACAAGTTAAATCTAAGCACAGCTTATCATCCTCAAACGGACGGGCAAAGTGAAAGGACAATTCAGACAATGGAAGACATGCTTAGAGCTTGTGTAATTGACTTCGGAGGTAATTGGGACGATCACTTACCATTAATAGAATTTTCTTATAATAATAGCTATCACACAAGTATCAATGCTGCACCATTCGAAGCACTTTATGGACGAAAGTGCCGAACACCAGTCTGTTGGGCAGAAATTGGAGAAAAGCAACTATCTGGACCTGAGATAGTACAAGAAACAACAGACAAGATCATTCAAGTCAAGGAACGACTGAAAGCAGCACGTGATCGACAAAAGAGTTATGCTGATAACAGACGAAAGCCGTTGGAATTTCAGGTAGGAGACAAAGTATTATTGAAAGTCTCTCCTTGGAAAGGAGTAGTAAGATTCATCAAAAGGGGAAAGCTAAGCCCCAGGTATGTTGGACCTTTTAAGATTATTAGAAGAATAGGACCTGTAGCTTATTAGCTACAACTGCCAGAGGAAATGGCAGGAATACATGACATATTTCATGTATCTAATCTCAAGAAATGTTTAGCTGATGAATCACTGATAGTACCTCTTAAGGATATAGAGGTAAATGAGCAGTTAAAATTTGTAGAGAAGCCTCTACAGATTGAAGACAGGAAAGTCAAGAATCTTAAACACAAAAGATTAGTTCTGGTCAAAGTAAAATGGGACTCCAAAAGAGGACCAGAGTACACATGGGAGCTTGAATCAGAAATGCAAAAGAAATATCCACACCTGTTCTAGTAGATCTCGAGGACGAGCTCTAAAATAAGGTGGGGAGGATATAACAACCCTTCAAAATATTTTCGACGCCCTAAAATATATTAAAATACCCTAATATGTCCTAAAATACACCCCGTATGCGAAAACGGACCCCGAATACCTTCATTTTATTAAAAATTAATTAAAAAAAAGTTTTATGTCACTCGCGGGCTGCGTAAGACCACTCCCTGGTCTACGTGGGGCGCGACAGCCCAACCACCAGACCTCACCCGGTGCCGACACGTGGCACAATCGTGTCAAGCCTAGTGTAATGACAAGGATCAGCTAGACCCTACCTCTCCTATGTCGCGGGCCGCGAAGGGTAACCCTTCGGGCTACGCGGGCCGCGAGAGACCTGTCGATCAGAACTATAAATAGGGGCCTCGAGCTTCAGTTTACAATCGTTCAATTCTCAATCTTTCTCTCTAATTTCTGCATAGCAATTATAACAGCGGGCAAAAATACCCCCTAAATAACGAAGTTCTGCTCCGTTGTAAGTATCATAACCCCGGTTACGTATTAGATACACTGCCCGATTGATCTAGGGTTCCATAACGGCTGTCGTGGTTCTGCCCGACGTAGTCGTTGGAATGCCGTCTCGGGGAGGGTATTACTAATGTAAATATTAAGGGTTATTATACTAACACGTATGCATTTGTGTAAATTATAGATAATCACCAGGAATCCCTTACAGAAAATCTAAGACAATAATGTGAGTAATCTGCTTTTTACAAATTGTTTTTACAAAACCTCACACAATTAATAATATATTAAACAGTTATTGAGTATTTGTATTCTACAATTATCGTCGGTATGTTGGAGTTTTGTATACAAAATTTGTTACTATCTTGCGAGGAGTAACATGACCACAAGTCGGGTTGACAGTACCGTGGGTGGTAATTGAATAGATGGAAACAAATGTAATTGCGCGACCGCCCTCAATAGTGTACAATGGTTTTTACTAAACTTGATTAAACTAGGATTCACTCACCAATATTTCCCGCTGACAATTGTTTTTAAACGCATTTCTGGTAACAAAATGTGAAAGCCAAATAGAGGCCAGCTGGATAGCACTAAAGGCTTGAAAAAAGTGCCTATAAAGTTACCTAAAATGAATAGATGTTTTATTTAAATAAAATAGGGTTTTTATCCCTATGAAAATGTGTGTACTTAAAACTTGGGATTTTCCCATTTGTTTAATAGTATAAAAGCGTGGTATTTTACTCTGATAAAATATTTCCTAACTACGGTCCTGATGTAAATTCTGCTGCCAAATTGACAAACCCAGATACCACCAAAACTGGCTCGCGGCCGCCCATTCCCAGGAGATAGGGATCGGGGGTTGCGACATAGCTCGAGGGTTAAGCGAAGTTTTTGGATCAGGAAGCTTCTAGAAGACATTGGTTTCCCCCAAAGGGCGGCACCCAGTAAAATTACGTGCTGCAATACAAATCTCAGAAAACCCAGTTCAGCATGATCTAACAAAACACGTGGAGGTAGATCGACATTTCATCAAGGAAAAACTGGAGGAAAGGATCATAGAGCTCCCGTATATATCATCAAAAGATCAACTCGCAGATATTCTCACAAAAGCAGTCAACGGAAACGCTTTTAGTAGCCATTTGAGCAAGTTAAGTATTGGTGACCCCACTACTCAACTTGAGGGGGAGTGTCGGAAAGAAGGAAATAGATAGTATAGGGGCTGGTGTGTAATATGGTATTCTATATAAACACCATCTTTGTGTAACCCTTTTTTCTGTACAATGCAATTTCTTAATACAATTTAAACCCAAATCAGAGATTATTCTCTATACCAAACAACAGTTAAGACCTCTAATCTAAATTGGTCCGGCATTTGTCTTTGAACGATTAAGAAATATACAAGCTCTTAACGGTTCAGACATGTTACTGATTCAGTACTTAACGGTTTAGACCTCTTACTGGTTTAGTACTTAACCATTCAAAAATAGTCAAACAGCCTCTAAACTAGGTTAGACAACCATAATTCCTAACCTATTCTTCATGTTTTGTTTATGCTCTTATAAGTTATAACCCAACCAATTTAGTTTATCAAGTCCACATGCTTTGTATGTATGGTTTGTTGTCACCCCCTTCAAAAAATCTAAATCTGATCAAGGGTTTAATCTATACTCTATAATAAAAAAAATTGATCTATGACATGTGTTATCCATTAGATGTATCTATCTTTTAATTTTCCCAACAATTATCCTCTTTTGTTTCATAAAAAAATAGATGATGCAAACACAACCAATCTATCTATACTATATAATAAAAGAAACCAACTTTGGGACACTTGTCATCATATTAAACCATGTCTTATAGATAATTATTATTTTAGTTTAATCTCTTCTAATTAATTATAGATAATCCTCCTACAAAATATTATTTAGTTTAATTATTACTTTTATATTTATCTATTTACTTCAAATTCAAACTTAGTTATCTAAATTGATATTAGAGTAAATTACGAATTTGACCCCTATAGTTATATCATTTTTACAAGGAATTTTTTAACATCTGAGCCCTCAACACCTTTTTTTTCTAACCCTTTTGGACCCCAGCGTCTTTTTTTCTAACCCTTTTGGCCCCTAAAAGTAAATGGATGGAGTTAGTGCTAGGGGCCAAAGGGTTAGAAAATGATTCATTTTTTGGCTAAAATGGTAAAAGTGATATAATAACAGGGGCCAAAATCGTAATTTACTCTTGATATTAACTATATATTTGAACGTTTTGTTTAGTTTGGTATCAAATAGATTTTACGAAACTTAAAATAAAATTAACTAATATTATTTATCATTTCACATTTACAAGTTTTAAATAAAGGGTTAAATTTATTTAGACTTCATTACATTTTCAAGTTTCAAATAAAGGGTTAAATTTATACTATGCTATATAACTTTGTATTAATATATCAAATATTTTTATTTTCATTACTAAAAAAATTATTATATCAATTTTATTACATAATTTATAAATCAATTTGTCGGAATTGGTACCCACATTTTATCACTCAAATAGACGCTGATTTGCTTTCTTGAATAACATATCTTCTTTTCAAGAACCATCTTCACAATCACCATATCCATCGCATATCGAGTATTATCTATTAGTTATTGAAAGATATGACTTTTTTTTATTATTGGTATATAAAATTAGATTTATTAAACCCGTGTAATACATGTGATTTTTTCAAGGGGAATTGGCCTATAATAATCCCACGTAGACCTTATTGGCCATTAATAATCCCACCTTAGAATATCCCCCCCACCAGTCCCACCTTTCACCTATTTTTCCTACAATGGTGCCCCGTTAAAAAAACTTAACGGAGTTAAGCTTTTTTCCAAATTACAAACATATTTTTTAGGGCTTTTGATCAGAACGACGATACGAGTCCATTGATGTAAAATTTACTTCGAAATGGTGCTCCAAGTGACTTCATTTTGGTTAATTGGAAATTTAAACACCCGAATTGAAGTGTCGTTTTCATCATTTGGAGCACCGTTTCGAGGCAAGTTTTACATCAATGGACTCGTATCGTCGTTCTAATCAAAAGCCTTAAAAAATCTGTTTGTAATTTGGAAAAAAGCTTAACTCCGTTAAGTTTTTTTAACGGGGGACCATTGTAGGAAAAATATGTGAAAGGTGGGACTGGTGGGGGGAATATTCTGAGGTGGGATTATTAATGGCCAATAAGGTCTAGGTGGGATTATTACAGGCCAATTTCCCTTTTTTCAAAGATATACCTATTTTTATTATTTACTATACAAAATTACATTTATTCGACCCATGTAATACATGAGGTTTTTTAAGATATAACTTTTTATTATTTGATATATAAAATTAGATTTATTCAACCCATACAATATGGTTCTTATAGATAAAACTTTTTTATTATTTAATGTATAAAACTATATTTACTCAACACGTGTAATAAATGTGGTTTTTAAAAATATATATTTTTTATTTAGTATATAAAATTACATTTATTAAACACGTGTAATACACGGGGTTCTAACCTAGTAATATCTTAATACAAACAACATACACCAATATGCTTTACGGCTTATTAAATTTTTGAGGAAATAAATATAGAGCCATTGAATATCTCCAATTTAAAATCGTAATCTAAAAACATATTATTGACAAAGAGCTGATTTTGTAGCATATTGACAAAGATCTGATTTTATAGCAATTTAGTAGCAACTAAGTGGTTTTTTAAAGATATTCGTTATTTACTATACAAAATTACATGTATTCAACCCGTGTATATAAGGAGTTTTTTAAGATATAACTTTTTTATTATTTAGTATATATAAAATAAACAAAAACTTGAATTTTTTTACTCATAAAAGGCAAATTACAAATCATGGGTTGGTAGACGGGCAACAAGCTGCGCCGCCACCCAATGTTTATTCATCCCGTACAATACACAATGTTTTTTTAAAGATATAACTTTATTATCATTTAGTATATAAAATTACATTTACTCAACACGTGTAATACACAAAGTATTTAAATATAAAATTTTGGAATAAAGGATTTTAATAATTCCAACCCTTAATAGGGGTTAGAATTTTTGTGGTATAAAATAAAGACATCTTAATTGTTGACTAAAGCTTCCTCTCTGCCGTTGACTTCCAAACTTAATTAACACGACTATGGGAATGCATATATTATATACTATTTTCAGTACCACTGTTGAGAAAGCATAAAACCACACCTCCAGTCTTCAATCTGCATTATCGTCGGACTCGCTCCAGTCTTCAATCTGCATATCGTCGGACTCGCCGCTCCAGTCTTCAATCCACAGGTCTACTCTGTTTTTTAAACTTCTGTTTATGTATGTTTGTTTGTTACTTCTGTTTGTTTACTTCTGTTTATTTAACTTTTGTTTGTTAACTTCTGTTTGTTTACTTCTGTTATGTTTGTTAAATGTTAATTAGTATCCTGCTCTGTTTGTTCTGTTTGTTATATAGTATGTTGTTATAATCGTGTTAACTTCTGTTTATGTTGTTATAATTGTTTGTTAACTTCTGTTTGTTTACTTTTGTTATGTTTGTTAAATGTTATAATTGTGTTAACGATTGTGTAGTTATAATTGTGTTTTTTTTTTTGGTAGAATGTCTTCTTATTACGAAGAATCAAACGAGAATCCGGCTGCTCATGTCGACCCAAGACACAAACTGGTCCACCATTTGACCATTTTTCTTCCCATCATTTTGGGACTTCGCTTTTTGCTTCTTGTTTACAAGTGTTACAAAAATCACAATTCCACAGATAAGAAAATCCAACCAGAAACAAAAAAACATGGAAATGTGTGCTCAATATTGAATTATGATGGAACAATTGCATATGAAGACTTCATCACTGCTACAGAGGATTTTGACCTCAAATACTGCATTGGAACTGGTGGCTACGGCAGTGTTTATGAAGCCAAACTGCCTAGCGGGCAAACATTTGCTTTGAAAAAACTCCACGGTTTTGAAGCCAAGCAACCAGCATTCGACAAGAGTTTCAAGAATGAAGTCCAAGTGTTGACCAACCTAAGGCACAAAAACATTGTCAGACTCTATGGTTTTTGTTTGCATAACAAATGCAACTTCCTCGTATATGAATACATGGAAAAGGGGAGCCTGTTTTGCGCCTTGAGTGACAGTGAATTAGCTGTTCAAGTGGATTGGATCAAGAGGGTGAACATCATCAAAAATGTGGCTCATGCTTTGGCATACATGCATCATGATTGCAGCCCTCCTATTGTTCACAGAGACATATCAAGCAACAACATTCTCTTGAACTCAGAACTGGAAGGATTTGTTGCTGACTTTGGAGCAGCCAGATTGCTCGACCCAGATTCCTCCAACCAGACGGTAATTGCAGGAACTTTGGGATACATTGCTCCAGGTATTTGTACTTAATCTCACACTTCTTTTGTGTGCAGTACTCTATTAGCTGTTAAAATTTGCTCACGGTCCTTTGGTATATGTGTTCATGCAGAGCTTGCGTATAACATGATTGTGACTGAAAAATGTGACGTTTATAGCTTTGGAGTGGTGGCGCTTGAAACAATTGGAGGGAAGCATCCTGGAGACCTCCTCTCATCCCTGAACTATTCGACTAGTCGTGGTACAACTTTGGAAAATATATTAGACAAGCGACTCCCTTATCCAACCGATAGATGGATTGAAAAGGAAATTGTGCGTGTTTGTAATGTCGCAGTAGGGTGCATTCTCATAGATCCAAAGTGTCGGCCAACAATGAGAGAGGTGTCTCAGGAATTATCATGTTGAAGACATCAACTGGGTTATCCCCAAGCTTTTTTTTCATACAGGGAATTACTCTTACTTATACTTGTGTCACCATGAAATAAAGCTGTAAACTTGAAACATTCAGAACTATTTGCAATGTGGATCTTAAATGTCTAAAGTTTGTGAAGCTTTTTAACGAGTTCACTGCCACTACCCAAATTTAGTGAACTTCTTTTTCAACAGAGAATCAAAATTGAACAAAAGAGGAGCCCTAACCAACTAATGCCCCAAATAAAAGAAGTTGGTTCACAAGATTAATAGATTACACGAACAAGCGTGACAGGTTAAACATAAAATAGCAAAATATAAAGTGATAACTGAATCATTTGAATGAACAAAATTAAGAGAACATACAAAATTGGGGCGGAGGAGAGTGAACAGAGGTCAAATGTTCCTCGTAATGTTGTTTTGTTGGAAACGATGTAGATCTACAAGACAAGGCTTTATCTGTTAGTCAAAAACTTAATCCGGGGATAAAGATAGCACCCCTTGGATATATGGTTATTACTGAAAACTTGCTGTCTAACGAGATCTTCAACATTATACGTCTAGCACGTTGCTGTTAAAGCATCTTTAGGTATGGAGTGTTGCCCAAGTTTGGGTCTAGCTTTTGGCCTGGTTGTACTAATAAGGTGCAATCCGATTAATGTTCCATACTGTATGATTTTCGTTGGTTCAGTTGGGATAGGTTTGGAAGAATGGCATCGGGCCTTTGGTCAAACAAGAATCTTTTCCACACCTCTGGTTTCACATTGCTTTTGTCTTTTAAGTTCTTATCGCTCAGACGACGTCTTGCCTATCCATCCACATGGTATATTATGTTGAGTATACCTTTTGTAGCCGGGGCTTCAGTTACCTTGTTGTAGATGGCCATCTAAGTGTTCTATCATAATGAGTTTATCTTGTTGTTGGGGCTTGTTTACCTTGTAGTCGGGCCATTTACATGATCTATTATTATGTTTACCAAAAAAAGGTACCTTATTATCATTATTATCATTTTATATTTTTTTGAAACTGAAAATATATATTGAACTTTCTCAAATATTTATTTTTGAAAATGATAACAACTCATCTTATTCAATAAAAAAGATTCATAAAGATTAAATAAAACAACACCACACCTTAATTTACCCGCCAAATCATCTTATTCTCTAACCGCATCTTAATTTACCCACCAAATTCCCAATCCCCGGGGTGAGCAAATCGGTCAGACCGACCCGGCCGTAACCCGACTTCGAATGAAACAATAACCCGAGTACCGGACCTGTATTCCCTATGTTGGTTTCGGGTTATCTTCACTTCGGGTTTCCGGTCTAATGTAAATACCCGAGACCGAAACATCATGAAAAAAAAAATGCAGGGGGGAAATCGTGACCAGTTCTGCACTTGTACCTCAGCAGTTCCATCTTTCATCTGCTGATGATATCCTATCCAATTCAGCATATGACTGCAATTCATCCCTCAATCATATGAATATAGAATCGTAATTGATGTTCATCCCCTAAATTTAAGGTACTTTCTACTTGGTGTTCATCACATTCTATACGATTTTTTTTTTAAATCAGATGTTATGTTACGACATTTTGATATGAAACTCTTTTGTATAACTTGCTGATTTTGGGGCTGAATTGATCAATATGTGTTTAATGTTTTGCTTGATTAATATATGCACTCCAACTGTTTGATGAAACGTCTCAAAGAACTTGTGTTGGTAGTCACTAGTCAGTTGCTTGTTTTTTGATTAAGTACTCTTTTCTGTTGTATTGAATGAATACTAAAAAGTTAAGACGTTAAGATGCATAAATATAACATGAAGGAAATATATAAAGTATTGGTTTAGACTTTAAGATGCACTAATGACTAATATATGGTAGTACCTTAAATTTGAAAACGAAATCACCAACAACTATAGGTTAGTTCCTTCCTTGTTGATGTAATCATCTGGTTAATACCCGAATGTAATTAGGAACTACGAGCAAAAATAAACCAAACCAAAGTACCAAACAAATTGTAAACCAACTTCAAATCATTAGTCAACAAACATCAAATCATTAGTCAAGAAACTTCAAACCAATGTGCAACAATTTTCAATATTCAACCAAACCCAGTAACTAATGAAATATAATAAAGAAAACACAACCAAGTGCTTCTGTTCAGTAGTCCTCCGCAGCCAGCGTTCCATCTTTTCCGCAATTTCTACCAAACAAAAATAGAAGATTGTGTAAATATAATGAACGGATGAATTCAGCATGCAGTTCAAAAAGAGAAGAACTCTTACAATTAATCTGCTTTTTATGTTCTTTATTTGTTTGATATAATTGTTTAGCATGGCCGTTCTTACGTTTTTGGAGGCCCTAAGCGAACCACGAAGTGGAGGCCCTTTTGGAAAATTATCATTTTCAACACATTTAGTAACAAAACCCTCCTCCTTTACCCGTCCTTTACCCGGGCTTGGGATCGGCAATTATAAACTAAAAGGTTTATAGTTGGCGAAGTTATATGTTTTCGATATTGATTTGACATTGGTAAGCTATCAAATTCCCTATACGGCTAAGCAAATGTTTAATAAACTAATAAAAAATCTGAAATTTAACAAATATAACAATTAACAAATAGCAATTGAAGCCTGAAATTACCTAACAAATAACAAATAGGAATTGAAATCTAAAATTACCTGTGCAACAGCCAACTGCAAGGTGCCAATACCCAATACAAATCGCCAACTTCTTCACTCTTCTTAGTTCTTGTTTCTTTCTATTGGGTCCTACTGCCTTCGGCCTTCCAAGTTCTAAACAAAGTGTCAAATCTAAATAAATCTCGAGGTCGAGATTTCTTTTAAGGGGGTAAGGATGTAACACCTCGAAAATTCACGTCCTATAACGTATTGACACGTGTCATAGGTTTGAACGTGTGAAAGAATGTTATTAAAGGATTAAAGTTGACAATCATGGAAAGTATGTGAATATACGGGTTCTAAATGTCAACAGTGAATAAATATATTGTACATTAACCCTACATGATGCTCATACCTTCAAACGAATAAATCATGGATCATACGAAGCTAAATATGAAAGAAAGTGAGAGATTACAAACTACAGGGGTTAAATGTGTCAACATGTTTAAGTTATACCTCTGAGTGACCTTTTGACAAACCCGAAGCTTTGTAACGGTTAATTATGCTCACTAGAATGCACGATATAAATTTCATAAAGTTTCGTTATCGTATGAGAAAGTTATGATCAAATTCGTGTGCGAGGGGTTAAAAGCGTCAACGATGAAGTTTAGGACTTTTCGGGTGACAATAAAGTTAACCGAGGACTAAACAAAGTGGGTATATGTCTTGAAGCCCTTATAAGTCAATTTGGAGGGTTCATAGTGCAAGAAATAAAGTCGAAACAATGTTATAAAGGGCCAAGGACCAAAGCCTAAAAAATCTAAAGTTTGGATTTGATCAGAAGGGCTTCGCGTCATGCGAGGGTCCCTGGGGGGGGGGGGGGGCTACGCGTCGCGCTAAGGGTCCTCTGATCCGAATTCTTTGGGTTCTTGTCTGCCATGGCCATTTTAATCGATTCTTATCTGATTTTCCTCATCTTGGGCGACCCCTAGGCAACCCCTAGACACTTAGGGACATTTGGAAGTGATCCAAGGCCATGGTTAGACTTGTGTGTCATTGATCCATGAGTTCTTGAGCACTATATAAGGCCACTAAGTTGCAACCATTTCTTCACACCTCATTTCTGCATTTCTGGAGCTTCTTGGAGCTTAAGAGCAGACACAAGTTCTTCCTAATCGTGCTTAGGACTTCGGTAAGTATGCTTAACCTTTCTTAGTTAAGTTTTTGCTTAGTTTTAGCTTAAAAGTCAAACCGTCGTAATTAACGGTTGACTTAGCGATTAATCATTGATGGCTTAGTGATTAGTCGAATTGAAAGTAGTTATAAGTTGGTAATTATGTGGGCATTAAACCCTTAAAAGGGCACCCTCTGATTACCACTCTAACTAGGTCTAATGTCGGGTCAAACTTGTTATTAAAAAGTCAACAGCATGCTTATTTTCTAATTTATGCATAATTAGCAATGTAGAACACATACAACCTGGTTGATCATTAATATAACTTGGTAATTAGTGTAAGAACATGTCTAAACATGTTCAACCCGACAATTTTATGTTTAGACCCGGTTCGGAACCAAAAGTCGCAAAGCTTTGACTTTTGCTTTGACTTCAGTTCTGACCCGTTTTGGTATGTTTTAGAAATGCCAAAGAGCTTCCTTAGGACCAGGTTACATGCTAGTATAACCCTCTGTGATTATACACCTTGGTTCATTAGTTAACCAATTAATATGCATGATTCCGTTAATTGCTCATATGTTGACCATTATGCCCTTTTCACCTTAAAACGTGATTTTTGAAAATGTAAAAGAGTAGAAACCTTAGTTACTGATATATAAACTTGCACCCAAAATTTGACATCAGTTTGAGGTGTAGATTGAGAGTTATGCTCATTAGCGTAATTAGAAAGCTTCTTTAGCGATTAAACGGCGTAATTAGCGTATAGCCTATTTACACCTACTTTTTGATATCAAACTTATTACCCACTGACGTAATATATTATTTTGGGATTTTTGAAGATTTTTAATAAATTTTAGGCTGAGCTTAACTTATAGTCATAGGCTTAATCCGGTAATTGTCGGTTTTGCCCTTACGGGCTATAAAATGAGTTTTACATATCTAATTGACTCCAAACCTTTTGCTACTGATTTTAAATGATAAACAAATTATTTTAAGCCTTCTGGAATAATAAAAATATCAGCTTTATGTATAGAACCCGGAAATGGCTTCTAATCGCCTTTTTAAGCGTTTTTAACGCATAGTATGTACTAGCACTATTTTAAACATACAAGGGTTGATACCTACTGATATTTTAGGTAAATTATAATATTTTAACAGTAAACAAAAGTTGTTTAACTCAGACTTCAGTTTTGAGCTTTACGGCTTATGTGAAATTACCAAAATGCCCATACGGTGCATAGTTTGGTTATAATTGATAAATTTCACATATATACTCTACCCTACTGTTATAACTTATTAAATTGAGTATTTTTGCTGATTATATCAGACCTGTAACTCAGGTAAATACTTAAACTCTTTTATAACCTTTTAAATGACCAAACTACCCCTACGGGGCATAGTTTGTGTTTAAACTCGTTTCGGGCATAATAAAAGACATCTTACTGATGTCACAACATATTTGAAGCATATTAACTTAGGAAACCTGTATATGGCACTTACAAATACCCGTTACGCTTATTACGCATTCGGTTCGGTTTATGTAACTAGTTTACATAAATTAGCCGAAACGGGTCAAGCCTTATCGGTTTTATCTTAAAATCCAGAATGTATATGAAATACCCATATTAAACAAGTCTTCAAACTTGTCGGGTCTAAATCACATTCTATCCGGTCTTCGCTTAATCGTGCGTACGAACCGTATCTTTGAAACTAAACGGTCTAAGCTTAAGCTTAATTAAAGACCCGTTAGGATTCTAATAGGTTATTATAAACCTTCGTTCCAGAATAGGAGGACCACTAAAAGCTACTTGCATTTGATTATTGTGATTATTACTTTGCTCAGGTAAATACTTTTAACTTATTTTCCCTATACGGGCTTGGGTTACGGTATATAAAATACCGCTTGGTCGGGCATCAAATCTTCCATCGTTTGGTGGTTAATTGAATAATTTGATCGGCCCGTTTAAATATGTTTTGTTTGCTTAAAGCCTTTGGGGGGTTAATGACCATGTCCCGGATATCCTTGGCATCATTTTACGAAATGGCCACGACCTAAGCGCGGAGTGTAGGCGTACACTCGTCAGTGCATAAATAGTTGATGTGGTGTGTCTATTGATCTTTAACCCGGCACGCTCCGGGCTACTGAACGCATAAGGAACATGTAATTCTTTTACAAGATTATATATTTAAATGATTATCCCAAGTTATAAAATGTTTATGCCACGTGCATCCAAATCAATTTTTAATCATTTTTAAAATGAGATCAGTTGATTGTATTTACCAGTGTAAACTGACGTATTTTCCCAAAAAGATTGAATGCAGGTACTAAGCGTAATAGGCTGGGATTTCTCCTTAGCATCAATAGAAGTCTCGCAAGCTTAAGATGCCTAAAGTCTGTTGAACTACTATTTATTTTTGATCCTTCTGTGGACAAACTTTCAACTGTTGTGATACACGATATTACAATATTATTAAAGTTGAAATATATATATATCTTTCAATTGCTTCCACTATGCATTTAAATATTGTGTTGTTTGACTATTATGTTGTCAACCACGTCACGATACTCCCCCACCGGGCCCACCGGTGACACGTGGAAATCCGGGGTGTGACAGGTTGGTATCAGAGCCAACATTGAGTGAATTAAACATTAGCCTTTTGTGTTTAATCTCAATGACACAATTGCACAATTCTAAACTTTCGAGTCTAGACATATAACATAGGACAAACTCTATTTTGTTTTGTGTTGTCCTTTATTTTATATATACTTGTCGTTATCTTATGTTATATTGACAGGATTAAAAATGCCGCCAAGATTCTTTCGACGTAGAGGAAGAGGCAAGGGGCCAATCACCGCCCCTAATGACGACGAGGCAGGGCCTTCGCATATGCGAGCTCCCTCTGCCACCTTGAGTGCTAACCCTAGAGAAAACAGGAGGAACCTGTTTGAACCAGCTAGACGATCTGTATCGCACAGTTCGACACCTCCTTTTCATAACTCTTACGGGCCACAGTCAGAAAATGAGCCCGACAACCCTCAACCTTCGTACATACCTCTTCAGCGATCCTTATCGCACAATTCTTTTGGTGACCCTACACCTGTTTTTCGGGGCTGGTTTAACCCGGCCAATTACATACAAGAACCAGTGGGTTTTAACCCATTGGGACCGGAGGACCACTTCTCGGGAGACAACGCTATGGATATGGACAAGGACACGGATCCCGTCGAGCCAGCAAGCGGTACGCCCAACCATCCCATAGAGATCTCGGATGGATCTTCTTTTCACTGATCACCCTATGGTGTTCCAGACAGCTTTCAAGCATGGTTTAACCTGTGCGAGTGGTATTTTACACCTCCTCACCATTCACCGCCTCACCAGCAGCAGCAGCAGCAGCAACAGGATCCCTCTGAGGATTCACTATTTGTGGCAGTCACGCCACCACCTCCACCGCCACCAGTTAATCAGGCACCTCCTCAACCGCCGAGGCGTAGGAGAACCGGAGCGCGGATGTCCGCGCGAGGAGGAGATTTTCATTTTAGCTATCCTCGTCAATCAAGTGGCAGTCATTATCCGCCACTTCAGGAAGACCCACAAATGGGTGGACCTTCGCACCCAGTTGCACCGCAACCACCACCGATGGGTTTTGATAACCCGATTCCAGCATATACGGGTTCTATGGCGTATAACCCGTTTGAGCAGCCGGTGCACACCAACTACAACTACGCCGAAGCCGGCCCATACTTGGTTGCGGCCAATTACAACACCCTTCATCCGGAAGGACAGTATGGAGCTCCATGGGGAGTAGGGTACCAAATACCTAATAGACCTATTATTCGGCAACTATCGCAGCCGCCAAGGTTCTCCCCACCAGAGCGTGAAGAAATTTTGCAAAGGTTGGACCAGGTCGAGCGAGACTTTCACAGGGAACGCAGGGAGCGACAAACTTTCTTCCAAGGATTGACAAGCCTAATAAAAGGGAAGAGCAAGAAGGACCATTGAATCCTTCCATTGTTGTAGAAATCCCTTGTATCAGTTGAGCCCCTGCGTGGGCATGTCTTACTGTATTTACCCCTGCGTGGGTATGTTTGTTTGTTATGACCCCTACATGGGTCTATCTTTCTGTTAACCCCTACGAGGGTATGTTATTTGTTTAAGTCCCTGCGTGGACTAGTATGTTGTTAAGCCCCTGCGTGGGTACGTCTTTGCTTAAACCCCTGCGTGGGTGATTTGTCTATTTGAAAAGTCCCGTTTAGGGCGATATGTAACCTTTTAATAAATTAATGGAATGTAAGTTTATAAATTTCATGTTGCTATGATATGCATGAATTATATATGAAATAAATAAATTAAAATCATTCCTTTTAAAAATATATCTGCCTATTTAAATATTAATTAAGAATCTTAAAGGTATAACCTAGCCTCCGGGTCAATTAAAAGACCGGGCCAAGATGGTAAGGCCTATTTAAAAGATTCAAATTCCAGTTAACATCTGAAAACATGTTAACACTCCTGGCAGACGTGATTCGTTAAAATCACACACGTCATTTTTATATAAGGATCTTTCCAAAGATTCCAAACCCAACTTAATGATCTCTGATCATGGGTTTAAATCATCAATTAAGATGATCATATTTCGACCATACGTGGTAATATGGTGCCTATGGGCCTTGCTCATTTCCATATGAGCCAAAAGACAGTGGTAGCGATGACTCCCTGTCAGAAAAAGGTAATGAACTATGTTCAAACCTTCATGCCTTGATTCTCTGAAATTATGGCTGATAATTTAAAATGTCCTTGTGACTAGGCCTTATGTGCTAATATATATTGTTATTGTTTATAATTAGGATAAATTATAATAAAAATCCTAAATAAATGTGATTAATAAATTAACCAAATATGGTCTCTGTTTACCATGGTTAATGAATTACCCTAAGGGGCAATTCCATAATAAACTCCCAAGTAAACTATTGTCCTTGTTTTATGTAACAGTTCAATTAAAATGGCTGACTCGGATGAAATTAATAGTCACCCAGTGGAGAATAATGATAACGCCCGAATTAATATAACGGGTGCTGAATTGAAAGCGTTAGTAGACGACGCAGTTACAAAGGCCTTGGAACGGCAGTATGAAGATTATAGTGGGACTCAAAGTAGGACCCTATCTACACCGCATTCGAAGCCACCTCCCAAGAAAGATGATGATAGACTCTCCTCAAACCACCACAGTGCTCCATCTCAACAGATTGTACTAAATCAAGAACCCCGTAACAAGGGTTGCTCCTACAAATACTTTGTTTCATGCAAGCCCAGGGATTTCACTTGGGAGAAAGGAGCCATTGACTGCATGACGTGGTTAGATGAGATGGACACAGTTGTGGATATCAGCGGATGCGCTGAGAGGGATGTAGTCAAGTTTGTGTCTCAATCCTTTAAAGGCGAGGCCTTAGCCTGGTGGAGATCACTGATTCAAGCCACTGGGAAGATCCCATTGTACAACATGTCATGGGAGCAATTTGTTGCCCTCATCAGGGAAAATTACTGCCCGCAGCATGAGGTTGAGAAGATAGAGTCTGATTTTCTATCATTGGTTATGCAGAACCTTGACTGCCAAGCTTACCTCACGAGCTTCAATACAATGTCCAGATTGGTTCAGTACCTGGTGACTCCGGAACCCAAAAGGATAGCTCGTTTTATCGGTGGTTTAGCCCCCGAGATAAAGGCCAGCGTGAAGGCCTCTCGGCCAGCTACTTTCAGATCTGTAGCTGACATATCTTTGTCCCTCACTTTGGATGTGGTCAGACAAAGATCACTGAGGAACAAAGATGCTGAGAAGAGAAAACGTGAAGATGATAATTCACGGAGCTCAAACAAGAAGCACCGAGGAAACGGTGACAACAAGAAGGGGTCTGAGTGAAAGAAAGATGGGCATCAGTCTGGTGAGAAGCCCAAGTGCAAGATTTGCAAGAAACAGCACTTTGGAAAGTGCAGACTTGAGTCGAACTCGCAGACACAGTCAAGAACTTTTGCTTGTGGTATATGCAAGTCCAAGGACCACAAGACCTTGGATTGAAAAAAGCTGAAGGATGCAACTTGCTACAGTTGCAATGAAAAGGGGCATATCAAGACCAACTGCCCCAAATACGCCAAGAAGCCTGAGGAGGTCAAGAAGACCAATGCTAGGGTCTTCAGAATGGATGCAAAGGAAGCAGTCCAGGATGACAATGTGATAACAGGTACTTTCCTCGTAAATGATGTCTATGTAAGAGTACTTTTTGATTCAGGCGCAGATAAATCATTTGTAGATAATAGGTTTTGCAAATTGTTGAATTTACCTGTTAAAACCTTAAGCGTAAAATATGAGGTGGAGTTAGCTGATGGCACCATAGAAACCGCCTCAACCATATTAGATGGATGTTTTATATCCATTAAGAACCACTCTTTTCCTTTGTCCCTACTTCCTTTGAAGTTAGCCGGTTTTGACATCGTTTTAGGCATGGACTGGTTATCTCAAAACCAGGCCCAGATTGTCTGCAATAGAAAACAAGTGGTGATTAAGACTCCATCTGGCGAATCAATTACCATTCAGGGAGATACCCGGTATGGATTGCCTAAGCAAGTGACTATGCTCAAGGCCTCCAAGTGCTTAAAGAAGGGTTGTGTCATTTACATGGCACAAGTGACTATTGATGAGCCGAAACCCAAGATGGAAGACATCCCCGTCATTTCTGAATACCCCGAGGTTTTTCCTGAAGAACTACCTGGTTTACCACTAGATAGGCAAGTGGAATTCAGAATTGACATCATCCCTGGAGCAGCACCTGTTGCTAGAGCACCTTATACGCTGGCACCAACAGAGATGAGGGAATTGAGAGCACAACTGGATGAATTGCTAGCTAAAGATTTCATTAGACCTAGTTCGTCTCCTTGGGGAGCGCCAGTTCTGTTTGTCAAAAAGAAGGATGGATCGATGCGTCTGTGCATCGATTACCGTGAGCTTAATAAGGTCACAATAAAGAATAGGTATCCTTTGCCCAGAATCGACGATTTGTTCGATCAATTACAAGGGGCAAGTTATTTCTCGAAGATTGATTTGAGGTCAGGCTACCACCAACTGAAGGTTAGAGATGAAGACGTACACAAAACTGCATTTAGGACTCGTTATGGTCATTACGAGTTCCTAGTGATGCCTTTTGGGCTCACTAATGCACCGGCCGCATTCATGGATCTCATGAATCGCGTTTGCAAGCCGTACCTGGACAAATTCGTCATCGTCTTCATTGATGACATTCTCATTTACTCGAAGAACCAAGCTGACCACGAGAAACACCTTCGCTGTATTCTTAAACTTCTACATCATGAGAAACTCTACGCCAAATTTTCAAAGTGTGAATTTTGGATTCGAGAAGTCCAATTCCTTGGACATGTGGTGAGTGAGCGTGGTATCCAAGTGGATCCCGCTAAGGTGGAAGCAGTTATGAACTGGAAGGAGCCAAAGACGCCTACAGAGATTCGTAGTTTCTTGGGTTTGGCAGGATACTACCGGCGTTTCATTGAAAATTTTTCAAGGATTGCTGCGCCCCTAACTTCCTTAACTAGGAAGAAGATTAAGTTCGACTGGGGACCTAAGCAGCAAGAATCTTTTGATATTTTGAAGCAAAAGTTGAGCAACGCTCCTGTACTGACATTGCCTGAAGGTACCGAAGAATTCGTAGTTTACTGCGATGCATCACACACTGGCATGGGGTGTGCGCTTATGCAGAAAGGCAAGGTTATTGCCTATGCTTCAAGACAGTTAAAGGTGCATGAAAAGAATTACACCACCCACGACTTGGAGTTGGGTGCCGTTGTATTTGCACTAAAGCTATGGAGGCATTATTTATACGGAATCAAGTGTGTGATCTATTCTGATCACAAGAGCCTCCAGCACCTGTTTAATCAGAAGGATTTGAACATGAGGCAGCGCCGATGGATGGAGAATTTAAATGATTATGATTGTGAAATCAGATATCATCCCGGCAAGGCGAATGTAGTCGCTGATGCCTTGAGTCGAAAGGAAAGGGTGAAACCCATCTGAATCAATGCCAAGAGCATTGAGATTAAGAACAGTTTGAATGAAAGGTTGTTAGCTGCACAGAAGGAAGCTGTGTTGGAAGCTAACTATCCTAACGAAAAGCTAGGAGTAACTGAGGAGCAGTTATCTCTTGGCAAAGACGGAATTCCGAGATTAAATGGACGAATATGGGTTCCAATTTATGGAGGACTTCGAGATGTTATCCTCCAGGAAGCCCATAGTTCTAAATATTCCGTTCATCCTGGAGCTGATAAGATGTACCAGGATCTAAGGGCAAACTATTGGTGGATAGGCTTGAAGAAGTCTGTGGCCACCCAATGTTGTAGAAGGCGCTAGGCGCTAGTCGGGCGGTGAGGTACAGCCTAGGGATTAATCGGGATTAATCGGAATGGGATTTTTATATGTATTTTTTCAAAATTATATATATATACCCAATAATATAAAAATAATACTTTAAAATTCACATAAATACTTCAAGTTTCAGATAGTATGGTTCGATTTTGACTGATTTTGACCAATTTTGACCGCCTAGGACCGATTTTGATCGATTTTGACCGACTAATATTGTCCGATTAATCCGATTTTTGACCGCCTAGGACCGATTTTGACCGATTTTTGACCATGACCGATTAATTGACCGCCTAGCTCAAAATTAGGCAGTAGATGACCGCCTAGCGCCTAGGCGCCGATTAATCGGCCGCCTAGGCCGATTTCTACAACCATGTGGCCACCTATGTAGCTAAATGCTTGACTTGTGCACAAGTCAAAGCAGAACATCAAAAGCCGTCAGGTTTGCTACAACAGCCTGAACTTCCCACTTGGAAGTGGGAAATGGTGACGATGGATTTCATCACCAAATTGCCGAAGACAAGGAAAGGCAATGATACTATATGGGTGATTGTTGATAGACTGACTAAGTCAGCTCATTTCTTACCCATCAAGGAGACTTATAGCTCCGATATGTTGGCCCAATTGTACGTAGATAAGATTGTAGCCTTACATGGCATACCTGTGTCTATTATCTCTGACAGGGATACTAGATACACGTCTCATTTTTGGAAAAATTTCCAACAATCCTTGGGCACGCGTTTGAATTTTAGTACAGCTTACCATCCTCAGACTGACGGTCAGAGTGAGCGTACTATTCAAACTTTGGAAGACATGCTTCGTGCATGTGTGATCAATTTAGGTGGTAGTTGGGATAACCACCTGCCATTGATAGAATTCTCCTACAACAATAGCTACCATACCAGCATTAAGGCTGCGCATTTTGAGGCATTATACGGTAGAAAGTGTAGAACGCCTGTTTGTTGGGCGGAAGTTGGAGATGTCCAATTATCAGGACCAGAGATAGTCTTTGAAACGATGGACAAGATTGTCCAGATTCGTGACCGTCTCAAAGTTGCCCGTGATAGGCAGAAGAGTTACGCAGATCCAAAGCGTAAACCTATGAACTTCGAAGTAGGTGACAAAGTGTTGCTTAAAGTATCACCCTGGAAGGGAGTGATGCGATTTGGTAAGAAAGGCAAGTTAAGTCCGAGATACATAGGACCGTTTGAAGTCATCGAACGTGTCGGATCGGTTGCCTATAAGTTAAACTTACCAGAAGAGCTCAGTGGAATTCACAATGTATTTCACATCTGCAATCTGAAGAAGTGTTTCGCTGATGAATCACTGGTAATACCCCATACAGATGTGCATATTGAAGAGAGCTTAAAGTTTGTTGAAAAACCTGTGTCGATCGAGGATCGACAGGTTAAGAAGCTTCGGAGGAAGCATGTACCTATTGTAAAGGTCAAATGGGATGCCCGTAGTGGTCCCGAATATACGTGGGAGGTTGAATCCACAATGAAAGAAAAGTACCCTCATTTGTTTCAATAAATCTCGAGGTCGAGATTTCTTTTAAGGGGGTAAGGATGTAACACCTCGAAAATTCACGTCCTATAACGTATTGACACGTGTCATAGGTTTGAACGTGTGAAAGAATGTTATTAAAGGATTAAAGTTGACAATCATGGAAAGTATGTGAATATACGGGTTCTAAATGTCAACAGTGAATAAATATATTGTACATTAACCCTACATGATGCTCATACCTTCAAACGAATAAATCATGGATCATACGAAGCTAAATATGAAAGAAAGTGAGAGATTACAAACTACAGGGGTTAAATGTGTCAACATGTTTAAGTTATACCTCTGAGTGACCTTTTGACAAACCCGAAGCTTTGTAACGGTTAATTATGCTCACTAGAATGCACGATATAAATTTCATAAAGTTTCGTTATCGTATGAGAAAGTTATGATCAAATTCGTGTGCGAGGGGTTAAAAGCGTCAACGATGAAGTTTAGGACTTTTCGGGTGAAAATAAAGTTAACCGAGGACTAAACAAAGTGGGTATATGTCTTGAAGCCCTTATAAGTCAATTTGGAGGGTTCATAGTGCAAGAAATAAAGTCGAAACAATGTTATAAAGGGCCAAGGACCAAAGCCTAAAAAATCTAAAGTTTGGATTTGATCAGAAGGGCTTCGCGTCATGCGAGGGTCCCTGGGGGGGGGGGGGCTACGCGTCGCGCTAAGGGTCCTCTGATCCAAATTCTTTGGGTTCTTGTCTGCCATGGCCATTTTAATCGATTCTTATCCGATTTTCCTCATCTTGGGCGACCCCTAGGCAACCCCTAGACACTTAGGGACATTTGGAAGTGATCCAAGGCCATGGTTAGACTTGTGTGTCATTGATCCATGAGTTCTTGAGCACTATATAAGGCCACTAAGTTGCAACCATTTCTTCACACCTCATTTCTGCATTTCTGGAGCTTCTTGGAGCTTAAGAGCAGACACAAGTTCTTCCTAATCGTGCTTAGGACTTCGGTAAGTATGCTTAACCTTTCTTAGTTAAGTTTTTGCTTAGTTTTAGCTTAAAAGTCAAACCGTCGTAATTAACGGTTGACTTAGCGATTAATCATTGATGGCTTAGTGATTAGTCGAATTGAAAGTAGTTATAAGTTGGTAATTATGTGGGCATTAAACCCTTAAAAGGGCACCCTCTGATTACCACTCTAACTAGGTCTAATGTCGGGTCAAACTTGTTATTAAAAAGTCAACAGCATGCTTATTTTCTAATTTATGCATAATTAGCAATGTAGAACACATACAACCTGGTTGATCATTAATATAACTTGGTAATTAGTGTAAGAACATGTCTAAACATGTTCAACCCGACAATTTTATGTTTAGACCCGGTTCGGAACCAAAAGTCGCAAAGCTTTGACTTTTGCTTTGACTTCAGTTCTGACCCGTTTTGGTATGTTTTAGAAATGCCAAAGAGCTTCCTTAGGACCAGGTTACATGCTAGTATAACCCTCTGTGATTATACACCTTGGTTCATTAGTTAACCAATTAATATGCATGATTCCGTTAATTGCTCATATGTTGACCATTATGCCCTTTTCACCTTAAAACGTGATTTTTGAAAATGTAAAAGAGTAGAAACCTTAGTTACTGATATATAAACTTGCACCCAAAATTTGACATCAGTTTGAGGTGTAGATTGAGAGTTATGCTCATTAGCGTAATTAGAAAGCTTCTTTAGCGATTAAACGGCGTAATTAGCGTATAGCCTATTTACACCTACTTTTTGATATCAAACTTATTACCCACTGACGTAATATATTATTTTGGGATTTTTGAAGATTTTTAATAAATTTTAGGCTGAGCTTAACTTATAGTCATAGGCTTAATCCGGTAATTGTCGGTTTTGCCCTTACGGGCTATAAAATGAGTTTTACATATCTAATTGACTCCAAACCTTTTGCTACTGATTTTAAATGATAAACAAATTATTTTAAGCCTTCTGGAATAATAAAAATATCAGCTTTATGTATAGAACCCGGAAATGGCTTCTAATCGCCTTTTAAGCGTTTTTAACGCATAGTATGTACTAGCACTATTTTAAACATACAAGGGTTGATACCTACTGATATTTTAGGTAAATTATAATATTTTAACAGTAAACAAAAGTTGTTTAACTCAGACTTCAGTTTTGAGCTTTACGGCTTATGTGAAATTACCAAAATGCCCCTACGGTGCATAGTTTGGTTATAATTGATAAATTTCACATATATACTCTACCCTACTGTTATAACTTATTAAATTGAGTATTTTTGCTGATTATATCAGACCTGTAACTCAGGTAAATACTTAAACTCTTTTATAACCTTTTAAATGACCAAACTACCCCTACGGGGCATAGTTTGTGTTTAAACTCGTTTCGGGCATAATAAAAGACATCTTACTGATTTCACAACATATTTGAAGCATATTAACTTAGGAAACCTGTATATGGCTCTTACGAATACCCGTTACGCTTATTACGCGTTCGGTTCGGTTTATGTAACTAGTTTACATAAATTAGCCGAAACGGGTCAAGCCTTATCGGTTTTATCTTAAAATCCATAATGTATATGAAATACCCATATTAAACAAGTCTTCAAACTTGTCGGGTCTAAATCACATTCTATCCGGTCTTCGCTTAATCGTGCGTACGAACCGTATCTTTGAAACTAACCGGTCTAAGCTTAAGCTTAATTAAAGACCCGTTAGGATTCTAATAGGTTATTATAAACCTTCGTTCCAGAATAGGAGGACCAGTAAAAGCTACTTGCATTTGCTTATTGTGATTATTACTTTGCTCAGGTAAATACTTTTAACTTATTTTCCCTATACGGGCTTGGGTTACGGTATATAAAATACCGCTTGGTCGGGCATCAAATCTTCCATCTTTTGGTGGTTAATTGAATAATTTGATCGGCCCGTTTAAATATGTTTTGTTTGCTTAAAGCCTTTGGGGGGTTAATGACCATGTACCGGATATCCTTGGCATCATTTTACGAAATGGCCACGACCTAAGCGCGGAGTGTAGGCGTACACTCGTCAGTGCATAAATAGTTGATGTGGTGTGTCTATTGATCTTTAACCCGGCACGCTCCGGGCTACTGAACGCATAAGGAACATGTAATTCTTTTTCAAGATTATATATTTAAATGATTATCCCAAGTTATAAAATGTTTATGCCACGTGCATCCAAAATCAATTTTTAATCATTTTTAAAATGAGTCAGTTGATTGTATTTACCAGTGTAAACTGACGTATTTTCCCAAAAAGATTGAATGCAGGTACTAAGCGTAATAGGCTGGGATTTCTCCTTAGCATCAATAGAAGTCTCGCAAGCTTAAGATGCCTAAAGTCTGTTGAACTACTATTTATTTTTTATCCTTCTGTGGACAAACTTTCAACTGTTGTGATACACGATATTACAATATTATTAAAGTTGAAATATATATATATATCTTTCAATTGCTTCCGCTGTGCATTTAAATATTGTGTTGTTTGACTATTATGTTGCCAACTACGTCACGATACTCCCCCACCGGGCCCACCGGTGACACGTGGAAATCCGGGGTGTGACAGGTGGTGGTCGTGCGATCTCTCTCTCTACATCGAACGGTGCCGGAAGTGGAGAAGATGATACAGAGGTGTTATATTTCTTTCATTAATGGTGTTTATTTTCTTTTCTGAATGGTGTTATTTTCTTTTCTGAATGGTGTTATTTTTCTTTTCATTAATGGTGTTATTTTCTTTTCTTAATGGTGTTTTTTTTTTCTTTTCTGAATGGTGTTATTTTCTTCTCTGAATGGTGTTATTTTTCTTTTCATTAATGATGTGCTGAATGGTGTTATTTTCTTCTCTGAATGATGTTAATGGTGTTTTTTTTTTCTCTGAATGATGTGCTGAATGGTGTTATTTTCTTCTCTGAATGATGTTATTTTCTTTTCATTAATGATGTGCTGAATGGTGTTTTTTTTTCTTTTCTGAATGGTGTTATTTTCTTCTCTGAATGGTGTTATTTTTCTTTTCATTAATGATGTGCTGAATGGTGTTATTTTCTTTTCATTAATGATGCGCTGAATGGTGTTATTTTCTTCTCTGAATGGTGTTATTTTTCTTAATGGTGTTTTTTTACTTCTCTGAATGGTGTTATTTTTCTTTTCATTAATGATGTGCTGAATGGTGATTCCTAACATGTTAAAACACCATGGTGTTATATAGGGTGGTGTTTTACCATCTCAAAGAACTGTAATAAGATTCAAGCCTGGTGTTTTAAACAGTAGGAAACATTGTATTTATGATTCAATCCATGGTGTTTTTTACATGTTAGGTATGTGTTATGATGTTTTTGAATGATGGAAAACACCATACGCTATTAAAACACCATACCAAGAGCAGCTTCTGGAACGCATATTGTAAAAACACCATGAATTGAACTATGAATTTATTTAAAACACCATGTCATGAACATGCTCTGATTTTGTGAATGATGAAAAAAAAAAATTAAAATGAAGTAGGAATGATTTTATGGACGGTTATCAAGTCCTTAAATCAAGGATTTTCTCTCTCCAAATCCTTAAATCAAGGATTACCATATTTGAATTGTTAATGCATTTACAATTATACCCTTAAGTCTTAATTTTAATTAGTGCCACATGTCCTCACCATATTCCTTCTTACACTTCTCACAAAAACCACCTTTTTTACAATAACCTCACCCATATAGATATAGATTAATAATATTAACATATTATTAAAATTTTATGCATGATAAAACCAATATTTCATAACCTACGTATTTATGTTCATATTTTATTCATATTTTAATTTAATGGTGTCTTCCTATTATTAATTGTCCAATATCTTTATTAATAAATTTGAAATCTTGAAATTTGAAAAATAAGATTTAAACAAACATGATATATATTTATTAAATTAATAACCATCACTAGTGCTCTAGTGGTGGCCACGGGTATTTAAGTTCCACTTATGGTGTGCCCGGGTGAGTTTTCCCCTCAAGGTCTCAAGTTCGAGTCTTGGTGATAGGGGTTTCTTATTGAGGGGTTTAAATTGGGGATCTATTGTGCGAGGGGGCTCTCTAGCGCGGACCCGGTTAAGACAACGTATGCTAGACCTCCCGACATTCGCGAATAATTCACACCTTTCAAAAAAAATATTTATTAAATTAATTATCCTTATATTAATATTAATTAATAATATAATATTTTAGGCGAAAAAATCTCATGAAGATTACTCCATAGAATGACATGTGTCCCTTATATGAAAGCATTCTGTTACAAATTCAAAGTAAGCTAAGATTTAATACTAATTTAATATTTACTTAGTTAATATTTAATAAAAAATAGAAGCATTTAATATAGATATAGATTAATAATATTAACATATTATTAAAATTTTATGCATGATAAAACCAATATTTCATAACCTACGTATTTATGTTCATATTTTATTCATATTTTAATTTAATGGTGTCTTCCAATTATTAATTGTCCAATATCTTTATTAATAAATTTGAAATCTTGAAATTTGAAAAATAAGATTTAAACAAACAAGATATATATTTAATAAATTAATTATCCTTATATTAATATTAATTAATAATATAATATTTCGGGCGAAAAAATCTCATGAAGATTACTCCATAGAATGACATGTGTCCCTTATATGGTTTCTTTTATTATATAGTTGAAGAGGTATGGTCCCAATTCCTTGCCAACATGGCAAGGACCACACCACCTTTTCCATCAGACGTGGCGCTGACATCGACGAAGTCATCCAGAAGCTTCTAGAAGCTTCTGGAAAACATCTAGGTGGCTCCAAAGATGCTCCACCCGACATAAAGGACGCAACGTGTCACCAGTCACCGGGCGCCACGTAGGCCTGTAACAAATCTAAGGGCAGCCCAACAATGCCAGTACGACGTCTCCAAGATGGGCAAATGCGAGCGCGCCACGTGTACCACTACACTGACCACAGCAGAGGAGACCAAGAGGATATTCCCCTTGGTCGGACAGCTGGCGCGCAACCACAGCTGGCATCGCTGCTCTTCCCTCTCTCACCCTCCGGCTATAAATAGAACCCTTCATCATTCAGGTAAAGGGATCTTGCTCTCTCTATTCCCATACTTAACACACACTCTTATTCCCTTCTCGGAACAGTACTTATTCTCACGCCGGAGTCTGGTTAAGAGGGAAACCCCTATATTCCCCTCTTAACGAGACTAACGGTGTTGCTGTTTTGCAGGAACCGAGCCATATCGCGAGTAGAAAGAGAGATTGAACCCACAGACGAAATAACCCCACTGATTAGCCATAGTGTTATCCAGTGTTTCATCATTGGCGCCATCCGCTTTTAGCAAAACCACTCTCATCTCTTTTTCTTTTCAGAAAACACTCGTCAAACATGGCCGAACAAAACCCTTCTCACCAAGTAGATGGAGACGTTTCTTCCTTCGAACTCGTTTCGGACAACGTACACGTCCAGCGAGGTCCAAGGAACGAAATTATCCAAGAAGGGCCGATGAACAACGAGTTTCCCAGCATCTTTGGGAGTACATCCAGGATTGCTACTCAAAACGCACCTGGTGCTACTTTTCAAACCCCACCCAGAATCATCACTCAAACCACAAACGGAGCTACTTTCCAGCCTCCGTCAGAGGTAGTTCAGCAGACACCACCAGTGCAAACTCAGAACCATGGAGCTGGTCCCTCAGCTCCATCGGACCAAGCACAACTAAACTTCTCTGCACTACTTGGGCTACCCGAAGGAAAAACTCTGGCTTCCTGGTATGCCGAACAAGTGGCGTCTATAAACCTTGTTTACACACAACTCAGCGCGCAGCAAACCCTGCTTCAAGCACAAGCAAACCAGTCTGCATTTGTCACCCCACTGCCAAGGCCTTTGAGCGCTCCCATGCCTCAACAGACCAGTGCATTCAATCTGCGCCCTGAGTCAACACCTCCACCACATATTAGAAGGCCAAGCGCGCACGACACGCGCGATACTTACGGTGAAACAGAAAGCAATTACGTACAGCATTCTCACCAACCAAAGAAACCAATACAAAGTCGTTTAGGTCCGCGCAACATAAACAACGAATTGGAAGACGACGAAGAGACGAACACAGTGTTCAGCAGGTTGCCACCAGAGCACGAAGCGTACAAGCCTCGCAAGCGCGCAGGTTATGATCCAAAAGCAGAGCATGATTATACCTTGAGTTATCGTCCAGACGACATGGCTGAGAATTCAAAGTTCATCAGAGAGATCGCCACGGCTGCCATAGACAAAACAAAATTGCCACACAACGTGGGAAAATACAATGGGTCGACAGACCCAGACGATCATCTCCAAGTTTTTAACGGTGCGGGAGCAACGGGAGGATGGAACTTACCAACCTGGTGTCATCTCTTCGCTCAAACCTTCATAGGCGCAGCGCGCGTCTGGTTTGACAGCTTACCAGCAGGGAAAATCAAATCATGGGTTGATTTCCGAGAGAAGTTCCTGGAACACTTCTCACAGCAACGACGACACACCAGGGATCCGGCAGATTGTTTGAACATATGGCGCAGAGACCACGAGAGCGTGGAAGATTTCATTACTCGGTACAACAAAGAATGTTTGGAGATCGGCGATGTAGGCGAAAAGATGATGCGCGCACACATCATGCGGGCAGTCAAGTGCGATGATTTAATCAAGCGTGTAAAAGGCAGGGACGGAGGACCCAAAGATTGGGAAACCTTCATCGAGGCAGCCAAAACCATCGCGCAGTCGGACAAACAGCTGACCGGTGATTATCACCGTCAACGTGGTTACACCCATAACGACCGGCATGGCAAGAAAGGCAGGAGCCAACCGTGAAAAACCACCGGTCACAGAGAAAGAAGCCCGGCAAGAGAGGATGCGCGCCACACGATCAACCAAATAGCTCACCGAAAAGAGGTGAAACGAGAAAACAGGGAGAAACAGTGGACACGACTCACAAAAACTCCTTCAGAAGTCTTGGCAACCGAGAACCACCAGTTCAAGCCACCACTACAAATGCGCAACAAAAGGGGCCAAGACCCGAATCTTTTCTGTGAATTTCACAAGGACACCGGCCACTTAACCGACGATTGTTTCAGCCTCAAACAAGAGATCGAAAGGGCCTTAAGAGACGGAAAGTTAACTCACCTGGTCAAAGGTGGAAGGCGTGATTACCGTCAGATTCAAAGAAGAGAAGAAGGGCCGGATAACAAAAAGCTCCGAAAGTTAGAAACCCACATGGTTCAAGGGGGTCCACGAAGGCCAAGAAGAAACTACAACAAGCGCGCACAAGATGACTCATGGCGCGAGAAACAAGTCGTTTTCCCTGTTGTAAGAGGAGGCCCACGAGAAAGAAGGCCCATAGTCATCTCGGGCGTCATAAGGCATTATCAAACAGATTACATCTTCATCGACCCAGGGAGCACCGCGGATATCATATATGAACAGTATTTTAATCAGTTCGATCAGGAGGATAAAGCGCGCTTAGAACCAGTTGATTACCCGCTCACTGGTTTCTGCAACGAAGCCGTTTTTCCCCTAGGACAAATATCGTTCCCAGTGTTTCTCTCGGACGGAAGAAACTCAAGAACAGAAGAAGTCACGTTCATGGTGCTGCCAGCACATTCAAGACACGATATTCTGCTGGGAAGAGAATCCCAAGGTGATTTCAGCATGATCTGCTCTGGCCCACACTCAGCAGTGGGATTCCCAACGGAAACAGGAGTAGCCATCATCTATGCAAGCAAAGAAGTATTAGCGACAGATGAGCTAAGACCTGCAAAGTCAAGGAAACCAGAAGCACGCCAAGAAAAATGGGTACTAAACAGCGCATATCCGGAACAGACAGTAACCTTGGGACCCGCAATGTCCGATCTGACGCGTGCGGCGCTAAAAAAACTGCTGTTCCAAAATATGGATGTTTTTTCCTGGACGCCAGCAGACATGGTGGGTGTTCCATGGCACATAGCTGAACACCGCTTAAACGTCTCGGAAGAAGCCAAACCGGTGGTACATGCTAAGCGCCATTTGGGGGACATAAAGCACGACGCCATGAAAGAGCAAGTGATAGAGCTGTTAAACGCGGGAATCATCAGGGAGGTCAGGTATCAAACATGGGTGGCAAGCCCAGTGATGGTCCAGAAGAACAACGGTAGCTGGAGAATGTGCGTGGATTACAAGGATCTGAATAAGGCAAGTCCGCGCGACTGTTACGCCTTACCAGACATCGATGAAAAGATCGATTCACTTGCCACATTCCGATGGAAATGCTTCCTCGATTGCTACAAAGGGTACCACCAGGTACAGATGGCCGTGCAGGATGAAGACAAGACCGCGTTCCGCACACCAACAGGGCTATACTGCTATACCAAAATGCCTTTTGGTTTAAAAAATGCGGGCGCGACTTATCAGAGGCTCATGAACGAAACTTTCCACGACGCCATCGGCAAATATATAGAAGTGTATATGGATGATCTGGTCATTATGAGCAAAGAGGAGAGTACAATGTTGCTGAACATCCAAAAGACGTTTGACACCTTGCACGGAGTCAGCATCAAGTTAAACCCAGCAAAATGCTCCTTCGGCATGGAGGAGGGGAAATTTCTGGGTTTCATTGTCACAAAAGATGGCTTCAAGGTGAACCCTGACAAGATACAAGCAATAGAACGCATGCCGTCACCTTCAACGATCAAGGAGATGCAAAAATTGGCAGGACGGTTGGCAGCACTCAACCGCTTCCTGGCCAATCACGCAGCTAAACCATTCCCGTTTATAAAAACTCTCCGTAACTGCATGAAGAAGAGTCAATTTCAGTGGACTCCGGAAGCTGAAAGCGCATTCCGCGAGATGAAAGACTGCCTCATCAAGCTGCCAACATTAACCGCACCAGTCAAGGGCGAACCTCTGGTACTGTACTTATCAGCCTCCGACAGGGCAGTGGGAGCAGTGTTGCTTGTAGATCGACAGGGTGTCCAGACGCCAGTCTATTACGTGTCACAAACTCTAACCGACCTAGAAACCCGGTACGCAATCATGGAGAAACTAGTACTCGCACTGATCCATGCATCAAGAAGGCTGCGCAGGTACTTTGCAAACCACGTCATTCACGTGCTAACAAACTACAATATTGGCAACATACTCGCAAGGCCGGAGATCTCAGGGAGACTAGCAAAATGGGCAATAGAGCTCGGGGGTCATAATGTAGTGTTCAGGCCAAGACCGGCGATCAAGGGCCAAGTACTTGCGGATTTCATGACAGAAGTACCGGATGAGAAAGATCGAGAATGCAAGGCGATGGAAAAAGCCGAGAAACAGCAAGTGGAAGAACCATGGCTACTATACACAGATGGTGCGTCCAACGAAGACGGCGCAGGCGCTTGTCTCCGGCTGGTGAGCCCTGACAAACATGAGTTCACCTACGCCATACGCCTGGATTTTAAAAGCACAGACAACGAAGCTGAATACGAAGCCTTCCTTGCTGGTTTAAGGTTGGCAATCAAAATGGGAGTACGACACATCGAAGCGCATGTGGACTCCATGTTGGTGGCAGGTCAAATCAACGGGCAGTACGAAGCCAAGGGAGATACAATGGCACTTTACCTGAGCCAAGCAAAGACACTGCTGCAAACCTTCTATTCCTACAAAGTGCATCACATCAATAGAAGCGAGAATAAGCCAGCTGACGCGCTGAGTAAACTCGCCTCTACAAGCTTCCAGCACCTAGCTAAAGATGTACGCATAGAGGTTTTAAGCAACCCGTCAGTGCCTCTACGAGAAGTAAGCGTCGTTCAAACAGGGACAACGTTGTGGATGACTCCGATAATCACATACCTCCAATCTGGAATACTCCCGGAGAACAAGGCAGAAGTGAGGAAAATCCAGTACAAATCCGAACATTACCAGATGGCTGATGGGATCTTGTATAGAAAATCATACCTCGGGCCTTTGTTAAGATGTGTTGATCCCGAAGACGCACGCTACCTGATCAGAGAAGTGCACGAAGGAATCTGCGGTATACATGCTGGACCAAGAATGGTGGTAGCAAAAGTCATGAATGCGGGGTACTATTGGCCCGGAATGCAATTGGATGCAGTCAAAGAGTTGAGGAAGTGCAGTGGATGCCAAAGACATGCCCCCAAAACGATGCGCCCCAAGAATGAGTTGGTACCAGTCACCACCGCGTGGCCCTTTCAACAATGGGGAATAGACATGGTCGGACCTTTTCCCGAAGCCCCAGGTGCGGTCAAATTCATAATAGTCGCAGTTGACTATTTCACCAAATGGGTAGAGGCGAAGGCCCTCGCATCAACCACAGCCACCGTTGTCAAAAAATTCATTTGGGAGCAAATCATATGCCGCTTTGGATTACCCCTCAAGATCATCACTGACAATGGAACCAACTTTGCCGAAGACAATCTCCAACAGTGGTTTAAAGAACTACATATCGAGCATACCTTCTCCTCGGTCGCGCACCCGCAGGGGAATGGTCAAGTTGAGGCCGTCAACAAGAGTATCGTCGATGGAATCAAGGCAAGGTTAGGAGAGAAAAGAAGAGGTTGGGTGGACGAACTGCCCAGCATTTTGTGGGCACACAGGACGATGCCCAAAACAAGCAACGGAGAAACACCGTTTAGCTTGGTTTATGGGTCGGAGGCAGTAATTCCAGCGGAGATAGGATTGCCGTCACCCAGAATGCTCTCAATGAACGCGATCAACAATGAAGAAGAGAGGAGGATCGACCTTGACCTCCTAGAAGAACGGAGAGAAATGGCGGCAATCAACGAAGCAAAGTACAAAACGAAGCTGGAAAAATATTACAACTCTAAAGTCCGAGTATGCACCTTCAACCCGGGAGAATACGTCCTCAGAGACAACGAGGCCTCAAATGCAGAAAAACCCGGGAAGTTGGCTCCCAAGTGGGAGGGTCCATATGTCATCGACGCCGTGCTCGGCAAAGGAGCTTATAAGCTGCGCACCATCGACAACAGGGAGGTTCCTCGCACATGGAACGCCCAACAGTTGAGAAAATGTTACCTATGAAGAAAATTCTTGTAATCGCAACGGCCAAGTCGCCAACACATTTATATTTATACCAGAAGTGTTTGGCTATCTTTCTATCATGCAAATTTCTTTGTCACAACTGCATATATTACTTTGGGCATACACGAAAACATCAATGGCTCGACCATTAGGAAACGTTGTAGACCTCCAAGGCCTGTCACAAACGAGTGCACAGCCGGGTCAGACACACAACTAAAGCCTAACAAACGCCAAACAAATAATTCGTGCCCACATAAACACGAAAACATCGAACACAGGACAACAAAACATTGTAAGCACCCCCAAGGCTGAGCACAGCTGGGTCCACACAATAACCTGTAAATTCGACCACTTCGTAGTCACGAACCAACCTGCGCACATAAACGACAGAATAAAACGTTGTAATAAACACAACACAACCTGTCAGCGCCATCATTCATTCGTGATACCTGAATCAAAGTAATTTTACATGCACATATTATGACGTTAACAAAATTTGCAACGACGCGAAGGCATATATTAACATATCAAATGTCAAGCATACCAAATTATCCAATAACACGACAGGTAAGAGAAATTAAAATTGTTCACAAACATGACAAACGATTACAAGACCACCCAAGGTCATACGCGGCGCGCAGGCCGGAAACCTTACTCTGGATGACTGGGGCCAACACCCCCAGCCGCATCACCGTCATCGCCTAGCGCTCTCTTTAACATAGCAACACCATCCGGTCTTCGAGCCAGTTTTTTCGCAGCTTTAACCACCGCAAACTCCAAAGACGAAAACTCTCGTCTTTTCGCGGCATAAGCAGCAGTGCAATCCTCTTTCCACAGCTCGAAATGGTGCTCTTTCTCCTTATTAAGGGCCGCAGCCCTACCTTCGTTGTACCCATCCTTACGACTACTGCTGTAACCAGCTTGCCCCAACTCATACATATAATGGGCAAGCTCATGCGAGTTGACGATGCGATCAGCAATCTACAACAAACACACAAATAAGGGACAATTCATGCAAGCCACAAAATACAGTAAAAGAAATTACCAGAGGCACCGCGCGCGAGAGCAACCATTTGCAATCAGCGGACGTTTCCTCAGCAAGGAGTTCAGAGGCCTGGCATTCAGCAGTCTTCTCTTGGAGAAGACGATCAGCAGTCTCATATCGCCTAGCAAGGTCCTCCAGCTTAGCAATACGCGCGACATACTCTTTTTCCTTCTCCTCAAAGGCAACACGCACCTTCTGGGCTTCATCAGCAAGCTCAGCCTTCTCTCCGGACAAGCGAGTAATCGTGTCACGTTGCGATCTAAGCTCCGCATTGGTACGCTCGCACGCAGCTTCCCAGTTCTTTTGCTTATCAGCATTGGTTTGTTTTTCTTGGGAAAGCTTCTCTTCCGCATCAGCTAACCTCCAAATCAACCCTTTCTTCTCAACATTGAACCGTTCCTTCTCTTCCGCAAAGAGTTTCGTCTCATTCTTAAACTCCAGATAGTCTTCCCCCATTTCTCTCCACTCACGGACAATCTCCTGTGAAGTGGACCAGAAATTAACCCCGGCTTGAACATGCTCGTCCAAGAGCTCTAACCGGCGGCGCCTCTTCTGGAACATCCTTTCAGCCGGAGGGAGAGACATGGAGAAAAATTCATGACAATTATCCAGATTATCCATCCTGGAACCCTGGGTCAAGTTCCAACGGGGGACGTGTGGAAGATCATCACAAGCAGGATTCGTTGTATCAAAAGAATCAGCATGAACTTTTCCAAACTGGGGGCTGCGGACAGCACCTGAGGTTGCACCACCACCATCACCCGGTGGGCGTTTGGTATACACCGTTTGATGAGGAGTAGTTTCACTCACCTCTACTTCAACCTCAACACCCTTACCACGACCAACACCACCAGGACCACCCGCATCAACACCCCCAGCACCTCCCGCAGCATCATCACCACCAACAACACCGCCAGCATCACCACCTGTCTTACCACCACCTTCTCCAACTTGCTCCACATCCACATCGCCTTTCTTCTTCCCGTCAGAAGTCTCATGCAGAGAAGACAACCCAAAGGTCCTCGACGGCGGAGATTGCGGAGGAGTAATCTTTGAAATATCAACCTTGTGCCCTGTCTTGGCTGTTTTGGTACCTGCTCCAAAACGAGCAGCATACTCAAAGAAAGGAAGGACAAGCAAACAAAAAACATAAGACAAGTTAGGAGAAAATAAAACGAATACCAGAAGCTTCATAGATCTTCTGCAGCAAATCACTCGGCTTTTCAGCAAAAATACCCATATCAATATCCGACTCAGAAGGGGCGGGAGGATTCCCTTTCTGAAGTTTAATCTTCTTCGAGGCAAGCAAAGCAGCAGCCTGCTCGTCAAGCTTTCGCTTCTTATCATCGAAGGCCTTCTTCTGCAGCATCTCCGTCAAAGTCGCGCGGTCCTCAGGGTCCGACGCAGGATGCTTCTCTACAACTCCTAAACCAGACAACGTATCAGAAACGACAACATAATCAAGGATACGAGGAGTATGAAGTCGCTTACGAGGAGACTTAGAGGAAGTTCCTTCAGTCTTTTTCCCTTTTCCTTCCGCCTTGTCAGCTTTCGCCTTCCTCTTCGTCTCCAATGGGTCAACAGGTTCGACCGGAATCTCCAAATCATCACCAACAGCCTCGTTCACCGGCTCATGCACCACCCCCTGCGCCGGACCTGCACGCGCGGAATGAGAGGTTAGGTCTTCCAAAGATCTGCCAGACCCATCACTCGAGAGAACGATAACCTCCTCTCGAATGGAATCAAATGCATCATCATCATTTTCACTATCTTCACCTAAGACAGTGTTCGCATACGCGGTGAAACTCTCATTGCTCGGATGCAGAAACCGACCACGGATCTGATCCAACCAAGGCTGCTTATCAGGTTTTTGTATCGCCTCAACCACTGCACCCGGCGCCTTAAGGTCCAAAACGTTCAATAACGTGAACCCTACTGCACAAAAAGACAGAGATAAAGAACAATGCACAAGTAATACTGCGCCCAACATAAAAAAAAAAAAAAAAAGAAGGATCATCGAACGAGACGTACACTTGCCCTCATGACCATAAACCGGGACCCCCAACGGATGTTTAGGAATCCACTTCATGCTCATCCCGGCACCAACCAACGCCATCTCCTCAAGCTGGATTATCGGAGTGGCTTTACGGGTCAACCTCTTATACCAGTCTTGGTCAGCAAAATTTGCAACCACATCAACTTTTGGGATACCCTCATCCACAGATCTGTAATGCATGTCCACAGGAACAACACCCCGGCGAATGTAAAAGAACTTCTGCTTCCAGTCATGGAGACTCTTCAGTGGCACAGAGCAAACCGGAGAAACGTTAGTACGAGCACTGAAAGAGTAAAACCCACTTGTATACGTAACAGTGTAGAAGACGTTGAACATCTCAAACGTCGGATCAAAATGGTTCGCCATACAAACGAACTCGAAGTGAGTAATCCGAGGGAGTCCGATGGCATTGATCTGAGACATGTGGAGACCATAACCCCTCAACACATCGGCAGTAAATCGGGTCATTGGTAGCCTGAAGTTACCCTCCCGGAAGAAGGCAGCATACAGAGTCATATGACCGGGAGGAGCATCCATGGCTGTAGAACCAGGAGTAGGATACTGAGCACCCCAATCAGGGAGGAAACCCATCTCCCTTACTAAATTCTGGAATTCCTCCTCTTTCCACCCTATCACCGCCTGATCTGGGCCGGGAGGAGTTTTCCCCTTGTTCCTCCTTCTCCTTGAAGACGGATTTGCAGAAGACATGATGGGAAACTAACTGTAATGCAGATGAACTCACACGGAAGAAGAGAGAAAATGAAGGAAGAAGAGGGATTTCTGGAATTCAAATTTTGAATAAGTGGAGAAGAAAGAGAAACTCACCGTGTATTTATACCCATCGCATTTAATGCGATGGGTAGTGGAGGCGTCAGACCCCGAAAAAGCAACCAACAGGGAGAAGACACGTCAGAGGAAAGAGAAGACGGCACCTCTTTTTCCGGAAGCAGGTGAACAGACACCTGACACCTCGCCAAAAAGCAACTGACGGTGACTGAAAAGCCAACTGTTCATCTGACACCAGCCAGTCACATCAGTCATCCCTTCCTAAGACAGACAAAGCTTCCTCTCGACGACAACCTTTTAAAGTGCCAAAACCCATGCGCGGTGCGCCATGCGTCCATTTGGCTCAACTTTTTAAAGGCCAAAACCCATGCGCGGCACGCCATGCGTCCATTTGGCTCAACTTTTTAAAGGCCAAAACCATGCGCGGCACGCCATGCGTCCATTTGGCTGAACCTTTTAAAGGGCCAAAACCCATGCGCGGCACGCCATGCGTCCATTTTGGCTCAACTTTTTCAAAGTGCCAAAACCCATGCGCGGCACGCCATGCGTCCATTTGGCTCAACTTTTTAAAGGGCCAAAACCCATGCGCGGCACGCCATGCGTCCATTTGGCTCAACTTTTTCAAAGTGCCAAAACCCATGCGCGGTGCGCCATGCGTCCATTTGGCTCAACTTTTTAAAGCACCAAAATCCATGCGCGGTACGCCACGCGTCCACCCGGCTCAACAATACAAGTTGCCAAACTCCACGTGCCGGGGGCCCATTAGGTGCAGATTTCTTAGGGACCCCATGAAAACCTCACGCCATAACAAAATACCACACTTATAAGTCCAGAATCCCTCCTAGACGATCAACTCAACTAGAAGGCACACTGGACTGGGGGGACTTGAAGAGGTATGGTCCCAATTCCTTGCCAACATGGCAAGGACCACACCACCTTTTCCATCAGACGTGGCGCTGACATCGACGAAGTCATCCAGAAGCTTCTAGAAGCTTCTGGAAAACATCTAGGTGGCTCCAAAGATGCTCCACCCGACATAAAGGACACAACGTGTCACCAGTCACCGGGCGCCACGTAGGCCTGTAACAAATCTAAGGGCAGCCCGACAATGCCAGTACGACGTCTCCAAGATGGGCAAATGCGAGCGCGCCACGTGTACCACTACACTGACCACAGCAGAGGAGACCAAGAGGATATTCCCCTTGGTCGGACAGCTGGCGCGCAACCACAGCTGGCATCGCTGCTCTTCCCTCTCTCACCCTCCGGCTATAAATAGAACCCTTCATCATTCAGGTAAAGGGATCTTGCTCTCTCTATTCCCATACTTAACACACACTCTTATTCCCTTCTCGGAACAGTACTTATTCTCACGCCGGAGTCTGGTTAAGAGGGAAACCCCCATATTCCCCTCTTAACGAGACTAACGGTGTTGCTGTTTTGAAGGAACCGAGCCATATCGCGAGTAGAAAGAGAGATTGAACCCACAGACGAAATAACCCCACTGATTAGCCATAGTGTTATCCAGTGTTTCATCAATAGTATATATATATATATATATATATAGGGGATCGCTAGAATGAGAACCACCACGAGTTATGAGAACCACGAGAACCGCGACCCGCGGGTGGCCGTTGACCACGAAATTTTTTTTACACCTAGATCCGTATATTTTAGGACCGGGTGTAAATTTTCGGTTCAAACGGCGCGCCCGAGGGGGTAGTTTTTTACGCCCAAAGTTTGGGTTTTTTTAATTTTTTTAATTTTTCTTTTTACCAAACTTTGGGCGTAAAAAACTACCCCCTCGGGCGCGCCGTTTGAACCGAAAATTTACACCCGGTCCTAAAATATACGGATCTAGGTGTAAAAAAATTTTCGTGGTCAACGGCCACCCGCGGGTCGCGGTTCTCGTGGTTCTCATAACTCGTGGTGGTTCTCATTCTAGCGGCTCCCTATATATATATATATATAATATATATATATATATATATATATATATATATATATATATATATATATATATATATATATATATATATATATAGGCTAAAGATAAATAGAAAACCACCTTTTATTGAGAAAACCTGGGAAACTCTAAGCTCCCGACTTTTTTTTTTTTGAAAAAATTACCACACGTAATATACATGTTTTTAAGAGTTTTGGGCAAAAAAAATCGAAAAAACGCCGAAGGATTATTTAAAAAAAATAAACAAATTTCAGCAACTTTGTTGTGTAACACGTGTTAGGCAAAAAATGCTGAAACTTGTTTATTTTTTTTAAAAAAATTCCTTCTGCGCTTTTTTGTTTTTTTTTTTTTGGCCCAAAACTCTTAAAAACATGTATATTACATGTGTTATTTAAAAAAAAAATGTCGGGAGCTTCGAGTTTCCCGGGTTTTCTCAATAAAAGTGGTTTTCTATATATCCTTACCCTATATATATATATGGATTAGGATCAAATACAAAGGATCCTAATTGTAAGAAGGGTACAAAGGCTTCTAAAAAAACCCACTACAAAAAAAAAAAAAACTTAAACATCCACCACCACCAAAAATCTAAACCCCCACCTCCACTCCCCCCCCCCCCCCCCCCACCCACCAAAAAAAAATAAATAAATAAATAAAAATTTTTTTGCCGAGGGGGTGGGGGGGGGGGGGGGGTTTAGGTTTTTGGGCGGTGGTGGGGTGGGGTGGGTGTTTAGGTTTTGGGTGGTGATGTAGTGGGTTTAATTTTAGGTTATTGGACACTTGTCACTTTATAAAACATTCTTACACTTCTTACAATTAGGAGCCTTTGTATAATAACTTGACCCATATATATATATATATATATATATATGGGGAAGGTTCAAATGAAAACCACTAGTTATTGTGAAAACTCGAAAACTAATTAAAAACCACTAAAAAGGAGGGGGGGGAGACTTTTAATGAAGGAGGGGTAAAATTGGGAAAAAAATATATAACTTTTCAAACATTTCCCATTTCTCCATACGTTATCATTTTAAAACAAAAATGGGACCATAAGATCACAAATTTTTGTATCTTTCATTCAAGTATATTCGAGCATATTTTTTATGACATAAAAAAAGATTTATGGTGTCGTCTTGTTTTCAATACTATTATTATAGTAGTGCACATGTGCAATATAACATGTACTACAATTGCATTACATGCTTAAAATTAGCTTTTTGAGTCTAGTTTAGCTTTTAGGGTTAGTTTTTTTGGAGGTTTAGGATTAGGATTAGGTTTTTGGGTGTGGGGGGGAGGGGGGTTTAGGTTTTTGGGGGGTGGGGGTGGGGGGTTTAGGTTTTTTTCGGGTTTATGTTTAGGGTTTTGTTTTAGGTTTTCAGGAGGGTGGGGGTGGGGGGGTTTAGGTTTTTGGGGGGTGGGGGGTTAGGCTTTTGGTGGGAGGGTGAATTTAGGTTTTTGGGGGGGTGGGGGTGGGGGGTTTAGGTTTTTGGGGGGTGGGTTAAGTGGTTTAGGCTTTCCGTATTAGTGTACTACACATGTGCAGTACAACCAAAAAAATTTTTTTTTTTTTTTTTTTTTTTTTGAAATTTTTTTTTTTCATATATAAAAACCAGCGAAATTTATAAAAAAAAAATTGAAAAAAAAAAATTTTTGTGTGTTTTTTAGGCTTTTTTTAGTTAGTTTTCGAGTTTTCACAATAAAAGTGGTTTTCATTTGAACCATCCCCTATATATATATATATGGTGTTAGTGAAATGTTGAATGTGATCATATGTTGAGGGGTGATATAAATTTAACATTTATGAAGTGCTTATGTTGTCGAAGTTGTTGGCCTTAGATAGTAAATTCACCGAGTATTGTTGCATGGTGTATGGCGGAAGTTAAGCCAATAGCGGTAGATACTACCCCTACTCATACTCTGTTTTTCATGTCTCTGGCTGCCCACCAACAGCTTAGGCTCTTTTATATGGGCTTCTCCAGACTCCAGGTGGGACTTGCATGATGTTACATGGGCCTGGCTTTTAGCATGTGCTTTTCTTTTTTACCAAATAAATTGTGCAATTGCACTTTCTGCATATAGATGAAGCAATTTTGACTTGTGAGACAACTCAAAAATGTTTTGCAGGTTTTCTCTGCGTGCCATTACGGCTTTGGTTATTTTTTGTTAATGGAATTGAATAAGGCATCCAAAATGTTTTGGATAGGTTTGGGATCATTTTCAGATCTAGCCCTAGGCAGTCTGATTGTATGATTGTTGCTGGTACTCCGACCAACAAGATGGCTCCTGCACTCAGAAAGTATGTTCTTCTTATTCTTATTCTCATTCTTATATTTGTGTTTTATAAATGTATTTGTATGTTAAATAATGAATTCGTTTTTGGTTCCACCCTAACTATCGCTGTTTTAGTTGTGTTCTTGTTTCGGTTTCCTCTGTTCATGTTTCATGTTCCCAGTCCTTGGTCATGTCCCAAATGTCACAGCCTCTATCTGGTCCCCGTTACCGTTCTTGTCTTGTGTTACATTCCTTGTTTGGTCCCTGTCCTTGTCTTTTGGAACCACCCATTTACATAACACATCCAACTGCTCTCCTTTTCTTTCTTTGCATTGTTGGCCCAAAACAACCCATAACCTATATTTAAGCGTGTGGGTGTACCAGTTGACATTTATGTCCCTGGTTGCCTGTAAGAATGATTTTGAATTGTTAAGGTGAAAATGTTTAGTGAAGATATTATACGATGAAGGGCTTAATTGTCAATGTTGTCCGCTTGAAATGGTGAATTGACAAATTATATATTGTTGCAGGGAGTATGACCAGACTGAGCCACGGTGGGTGATTTCAATGGGCAGCTGTGCAAACGGTGGTGGATACTACCAATACTCTTACTCTGTTGTTAGGGGTTGTTACCGGAACCGGATTGTACCAGTTGACATTTATGTCCCTGGTTGCCCACCCACAGCTGAGGCTCTTTTATACGGGCTTCTTCAGCTGCAGAAAAAGATCAACAGGCGTAAAGACTTCCTTCACTGGTGGACCAAGTGAGACCTGCATCATGTTATATGGGCCCGGTATGCATTTTACCAAATAAGTTGTGTATTTGCTCCGTGTGTTTATGTATTCATGTAGAAAGAGCAATTATGAGACACCTCAAAAATGGGCTTTGTATGTTTTTTTTGTCCGATCTGTGCTATTATGGCTTCGTTGTTTTTGTTAAAATGGGGACTGAATAAGGTACCCAAAAATGATTGTTTTGTGTGGACTCTTGAACAATATTTCTTCACAATTATGAGGCACTCTAATTGGCTTTTTAGTGATTAATTGTTTTTTTTAGTGCTTAATTGTCTCCATCACGTTCAGGTTGGTAAATGCAGTTGAAACCTTACAAGTACCTACTAAGCATGTGTACAACATTTTTTTCTCAATACAGAATGCATAAAAGGTAAAAATAATGAAATTGTGCAATTATAATGAAAACTTATTTCTAATATTACTTCAGGTCAATGACCCCATAAATATCTAGAATAATGAGAATCTTTGATGATAAGACAGACTTAAGATATAATGGAGTATTGAAAGAGTTAATAATTAGACTGTTTATTTATGTCTTTTTATTGATTGAAACCTTTTCTATATGGGTCCATAAGGTTTCATTTTTGTTGTCATTTTCATCAAATTGACAAACTGGGTTAAAATTTTCTGCTAACTTCTACCATTTTTGTCGTTTTCCTCGTCTAAATGAAGGGTATAATCGTTATTTTATGCCATAGTATATTTAATTAAATGAGGAAAACGACAAAAAAAGGAAGAAGTTAACAGAAAATTCTAACCCAGTTTGCCAACTGAATGAAAAATGACAACAAAAATAAAACTTCAGGGACCCAAATAGAAAAGATTTCATTTTTTGGACTAAAGTGACAAAAGTAATGTAAACTCAGGGTCCATTTTGGCATTTTACTCATTTGAAAATAAAGTTTTTTTTTTGTTTTTTTTAATTTACTAGTTTTTTCAAAATACCTTTTATGGTTAGTGTATGGGCGATCCTAGGTATATCAAATCAATCAAATTCTACATGCTTTATCAGATGGTTCGTGTATGGCGGATCCTAGGTATATCAAATAAGACAAATTCTACATGCTTTATCAGGTAATTTAGAGTTTTCAAGCATGTTTTATACCGTTTTGCTAAGAAATTTTATTTTTACAAACATCGAAGTTTAGTAAACTTTATCTGGAAGTCCTTGTAATGTTTTAAACATGTTTTAAAACAAAAACGTGCATCTGTTCTCAAATAGCGAGTATGAATGTGTTCAAAGCTCAAAACCGCCCAAATTAGTGAAACTGAGCAAACTCGTCCAGCTTGACCGATTTAAGATGTCTAAACTGAGTTAGACAACCATAACCCCAAACGGTCATGTTTTGTTACTCTTCATTCAGACCATGAGGCCCATCAGTTTTATGCTCTTATAACCCAACCAATTTTTTTTTATTGAGCCCACAGACTTTGTGTGTATAGTTTGTTGTCCCCCCTTTTAATAAATCCAGTGCCAGCTGATGGGCCATTTAACTCAAGCAGCCGCTTAGGGCCTCAAGTTTTTAGGGCCTCTTACCATGAACTTTTTTATTTACTACATATTTGGGCTGGGTTGTTAACTTTGATTCTAGAATCTAGGGTCAAAAGTCTAGGTAATTTGTTTAAGTTTCCAAAGCTTAAGCAGCACTTCTTGAACAATGAAACTCTAAAATATATGTCATAGCTTCGAATGTTTAGTTTGTAGTGATGAAATTCTAAAGTAGAGGTAATCACTTTGATTATTCGTTATTATTCACTATTTTAGTTGCTTACTATTTTTTTTTATTATTGATTATTGTTCTTAATTAACCATAGCTTCGAATGTTTAGTTTGTAGTGATGAAATTCTAAAATAGAGGTAATCGCTTTGATTATTCGTTATTATTCACTATTTTAGCTGCTTACTATTTTTTTATTATTGATTATTGTTCTTAATTAATGATGATTATTTTTGTTAGATCAGTCTGTTGAGCATTTTTGTTGATTGGTTTATAATTTTCTGGTAGAGCTAGAGTGTTAGAACTTAGCTTTTACCACAATGGTTGAACACTAATTTGCTTAATATTGAGACTATTGATTTTGCGTGATTATTTATGCCCCAAGTTTGCTAATCGTTTATACCACAATGGTTGAACACTTGGTTATTGTTCTTTTGGTTGAGCAATGATTTGAAAAAGGACCCCAAAATTTTATTTTGCTTTAGGCCACTAAAAACATTGAGCCGGCCCTGAATAAATCTAAGAGTTAATTACACAGATCGTTTTTATGGTTTATTACAAAATCGAAACTATAGAACCTGAATCTGAACTTGTTAAAAAGATTAGTTAGTACTCAAAGGTGTTATTTGCAATAAATCACAAGGACTATCTATGTAATTAACTCTAAATCTAAGTTTTATATTATATAAAACAAAGTGGGTTCAAATATTTAGATATAGCTATGTATGTAAATAAAGTTATTATGCATCTTGGAAAGTGATTCAGCCTGAAACGTTAAGCGCAAAGATTAATTAAACGACAGTGATAATTATATGAAGGATAGAAAGTAATTCCATTGAAGCAATAAGTATTAGACTTAAAAAAAAAAAAAAAAAAAAAAAAAAAAAACCCTTAGTTATTAAACTGCCCATAAGCGGATGAATTAACCGATGAAATCAAACCGACATAACCGAATTGTACCAAAAATCGGTTGGTTGGTTTTATGATTTTCTAAAAACCGACAATAGTGGGTCCACAAAGTAACTACATCTTTAATACCCTCTAATAATATCTATTTGTAAACTAATCTTATAGTCTAACTAACTAACCAACCATATGTGTTTTTAATATTATAGGTTATAAGTATTTTTTTAAGCTATATAATATACTTATATGTCACTCTTGAACCTAATCCTATATATATATATATATATGTGTGTGTATGTGTGTGTGTGTGTGTGTGCAGGACCGTCTCCGAAAATGTTTGAAAATCTTTAGCCCCTGTGCGAACATAAAATACAGGTCCCTTAAATATAAAATTTTAAAAAGAATATATATATATATATATATATATAAAATTAAATATATAAAAATGAATTAATGTCATTTGAATAAAGAAAATCAAAACTGAGGACGCCAAGATTAGAACCCGTATCTTCTTATCATTAAAGTGACTTTCAAACCACCAAACCAAGTGTTTCAAGATGATATTTCTCCCATTCATTATGTATATATTTTAACTTTATAGTGTAAAACTAATAAAAAACAAAAAAATCTGGGCCCCAATGGGTTTGGCCCTGAGTCGTCGCCCATCCCGCACTCCCTTCGGACCGACCCTATGTGTGTAATCACAGTTTATTCCATGGTCAAAAATGACTGTTTTGTGTAGAATGTTGTACAAAATTTCTTCACAAACTGTTGTTGACACGTAATTCGCTCTTTAGTGCTTAATTGTCTCCATCCATCAACTTCAAGCTCGTATATCATTCCAGTCAAATTCTACATGCTTAAACTGGTAATTTTATAGTTTACACGCATGTTCTTAAACCATTTGGCTAAGAAATTATATTTTAACAAACAGTGAGTTTAGTGGGCTTTTGGAAGTCCTTGTAATGTTTTAAACATGTGTTTTTTTAATGAAAAGTTGTATCAGTTCTCATATAGTGTGTCTGAATGTGTATGTGTCGTCTATTCAAAGCTCAAAACCTTATGAATTAGTGAAACTGGGAAAACTCGGCCAAGTTGACTGTTTCAAGATGTCCAAACCGGGTTAGTGTAGCTCCCTGAAAGGATCTAAGAACAAGGTGATTTCAAGTTATCAAATGCATAAACATAGGTGCGGAATCCCTGATTTACACACAACCAAGCAAGAGCACAATCAGTCAAGAAGAACAAATCACTCTAAAGTTTCTCAATTGATTTTGATAGAGTAATAGTACATAATATCCAATAGAAGCTCCAAAACTCTCTCAAAATGCACTCTTACAGAATGAAATCCAACCTGCTATATTTATAGGCAATACAGCAGGTGGACACACAAAGGCATAAAGGATCTACACGAAACATACTTAATGCAACACGAAGCACTTCCTTCATGTCAAGGTGACACGAAGGCCATCACACAAACCACTGTTCTTCGTGTCAATATGTTTCGCATTCCATTATCAATCATCAATCCTCCTTCGTGTCACTTGAGAGACATGAAGGTAGCCTTCGCATGTATACAAGATAAAAATTAAATAGTCTGTTGCCAAGTCAAACAGGAGGATGTTTGACTTGGTCAACTTACAACCAAAAAGGCAACAATATAAACAAAACGAAGACCGTTCATATATGTTTAACAAAATTACAAGCAAAGACACAAAATATATCAACAAACTCCCCCTTGTCTGTAGCTTGTTAGCTTCGGTCTTCATTATTGTGGGACTTCCAAGATCTCTTGATGGGCTTCGGTCAATTAACTTCCAGAGTTGATCCCATAATAAAAGCAGATTCTAACAACCTTTTGAAACTTCATTGCTTGACGCGCTTGATCATCTTCGAAGAATATCTCGTTACGTACCAAAGTAGCGATGTCTCTTTCCGACAGGTTCACAATCCATATATTGTCATAGATCCGGAAGTTAGGTGTGCCATCTCGGAAGAAAATCACTGCTTCCGTAGTATCTGAATGGTAACCCCATAACTGCATGTTATCAACAAAATCCTGTGGCATCTTCTTTAGCGGAATGTGTTTCAAAACATCAGGTGCTCTGTACTACAGCTTATACCTCCCAGTGTTGGTTTTCTTATCAAACGTGAATCGAATCTGTATACGGTCTGGAAAGTGATGCTTGTATGTAGCATTCTTCCATCCTATTCTTTTGTTCCAATGGATCTGCTTCTCGAATTCTTCCATTAACTTGTTCTTAGATCTCTTGATAACCTTGATCCTTGCAAGCGCAGAGACATCATAGTGTGGCAAGGTCAAGATCTTTAGGAAAGTACGGAAGTATTGGTGGGTCACATTTCAAAATTTTCAATTTTGCGACGTTGCAAACGAGCGGGCAAGTTGAAGTGTCCAATAGACAAATTAAGGAGATATTGATGAAGAAGATGCGGGTTGATAGGAAGGATTGGTCGGGAAAGTTGGATGATGCGTTGTGGGCATATCGAACCGCCTACAAAACTCACATTGGTACAACTACTTATCGGTTGGTGTACGGGAAGGGGTGTCATTTGCCAATGGAGTTAGCTCACCGTGCATTATGGGTGATTAAAAGCGTTAATGTAGATTATAATGAAGCTGGTGAACTAAGGAACTACAACTATGTGAGTTAGAGGAAATTCGAGATGAAGCGTATGAGTGTGCATCCGCATACAAGGATAAACTGATGAAGGTTCATGATGCAAAATTGCGAAGAGGACGTTTGAAGTTGGTCAGAAAGTATGGTTGTACAACTCAAGGCTTAAGTTTTTCCTGGGAAAACTTAAAAATAAGTGGATGGGGCCTTTTGTGATTACGAGAATGGGTCGGTTTAGCGATGTGGAGATTGAAGATGTTCAAGACCAAACAAGACAAGTAGTGAACGGGTATCGACTCAAACCGTACTTGGAAGGAAAGGATATCAACATGCTCGAAGTTGATAAAGTGAGATACCTTCTACGTCCATCGGGTGATGTGATTAATTAAGAGTCCCAGGTTTGTTTAGTGTTAGTGTTAGTTGTTAGTTTAGTTTAGTTTTGTTTCGGCAATTTTACTGTTCTCGTCATGGATTGTGTCTAACCCAAGTGTGGGGAAGTTCTTATGAATTTTTCTTTGACACGGTGTTGGGGACAACACAGGTTTTTCATGGGGGGTAGGGTATTATTTGTGTTTCCAAAAATTATAAAAATTTAAAGTTATAAAAATAGAAAATAAAAAAAAAAGAGAAAAATCATGTTTGGTGGTGTTCACTTCTTCCAAAACCATACATTGGGGACAATGTATCCCAAGTGTGGGGATGAGGAAAATTTTTCAGAAAATTTAAAATTTTGTCATGTTTGTCGAGCAAATGGGTTGAAAGAATTTTTTTTTTGAAGATGTCCGCCCGAGTGCATGATAATAATCAATTCACACAACATACCGGCAACCCTTTATTCCCACATTATGAACGATTGAGCCCTATATTTTCGTTGTACTTGTTTCATTTCTTTGGAGTGTGGCAGTGTGTGATAATATATTGGGGCTTGTGCAATAGACGTGTTCCGAGGCCATGGCTTAATATGTGTGTGAAAATGATAAAGGCATTAGGTTAGCCTTGTCTCGATGTGTGTGAGTGCGAGAATTTAGGGGTTGGACCTCATACATTACATATATGAGTGTGGTATAGAGAGGGGCGGGGGTTTGGTCCATTAGTAGCCATGTTTGAGCTTTGTGCCTATTGTTTGATAAACCGTACCTACTTCCCAAAGTTTTTACCCTTTTGAGAAGACCCAACCTAGTAGTTCTCTTATGTTTAGTGTCTATATAGTTTGTTAAAAAAATTGTGATGAGAAAAGCAAAGAGAATGAGAATAAATGTTTATAGTAGTTTGAAAGAAAGAGAAGAAGAAAAACAATAAGGTTGGGTAGTTGCTTGGGTAGTTGTTTGTGTTTTGTTTAGATGTAACAATAAGGTTGGGTTGGATCATAGCGCTACGTCACATATGTTTTTCCCATTCCCTACCTTGACACTTAGCCTTATTACAACCGATTAAGTCCTTTTGATTTGCATGCATGATTATGGGATTCTTTAGGAGGAAGTTCGATTGTTGCACAAGCTCATAAGCGTAGGATCACACATGTGCTTTGAGTGTATATTAGCACACTTGCTAATTATCTATTATCGCCGAGTGGAGTGTTATTGTGAGGGGTTATTGTGTGGGTCATTTTGGAAAGAATGTAACTTGGGCGGATTTCAGTTTGATTGGAACACATTGCTGCGACAACCATGTGATTTAAACAAATTAATTGTGTTAATTGAAGGAGTTGCTTGGGGGCAAGCAACGGATAAGTGTGGGGATGTGACAGGTGGACCGTAGGACAACCCTTAATTGCTATAAATATAATGAAAATCGTATGTTTGAGTGTGTTATTTTAAGGAGTTGGATGACTATGTTGTGTCTTGTTATGTCAGGTAAAAGAGGCGGAAAAGACGAAAATAAAGAAAGTATAGTGAAGAGCGGAAGCAGAATGGAAAGATGAAGTGGATTGAAGAAAACAAGTTGGAGCAAAACTGGGTGCCACCGTAGCTTACGATAGCTACCGTAAGCTATGGTAGGCTTGATTTCAGAAAAGACTCACTGTAGTATAGTGGCTTCCAACGTTAAGGTTTTGAAGACCACCGTAAGCTACGGTAGCCACTGTAGCTTACGGTGGAGGCCAGGCGCAAATTCTTGTTTTCTTTATAATAGTTGGTGTGGAGTGACTTTTGGTTATCCTTTTCATTGTTTTCGGTTCAGAACTTGTGGGAGGCGATTTTAGGATTCCAAGACATTATTTTGGGTGTTATTATTGTTGCTTTATCATCTTTGATTCACACGAACAACGGGTTTGAAGTTATGATGATCAACCGAACGATGTGTGGCTAAGTCGTTTATGTTTTTCCCCGGATTGTAAGGTTTTCTTATGAATGTTTTTTTCATTGTTTATGTTGTTTGTGGGATAGTAATTTAATCTATTTGATTGTATTGCTATGGTGATTGTGAGTTTGATTAGTAACGGTTTGTATTGTTAGATTCCTTTTTCTAAACCATCAGTTCTTGGTGCCATAGGTAATCAGGATTTGGTGGGAGGAATATGGGGTTGGCTATATGAAACTGATTATCGGGTGACAACCTTGCGTTATTGTAATCCAAATACTTGGTCCCCTTTTATCACAATTAAACAATGTAACACCTCAGAAAGTTGTGTTGAATTATATAAGGACACGTGCCCGATAAACTCTCATTTTATGCCATATTGATTGGAAAGAGGGACGAAAATGTGCAAAATATATGGAAGAATGTTGTGGAGGGACCATATGTGTCAACATGCCATTTTTGTCCTCTGAGTGGCCGTTTACGGACCGTATAGGTTTTAAACCTTATGGACCGTAAGCATGTGATAATAATTGTTACTGGCAATGGCTTATGGGACGTAAGCTATTATTGCTTATGGACCGTAAGCTATTTAAAACTGTGGGCGCGCTAACAAGCTTATGGACCGTAAGCGAGAAGCCCATACGGTCCGTAAGGCTCGTATCTGGGCAGATTTTGTTTGGGAGCCAAGGAAGTCTGCCCCTGTGCCACCTTGCTTGTGAACCTGAGCTCTTGTGCAGCTCTTGCCACCTCAAAGGACACCTGGAGACATCCTAGAATAAGCGCTAACACCTGGAATGATCTTGTGTATCATCTCCAAGTATAAATAGCATACTCCACTTCCTCATTCTTTGCTCATTTCTTTGATTTCTCCTCTATCACTCTCAACTAGATTTTGCCTCTTCCAAGAGGCCTCCCCTGAGTTCTAATATTCTCTAGGTTCACAAGTAAGTGTTCCTACTCTACTCATTTCGTTTTATAGGCTAGAATTTAGCCGAAAGTCAAGCAAATTGACTTTTGCTTTGACTTTCGTTGTAGACCGTTATGGTCCAGCCATTGTTCGAATCGAACGTGGCTATGTGATCGTAATAAGGTAGGTGTTAATCCCTTAAAAGGGCACCACCAGGAAATCGCGTTAAGTTGGTCAAATAACGGATCAAAGTCATGTTTAATAAAAAGTCAAAAACGTAGTTTTCAGAAAACTTATAAAATGAACTTGTAAATGTTTAAACATTTGTTTTTGACATCATATCAGTTGGTAATTAATATTAGAACATGTATAAACGTGTTCAGCCAGTCATTTCCAGTTTATATGTCGGTTCGTAACCGAAAGTCTAGCAGTTTAACTTCTTCTTTGACTTTCGATTCTTACCCAAATTAGCAACTTTAGCTACTGATTCTAAGTTTCATTATGATCATAATTATATGTAGGGTAACCCTCTGTGGTTATACTACTTGATCATAATCGTTTGTCGGGTTTTATGCAAGTTCTTGAATTATGCCATAAAAATACCAATTATGCCTTTTTGTGCATAAATGAGTTTTAAACCATAATGTGCATATAATATGGATAACCTCTAATGTGGTAATATAATTAACATGTTTTGGCATAATGAACTTGTTCATAGCTCATCCGATCACCCGATACCGCCTGTGCGCATACGGTTAGCTTATATAACTAGTTTACGTAAGTTAACCGAATCAGGTCAATTCTTTTCATTTCCACTTCAATTCCAGAATGTAAATATGTTTACCCATATTATACAAATCATAGTACTTGTGAGGGTTTAAACTACATTCTATCCGGTCACCGCTTAATCTAGCGTACCGTACCGTTTTCGTTATTATAAGTTAACCGGTCCAAGTCTATGACATGAATAGGACCCGTTAACATTCTAATTGGCTATTATACCATTCATTCCAGACTATGGCGTCCAATAGATTGCAACCATGCTAGTTAATTGTTATATCGGCGGTGCTTATTATTATATCTTGACTATAAGATATTAAGCTAGGTAAATACTCTTAACCTATTTTCCCTATACGGGCTTGGGATACGGTAAATTGTTACCGCTTGGTCGGGTATGGGTTCATATGTCGGATTGTGACTAGAAAATCCGCATAACCTGTTTTAATCTGTTTTGCTTGAGAACTTAAACATTGGGGGTTAACGCGACCGTGTCCTGGATATCCTCGGCTCATTTAATTGCAAATGGCCACGACTTAAGCACGTGGTGTAGGCATACACCCGACATATGCTAATCCTAATATAAAATATTTTTCTACCCATATTGGGGATACCCTTTATGGGTTAAAGTGGTGTGTCGGTTAATTAGGTTATCAGTGTTTTGTACCGGAGCCCATATGTATTGACAAGCATGTAAATCTGTATACAGGATATTTTATATATTTTCCCAAGTTATTTATTAAAATACATGTGCCCAGTGCATTTAAAACAATTTTGTAATATTTTCAAAATGTGCCGGTTATTTGTATTTACTAGTGTGATGTGTCTTCAAAAGACTAAGCGAAGGTTGCAAGGTTACGTAATAGGCTGGAAGTTGCCCGGTAAATGCTTAAGAGGAATTTGCAACTCCTTGCATTGAAGCCTAGTAGTCTGCTTATGTATTCATTTGTTATTTTCGATCCGCCTGTGGATCTTTTGAACATTCCGTCTGTATAATATTTTGAACATTCGGACATTTTAATTTCTAATAGTATTTTAATTCCCAAGACTTCCGCTGTGCTATTTTTGTATCTTGATATCAATCGTCACGTACTCCAAGTCCGGGTCCACCGGGAAATACAGGGTGTGACAAACACACACTCACGAACTATGTCTATATAGTTCATCCCAATCAAACTTTGACATTGTTATTCATAGAAAACCTGAAACCGAGGGAAAGCATTCTTTCTCATTTCTGAATTCAAACTTTTTAAGTGTTAATTAGTTAATCTAAATTTTATAAATCAAACCGACCAAACTTTGAGATTACTTTTCTACAATTTTAATTTTATTAGTAATTTGCAAGCTACTTAGTAAACACATTTTCCACAAACTCCCTGTGTTTGATACCCATTTACCACTATTTAATTGGTGTATTTGGTTTATTTTTGAGTGAGACTTCGACCTCACGTCACCCCCTGTTACTCAAAATTTTATAATTTAAATCCTTTTCTTTCCTAAAACTTAATTCCGACCATTTCAAAACTTTGTTTTCGGCTTTCCGATAGAGTAGATTGTGAGTTCCTGACATCGGTTAATCAAAGATATATTCGAAAAGTAAAATCTTTTGGTTTTGAAATGTTTAAAAAGTAAAAGTAAAACACTTAAAGCAGTAAGATAGGAAATTAAATATGTACGGATAATGATTTTGCGAGCTTCTAGGGAAGAGAATCATATCTGTTATTTGTCTTGTCAGAAAGCTCGTCATTAGTACAGTTAAACGCTTTTAAATAAACATTCTATAACAATTATCAGTATTGTTGTCCACCTAAAATCATCTGATTAGTTGTATCACGTTTAGGGGATACACTTAGGTATGATTATACTTACCGACCTATGTGCATCCACTCGCGACACATTCCCGTATCTAGGTATGCATGAAGAATCATCTTACCGGTGAGTATACCGATTGTCATCTGTTTTGATGTACAGCTTGTGAGATACTCACTTATTTGAGGATGAAAACAAGTCCTATGTGATTAAATCACTTATTGATGAGGAACTTGATTTTCGATGCATGCAGGGCACGAGAGCAAGTCCGTGAACAGGTTAGTACTATCATACCGACAAAGAGATGGACTTGTCACTTGGATGTTTAATGTGATTTGAAAATCACTTATTTTGGGGTGGATATGATAATTTATCACTTATTGATTGGTCATGATATTTGCATGTATGTATAGTATCATGGAGGTTCTAGACTTGCGTCCCAATTATTTTTCCGGTAAAAGAAACGACCATGATACCCAGATGATAATCAGCATAAAGACCACATATCTCAGACCATCGGCAATCTTTCAAACGAGATTTCGGTACCAAGACCATATGCCAACGAGTGGTTCCCATACGACTTTCAGTTTGTTATGTTTATATCGCCATGCACATTTTAAACTGATTGTGTGCCTGCCGATACATTGTTTGTAGAGCTGTTTATCGTTAGACGGTATTGAAAGACCATAGATGTATCATCATTTTCTCTTTTCTTACCAAGAAACTCATTTTTTATTTTTCTTTTGTGTAAGGACCTACAAAAATGTCCCTAAACGACCCGTAAGTAAAAACCCGGACCCCTGAAACCCCAATGTGCATGAAAAACCAAGAAATCAAGAATATTGATCTTCAGGCGGGCCGCGTAAGGGTTAAGCATAGCCTCACGCGGGCCACGTCAACTTAGAGTTTGACCGGATAAGCATCCGGACCACGTGTCGTCCACGTGGCGACCCTACTCGTGACCCATCAAGCCTACACGTAGACTAGACCTCCACGTGGGCCGCGTAAGGGACTTGAATGGGTTTACGCGGGCCGCGTAAGACCCAAAAAGTTGCTATAAATAGCAGGGACATGAGCAGTTCAGTTGTGTCGAAAATTTCAATCAAAAACGAAGTTCTACTGCTCGAAATCATAATTTCCAGTAGAGAAACGCTGCTACGATACAGGGTAATAACTCGATCACTGCTACGATACAATGTCCGATCAATTGAAACTATTCAATGGATGTTTAAGTATTGCACTTTGTCATTCGTCGTGAATCCGATGGATATTTAAGTATTGCACTTTGTCATTCGTCGTGAGGGTTTTGATTTCGTGAGCTTATCGTAAATGTTGTATTAAGTTACTTACCTAGTTTCGTGTGCATTGTTGTTTAAATTAGGTACAAGGCTAAATCAGTAGGCTAAACTCTGCCCATCTAAACTTGCAATGTGAGTCATTCTCTTTTATTAAACTGTTTTACAAAAATCTCAAAGTTATTTTCCAAGTTATAATTTCAGGGATTAAGTCTTTGTAATCTTCAATTACTGCCGGTATGTGGGGTTTTGTATACATTACTTGATACCCGTCACCATTGGACAACGGGTTAGCCAATGGGTGATCTGACCATAGTCACAGATACAGTCGAGTGACAAATACCGATTTGGGGTAATTGGTTGATAAGAACAATGTAATCACCCTTAATACTGTAGATTATAATAATGTGTCGTTTTGTGCAACTTGAGTGACTCGTCAGTATTTCCCCGCTGATAAAATCTTTTTAAAACATGTTTCAGGTGATCTGCTGTGATCCAGGAAAAGTGCCGTGTAGCACTGCAAGCTTGAAGAAGTGGCTTAATAAAATAAAGAAACAAGTTTTTGTAAAAACAGGGATTTCCCAGTGAAATCACCTTTATTGTAAATTGTGGGTATGATCCCCAAATTATGAAATAAAATAATGGGGTATTTTCAAGTTTTAAAGATCCTATTAAAACTTCCGCTGTCAACTCTGACAATAAATACCACGGGTTTCTGTCCCGCGGCTCCTGGACCGGGTCACACCGGGACGGGGACCGTGACATTTTGTTTTTGGATTTTTGTAATTTTTCAAAGTTTTTGTGTTTTTGCGATTTTTCAAATGTTTTGTACTTTTCATGACATTTCTCCCCCTAAAATGCAAAACGTTAAAGAAATCGAAAACACGAAATAAAGTTTTTTTAATATTCACAAAAATGATTTTCCAATGCCGGTATTACTCTTGCTTGACATTTATGTCGTTTACCAAAAGTAAATAATTAAAACATGACTTATCGAAGGATTTGGTAAAAAGGTCGGCGCGTTGGTCATCAGTGTGGACCTTAACAACATCGATAATTCGTTTATCAAAGCAATCACGTATTTCTAGTGATCTGTAAGGCAGCAGAATTATCAACATAAATAGGAGTATATAGGAATTCAAAAATGTAGTTGTGCATTTGCTGTTGGATCCACAGAACCTGGGAGCAACAACTAGAAGGTGCAATGTACTCGGCTTTGCATGTTGATGTAGCTACACAAGTCTGCTTCTTGCACTGCCAAGTGATTAGGCGTTTTCCTAAAAACTGACATCCAGCCGTTGTGGATTTGCTGTCGATTTTGCAGCCGCCAAAATCAGAATCAATGAGTGCGATCAAGTCGAAGCTATCATCCTTAGGGTACTAGAGACCGATGTTCGGGTAACCCTTCAAATAGCGTAAAATCCTCTTTACAGTCATCAGATATGAGACCTTCGGGCTTGATTGATACCGGGCGAGCAGGCACACAGGATATATTATGCCAGGCCTCGAGGCAGTGACATATATAAGAGATCCGATCATTGCGCGGTAAAGTGAAGAGTCAACGCTTTCACCCTTCAAGTCCGGAGTAATCCCGTGATTATGCGGAAATGGGGTACCAATGGGCGTCGCTTCTGACATCTGGAACCGGCTCAAGATGTCTCTAACATATTTTGTCTGATGGATGAATATCCCAGACTCTGTTTGCTGAACTTGTAAGCCCAAAAAGAAGGTCATTTCCCCCATTGCGATCATTTCGAATGTCTTTTGCATAACACGCTTGAAATCCCTGCACAAAACATGTTAGTTGAACCAAAAATAATATCATCTACGTAAACCTGTACCAGCAGAATATCTCCATCTTTCTCCTTGATGAAAAGGGTGCAATTGATCAAACCACGGCGAAAACCATTCTCTAGAAGGTAGTTGGATAACGTTGCATACCATGCCCTTGGTGCTTCATGTAATCCGTACAGTGCTTTGTTGAGTAGCCAAACCCGATCTGGATGAATAGGATCTTCAAAACCTGGGGGGTTGTTCGACATACACCTCCTCTTCAACCACACCATGAAGGAATGCACTCTTCACGTCCATTTGATAAACCTTAAACCTCTTATAGGAAGCATAGGCTAGGAAAATACGAACAACTTCTAGACGCGCAACTGGTGCATCCACTTCATTGTAATTTATCCCTTCTATCCAACGAAAGCCTTGAACAACAAGTCTTGCCTAGTTCCGAACCACAACTCCATGATCATCCTTTTTGCACTTGAATACTCAACGAGTGCCAATCTTCTTGTAGTTCTCGGGCCTTTCAACCAGTTTCCAGACACCGAGCTTCTGGAATTATTGTAATTCCTCTTGCATAGCTTCTACCCAAGAATTTTCTTTTAAAGCTTCTTTCCAAGATTTTGGTTCCTCTTGTGACACATAGCACGCAAAGGACCAATCGTTCTGTTCCCCAGATTCTCTTATTGCTGCATACAAGCCAACATTGTTGTTGTTTTTCAACTGGTGTCTAGTCTGCACACCACTGTGAACGTTACCGATAATATTCTGCTGAGGATGGGTATCATTAATTCTAGTCGCTGGGTTGTCAAGAACATGAATGTTGTACCTAGATTGTTGATATTCAAATCAACAACCAATTCAATCCCCTGATTCAATGAAGAGGATGAAACAGTGGCTTCAACATCAGCAAGCGTGTCAACTGGAGTTGTTGCCTCTGACGTTCCATGTACAACAACCGACACTTCATCTTGATTAGCATCATGATATCCTTCATCTTCGGATGACGCATTGTATTCAGGAGCATCTTGAAATTCCTCATTAAGAGTGTCGTTATTAGTTGATGATGAAGCTTGTGAATTAACAATGACTGAGCGAACTAACGGCGAGTTAGTCGCATTATCACTCTCAACAACATTTAAGCAGCAGCTGACGCATCAAATGTGTAAGGCCTGCTTTTAAGTTTTTATAAAATAACATACAAGGGCGATTTAAATTATAACATTTAAAATGTCCCAACTTTGCTCGATTTAAAGATTGCAAAACTAGCAACACTAATACACACTTTTAACAAAATTTGGGCATGACCCGTCCGTAAGACAAGCGTATCCCTGTTTTGTACAACTTCCAAACGATAATATTTATGTCCCGATCGACTAGACACGACTAAAATCCATAACATCAAGTTTTGAAAGTATGACTACTAACGAGGTTATGCAAAATAAACAAGTATTTGACCAAAAACATTAGCACAAACTAGCGAAAGCGCTTGGTATGACATAACATGAACACATGCTCGCTCCAATTCGCCAAGTCGCCTAAATTGAGGATTTACCTACATTCAACAACAAAGCTTTAAAAAGTTAGTCATAATACTTATTTTGCTTACAATATCAACATTTTAATTCCATTCGCTTATATACTTTCATTTCTCTTACGCATTCGATTATCCCATTAAATGGGTATAGCATATACTCTCATAATGAGATTCAAGCATACCACTTACGACCCGATAACATCGGGTTAATTGCTTTCAACATAAATCTTTCGTTCTATCCGTATAACGGATTGAACTTCATACATTCGTAATCGCATTCATGACCACCCATTCTAAACGGATGGCATCTTATTCTTGCTCGACTTGTTCAACTCAAACCGGTCGATTTGCATAACTTGTTATAACCTTCGTTAACATAACTAAATCCGCAAGGGATTTTCCATCTACTTACTAACCACCATAATCATTATAACAAAGGTTGAGTTTCGTGATTATTAACAAAAATTTAAGTAAAGTTTTGTGTGCAACGGTACATACCTCGATCTTGTGAGCCTTCCGATTTCTTAGTACTTGAACATTCTTCCTTCACGCCTATATCAACACATCCATTCATTCGTTTAGTACCCCAAATTTCATTCCATTATTTTCCAAATTACACATAATTATTCTTTCAAGCATTTCATCAAACACTTGGCGGGTTTCGCATTTGTGGGACACTAAGTACATGCTTTTTAAAGTATAATTCCTACTAGTTCATTTCAAGGTTCATCAACAATCAATCAAATTCATAATATTCTCTTGTCCTACTTAATTTGCTTAAGATTCAAGTACTACAACATCATCACATGTCAAACCTACACATGATTCCTACCAATTTTTCCACCTTTCAACATCTCTAATTATTCATACCAATGGGTTATGCAATTAGCTTTTCATATAATCAAATTCACACATAAAGATACATGATTCCTGTTCTATAGAGAAGTCCTAACTCCAATACATACAATTTCTTGCAAAATTTCGAGATTGGGTCATAAGCCACTTCCTACCATATATCAAAAACACCAAATTGAACTTACCACTTTATAGAGGATGTTAGGTTAATCGAAAATCTGGTAACATGCAGTCGATTAACACTGAATTTCCTTGTCAATTGATGAGTTTTGCAAGAACAAGGGTAACCCTTGTTTCTCCTGCTTCTGTTCGACCAAAAACACGCCCAGGGTGTGTATTTTTGGTTTGAATCCTTTTTACTCCTTTCTAAATTATAATTTTCCACATTACCCCCTCAAGTTTGTTAAGTGTCTAACTTAAACACTTCCCATAATTTAGTCTTTTCTCATTATCTAACTAGTATTTGGTAACATTTACATTGACTAGGTTAGACTTTTAATTAATTTAGCTCGTATGTTTAAAGGTCATTTTTGGGGTGTTACAAGTCTACCCCCCCCTTAAAAGAGGTTTCGTCCCCGAAACCTGGACACATAACAAATTAAACATTGACATACCAAAGAGGAAAGGGTAGTGTCTTTGCATTTCATCTTCTGATTCCCTTGTAAGTTCCGAGCCCTTTCGATGAAGCCATTGGACTAACACTTGTCTAACGGCTTTGTTGCGAAGGTTCTTTACTTTAGCGTCTTTAATGTCTATCGGTCTCTCGACATAATTTAACCCCTCGTCTAATTCAATGTCGTCGAGAGGTACTACCGCTGTTTCATCCGCAAGGCACTTTCTCAACTGGGATACATGGAAGGTATTGTGGATCCCGTCTAGTGTAGGCGGTAATTCTAAACGATACGCAACCTTTCCAATTCGAGCCAAGATTTTAAATTGCCCAATATAACGGGGACCCAACTTACCCCGCTTGCGGAAATGGATTATACCCTTCCATGGAGATACTTTCAGCAGAACATAATCTCCGACTTGAAACTCGATGGGACGCCTCCTCTTGTCTGCATAAGCTTTTTGTCGATCTTGGGCTGCTTTTAATCGAGCTCTAATTAATTCAATCTTTTCATTTGTCACCGCTATCAGATCACTTGGCGCAAGCTCCCTTTGCCCCACTTCACCCCAACATACGGGAGTTCTACATTTTCTCCCGTATAGTAATTCGTAAGGTGCCATTTGAATACCACTATGGTAGCTATTATTATAAGAGAATTCCACTAGTGGTAAATGGTGTGACACCTGTGTCACTTCAACCATCAAACAAATACCAAACCAATGAAATATTGTATTTCATACTTTGGACTTGTATAAATATGTGTATCTTTTGCACATATCAAGTCCTGTTCGATTTCAAGCTCTAAATCGCTTTCTGGAAGGTTATACGCGCACTGATGCGTAAATATAACCAGTTTAATGCAACGAACACTCCGGAATAGTGAAATAGGCTTAACATACCTTAAATAACCTTTATATAACTTAGAAATAAGTTTTGAAGGCTTTGGTATGGCAAAATCAAGTTAAATCGCTTACAGGGACTAAAGTTGACAAACTGCGAAAGTATGCCAATCTGAACTGTAACAGACATTCCAGAACATGACCATAAGTTAAAAATACCCTAAATATCATTCACATAGCTTAGAAATAGGCTTTGAGAGGTTCGGTGTGCTAAAATAAACTTTTGGGTCATTCAGGGACTAAAAGTGTCAAAAAGTGCACAAGTTTGCACTTTCGCGCATAACTTACGTTCTGAATACATCTGGACATCCAAAAATTTTTGTAAGCACTAAAATATTTTATTTTAGTGTTTGGCGTAAGAAAAATCCATTCGTTGCGTCATTTGGATCGTTTTTCGCGCTTGTGCGCATTCCGTCGTAATTAAGCGAACATCGCTTTCGTACGACCAAACGAACCAACATCCGACATATTTTTGAGCATGTTTCATGTCCACAATGTTTAGGCATCATTTTAGGGCCTTAAAGTTGGCTTTACGGGCCTTGGAAGTGTCGGGAATGGCCTTAAACACGTGCAGGGACTGAAACTGTAAATTCTGAAACATATTGCTGATCAGACAGGGCCAGGCGGCCCGCCTGAGCCTTGTGTGAATCCTGACGTGGGCCGCATCAGACTTCTGACCAGATTAAATGTTTCTAACAGCCTGTTTGCAGCTGTTTTGCACTCCCAATCTCTCTTCCACATGTCAATTCCTTATGGTGAGTGGCCATTTGACATACCATAACATTCTAACACATGTACGGGTGGGATTCGAGCACGGTTTCCATGAAAAGATCTTAACGGTTACCCGAAAACTATAAATACCCATCCACCCCCATTGCAAAACACACAAGAATCTGATCCTAGAAGCTCTAAGTTGGAACCATTGTTTCATACCTGAGCTACTTGGATCACGATTAGCATTCGGGGACCCTTCGTGCCGTTTGATATCCGCGATCTCTAGCATTGTTTGGTTGTTAATCAAGGACTACCAAGCAATCTCAAGTGAGTACATAGACCCCTCTTTTACTGTTTTTCCAAACTGTTTTGGGGTGAAACACATGTGCCTACTTGTTACTTTCATGCTTTCCCGTTCTCACATCATATACCTGCTATGTTCGTTAGTACATTATAGTACATGATTTCATTACATTTCATGCTATGTATGCCCATTGTGTGTGTACTTAGTACATTGTTTTACATTACATTACATTTCATGCTATGTATGTCCAGTGTGTGCATTACTTAGTACATTGTTTTACATTGCATTTATGCTATGTATGTCCATTACGTGCATACTTAGTACATTGTTTTACATTGCATTTTGTTGCATATGCTCATCCAGCATATGAACACATTATACTACATTTTGAACCGTTGTAACCATTTGACTATGTAAACCGTCGTAACCATTTGATTATATGAACCGTTTGTAACTGTTGAACCGTGTGAACCGTTTGTAACTGTTGAACCGTGTGAACCATTTGTATCTGTTGACATGATTTACATTTGACAATAGACATTTGACTATACATAAACATTTCTACAATTGATAAACATTACATCTTGGTGGTTTGGTTTGAGTAAGTGATTAAGTAACGAGGCGTGTGGAATATGATACAAGCATGGTGGATACGCCGCTGGTACTTCCTATATATAAGTGTTTGTATGGTATTACGTGTCGTAGCGTTATTTGAATCATTTCAATTTGAGACATATCACATTTTATACAAATAACATACTTTTCACAAGACATTGATTTACAAACAACTGATCTTATACAAACTCATTTTACATGGTTATTCATTTAACCATACATTATTCTCTTATTTATACATATCATCTGATCTTATCGTTTTTCAAATGATTTACAAGACAAAGCAAATTACAAGGTTCATGACTAAACATTTTCTCAAACATAAGTCATGAATTCTGTTTTCACAAAACCTATGTATCTCACAGGCATTTTTATGCTGACGTACCTATTTTCACATGTGTTTTCAGGAGATGAAGCATAGGACTTATCAAGACATACTTAGGCGGACCTGTGCCTTAGTGACTTAAACGAGACAAGAACTAGTTAATTTTTGTTATATACTCTTTATTTCTTGTTTAAAACAATGTAACTCTCTTGTTTGATTAATAAAATGAAACTTTAATTACCATGGATTTGAAACAATTAATTCTGTTACAACACTCCCCGATGTTTCCGCCACGTTTTGTATGTTCTACGTGGTCGGGGTGTGACAGAAAAGATGGTATCAGAGCCAATGGTTATCGGGAATTAGGTTATTAGTAATGCTTTGACCTAGTCTATAACCTTCTTAGGACCTTAACGCGAGTTTACTTGCGTTTAGTCATAAAACAATACTGTCACCTATCCTTAGGTGACGACCACAACAAGAACATAAATTTCAAAACCGCTTTGAAAACTAATCATCTATTCTAGGATGATTGATTACTAGGTTTTGAACCCTCTATTGTAAAGTTTTGAACCCACTGTTATAAGGTTTTAAACCCCTTTGAATTTTCAAAAAAATCTCGTCAAGGTTTTGGGTTTTAAATAATGTGAACACGTGCAAACTGGAAGGGTGAATGCCTGTATTCTGGGTTTTCTGTCTAGGCAAGCACTTCGTATATATCTCATCAGACGCGAGACCAGTTGTGCTTACCTGGGAATTCTTGGGATGAGTGTTCACTTATAGGCGAGCATGACTTCGCGATACATTATTTTTGATCCATTTACTTTAATTCAGTCACTGTGTGTCGTTTGTTTACCTTGTGGTAACGAACAAATGACCACCATCCTTGCTTTCATCAGATTTGTTTCATCTCATTCTTTTGGTCTAATTCTCTCACTCGTTTCCTTTCATGTTTCCTCTTTTAGAATGCCTCCTCGACGCGAAAACCAGATAGCGACTGCCGAACTGGCAGAAATCATTGCACAACAAATGGCTGCTCAATTCCCAAACCTCTTTGCTCAATGGAACCAAGCCAACAACAACAACAATGGTCCATGCAATTTCAAGAGTTTCAATTCGGCTAAGCCACTCAAGTTTAGTGGTTCTGAGGGAGCGACCGGGCTTCTTCAATGGTTCGAGAGCATTGAGAATACTTTCCGCCACGTGCAGTGTCCTGACAATCGCAAGGTCGAGTTTTCTTCGAGTGTGTTCCAGAAGAGGGCCCTTACGTGGTGGAACGGGGTTATGAGAGATAGTGGTGCAGAAGTTGCTCTAGCACAGACATGGGCTGAACTTAGGGCCCTTATGATGAAGGAATTCTGTCCTCGTCACGAGATCAGGGCCTTGGAAAGGGAATTCAACAATCTTGAGCAAGACAGCGGTGAGCATCGAGCCTACACGGACCGTTATGAGGAGTTAAGTCTGTTATGCCCAAACATGGTCACGCCTTTGGATAAGGCAATCGAAAAGTACATTGATGGCCTCCCTGACTCAATACAAGACATTGTGACTGGTAGCAACCCCACTACAGTTAGACAGGCCATTGAGCTATCTGCAACCTTGACTGAATCAAAGATCAGGAAAGGTAAGCTTTTCCGAAAAGGTGACAAGAAACCGGTCGAGGAATCGAACCCAATCGAGGAATCAAAGACCATGGATGAACAGACTGGATCCCCTAAAAGGTCAAAGAAGCGGAAGGCTTCTCAGAACTTCGCCATGGTTACTCACAATGATCAAGCCGTCCCCAACCAACCAGCTCAACCCCCTGCTAGGAAGCCATACAATGGAACTGCACCCTTGTGCAACCAATGTAGCCTCCATCATCATGCCAATGTAAAGTGCCGCAAATGCCAAACTTGTGGGCTTATAGGCCATACAGCAAGAGTCTGCCCAGCTGCAGCTGCGCCAAACCAAGCTGGCAACAATCCTGCTCAAGGTCGTTTTCTACCAGGTTCTTGTTTCAACTGTGGCGAGATGGGTCATTTCCGAAGAAATTGCCCAAAGCTTGCTAATGCAAATCCAGCACAGGGATGAGCATCAGACCTACAACATCGTTTAGAAATAATCACGTCTTATGTATTATTTTCTTTTGTTGTCTTGGTCCATGAAACAGTTGTTATCATTGTTTATAAATAAATCTTTTATTTACATCGCAATGTATTTATGTGGTTGTATGTATAACCAACATATCTCTTACAATACCGACAATTAAGGAATCGTATTCCTTGTAAAGCAAACTATCCCCAAAATTTTTTTCCATCTTATGATCTCTTGCATTTTCCACGAAATTCCTAAGTACCCGTTTCTTCTAAGGAAACGAAGTACAAGGCGCAAGTAACAACACTGGACGAATACCCAAAGTACCACTATAAATCCTTAATAGGGTACCTAAGGGTATTTCCGTAAATCCTAACATTGTTGTGTTCCTTAATTCAACTATTACGTTTCTTTGAAAACAAAATCGCATTTTTGGGAGATCTTCCTATCTCTTCAGATAGATCCCAGAGGACATTGAAGTCCATCGACTGGTTTCCATATCCATTCTCAATCGATAACAAATTAATAACAAATTAATAACCAAGTTAAACAACTATGTGATTATGTGCTTATGTGTTCCTTTATATGTTTTTGTGTAATCCAAGTTTTGTTATCCAAATCCTCGTAGAACCTTTCGTATCTTCATATGAGGGAATCGTAGTAGGATACCCAAAGGTACTACATAAAATCCTTAATGGACTAATACGTTGTAGTTAAGCCCCTTGGATTATAAAGTACTACTCCATAATTAGACCCCTTGAGTGGTCTAGTTAAGCAGATTGATCCAAAAATCTGGTTAGGAACATCATGTGATGATATAGCTGAAAGGACTTCTTGGTGGCCTAATTAATAAGATCGTCTGTCGATCTAATTAAAAGGACCCTATGGTAGTCTAAGTCACCCTCATCACAGGTTTGATATTCCTCCCCTAAACATTTCAAGACAAACTATGCGGACTGTGCAAGGAATTACGTAATTATGGATGCATACATAATTATGGAATTTAGTGCACAGAAACCACAACGAGCTTTGTCATGTGCCTAGAAGTTAACTCTATTCATTTCCATTTCTGATGAAGCACCCGTTGAAAATGACTCCGTTTGTTCATTTTCGTTTCTGAAGATTGTCCGTTGAGGAAATGAATATCCGTTTGTCTATCATTTTCATTTCCGTTTCTGAGGAAGCACCCGTTGAAAATGACTCCGTTTGTTCATTTTCGTTTCTGAAGATTGTCCGTTGAGGAAATGGATATCCGTTTGTCTATCATTTTCATTTCCGTTTCTGAGGAAGCACCCGTTGAAAATGACTCCGTTTGTTCATTTTCGTTTCTGAAGATTTTCCGTTGAGGAAATGAATATCCGTTTGACTATCCTTTTTCATTTCCATTTCTGATGAAACAACCGTTGAAAATGACTCCGTTTGTTCATTCTCGTTTCTGAAGATTTGTCCGTTGAGGAAATGAATATCCGTTTGTTTCTCCTTTTCATTTCCATTTCTGATGAAGCACCCGTTGAAAATGACTCCGTAAATTCATTTTACGTTTCTGAAGATTGCCCATTGAGGAAATGAATCCCCGTTTGTTTATTCCTTCATTTCCGCTTCTGAAGAATACTCGTTGAGGAAAATGACTCCGTCTGTTCATTTTCATTCTGAAGAATGGCCATTAAGGAAATGACAGGATTATGCCTTACATATCTCTGGTGGTTATTTGACACAAAGTCACAAATAGAATCCTATGAATAAATTTCGGGACGAAATTTCCTAAAGTAGGGGAGACTGTGACACCTGTGTCACTTCAACCATCAAACAAATACCAAACCAATGAAATATTGTATTTCATACTTTGGACTTGTATAAATATGTGTATCTTTTGCACATATCAAGTCTTGTTCGATTTCAAGCTCTAAATCGCTTTCTGGAAGGTTATACGCGCACTGATGCGTAAATATAACCAGTTTAATGCAACGAACACTCCGGAATAGTGAAATAGGCTTAACATACCTTAAATAACCTTTACATAACTTAGAAATAAGTTTTGAAGGCTTTGGTATGGCAAAATCAAGTTAAATCGCTTACAGGGACTAAAGTTGACAAACTGCGAAAGTATGCCAATCTGAACTGTAACAGACATTCCGGAACATGACTATAAGTTAAACATACCCTAAATATCCTTCACATAGCTTAGAAATAGGCTTTGAGGGGTTCGGTGTGCTAAAATAAACTTTTGGGTCATTCAGGGACTAAAAGTGTCAAAAAGTGCACAAGTTTGCACTATCGCGCATAACTTACGTTCTGAATACATCTGGACATCCAAAAATTTATGTAAGCACTAAAATATTTTATTTTAGTGTTTGGCATAAGAAAAATCCATTCGTTGCGTCATTTGGATCGTTTTTCGCGCTTGTGCGCATTCCGTCGTAATTAAGCGAACATCGCTTTCATACGACCAAACGAACCAACATCTGACATATTTTTTAGCATGTTTCATGTCCACAATGTTTAGGCATCATTTTAGGGCCTTAAAGTTGGCTTTACGGGCCTTGGAAGTATCGGGAATGGCCTTAAACACGTGCAGGGACTGAAACTGTAAATTCTGAAACATATTGCTGATCAGACAGGGCCAGGCGGCCCGCCTGAGCCTTGTGTGAATCCTGACGCGGGCCGCATCAGACTTCTGACCAGATTAAATGTTTCTAACAGCCTGTTTGCAGCTGTTTTGCACTCCCAATCTCTCTTCCACATGTCAATTCCTTATGGTGAGTGGCCATTTGACATACCATAACATTCTAACACATGTACGGGTGGGATTCGAGCACGGTTTCCATGAAACGATCTTAACGGTTACCCGAAAACTATAAATACCCATCCACCCCCATTGCAAAACACACAAGAATCTGATCCTAGAAGCTCTAAGTTGGAACCATTGTTTCATACCTGAGCTACTTGGATCACGATTAGCATTCGGGGACCCTTCGTGCCGTTTGATATCCGCGATCTCTAGCATTGTTTGGTTGTTAATCAAGGACTACTAAGCAATCTCAAGTGAGTACATAGACCCCTCTTTTACTGTTTTTCCAAACTGTTTTGGGGTGAAACACATGTGCCTACTTGTTACTTTCATGTTTTCCTGTTCTCACATCATATACCTGCTATGTTCGTTAGTACATTATAGTACATGATTTCATTACATTTCATGCTATGTATGCCCATTGTGTGTGTACTTAGTACATTGTTTTACATTACATTTCATGCTATGTATGTCCAGTGTGTGCATTACTTAGTACATTGTTTTACATTGCATTTATGCTATGTATGTCCATTACGTGCATACTTAGTACATTGTTTTACATTGCATTTTGTTGCATATGCTCATCCAGCATATGAACACATTATACTACATTTTGAACCGTTGTAACCATTTGACTGTGTAAACCGTCGTAACCATTTGATTATATGAACCGTTTGTAACTGTTGAACCGTGTGAACCGTTTGTAACTGTTGAACCGTGTGAACCATTTGTATCTGTTGACATGATTTACATTTGACAATAGACATTTGACTATACATAAACATTTCTACAATTGATAAACATTACATCTTGGTGGTTTGGTTTGAGTAAGTGATTAAGTAACGAGGCGTGTGGAATATGATACAAGCATGGTGGATACGCCGATGCTACTTCCTATATATAAGTGTTTGTATGGTATTACGTGTCGTAGCATTATTTGAATCATTTCAATTTGAGACATATAACATTTTATACAAATAACATACTTTTCACAAGACATTGATTTACAAACAACTGATCTTATACAAACTCATTTTACATGGTTATTCATTTAACCATACATTATTCTCTTATTTATACATATCATCTGATCTTATCGTTTTTCAAATGATTTACAAGACAAAGCAAATTACAAGGTTCATGACTAAACATTTTCTCAAACATAAGTCATGAATTCTGTTTTCACAAAACCTATGTATCTCACAGGCATTTTTATGCTGACGTACCTATTTTCACATGTGTTTTCAGGAGATGAAGCATAGGACTTATCAAGACATACTTAGGCGGACCTGTACCTTAGTGACTTAAACGAGACAAGAACTAGTTAATTTTTGTTATATACTCTTTGTTTCTTGTTTAAAACAATGTAACTCTCTTGTTTGATTAATAAAATGAAACTTTAATTACCATGGATTTGAAACAATTAATTCTGTTACAACACTCCCCGATGTTTCCGCCACGTTTTGCATGTTCTACGTGGTCGGGGTGTGACAAATGGTCATCCCAACTTCCCCCAAAGTCCAAGGCACACGCTCTCAACATATCGACAAGTGTTTGAATGGTTCTTTCTGACTGGCCGTCAGTCTGAGGGTGGTAGGCAGTGCTTATGTGTAACTTCGTGCCCACACTCTCATGAAACTTTTGCCAGTAGCGAGAATAAATCTAGTGTCCCGGTCCGAGACGATTGACACGGGCACCTCGTGTCGAGATATGATCTCGTTCATATAAATTTCTGCCATTCTCTTGGAAGAGTAAGCTTCTTTGATGGGTAGAAAATGAGCGCTTTTCGTAAGTCGGTCTACGATTACCCATATTGTATCATGCCCCTTTTTTTGTTCTAGGAAGCTTGGTTACCAAATCCATCGTTAGTTCCTCCCATTTCCATACCAGTATTTCCAAAGGTTGTAATTCTCCGTATGGCTTTTGATGTTCTGCTTTCACTTGGGAGCATGTTAAGCATTTCGTGACATACTTAACAATATCGCGTTTCATGCCCGGCCACCAATAATTGGCCTTCAAGTCCCGATACATCTTTGTAGCCCCGGGGTGGCCAGAATATCGTGACTTATGAGCTTCTTCAAGTAACGCAGTCTTGACTTCAGAGAAACGAGGTATCCAAATTCGGCCGAATCTTGTCTTGAGTCCGGTCGAATTTTCTTCTAGCTTATCGACCACACCTTTAAATCTTTCTTTCTTTAAATCTTCCGCTCTAAGCGACTTTATCTGGGAATCTCGTATCATATCAAGCAAACGTGGTGTAACTATCATCCATGGATCTCACTCGAATCGAAGGTGGAGACTCCTTTCGGCTTAGTGCATCCGCCACCACATTCGCTTTTCCCGGGTGGTAAAGGATGTCGCAATCATAATCTTTAATCAGTTCTAACCATCTTCGTTGCCTCATATTCAAGTCTTTCTGTTCAAAGAAATATTTGAGGCTTTTATGATCCGAGTAAATTGTACATCTCGTACCATATAGGTAGTGTCTCCAGATCTTTAAGGCGAACACTACCGCTGCCAATTCCAGATCGTGTGTTGGGTAGTTTACCTCATGGGGCTTTAACTGCCGCGAAGCATACGCAATAACCCTTCCCCTTTGCATCAAAACACAACCTAAACCCTGCTGTGAAGCGTCTGAATAAACAACCAGATCTTCAGTCCCATCTGGCAAAGTCAAGACCGGAGGACTCGACAGTTTCTCCTTTAATATTCGAAAGGCCTCCTCCTGTTCTTTACCCCATACAAACTTTTCTTTCTTTCTCGTTAGTTTGGTTAAGGGTAAGGCTATCTTCGAGAAATCCTGTATGTACCCTCTGTAGTACCCCGCGAGGCCTAGAAAACTTCTTATTTCAGTTGGATTTTTCGGGGAAACCCATTTCATTACGGCATCAAGCTTTGACGGATCCACCAAAACACCTTCCGAATTGATTACATGACCCAGAAACTGCACCTCTCTGAGCCAGAAGGCGCACTTTGAGAATTTCGCATAAAGTTTTTCTTTACGGAGTATTTCAAGTACTTCTCGCAAATGTCTCGCATGATTAGCCTTACTTCGCGAATAAATTAGGATATCATCTATGAATACGATCACGGACTTATCTAACATGGGTCGGCTTACCCGGTTCATAAGATCCATAAACGCTGCTGGAGCGTTCGTTAACCCAAAGGACATAACTAAGAACTCGTAATGTCCGTATCGGGTTCTAAATGCGGTCTTTGCAATGTCTTCCCCTCGTATTCTGACTTGATGATACCCCGAACGCAGGTCAATCTTAGAGAACCAACTCGCCCCTTGTAATTGATCAAAAAGATCATCGATTCTAGGTAAAGGGTAGCGGTTCTTCACGGTCAACTTATTTAATTCTCTATAATCGATGCACATGCGCATCGACCCATCTTTCTTCTTAACGAATAAAACAGGCGCTCCCCAAGGCGACACACTCAGGCGTATAAAGCCCTTATCTAGCAAATCTTGTAATTATGTCATTAACTCCCGCATCTCGGTGGGAGCCAGTCTATAGGGAGCCTTCGCAACCGGCTTCTGTTGGTGCATGTTTGTGACAACAGCTTAGATTTGGTCTTTGGATATCTTGTAATTAGTTAAATGATAAACAGTTAGCGGGTTTAGCTTTGTATTAGTGAGATAATAGAGTTTGGGCTAAACAAAACCCACTTGGGTGATGGGGGACGAAATGGGCCTAGCCCATGTAGTAAACCAAGCCTAATGTTGCAACCTTGTGTTATATAAACAAGGTTAGGCTTTAGGGTTTAGGTTAATCAGCCAAAACAGAATTTGTGAGGAATTTCGTGAGAGCATAACAGCTTGGACGAATTTGATAGTTGGTTAGGGTTTGATTGATTGTAAAACGTTTGTTTGGATAATCAATAGAAACCCGGTTTGAAAGTGAATTGCAGTTTCTGTTCTTCTACTTGTTTCTGTGATATTCTGATCAAGAGGATTCCGCACTCTTGATTGGATTGACAATTCTGTGAAGATCCATAAACATCAAGGGGACCTACAATTGGTATCAGAGCATTAGGCTCTTAAAGGCTCGGTTCAGAATTGTGCTTGGAGAAACAGGGAGATTTTCGAATTTTGAAACCTGAAAAATTAGGGTTTTGAAATTTTCGAAATTTTTGATATAATTTTTCGAATTTTGTTGGCTGTTTTGATCTTCTGCATTGTTTGTTTGCTGTTTTGCAGGATTTCTGGGAAGAATTTGTTGATTCTGGAAAAGTTTTCGGCTGATAGACTTGAAGATTCGAAGACTGTTCTTCGTGTTCTTCACGTTCTTCGTTCTGTTTCTTACTGATTTTCAAAATTACTGATATTTTGCTGTTTCGATTTTGCAGAAGTTGTTAGGAGAATCCAGAAGATCATCAAAATTTTCGTGAAGATTGAATTTCCTAATTTAAAGACCTGCGAAATTAACTGGACTTGCGAAATTAACAGACCAGCGAAGTTTACCGGCGACGTTAAATCCAAAGGCGACTTTGGTAACCGTGTAATTGTCCACAGCGAAATTATTACGGTTTTCGGCGACTTTACAGGTCGTCGTAATCGCGAAATTGACTGGCGAAGTTGACAGCGAATTTAAGCAGCAAAATTAAATTTTCAGCAAGTAACAGACCTAGCGAATTTAATCACTGACCCAGCGAATTTAATCAGTAACTAGCGAAATTAACTCAGCAAATTTAAAACCAGCGAAATTAAGAGGTGGAATTTTTGTTGGCAAGCGTCGATAAAATTTCAGTGTTTTGCAAATAGAAATTGATCCGTAGCTCGTTAGACAGAACCGTTTGGACCGTTGAATTCCTTGGATTTTTAGGGTAAAAAAAATGTCGAACATTATATATCATTGGATTTGTCTTTTCGAGACGATTCTAATGGTGTAATTTGGTAACCACTGTTTTCGGAGATATTTTGTACGGTTTTATCAGTCTGCAACGTTTAAAATGTCGAACATGTCTAGTTTGAATGAGCTTTTGAGAATGGAGCATGAGGTTGGCACTACCAACAAACCGCCTAAGATGATGAAGGTAGAAAATTACTTGACATGGAAGGATCGTTTTCAATCCTTCATTGAATATCAAGACACTCGCATGTGGATATGCATCGAAGATGGGTACACAAACCCAACACACGACTTTGAGGGCAGACCACGTAGAACTGCCTATGTGAACATGGAAGATGCTGATAAAAAGATGTATGAGGCTGAAAAGAGAGCCTTAGCTGCAATCAAAATGTCCTTACCTGACAGCATCAAGCATACTTTCAAGAAGTACACAAACTCAAAGGATATGTGGGATGCATTAGAGAAAAGATATGCTGGAAATGAAGATGTTAAGAAAAACAAAGTAGATCTTCTGAAGAAGCAGTTTGCTGTTTTCAAGTTCATGAAACATGAGTCACTTGAGGACATCATCACTCGATACTACCATCTGATGTCGGAAATGGATAATTATGAGATAGAGTGCTATACTGACGTTGAAAAGAATGACAAGCTGCTCGATGCCTTACCTACCAAGTGGGATATTTACACTCTTATGATTAAGGGAGAGGCAGATTATGAGACAAAGGAGCTGGAAGAAGTAGCAGGAAAGCTGAGAGCTTATGAGCTCAGTATGAAGAAGAAAGACACTGGATATGATCAGGTTCAAGATCCAACGATTTACAATGGGCTTGCACCTTCTTCATCTCACAACGCTTCTAGCGACTCTGCTACTGCTTTTCTTTCGTGTGAGAATGAGCAGGTCACAGTGAATGAAGATGGTGATGTGTGTTTTGTAGCTGCTTCAGGAGGATCAACAGGAGCCAAGAAAACATCAGCTTCTAAGCAGAGTAGTGGTGTTAAGCCAATGCCAATGAGTGTGAAATCTGCTGAAGAGCATCTTGCTCTACTTGCTTCATTTGTGGCTTCTTATGAGAACTACATTCAGGGGAAGATATCTGATCCTGCCACTTTGGATGAAGATTATGATCAGATTGACCCTGATGATCTTGAAGATATGGATTTGCAGTGGCAAATGGCCATGATTACTAGGAGATTGAAGAGATTTATGAACCAAACAGGCAGGAAGTTTATAGGAAAGACGGTTGGTTTTGACAAGACCAAAGTGAGATGCTTCAACTGTCAAAGTTATGGGCATTTTGCTAGGGAATGTCAAAAACAAAAGCAGGATAATTCGAGTCAGAGTTCAAACAATAGGAATGCATCAAACAACTCTAACTCAAGAGCGCTGATCTCTACTGCTAGAGAAGGTTCATATGACTGGAGTATTCACTTGGAAAATGATGACAATGTCACTCAGGCATTCATGGCAGAGATAACTCCAGTTGATGATAGTGAAGCTACTGTGGGAGATGCTGAAGCAAAAGTGGATGCTGAGGCTGAGGTGAAGATAGAGAATAAAGCTGCAGAAGAGAAGAATGATCAGACAAAAGATACTGAAGAGGATAAGCAAAAGTCTGACCATGAAAAGGAAGCTGAAGAGAAGGAAGCTGAAGAGAAGGAAGCTGAATACAACAGAGTGAAAGCTTAGCTAGCGGCCCTCATGGCCAATCTTGATAAACAAACAGGAGAGGTAAAGTCAAATTCTGTGTGTTTAAAATGTCGTGAACTACAGGGTGAGATTGACAGGTTGTCAACACAAAACCAAAGTCTGGTGAGCGAGATGTCTAACATAAAAGAAGCAAACTTTTTTGCTAAAAGAAACGAATCGTCATACTTGAAGAAGATAAAAGGTTATGAAAGTAAAATTGACTCATTAACCTGCAAACTAAACGAAAAACTTCAAGTCATAGACTTAGCTCATGAAATGATGGCAGAGAAAACAAAAGAGATTTCTGAAAAATGCAAAGAGTTGTCAGATGCACAACTCAAAATTGTTGAACTTGAAAAGAAATTAGGTCAATTCAGGGACTCTACTTTTGTTATGAAACATATGATGGGTGGCTTGAAGAAAAGTAATGACAAAACCAGTGTGGGATTTCATGGTTTCAATGAAGTTCCACCTCCTGTTAGTCATGACTATTCTTTCTTGCCTGATGAAGATGATCTCATGGACTTTGGGTCAACATCACCAAGTAGTTCCACATCACGTCAAGGAAATGTTTTTGAGAATGTTGATGCTAAGAAGGATAATAACAGCAAACCTGTTTTGAAAAAGAACACATCACATCCTAAGAATAAAAATCCAACTTTTGTTAAAAGTGTTAAAAGTGTTAATTTTGTTCAAGGAAGTGACATGAAAGAGGAAACAACTGTTATTGAAAATGAATCAAATATAGAGTTTGCTAAAAACAAGAACATAGAAAATTCTGAAACTAAGCAAACTGAACCAAATCCTTCTAAGGCATCATCAGAAGAAAAACCCGAATCTAGTTCAAAGGCTTCAGAAAAGAAGTCTTCGAAAAAGAAATCATGCTTCAAATGTCACACCAAGGGACATGTAGCTAGCTGCTGTCCTAACAAAAAGAGTGAAGCACAAGTGAGTGAGAGGAAGAGAGAGAAGTCACCAGAGAATAGTGGTGATAAACAGGAGAAAGTTGCAAATTCTCCAAAGCAATCTGCTCCTAAGCAACCAGAAAATGTTGCTGTTGGTGTAGATAAGGCTGAAAAAGGAACTCCACAAGTTCCACGTTTTCAAAGAAATCAACCTAGATTTCAGCCTAGATCTCCACCAGGCAGATACGAGAGACCTAGAAGCAGTTCACCTAGAATGAACAATTTTAATGGAAATACAAATAATTTCAGAAGTCAAGGTCAATATCAAAATCGATACCAAAATAATGGTGGTCGAACTTTTTATAACAATGGCTTTAGAAATTACAACAATAATGCTTCTTGGAATCAAAATTCAAGATACCCAAATCAAAATTTCCAAAGGTCAAATAGTCCAAATACGTATAGGAACCCTCAGGACCAAAGACCTAGTGGGAATCAAAATCAAATTCCATCAACAGGTCTGAGATCCAAGACTCCAGTTAGGAGTAATGGATATTGGATGGATGTTCCAGTAGTTAGTGAATTTGGACGACCCAAGACCATTAAGGCTTGGGTCCCCCAATCTAACTAATTTCTTGGTTGGTGTGTGCAGGAGCTGCTAAGGAGGATTATCAACTTATGGTATGTTGATAGTGGCTGCTCCAGGCACATGACGGGGGATGCGAGATTGTTGACAGAATTTGAAGATTATGATGGTGGAAATGTGAATTTTGCGGGTGCTAAAGGTGGTAGAATTACAGGACGAGGAAAAGTGACCAATGGGAAGATCACACTGGACAAAGTGAACTATGTGGAGCAGCTTAAACACAATTTGATGAGCGTGTCACAAGTCTGCGACAAGGGTTACTCGGTCCATTTTACCAAGAATGAAGCATTAGTGTTGAAACCAGGTTTGAAGATTCCGGACGATTGGATAGTGATGCGAGCGCCAAGGAGAAATGACACTTGTGTCATGGACATGGGTGCTAAGGATCCAAATGCTGTGGTGGCGTGTTTACTATCAAAAGCATCTGAAGCTGAATACGCATGGCCCATATTCACTACCGAAAAATGAATTACCTTGTTAAAAATGAGCTAGTGAAAGGGGTTCCAATGCAGAGGTTTCACGTGGAAGATAAATGTCTTCCATGTCAAAAGGGAAAACAACATAAGAAACCTCACAAATCTAAAACAGTAAATTCCATAGATGCCCCCTATGAATTACTTCACATGGATTTATTTGGTCCAGTGAACGTGAGGAGCATAGGTGGAAAGTACTATTGTTTAGTTGTCACTGATGATTATTCACGATATTCATGGGTTTTCTTTTTAGGTAAAAAAGATGAGATGGCGGAGATGCTGATAGATCTTTTTACGAAATTGGAAAACATCCATGATGCTAGGATTAAGAGGATAAGGAGTGATAATGGCACGGAGTTCAAGAATCGAATTCTGGATCTCTACTGTCTTCGAAAGGGAATTGAACATCAATATTCTGCTCCTTATACACCTCAACAAAATGGAGTTGCTGAGAGGAAAAACAGGACGTTGATTGAAGCCGCTAGGACGATGCTTTCAGATTCAAAGCTACCAGTTCTTTTCTGGGGAGAAGCTGTGAATATAGCTTGCTACGTCCTAAACAAAGTTTTGACTGTTAAACGTTTTAATAAAACTTGTCATGAATTAATGTTTAACAAGAAACCAAACTTAGAAGGCTTTGAACCATTTGGATTACCCTGCACCATTGTGCGAAATAAAGATAAACAAAAATTCAGTGAGGTGGCTGACGAAGGCTACTTTCTAGGTTACGTACCTGGCGCACCAAATAAAAGGGTTTTTAATTTAAAAACTGGTAAAATTGAGGTTGTCTTTAATGTTGAAATTACTTCTTACAAACCTCAATAATCAACGAGTGGTCCTGCTATATTATATGATTATGAAAGCACTTTTAAATCATTTAATATTCCTGAGTTTCCAAATGCAGATGATTCTCAGTTGATTCAGACAATGATTGGTGGAGACGATGAAGGCGAGTTCATGCCTAGATCGAATGTTGATATGACAGATGCTGCGGAAACTTCCAAAGGTGCTGCTGATCCTGATTCAAGTGATAGTGACTCTGAACCCATTGAGGGGGAGGATTTCATTAATCCATTTGCAGATCAGAACACTCAAGGGGAGGTTGGATCAAACCTGGGTGATAACTTAGAAGTGGATACCGTTGCTACTACACGAGCAAATAGAGATCATCCAGTTGACATGATACTTGGAGATCCTACTGCAGGTGTTCAGACGAGAAGAAGCATAGCAGCGAATTCTGGTTTATTTGTGTCGATTGAGAAGACTGGGATTGTAAACGAGTGCTTGTATAGTTGCTTTATTTCCCAAGAGGAGCCGAAAAACATTCACATGGCTCTTAAAGACAATTCATGGGTTGAAGCTATGCAAGAGGAATTGGCACAGTTTGCTAAGCTGAAAGTTTGGGAGTTAGTGGACCTTCCTAAAGGTGAAAGAGAAATTGGCACTAAGTGGGTGTTTAAGTGCAAGAAGGATGACAGAGGGATAGTGACGCGAAACAAGGCTCGATTGGTGGTAAAAGGTTTCAATCAGCAGGAAGGGATTGATTACAATGAGGTGTTTGCACCAGTGGCAAGGTTGGAGGCAATTCGTTTGTTTTTAGCCTTCGCAACATTCAAGGGCTTCAAAGTTTACCAACTAGACGTGAAGAGTGCATTTCTTTACGGGAAAGTCCAAGAAGTGGTGTATGTCTCACAACCAGATGGGTTCGTTGATCCAGATTATCCAGATCGAGTGTACAAACTTGATAAGGCTTTGTATGGGTTACATCAAGCTCCCAGGGCGTGGTACGAGACACTGTCTACACATCTGATCAAAAATGGTTTTGAAAGAGGTCAGATTGACAGTACACTGTTCATCAAGAGGAAGAAGGAAGATTTTCTGCTGGTACAGGTGTACGTGGATGACATCATCTTTGGGTCATCAGATGAGAGCATGTGTAAAGAGTTCGAGCAGGTGATGAAGAGCAAGTTTGAAATGAGCGCTATGGGTGAGCTGTCTTACTTTCTGGGATTACAAGTTGAACAGAAGGAGGATGGGATGTTTATTCATCAAACAAAGTATGCGTATGACATCTTGAGTCGGTTCAAGATGAATGATTGCTCTACTTTCAACACACCCATTTGTGAAAATCACAATCTTGGCCCAGATCATGAAAGTACTGAAGACGTTGATCCTGCTCAATACAGGGCGATGATTGGTTCTCTAATGTACTTGACTGCTTCAAGGCCTGACATTATGTTTGCAGTATGCTTGTGTGCCAGATATCAGGCTAATCCAAAGGAGTCCCGCATGAAGGCGGTGAAGCGTATTATTCGTTACTTGAAGGGGAAACCTAAACTTGGGTTGTGGTATCCAGCTGATAGTGATATGAATTTTGTTGCTTACACTGACTCAGACTTTGGGGGATGCAAGTCGAACAGAAAGTCTACAACAGGTGGTTGTCAGTTCTTGGGAGGCAGGATTGTCTCTTGGCAATGCAAGAAGCAATCTTGTGTGTCTACATCTACGTGTGAAGCTGAATATATTGCTGCGGGTAGCTGTTGCTCTCAGGTTCTCTGGATACAACAGCAGATGCGCGATTACGGTTTGGATTTCACTCGTACTCCTATTATGATAGACAATAATGCCACAATTTCTATAACAAATAATCCCGTGAAACACAGTCGCACAAAACATATTGACATACGTCATCATTTTATACGGGATTGTGCTGAAAAGAGATTAATTGAATTACATCGAGTTGACACACTAGATAACCTGGCAGATCTTTATACTAAAGCATTTGACAGGGCTCGCTTTGAACATTTAGTCGAACTCAACGGGATGAGGAATCCTGAATAACTGGTTTTTCATAAGAATTTTTGTAAATAGTTTACTGCTTTTCTTAAAAATCAAAAATACAAAAACATTGAAAAATAAAAAACGTATAAAAAAATAGAAAATTAAAATGAGTTCACTGTGTGAAAAAGAAGAAATGATAGTACATCGGCAAGTTAGACTGTCACACTCAAATTGAATTAAATTGCTTAAGTGTGATAGCAGCTTCATCATATGATGTAACAGTAGGCAAAAAGCATGAAATAATCAACTTACCAGGGTGATATAAACTTAAATAAACTGAGTATGAGTGGGGAACACATCAGTGGTGTATGGTTTAATGACTTTCAATCTTGCGTTGATAGATTGCCAAAATCTGAAGTTTTGGGTCTTTATACTGTTATTTCATCTGGGGATATCCTGGCTGTCCGTCTGTTCAGAACTAAAATTGTACATGACCCCAGGAAAGAAAGTCACTTGGAATTAGCTCATTTCTATTTGAATGTTTGTATGTTGTCCCGATACACACAATTTTGATCTGATTCTGAAATCTTCTCTGAAAAAAGTCGTGTACCTCCTCTGCTGCATCCAGATATATGCTGACCTGGAGGTGCTAGGCAACGACAGCTTCTGCTGCATCCAGATACATGCTGACCTAGCTGTACGTTGTCGCGCTATAGATCTAATACACCCGAAAGAGGCCCTCAAGTGCCCAAATGAAACCCAAGAAACCTATATCAAACTGAGAAAAACTCATTTGATCTGTATATTATACCATCTCTGCTAAAGATCTATTATGTTCTCTTCTCAACCTATTCCCAGTTAAGATTTCAGAAATCTGGATTGGACTTGTGAAATATGTGGTAGGGAAGATACTTGCATGATAGAGAGTGTTGTTTATATTTCCAGGATTTGATTAGTATTTATTTGGGTGTTCATAGTTAAGCAATCAAAACATGATAAAACAGATTATATGCAGACCTAGGCACTGTCAGGATATCTTAAAGGATGACATCAGTATACTTACCTACTACGATGAATCTTTGTGCATACCTTGATCATGGGGGTATATCCTGAAGTGGGACACACTAGTATATCAGAATTAAAATTACCTTAACGTATCATACGGTAATGGTACTTGAAATGTTCATGCATTTTGTTTAAATGGACAAACATACTGGTAATCGTCTTGGACTGCTTTTCACGAAAAATTAAATAAAGAATTATCTAATTGTGTGAAATAGTTTGATTGTGCTGATATGATCTTCTTACCAGTGATTCTCACAAAAACAGAGTGTTTATTGCTTTTGTATTTACTTGCTTTCAGAAAATATAAAAATACAAAAATAGTGTCTTTTTCTATTTGAAATTCTTAACGTACGGAAAACGGTTATTCTTGGAGGAATTGTTACTGATAGGGGGAGACGGTGTTAGAAAGTGAGTTCAAAATTTTAAATCATGCGGGTTATAGGGTGTGATTAAAACGTTTTGCGTGTTGGTGAAAAATTGAAAATGCTTAATCTATGATACAGTTTAACTATCTCTTGAAAAATAATAATTTATTTAACTTTGTTGAAAAATTCTTATGGTTTCTCGAGATGTTTGTTTTATAGTATACAGATTGAAGCAGTATGTTGCTGAGTGTGTTGCTGAGAAGTTAAAGTTGCTGAGTTGCTGTGAAAAGATGAGAGTTTGATTGGATGCATGGTAGAACCTCCTTTCTACATTGCAGACAAAGTTGAAGAGTTTGAAGATTGCTATTCAAATGCTGAACTGGAGTTTTACTCAAACGCTAAAGTTTTTGAAGATTTGGTGATTGGATGCATCAGCTTAGGGGGAGTCTGTTGCTGACAGAAGCTATTGAAGCTGAAGCTATCCAAAGACCAAAGACAGTGCAAGACTACATGAAGATTGCAAGACGACTGAAGACAAAGTTATTTTATGAAGCTATTGTCAAGGGGGAGTTTGTTGGTGCATGTTTGTGACAACAGCTTAGATTTGGTCTTTGGATATCTTGTAATTAGTTAAACGATAAACAGTTAGCGGGTTTAGCTTTGTATTAGTGAGATAATAGAGTTTGGGCTAAACAAAACCCACATTGGGTGATGGGGGACGAAATGGGCCTAGCCCATGTAGTAAACCAAGCCTAATGTTGCAACCTTGTGTTATATAAACAAGGTTAGGCTTCAGGGTTTAGGTTAATCAGCCAAAATAGAATTTGTGAGGAATTTCGTGAGAGCATAACAGCTTGGACGAATTTCATAGTTGGTTAGGGTTTGATTGATTGTAAAACGTTTGTTTGGATAATCAATAGAAACCCGGTTTGAAAGTGAATTGCAGTTTCTGTTCTTCTACTTGTTTCTGTGATATTCTGATCAAGAGGATTCTGCACTCTTGATTGGATTGACAATTCTGTGAAGATCCATACACATCAAGGGGACCTACAGCTTCGCACCCGGATTCAAATCGATGCGAAACTCTATTTCTCTTTCGGGAGGGAGTCCCGGCAATTCCTTCGGAAATACATCCGGAAATTCATTCATGATCTCCACATCTTCAAGCTTCGGGAAACCTTGTTGAGCATCTACCACGTAAGCTAGGTTTGCCCTACTCCCGTTAAGTGTATACTTAACGGCTTGAACGAGGGTACAGAGTTTCGCTTCCACCTTTCTCTCGCCTTGTATATTTAATCGTTTTCCACTTGGGGATTGAACATGTATTGTTTTAGTTTCACAATTAATCTCCGCATGGTGTCGGGCCATCCAATCCATACCCACTATCATTTTAAATTCCCCCAAATCCATGGGTATAAGGTCAATATCAAATTCTTCGTCCTCGATAGTGAACTTGCAACTTCTACAAATCTCGTATAACAAATAGTTCTTACTATCGGCTATTTCTACTTCTAAGGGAACCGACATTAATTCAATCTTAAACGAGGGATGATGTGCTATCTCCCTAGAAATAAACGACATGGTTGCTCCGGTATCAAATAATACATAAACCAGCATAGAGTTCAACAAAAAGATACCTGAAACTACATTCGGATGAACCTTAGCCTCCTCGGATGTGATTTGGAACATCCTTCATTTAGCCCTAGAACCCTCTTGCTTCTTATCTTCCTTTTTCGACTCTTGCTGAAGTTTTGGGCATTCCGATTTAATGTACCCCCTTTCGAAACAATTGAAACAAGTCTTCGGGTTATTTGGACATTGATAAGACGAATGTCCCTCCTTACCACATTTGTAGCACCCCTTCTTGCCTAATAGACACTCTCCAGTATGAAGTTTTCCACAAGTCTTGCAAGGAGTAATACCACCCTTCGACTTATCTTTCCTTCCTTGCTCTTGATATTTCCCCTTTTTAGATGGACTCGAACTTGCACCTTTTTCACTTGATCTCTTTTCACCACGTTCTTCTTGCCTCTTAATTTCAATTTCCCTATCCCGTGCCAGATTGATAAGCTCATCAAGGGTCTCACATTTCGAGGGAGTAATGAACTCCCTAAATTCCGCCTTTAATACCTTGTAAAAGCGATTGATCTTCATTCTTTCAGTCTTCACAAAATCCCCACAGAACTTCATCTTATCCATGAAAGTATTTGATATTTCATTTATTGACTCGTTTTTCTGTCGGAGGCGCAAGAAATCCTCCTGAATCTTATCAATAGCCGACTGAGTACAATGGTATCTCATAAAGGGCTATTTAAATTCTTGCCAAGTCATCATTTGGAGTCTATCCTCCCCTATTTCCTTGCTATGCGCATCCCACCAATCTTTCACCTGGAGAGTGAGTTGGCCAGTAGCGAACATCACCTGATCTTCCTTATCACACCGACTTCGTGTAAATACCACTTCTATATTTGAAATCCATCTTTGGCATGCGATCGGGTTGATTTTACCATCATACGTTGCGGGATTGCACGCCATGAAGTCTTTATACGTGCACCGTCGTTCTTTGCTTTTACTCTTAGATCCCTCAATCAGTTCTTTCAACTCTTCGATTTTGCTAGTCATCATGGCATCCACGACTCCCAACACCTGACTTTCTACTTCTTGAGCTAATCGTGGAACATTAGCTTGCATAACCCCTTCCGCCACCTCTGTGACCTTACTATTAAATGCTTCTTGACGAACCGTGTCATCATCCTCATTAATGTTTCTTGCATCAGCCATCTACACATTGTCATGTTTACGCTTAATACAAATCATAAGATTTCAATACAACATGGTTCATTAGTCCGTATTTACTTCGTTCTCATTTTTACATTTTAAACTTTACTCCCCCTTTTTTTAAACTTTCGTCATTCGTTCGTGTCATTCGACACATTACCTTCGAATTTTTATAATTTCTGTATATCGTATCCACTACTCGTGGTCACATATATCTTACTAGGCCTTATATAGACCCTACACGAACATTTATTAGGCTTTTGAACAATTTGGGAAACTCAAGATACGAAAACAAGACAAAACAAAAATCTTTCAGCGGATTTGATTTCCGCTAGCCGTCAGCGACGGCTTCATACCCCGTCGGCGACGGGCTTCGTAAATGGGGCGTCGCCCACAATGTCCGTAGACAGAAAGATAGGCCGTCGGCAAGCATGGGGCGTCGGCGACGGCATTACAGCCCGTCGGCGACGGCATTACAACCCGTCGGCGACGGCCCCTCCTTTGCTAAAACACTGCTGAACCTTATTTTGACGGTTCTGACCATTTCCCGGATCTGTTTTCAGCTACACGGGTCCAGGGACTTCTAATTTTACCCGCTTTATCACTTCTTAGCATACTTAATCTTAAAACTTATACCGTAACACACTGTGCATACTCATATCAACAAATATTTAAATTTTACCTCATTGGCGATCTCGGAGCGAGCATACTTTCGAAAGAGCCGTCGGTTTGAGTTCAAGCATCACGTTATACGCTCAAATCCCTTAAACCCAGGCTCTGATACCAACTTGTAAGGGCCGCTTTTAAGTTTTTATAAAATAACATACAAGGGCGATTTAAATTATAACATTTAAAATGTCCCAACTTTGCTCGATTTAAAGATTGCAAAACTAGCAACACTAATACACACTTTTAACAAAATTTGGGCATGACCCGTCCGTAAGACGAGCGTATCCCTGTTTTGTACAACTTCCAAACGATAATATTTATGTCCCGATCGACTAGACACGACTAAAATCCATAACATCAAGTTTTGAAAAGTATGACTACTAACAAGGTTATGCAAAATAAACAAGTATTTGACCAAGAACATTAGCACAAACTAGCGGAAGCGCTTGGTATGACATAACATGAACATGTGCTCGCTCCAATTCGCCAAGTCGCCTAAATAGAGGGTTTACCTACATTCAACAACAAAGCTTTAAAAAGTTAGTCATAATACTTATTTTGCTTACAATACCAACATTTTAATTCCATTCGCTTATATACTTTCATTTCTCTTACGCATTCGATTATCCCATTAAATGGGTATAGCATATACTCTCATAATGAGATTCAAGCATACCACTTACGACCCGATAACATCGGGTTAATTGCTTTCAACATAAATCTTTCGTTCTATCCGTATAATGGATTGAACTTCATACATTCGTAATCGCATTCATGAACACCCATTCTAAACGGATGGCATCTTATTCTTACTCGACTTGTTCAACTCGAACCAGTCGATTTGCATAACTTGTTTGAACCTTCGTTAACATAACTAAATCCGCAAGGGATTTGCCATCTACTTACTAACCACCATAATCATTATAACAAAGGTTGAGTTTCGTGATTATTAACAAAAATTTAAGTAAAGTTTTGTATGCAACGGTACATACCTCGATCTTGTGAGCCTTCCGATTTCTTAGTACTTGAAACTTCTTCCTTCACGCCTATATCAACACATCCATTCATTCGTTTAGTACCCCAAATTTCATTCCATTATTTTCCAAATTACACATAATTATTCTTTCAAGCATTTCATCAAACACTTGGCGGGTTTCGCATTTGTGAGACACTAAGTACATGCTTTTTAAAGTATAATTCCTACTAGTTCATTTCAAGGTTCATCAACAATCAATCAAATTCATAATATTCTCTTGTCCTACTTAATTTGCTTAAGATTCAAGTACTACAACATCATCACATGTCAAACCTACACATGATTCCTACCAATTTTTCCACCTTTCAACATCTCTAATTATTCATACCAATGGGTTATGCAATTAGCTTTTCATATAATCAAATTCACACATAAAGATACATGATTCCTGTTCTATAGAGAAGTCCTAACTCCAATCCATACAATTTCTTGCAAAATTTTGAGATTGGGTCATAAGCCACTTCCTACCATATATCAAAAACACCAAATTGAACTTACCACTTTATAGAGGATGTTAGGTTAATCGAAAATCTGGTAACATGCAGCCGATTAACACTGAATTTCCTTGTCAATTGATGAGTTTTGCAAGAACAAGGGTAACCCTTGTTTCTCCTGCTTCTGTTCGACCAAAAACACGCCCAGGGTGTGTATTTTTGGTTTGAATCCTTTTTACTCCTTTCTAAATTATAATTTTCCACATTACCCCCCTCAAGTTTGTTAACTGTCTAATTTAAACACTTCCCATAATTTAGGCTTTTCTTATTATCTGACTAGTATTTGGTAACATTTACATTTACTAGGTTAGACTTTTAATTAATTTAGCTCGTATGTTTAAATGTCATTTTTGGGGTGTTACAAAATGTTGGAAGATTAAATGAATCAAATAGACCATTGTAATCAAACATCCAAGGATCCCCGGGAGCTCTGTTGGAGATGTGTAGCTTTGTACCTTTACTTCACCCCATTCTTTTATCCGTTTTGTAGCAAGATTCCAGCCTCTTTTATTAGGCGTAGCGTAGCCAAGGAAGTATCCATCAATGGCCTTTGCTTGAAACTTATCATTCAGATCAAGCATGGTGCACGGTGCTCCAAATGGCCCCAAATACTCCAAATCGGGTTTCCTTCGATGTAGAAGTTCAAAATAAGTCTTTTTGTGTCTCTTAACTGTCAGAACTCTATTTAACATACAGCTTCAGTCCTGAATTGAATTGGCAACTGTGACCCCACCAACATCGTACTAGCAGCTTCGATTAACGTTCGATTTTTCCTTTCAGCGACACCATTTTGTTGGGGAGTATAACAGGCACTATATTCATGCAAAATGCCTTTAGAAGTACAAAACTCCTCCATAACTCCATTCTTAAATTTTGTACCATTGTCGCTGCGAATCTTTCTCACTTTCAGATTGTAGAGATTCTCAAGGAGCGTGATTAGATTCTTCAGGATTTCTGGAGTTTCACTCTTGTGAGCCATGAATGCAACCCAAGAAAAACGGGAGTAGTCATCGGTAACAACTAAGCAATACACCTCTTTGTGAACACTTTTGTGCTTCATAAGACCAAAAAGATCCATGTGTAAGCGTTCAAGAGGGATGTTTACAATGTTGATCTTCTGTAGAGGGTGTGAGTTTTTCTTCTGCTTTCCCTTTTGGCATGGAACACAGACGTCTTGTAGGTGAAAGTTTTTGACCGGGACACCATTCACAAGATCATTTTTCACCAACTCGTTCATTTTTCTCAAATGATTGTGTCCCATGTGTCTGTGCTAAGAGATAGACTCCTTTTCAATGGCTTTCGTAACAAAACACGTCACTTGTGCAGACTTAGAAGTATCCCATAGATTCTTAGTTGTGAAATAAACAAACTGATGGTAAATATCTTTATCAAGTTCCCGAGTGAGAATGGCAAAAGCTTTCTTCTCTAAATCATAAGCCTTCTTATCTTGTTCGGTTAAATTAGCTAATGCTGTGGGATTCGATCCAGATTCTTCAAGGGCTTCACTGAAGGGAGTTGTAAAACATGTCCAAAGTTGGGTATTCTGACTGAGGGTAGTCGTTAATATGATGTAGTTTAGGTGGGCAATTATTACTTCCAGATTCACTTTCACTAATCAAAAGATTTTGAATCATTTGGTTCTGGTTTGCAACGAATGCCCGCTGATTGGCCGATATCATTGCGGATGGAGATGACATGAGAGATTGAACCCATGATGTTGCGGTATTTTGTGAAGGTGCGATAATGCTCGAAGTACCTTTGACACTCCAATCCCATGGATTAGAAGACATATTAACTAATATTAAGATGGGTAAAATAACTTTTGGAAGTATAAATGTTAACCGAGATAAAAACAATTACTGTTGTAAAAACTGACCAACTGTTAACCAACACGAAACACAGTCTCTACACGCGAAACAGGTAGCCACATGAAACAGGTATCCTTGAGACGAAACACCCTTCCACACGAACCGGGTAGGCAGACACGAAATAAGGTCTTCACACGAAACACTTCTTAACGTGAAACACAGGACACAAACTACAATCTACGCGAAATAGAACTTACACGAAGCAATTGTCTTGACACGAAACACTAAGCATGTGAAATTCAGTGTATCACACGAAGGCAAGGACACGAAAGCGTGACTCGAAGGAGGATTCGTGTGCACGCTGTTAAATGTGAATAAGACAAATTTTTCAGCAGACAATCCGTACAATTCGGTTATACCAAATCTGCCAGCTCACAAAGGGAATATTCAGGCGAGTGTACTTTTCCGACAACAAATTCCGGCCAACCTTCTTTCCGGAAAAAATCAAGTTTGAAAATTTTCTGTTTAAAACTCAAAAAACAAACTGGATTTTCATTATCTCCATTGATTTTAGCAAGATTTCAAATAAAGCATTCATCAGATAACATTATTTAGGTTGATTTTAGTCCATTTTTATATCACTAAAAAATGGGTTTAGTGTTTTTGTCCAGTGTTCTTCAATAAACACTCACAAACTCACCAAATCTCACCAAAATACTTAGTTTCTAACAAGAAATCAATCCTATGCTCTGATATACTTGTAGGTCCCTGAAAGGATCTAGAACAAGGTGATTTCAAGTTCTCAAATGCATAAACTCTTGCAGAATCCCTGATTTACACACAACCAAGCAACAACACAATCAATCAAGAAGAACAAATCGCTCAAAAGTTTCTCAATTGATTTTGACAGAGGAACGGTACATAATATCCGATATAAGCTCCAAAACTCTCTCAAAATGCACTCTTATATAATGAAATCCGACCTGCTGTATTTATAGGCAATACAGCAGGTGGACACACGAAGGCATAAAGGATCTACAAGAAACACACTTAAACCCGAATCAATCCAACGTCAGCCCGCATATAACTCTGTTATGCCTATGTGGCATGCAACGTACAAGCATGACAAAGCAAATGTCAATTTCCACCAATAGAATGAGAGATGTTACTTTTTTGTTTTGAAAGGTGTGAATTACTTGTGAATGTCGGGAGGTCTAGCATATGTTGTCTTAACCGGGTCCGTGCTAGAGAGCCCCTTCTCACAATAGATCCTCAATTTAAACCCCCCAATGAGAAACCCTTATCACCCAGACTCGAACCCGAGACCTGGAGTGGAAAAACTCACCCGGACCTGTTAGTGCAGTTTTGTGTCTGTAACTTGTCTTGTTTAGTTGTATGTTAAATAGTCTTTCATTATCGAGTCTGTACGTTCCGTCGTGTCTACGTAGTCGGATATCCTCCTATCCTACTTGGTATGACGTATTGTCTTTGTATTTGTATCTTAACCTAATGCTAGTGTGCATTATGTTTAGAGGTTGTGGAATCATACTTGACTGTCCATCTATGCCTTATTTATTTTGTCCTATTTGGTTTTCATCAACAATCACAGTAACGAAATCCCATTGTGATTTCGTGAGACATGTGTGGCGAAATCACTAGTGATTTCGTCCATAGTGTTTTCGTACAAGGACAGTATAAATACTTTGCATGTTTCACAGTTAGGTTTATGAGAGCATAGAGAGAAACTGAGAGTTTATCGTCAAGCATTGTGTGTATGTGTTTGCAGTTTGTTCTCATCCTGCTAATCTAAGTGAATCTTTGATTACCTGTTCGTGTTATACTCTTTACATTGTTTGGTTTGCACCGTTACAGGGATTCCGCACCCGTGATAGTGTTTGTGATAAACAAGGATAGGTTACGTATCGGATCCTCCGAGAAAAACGGACCTACAAGTGGTATCAGAGCTATGGCTCTTTTCCTTGTTTAAAACCAAACATTGTGTTGTTTGAAACAAGTGTGTTCTTGTTATTTTCAGATTGTTGTTCTTAAAAAAATTTATTTTTCTTTCTGGAAATTCTGCTGAAAATCTGTGTTTACAAGTGTTATTTTGCTATAGTTTTATTGAAAACCTGTTATATTGCATCTATACATGTTGACATTTGGGTTTTTGTTGAAAATATAGGCAAAATCATTTTCGGAAATTTCATAATCTTCAAAGTGTTCTTGAAAGTGTTCTTGAAATCTTCAAACTGATTATTTGCATATCTCTGTGTTTGATCTTTGTGGAGTTCCTACTTACTTTGTTTATTGATATTTAATTCAAGGTGTTTGAATTTAGTGTACTGTGATGATTAGTTGGTGAGAAAAAGTGACCTTTGAAAACAGAGAACCATGCTTTGTTGAAATTGTTGTCACCAACTTGTGATATTGTCAGAGGATAAGGTTTGCAAAATATCTAATAGCTGGTAACCACAATCAACGAAATCCTTCTGATTTCGTCCAAATCAGTTCAGTCAACAATATCAAGCTAAAAAACAACTGGCGAAATCACTTCTCAGCCAAAATCACCTCTCTCCAGCCGAAATCAGCTATTTCCAGCCGAAAACACCTATCTGGACGAAAACAATCATTTTCAAAAATCACTGTTTTCGTCAGGATTTGCATTTTCAACGAAATCCGATTTCATCTTCAATTTCAGTCAACAAAAACTTTCTGATTTCGTCCAAATCAAGTCAACGAAATCACCTGTTTTCTTTTTAATTGCAGTCAACGAAATCCTTCTGATTTCGTCCAATTCAAGTCAACGAAATCAACTGTTTTCGTCACACATAACTTTGACGAAATCACTATTGGATTTCGTCAGATATTCATAAATTACTATAATTTTAAACAGAGGACTTGCAAAAGGTATCTAACTTTGTGTTTTCAAGTGTTTGACCAGGTGTTATCGTTCTAATATGAAATATGAGTAGTACAAGTCCATGGGATTGGAGTACGGACCCACGACCAGGTCAAGATCAAACCTCTGCAGCAGCATGGGTAAAGAATGTTTTTGGTGAGAAATCTATAAGTGCAACTCAATGGGCTTTGGTATCAAATCAAAATCAAAGCATTCAAAATCTTTTGCTTAGCGAGAGCGAAACGGGCAGCAACAATCGCCCTCCAAAGTTGAATCACATGAACGATTTTCCATCATGGAAAGGTCGTTTCCACACATACGTTCAAGGGCAAAGCACCGATCTTTGGAGATGTTTCATTACTGAACGCAACAATGCCCTCGAAGTAGCAGCATCAACGGCAGCGGGTTTTACTAATATGCATGAAGATGACAAGAAAGCCTATGACTTAGAGAAAAAGTCGTTTGCTATTCTTACACAAGCGCTTCACAAAGAAATCGATCATCAATTCGCTTACTGTGGCGACACGAAAACATTATGGGATGCATTGGTAGCGAGAGGAGAAGGAAATGCAGCTTCTAGAAAGACACGCCATGATCTATTGAAGAAAGAGTTTGAATTGGTATCTACAACTTGGGGAAGGTGATCAAGATAGAGGAGGAACAGCGTGTTATGCAAAGATCATCAATCACATCAAGCACGTTCATAAGGAAGAATTTTCTGAAAGTGACGACAGTTCGAGTTATACCGGGTGTTCTGATGAAGAAAGTTCTACTTCGGGCGATTATCATTCTGAATCTGATGTGAAGGAAGAAGCAAGTTCTGATCTTGATGACTTGTTGAATGAAGCGGAGGTGTTGAAATGTCAGAAATCAATTCTGATTAAGAAGGCTGCTGTAGCATCTGAAGAAATGGAGAAGTTCTTCTCTGAAGATGGATCGTTTTCTTTTCAAACTGCCTTTATGGCAAATGTCTCAGCCTCTACGAGTCAGGTAAATTCTGAAACTCCTGCTCCTAGTGTTTGTAATTCTTGTGCAGAATTGAAGCTTGAATTTGAAAAGCTTCATAGTCATAATCAAAGTTTGGTTATTGAATTGTCTAAGTGTAAAGAGGCAAATATGGCTCTGGCTAGAAACGAAAAGGATTTTAAATCTGTAATTGAAACTTTAAAGAAAAGTGTTTTCGAAGTGACCAAAACTGTTTATCATAAACAAGTTAGTATTAACGAATACATTAACATCGTTAAGGAAACCAAAAAGGAACTAGCCATTGCCAAATGCGAGCATGATTCAATGAAGCTCAAGTTGGAGAGTTATTCTAACTCCCGATTTGTACTCGATCACATTATTGACGTTCAACAAATGAAGGGAAACAAGAAAGGTGTTGGGTATAGGAAATGTCCGCCCCCTTTGAGACACAACTATACTCGAATGCCCGATGAAGAGGATATGCCTCATTTTGAACCCAGTGTGCCTCTTGATTATGAGGAAGTTACTACTGGCCAAGGGTTCAAATCGGACAATTCTTCAAGAACATCATCTGAGCAAATAGAAACTTCAGCATCTACGAAACAAGGTCCTCCAATCATTGAGGACTATGAGTCGTATGATGATGAATCAGAATCAGATTTGAGTGATCAGGATAAATCACTTGACAAAATGAAAGGAGTAGAAGTTCCAATTAAGAATCATATTCTGTGTGATCCTCCTACTCCTGCTGTTCAACCAGTTGTCAAACAAGTGATAGATCCTGTCAAGAATGACAAGAAATTTGTGTCTGCCTTTAAGAGTAATAACGTGTTGTACACTTTGGTTGGTGATTCTAAAATCTATTCAGATCATGATTTTCCAATTAAAAATGTCAATCCATCTTCGATTGATCAAGTTTTTGAAGATAATACAAACAACTTTTTGGGAAAGACAATTCCAGGAGTCACTGTAACTCAATGTGACCCAATTCCAAAAGCTGAAATCAAGAAACAATTTGGAAATCAAAAATCACCAACAAAGCAACAACCTATTGCTGCTAAGGGTAAACAACCAGAAAGGCGAGCTCAAAAACCTAACGTTTCTCAATCAAAATTTGAAACAAAAGGAGCTCGTTATCAAAAGAAAAACAGTAATGTCAGATTTGTAGCATCGAATGGTACGGATAAAACTGAGACTTTTGAAAACAAATCAAACAATGATTTTGTCCAACAAGTCACGATTTTAAAGCGTAATAGCCAAAACAATTACACTCAACATACAAACGGGTGTGATGAAAAAGCAAGTACCTCGGGTTCTAAGGGTTCGACATCTGTTCGTCGATCAGATTTTCCTAACTTTGTGGAAAGGAGAACATGTTTTAAATGTGGGGAGTTTGGACACATCATTAAAAATTGTCCAAACACTCCCAAGGATAATTTTGTTGAGAAAGCACCACCTGAAAAGGTTCACCCTCAACGTCGTTCCATTTCACCAAAACATGATAAAAGAACTGTTAAGGAACAAGAAACGAAACAACGACGTCAAAACGTCAAAGCTGTTGAGAAGGCTTTAAAATTTGAAGTCAAAACGGTCAACAGGGAACCGAGTTCTTCACAATTTTTAAAACCAGAAGTTTCAGAATCTTTTCATAAAACTATATCTGGTAAATCAAATCAAACTTGGAAACCTAAGACGGGTGAAAATTCAGGGGGAGGTGTTGTGTTACAAAATCATCAAGAAATCGAGATCATCTTTCGTGATGCTCAGGGACGACCCAAGACCACTAAGGCTTGGATCCCCATCCTCAACTGATCATTGATGATATGTGCAGGGTGTTCCAGGAGGAACTATTAATAGTCATTGGATTGTTGATAGTGGAGCATCTAGGCACATGACAGGCGACTTACGGCTTCTATATGATGTGAGAAATATTAGAGGAGGCAATGTCGCGTTTGCTGGTGACAAAGGCGGATACATCACTGGAGAGGGAATGATCTCCAATGGTGTTGTGTGTTTCGATAAGATCAATTATGTTCGTCAAATTGATCACAATCTTCTCAGTGTTTCGCAAATCTGCGACAAGAAGTTTACCGTGCATTTTGATGATGCCGGTTGTTATGTGCTGAAACCTGGTTTCAAAATTCCAGAGGAATGGATTCTCTTATCGGCTCCAAGAGTTAATGATCTTTATATTCTTGATATGAGTCAAGCGATTACGACTTCTGCACAAGTCACATGTTTTGTCTCGAAAGCCACAGAGAAGGAGTCTATATCTTGGCACAGAAGAATGGGGCACATTCACTTAAGAAAAATGAACCATTTGGTGAAAAACAATCTTGTGAATGGTGTGCCTGTGAGAAGTTTTCATCTACAAGATATCTGTGTTTCGTGCCAGAAAGGGAAACAAACGAAGAAGTCTCACCCTCTGAAGAAAATCAACACTGTTAGCATGCCTCTCGAACGTCTTCATATGGACCTCTTTGGACCTATGAGACACAAGACAACATTCGGGGATGTTTATTGTTTAGTGGTTACTGATGATTATTCTAGATTTTCTTGGGTAGCTTTTATGGCACACAAGAGTGATACTCCTGGCATCCTCAAGGATCTTCTTACAATGTTGGAAAATCTCTACACGTTGAAAGTTAAGAGGATCAGAAGCGACAATGGAATTGAATTCAAGAACCGTGTCATGGATGAGTTCTGTACTTCTAAGGGCATTCTTCATGAATACAGTTCTCGATACACTCCACAACAAAACGGTGTCGCGGAGAGGAAGAATCGGACGATAATTGAAACTGCAAGAACGATGTTGGTAGAGTCGGAGCTTCCTGTTCAGTTCTGGTGGGAGGCTGTGTCGACTGCTTGCTACACATTAAACCGAGTTCTTACACTTAAGAGACATGGCAAGACTTGTTTCAAACTTCTACAGAAAAGGAAACCGGATCTATCTTTTCTAGAACCTTTTGGCAGTCCATGCACTATGATTGAGCCGGATGGAAAGTTTGGAGCGAAAGCTATCGAGGGTTTCTTCCTTGGATATGCTACTCTGAATTTTCGTGTTTGGAATCTGGCTACCAAAAAGATTGAGCTATGGAGTGAAGTAAGGGTTCAAAGGTATACAAGTCCTGTTAGAGCTCCGGGTGATCCTTGGATGTTCGACTACGATGGGCTATTCAACTCCTTTGATCTGCCAACCTTTGACGAAGATTCTGCAGCTGCTAGAATGTTATTTGATAGTGACAATGCTGCTGACTCGCCATTGGTTAGACCTGTTATTGTTAACCCACAAGGTTCTAATTCGGTTAACAACACAGTTCAAAATGAGGGATTTGAAGATGCTACTGAGTACAATGAGTCATCGGAAGATGATGAATATCTGGATGCGACTGAAGGCACTTCAGCTCCAATTGCTCCTGTTCAGGGTACTTCTGTTGAAACTCCTCATGTGCAGGATGTTGATACTGCTGAAGGGAATGCATCCACTTCCACTCATATTCCCGGAGTGGAATTGATTGTTGATCTTAATATTAACAATTTGGGTATTAATGCTCGTGTTCCTGAAAATCCTGAAATGAGGATTCACGATACCCATCCTCAGCAGAATATCATAGGAGATGTCCAACAAGGGGTGCAGACGCGTAATCAGCTGAGAAACAACCAGAGTGCTGGTTTGTATTCAGCCATTAGAGAATCTGGTCTTCAAAATGATTGGTCCTTCGCGTGTTACGTTTCACAAGAAGAACCGAAATCTTGGAAAGAAGCCTTAAAGGATAATTCTTGGGTTGAAGCAATGCAAGAGGAACTACAACAGTTCCAGAAGCTGGGTGTTTGGAGACTTGTTGAAAAACCCGACAACTATAAGAAAATTGGCATCCGTTGGGTTTACAAGTGCAAAAAGGATGATCGTGGAGTGGTCATTCGCAACAAGGCGAGATTGGTTGTTCAGGGCTTTCGTCAAATTGAAGGCATTGATTACAACGAGGTTTATGCACCGGTTGCTCGTCTGGAGGCTATTCGGATCTTTCTAGCTTATGCTTCTTTTAAAGGATTCAAAGTCTATCAGATGGACGTCAAAAGCGCATTCTTGCATGGTATTGTTGAAGAAGAAGTGTATGTCGAACAACCTCCAGGTTTCGAAGATCCTATCCATCCCGATCGGGTTTGGTTGCTCAACAAAGCTCTCTATGGATTACATCAAGCACCGAGGGCTTGGTATGCAACCTTATCTACTTATCTGCTGGAGAACGGTTTTCACCGGGGTCTTATCGACTGTACTCTTTTCATCAAGGAACAGGATGGCGATCTTTTGTTGGTACAGGTATACGTTGATGATATCATTTTTGGTTCTACTAATGATACTTTGTGCAGGCAATTTGAACGTGTTATGCAGGAAAAGTTCGAAATGAGCGCAATGGGAGAGATGGATTTCTTTTTGGGCCTACAAGTTCAACAAACTGAGCCTGGGATATTCATCCATCAGACTAAATATGTTGGTGACATCTTGAGCCGATTCCAGATGTATGAAGCAACGCCCACTGGTACCCCACTTCCAACTAATCACGGGATTACTCCGGACTTGAAGGGTGAAAGTGTCAACTCTTCTTATTATCGCGCTATGATCGGATCTCTCATGTATCTCACAGCATCGAGGCCTGACATAATGTATCCAACGTGCCTGCTTGCAAGATATCAAGCCAACCCAAAAGCATCTCATCTTGGAGCTGTTAAAAGGATTTTTCCCTATCTGAAGGGTTGCCCGGACACCGGTCTTTGGTACCCTAAGGATGATGTTTTTGACTTGGTTGCTTTTAGTGACTCAGATTTTGGCGGATGCAAAATAGATGGGAAATCCACAACGGCTGGATGTCAATTCTTAGGAAGTCGCTTAGTCACGTGGCAGTGCAAGAAGCAAACTTGTGTCGCTACATCAACTTGTGAAGCTGAATACATTGCTGCCTTAAGTTGTTGCTCTCAAGTTCTGTGGATTCAGCAACAAATGCGCGACTACGGTTTTGAATTCCTATCTACCTCTATTTTTGTTGATAATAATGCTGCTTTATCTATCACTAGAAATCCTGTCCAACACTCCAAGACCTAGCACATCGAAATTAAGTATCACATCATACGTGATTGTTTTGACAAAAGATTAATCGATGTTGTTAAAATCCACACTGATGAACAGCGTGCTGACCTGTTTACAAAAGCTTTTGACAAATCTCGTTTTGACTATCTTTTGTTGGTCAATGGTATTAAGGTGAAACAAGAGTAAACTTCTGTCGGCTGATCGTTTTTGTAAATATTTTCTTAAGCGTCAAAAATCCAAAAAGATTTTCAGTTTACATATCTTTTCGCATTTTAGGGGGAGAAATTTCAGAAAATACAAAAACATGTGGAAAATTCAAAATCCAAAAATATGTCGTTTACTTTCTGTCTTTAAGTTTGAAAAATGAAAAATTCCAAAAATATTTTAGGTGTGTTTTAATATAAACTTTCAAAAATTCAAAAACAATAGAAAATAAAAAATGAGTTTCTTGGAGAAAATAAGGGAAAGTGATGATATTCACTGGTGTGGTCTGTCAATTAAAAAATGATAAGTAGCTTTACTAACGATGTATCGATAGGCTCACAATCAGACTAAAATGTGCAGGATGATATAAACCTAACAGACTTCAAGTCAGGTGGGAACCATTCATTGGCATATGGTCGTGGTACCGAAATTTCGTTTGAGAGATTGCCGAGGTTCTGAGATATTCGGTCTTTATGCTGTCTTATCATCTGGGTATCATGGTTGTATCAAACCGAAATTTAACGGAGACGAAGTCTAAGATCTTCCATGATACTATACATACGTGTACATATTGCATTCGACCTCAATAAGTGATCAACAATCACATGTCCATCAAAACAAGTGATAATATATCACATTTATCCGGGAGTCAAGTTCGTCTCTCTGCTGTACGAAAGTACTGACCTGTTCACGGACTTGCTCCTGTGCCCTTCATGCATCTGAAAATCAAGTTCCTCATAAATAAGTGATTCTATCACATAGGGCTTGTTTTCAATCAAATAAGTGAGTTTCTCACATCTTTTATACGGTCAAACGGATGATAAGCAGTATACTCACCGGTAAGATGAACTCTCGTGCATACCTTGATACGGGAATGTGTCGTGAGTGGATGAACACCGACAAGTAAGTATAACTCTTACCGTAAATCATATCTCCTAATTATGATTACATCTGATAAGTTGAGCTTAGGTGGACAACAATATCGATAATTGTGGTAAAATACTTATCTAAAGCTTTAAACAAAAATCAGAAACCGTTTTGACAAAGACCGTAAGCTAGTAATGATTCTCTTACCTTGGAACTCGCAAAAAGATTGTTCTTTGTACAAATTCTTGATCTTATTGTCTTTCGTTTGTTTACCGCACTTTAATTTATGTTGTAGTGTATTTCGTAAAACTTGTTTTGATTAGCCGATGTTGGTAACTCGAAGTTTTATGCCGAAAAGCCTGAAACTGACTCGTTTGTGTTTTCTACTTCATAAAAATGCCCTTTTTGCAGTTGGTTGTTCTAACAAAGCCAAAACGTTGTTTAAAAGTGTTCAAAGTTTTATTGTAAATGAAAAACTGGTTTAACTGATCAACAAAAACAAAGTGTTTCTGAAATTCGGAAACAAAGTGTTTTCATCATACAAGATGTTTGGACTAATTGTTTAAAGCCCAAACAAATTGGTTTTCATTGGCCCTTAACTGATTCCATCGGCCCCAACAAATTGTTCAAAGCCCAAACAAATGGTTTTCATCATACAAGTGTTCAAAGTTTGTTTAAAGCCCTTAACAAATTGGTTTTCATTGTTTAAAGCCCAAAGCGTTTTCGTCGGCCCAAACCCCAAACCGATTTCGTCCACCAATATGATTAAAACTGTTTTCGTCACCTGTTCTGTTTTCGTCGAGTGGGACCAAGCATAAAAGGGGCCCATCTGCATTATTGAGTTCACTTTTTCAAACTATCACTCTCAAAAGATCTACCTACTGTTCATTCATCTTCTTTGCCAAAACCCCCAACCGACTTCAATTTTTCTTTCGATTTCTTGGATACTTTAACAATCTAAGGTACACAAATGCATAAGAAACTTGATCTAAACCGATTAAACCCACTGATTTTGATCTTTGTTTTGTTTTAAAACCCTCATTAACTCGATGTGATGTTTGTTTATTCAATATGCTCATCTGCTTATGATCTTATATTTTCTTGTTTGACAATGACATGATATGTTTGATTGTAACAGTTTTTAGGAGTAAATGTTAGTGACTTAACTGGGTTTTTGATTCGGGTTACCAAACAGGGGTCTGGGTTTTGACAACAGGGGTTTGGAGTTGATATTGTTCATAGTTGTGTGTATATTGGATATGTAAGAACTTGTTGTTTGTCTGAAAAGGGTAACCGACATCAAACAAAGGGTGTGAGTTTTTGGTGTGTTGATTAACCGAAATCATCTGGGTTTTCATTTGAATTTAACCAAGATCATATGGATGTTGGGTTGATTCACAGGATGAAAACAGGTTTTTTTTTTTTTTTTTTTTTTTTTACAAAACCCCCAATTGACGAAAACCCTAGTTGTTGCCAAAATCAGATGTCGCCGAAATCAGATTTCGCCAAAATCAATTTTGCCAAAATCCCTTTTGCTGAAATCCTAATGATTGACGAAATCACTTTTTACCAAAATCACTTTTTGCCTAAATTACCCTTTGCCGAAATCACCCGTTTTTGCCGAAATCCCCAATTGCCGAAATCACCCAGGTGTTTTCGTCGGACCACATGTGTTTTCATCAAATCTCATCTGATTTCGTCATCCAGGTGTATGGGCTAACTGTTTAAAGCCCAACACAAGTGTTTTCGTCATATGTGTGTTTGAATAATTAGCTCTTTGATTTCGTCACAAGGACCATTACACAAACACTTAGAAACTTTGTAACCTTACTGTGAACTTGGCAACTTTTATACAGCATATATATTATACATGATTAATGTCCAATACACATTAAATATGTATACTTATATGTATTTTATAATTGTCACATAACTCGCTCTCATTACGTGTTTTTGTCCAACACAGAATGGCTCCAAAATCTCGCAAAGCTCCCACAAAGAAAACCAACAAAACCGAAGAAGAAATCATGTCTGAGCCGCGACATAATATGATTGCTCATCTTGATCTGGAAGGAAAGTTTGTCGATTTTAAAGAAATCACGCAATGGATTCGGGAATCAAGAATAAACAAGGCCGTTACCTTTTCGACACCGGTATACAAGACTTTGATTAAAGCATTTTGGGATACTGCTCAGATAATTGAAGTTGATGGAAAGGAAGTGATCCGAGGGCAGGTTCATAAGCTGGATGTGGATGTAACTCCAGAGATTCTCAACAATGTTTTGGAACTTCAAGACGTTGCTGATGCACCATTTTCTGTACCAATCAGGTGCACGTGCGGATGTCTGCTCAGGATGAAATGTACTGCTGACATTTTTGGTGGGCAAATCAACAAAGCTACATTGCCTATGCGGTACAAGTTCCTGTTACATGTACTCATTCAATGTTTAGACAAAAATCAGGCAGGATATGACATGACTGGATTCGATCTCATCGGTTTAATGGTCGCACTTGTTCTGAATAAGCCATTTAGCATATCAAAGTTCTTATTCGCTTACATGAAAGACAACTTACGAAGAACTGGATCTTGGACGACCGGCAAGAAATTCTGGATGTATCCGAGATTCATACAAATGGTCATGAATGCTCAACACCCTGATCTTCCCAAAGCTGACATCGACATTCTCAAGATTGAAACTATGTTGGATCATTCTTTTAACTTATTCAAAGGTCACTCTGCCAAGAAATATAAAGAATCTGATCCTCCAAGGAAGATGTTTGGTGCTCTGGCAAACAAAGCATACGTGGCTCCTGCTAATGACAAATGGCGTCATGATGACAGCCAGTCAGATGATGAAGAACCCGAGTTAGAAAAGAGAATGAAAGAAAAGCTCAAGCGAAAGCGTGATTCATCTGATTCATCTGATAGTGATGATGATGAAGAAGGTGGTGATGCTGGAGCAACAACAGCTAGTGCACCTGGTGCTAGTAGTGCTGGTGGATATAAACAAGCAGATTCTAATTATGTTCCATCGGATACTGAGACTGAACGTGTGCAGAAAAAGAGAATGGCTATTCTTCGTAAGAAGAAAGCTAAAAGGAACATTGGTACTTCTTCATCTACTCAGCAATCTGTTCCTTCTGAGCCTATACAGGAAGCTGAAATGGATCCAAACTTTGGATTCACAGCTGAAGAAGCTTCTACAATGGTGCCGTCTCCTCCAAGGTCGACAGAACCACCAACTACAACTACGCAACCACCTCCTGTGGTTACATCAGCTCCTGATACTCCAACTGTAACTCCTCAAGTTGCTCCACAAAGATCAATGGCTGCTGCAATTAGAGCAACTACTTCTCAGCCTAGTTCTGAACGTCAAAGGATATTCTCTGAAATGTCTCAAGACGAGAAGAACAACTTCCTATTCTCTCAACTTGAAGCGGCTGCAGATCGTATTCAAAGGCAAACTGATTTTATCAAGATTACAAAAATGATCAGATAAGTCAATTGGTGGAAATAAACAAGTTGAAGTCCACTGTTGGTCAACAACAAACTGTGATAGAACGCCAACAAGCTGAGATTGATTCACTCAAAGCTGAGAATGCACGTTTGAAAGCTGCAGACGAAGAGAGAGAGAGAAGTAGCACTATACTTCAAAAGTGGGTTGCTACTCTGTGGGATGATCGATGTAAATAACAAGAAGTTATGCAGAAACGGGATGATGATCCTGAAGATCAAGGGAATCCTGGTCCTTCTACTACATCAGAGCAGCCGCCAGCCGCTACATCTTCTACAATCATTGTTGTTCAGCCGCCAGCGATCGAATCTTCTCAAGGAACCTCTTCTGGAATAGTTCAACAGATTGAAGGTACATCTTCTGTTCCTAGCAGTGCTGATCTTGCATTGCAGGTTATTCATCCAATCACTGGGGAACTACTTGAAGAAGGAGAAATTGTCGAGGATCTTTCACATGAGCAATTGCTTGCTTTACATGCTATGAGAGAGATTGATGACGCAGAGATTGATCGAATGCCTAGTGAGCCCGAATCTACTGATGTTGAAAACATTGAAGAAATTGTTTTTGAGGGAAATGAGCAGAAGTCAGCGTATGTGCGTAAGGACGGGACTGAATTCGCTCCTTTCGATGAAGATTGGTTAAAGGAGAATGTGGACGTCATTGATGAGCATTTAAAGAACCGTGATACGTCTGAAAATGCCACAGATGCGTTCTCCACGTGGCGACAACAGTTCTTATCAAGGGTTTCCAAGACGGTGCCAGATGCTGCTCAAGTTGATTACTTACGGTTAGAGAAAGCGAAGCCGAGTGGACGAATCCTCTGTTGGATGTTCGTCAAAGAAATACATTGCGTTGCCGTCAAAAGGGAATTTGGAATTCAATACTTTCGGTCATTGCTGAGCATATTATCTTTGCCTTTTTATGATGTGGCAGCATTGATGAAGATAGAGCTCATAAATCGCTCAAACATTGAAGGCGCAACTTTATTCGAGCGACTGATAAAGATGAACAAGAAGTCTGGCTGGAAAGACAAGTCATACAAGCCTCAGTTCCCTATTTCTCAGCAAATCAAGTTTACTCTCGATCCGGCAACCAACACTGGCAGATACAAGCTTGTTTATGAGCCAGCGAAAGTTGTGGATAAGATACCCTTGATGCCGATGCCGCAGAACTTTCTAGGAGAAATGAGGATATGGTGTTATGACTTCCACACGCACGAGGCAGTGATTGTTTTTTATGGAAATCATGAAAATTTCAGAATGTTAGATCCGATGTGGATCGTTAACATGTCTGCGGCTGACATTGAAAAATTATATCGGCATGACATTTTTTACGAAGACAAGGACGCGCATCAAGCGTTAAAATTTCAGCGCGTTGCTTGTTATTGCTACTACCGAGGAATACACGCGGGCAGTTCGTGGTCCGAACAACACTGAAGATTGAAGACTCAAAGAACGAAGACCAAGCAACAGACAAGGGGGAGTTTGTTAGTGCAGTTTTGTGTCTGTAACTTGTCTTGTTTAGTTGTATGTTAAACAGTCTTTCATTATCGAGTCTGTACGTTCCGTCGTGTCTACCTAGTCGGATATCCTCCTATCCTACTTGGTATGACGTATTGTCTTTGTATTTGTATCTTAACCTAATGCTAGTGTGCATTATGTTTAGAGGTTGTGTAATCATACTTGACTGTCCATCTATGCCTTATTTATTTTGTCCTATTTGGTTTTGATGAAAACACATGTGTTTTCATCAACAATCACAGTAACGAAATCCCATTGTGATTTCGTGAGACATGTGTGGCGAAATCACTAGTGATTTCGTCCATAGTGTTTTCGTACAAGGACAGTATAAATACTTTGCATGTTTCACAGTTAGGTTTATGAGAGCATAGAGAGAAACTGAGAGTTTATCGTCAAGCATTGTGTGTATGTGTTTGCAGTTTGTTCTCATCCTGTTAATCTAAGTGAATCTTTGATTACCTGTTCGTGTTATACTCTTTACATTGTTTGGTTTGCACCGTTACGGGGATTCCGCACCCATGATAGTGTTTGTGATAAACAAGGATAGGTTACGTATCGGATCCTCCGAGAAAAACGAACCTACAGGATCCACCATAGATGAAACTTAAATATTCGTGCCCACCACTAGAGCACTAGTGATGGTTGAGAGATGTTACTATCAACTAAGTTATACCTTTGTGTGGGCCCACAACATCATGAGGTAATGCATGTTGGGAATTCCTAGAGTCACGATCAGCGAGTTCACGCCCAAGCCGTGACCCATAAGACGCTAATCGATGTCTGATAATGTGAACAATTAAACATGAAGGTTTAGTTTGTTATGGTTATCTGTTTAATTTATTCAAATATTGAATGTAATTTGAGTAGGATTACAAAGGAATTACAGAATGAATAGAAAACTGAGAATGAAATTGGCTAACGTAATGAAATGACCTCAACTGGCTATTTAAACTAACTACTTAATATGAACAACCAAAACAATGATTAGACTATTCACTATGGTGACCAAACTCCCTAAACGGTTGCCAGGTGGATAATAAGACAAAAAAAAGCAATTTTTTAATTTAATAATTCATTATTTCTCAGCAACCACTTATATTGATATTTAATTGTTTTTTTTTTTTTTGTCTTTTTCCTTGTAAACAATAACTATCAATCATTTTTATTTAATAAAATATTAGTTTAGGTTAGGTTGGGTTGGGTTGGGTTGGGTTGGGTTGTGAATGTGGGTGAAAAATTAAATTGGGTTGGGTTGTATAGGTGGAAGAGAGATAAATTAATATTTTAATGAAAGATTGGGTTGGGTTGTGATAGTGGATAGTCTTGTAACTAAGTAATATCATGGTTACAGAAGTTTCATTATTGTAAATTGCAAAAAAAGACCTCCAAGTTTGACCAGCAGTGTTGATGCGGGCCCAAGTGTGGAGAGCAGGCCATCTTTTATTTAGAGGCCCAAGATCGCGTGACAAAAGTGGCTTCATTAAAATGGCTCTAACTTGGGCTACAATGTCTGTTTTGGGCGTGCGACCAGGCGAAACGATCGTGAGAACGAAGCCCATCTTTCTACAAACCGTCATCGCTCGGGCCCAAAATCGCTTATTTCTATGAGTTATTTATATTTTTATGTTTTTTAGTGCTTTTCGTGGACTTTTATTTCGTTCTAGCTTTTGGCCCAAGTGTGTTTTGAGCCCCGTTTTCAATTTACGTTGTTATTTATATGGATGTAAAGGGGGGAAGATAATCAGTTTTGAAGTTTATGAAAAGTCATTTTTCTCTCCCAATTCACTTGTGAGCGTTTTGAGTGTGAAACCCCAATTTTCGGTATTCTACGAGAATCAACGAATTTTGGAAGAATCGTTCCTGGTATTCTGTGTGAATCAACATGTCCGATTTCGTATCCCATTTCTTAGTCTACATCAAGTGTTTTGACCTTCTAACTTTACTGCACTTTATACACAACAATGATTAACTTTAGCATACTTCAATTATAAATATTGATTCCGTTAACAAAATAGAATGAGACTGAATGGATTTGATACATGTGAGAGATTTTAAGTAGGACCTTAAAATGAATGGCTTATTTTTTACTTTTCAGAGTAGGAGTAGGACTAACAGTTTACGTAAGAGACTTTTAGAGTTAGGACCACCGTGGACTGTGGAGAGCAACTATTGAGAATAATAGGCACAATCCCAACACTTGGAAAAAAAAAAGCCATCTTGTTGACTAAAGATTTGTCTCTGCCATTGACTTGTAAACTTAATTAACACGGCTATGGGAATATGCATATATATTTTCAGTACCAGTTGAGAAAGCATAAAATAACCACACTTCATTGATTATAAACAAACATATATCATGTGGCATGCTATTACTATTACGCATCTTCTCCATGTTATGTTGATCTTTTTCATGTTATCACAAACCACCACCACTGCTAATGATGCCAACAACAAGTCATTAGAGGCAAAAGCTTTGGTTGCTTGGTGGCCATATGCAAATGCTTCATATCATCACTGTAACTGGACTGGAATAGCTTGCAATAAAGCAGGAAGTGTAATTGAGATTAGGTTATACAGTCATTACCTTGGGGATGGAAGTGGTCTTGGAAGCCTCAACCTCTCTTCATTTCCAAACCTTAAGAGGCTTAATATAGACTACTGTTGTGTTGAAGGAAGCATCCCAGAGCAGATTGGTTTGCTCTCAAATCTCACCGAGCTTTCACTTAGATGGAATCGACTCACAGGAAACTTACCCATTTCTCTCACCAATCTCACCCATTTAGAACGACTTGATCTTTCTGGTAACAGTTTCAGTGGTGAGTTCCCTGCTTTGCTCACCAATCTCACCCATTTAAAATACCTTGATCTTTCTTTTAACAATTTCAATGGTAACCTGCCTGATTCTTTCACCAATCTCATCCGTTTGAAAACCCTCGATCTTTCTGGTAACAGTTTCAGTGGTGAGTTCCCTGCTTTGCTCACCAATCTCATCCATTTGGAATCCCTTTATCTTTTTAGAAATAATTTCAGTGGTGAGCTACCTGTTTCCCTCACCAATCTCACCCTTCTAACATTCCTTGATCTTTCTAGTAACAATTTCAGTGGTGAGTTACCTGTTTCCCTCACCAATCTCACCCATTTAACAGATCTCGACCTTTCTCATAATAGTCTTGTGGGTCCGATTCACAGAAACCTGTCAAGACTTTCTTACCTTGATTTTTCATCAAATCAGTTGTCTGGTAATTTGTCTTTTCAAAACCCATGTAATCTACAACATCTAGACCTCTCTATGAATCAGATGACTGGAGCTATCACAAGTCTTCTTGTTTGCAATCAGTTACTATACTTAGACCTTAGTAGTAACAATTTTGTAAAAGAAGAACTTACATATTCGGATTTCCCGTATTTGTGGTTCTTAAATCAGTCTCTAAATAAGAATCTGACTGCAATCAGCCCCAGTCCTTCAATCCAGAATAGAGAAACTGACTTGTCGTGCAATGCTTTAAGTGAGCAATCAACCTGCAAAGCACATATGCGAAGACAAAAAGGGTTCCACCATTTGACCATTTTTCTTCCCATCATTGTGGGACTTTGCTTTTTGCTTCTTGTGTACAGGTGTTACAAAAATCACAATGCCACAGATAAGAAAATCCAACCAGAAACAAAAAAACATGGAAATGTGTGCTCAATATTGAATTATGATGGAACAATTGCATATGAAGACTTCATCACTGCTACAGAGGATTTTGACCTCAAATACTGCATTGGAACTGGTGGCTATGGTAGTGTTTATGAAGCCAAACTGCCTGACGGTAAAACATTTGCTTTGAAAAAACTCCATCGTTTTGAAGCCAAGCAACCAGCATTCGACAAGAGTTTCAAGAATGAAGTCCAAGTGTTGACCAACCTAAGGCACAAAAACATTGTCAGACTCTATGGTTTTTGTTTGCATAACAAATGCAACTTCCTCGTATATGAATACATGGAAAAGGGGAGCCTGTTTTGCGCCTTGAGTGATAGTGAATTAGCTGTTCAAGTGGACTGGATCAAGAGAGTGAATATTATCAAAGATGTAGCCCATGCTTTGGCATACATGCATCATGATTGCAACCCTCCTATTGTTCATAGAGACATATCAACCAACAACATTCTCTTGAACTCCGAATTGGAGGGATTTGTTGCAGACTTTGGAGCAGCCAGATTACTCGACACAGATTCCTCCAACCAAACGGTAATTGCAGGAACTTTGGGATACATTGCTCCAGGTATTTGTACTTAATCTCAAACTTCTTTTATGTGTATTACTCTATTAGCTATTGTAATTTGCTCATGGTCCTTTGGTATATATATGCATGCAGAGCTTGCCTATAACATGATTGTGACTGAAAAATGTGACGTGTATAGCTTTGGGGTGGTGGCGCTTGAAACAATTGGAGGGAAACATCCTGGAGACCTCCTCTCATCCCTGAACTATTCGACTAGTCGTGGTACAACTTTGGAAAATATATTAGACAAGCGACTCCCTTATCCAACCGATAGATGGATTGAAAAGGAAATTGTGCGTGTTTGTAATGTCGCAGTAGGGTGCATTCTCATAGATCCAAAGTGTCGGCCAACAATGAGAGAGGTGTCTCAGGAATTATCATGTTGAAGACATCAATTCAAGCTTTTTTTCATACAGAGAATTACTCTTTGTGTCACCATGAAATAAAGCTGTAAACTTGAAACATTCAGAACTATTTGCAATGTGGATCTTAAATGTCTAAAGTTTGTGAAGCTTTTTAACGTGTTCACTGCCACTACCCAAATTTAGTGAACTTTTTCAACAGAGATTTAAAATTGAACAAAAGGGGAACCCTAACTAACTAAAGCCCCAAATAAAAGAAGTTGGTTCACAAGATTAATAGATTACAGTCTTACACGAACAAGCGTGACAGGGTAAACATAAAATAGCAAAATATAATGTGACAACTGAATCATTTGAATTAAGAGAACATACAAAATTGGGGCGGAGGAGAGTGAACAGAGGCCAAATGAGAGAATAAAGATTCTAACTTCCTACCGAACACGAGGCCCATTGAGAATCCTAAATCGATGAAACCGAAATCTAGAAACATAAATCCAAGTCCCACTCACAAAAATCAAACAAACACACAACCTTTTCTATTACATGCGTTTAAACCTAGAAAATGAAGGATCTTCGTTGCCAGAAACCACGAAGATGAAAAGGGGTTGGGGTAGAGCCGTAGAGGTGTACAAATCGTCCGTTAATCGAACCGGTTTTTTCATCCAAAACAAAAACCAGTTTTTTTAATAACCGGTTTTGGTTACTAACTGCTTTTTCAAGTTCAAAATAGCAACTGGTGTAACTGGTTGGGATCGGTTTTTAACCGGTTTTTGGCAAAAAAAAAAAAACCGGTTTCGGTTAATAACCAGTTTTTCAGATCAAGAATAGTAACCGGTCACCAACCACCGGTTCGGTTCGGTTCTAAAACCGGTTTTAAAAAACCAGTTTCGGTTTTTTTCTGGTTACAGTTCTAAAACCGATTTTCTTATACACCTCTAGGTTGGGCCGTTGGGGTGGGGAATATTAAAAGGGCAAACTTGCTTTTTAATTATTTACCTTGTGATATGATTTATAAAAAAAATGTAAAAAGTGTTACTTTGTGATTTGTATACAGACCATACCTCTATGAGATTTTTATATATTTCTCCATTCTAAATTGTCTTATTGCGTATTTACTCAAACAAAAAAAATTACATATTTCCCCCTTCCTAACCCATATATATTACATAATTCTCCTTTTCATTAAAACTAGGTTTATTACTATGGCCGCGTTGCGGCGAACTTCTTTTGTCATTTAGTCTGTGTTTACATGTGTTTTGAAATCACTACGAGCGCGTTACGCACAGAACCGCTGACAAGAATAAAAAGAAAATGTAGAAAAAAAAAACAGTATAAGATAACCCAAAGAAAATCAACAAAAAAGTTTTATGGTAATGATGTTGTTCGTATGAAACCCGTGGTCAGAGATGAGCAAATGGTATTGGGTACCGGTACCGAATTTCCTGAACCGAATGGTATTGGCTGGATTAATAAATTTCTTCTGTAAAGTCTAAGGGGGTATTTTAAACTGAAATGAATGTTTGAGGGGTCAATATACAATTTTAAAGTTTACATGGGTTGGAAAGAGTCAATCTAAACTTAAGGGCATTGTCAGTCAAAGGAAGATAAGTGATTCAAAAGTCAAGAATTTCGGCCAAGGAGAGTGTTTCGGGTGGGTATTTCGGGTGGGTAGTGTTTCGGGTGGGTATTTTAATATTTAAGTATTTAAAAAAAAACAATTTTTAAGTGATTCAAAAGTCAACAATTTCGGCCAAGGAGGGTGTTTCGGGTGGGTATTTCGGGTGGTGTTTCGGGTGGGTAGGGGTGTTTGGCAAAAATTCCACTTTATTATTCATTAACTTTGTCACGTGTCTATATGTTATATGTGAGTGTGGATGTACTGAACCAATAAGGAAAGTTTACTATTGATTATGATGTGATAAGTACTATTCATTAGCTTTGTTTTTTAATATATAGGATAATGACTCATAGGCTATAGGGTGTGGTCGTGACTCTCGTGACCACCATGACCCTCTACGTCAGTGCCATGTAACTCACCTCTAATCCACCATCCAAAATCACTACCTTAAGGGTGTGGTCATGACCCAAACAACTAGCCTCTTATTTATTTTAATTTATCTTTGTCTAAAGAAAAATGAAATGATTTCTTGAAAAATGAAAAGGAGGCCCATGGTTGCCATGGTTTAATCCATGCAAAACCATGGTGGATCAAGCAAGGGGTTAGTGTAGCCTTCCATTCATGTTCCTAAGTGGCGAATCATGTCCCAACCATGACCTCAACACCCTTTAGCCGTATTTATGACGATTTTACCCTTAATAAACTATTAAATGAATATTTACATATTCCCCATTCTAATATCATCAATCAATTACATATTTACCCAATTCTTCTACTTATTACTCGTCAAATAATAACACTTATAATAAAAAACACAAACTTTCAATAAAATGCAATCACCTTAAAAGAAAACGAAAACAAATGTAACAATAAAAAGTAGGTTGTTAGTAATATTTACATCCATTCTATCATATTTTCACCTTAAATTACACTAAAAAGCACTATACTTTCTCTTTCATTTTCAATTAAGTAATTTTTTTTACCTTTATCGTTACCTTTTCTCTCTCCTACACTCACAACCACTTTCAAAATATATTAAAAAATTATAGAGGGTGAACAGTATCCCCTAAATATATAGATGAACAATAATATTTTTTCTCTCCTCCAATCACAACCACTTTTTATGCTCTTTATATTATAAAAACTCTACACACATAATTTAATGGCTTAGACGTGAATGCTTAGTTTAGGTTTCTACAAACAGTAGGCTTAGGCTTTTCCTAGACTTTCATTGAAACATGTATGCATTAAAACAACCGACCCCCTATCACACTACAAAAAAGTTCATTGTTTTTTCATTTTTTAGTTCCTTATTTCTTAACAAACAAATAATACATAATAATACGTAAAACAACAAGATTCGATGCATAAAAAAATCACGTAAGACTGTTTTTCAGCATATTAACATGAATGACGCAAAAACAATCTATATCTATACTATATAATAAAAGAAATTATTTGGGTGACATTTGTTATCATATCAAGCCATCTATCTTATGAATAATTATTATTTAGTTTAATCTCTTCTAATTAATTATAAATAACCCTCATACTAAATATTATTTAGTTTAATCTGTTATGGATAATTATTATAAAGTTTAACCTATTCTAATTAATTATAGATAACTCTTATACTAAATATTATTTAATTTAATCTCTTCTACCTAATTATAGATAATTATTATTTAGTTTAAATTTAATGTATACTTCTCATTATAATATAATTTATTTGATTTTCTATATTATATTATCTTGAATGTTTATATTACCTAACGCGTTATATAACAACTACAATTTTTAGTTTCATTTTTACCCCAACTATTCAATCATTTTTTTATATCTTACATTAACGAAATAAAAAAAATTAATATTAAATCTTATTCTACTTTAAATGTCCAATAAAATACTTCTATTTTTCTAATAAAATATTATCCTTAAATTTAAATTGTTAATTTAAGAGATTTTTAAATAGCTAAATTATTAATCACTAAAACCAAACTTTGTGATAATATATTATTTATTTTTATTTTCATTATTAAAAAATATTATATTGATTTTATTACATAATTTTTAAACAAAATGTATATTACTTTCAATATTACTTCATATATAAAATTAAATTTATTACGGGTTTTTTAAATATAATTTATATTTTATCACTCAAATGGCTGCTTATTTGTTTCTTGAATAACATGTTTGGCCACTGTATCTTCTTTTCAATAATCATCTTCGTAATCACCATATCTATCGCGTACCGAGTGTATCCATTAGTTTTTTAAATATAATTTTCTTATTATTTGGTGTATAAAATAATATTTACTCAACCCGTGTAATACACGAGCGTTTTTAAATATATAACTTTTTTTATTATTTGGTAAACAATATTACATTTATTCAACCCGTGTAATACACATGGTTTTAAAGATATAAATTTTTTTTATTTGGTATATAAAATTACATTTATTCAACCCATACAATACATATGGTTCTTATAAATATAACTTTTTATTATTTATTTTATTATTTAGTATATAAAATTCATTTATTCAAACCGTGTAATACACGGGTTATAACTTAGTAATATTCTATGCAAAAACAATAATATCTGATGCAAAAACAGCAGGATCCAATGCAAAAACATTAACAATCGATGCAGAAACAATAACAATCGATGTAATCAACATACTTAGACTTGGTGTCATGCGTACCAGAAGAGAATAGAAAACGCTCTTGTATGGTTTGGTAGGATTCGTGTGTATACGAGGAGAATAGGAAACAATTTGATGTGTTTTACAAGGGTAATTGGGTAATTTCTCAAAAAAAGGGGAAATATGTAATTGTTTTTTGGTTTGGGGAAATATGTGCAGTTTCGGAGGGAGAAATATGTAAAAATCCCTAGTTGTATAAAGTGTGTTACTACGTCATCTAGGTAGGAACTTATTAACTAATTAACCTTTAAGTAATATGTTGTGAAGTAACTAGAAGTTAAATAAACAATAAAAAGAAAAATGTTTGATTGGTGCATTTAGGGTGGACTCCACGTGATTCAGCCCTCTCGGGCATTAACGCAATAACGAGGAAGGGGGAACAGGAGTGGCGCCCACCCTACATTCTGGTTTAAAAGGCGTCATTTGGTTGAGGTGGGGGAACTTTTCTCTACCGAGAAGAGCCACGCATACCTCCACAAATGAAGCGTCAAATGTTCCTCATAATGTTGTTTTGCTGGAAACGATGTGATCTACACGACAAGGTTTTATTTGTTAGTCAAAAACTTAATCCGGGGATAAAGGTAGCACCCCTCGGATATATGGTTATTACTGAAAACCTGCTGTCTAACGAGATCTTCAACATTATATGTCTAGCATGTTGCTGTTAAAGCATCTTTAGGTATGGAGTGTTGCCCAAGTTTGGGTCTGGCTTTTGGCCTGGTTGTACTAATAAGGTGCAATCCAATTGATGTTCCACACTGTATGATTTTCGTTGGTTCAACTGGTATAGATTTGGAAGAATGGCATCAGGCCTTTGGTCAAACAAGAATCTTTTCCACACCTCTGGTTTCACATTGCTTTTGTTTTTTAAGTTCTTATCGTTCGGAAGTCGTCTTGCCTATCCATCCACATAGTATATTGTGTTGAGTTTACCTTTTGTAGTCGGAGCTTCAGTTACCTTGTTGTAGATGGCCCCATCTAAGTGGTCTATCATAATGAGTTTACCTTCTGGTTGGGGCTTGTTTACCTTGTTGTAGCTGGGCCATCTGCATGATCTATTATTATGTTTACCAAAAAAAGGTACCTTATTATCATTATTATTTTATATTTTTTTTGAGTTGGATGGTCCTTATGGTTTCACGTTTTTTCAAGTTTAGTCCCCAATTTTTTAAAATTACATTCATACTCCTTGTGGTTTGGTCTTTTGTTACTTGGATAGTCCTTTGAGTGTATATTTGTTAGTTTATTGAGTTAAGTTGATGTAAAATTACTAAATTACCCTTATTTATAATATTAATAATAACAAAAGAAATATAATTAAATAAATCATTTAAGTGGGGCCCACCCCTACCACTACCTAACCCTTCTCCACACCAACACCCACTTCTTTCTCCTCTTCCACCCAAACTCATGTCTGCAAACCCACTTCAGCCTCCACCCACAATTGTTCACCATCCTACACCACCGTAAACCCATCACACAAACAAACCCAACTCCGACCACCCACCACCGTATCCCCACCTTCCACCTCCGCCCCAAACATTTTACACAAATCCATGTCTCTGAGCAAAGAACGTTTATGAAACTCTGGGATATTTAGCACTTTTAACTCCACGGTCCCAGTTACGATGTTATGTAACATCAAAATATTATTGTTTTACATGGATTTTAGAACCTGTTCTTATAGGATTTTTATTTTAGAACCTATTCTTGGGTGAAGATTGATCGGTAATGTGGAGCTGCTGTCATTAAAGATCTTTTTTTGTTTGATGAAAGGGTGTCGTGTGATTGTTTTTACGGAGAAACACCATAATAACTCACGACTGAAACACCAACTTGAGAGTTCAGTAGTAGTTCACAAGTAAGATTTGAGTTATTCAAGTCAATAAAAAACTTACTAGAACCTATCGAACAGGGAGATTGGAGAAAGTGGGCTGATGTGTCGGTTTAAAGTCTGGGATTTTAAAATTGCATTGGACCTTGAGCTAAGGCAGGAATGTCGTCGGAATTCACCTCCATTGTGGTGGAGGTGGAAGGTGATGAAGAAGAAGGGGTTGCAGGTTTGGGTTTGAGTGGGAAAGAAAAGGGGTTGGGTAGTGGTGAGGTGGCCCCACACTATTTATTAATTAATTTTTTGTTTTTTAATATATGTATAAAGGGTTGTTTAGACATTTCATACAAACTTAATTGAGCAAACTAACTGTCATCCAATTTGGGGACTATCTGAGTAACAAACGATTAAACCACAGAGAGCATACATGCTATTTTGAAAAGTTGGGGACTAAACGTGAAACCACATCAGCTATCCAGGCAATTAACTCTATTTTTTTGAAACTGAAAATATGTATTGAACTTTCTCAAGTATTTATTTTTGAAAATGATAACAAATCATCTTATTTAATAAAAAAAGATTCATAAAGATTAAATAAAACAACACCAACCCTTAATTTACCCGCCAAATCATCTTATTCTCTAACCGCCTCTTAATTTACCCACCAAATTCCCAATCCCCGGGGTGAGCAAATTGGTCAGACCGACCCGGCCCGAAACGCGACTTCGACTGAAACAATAACCCGAGTACGGGATCTAGGGATCGCATATCGTCTATACCCATACACGATAAGACTCAACACGATAAGACACGATACACGAAATCCCATACACGAACACGACACGATAACTTATCGTGTCCTTTTTTTCAAACACGAACACGACACGATATACACGAAAATTACCTGTTAATACCTGTTAACACAAACAAAAGCACGAACACGACATGCTATCTGAGAGTTACAGAGGGAGTTTAGGGTTTTATTTTTTTTGAGTTGAATGAGGAATGAAGGAATTAAGGAACCCACATGAACATGGTTGATTAGTTTTATTTAATTTAATTTCTTATCGTGTAGTAACGGGTATTAACAGGTAAACATGTATTTAAGATGTTTATACACGAAAATTAACAGGTAATCTCGTGTCTACCTGTTTGGTACACGATACCTGTTAACGTCATACAGATACCTGTTAACTTCGTGTAGGTTCGTGTCGTGTATTCGTGTAAAATTGTCAGCCCTAACCGGACCTGTATTCCCTATGTCGGTTTCGGGTTATCTTCACTTCGGGTTTCCGGTCTAATGTAAATACCCGAGACCGAAACATCATGAAAAAAAAAGTGCAGGGAGGGGAAATCGTGAGCAGTTCTGCACTTGTACCTCAGCAGTTCCATCTTTCATCTGCTGATGATATCCTATCCAATTCAGCATATGACCGCAATTCATCCCTCAATCATATGAATATAGGATCCCAATTGATTTTGTATAACACTTACTGATTTTGGGACTGAATTGATCAATATGTGTTTAATGTTTTGCTTGATTAATATATGCACTCCAACTGTTTGATGAAACGTCTCAATGAACTTGTGTTGGTAGTCACCAGTCAGTTGCTTGATTAGTTGATTCAGCACCCTTTTATGTTGTATTCAATGAATACTATAAAGTTAAGACTTTAAGGGGCTGTTTGGTTGACAGGAATCCATAGGATTTCAAGGGAATTGGAATTTGAATTCCATTCCTTTGTGTGTTTGGTTGGATAAATTAGTTGAAGGGAATTGGATTTTAATTCCAACAAAATCCCTTGTTTAATGGAATTCAGATTCCTTCAATATTTTAAAGGAAAGTTTAAAAAAACCACGGAATGTTCAAAGTTACGGAAATATCCCCAGTTCGCCTCTTTCATCTTTGTCTAGGGTTTCAGTCCCTTCGTCTCTGAGATCTCGATCGCTCTTCTCTAGGGTTTCATTCTCTTTCATCTCTGAATCTCGATCGGCTCCCAGACATCGCATTCACGTCCCCTGCTCCTTGTTCCGCTAAGGTCAACTGCAACGTGCCCTAGGATTTTCTTCTCCGACCAACAGGTATCGATCATCGCCATCAATTGCTTATCAATTCCCCCTTTAATCGTACTTCTTGAGTTCATGCCATGTTCTATACATTTATCTTTATATTTCATCGCAGACTAAGGCGTTAGACTACTTTTTATTATGAAATTATTGTTCTTTAGGCATCTGTTTGGTATTGTTGAGTGTTTTGAATCTTCAAACATTTTCATTTAGATTTCTCTTATGATGTTTCAGTATAATGTTGATGGTCTTGCTTTATTGTTCATCATTGATCATTTGAAAATGTGATGGGGGTAGGTAGCATGGTTAATAGTTGCTTAGCTAATCTGTTGTTTGATTTTAATTACGATATGATCTCTATAGAGCTAGATATGAGTTGAGATTGGGCTCATTCTGATTTCTTGACTAGACTTGCTTGAAGATATAGCCTTGAGGCTACCTTGATGTCACAGATCTGTCGTGTGAGTGTCCCCTGATCTCCTAAAACTGTTTTTTTTTTACTCCAGAAGGACCTGAATCTCACCTGCACGATCGAATATGTCGTGACACTTGACCACGTTCAGGTTGTCCACCCCACGCAAGATCTCAATTTCACGACGGATCTGGTGGCGGGCATCGTGGTCGTGGGTTCTGTAGTTCACTTTAAGGGCGTATAGGGTGGCAGTGGGCCGGTGGAGGACCTTGTAGACGGTACCACCGCTGCCATAAATGGCCGAATCTTGTTGGGTCAACTAGATAAGTTTGTTTTGACCCATTGTTGGGCGTTGGCTGGATCTGCCATTTCGGAAAGGTATTCATTTCCGAGACTAACTGTGAATTCGACTCCAGTTTTCGCGAATGCTTTTAGGACTTTCGGTTATCATGGAAGATGGATATAGTGAATATATTTTAGAAAAATTTATAATAATATTAGAGAAATATGATGAAGTATATCTTAGGGTAACTTATTAGCTAGTTGACACGTGCAAGAAAGTAGTTGTTTACAGAAATATGCTATAAAGGTTGTGACTTTGTGATTGTTTTACAGAAATAAGTTTTATTGTAGCTAAGATATATACATAGTTAAATAACTTAATAATTTAATTACAATAAGTGCTGTGCATTTTTGGGTGGGAGTAAATAAAAAGTAGAGAGTTAATGTTGACTTGAAAATAGGATCAGAGGCAAATGACCATTAAGTCGTCTTTGACAGTGAATGTGATATTATGTAATTTTTTGTTTTGTTTGCTTCTTGTTGGCCCCTTATTTCGTTTTTATTCCTTTATAAAAATTCCGCCGTTTGAAAAAAAAAGTTAAATGGTTTCCATCTTGTGAGAGTTTAGTTGTTGATCATGTTTAGATTTATTAATCTCAAAAATCGGTCAGATCCTACCCAACTGACTCTACACATTTGTCACCTCAAAAAAACTTTATAATGTTATGGTTATAAGCAAGAAGACATAATTGGAACGGGGCGAATGCTTTTAGGACTAACTGTTAAAATCAGTTTCGTTCGTTCGCCGCAGTTTTGATATTATCTGCACATTTGTTAGTTCAGCTGTTTGAACTCAGAATTAGCACATCTGCATAATTTATACATTCGTTAAATCTGTTTAGTCGCAAAAGTTATCCATCCGTACTGAACTTAAGGCAGAATTTGGTTGCAGATTCATTTTCATTCATTGCAGAAAACAGGTCCTTGAGATAATCAGATTCATTCGCTGGTTTGGTTAAGTAATGTTACTCCAAAAATAAGTAGCCTTTTTCTTCAAGAAAATTTAATGGAAATAGAACAATTCTAGTAATGCATTTCTACCTTGTCTGTCATGCCATGTAGGATTTGAGTAACTACTGATAATTTATAGACTGACTATATGCAAAAGAGAAAAAGCAACTTAGTTCTATTAATTAAATAAGGACCACTATAGCAAATTAAATTCTATTAACTTTTAGGTTTAACTATTATTTTAATGTAATTTTATTTGATACTTTTGTTATTTGTCTTAATTATGCTAAATTTAAATTTGATACTTACAGAAATGGCCCGACTTAGTTTAGCAACTCGCAAACGTAAGCAAAGGAGAAGGACATTGATTTTGATATGGTGGAACCAACTTGTTACGACTGTTTCTTTGCTTATACTTTCACTTTACATGTTGATATTCAAATATAAAAGATATTAATGTTTTGTTTTGTTTATTTTATTATTATCATGTGAAATAGAATCATAAACATGCGGGTAAATGGAAAGAAAAAAGTCTTCCGCACTATGAAGAATTGTGCATTATTTTTGGAAAAGAACGAGCTCAAGGCAATAGAGCCAAAAGCGTGGTCGAGATGGAACAAGAGGTGAATATGGAAGAACAAGAGCACCAAAGGGATGATGATTTTGGTGAACATAGCCATAATGAAAATACAAATGCAAGTTCTCAATTTGAAGAAACTTCAAGTGGCCGTAGTAAGAAGAGGAAACGCACTAGCCAAGTCAATACTTTATTTCAAGGTTTCAATGATGCGGTTGTTCAATTTGGTGATCGTCTTAAAGAGACTTCGGCCGAGTTGAGTGAAGACATAAAATTTGAACTTGACATAAAAAAGAAAACTTTGATGATCCCTTCCGAGCTTTCAAAAATGACATCTTTGAATCAACTAGAAAGGTTTACGGCAATTGATATAATAAAGGATGACCAAAATAGGGTGATGACGTTTTGGACTTTGGGTGAAGAAGAAAGGGATGCTTGGGTGAGGTTTATGTTGTCTAAGTTTGGCTAAGAAACTTGTTTAAAGAATTTGAAGTAGTATTTACATTTTGGAACTAACTCTAGTTGTATGTTTGAGTTAACTTTTAGTCGTATGTTAAACAACTTTTAATCGTACGTTTGAACTTTCGGTTAGTATCATATGATTATGATTCATATATTTGGCAATATGTTCATTTTTATTTTATTTTGGTTGAATACTTTGTATAACTTTAGTTAAGATTATTTAAGATTTTTTTTTATTATGTAAAATCATATAATTTTAAGAATTTCTTATGGATAATAAATATTATTTTATTTTAGAATTTTTTTTGATTTTTTGAATTTTTTTGATTTTTTAGAATTTTTTGGATTTTTTTATTATTTTTAGAATTTTTTTGATATTTAGAATTTTTTTTATTTTTTTAGAATTTTTTTGATTTTTTAGAATATTTTGAATTTTTTTGAATTTTTAGAATTTTTTGGATTTTTTTATTATTTTTTAGAATTTTTTTTTATTTTTTAGAATTTTTTGGATTATTTATTATTTTTTTGAATTTTTTATTATTTTTTAGAATTTTTTAGAAATTTTGTAGATTTTTTGAACTTTTTATTATTTTTAGATTTTTTAATTTTTTTGATACTTTTGAATTTTTTGGATTTTTTAGAATTTTTATAAGTTTGTATGATTTTTTATGATTTTTAGAATTTTTTTGAATTTTTAGAATTTTTATAATTTTTTATAATTTTTTGGATTTTTATCTATGATAGTTATTTTAAAACTTTTGCCAATTGTTTATAACTAGGGGTAATTTTGTCTTTTTAGGTATTTTTAAATTCTAATTCCATTAATACATTTATCAACCAAACACATCTATGGATTTCAAAGGAATCCATCAAATTCCAATTCAAATTCCAATTTCCATAGGGATTCCAATTCCAATTCCTACACATTCCGCGAACCAAACGCCCTGCTAAATAGAACATGAAGGAAATATATAAAGTATTGGTTAGGACTTTAAGATGCACTAATGAGTAATACATGGTAGTACCTTAAAATTCGAAAACTAAATCATCAACAACTATAGTTTAGTTCCTTGCCTGTTGATGTAATCATCTGGTTAATACCTGAATGTAGTTAGGAAATAAACCAAAGTACCAAACAAACTGTGAACCAATAGTCAACCAACTTTTTACCCAAAAAAAAATAGTCAACCAACTTCAATGTCAACATACATCAAACCAATAGTCAAGAAACTTCAAATCAATGTGCAACAATTTTCAATTTTCAACCAAACCAAATAACTAATGAAATATAAAATAAAACACAACCAAGTGCTTTTGTTCAATAGTCCTCCACAACCACCAGTTCCATCTTATCTGCAATTTCTGCCAAACAAAATAGAAGATTCAAGACTGTAAATATAATAACATAAATGAACGACCAAACATCAAGGACGCGGACGCTTCTACGTAGATAAACATTGTAATCATAATTGTATTAGATTGTAATTGTGTAATTAGGGTTATATGAGGTGAGTGTTTATATAGAACACCATATTACACATCTAGTCCCTATGCTATACTATTTTGTCTAATATACGTTGTTACGAAACAAAACATAAACCCTAAAGCTTTTTGATTAGTTCTGTAGTATATGCTACTATGCAATATATTAAGTATGCCAGGTACACCAAGTTGTATGTCTGTTTCCATGTTTCAGCTATCCCTTGTGTATTTCCCCCAATCTTTTCATTTTGTTATGCCTTGATATTGGTTTCACTTTTATCTTTGTGATTTCCTTTTGTTTCATAAATTTGATTTTTTTTTTTTTGAGTTTAACGGTGCCGCAAAAGAAAATCCTGGATCAGCTGGTGCTGGGGTTGCATGTGCTGTGTGAAGTAGATGGGTCATGTGCGTCATAAAGGGCACTCATCATCTTTGTCTTTTGCACTCAATGCACTAGTAGGCGAAGGAAATACCGTTTTATATGAATATTTTCTTTGTTAATTTCTAGGTTTAATCGAAGCATTATGATTATGCTGTCTTTGTGCTTTTCATGTATAATCAGGTTGAAGGGGATGTGGAGGTGACAAGCTGGGATAGTATAATGAGAGAAGACTATTCATAAGAAAGTTGATTCACTGTTGTAAACTTAATATCATCTATAATTTGTTGTAGTGGATGAGCACACTGGTACAGTTAAGCCAAATTTCTTTAATGATTCTTGGGTTTATGAGGGGTATTTTTACCAACATATACGATCTATTTTTTTTCGTATGTACATGGATGTGTTATTTTTTTATGTTCTTTATTTGAAAATTAAGGTTCCCTTACACGTTGAGTTTGTTTTAGTTTCTTTAGCTTTTAATTTCAAGTTCATATGTGAGTGGTTTACATGTTGGTAAAGGGGTGGGAAAAATGGAAGGCAATGCTGGTTACTGTAAGTAGTATTTACTTCAATGTCTGTTTGCATTAAAAGGCATCAGAAGTAGTATGTTCTACAAAAGTGACTGGCTTTAGATACCTCTTTAATATTGTTGTTACACTATTCTCTTTTACATACCTCTTTAACTTTTAAGACAATCTACCCTCATTCGAAGGTGTTATCAACATGTATGAAGGTGTCGGTTTAATGATTTTCTGAAAACCGACGAATAGTAAGACAATGAGTGTGATTAAAACCTACATGAGCGTCATCCAGAATTCCAAATATCGATTAACTTGGGTAGCATAGCTCAATGATAAAAATTAATTCCGATAGCAAAGAACTGAATGGGTTTGATACATTGAGAGATTTTGAGTAAGACCATAAAATGAATGGCTTATAGCCTTATTTTTCTATTCTTCAGAGTAGGAGTTGGACTCACAGTTTTAATAGGCGGACCACTGTGGACTGTGGAGAGCAACTAATGAGAAAGATAGGCCCAACCCCAACCCTTAATAGGGGTTAGAATTTTTGTGGTAGAAAATAAAAGCATCTTAATTGTTGACTAAAGTAAAGGTTCCACTCAGCCATTGACTTGTAAACTTAATTAACACGGCAATAGGAATGCATATATATATTTTCAGTACCAGTGGAGAAAGCATAAATAAAATCACACTTGATTGATAAATAAACAATATCATGTGGCATACTATTACGCATCTTCTCAGTAGTATTATGCTGCTCTTTTTCATGTTGTCACAAACCACCACCACTGCTAATGATGCCAACAACAAGTCATTAGAGGCAAAAGCTTTGGTTGCTTGGTGGCCATATGCAAATGCTTCACTTGATCACTGTAATTGGGAAGGAATAACTTGCAATGAAGCAGGAAGTGTAACTGGGATATTCTTATACTGTCATTACCACCTTGGGAATGGAACTGGTCTTGGAAGCCTCAACCTCTCTTCATTTCCAAACCTTGTTAGCCTTGGTTTGGAAAACTGTAGCCTTGAAGGAAGCATCCCAGAGCAGATTGGTTTGCTTTCAAATCTCACCCAACTTTCTCTTTATGACAATCGACTCACAGGTAACTTACCTGTTTCTCTCACCAATCTCACCCATTTAATATACCTTGATCTTAGTAAAAACCAACTTACAGGTCCAATCCCACCATCTTATGGTTCCATGCTCAATCTTACAGTCCTAGACTTGGGCACAAATCAACTAAATGGAACCATCCCAAACCAAATTACTAATTTGCAAAATCTAGAAACATTGAATGTGGGTGACAACAATTTCAGTGGTGAGTTACCTGTTTCCCTTGCCAATCTCACCCATTTGAAATACCTTTATCTCAGTAATAACAAACTTACTGGTCCAATCCCACCATCTTATGGTTCCATGCTCAATCTCACAGACCTAGACTTGAGCACAAATCAACTCAATGCATCCATCCCTAACCAAATTACTCATTTGCAAAACCTACAAACGTTGAACCTGGGTGACAACAATTTAGACGGCCCAATTCCCTCAAATCTTGGTAACCTAGGGCAACTATACTTTTTAAACCTTGGCATGAATTCAATAAACGGCCCCATACCTCTAGATATAACTAATTTGATTAACTTACGACAACTCGACCTTAATCATAATAGTCTTGTGGGTCCAATTCATGGAAATCTATCGAGACTTTCTTACCTTGATGTTTCATCAAACCAGTTGTCTGGTAATTTGTCTTTCCATCATCCCTGTCATTTGAACCATCTAGACCTCTCTATGAATCATATGACTGGAGCTATCACAAGTCTTATTGATTGCAAATACTTAAGGTACCTGGATCTTAGTAGTAATATTTTTGTTGGAGAAGAACTTGGTTATACGGATTTCTCAGATTTGGAGTTCTTAGATCTGTCTCTGAATCATAAGCTGACTGCAATTGCCCATCATAAGCTGACTGCAATTGCCACCAGTCCTTCGGTCCAGGATAAAAAAAATCAAGTACACCATTTAACCATTATTCTTCCCATAATCGCGGGACTTTGCTTCTTGCTTCTAGTTTACGCGGGTTACAAAAATCACTATGCCACAGAAGAAAATTTCAGCCAGAAACAAAAAAACACGGAGATGTGTGCTCCATATTGAATTATGATGGAACGATTGCATATGAAGACTTCATCACTGCTACAGAGGATTTTGACCTCAAATACTGCATTGGAACTGGTGGCTACGGCAGTGTTTATGAAGCCAAACTGCCTAGCGGTCAAACATTTGCTTTGAAAAAACTCCACGGTTTTGAAGCCAAGCAACCAGCATTCGACCAGAGTTTCAAGAATGAAGTCCAAGTGTTAACAAACCTGAGGCATAAAAACATTGTCAAACTCTATGGTTTTTGTTTGCATAACAAATGCAACTTCCTTGTATATGAATACATGGAAAAGGGGAGCCTGTTTTGCGCCTTGAGTGACGGTGAATTAGCTGTTCAAGTGGACTGGATGAAGAGGGTAAACATTATCAAAGACGTAGTACATGCTTTGGCATACATGCATCATGATTGCAGCCCTCCTATTGTTCATAGAGACATATCAAGCAACAACATTCTCTTGAACTCAGAACTGGAAGGATTTGTTGCTGACTTTGGAGCAGCCAGATTGCTCGACCCAGATTCCTCCAACCAAACGGTAATTGCAGGAACTTTGGGAGACATTGCTCCAGGTATTTGTACTTAATCTCACACTTCTTTTATGTGCATTACTCTATTAGCTGTTAAAATTTGCTCACGGTCCTTCGGTATATATGTTCATGCAGAGCTTGCGTATAACATGATTGTGACTGAAAAATGTGACGTGTATAGCTTTGGGGTGGTGGCGCTTGAAACAATTGGAGGGAAGCATCCTGGAGACCTCCTCTCATCCCTGAATTATTTGACTACTCGTGGTACAACTTTGGAAAATATATTAGACAAGCGACTCCCTTATCCAACCGATAGATCGATTGAAAAGGAAATTGTACGTGTTTGTAATGTAGCAGTAGCGTGCATTCTCACAGATCCAAAGTGTCGGCCGACAATGATAGAGGTGTCTCGGGAATTATCATGTTGAAGTCATCATATGGGCTATCTCCAAGCTTTTTTAATATTGTACTTGTGTCACTGTGCTATAAACTTGAAACTTTTAGAAGTGTTTGCAATGTGGATCTTAAAAGTCTAAATAAAGCTACGCACTTGAAACATTCTAGTTTATAATAGAGTAAATTACAAGTTTTGTCCTTTATGTATGTACCAAATTGCAGGCGGTGTCCATTAACTTCAAAATTGACTGCTTTTGTCCTTAAATTTTCAAAATCCTGCACGTTATGTCCTTTAACCCTAACTCAGTCAGATTTTTTGGTTAAATATGGTCATGTGCCTTGCACATGAGGCCATTCTTGTCATTTTATCTCTCCAGGGACTATTGTGTAAAACAAGTTATATTAAGGGGCAATTGTGTAAAAAAGTAAAAAATATAAACTCTATCTTTCTTCTCTTTCACTGAAACTCCCCCCCTCTCTCTCTCTCTCTCTTCTCTTTCTCTCTTTCTTTACCACCGCCACCATCAGTCCCCATTGCCCCTACCTGCCACCACACTCCACCGCCCTTCATCATCTATAACAACCATCGTCATCACCACACCTTCACCATCTTTCATCACCACACCCACTAACCTTCCATCCTCAAATGTTTTCTGGCCAAAACACTGCTGGAGATTCACCATCGGAAGCAGTTTCCAAGCAATCGATTGCTTCTTCATCTACTTTTTCTACAACATGTTCATGACCTACCTCGTTTTGAATCGGTAAACGACGGTTAACAAGCGGAAAATCCGTACAATTCTCTCTAAGGTCAAATGAGGGACCAGCTCGACTCCCGATTCCTCCCTCTTTAAATTTTATGGATAACATTCTGGGTGTGGGTGTGACCAGCTCATCTCTACTCTAGCCCATCCTTACAAAACAAGCACGGGCTCAATTAGCGGATGGGGATGTTCAATGGGGGCATCATCAGATACAGACATGACGGAATCTGCATCATCGGCAATGCTGTTGCTAGCTTTGGCAAAAGAGATATTCAAACAAGTGTATTTTGCCACAAGAAGCTCCTCCAAAATTTCATCTTGGAAAATTGATGAGGATTAGCAGGCGTTGTTGGGTTTAAATGTTGGGTTCAAGGTGTAATCTTTTTGACCCATTGTTGTTATTCCCATAAAATTGAGGAGCAAGAACATACATCAAGGAATCCCCAAAATTGTTGTTATTCTCAGAAAATTTTGGGTTATTCTCATAAAATTGAGAATATGCGTTAACTATCGAAGCTTTTTGAACATATATTAATGATGGTTATAATATTTTTTCTTTTTATAATTGGTGAATTATTATGCCAATCGATGATCCTCATAATTGGGAGATGGGTTAGGGGCGGTTGACCGTGGGAGGTGGGTTAGGGACGGGTGACTGTGGGAGGTGGGTAGTGGGTAGTGGAGGGTGGTGGTTTGTGATAGTTCATCTTCATTGGTTTTGATTATATTAACTGGTTTGTGATGGTGGAGGGTGGTGGTGGAGGGTAGTGGTGATGGTGATGGTGGTTGTTGATTTTTTAGTTTTTTACAAAATAGTCTCTTAATAAAAGTTCTTTACATAATAGCCCTTGAGAAGATGAAATGACAAGAATGCCCTCATGTGCAAGGCACATGACCATATTTAACAAAAAAAGTCTGACCGAGTTAGGGCTAAAGGACATAATGTGCAGGATTTTGAAACGTTGAGGACAAAACTCGTCAAATTTAAAGGCAGAGGATACCGCCTGTAATTTGGTACAAACATAAAGGACAAAACTTGTAATTTACTCTAAAATTTAAAGAGGGAGGATACCGCCTTAATCTGAACAACCAAAACAATAATTAGACTATTCATTATGGTGACCAAACTCCCCAAACGGTTGCCAGGTGGATAATAAGACAAAAAAAAGCAATTTTTTAATTTAATAATTCATTATTTCTCACAACCAGGTTGTGTACACAACCCAAGGTTACAACCACTTATATTAATATTTAATTGTTTTTTTTTGTCTTCTTCCTTGTAAACAATAACTATAAATCATTTTTATTTAATAAAATATTAGTTTAGGTTGGGTTGGGTTGTGAATGTGGGTGAAAAATTGAATTGGGTTGGGTTGTATAGGTGGAAGAGAGGGAAATTAGTATTTTAATGAAAGATTGGGTTGGGTTGGGTTCTGATAGTGGATAGTCTTACAACTAAGTAATATCATAGTTACAGAAGTAACCCTTCATTATTGTAAATTGCAAGTTTTGACCTTCTAACTTTACTACACTTTATACACAACATTGATTAACTTTAGCATACTTCAATTATAAATATTGATTTCGTTAACAAAGTAGAATGAGACTGAATGGATTTGATACATGTGGGAGATTTTAAGTAGGACCTTAAAATGAATGGTAGGGCTGGCATATCGTGTATACCCGTACACGATAAGACACGAACACGATAAGACACGAACACGAAATGGGTATACCTGTACACGACACGAAAATTTATCGTGTACCTGTAACCCAAACACGAATCTGTTTATACCTGGTATACACGATAATACACGATAGTACACGATAATAGCTGTTTAGAAACACATATTAGACAACCTTTCAGCGAAACAAAAGTCGACGAAAGTTCATAAAAGCCTTAAAATAAAACATAAATCCATGCTCCTTAACAAATTTAAGACAAAAACACATAGAATTCTAATCAAAACATATATTGAAAACAATATCAAGTCCCAAACTTCCAAGTTCCAATTGGTCTTTCTTCTCAAATCTTCAATTCCAAACAATCAAACCTACACACAAAATAAGTATAGTCAATTAGTCATATTAATCATGGATAATTGGACATATTCATATTCATATAGTTTTATCAAGTAATATTATTAGAAAGTTTTAGAGTGAGGTACCTTAGGATTGTTCATTGTTTTTAACTAGCAACACTACTTGAAGGATTTGGAGTTGATACCTTAGGATTGTTCACAAAGTTTGAAGCATTCAGTAGATCTAGTCCTGATAATAAATAAGAATAATTTATAACAATTTCATACTTTATGAACTAAACTGTATTTTAGGATACAAAGAGTCGTCGTCTTCCATTGTGTTCTTCAAATCCAAACTTGTATTTGGTTGTGAATCATTCATGTCCTCTTCAGGTTCATCAATCTCCAACCCTACAGAAGTATTGCTATTTGCTAGATTAATAACTTCAGAAATCAAACTAGTTTCATCAATTTGATTATCTAGTTCTTCATAAACAAAAATATCTACTCTACTATCCAATCAAACTAAACAAAACCACGTACCAGCAACATATCCAAACGCAGAAAGTCTCTCCTCAAGCTCAACTACATCACTCTCATTCTTCTTATAAATCTCATTGCAGTGACCAAGCAACTCCTCAAACGACACCGTATCAAACGACATGGACTCAAGGAGGTTGAGATCGCTGGTAGCAGTTGATACACGGCGGTTCAGACATTGCACGAACGATAATGAAGCACAATCTAAATAAAAGTATATAAAAAAACAAATTCATCAAAAAGAAAAAACTAGATCTAAAGCAGAAGTTGTGCAAAACAAAAGCAAACAATTGAAATTATATTACCTAATGGAATCGAACGATAACGAAGCAGAATCTAGTTAAAACTAAAATTCATCACAAAAAAAAAAAAAAAACCTAGATCTGAAGCAGCAAATGCGATTAACAAAATCGAACAAGTGCTATGATATTACTGAACGGAATCAGACAATAACGAAGCAAAATCTAATTAAACTAATATATCTCACAAAAAAAAAAAAAAAAAAAAAAAAAAAACTAGATCTGAAGTAGCAAATGTGATAAACAAAGGTGAACAAGTACGATTAAATTACCAACGGAATCAGACGATAACAAAGCAGAATCTACTTAAAAGCAAAACTTATCACAAAAAAAAGCCTACAAGGCTACAACTGAATTAACAATTGTGATAAACAAAAGCGAACAAGTACAGGTACATTACCGAACGAAATCGGAGGATAACATTGCCGCCGGCGTGAAAGGGAAGGCTGGCGACGGGCGGCGAAGGGCGGTGACGGCCGGTGACGGACTCGGAGTCGGGAGGAATCGGCTGTGTTGAGAGTTAGAGACTTGAGAGTTGAGAGAAGAGAATGAGTGACGGCTGCAAAGAATTAGGGTTAAGGTATTAGGGATAAATGGACTATATATATTATATATATATATATATATATATTTATTTAATTTTAAAAATAACCAGGTACTAACAGGTACTTAACAGGTAAACAGGTATTATACCTGTTTAGACACGAAAATTAACAGGTAATTTCGTGTCTACCTGTTTAGTACACGAAACCTGTTAAGGTCTTACCTGTTACCTGTTAAAGTCGTGTAGGTACGTGTCGTGTATTTGTGTCTCGTGTATAAATTGCCAACCCTAATGAATGGCTTATTTTTTACTTTTCAGAGTAGGAGTAGGACTAACAGTTTACGTAAGAGACTTAGAGTTAGGACCACCGTGGACTGCGGAGAGCAACTAATGACGAGTTTTAATTTGACGAGTAATTTGGCTAGAGGACAACCCTTGGAAAAAAAATCCATCTTGTTGACTAAAGATTTGTGATAGGCACTTGATAGAAATTTCACACTTATTAGTATATTAGTATATCTAGTTGTCGATCTGGATCGGTATTAGCTCAATTGGAGGCGCTGGTGTCCAGATCTGATCTGAGGAACGCTTGAGTGGCTTAAGACATTTAATGTCGACTAGCCATACAGATTCATGTTCTTCAGCTTATGCTTCTAAATTGCCGACTCCAGGTACGTCAATTGCTTCCGTGAGATCCAAATCTGACAAAATTTCGATCAATACTTCACAATCCGATGTGTTTGGCGCTGATAATATGCGATCGCTTAGCTCTTCTTATGGATCTTCGTCTCCTGTGGCTCAATTGACTGTGCTCATCTCCGGCTCTGAAGATGAGTCGTTTGGTCAGGGAAGTTTGATGTCGAGTAGGGCTAATTGGGCCATATATGATATTGTATACTGGAAATTGGGCTTTGAACCAGTGATGGGTCACGATGTGGGGTTGAAAACAATTGTGGATCTGGATTATGCTGATCTGGGTCGTGGTGTGGGGCAGAAAATGCTGGTGGGCCTGATTTTTTCTCTTTTGAAATTGCATGAGACGGGAAAAGCTCCATTTGACAGGGGAAATGCTTCATTGTCTCACCGTCTTTTCAATGGAATGCGATTGACATTTTCGGCTACGTGGCACTTATGGGTCGTGCATGGGCAGCCTCGACCGCCAGAAGACTCATCGGAGGAGGTCTTTACGGGGATTCCGGGACACGCTTCTGATCAAAGTCTTGAGGACAAGACTTTTTTTAAAGGGGGGAGTATTGATAGGCACTTGATAGAAATTGCACACTTATTAGTATATTGTAATTGTGAAGGGGGGTTAGTGTAATTACTACTCCTATAAATAAGACATTAGTCATTATAGAAAGTAGGAAGAGAATTAGTTAGTTGTTAAGGCTCATTGCCATGTGCATGAGAAGGGCATAGCCCTGGGACCACTTCGGTGGCTGGTATTTGTATTATCTTCTTCAGTTTATCAAATATAGTTACAGATTTACTTTCATCATCTCCATTAAATTCTGTTACCTATCAATTTGTCTCTGCCATTGACTTGTAAACTTAATTAACACGGCTATGGGAATATGCATATGTATTTTCAGTACCAGTGGAGAAAGCATAAAACCACACTTCATTGATAAATAAACAAATAGGTAGAGGATCCTGTAAAAAGTGCTCAAAGTGTATTATAACACTATATATAATACTATATAACAACATATAAACACCGTATAACAATATGTAACACCATATAACACTATGTAACACTATATATCATTATATAACAAATATAACACTATAGGTTGTCTGATAGCATGTCTATGATAGATGTATAGTGTTATATTTGTTATATAATGATATATAGTGTTACATAGTGTTATATGGTATTATATGGTGTTACATATTGTTATACGGTGTTTATATGGTGTTATATAGTATTATATATAGCGTTATAATACACTTCTCACACTTTAGGCCCTTTTTACACTATTCTTACCCTAAACAAATATATATCATGTGGCATGCTATTACTATTACGCATCTTCTCCATGTTATGTTGCTCTTTTTCATGTTATCACAAACCACCACCACTGCTAATGATGCCAACAAGAAGTCATTAGAGGCAAAAGCTTTGGTTCCTTGGTGGCCATATGCAAATGCTTCACTTGATCACTGTAATTGGTATGGTATCTATTGCAATAAAGCAGGAAGTGTAATTGAGATAAGATTATACGGTCATTACCCTAGGGATGGAACTGGTCTTGGAAGCCTCAACCTCTCTTCATTTCCAAACCTTGTTAGCCTTCATATTGAAAACTGTGGTGTTAAAGGAAGCATCCCAGAGCAGATTGGTTTGCTCTCAAACCTCACTGAACTCTCACTTTGGTGGAATCGACTCACAGGTAAGTTACCAGTTTCACTCACCAATCTTACCCACTTAGAAGTACTTGATCTTTCTGGTAACAGTTTCAGTGGTGAGTTCCCTGCTTTGCTCACAAATCTCATCCATTTGGAATCACTTTATCTTTCAAGAAATAATTTTAGTGGTGAGTTATCTGTTTCCCTCACCAATCTCACCCATTTAACAGATCTCAGTCTTGATGGTAACAATTTCAATGGTAAATTGCCTGTTTGGCTCGCCAATCTCACCCATTTACAACACCTTGATCTTAGTAAAAATCAACTTACAGGTCCAATCCCATCATCTTATGGTTCCATGGTCAATCTCAGAGGCCTAGACTTGAGCACAAATCAACTCAATGCATCCATCCCAAACCAAATTACTCATTTGCAACACCTATATGAATTGAATCTGGGTGACAACAATTTAGACGGCCCAATTCCCTCAAATTTTAGTAACCTAGGCCAACTGAATTTTTTAAACCTTGGCATGAATTCCATAAATGGTCCCATACCTCTAGATATAGCTAATTTGATCAACTTAGAACATCTCGACCTTAATCATAATAGTCTTGTGGGTCCGATTCACAGAAACCTGTCAAGACTTTCTTACCTTGATTTTTCATCAAATCAGTTGTCTAGTAATTTGTCTTTTCAAAATCCATGTAATCTACAACATCTAGACCTCTCTATGAATCAGATGACTGGAGCTATCACAAGTCTTCTTGTTTGCAATCACTTAGAATACTTAGACCTTAGTAGAAACAATTTTGTAGGAGAAGAACTTACATATTCGGATTTCCCGTATTTGAGGTTCTTAAGTCAGTCTCTAAATAAGAATCTGACTGCAATCAGCCCCGGTCCTTCTTCAATCCAGAATAGGGAAACTGACTTGTCGTGCAATGCTTTAAGTGACCAATCAACCTGCAAAGCACATATGCGAAGACAAAAAGTGGTCCACCATTTGACCATTTTTCTTCCCATCATTGTGGGACTTTGCTTTTTTGCTTCTTGTTTACAGGTGTTACAAAAATCACAATTCCACATATAAGAAAATCCAACCAGAAACAAAAAAAACATGGAAATGTGTGCTCAATATTGAATTATGATGGAACAATTGCATATGAAGACTTCATCATTGCTACAGAGGATTTTGACCTCAAATACTGCATTGGAACTGGTGGCTACGGCAGTGTTTATGAAGCTAAACTGCCTAGCGGTCAAACATTTGCTTTGAAAAAACTCCACGGTTTTGAAGCCAAGCAATAGGGATGAGATCGGTACGATACCGGTACCGTACCGGTACCGATACCGTAAATACCGTTACCGAAATTGAGGAAATATGGATACCGATTACCGTACCGTATTTATAGATTCGGTACCGGTACGGTACCGGTATCGGTACCGGTATTTCGGTACTTTACCACATTGGTACCACTTTGGTGTCATCCATTGTTTTACCTAAAAAAAATATCATGTGCAACCCATCTATCTATTATTAACTGAACTAGAGTAATATATAGAGGAATGTAAAAAAAGGTAAACATATTAAACATCCATTTTTTTTTTTGATAAGTAAACTTCACATATTAAACATCCATGGGTTCGACTTTTACCCAATTCCGAGTCACCATCAAGTTCGAAAAAAAGGGTTTCTTCGACAATAGTGTCGTCTCCTTACATAACCAACCACAAAGATATTAAAAATCTAAAAATAAGAAAAGATATATTGATAATTTATAACCAAACCATTAAAAAATTAACTTACTTCAATGGATTCCATGCTTTTTACCGATGATTATTAAATTCGGTATTAATACCGGTATTTACCGAAAAATACCGGTACCGATACCGTTTTTTACCAATACCGAATTTCGAAAAATCTATTACCGATACCGGTACCGTTTATGATCGGTATGGTACGGCATCGGTACGGTACCGGTATGGTACCGGTACGGTACCGGTATTTCGGTAAAAAATCTCTTCCCTACCAAGCAACCAGCATTCGACCAGAGTTTCAAGAATGAAGTCCAAGTGTTAACAAACCTAAGGCATAAAAACATTGTCAAACTCTATGGTTTTTGTTTGCATAACAAATGCAACTTCCTCGTATATGAATACATGGAAAAGGGGAGCTTGTTTTGCGCTTTGAGTGACAGTGAATTAGCTGTTCAAGTGGATTGGATCAAGAGGGTGAACATCATCAAAGATGTGGCTCATGCTTTGGCGTACATGCATCATGATTGCATCCCTCCTATTGTTCATAGAGACATATCAAGCAACAACATTCTCTTGAACTCAGAACTGGAAGGATTTGTTGCTGACTTTGGAGCAGCCAGATTGCTCGACCCAGATTCCTCCAACCAAACGGTTATTGCTGGAACTTTGGGATACATTGCTCTAGGTATTTGTACTTAATCTCACACTTCTTTTATGTGCATTACTCTATTAGCTCCTAAAATTTTCTCACGGTCCTTTGGTATATATGTTCATGCAGAACTTGCGTATAACATGATTGTGACTGAAAAATGTGATGTGTATAGCTTTGGGGTGGTGGCACTTGAGACAATTGGAGGGAAGCATCCTGGAGACCTCCTCTCATCCCTGAACTATTTGACTAGTCGTGGTACAACTTTGGAAGATATAATAGACAAGCGACTCCCTTATCCAACCGATAGATCGATTGAAAAGGAAATTGTGCGTGTTTGTAATGTAGCAGTAGCGTGCATTCTCACAGATCCAAAGTGTCGGCCGACAATGATAGAGGTGTCTCGGGAATTATCATGTTGAAAACATCATATGAGCTATCTCCAAGCTTTTTCAATATTGTACTTGTGTCACCGTGAAATAAACTTGAAACTTTTAGAACTGTTTGCAATGTGGATTGTAAGATAGAATGATTCTGAATGAATTGTATTGATCAATAACCTGCAATATATATACAAGAGAATTGAGAGATCTTCTCTCAATTAACATAAAAACTATCCATATATACAATCATTACTATAAATATGTACGATGTCTATTACACCCCCGTAGTCGAAGCGGGAGGAAAGCGTATGCTGAGACTGGACCGAAAGTCTTCAAATAGTATCCGACGGAGCCCTTTGGTGAATATGTCAGCAATCTGGTAACGAGACGGCCCATGGAGAATACGAACATCACCTTGCTGAACATGTTCCCGAACAAAGTGAATATCCTGTTCAATATGTTTGGCACGATGATGTTGAACTGGATTGCCAGATAGATAAATGGTACTGACATTGTCACAATAAATTAGGGTTGCACGTGAGAGATGACGGTGTAGCTCAAGAAGCAAATTCCGAAGCCAGCAAATCTCGGCTACAACATTAGCAACACCGCGATATTCAGCTTCTGCAATGGAGCGAGAGACGGTGGACTGATGTTTGGAGGACCAGGATATGAGATTGTCCCTGAGATAAACACAGTATCCGGATGTGGAACAACGAGAAGACCCAACTCAGAAGTGCCCTGAATGTACCGAAGGATTCTTTTGAGGGCATTCCAGTGATTAAGACGAGGTGAGTGCATATGCATACAAATTTGTTGCACGACATATGTAATATTGGGACATGTGAAGGTAATATACTGTAGAGCACCCGCAAGACTCCTGTAGGTAGTCGAGTCGTTGAACAAAGGACCCGAGGAATCACTCAGCTTAGATTGAGTGTCAACAGGAGTGGGGACAAACGTGCAAGAATCCATAGCAGCTCGATGTAGAATATCTTTAGCATAGGCCTGTTGAGATAGAAACATTTGATCACCAGTGCAAGTGACCGAAATGCCTAGAAAATAGGTCAAGGGTCCCAAATCTTTCGTAGCAAATTCACCGGCAAGAGAAGTCACCAGGTGTTTGCAAAGATCATCAGAGGAGGTGGCGAGGATGATGTCATCCACATAGATGAGAAGATAAGCTGTGTGTGATCCCTAATGATAGATGAAGAGATAGTTATCAGACTTGCTCTACATGAAGCCTATCCTGAGAACAAAGTTTATGAAACGTTGATACCACGCGCGAGGTGCCTGTTTTAAACCATATAGAGATTTTTTAAGGCGACACACATGTTCCGGATAATCTCGATGTCGAAATCCCATGGGCTGATGCATGTAGACCATTTCAGCCAGATTCCCATGTAGAAAGGCATTGGTGACATCAAGTTGGTGAATGTTCCATGGCTGAGAAAGAGCTAAAGATAACACCAACCGGATAGTTGCCGGTTTGACCACCGGACTAAAAGTTTCCCCACAATCAATACCCACCTGCGGTTTTCAACCGTCACATACCAACCGAGCCTTATAACGTTCAAGACTTCCATCCAATTTAAATTTGTGCTTAAAAAGCCACATGCTGCGCATAATGTTCATATCTGGTGTTTTAGGAACAAGTTCCCAGGTCTCATTTTTAATGAGAGCACTAAATTCATCGTTCATAGCATTGTACCATTCTGGTGTGGATAGGGCAACATGTAGGTTTTTTGGGAATAGGAACAATGGTGGAAGTGTGAAAGGTTTGGTCTAATTTGATTAGAAATGCCATGCATAGAGCGCGTGTGCATGGTGCGAGTGGGCAACTGAGGTGCAGGTGGTTGAGACGGACTAGGTTGGGCTGTTTGGGTTGAAGCAGCATGATCCGGGAAGAAAACAGACCTGGGTTGAGCGCTACTCGGTTGTCGTCGTTTGTAAGTGTGAATGATGGGAGGAGGGTTTGGCTGAGTAGATTTTGTGGAGGCTGAGGGAGAGGTAACAGGCTGGGCGATGGTGGTAGGGGCTGTTTGTTGGGCTGTGGAGGCTGAGGGATAGGTAACAGGCTGGGCGATGGTGGCAGGGGCTGTTTGTTGGGCTGTGTTTGCGCTTAGTTTCTTCCATGAGGAGGCGGGAGCGAGCTTCATGAAAGTCGGGTAGGGGCTCTCGGTTCTGTAGGATTGTGGAGATACCATCATAGTGTTCAGTGAGACCAGTGAGCAGTTGAAGAACAAGGCGTTGATTGTCAACTGGAGCACTAACACTAGCAAGTTGATCAGCAAGAAGTTTGATTTCCTGACAGTAGGCTGCCATGCTAGAGAAATTTTCAAGTTTGATGTTGGAGAACTGTTGTTGGGGATAAACAACCCTGGTATTGCTATTATCTTTGAACATGTTTGCCAAGGTAGTCCAGGCTTCGTGGGCTGTGTTACCAAGTTTCAAGATGGTATGAAGGAGATCTGTGGATATGGTGCCATAGATCCATTGTAGGACTATGGCATCAATCCGTTTCCATAGGGCGTCAGCATCAGAGGGAGGTGTGACAGCCTTGCCATCGACTGTAGAAGAAGGGGAAACAGTGGTAGACCTGGGACTGAGATGGTCAGCAACATCATAGGCTGTACAGAGAACCTTGAAGAGTTCGGACCAAGTTGTGTAATGGCTGGTTTCAACCTCAAGAGTGATCGGTATGAAGTTCTTGATGCTTGACACTGTCATGACTGGGTGAAGTTTAGAATCCATGGAGACTAGAAGAAAAGAAAATACAGGCGGCGACATAAGAGAATAGTCGTAGGAAACAGGTCGGAGGAAAAAAAATTAGGGTTGGGAGAGAATTAGGCTTGATACCATTTAAGATAGAATGATTCTGGATGAATTGTATTGATCAATACACTACAATATATATAAGAGAATTCAGAGATCTTCTCTCAATTAACATAAATCCTATCCATATATACAACCATTACTATAAATATGTACGATGTCTATTAGGCTATAGGGTGTGAGGGGCATGGTTGGGTCATTAATCGCCACGTAGGACCATTAATAGACTGCTACACCACCCCCTTGTCTCATCCACCATGATTCCCATGGATTAAACCATGGCAACCATGGGCCTCCTTTCCTTATTCAATATTTTCTTTCCTTTTCACAAAAATAAAATAAAGTAAGAGAATAGTGGTTTGAGCCATGACCACACCCTTAGGGTAGTGGTTTTGAATGATGGATTAGAAGTAGGTGACATGGTTGTTAAAAGTAGTCTAAATAAAGCTATGCACTTGAAACATTCTTGTTTATAATAAGTGCAGTTCACTTCTTTATGTTTAACAATTCAACACTTAACATCCATCCATTAACTGACACAAAAACCACACCAACATTGCTAACAGGACGCCTGATAACTGTAATATCATGCGGGGCTTGGACGAGTCAAAATGAATCATACTAGATTTAATATATTTTTGAAACAGCTACTGTCAAAAAACAACTTAAAGCAAATAACCTAAACTTGGAGTTTTTGTTCTTCTACACTATTGCTCAATCTATTAAGTCTAATATCTATTGTACTGATATTCAATCCAGCTGGTCGTAAATCACAACAGCCTTAGGGGCTGTTTGGTAGCCTCTTAATGACCATTCAGATGCTACCTCTTAATGGTTTAAAACCTCTGAATGAATAAGAGGTAACCTCAAGTCTGAATGGTAAATCATCACATGTCACATTCTTCTACCTTCTCATTGGTAAAATTCTTAATGGTTCCATTAAAAGGTAGCCTCTTAATGACCATTCAGAGGCTACCAAACAACCCCTTAATGTTTATCTATTAACGCCCCGCTTGCGGTACAGGTAAACCTAAATTGAAGTACATCCCAAACTTAAATCGAAGAAACCCGTTGAGAAATCTAAATCGATGAAACCCAAATCTAGAAACATAAATCCAAGTCCCAGTCACATAAATCAATCGAAAACAGAACCTTCTTGATTACATGCTTCTAAACCTAGAAATCGAAGGATCTTCATTACCAGAAACTATGAAGATGATGGAGCGATGAAAGATGGAACGAGGGTGGGCTGGGGAATATTAAAAGGGCAATCTTGTCTTTTAAGTCTTTTACGTTCTGATTCCTTTTATAAGTGTTAAACCATTGTGATTAGGGGTCTCAATCGTGTGAGGTTGACGGGTTGAAATTTAAAACCCGAACCCAACCCATGTGATTATTTGTGTAAAAAGTTTCAACCCTAATCCGCACACACATAAAGTCGAATCAACCCGAACACAACCGGTTTAACCCATTTTTTTTAAATGAGTGTACATGTATAATACTTGAAATCTTGTATTTTACTAAGTGTGTTATAGTATACGTAGGCATGTATTTATACGTATTGGTATACGTATATACTTGTATTTATTGGGATATTCCCACACTTAGTGTTTTGTTGGTATACATGTTAACGAGTAATAACCGCATTGTTGGGTTGTAAGTGAGTTATTGGTAACGTTTTTAAAGAAGAGTATAAGTGGGATAAGTATATAATATGGTGTGACATTATTATGTTTGTACTTAATCTCACACTTCTTTTATGTTTATTACTCTATTAGCTCACGGTCCTTTGGTATATATGTTCATGCAGAGTTTGCTTAAAAGATGACTGTGACTGAAAAATGTGACGTGTATACCTTTGGGGTGGCAACACTTGAGACAATTAGAGGGAAGCATCCTGGAGACCTCCTCTCATCCCTAAACTATTTGACTAGTAGTGGTAGTACAACTTTGGAAGATATATTAGACAAGCGACTTCCTTATTCGACCGATAGATCTAATTGAAAAGGAAATTGTGCGTATTTGTAACTGGGCCAGCCCGGAGGAGGTGCGGGGTGGGTGATTGCCCAAGGCCCAAACTCCCGAGGGCCCGAAACCTTTTATTTTTTAAATTATCTATATATTAAGTGTGTATATATGTTTTGTTTTGGATTTAGTAACCAACACATTGGCTGGTGTGTGTTTTGCTCTTTACATTAAGAATATAATGTTGTAGAGAGAAACCTATGTTTGATTCCGGTCGTTCACACATTTTTTCAGTTCTTTTTTTACACCATTTTGTTTTTCCTTTCTTTTTTGTTTATGATTTTTGGCTATTCTTTCCTATTTCATTTGTAAGTCTTCTCTTTAATTTTAAAACTCAAATATTGTATTATTTAGTTTTGTTTTGTTTATTCTTGATGTTAAATTTTTAACTAAACAATTTTTAATAACTCTTGAAATATTTTTTACCCATACAAAAACTAATGATGCAAGCATATTTTGGGCATATTATGATTGTATTTTTTGGGCTTTATTTTTCGTATGGTATAGCGGGTGCATAAACATACAAAGTTTCCACTCTACATATGTGTCCCATTAGTTTTTATATATGTTTTCGGGGCCTAATTTTCATTTATTATTATGTTTTCTAGTATTTAAATATGTACTAAGACAAATATATTTATCTTTTCTTTTTATAATTAAAAATACTTAGTTTTATAAGTTATAACAATAGGGTAAAGTATGTATGTGAAATTTATCAATTATAACCAAACTATGCACCGTAGGGGCATTTTGGTAATTTCACATAAGCCGTAAAGCTCAAAACTGAAGTCTGAGTTAAACAACTTTTGCTTACTGTTAAAATATTATAATTTACCTAAAATATCAGTAGGTATCAACCCTTGTATGTTTAAAATAGTTCTAGTACATACTATGCGTTAAAAACGCTTAAAAAGGCGATTAGAAGCCATTTCCGGGTTCTATACATAAAGCTGATATTTTTATTATTCCAGAAGGCTTAAAATAATTTATTTATCATTTAAAATCAGTAGCAAAAGGTTTGGAGTCAATTAGATATGTAAAACTCATTTTATAGCCCGTAAGGGCAAAACCGACAATTACCGGATTAAGCCTACGACTATAAGTTATGCTCAGCCTAAAATTAATTAAAAATCTTCAAAAATCCCAAAATAATATATTACATCAGTGGGTAATAAGTTTGATATCAAAAAGTGAGTTTAAATGGGCTATACGCTAATTACGCCGTTTAATTAACATAAAGCTTTCCATTTACGCTAATGAACATAACTCTCAATCTACACCTCAAACTGATGTCAAATTTTGGGTGCAAGTTTATAATTCAGTAACTAAGGTTTCTACTCTTTTACATTTGCAAAAATCACGTTTTAAGGTGAAAAGGGCATAATGGTCAACATATGAGCAATTAACGGAATCATGCATATTAATTGGATAACTAATGAACCAAGGTGTATAATCACAGAGGGTTATACTAGCATGTAACCTAGTCCAATTAAAGCTCTAAGGTATTTCTAAAACATACCAAAACGGATCAGAACCGTAGTCAAAGCAAAATTCAAAGCTTTGCGACTTTCGGTTCCGAACCGGGTCTAAACAGTAAATTGTCTGGTTGAACATGTTTAGACATGTTCTTACACTAATTACCAAGTTATATTAATGATCAAACAGGTTGTATGTGTTCTACATTGCTAATTATGCATAAATTAGAAAATAAACATTCTGTTGACTTTTTAATAACAAGTTTGACCCGACATTTGACCCAGTTAGAGTGGGAATCAGGGGGAACCCTTTTAAGGGTTTATTACCCACATAATTACCAACTTATAACTACTTTCAATTCGACTAATCACTGGACCATTAGTGATTAATCGCTAAGTCAACCGTTAATTACGACGGTTTGACTTTTAAGCTAAAACTAAGCAAAAACTTAACTAAGAAAGGTTAAGCAAACTTACCAAAGTCCTAAGCTTGATTAGTGATCACTTGAGCCTGCTTTGGAGCTCCAGAAATGATCAGGAATGCTGAAGGAAGGTGTGAAGAATTTGTTACAACATAGTGGCCTTTTATAGTGTTCATATCTTCATGGATTGTTGACAACAAGGTCTACCATTGATGTTTGATCACTAACAAGTGTCCCTAAATGTCTAGGGGTTGTTTAGGGGTCGTCCAATATGAGGAAAATTGGATTAAAGTCGGTTACAATGGCAAAGGCAGACAAGAACCCAAAGTTTTCGGAACAGATAGGCCTTCGCAGCACGCGTAGCCCCCCCCCCCAGGGCCGTTGTAACAACCCTCGGTAAACCATCGCCCTCATAAATATTTTAGACGCCTTAATATATTATAAAATGTTCCAATATGTCTTATATTATACCCCGTATGTGAAAACCGAGCCCGATCTATGTTATAGTTTATAAAATAAATCAAAAACATGAAATATAGGGCTGAGGCGGGCCGCGTAGACCCCCCTTAACCACTCACGCGGGCCGTATCATGACCGGACTTTGACTCCGCTGACTTCTTTAGTTCAAGCGGGCCGCGTAAGACCTCGTCTAAGTTGACGCGAGCCGCGACAGATCATGAAACGCGGAAGCATCCGGTGCTGACACGTGTCGACATCGTGGCGGACCTACTAGCTGACCCAGCTAAGCTACTGAGTTGACCGATGTTGACGCGGGCCGCGTAAAGGTCCCTTGTCTTTTATGCGGGCCGCGACAGGACCAGATTACACAACTATAAATAGATAGCATCAGTTTTCGTTTTTCGTCGTTCATTCACAAATCTCAATCTCGAATTCTGAAGTATTAAGCATAATATTTGGGTATTATACCCCTAATTAGCAAAGTTCTGCTCCGTTGTAAGTATTATAACCCCAGTTTCGTAATAGTTACGCTGCCCGATTGATTTAGGATTCCGTAACAACTGTCGTGGTTCTGCCCGACGTAGTTGTTGGAATGCCGTCTCGGGGAGGGTATTATTAATATTTTCAAAAGGTTATGATACTAACCAATGTACATTTGTATAAATTATAGATTATATCCAGGAAACCCTTACGAAAAGCCTAAGATAGCAATGTGAGTTTATCCTCTTTTTGTTAATGTTTTTGGTAATGTTTTACCAAACCTTAAATGTTTTACTATGAAATTAAGCGGTGATTGAGTCTTTGTAGTTCTTCAATTACTGCCGGTATTATGGGGTTTTGTATACAAAATTTACTACGAGTAGTAGTAAGTCTGAATGACAGTGCATTACCATTGGACGACGAGTTAGCCAATGGGTAATTTGACCATAGCCATAGATCCGGTCGAGTGGCAAATACTGAATGAGTAATTGTGTAGAAATAAACAATGTGATCGCTCTCAATACTGTTTTAATTGATAAAATGTTTCTTGATTAAACTGGGATTCACTCACCAGTATTTCCGACTGACAAATGTTTTTAAAACACGTTACAGGTAACACAATGTGAACAGCCAATTAGTGAAAAGCCAGCTGGAGAGCACTGAAGGCTTGAGAAAAATGTGGCTATAAAAGTTACCTAATAAACGATGTTTTAAATTCAATAAAATAGGGTTTATCCCTATAATGTATTGTAATAAGAAACAAGTTTTGCCCATGTTATTATTAATATAAAAGAAGGTGGTTTTACTTTGATAAACATTTCCTAACTACGGTCCTGATGAAAATTCCGCTGCGAGACTAAACAACCTGATACCACCAAACTCTGAGCTCGAGTCCGCCCGTTCCCGGGAAACAGGGATCGGGGGTTGCGAAAGCCGTCGCGTGGCGCGAGGCCCCTTCTGCACAAATCTGAAATTTTGATTTTTTACGCATTGGTCCTTGGCTCTTGGAAACTTTGCTGCGACTTTATTTCTTGCACTTTGAACCCTCTAAATTGACATATAAGGGCTTCAAGACATTTACCCACTTTGTTAAGTCCTCGGTTAACTTTATTGTTACCCGAAAAGTCCTAACTTTCAACGTTGACGCTTTAACCCCTTGTATACGAATTTGATTATAACTTTCTCATATGATAACGAAACTTTATGAAATTTATGTCGTGCATTCTAGTAAGCATAATTAACCATTACAAAGCTTCGGGTTTGTCAAAAGGTCACTCAGAGGTATAACTTAAACATGTTGACACATTTAACCCCTGTAGTTTGTAATCTCTCACTTTCTTTCATATTTAGCTTCGTATGATCCATGATTTATTCGTTTGAAGGTATGAGCATCATGTAGGGTTAATGTACAATATATTTATTCACTGTTGACATTAAGAACTCGTATATTCACATACTTTCCATGATTGTCAACTTTAATCCTTCGATAACATTCTTTCACACGTTCAATCATATGACACGTGTCAACACATTACAGGACGTGAATTTTCGAGGTGTTACATCCTCACCCCCTTAAAATAAATCTCGACCTCGAGATTTACTGAAATAAATAAGGGTACTTTTCTTTCATTGTGGACTCAACCTCCCACGTGTATTCGGGACCTCTACGGGCATCCCATTTTACCTTTACAATAGGCACATGCTTCCTTCGAAGCTTCTTAACATGTCGATCTTCAATCGACAATGGTTTTTCCACAAATTTCAAGCTCTCATCTATATGCACATCTGTATGTGGTATGACCAGTGATTCGTCAGCGAAACACTTCTTCAGATTGCAGATGTGGAATACATTATGAATACCACTGAGCTCTTCAGGTAAGTTTAATTAATAGGCAACGGACCCGACACGTTCGATGACCTTGAAAGGTCCTACGTATCTCGGGCTTAGCTTGCCTTTCTTACCAAATCGCATCACTCCCTTCCAGGGTGATACTTTAAGCAACACTTTGTCACCTACTTCGAAGTGAAAAGATTTACGCTTTGGATCTGCGTAGCTCTTCTGCCTATCTCGGGCAGCTTTGAGACGGTCACGAATCTGGACAATATTGTCTGTTGTTTCAAAGACTATCTCTGGTCCTGATAATTGGACATCTCCAACTTCCGCCCAACAAACGGGCGTTCTACACTTTCTACCGTATAAGGCCACGAAAGGCGCAGCCTTAATGCTGGTATGGTAGCTATTGTTGTAGGAGAATTCGATCAACAGTAGGTGGTTATCCCAACTACCACCTAAATCAATTACACATGCATGTAGCATGTCTTCCAATGTTTGGATGGTACGCTCACTCTGTCCGTCAGTCTGAGGATGGTAAGCCGTACTAAAATTCAAACGCGTGCCCAAAGATTGCTAGAAACTTTTCCAAAAATGTGACGTGTATCTAGTATCTCTGTCAGAGATAATAGACACAGGTATGCCATGTAAAGCTACAATCTTATCTACATACAGTTGGGCTAATATGTCGGAGCTATAAGTCTCCTTGATGGGTAAGAAATGTGCTGACTTAGTCAGTCTATCAACTATAACCCATATCGTATCATTTCCTTTCCTTGTTTTAGGTAACTTGGTGATAAAATCCATAGTTACCATTTTCCACTTCCACGTAGGAAGTTCAGGCTGTTGTAGCAAACCTGACGGTTTTTGATGTTCTGCCTTGACTTGCGCACACGTCAAGCATTTAGCTACATAGGTGGCTACAGGCTTCTTCAAGCCTATCCACCAATAATTTGCCCTTAGATCCTGGTACATCTTATCAGCTCCAGGATGAACGGAATATTTAGAACTATGGGCTTCCTGGAGAATAACATCCCGAAGTCCTCCATAAATTGGAACCCATATTCGTCCATTCAATCTCAGAATTCCATCCTTGCCAAGAGATAACTGCTCCTCAGTTACTCCTAGCTTTTCGTTAGGATAGTTAGCTTCCAACACAGCTTCCTTCTGTGCAGCTAACAACCTTTCATTCAAACTGTTCTTTATTTCAATGCTCTTGGCATTGATTCGGATGGGTTTCACCCTTTCCTTTCGACTCAAGGCGTCAGCGACTACATTCGCCTTGCCGGGATGATATCTGATTTCACAATCATAATCATTTAAAGTCTCCATCCAACGGCGCTGCCTCATGTTTAAATCCTTCTGGTTAAACAGGAGCTGGAGGCTCTTGTGATCAGAATAGATCACACACTTGATTCCATATAAATAATGCCTCCACAGTTTTAGTGCGAATACAACGGCACCCAACTCCAAGTCATGGGTGGTGTAATTCTTTTCATGCACCTTTAACTGTCGTGAAGCATAGGCAATAACCTTGCCTCTCTGCATAAGCACACATCCCATCCCGGTGTGTGATGCATCACAATATACCACGAATTCTTCGGTACCTTCAGGTAACGTCAGTACAGGAGCGTTGCTCAACTTTCGCTTCAGGATATCGAAGGACTCTTGCTGCTTAGGGCCCCAAACGAACTTTACTTTCTTCTTAGTCAAGGAAGTTAGGGGTGCAGCAATCCTTGAAAATTTTTCAATGAAACGCCTGTAATATCCTGCCAATCCCAGGAAACTACGAATCTCTGTAGGCGTCTTTGGCTCTTGCCAGTTCATAACAACTTCTACCTTAGCGGGATCCACTTTGATACCACGCTCACTAACCACATGTCCAAGGAATTGGACTTCTCGAAGCCAAAATTCACACTTGGAAAATTTGGCGTAGAGTTTCTCATGATGTAGAAGTTTAAGAATACAGCGAAGGTGTTTCTCATGGTCAGCTTGGTTCTTCGAGTAAATAAGAATGTCGTCGATGAAAACGATGACGAATTTATCTAAGTAAGGCTTGCAAACGCGATTCATGAGATCCATGAACGCGGCTGGTGCATTAGTGAGCCCAAAAGGCATCACTAGGAACTCGTAATGACCATAACGAGTCCTAAATGCAGTTTTATGTACGTCTTCACCTCTAACCTTCAGTTGGTGGTAGCCTGACCTCAAGTCAATCTTCGAGAAATAACTTGCCCCTTGCAATTGATCAAACAAATCGTCGATCCTGGGCAAAGGATACCTATTCTTTATTGTGACCTTATTAAGTTCACGGTAATCGATGCACAGACGCATCGATCCATCCTTCTTCTTGACAAACAAGACTGGTGCTCCCCAAGGAGACGAACTAGGTTTAATGAAACCTTTAGCTAGCAATTCATCCAGTTGTGTCCTCAATTCCTTTATTTCTGTTGGTGCTAATCTGTAAGGTGCTCTAGCAACTGGTGCTGCTCCAGGGATGATGACAATTCTGAATTCCACTTGCCTATCTGGTGGTAAACCAGGTAGTTCTTCAGGAAAAACTTCTGGGTATTCAGAAATGACAGGGATATCTTCTATCTTCGGTTTAGGCTCATCAATAATCACTTGTGCCATGTAGATGACACAACCCTTCTTTAAACACTTGGAAGCCTTGAGCATAGTCACTTGCTCAGGCAGTCCATACTGGGTATCTCCCCGAATGGTAAGTGATTCACCAGACGGAGTCTTAATCACCACTTGTTTCTTGTTGCAGACAATTTGGGCCTGGTTATGAGATAACCAGTCCATACCCAAAACTATGTCAAAACCGGCTAACTTAAAGGGGAGTAGGGATAGAGGAAAAGAGTGGTTCTTAATGGATATAACACATCCATCTAATACAGTTGAGACGGTTTCTATGGTGCCATCTGCTAACTCCACCTCATAATTCACACTTAAGGTTTTGACAGGTAAATTCAGCAATTTGCAAAACTTATGATCTACGAAAGACTTATCAGCGCCTGAATCAAAAAGTACTCTTGCATAGACATCATTTACAAGGAAAGTACCTGTAATCACGTTGTCGTCTAGAACCGCTTCCTTCGCATCCATTCTGAAGACCCTAGCATTGGTCTTCTTGGCCTCTTCAGGCTTCTTGGTGTATTTAGGGCAGTTGGTTTTGATGTGCCCTTTCTCATTACAGCTATAGCAAGTTGCATCCTTCAGCTTTTTGCAATCCAAGGTCTTGTGTTCCTTGGACTTGCATATCTCGCAAGCAAACATTCTTGACTGAGTTTGCGAGTTCGATTCGAGTCTGCACTTTCCAAAGTGCTGTTTCTTGCAAATCTTGCACTTGGGCTTCTCACCAGACTGATGCCCATCTTTCCTTGACTCAGATCCCTTCTTGTTGTCACCGTTTCCTCGGTGCTTCTTGTTCGACCTCCGTGAATTATCATCTTCACGTTTTCTCTTCTCAGCATCTTTGTTCCTCAGTGATCTTTGTCTGACCGCATCCAGAGTGAGGGACAAAGATATGCCAGCTACAGATCTGAAAGTAGCTGGCCGAGAGGCCTTCACGCTTGCCTTAATTTCCGGGGCTAAACCACCGATAAAACGAGCTATTCTTTTTGGTTCCGGGGTCACCAGATACGGAACCAACCGGGACATTGTATTAAAGCTCGTGAGGTAAGCTTGGCAATCTAGATTGGTCATTACCAATGAGAGAAAATCTGACTCAATCTTCTCGACCTCATGCTGAGGACAGTAATTCTCCCTGATGAGGGCAACGAATTGTTCCCATGACATGTTGTACAATGGGATCTTCCCAGTGGCTTGAATCAGTGATCTCCACCAGGCTAAAGCCTCGCCTTTAAAAGATTGCGACACAAACTTGACTATATCCCTCTCAGCGCACCCGCTGATATCCACTACTGTGTCCATCTCATCTAACCACGTCATGCAGTCAATGGCTCCTTTTTCCCCAGTGAAGTCTCTGGGTTTGCACGAAACAAAGTATTTATAGGAGCAACCCTTACTACGGGGTTCTTGATTTAATACAATCTGTTGAGATGGAGCACTGTGGTGGTTTGAGGAGAGTCGATCATCATCTTTCTTCGGTTCTTCCTTCTTGGAAGGTGGCTTCGAATGCGGTGTAGATAGGGTCCTACTTCGAGTCCCACTATATTCTTCGTACTGCCGCTCTAAGGCCTTTGTAACTGCGTCGTCTACCAACGCTTTCAATTCAGCACCCGTTAGATTAATTCGGGCGTTATCATTGTTCTCCACTGGGTGGCTATTAATTTCATCTGAGCCAACCATTTAATTGAACTGTTACATAAAACAAGGACAATAGTTTACTTGGGAGTTTATTATGGAATTGTCTTTTATGGCAATTCATTAACCATGGTAATGGAGACCATATTTGGTTAATTTATTAATCACATTTATTTAAGATTTCTATTATAATTTATCCTAATTATAAAACAATAACAGTTTTATTAGTGGCACAAAAGGCCTAGTCGCAAGGACATTTTTAAATTATAAATTATGATTTCAGAGAATCAAAGCATGAAGGTATATCAGCACAACAGGCCTAGTCACAAGGACATTTATAAATTTTAAGCCATGATTTCAGAGAATCAAGGTATGAAGGTTTGAACATAGTTCATTACCTTTTTCGGACAGGGAGTCATCGCTACCACTGTCTTTTGGCTCATGTAGAAATGAGCAAGGCCCGTAGGCACTATATTACCAATGTATGGTCAAAACATGATCATCTAAATCGATGATTTAACCCTTGATTCAGAGATCATTAAGTTGGGTTAGGAGTCTTTGGAAGAATCCTTATATAAGAATGACGTGTGTGATTTTAACGAATCACATCTGCCAGGAGTGTTAACATGTTTACAGATGTTAACAGGGGTTTGAATCTTTTAAACAGGTCTTACCATCAAGGCCAGGTCTTCACAATGACACTCAGGCTAGGTTTCACTCTTAAGATTCTTATTCAATATTTAAATAGGCAGATTATTATTAAAGGAATGATTTTTGATTTATTTATTTCATATATAATTTATTTATGCACATAATGGCGAAAATGAAATTTATAAATTAAACATTCCATTCATTATTAATAGGTTACACGTCGCCCTAAACGGGACTTTTTAACAAAGCAACATACCCACGTAGGGGTCAAACAACATACTAGTCCACGCAGGGACTTAAACAAACATCATACCCTCGTAGGGGTTAACAGAAAGATAGACCCACGCAGGGGTCAAAACAAACAAACATACCCACAGAGGGGCTAATACAACAAGACAGGCCCACGCAGGGGCTCAAATGATACAAGGAAAATTTCAACAACAGTGGAAGGATTCAGTGGTCCTTCTTGCTCTTCCCTTTTATCAGGCTTGTCAATCCTTGGAAGAAGGTCTGTCGCTCCCTGCGATCTCGGTGAAAGTCTCGCTCAACCTGATCCAGTCTCTGAAGAATTTCCTCCCGTTCTGGGGGAGAAAATCGTGGCGGCTGTGATTGTGTCCGTATTATAGGTCTGGCAGGTATCTGGTACCCATGAGTTGGGTACCCTGCTCCCCAAGGAGCTCCATACGGTCCTTCCGGGTTAAATGCGTTGTAATTGGCCGCTACCATGTATGGGTCGGCTTCAGCGTAACCGTAGTTGGTGTGAGCTGGCGGCTCAAATGGGTTGTACGCCATAGAACCCGTGTATGCTGGAATCGGGTTATCAAAACCCATCGGTGGTGGTTTCTGTGCAACTGGGTTCGAAGGTCCACCCATTTGTGGATATTCTTGAAGTGGCGGATAATGACTGCAACTTGATTGTCGAGGAGAGCTGAAATGAAAATCTCCTCCTCGTGCGGACATCCGCGCTCCGGTTCTCCTACGCCTCGGCGGTTGTGGAGGTGCCGGCTGAACTGGTGGTGGTGGAGGCGGTGGCGTGACTGCCACAAATCGGGAATCCTCAGAGGGATCCTGCTGCTGCTGCTGCTGCTGATGAGGCGACGAATGATGCGAGGGTGTAAAATACCACTCGTGTTGAGTAAATCGTGCCTGATAACTGTCCGGGCCATGGTAAGGTGATCCGTGAAAAGATGAACCATCCGAGACCTCGATGGGATGGTTGGGAGTTCCGGTTACGGGCTCGACGGGATCGGTGTCCTCGTCCATGTCCATAGCGTTGTCTCCCGAGAAGTGGTCCTCCGGTCCCAATGGGTTGAAACTCACTGGTTCTTGTATGAAATTTGCCGGGTTAAACCGGCCCCTAAAAACAGGTGTAGGGTCACCAAAAGAATTGTGCGATAAGGATCGCTGTAGAGGTATGTAGGAAGGTTGAGGGTTATCGGGCTCGTTTTCTGACTGTGGCCCGTAAGAGTTATGAAAAGGAGGCGTCGAACTGTGCGATACAGATCGTCTAGCCGGTTCAAAGAGGTTCCTCCGGTTTCCTCTAGGGTCGGCACTTGCAGTGGTGGTAGGAGCTCGCGTGTGCGAAGGTCCTGCCTCGTCGTCATTGGGGGCGGTGATTGGCCCCTTTCCTCGTCCTCTTCTTCGAAAGAATCTTGGCGGCATAATTAATCCTATCAATACAACATGAGATAACGACAAGAATATATAATATAAAGGACAAAACAAAACAAAGTAGAATTTGTCCTATGTTATTTGTCTAGACTCGAAAGTTTTTGAAATGTGCAATTGTGTAACTGAGATTAAACACAAAAGGCTAGTGTTTAATTCACTCAGCGTTGGCTCTGATACCAACCTGTCACACCCCGATTTCCACGTGTCACCGGTGGGCCCGGTGGGGAGTATCGTGACGTGGTTGGCAACATAATAGTCAAACAACACAATATTTAATATGCACAGCGGAAGCAATTGAAAGATATATTTCAACTGAATAAAATATTGTAATATCGTGTATCACAAACAGTTGAAAGTTTATCCACAGACGGATCGAAATAAATAGGAAACAGTAGTTCAACAGACGATAGGCATCTTAAGCTTGCGAGACTCTTTATTGATGCTAAGGAGAGAATCCAGCCTATTACGCTTAGTACCTGCATTTAATCTTTTTGGGAAAATACGTCAGTTTACACTGGTAAATACATTCAACTGACTCATTTTAAAAATGATTAAAAATTGATTTGGATGCACGTGGCATAAACATTTTATAACTTGGGATAATTATTTAAATATATAATCTTGTAAATGAATTACATGTTCCTTATGCGTTCAGTAGCCCGGAGCGTGCCGGGTTAAAGATCAATAGATACACCACATCAACTATTTATGCACTGACGAGTGTACGCCTACACTCCGCGCTTAGGTCGTGGCCATTTCGTAAAATGATGCCAAGGATATCCGGGACATTAACCCCCCAAAGGCTTTAAGTAAACAAAACGATTTAAACGGGCCGATCAAATTATTCAATTAACCACCCAACGATGGAAGATTTGATGCCCGACCAAGCGGTATTTTATATACCGTAACCCAAGCCCGTATAGGGAAAATAAGTTAAAAGTATTTACCTGAGCAAAGTAATAATCACAATAAGCAAATGCAAGTAGCTTTTACTGGTCCTCCTAATCTGGAACGAAGGTTTATAATAACCTATTAGAATCCTAACGGGTCTTTAGTTAAGCTTAAGCTTAGACCGGTTAGTTTCAAAGATACGGTTCGTACGCACGATTAAGCGAAGACCGGATAGAATGTGATTTAGACCCGACAAGTTTGAAGACTTGCTTAATATGGTTATTTCATACACATTATGGATTTTGAGATAAAACCGATAAGGTTTGACCCGTTTCGGCTAATTTATGTAAACTAGTTACATAAACCGAACCGAACGCGTAAATAAGCGTAACGGGTAAACGTAGAGCCATATACAGGTTTCCTAAGTTAATATGCTTCAAATATGTTGTGACATCAGTAAGATGTCTTTTATTATGCCCGAAACGAATTTAAACACAAACTATGCCCCGTAGGGGTAGTTTGGTCAATTACGAGGTTATAAAAGAGTTTAAGTATTAACCTAAGTTGCAGGTCTGGTATAATCAGTAAAAATACTTAGTTTGATAAGTTATAACAATAGGGTAAAGTATGTATGTGAAATTTATCAATTATAACCAAACTATGCACCGTAGGGGCATTTTGGTAATTTCACATAAGCCGTAAAGCTCAAAACTGAAGTCTGAGTTAAACAACTTTTGCTTACTGTTAAAATATTATAATTTACCTAAAATATCAGTAGGTATCAACCCTTGTATGTTTAAAATAGTTCTAGTACATACTATGCGTTAAAAACGCTTAAAAAAGCAATTAGAAGCCATTTTCGGGTTCTATACATAAAGCTGATATTTTTATTATTCCAGAAGGCTTAAAATAATTTATTTATCATTTAAAATATGTAGCAAAAGGTTTGGAGTCAATTAGATATGTAAAACTCATTTTATAGCCCGTAAGGGCAAAACCGACAATTACCGGATTAAGCCTACGACTATAAGTTATGCTCAGCCTAAAATTAATTAAAAATATTCAAAAATCCTAAAATAATATATTACATCAGTGGGTAATAAGTTTGATATCAAAAAGTGAGTTTAAATGGGCTATACGCTAATTACGCCGTTTAATTAACATAAAGCTTTCCATTTACGCTAATGAGCATAACTCTCAATCTACACCTCAAACTGATGTCAAATTTTGGGTGCAAGTTTATAATTCAGTAACTAAGGTTTCTACTCTTTTACATTTGCAAAAATCACGTTTTAAGGTGAAAAGGGCATAATGGTCAACATATGAGCAATTAACGGAATCATGCATATTAATTGGATAACTAATGAACCAAGGTGTATAATCACAGAGGGTTATACTAGCATGTAACCTAGTCCAATTAAAGCTCTAAGGTATTTCTAAAACATACCAAAACGGATCAGAACCGTAGTCAAAGCAAAATTCAAAGCTTTGCGACTTTCGGTTCCGAACCGGGTCTAAACAGTAAATTGTCTGGTTGAACATGTTTAGACATGTTCTTACACTAATTACCAAGTTATATTAATGATCAAACAGGTTGTATGTGTTCTACATTGCTAATTATGCATAAATTAGAAAATAAACATTCTGTTGACTTTTTAATAACAAGTTTGACCCGACATTTGACCCAGTTAGAGTGGGAATCAGGGGGAACCCTTTTAAGGGTTTATTACCCACATAATTACCAACTTATAACTACTTTCAATTCGACTAATCACTGGACCATTAGTGATTAATCGCTAAGTCAACCGTTAATTACGACGGTTTGACTTTTAAGCTAAAACTAAGCAAAAACTTAACTAAGAAAGGTTAAGCAAACTTACCAAAGTCCTAAGCTTGATTAGTGATCACTTGAGCCTGCTTTGGAGCTCCAGAAATGATCAGGAATGCTGAAGGAAGGTGTGAAGAATTTGTTACAACATAGTGGCCTTTTATAGTGTTCATATCTTCATGGATTGTTGACAACAAGGTCTACCATTGATGTTTGATCACTAACAAGTGTCCCTAAATGTCTAGGGGTTGTTTAGGGGTCGTCCAATATGAGGAAAATCGGATTAAAGTCGGTTACAATGGCAAAGGCAGACAAGAACCCAAAGTTTTCGGAACAGATAGGCCTTCGCAGCACGCGTAGCCCCCCCCCCCCCCCCCCAGGGCCGTCGCATGGCGCGAGGCCCCTTCTGCACAAATCTGAAATTTTGATTTTTTACGCATTGGTCCTTGGCTCTTGGAAACTTTGCTACGACTTTATTTCTTGCACTTTGAACCCTCTAAATTGACATATAAGGGCTTCAAGACATTTACCCACTTTGTTAAGTCCTCGGTTAACTTTATTGTTACCCGAAAAGTCCTAACTTTCAACGTTGACGCTTTAACCCCTTGTATACGAATTTGATCATAACTTTCTCATATAATAACGAAACTTTATGAAATTTATGTCGTGCATTCTAGTGAGCATAATTAACCGTTACAAAGCTTCGGGTTTGTCAAAAGGTCACTCAGAGGTATAACTTAAACATGTTGACACATTTAACCCCTGTAGTTTGTAATCTCTCACTTTCTTTCATATTTAGCTTCGTATGATCCATGATTTATTCGTTTGAAGGTATGAGCATCATGTAGGGTTAATGTACAATATATTTATTCACTTTTGACATTAAGAACTCGTATATTCACATACTTTCCATGATTGTCAACTTTAATCCTTCGATAACATTCTTTCACACGTTCAATCATATGACACGTGTCAACACATTACAGGACGTGAATTTTCGAGGTGTTACACATAGCGTATATCAGACGCATGTATTCACCATCTTCATACTCGAAACCTATATCCTTTGCTATCATAGCCCACATCCCGTTCTCAGTGATTCTCCGATGACCACCTTCCCTCTTCACCGCCATATACAGATCTAATAACCTTACTTTCCGATTGTTTGAAGCATATGCAGGAAACGGTCTTGAGTGAATTTCCAGTTTTTTCTTGAGAAACCATTCTATCATGTTGTTGAATGTAATGTCAAGATAATATTTATACTTAATAACATAATCTTCATCTTCGAGCATATTCAGTAGGGCCTTACAATCATGAAAATCCTTAAACGACATTGCCTGTAGTATCAGAATATTCCAATCCGGTTCATCCGCAGAAATATTCAGATTTTTAAAGTATTCGTTTAAGAATTCAGATTTAAACTTCTCATGTTCTTGTCCCTTATCTATCACATGCTGTTTTTCTAATTCACCTATCTCTTCTTCTCTTGTCGGGCCTGTATTTCCATTCTTTCTGTTGTTCAAAGGGACACTAAATGTCGGAAATAACTTACATACATCCCCCATAAATTTTACAGTGAAACCTTGAGTCACTAATTGATCGAGACTTAAGACATTTCTGTCTATGTCCGGTGTGTAAAACACACTTTGGACTCGTATCTTTTCGGACCCGGTTATAACATCAACCACACCAATACCTCTAATGAAGAAAATTTGATTTTCTCCAGTCTCCGTTTCGACACATGACATATTTTTCATTCGCTTAAACATGTCTATGTTACTAGAAAAATGGTGTTTATAAGTTTTGCTAACATACCATATATCTGACCAATATCCCCCGTCCGTTCCGATCACCATGTGTTCTTGTCTCTGATCGGTTTGTTGGTGAGTTTCTGAAACTGGATGTTTCTCTGTTCCAGTATTGACCGCTAGACGCAGTAATTGACTCTCTTCATCCTTCTCCTTCTCTTGACATACAGAAATTTTGTGGCCAGGCTTATTGCAATAGTAACAACACCGCTGCATCCATTTTCGTTCACGTTTTTCTTCTGTGCAGTGCATACATGGCATCATTGTTGACGACGGCTTTAAATTATCATTATTTACATAACCGGCTCTGATACCACTTGTTAGCGAAAGCCGATGAACTTCATCTTCATCAAGGTGGGGTTTTGGTGGTTTGATAAGAAACTTTGGGTGGTTAACAGGATTTGCAGGCATGGTTCGTCACAAAGAGAATGTGTAAAGTGGACAAACAAATAACGATAGTTTTGAATGTCTTGGTACCGAGAGAAGTTCCCGGCAGCAAGTTTATATACATTAGATAAACAAGACGGTTATTTGGCGGTTTGTTTTGGCGGGAATAACCGTCAAATATGACGTTTAACCAACCAACACAACCGCTTGTCTATTATCGTTTCTTACATACGAATATAACGAAATATAGTGATAATGTATAATTACAAATAACTATCGAAATATAATTATGTTTATATAAACTAATAGTAACATAGCAGTAGCGTGCATTATGACAGATCCAAAGTGCCTGCCGACAATGAGAGACGCGTCACAAGAATTATCATGTTGAAGGCACCATATAGGCTATCTCCAAGCTTTTTTCATACTGAGAACATGAAATGAAGCTGTAAACTTGAAACGTTCAGACTGTTTGGGATGTAAATCTAAATGTATAAGAAATAGCCATGAAATTGAGATAACAAGTGCAGTTCACTTCCTTCTCTTTCACAGTTTAACACTAAACACCTACATGTTGGGATATGTAGTCTTCAGAACAAAGCAGCCGGCCCTAGGATTGCACAGAATCAGCCCTGACTGACCAAATTCACAAGGATAACTTCACAAACACTATACACAGCTAAATTCACAAATTTGACATCATTATTACTTGCAGATCAATTTACCATATACCATGATTGTGATGGACAAATGTGACGTGTATAGCTTTGGGGTGGTGGCACTTGAGACTATTGGAGGGAAGCATCATGGAGACCTCCTTTCATCCTTGAACTATTCGACTAACAACCGTACAATGTTGGAAAGTATATTGGACAAGCGACTCCCTTATCCAACCAATAGGTTGATTGAAATGGAGATTATGCGCGTTTATAATGTAGCATTAGCATGTATTCTTACAGATCCAAAGTGTCGGCCCACAACGAGAAATGTGACTCGGGAATTATCGCATTAAGCTCATCATTTGGGCTAACTTCCAGCTTTAGCATGTTGACTAAAGCGCATCAGGAATTATCGCATTAATTATACCTATGTTCGTATTTATATATTATACATGCTTATCTATCTAGAGGAAGGTTCATTTGAGAAGAAAATTTAATTGAGAAGAAAAAGAACAAATGGTACAATTGTAAAATATTAAATATTTTTTCACTTATCTCATTTATTATCATCTTTGACTAATTAATTAGTCATAAAAACTATCATCATTCACACTAATGTTTTTTGACTACACATATCAAAAGTTACCCCACACCTTTCGAAATTTATCCTACACATGTTGAAATTTATCCTACACAACCCGTAATTTATCATATACACATTGTAATTTATCCTACACTCTAAATTATTTTATTTTATTTTTTTGAAAAAATATATATGTTGAAGATAAGTTACAAATTTTAATGTAGTTAGCTATTAAAGAGCAATACTACTAATTAATGATCTTTGTAGGTTTACCATATTACCCTTATAGTAACATTAAATACTTATATTAAATGAAGTAAAATGAAACATTTTTATTGGTTGAAATTTCTTCTTTTTTATTCTTACAAAAAGTTTCTTCTCATTTGAACTATCCACTATCTATCTATCTATCTATCTTATCTTATTCCAAAATAAATGCAATCTATCCTCAATCCTTAACCTTTGTATCGTACGGGTTTGATTTTGAATTTTAGAACAATATTTAGCTTTGATGTTTTTTGTTGGATTTAACCACCAACGATTCAATCTTATTACGAATGATTGAGAGCAGTTACAAAGAAATTGTAAGTATATTGAAACTAACTGATCGATTAGGTCTACTCCTGCACTTATACTCTACCCCCAAATTCGATAACCACCCAATTAGACAAGTTACAAGAATGGTCCCTCTATTATTGACTAGTACACACTTAACTTCTCATACTGTTGTTTGACTTGTACTTTGACCATTTAACTTTCATCATGACTTTGACTTTACTCCTTAAATGTGGTTATAAATTTGGATTAAAAATGTACAGTAAGAGAAGTTTATAGGTTGAGTTTGACGTTAAAATAACGTTAAAATTAGTGCACTTTCACTTTTGCCCCCCGAGCGCCCACACATATATACATTATATGCACATACCGCAAGCGGGGCGTTTGAGAAAGATAAACTTTGTAATCAGAATTGTATTAGATTGTAATGATGTAATTAGTGTTACATAAGGTGGGTGTTTATATAGAAGGTCATATTACACATCTAGTCCCTATACTATAATACTTTTGCTAATACTCCCACGCAAATTAAGCGCGGGAGCGACTTTGTTTGACATCTAAAAGACATAAACATAAAACACAGCAAAAAATAAAGAAAGTAAGTCTTCGTTCTTCTTCGACTTGCTTCCGCCCGTCACACGCCCCTCTTTTTTTTTTTCTTTTGAATCTTGATCTGGCCAACTCCACCTAATCCAACTTGTGCAATCCATGACTGAGGCCCAAAAGGCCATAGAGGTGTAAAAACTTTGATCAACGATTTTGAGTCATGGCCACTAAATCAATAACCCCTAAACTCACACCACACGAGATTTTGAGTCATGGTGTTAGAGATTGAGAATAAATTACATAGCTTGTTTAAAACATACAAAATAAGTGTTTGATAATATAATACCCTAAAAATTTTAAAGTTAAAAATAAACCAATATATAATAACAAGTTAAATTAAAATGAATATTCGTAAGGTCGTGTGAATAAATTACCAAACAAAAATATCGAAATTGTGGTGGATAGAACTCATTAGACAACTTGCTTAGTATCTTTACAACTTGTGTGGATGAAACTCCATTTGTTTGTGATATGTATCCATATATGTATGGTTTGGGATCAAATACATAGCTTCTAAAAATAAATCCACTACAAAAAAAAAAAAAAAAAAAAACTAAACACACACCATCACCCAAAAACCTAACACCCCCCCCCCCCCCATCCACGCCAAAAAAAAATTGGGGTGGGTGGGGGTTTAGGTTTTTGGGTGGTGGTGGGGTGGGGGTGGGTGGGTGTTTAGGGGATTTTTTTTTTTTTTTTTTTTTTTTTTTTTTTTTTTTTTTGCGGGAGGGGGGTGGGGGGTTTAGGCTTTTGGGTGATGGTGGGGTTGGGTGGGGTGGGTGCTTAGGTTTTGGGTGGTGGTGTAGTGGGTTTAGTTTTTAGGTTTTTAGACACTTGTCACTATATAATGCCTTCTTATACCTTCTTATTTTTCGGAGTCTTTGTAGAATAAATTTTAACTCGAGTTAAATGCTTGGTTGGTCCCTGTGGTTTGCAAATATTGCAGACTTGGTCCTAGTGATTTACTAATTACAGAGTTGGTCCTAGTGGTTGCAAATTTTGCACTCGGGTGGTCCTTGTCACTAACCTAAGTTAGATTTTTCAGTTAAGTGTGTGTAAAATCTCTATTATACCCCTAAGATTAAAAAAAGTAAATAGAAATAAGTAGGCCCAGCCATCCCACCCTTCTTCTTCCCCATTCCACCCTTCAAAACCACCTACCACCACCAACTCCTCAAACCACCACTACAAGCCATTCCCGTCGCCCCCTTGGTGGTTCAATGACACGCCCCTTTACTTTCACCATAACCTCCACCTAACAAACTGCAACCACACCACCAATAATGTCGCCAATCAAGCAAGAGCCTATCGATAATTCACCAGAGATGATGCCGGATAAGAAATCAGAGACCATTGAATACTCTCCACCATCCAAGCGACTCAAAACCCTAAGCTCAGATTCCCCATCAGCATCCTCAAAGGGCAAATCAAAGATTGAAAACGAAGACGATGATGAGTTGCAGCGGGGGACTTTCAGTGTGTGTTTGTTGGATAAGGGGATGTCTCTACGAGATTTTCTTGACAGCTGCGATCATTATTTTTTGCTTCATGTGTTTCATGGAGTGGGCTAAGATTGAGTCTCGGTGTCTGATGTGTGCAAAATGCAACATATAAATTTCATCAATTGTGGCATAAAACTAACCCTTTTTTAGTACTAATGTTAGAAAAAGTGTGCTTTTGTCTTCCTTTTGTATTTTCAGGATTAAATGAGCTCAAATTAACAAAAGAAGCAAAAAGACATCAAAATCTGACATAAATGCAAGAAAAGGAACAAGACGTGACATGCCCGACCCCACGACAGCATCTTCCCAAGCAAAACAAGATAACAGAAGACTGAACACGCCCCGTGCTCAGCCAGCACGGGGGCGTGCCAAAGTGTCAGCAGAAAAGACAAAGTGGTAGAAGCTTCTATTGCCCACCACGGGGCCGTGCTCAGCGGAAACGGGGCCGTGGTCAACTATAAGATTCGCACAATCTAAGCAAATCTTCATAGTACAAAGATTCTTCTGCACACGGGGTCGTGCTCAGCGGACACGGGGGCGTGGTCAACTAATAAGACAAGCTGCAATTAATGAAGAAAGAGAAGGATGTGGACACGGGGCCGTGCCCGAGCTTCTGTTCAGCCTATAAATAGGAGTGCTTGGCTCAAGCTCAAACCATCCCTTGGCACACCACCTCTCTCACACTTCACCCACCACCCACCACCACCATAACACCATCATCCACCACCATCATCCATTGTCCATCATAGAGTGTGTGAGTCGTCTCGGGATCCAAGATTGATCGTAAGAGTTCTTGACAATCAAGGCCATGTTTGCCTAAGTCTCTTACATCACTTGGTGAAGACAAGTGTCTAGTGTAATACTTTTTATTTCTAATCTTTTCGCACTTTTTACTTGGTTTTGTATTAATGACTTTAATAACTAGTTTCTTATGTTGAAGGTGATCTTTCCTTATCGTTTGTCCGTGGTGTCTTGGCATTATTTTACTGTCTATATAAAATAAAATAGTTTCACCATTCATATCTCCACGGTCTATATGGAGGTATGTTGGCTACCTGGTCGGGGGTTAAGGGAACGGTTTGGTAAAGGTCTTGCCATTGTTCTGCGTTTAGAGGTCCTGCAATGGACCTGGGTCAAATTTAGTAGGACCTCCTTCAATACTTAACGGTATTGGATGGCGGGGGTCCAAACTCTTTGATCCCCTCATAAGTTAACTACTATTAATACTATAACCCGGCTATTTAGGACTGTATCCCTGCTGACTCAGACTACTTAGTCGAGGGTAACGTCACCTCCAAAAGAGGGGCCTACCATAATTTGCATTAATAACTTAATTAATTATCTTCCAATAATCCACCCTTTTAGGATTGTATCCTTGCTGACTCAAACTACTGGGGTGAGGGTAACGTCACCTTCAAAAGAGGGGCCTACTACAATAACTAAGATAATCTCTTAAATAAGTGCAAAAGTGCGGAAATAATCAAAGGTTACACTAGATACGAGTCGGAACCAAGTGATTCATCTTGTCTATCTGTTTTTTCTTTTTATTTTTATTTTCAGCATTTTTAGTTAGTTTTTATTTTTATTAGTTTAAAACATTTTTCTAAACTTTTTGATTTGATTAGACGTTGAGGATAAACCGGTACTAAAAGCTCTAGTGTCCTTGGACGACATCGGTATCTTACCAACACTATACTACGCTCACGATGGGTGCACTTGGCCATATGTGTGTCTAGTGTTAGTAAATATCGTGTTTTATAAATTTAAAACTTGACTTAAAAAGTGTTAAAGGGGCTTAAAATATACACCTAATATATATAACACTCGACACCCATCAAGTTTTTGGCGCCGTTGCCGAGGACACAAGGATTTTAAGAAAGTTAGGAATCAACGGCCTAATCGTTTTTCTTATTTTCATTTTTTTTAAGGATTTTTTTTTTAATTTTTCAGCTTCTGCAGAACTCAGCATGGGTCGTGCCCGCTGAACACGCCCCGTGCCCAATCATTGGAACTGGCAATCCTGTTTTAAGTCAGACAGTAAGCTGAACACGGGGCCGTGCCCACTCAACACGCCCCCGTTCCCAAGTTTCAGTTACTGAAAACAGAACCGTAAGATCCCGACGGTTGGTAATTTCTGACACAAACATGAGTGATACTGATACTTTTTACTTTCGGCACTCTTATGGTACTATGTGGTGTCAATTATGTGGTGGTAACCATAAGGAATTAGAATGCTATTTTCTAAATTATAAGCCCCACTATATAGACCCATCGTTTCCTAGTATCCTTAAGAGGGGCGAAAGTAAAAATAATCCATATCTCTCCCTCGAATGTTCCCAACCGGATTTTCTAGCGGAAATGCTTCTCGATGAATTATTTCAACTAGAAGATCTAATTATTGATTGGTTAAAAGAACTTAGGAAAGATTTCAATAATCTTTTCCAAGACAATAGCCAAGAAGAAGGGTTGGAACCGCATTCAAACAACTTCGTTGTTTCCGAAGATACTCCTAACTCTAGTGAGGACTTGAGCGATAGTCGTCCCTGTGTCGATTGTGCCATGAACGACTCCCCATCAACTTCGTTTGATGCATACATAGACCTGAGCGATTTGACATACACCTTCTTTAACGAGAGCCCGGAAAAGGGTTGGACTTGTCCACCTACATATAGCATAGGAATCACCCTCACCGACAACCTCTTGCGTTCTCGTCTTAATCTAGATCAATTAAGGTATCTTAGGCACTTTGGGGTTGTTCCATCCAGTAAGGAACCGCCCGATCCGGAAAGGTTCCTTGAAAATAGACGAATTCCTTAAGACAGCTTCTAGACACGGGGTCGTGTCCAGGTCAGCACGCCCCCGTGTCCACCTAAAGATTCTCTTCTGATTTTGTCAGAATGCGGACAAAAATGTGTCAGGATTCCATCTGCACACGGGGCCGTGTCCAGCCGACACGGGGCCGTGCGCAACGTACTGTCGTTTTCTATAAATGCAACCAAGAATCCTGCACATTTGAACCATTCCAAGGACAGAGATTTGGGGGAATATTCTCACATACCATCCTAGGTATTTTCTAAAAGAAGTTTCTCAACTATCTTTTTGTCCTTTCCTCTTTTATCCACTATCTTCTTCTTCAATTTTTCTCATACTTCCATTAAAGCTTGAACCTTCCATAATTTCAAGCCTTATTGAGATGTTTGTTAGATTTTTGATCATGGAATCTTGTTAAAAAATAAGTTCTACAACAATGTTTTAAGTTGTTTCTGTTAAAAAATGCTTTACAAATCATGAAAACAATTTAAAACCCCAAGATTCCTTGTTCCTAAATCCTGCATATATCTGAACACGGGGCCGTGTCCGAAGTACTGTTCCCATAAAATTGAACTCTTTTCGGTATGTTTTCTTAGAATGGCAAGCAGAACTAGCGGAAACTCTTCATCGCATTCCAGGAACAACCGGCAGGGGAGAAGATCATCAACGGTTGAAGATTCTCTTGTAAACTATGTTTACGCCTTGAGAGAAGCCCTTGATGAAATGACAAGTGTGGAAGAGGCATTGGTTGACCGTATTAATCATTTGACGGTGGGACTAGAAGGATGTCTCCGGGAAGTCAACCTTTTGCACCAAAGGTTGAACCTTCTCGCCTCTCCTCCTTTGGTGCCAATTATCACCCAAAGGGCATGGAATGTGGTACCAAAAGTCATCATTCCAGCTGAATGGTACGCCTTGCATCCGGAGCCCCCTCGAGACATACTACAAGGGGTTCCGATTGGTGTCGCTCCTCCTCCACAAGATGTTGAGGAACATGAAGCCGCCTCCCTTCTCCCGAGGGAGATAGAAGAATGGCTCTAGCAACATCTAAGGGACATCGTTCGGCTTGGGGTTCTACAAGGCTTTTAGACCGGAAGTCTATTTCCGAAATTTTGGTTCTTATTGTAGAAGTAGAACTCCTTAGGAAGATTTTACGGATCACTTGACCTATTTAATATTAGGACTTTTAACTTTTATTTTCTGCTTTATTTTTCATTTTTAGGACTAATATGTAATTCTCTCTATGACTAATGAATGATGGTTTTTGTTAATTTGGTGTTTGGGTAGTGTTGAAATGAATAAAACACACTTGAGATGGCAAAGGATACAAGGGAAACTTGGACCAGCACCCCATGCAGGAAAACAGAACCGTCCGACAAAATTCTTCGTTTACAGTAAGTTCGGCACGGGCCGTGTCCGCCCAACACGGCCCCGTGCTGCACAGTCTGCAGAAAAAGACCCAGTTCAGGTAACTGGACACAGGCCGTGTTCACCCAACACGCCCCCGTGTCCAGGCTTCTGTTTCTCTTGATTTAATTTTGTTACTGGCACTTGAACACGGGGCCGTGCCCGGACAACACGGGGCCGTGTTCAGCACCCAGTAACACAAAATTTTTGCTTTTTACACCTTTTTACACATTCAATCAACCTAAAAACTTATTTTTGGGACACATTGAGGACAATGTGTAATTTAAGTGTGGGGGGGATGCTAAAACCTTGAATCTTGCAAGTCCTAAATACAAGCCTTACACAAAACTCTATTGGAACCGCTAATCACCCCAATTTTTTTTCAAAAAAAAATTTCATTTTTTTTTACTTGTCTAGGTTTAACTCGGGAAATTCAAGTTCTCAAAAAGGTTATATTTTTACAAATTTACAACCGATAGCGTCGTGATAAAAAGAACCAACATAAGAAAATTATGAAAAGGCATAGCAAACTTAGTTAAAATTTAATTATATATACTTGATCACATAAAAACCCATTCCCACAAAAGTGAGTTTTGAGCCTTTATTGAGCATACAATTACATATCATTAGACTAAATGCTCATTTTTCGTTTCTTGTGTGAATAGCCGCTTGGTTCTTACGACTCTAGAACTTGCCATGACGATACATTCCCGGTCCTTACCAACTTAAACCCGAGTAAGTAAATGATGGAGGCATTAGGACTAACCCCTTTTTATTTCTACACCATTATTTTTCTTTTTTTTTACCACCTACCCAAAATCCCCCTAGTTAGCCCCTTTGAGCCTAAACCTTTTCATTTCATAACCCAAACCAAACACCCTTTTACCCACCAAAACATTTTTCATTTTTAACCCTTTGTTTTAGTAACAAGTTCGATTTTTCGTATGACTTTTCAAAAAAAAAAAAAATATGTGTGTTGATGATGAAGCAAAAGAAAATAAACAAACAAGTTCATCAAAAATAACTTTGTTTGAATAATAGCTTCATCAAAATAAAAGTTACAAAATAAATAAATAAATAAATAAATAAAAGTCTTACGAAAACCGACGCTTGTTACGCTTTTCGCCCTTTTCTACTAACCACTAACCCAACCACCTACCTTTAACCCAAGCCTAACCCTTCACCCACAAAGTCCTCTTGATATTTACAAAGGTATATAAGTTAAAAAGGAGGATGATTGATTGCTTGGCAAGCCTATGGTAGGAGTAAGTTCCATGCCGCTCTCGAGTGATCCACAAAAATACATTTTCGGCCGAGTGTTGAGTGATCCCCTTGAGGTATGTGAACTTGTATATAAATAAAATTTTACAAAGGCATGGTATGCCCTAATAAGTAATTTATCTTATGAAAAGTTTTAAATAAATCATGACGAATAGTATTGTAAATAAATAAAAATAAAACTAAATAAAGAATCTTGGAAATCCCGACACTCTATGACAAGCCCAAAAAACCTTCTTCTCTACCCATTCCATTTGGGAGTGTAATAGCCACTTATTAAAGAGTTTTGCTTGAGGACAAGCAAAGATTCAAGCGTGGGGGTATTTGATGTGTGCAAAATGCAACATATAAATTTCATCAATTGTGGCATAAAACTAACCCTTTTTTAGTACTAATGTTGGAAAAAGTGTGCTTTTGTCTTCCTTTTGTATTTTCAGGATTAAATGAGCTCAAATTAACAAAAGAAGCAAAAAGACATCAAAATCTGACATAAATGCAAGAAAAGGAACAAGACGTGACATGTCCGACCCCACGACAGCATCTTCCCAAGCAAAACAAGATAACAGAAGACTGAACACGCCCCGTGCTCAGCCAGCACGGGGGCGTGCCTAAGTGTCAGCAGAAAAGACAAAGTGGTAGAAGCTTCTATTGCCCACCACGGGGCCGTGCTCAGCGGACACGGGGCCGTGGTCAACTATAAGATTCGCACAATCTAAGCAAATCTTCATAGTACAAAGATTCTTCTGCACACGGGGTCGTGCTCAGCGGACACGGGGGCGTGGTCAACTAATAAGACAAGCTGCAATTAATGAAGAAAGAGAAGGATGTGGACACGGGGCCGTGCCCACTGGACACGGGGCCGTGCCTGAGCTTCTGTTCAGCCTATAAATAGGAGTGCTTGGCTCAAGCTCAAACCATCCCTTGGCACACCACCTCTCTCACACTTCACCCACCACCCACCACTAGGGCTGGCATATCGTGTATACCCGTACACGATAAGACACGAACACGATAAGACACGAACACGAAATGGGTATACCTGTACACGACACGAAAATTTATCGTGTACCTGTAACCCAAACACGAACACGAATCAGTTTATACCTGGTATACACGATAATACACGATAGTACACGATAATAGCTGTTTAGAAACACATATTAGACAACCTTTCAGCGAAACAAAAGTCGATGAAAGTTCATAAAAGTCTTAAAATAAAACATAAATCCATGCTCCTTAACAAATTTAAGACAAAAACACATAGAATTCTAATCAAAACATATATTGAAAACAATATCAAGTCCCAAACTTCCAAGTTCCAATTGGTCTTTCTTCTCAAATCTTCAATTCCAAACAATCAAACCTACACACAAAATAAGTATAGTCAATTAGTCATATTAATCATGGATAATTGGACATATTCATATTCATATAGTTTTATCAAGTAATATTATTAGAAAGTTTTAGAGTGAGGTACCTTAGGATTGTTCATTGTTTTTAACTAGCAACACTACTTGAAGGATTTGGAGTTGGTACCTTAGGATTGTTCACCAAGTTTGAAGCATTCAGTAGATCTAGTCCTGATAATAAATAAGAATAATTTATAACAATTTCATACTTTATGAACTAAACTGTATTTTAGGATACAAAGAGTCGTCGTCTTCCATTGTGTTCTTCAAATCCAAACTTGTATTTGGTTGTGAATCATTCATGTCCTCTTCAGGTTCATCAATCTCCAACCCTACAGAAGTATTGCTATTTGCTAGATTAATAACTTCAGAAATCAAACTAGTTTCATCAATTTGATTATCTAGTTCTTCATAAACAAAAATATCTACTCTACTATCCAATCAAACTAAACAAAACCACGTACCAGCAACATATCCAAACGCAGAAAGTCTCTCCTCAAGCTCAACTACATCACTCTCATTCTTCTTATAAATCTCATTGCAGTGACCAAGCAACTCCTCAAACGACACCGTATCAAACGACATGGACTCAAGGAGGTTGAGATCGCTGGTAGCAGTTGATACACGGCGGTTCAGACATTGCACGAATGATAATGAAGCACAATCTAAATAAAAGTATATAAAAAAACAAATTCATCAAAAAGAAAAAACTAGATCTAAAGCAGAAGTTGTGCAAAACAAAAGCAAACAATTGAAATTATATTACCTAATGGAATCGAACGATAACGAAGCAGAATCTAGTTAAAACTAAAATTCATCACAAAAAAAAAAAAAAAAACCTAGATCTGAAGCAGCAAATGCGATTAACAAAATCGAACAAGTGCTATGATATTACTGAACGGAATCAGACAATAACGAAGCAAAATCTAATTAAACTAATATATCTCACAAAAAAAAAACTAGATCTGAAGTAGCAAATGTGATAAACAAAGGTGAACAAGTACGATTAAATTACCAACGGAATCAGACGATAACAAAGCAGAATCTACTTAAAAGCAAAACTTATCACAAAAAAAAAGCCTACAAGGCTACAACTGAATTAACAATTGTGATAAACAAAAGCGAACAAGTACAGGTACATTACCGAACGAAATCGGAGGATAACATTGCCGCCGGCGTGAAAGGGAAGGCTGGCGACGGGCGGCGACGGCCGGTGACGGACTCGGAGTCGGGAGGAATCGGCTGTGTTGAGAGTTAGAGACTTGAGAGTTGAGAGAAGAGAATGAGTGACGGCTGCAAAGAATTAGGGTTAAGGTATTAGGGATAAATGGACTATATATTATATATATATATATATATATATATATATTTAATTTTAAAAATAACCAGGTACTAACAGGTACTTAACAGGTAAACAGGTATTATACCTGTTTAGACACGAAAATTAACAGGTAATTTCGTGTCTACCTGTTTAGTACACGAAACCTGTTAAGGTCTTACCTGTTACCTGTTAAAGTCGTGTAGGTACGTGTCGTGTATTCGTGTCTCGTGTATAAATTGCCAGCCCTACCCACCACCAACTATAACACCATCATCCACTACCATCATCCATTGTCCATCATAGAGTGTGTGAGTCGTCTCGGGATCCAAGATTGATCGTAAGAGTTCTTGACAATCAAGGCCATGTTTGCCTAAGTCTTTTACATCACTTGGTGAAGACAAGTGTCTAGTGTAATACATTTTATTTCTAATCTTTTCGCACTTTTTACTTGGTTTTGTATTAATGACTTTAATAACTAGTTTCTTATGTTGAAGGTGATCTTTCCTTATCGTTTGTCCGTGGTGTCTTGGCATTATTTTACTGTCTATATAAAATAAAAGATTTTCACCATTCATATCTCCACGGTCTATATGGAGGTATGTTGGCTACCTGGTCGGGGGTTAAGGGAACGGTTTGGTAAAGGTCTTGCCATTGTTTAGCGTTTAGAGGTCCTGCAATGGACCTGGGTCAAATTTAGTAGGACCTCCTTCAATACTTAACGGTATTGGATGGCGGGGGTCCAAACTCTTTGATCCCCTCATAAGTTAACTACTATTAATACTATAACCCGGCTATTTAGGACTGTATCCCTGCTGACTCAGACTACTTAGTCGAGGGTAACGTCACCTCCAAAAGAGGGGCCTACCATAATTTGCATTAATAACTTAATTAATTATCTTCCAATAATCCACCCTTTTAGGATTGTATCCTTGCTGACTCAAACTACTGGGGTGAGGGTAACGTCACCTTCAAAAGAGGGGCCTACTACAATAACTAAGATAATCTCTTAAATAAGTGCAAAAGTGCGGAAATAATCAAAGGTTACACTAGATACGAGTCGGAACCAAGTGATTCATCTTGTCTATCTGTTTTTTCTTTTTATTTTTATTTTCAGCATTTTTAGTTAGTTTTTATTTTTCTTAGTTTAAAACATTTTTCTAAACTTTTTGATTTGATTAGACGTTGAGGATAAACCGGTACTAAAAGCTCTTGTGTCCTTGGACGACCTCGGTATCTTACCAACACTATACTACGCTCACGATGGGTGCACTTGCCCATATGTGTGTCTAGTGTTAGTAAATATCGTGTTTTATAAATTTAAAACTTGACTAAAAAAGTGTTAAAGGGGCTTAAAATATACACCTAATATATATAACACTCGACACCCATCAGTGTCCGATATGTAAGCGTCGGTTTTCGACTATTCATCGGCCTCAGAAAGATGGAGTTTTTTTATCTGAGAGAATTGGTAATGTCCCTGTTCATGATCAGGTTGTTATCTTTAATTCATTATGTTAATTCTTGATCACAAAAGTTTGAATTAGATGATTTTCTGTTGTTATCTCTAATTCATTATGTTAATTCTTGATCGCAAAAGTTTGAATTAGATGATTTTCTGTACTTCTGTTTATATTTACAAATTAATCTGTGATTTGGTTATGAACCAGATGATAGGGCGAGCTGTTTAATTTAGAGAGAGAGATTTAATTATTGAGAGGGATTTGAAGGCGGATGTGGTAGAGCAAAGGGGGCGACGGGAATGGCTGGTAACAATGTTGTAGAAGGCGCTAGGCGCTAGTCGGGCGGTGAGGTACCGCCTAGGGATTAATCGGATTGGACTTTTTAAGTATAATTCTACAAAATTTTTTATATATATAGATAAATTTATACTTTTTATTAATAAATTTACAAGTTTAGGAGATAACTTTATACTTTTTAATAATAAATTTAAAAGTTTAGGAACCATATGTAAACTAGTGAAAGATAGAGGGGGTTAAATGTTAAAATACCTAAAATTAAATGTTAAAATAGGTTTATAAGTAATATTTGGGCTGTAAAACAATGGGCCAGATTCAAAAATGGGTCAAATTTTGTGTTTAATGGGCTGTAAAACATGGACCGATTAGTCCGATTTTGACCGCCTGGGACCGATTTTGACCGCCTAAGACCGACTTTGACCATATCCGCCTAATTGGACCGACTAGCTAAAAATTAGTCAGTAACTCACCGCCTAACGCCTAGGCGCCAATTAATCGGCCGCCTAGGCCGATTTCTGCAACATTGGCTGGTAATGGTGGTTTAGGGAGTTGGTGGTGGTAGGTGGTTTTAAAGGGTGGAGTGGGGAAGAAGAAGGGTGGGATGGGTGGGCCCACTTATTTCTATTTTTTTTAATCTTAGGGGTAAAACAGATATTTTACACACACTTAACTGAAAAATCTAACTTATGTTAGTGACAAGGACCACCCGAGTGCAAAATTTACAACCACTGGGACCAACTCTGTAATTAGTAAACCACTGGGACCAAGTCTGCAATATTTGCAAACCACATAGACCAACCAAGCATTTAACTCTTTTTTTTTTTGAAGGTGACTTTCTATGTATTGGACCTATTGGTCACCGGGTTCATGTCGAAGACAATCCCCCGTCAGCCCCGCACTCTCGGACGCGATGTTCGATCGGGCCCCGGCCGCCGCGCAAGCTGACTTCTGCCCGGAAACCATACTGCCCCCACACGAGAGACTCGCTGGGGTAACAGCTGGGTAAAACCGGGTTGCCATCAAGACTGCACCATGCCTCGGTAGGATACAATCCATCATTGGGACGTCCCACCCCCCGTATGCAACACCCGGGAGTCGAACCAGCGACCTCCAAGGAGGAAGCCGGCCCAACCCAAACCACATGGGGATGCCGGTTGAGCTAGGAGGTGGGATAAGCATTTAACTCTTTTAACTCATATGTGTATAACATTATCTACATACCCATTTGCATATGTCTCAAACTAGTTGATTCCCCGCCCGCGTTGCGGGCCGATGGCCGAATAATGAACGAGTGTTAGTAAGCTCATTGACACGAAAAACAATTAAATCGAGTCAACCAATTAAAACAAAAAACTTTTATAGTTTTGATAAAAAAAAAACCAAAACAATGGCAATATTGTAATTTTTAACTGAGAGAAAGTTGTATTTTTTGACTGGGGTAAAATCGTAATTTGACAAAAGCTAAAGTAATAACAGTACTGTAAATTTGAACCTGGGGCAAAATTGTAAATTTTCACAGGGGCAAATTCGTAATTTTTAACTTGGGGGTAAAAACGTAATAAATTTGAACTAAAGGCACAATAATAATTTTAAGCTTGAGGCAAAAGCACAATTTTATTTTGAACCGAGGGCAAAATCGTAATTTTGAGTTTGGGGCAAAAACATAATTTTATTTTGAACTGGGGAAAAAACGTAATTTTGAATTGAGGGCGAAATCACAATTTTTAAACGGGGAAAAATCACATTTTTGAACAAAGGGTAAAATCTTAATTTTTAAGTGGGGGCAAAAAGCAAAATTTTATTTTAAACTGGGGGCGAAAAGGTAATTCTGAGCTGAGGGCAAAACCACAATTTTATTTTGAATGGGGGAAAAATCGTAATTTTGAGCTGGGGACAAAAGCGTAATTTTATTTTGAGCTGGGGGCAAAAACGTAATTTTAAAGAGGGACAAAAACGTAATTTAAAAGAGGGACAAAACGTGATTTTAAAATGGATATAAAATAATAAACTGGTTGGTCCAATGGGAGAGTGCCAGGCAAATTCGTAATTTTGAATTGAGGGCAAGATCGTAATTTTGAGATGGGGACGAAAAATGTAATTTTATTTTGGGCTGGGGGCAAAAACGTAATTTTAAAATGAATATAAAAAAATAAACGTGTTGGTCCAATGGGGGAGTGCCAGGCAGCTGCCTGGCACTATTCCCCCATTTGGTTTTTGTATATGTAGGAAATTATCTTATAATATTTTATGTGAGAATAAATATTCCAATTATCTTATAATATTTTATGTGAGAATAAATCTCCACCATCCACTTGGTTTTGAGCTTGTATTTTCCAAACAAGTTGTTTAGATACTTATGACGTTAAAATTTTTTATTTTACACTTAAGTGGTTAAATCACTAAATATAGGGACTCAAAAAGAGATTGGACTCCTTTCTTTTTTGTTATTCTTTAGAGATTGGGGATGCAGTAAACAAACAAAATGACAAAGGAAAATGGAAAACGCAAAGAAATTAGCGAGGTTAAACGAATCTTAACTTTCTTTGGTTTTTTTTAATCATTTGGATGGGGTGTTTGGGATACTTTGTATCTTTTACTTTTGTCTTTTGGTATTATGGTTTCTTACTGACAAATGAAGCTGATACGATTTTTGGTTTTGACATGGTATTTTGTTTTGGTCTAGATTCTGGAGTCATGCGTTTGTAAGCATTTTGATGCCCACGGAATCCAAATGGATATTAAAAGCCGAACCCCACATATGTTTTGCTTTTGGGTTTTGACCATGTCAATACGTCACATACTTTTTTTTTTTTTTTTGATAAGCAATTACTTGAACATTCAGTTAATAATTCATGGGTTGGAAAACTTCCAACTGTAGCAATCATGTTGCTTCTTATTTTTTACTTTGTACCGAATTTGATTCAAAAGTAACCAACTGGAGTATATATACTATGGTAACAAATTTTGATAGATTTAGCTTTTTCTAATGTTAGTATCTATAACACAATGGTTCATATCAATTGGTTACGGAGATTAGGTAAAAAGTGGAAAACATCAAAGCGGTGAGTACCAAAAATCTGGTACCGATACCAGTACCAAACCTTCGGTACCCACTACTGCTCAGTTTCACTATCTTGTTTGGTAGCTTTTAGTTACTAGAACATTTTGTCAAACCAATTGGATGGATAAATTTCTTCTTCATAATCAATCGGATTAGGAACTAGGCACTACCATCGGTTCAGTAAATATGAGCTGCTCTGTTGACCAATCTTTTTTTTTTTTTTTTTTTTTTTTTTTTTTTGCTTCCGTCCATTTTAAACACTAAAAACCCAACCAATTGCTCATAGACTTCTTTGATGGTGTTGGGCCGGTTTGTCCTCCTAGAGGTCACCGGTTCGACTCCCGCTTGTGGCGAAAGGGGGTAGGGACACCCGTGCGCAATGATGGTGACTAACCCACCGAGGGGGGTTTGATCCTGAGCGTCACCCCGGTTTTCATCCGCCTGTTTCTCCAGCGAAGCTACTCGTGTGGAGGCAGCACGGTTTTCCGGGGGAACGCCATCCAAGTCTGATACCGTACGGGGCCCGATAGAACATCGTCGGCAGATCTTGGCTGGGGAATACCGTCTTTGACGGGATTCAGTGACAATGGGTCACTCATAAGAAAGTCACCGTTCAAAAAAAAAAAATTGCTCATAGACTTCTACATATTTGGTTGAGTTGAATGAATTTTAGATTTATCATTATATAAATAAATTTCATATATATTATTAATCCTGCAAACCTAACACGGTCTTGGGAAAAAGGTTGTTGACTAAAACTTCTCTTTGCCGTTGACTCCAAACTTAACACGGCTTTGGGAAAGCAAATATATTATAGTTAGAGTTAATTGCCATTTTAGTCCCTGAGGTTTGGTCACGTTTGCCATTTTCGTCCAAAATCACACTTTTCGACCATTTAGCCCCCAACGTTTGGTCATTTTTGCCATTTTCGTCCAAATTGCCTAACCCAGTTACTTTATAGCATCAGAGGGGGTAATTTTGAAATTTCTCAATTAAAAGGGGTAACTTGTAATTTCTCAACGTTTGGTCTCGACCCGAATCGAATCACCGACGTCCGGCCCGAACATATCACCTCGAAACAACGCAATAGAAATTTTTTTTCGGACCGGTTCCTTCCGACCTCCCGGTGGAAATTTTCAAGCTTCGCCATTGAACACACACCACCTCTGTAATCAGGGGCGGACCCAGTGCACAAGCAGCCTGGTCCCGGGCTACGGCTCAACTTTTTTCGGGTAGTGTAAATTTGTTATTTTTTTTTCGATTTTTAGACTTAGGACACCCTTAAACAAGTACGAGGACACCCCTAAGAGTTAAGAGCATGTTTCTGCAGGGATTTTGTGGAGTTATAATGCCCATCAGCTGCTGTAAAGCTTCTCCTGTTGGTCTGCAGATGTTCCTGCAGGGAAATTTTTTTTTTGGGACACCCCTGAGATTAGGTTCTGGTTCCGCCACTGTCTGTAATCCACACCTTTCTGATTTACATTCTCTCTCTCTCTCTTGTGCACAATAATCCCCCCAAACCTGCAAAACCTTCGACTGTGGTTCATGACGGTGGTTAATTGTGGTTCAGGACGGTGGTTAATTGCGGTTCACAATAATCCCCCCAAACCTCACACTTTTTCACACACATATTTCTTCCATCATTTACATTCAAACTCATACACCCAAAACACACATTATCACTTTTATAAATCAACAAGCAGAGAGAAAGAGGGAGAGAGTATGAAGGCCGATTGTGCCATTTCCGGCGACCGGAGTGAGAATCCGGCCTGGCCGACGGATGTGGGTATTTTAGAAGACGACTTCATTTGTCTGGGTTCTAGAAGATGGGTCGGCGTCCAGGCCAACACACATCTAGGGTTCCTTACTCGCTCTAGGGTTGGGGTTTAGCCACAACATTCCATATCCAATGGCGTCTGGTGAAAGATACACGTTTTTCGGCGATTGATGAACAAGACGAAATGGTTCTCTGGTTTGTGGTTCAGATTTGGGTTCAATATCCAGATCCACGTTTGTTACCACACTTTGAAGCAGAGTGAGAGTAAGAAAGATGTTGGTGAGGTGGTTGTTGGTGATGGAGAAGACAGGGAGAATGTAGAGAGAGAGAGAGAGAGAGAGAGTTACAGATGATGAAGATGATGATGTTATGTTCTTGCAGATGATGAAGATGATGATGATGTTTGAAGATGTATGCATTAGCTACTTTACAATTTACCCCCTTATCATTTTCAAATTTCAAAAATACCCTAAAGTGGGTAAAAAGTAACCTGGTTGGGCATTTGGGTAACTAGGTTAAGCATTTGGATGAAAATGGCAAAAAGTGACAAACGTGGGGGGCTAAATAATACCAAACTGTCATTTTGGACGAAACTGGCAAATGTGCCCAAACCTCAGGGACGATTTTGGCAATTAACTCTAGTTAGAGTTATATATAGGGTACACTCAGTTGAGAAGCCATAAAACCACACTTTGTTCACAAATTAACATATAATATAATATAATGTGGCATACCAACACTATTACTCTTCTTATGATTCTCTTTTTCATGTTCTCACAAACCAGTGGCAATGATGTCAACAAAACACTAGAGGTAAAAGCTTTGTTTGCAACTAATTGGTGATTTGGTGGCCGTATGAAAATACTTCGGTTCACTGTAATTGGCATGGAATAGCTTGCAATAAAGCAGGAAGTGTGATTGAGATAAAGTTACACAGCCGTTACCTTGGGATAGACCTCATCTCGGAAGCCTCGACTTCTCTTCATTTCCAAACCTTATTCGACTTGCTTTTGAGTACTGCGGTCTTAAAGGAAGCATCCCAGAGCAGATTGGTTTGCTGCCAAACCCCACCTATCTATCACTTTGGGGGAACCGACTCACAGGTAACTTACCTGTTTCCCTCACCAATCTTACCAGCTTAAAACACCTTTATCTTTCCAATAACAATTTCAGTGGTAATTTACCTGTCTCTTTCGCCGATCTCATCCATTTAAAACACCTTGATCTTTCTACTAACAACTTCAGTGGTGAGTTACCTGTTTCGCTCACCAAGCTCACCCAATTAAGAGCCCTTATTCTTTCTAGAAACAATTTTAGAGGTAAGTTGCCTTTATCTTTCGCCAATCTCATCCATTTGGAATATCTTTATCTTTCTAAAAACAATTTCAGTGATGAACTACCTGTTTCCCTCACCAATCTCATCCGTTTAAAACAACTTAGTCTTTATCGTAACAATTTCAGTGGTAAGTTACCTGTTTGGCTCACCAATCTCACCCGTTTAGAATACCTTGATCTTTATGACAACAATTTCAGAGGCGAGTTACCTGTTTCCCTCGCCAGTCTCACCCATTTAGAACACCTTTATCTTAGTAGAAACATACTTACTGGTCCAATCTCACCATCTTATGGTTGCATGGTCAATCTCAGATTCCTAGACTTGAGTACCAATCAACTCAATGCATCCATCCCAAATGAAATTAGCAATTTGAAAAACCTGGAAATGTTGAATCTGGGTGACAACAATTTCGCAGGTCCAATTCCGTCGAGTCTTGGTAAACTAAGTCAATTATACTTTTTAAGCCTCGGCATGAATTTAATAAGTGGCCACATACCTCTAGATATAACAAATTTGAAGAACTTGCAACAATTGACCTTAATGATAATAATCTTGAGGGTCCAGTTCATGAAAAGCTGTCAAAACTTTCTTACCTTGATTTGTCATCAAATCAGTTGTCAGGAAACGTGTTGTTTCAAAATCCCTGTCATGTCCAGCATCTAGATCTCTCCATGAATCAGATGGCTGGAGTAATCACAAGTCTTCGCGTCTGCAATGACTTTTAGAGTACTTGGACCTTAGAAGTAATAAATTTGTCGGAGAAAAACTTTGAATATTTGGACTTCCCATATTTGAAGTTCTTAAATCAGTCTCTGAATCCTCTAACTGCGATTGTCACCAATCGTTCTTCATGCAATGCTTCGAGTGGACAATTATCCTGCGAAGAAAATAAGCGGAGAACCAATGTAGTCCACCATTTGGCCATTTTTCTTCCCATCATCATGGGCCTTTGCTTCTTGCTTCTAGGTTACTTATTCTACAATAATTGCAAGGCTACCGAAAATAAAATCCAGCCGGAAATGATAAAACATGGGAATGTGTGCTCGATATTGAATTATGATGGAACAATTGCATATGAAGACTTCATCACTGCTACAGAGGATTTTGACCTCAAATACTGCATTGGAACTGGTGGCTATGGTAGTGTTTATGAAGCCAAACTGTCTGATGGTAAAACATTTGCTTTGAAAAAACTCCATCGCTTTGAAGCAGAGCAACCAGCATTCGAACAGAGTTTCAAGAATGAAGTCCAAGTGTTGACCAACCTAAGGCACAAAAACATTGTCAAACTCTATGGTTTTTGTTTGCATAACAAATGCAACTTCCTTGTATATGAATACATGGAAAAGGGGAGCCTATTTTGTGTCTTGAGAGACAGTGAATTAGCTGTTGAAGTTGACTGATTGAAGAAGGTGAACATTATCAAAGATGTAGCCCATGCTTTGGACTTTGGAGCAGCCAGATTGCTCGACCCAGATTCCTCCAACCATACGGTAACTGTAGGAACTTTAGGATACATTGCTCCAGGTATTCCTACGTAATAATCTTCTTTAATGTATATTACCACTTAGCGGTAATCATTTTCTAATGATCCTTTGGTATATATGATGACGATGTAGAACTTGCCTGTAGCATGTTTGCGACCGACAAGTGTGACGTGTATAGCTTTGGGGTGGTGGCACTTGAGACAATTGGAGGGAAGCATCCTGGAGACCTCCTATCATCCTTGAACTGTTCGACTGGTCATGGTAGTACAACATTGGAAGATATATTGGATAAGCGACTCCCTTATCCAACTGATAAGTCAACTGAAAATAAAATTATGCGTGCTTATAATGTTGCATTAACATGAATTCTCACAGATCCAAAGTGTCGACCGACAATAAGAAACGTGTCTCAGAAATTGTCAAGTTAGAGGCATCATTTTGGGCTATCTCCGCGCGATACCATATTGAGTTAATTTTGTTGGTTTAAGAGGCTTTCATGTTTTCAGTTGACTCCATTATGACTCATGCTTCACCACCCTTCCATCTTCCGTATTCGCACACCATTATCTGCATACGAACATGATCTTTAAACCATTCGAGTAACTTACAATAAACTAATAAACAAACAAGACGCTTCACATGGTTTATCAATAACTCACAAAAAAAATGCATGAAGACACGAGGAAAGCAGAAATTTTGAAACAGCTGAAACAATCTATTTTAAAAATTATCATGACATTCAGTCCAGCCAAACAGACACAGTTGTTTATTCTTCTACATTAGGGTGAGAGGGGTGGTCACCTTGTGGGGGTGGTAAACTCCCATCAAAGCCAATCAAAACATTCCATGTCAAGTCCACTCTCTACTTACATTCAATCACAAGGGGTGGTTCATCCAAATAATTTTTTCTTGAAAAAAAGGAAAAAGAAAAAAAAAAAACTACCATCGGTTGAAAGAGAGTGGGGCTTACCAGATACCCCTCTTTCTCCTCCCTCAAGCGGTAACTAGTCACTGATTTTTAAGTTAATCATCATGGTGGAAAGGGGTCACCGCACCCTTACCCGCACCTAGAGGTGTACAAATTGTTTTTTTTTTTGTTTTGGTTATTAACCGAATCGGTTTTTTCACCCAAAACGAAAACCGGTTTGTTTTTATAACCGGGTTTTCAAGTCCAAAACAATAACCGGTGTAACCGGTTGGGACCGGTTTTTAACCGGTTTTTTCCAAAAAAAAAAAAACAAAAAAAAAAAAAACCCGGTTTTTAACCGGTTTCGGTTATTAACCGGTTTCGGTTATTAACCGGTTTTTTCAGATCAAGAATAGTAACCGGTCACAAACCGGCGGTTCGGTTATAAAAAACCGATAAAAAAAAACTGGTTTCAGTTTTTTTCCCGGTTTCGGTTCTAAAACCGGTTTTTTTGTACACCTCTACCCTTACCCGCCCCGTTCACCCTTAGTGCTATAAAATTTAAATCCATGGTCAATTTACTTATAAAGTTTTTGAAGTTGAGAGTTCTAAACCAACTAGACTCGCAATGCATTGCTTCATAAATTTGTAAATTTCAATTTGAACAAAGTATCAAAATCGAACAATTGAGAAACCCTAACCAACTAATGCCATAAAACAGAGAGAATTGATCAATAACACGAGCGAGTGGGATAGGGTTAAGATTAAAGAGCAAGATCACTTGAATCAGTTCGGTTAGAATTTAAGAGAACATACAATGATACAAATGGTGGAGGAGTTGTTCGGAGCTCCGACCCATAGGCGCATGTGTGTTGAGCGTGTGAACTGAAGAAGGTGACGAAAAAGCCGGACGTCAATATGACCCGGCCCGTTTTTTATATGTTTTTTCCTGCCCAATACCACCGTCCTTTTTTCTCATTGTTTGCTGGTTAGACCCGTTATAAAAAAATACTTCCCAAACCAGCCCTAAAACTTTAATTAGACCATTATAAAAGAAAGTACTTGGCCCAAAACAGCCCTAAAACTTTAATTGGAAGTCTAAATGAATCCATATTTAAGTGCGTGGGTCAATATTCATAGGTCTAGCTTTTACAAATGGTAGAATTAAGAAGAAAGGTACTCATATCGTGAAAATCGGTGATATATCAGTCAAATATCGGTCCAATATCCATCAAATATCGGTCCAATATCTGTCAAATATCGGTCAATATCGTTGATATTATCGGTACCGATATTTTGCATAGATATCTCGGCAGGGGACCGATAACTGATATACTACGTGATATATAGGTTATCGATTCCCTGCCGAGATATCGGTGATAATATCGGTACCGATATCGGCAATATTGACCGATATTTGACCAATATATCACTAATTTTCCCGATATTTGACGAATATATCACCAATTTTCCCGATATCAGTACCTTTCTTCCATAGTTATCAAAAGCGACCTACGCGCTCAGGTGAGGCGAGGCGCAAACAAAATGCCTCTTGGGCTCTTGGCAGTCTAGTTGCGCTCTGGTAAGCTTCTGGCCAAATTCTGATCGGATACTGCAAATTCCGGTTTTAACAGCTCTGAATGTCTAAAATTGGTCGGAAACATCCAAAAAGTTGCCTGAAATAGCCTAAATTGCAGTTGCCGGAGTTGCAGGTTGTTAGTGAGGGAGGAGGGAGAGGAGAAGCAAGAAAATGTAAAGGGTAAGGGTAAACTTTTATATTTAAATTAGGTGAGTCTTGTGTTTTGTGGATTACCGTATGGTTCCAGCTTGTGTTCTTGTGCGGTAACAGTAACATGACTTGTCACTGACTCACTGCATGATGCAGTTTGCTTTTTAATTTTTATATAACTAGTTTTTTACTATCGCCGCGTTGCGGCGAACGTCATTTATTGTTTAGTCTGTGTTTACATGTGTTTTGAAATCACTACGAGCGCGTTGCGCACGGAAACCGCTGACAAGAATAAAAAAAAATATAGAAAAAAACACTAAAAGATAACCAAAAGAAAATCAACAAAAAAAGTTATATGGTAATAATGTTGTTCGTATGAAACCTGTGGTCAGAGATGAGCAAATGATACTGGGTACCGGTACCGAATTTCCCGAACCGAAAGATCTTAAGTACCAATTCGGTACGACTTTTTGCGTTCCTGGTATCGGTTCGCTACCGTTTTTTACCTTCATATACCGGTACCGTAACTGGTATTTTCGGTACCAGTACCGATTCGGTATTGGTTGGCACCGAACTCATCCCTACCCCTGAAACTAAAAAAAGAAAATCATTAAAAGTTGAAGAAAATCAACAAAAAAAGTTGCATGACACCGTTGTTGTTCGTACGACTCCCGTGATCGTACGACACCCCTGATCAGGGATGAGCAAATGGTACCGGGTAGCAGTACCGAATTTCCCGAACTAAAAGATTTTCAAAATCAATTCGATGCCGACTTTTGGTGTTTTCTGTACCAGGTTGGTGTCGGTTTTTACCTTCATGTGCCGATAACCGTACTGGTATTTTCGATACCAGTACCGGTTAACACAAGCTTATCTAACTTAAAAAGTAAAGAAGATAATAAAATTATTAAAAAAACTATATATATATATATTATTACAATCTTTTCTACTATTCAAAACATCCATTTATTAACTATAGGAGAATTTGGTTTAACTTTATTAATTTTAAGTATCTTTTCTCTATTGATTCTATAATTTGAACACTGTTTTCTCATCAGAATTCAGATTTGTTTTATATTCTCTTTTTTTCACAGGTTACTGTCATATTTTTAGGGGAATTGGCCTGTAATAATTCTAACAAGACGTCATTGGCCATTGTCAGTCCCATCTTTGAATATTCCCCATGCCAGTCCCACCTTTCACATATTTTCCTCCACCGGTCCTTTGTTAAAAAAACTTAACAGAGTTAAGTTTTTTTCTAAATTACAAACCGACATATTAGGGCTTTGGATCAGAACGAGGATACGAGTCTATTGATGTAAAATTTACCTCAAAACGGTGCTCCAAACGACTTGATTTTTGTTAATTGGAATTTTAAACACCCTAATTGAAGCACCGTTTTCATCGTTTGGAGCACAATTTCAAGGTAAGTTTTACATCATTTGACTCGTATCCTCATTCTGTCAAAAGCCCTAAAACGTCAGCTTGTAATTCAGAAAAAAAAACTTAACTCCCTTAAGTTTTTTTTAACTGAGGACTGGTGGAGGAAAAATAAGTAAAAGGTGGGACTGACATGGGGAATATTCAAAGGTGGGACTAGCAATGACCAATGACCAATGACTTCTAGCTGGGATTATTATAGGCTAATTCCCCTATTTTTTATTAGTTATACAATAATCTTATATTGTTGTAGATAAGAATTATTGGTTACAAGCTATTGTTTATACAACGTAAAACATTTCTAAACCCCTATAATCATCATCATCATCATCATCATCATCATCATCATCATCATCATCATACTCAGTAAATCCCACAAACAACAAAGCTAAGGTAGGGTCTGAGGAGGGTAAGATGTAGAGAGCCTTACCTCTACCCCGTAGGAATAGAGAAGTTGTTTCTAGTGAGACCCCCGACTCGATGGTAGTTTTGTATCAAGCCTTGGACATAAGGCACATAACACTCAGCAATTAAGACAAAGGCCAATTAGTGCATGCACTCCCTTGTCTTTCGGCTATCAACGCCACTACATGATGCATGATTAACCATCCATCTCTTTTAACATTATTTTCATGAAATTAGTTAAATAACGTTAAAATTAGTGCACTTTCACTTTTGCCCCCCGAGCGCCCACACATATATAAATTATATGTGCATACTGCAAGCCGGACGTTTGTTATTTTAATTGATATATAAATGATATATATTAGCTTTTGTTTATTTTATTTGAAGAATAATATTATTTTTCTAATACATAATATATTTTTTTTGTGTTTTTTTCATTTAAGTGCGCTTTTTTTTTCTCAGATCCTCGTTTTTTTTTTGCGCTTTGCGCCTAGGCCACAGGCGGGGCCTATGCGCCTGACGCCTTTGATAACTATGCTTTCTTCTTAGTTCTACCATTCGTCTTTCTTCTTCTTGTTTTTATTAGTGTTTTAAGTCTTAATTGTTAGTGTTTTAAATCTTAATCAGTTCCTACTTGCTACAATTGTTAGTGTTTTGCAAGTTGTAAAAGGTTAATTTGTTAATGGTAGGAGAGTATACTAAATTGTTAGTGTTAAATTGCTATATGTATAAATTTAGCATGCTATTAAAATTACCGATATCTTAACGCGATAACCGATATCTCAAATATCGGTCCTTCACTGATATCCGGTATTTTACCGCATTAACTACTTAGCCGATATATCAATGATATATTGGGATATTAACTACATAGGGCGCAAGGTGCACTCAAGGCGGAAAGGTGAGCTTTGGGCCTAGGCACAAGGGGCTTAATAAATGAGTGCTGAGATAAGCATGGTGCATAGCATAAACAAACCATTTTTGAGGTTTAGACATGTTTTAGGCTTGTTAGGGCTCCTTTAGGCTGGTTTTCTGGCCATTTTTGGATGTTTCACACTAGTTTGCCCGGAACTTGTAGAATTTTGCCCAAACTCTTGTCAGGGCCTTAGCTCTCGGTACGATACAAACTCTAGTCAGGGGCTCGTTTTGTTCACTTAGAAAACCTGTTTGTGTCTCAGTCTCTGATCCCTGCTACTATTTCTTCGAGAAACCTGTTTTTGTTTAGAACCCTAGTCGTTGCTGATTTTTCATAACTTTCCAGAACCACCGGTCGTCTCGTTCCGCCTTTACTCCAAATCCTATCTCCCATTTAGAGTGTTCACTGCCACCACCAACGCCTTTCGGATCTGGAAGAATGATTTTGAATTGTTAAGGTGAAAATGTTTTATGATGAATTGTGGAGATTCTGCATGATAATTAGGCGTTTGCATTATTTGAATTGTGTAGCAGTGAATTTGTGAACTTACATTTTAACATGATAATAATTATGCAGTTGTTTGTATACGTTTACAAAATGATTATGTGATACTGATTATGAATAATTTTAACATGTATGATGGGCCTACGTTGTCACAACTGTTGGCTTGAAATGTCGAGTTGACTGCTTATTGTTGCAGGGTGTATGACCAGATGCCAGAGCCACGGTGGGTGATTTCAATGGGCAGCTGTGCAAATGGTGGTGGATACTACCACTACTCCTATTCTGTTGTTAGGGGTTGTGATAGGATTGTACCAGTTGACATTTATGTCCTTGGTTGCCCACCCACAGCCGAGGCCCTTTTATACGGGCTTCTTCAGCTGCAGAAAAAGATCAACAGGCGTAAAGACTTCCTTCACTGGTGGACCAAGTGAGAACTGCATCATGTTATATGGGCCCGGAATGCATTATACCAAATAAGTTGTGTATTCGCTCTTCCTGCTTATGTATCCGTGTAGAAAGAGTAATTATGAGACACCTCAAAAATGGGTTTTGTATGTTTTTTTCTCCATCTATGATATTATGGGTTGGTTAATTTTGTTAAGATGGGGACTGAATAAGGCACCCAAAAATGACTCTTGAACAATATTTTTTTCACGAAAACTGTTGTTGACACATAATTCACTTTTTGGTGCTTAATTGTCTCCATGAACTTCAAGCTTATATATCAAATCAGTCAAATTCTACCATGCTTTAACAAGTAATTTTATTGTTTACAAGCATGTTCGGTCAAATTCTACACGCTTAAACAAGTAATTTTATAGTTTATAAGCATGTTCTTAAACCATTTGGCTAAGAAATTTTATTTTAACAACCAGTGAAGTTTAGTGGACTTCTGGAAGTCCTTATAATATTTTAAACATGTTTATATCAAGGTGTCTAAACTGGGTTAGACAACCACAGCCCGTAACCTATTATTCATGTATTGTTTATGCTCTTATAATCAGGCGGACCCAAGGGCCGGGTTGGGTGGCCAAGCGCCCCCCTTAAAAAATAGTGTATTTTATAGGCTAAATTCCGATTGCACCCGTTGAAAGTTTGGTTGAACCCCTTCGCACCCCTAGAATATAATCATTGGTCCGCTAACAATATAACGCAGCAAATGTAGTTTATTAAATCCAGAGACTTTGTATGTATAGTTTGTTGTCGCCCCCTTTAATAGATCTATGTTTTATATAAAACAAGTTTCATAAATATGACTAAACTTAAATGAAAAGTGATTCATCATGACACATTAAGAACAAAGTTTATTTAAACGGCACTGGCAATTATTTTAAGATAGAAAGTGATTCCATGGAAGCAATAACTATTAGACTTCCTTTGTTGTTATATACATGTTAGGGGTGTGTAGAAAACCGAATTAGCTGACCCATAACCAGGGCTAGCCCTTGGACCATTCAAATGACGAGCTTCAGCCCCCAAAATATATTGATGTATAATTTGATGGCTTTGTCAAATAGTGTTGTAGTAGTTTACCGGTAATTTGATGGCTTAGTTTGAATCCAAGCAGCTATGTAATTAAATATTTATAGATTTTTTTTAAAGAACGGACAACTCCTTTAGCCCTAAAAAGCCCAATGCTGTCTTGCAACTATCTGATTTCCTTCATGTTTGATATCATAAAAGTGCATAAAGGTGAATGAAGAAAATAACATAAACCTTATTATTTAAGAAACACACTTGGTTAGACTATTATACATATCCATTTCAAACATTTAGGAACACGTCAACAATAAATCTCACAAATCCTTTGGATCAACCATTCATGTTAAACAAAGTGTAAATCTAACGTGTTTTCATGTACTTGATGATCATGTTAAATCCAATAATTTCTTTTCTGCAAAGGGGCCCCGCTTTTTGAATTCGCTTTAGACCCCATAAACGTTGAGTCGGCCCTGCCCATAACTGATGAAACCGAACCGATATAACCGAATCGTACCAAAAAACCGGTGTGTTAGATTAATGATTTTCTGAAAACCGACAATAGTAAGACAATGAGTGTGATTAAAACCTACATGAGCGTCATCTAGAATTCCAAATATCGATTAACTTGAGTAGCATAGCTCAATGATAAAAATTAATTCCGATAACAAAGAACTGAACGGGTTTGATACATTGAGAGATTTAGAGTAGGACCATAAAATGAATGCTTATAGCCTTATTTTCTATTCTTCGGAGTAGGAGTTGGACTCACTGTTTTAATAGGAGGACCACTGTGGACTGTGGAGAGCAACTAATGAGAAAGATAGGCCCAACCCCAACCCTTAACAGGGGTTAGAATTTTTGTGGTAAAAAATAAAAACATCTTAATTGTTGACTAAAGTAAAGGTTCCTCTCTGTCGTTGACTTGTAAACTTAATTAACAAGGCAATAGGAATGCCTATATATATTTTCAGTACCACTTGATAATGCATAAAACCACACTTCATTGATAAATATATCATGTGGCATACTATTACGCATCTTCTCAGTATTATGCTGCTCTTTTTCATGTTGTCACAAACCACCACCACTGCTAATGATGCCAACAACAAGTCATTAGAGGCAAAAGCTTTGCTTGCTTGGTGGCCATATGCAAATGCTTCACATCATCACTGTAATTGGCATGGAATAACTTGCAATAAAGCAGGAAGTGTAATTGAGATAAGGTTATACGGTCATTACCTTGGGGATGGAAGTGGTTTTGGAAGCCTCAACCTCTCTTCATTTCCAAACCTTGATAGCCTTTATATTAGTAACTGTGGTCTTGAAGGAAGCTTCCCAGAGCAGATTGGTTTGCTCTCAAATCTCACCCAACTTTCTCTTTATGACAATCGACTCACAGGTAACTTACCTGTTTCTCTCACCAATCTCACCCATTTAGAATACCTTGATCTTGGTGGTAACAATTTAAGTGGTAACCTGCCTGACTCTTTCACCAATCTCATCCGTTTGAAATACCTTTATCTTTCTGGTAACAGTTTCAGTGGTGAGTTCCCTGCTTTGCTCACCAATCTCATCCATTTGGAAGAGCTTTTTCTTTCTACAAATAATTTCAGTGGTGAGTTACCTGTTTCCCTCACCAATCTCACCCATTTAAAATATCTCATTCTTTCTGGTAACCATTTCAGTGGTAACTTGCCTGTTTGGCTCACCAAGCTTTCCCATTTAGAAAACCTTTTTCTTTCTTATAACAATTTCAGTGGCGACTTACCTGTTTCCCTCGCCAATCTCACCCATTTAGATACCCTTGATCTTAGTAAAAATCAAATTACTGGTCCAATCCCACCATCTTATGGTTCCATCGTCAATCTCACATATCTGGACTTGAGCACAAATCAACTCAATGCATCCATCCCTAACCAAATTACTCATTTGCAACACCTACGTGAATTGAATCTGGGTGACAACAATTTTGACGGTCCAATTCCCTTAAATTTTAGTAACCTAAGCCAGTTGAAAATTTTAAACCTTGGCATGAATTCCATAAACGGTCCCATACCTCTAGATATAGCAAATTTGATCAACTTACAGAAACTCGACCTTAATAATAATTCTCTTGTGGGTCAGCTTCATGGAAATCTATCAAGACTTTCTTACCTTGATGTTTCATCAAACCAATTATTGGGTAATTTGTCTTTCCAGTATCCCTGTTATTTGAACCATCTAGACCTCTCTATGAATAAGATGACTATAGCAATCATGAGTCTTGTTTTTTGCAATCACTTAAAGTACTTGAATCTTCGCAGTAATTATTTTGTTGGAAATGGACTTAATAAATCAGATTTCCCAGATTTGGACTTCTTAGATCCGTCACTGACTCAAAATCTGACCACCATCGCCCCTGGTCCTTCTTCAGTCCAGAATAGAGAAACTAACTTGTCATGTAATGCTTTGAGTGGAAAATCAACCTGCCAAGAACATATGCCAAGAAAAAATCTAGTACACCATTTGACAATTATTCTTCCCATCATCTTGGGACTAATTTGCTTCTTGATTCTTGCATATGTGTGTTACAAAAATCACAATTCCACTGAAAAGAAAATCCAGCCAGAAACGAAAAAACATGGGGATGTGTGCTCTGTATTGAATTATGACGGAACAATTGCATATGAAGACTTCATCACTGCTACGGATGACTTTGACCTAAAATACTGCATTGGAACTGGTGGTTATGGTAGTGTTTATGAAGCCAAACTGCCTAACGGTAAAACATTTGCTTTGAAAAAACTCCACCGGTTTGAAGCCAAGCAACCGACATTCGACCAAAGTTTCAAGAACGAAGTCCAGGTTTTAACCAACCTAAGGCACAAAAGCATTGTCAAACTCTATGGTTTTTGTTTGCATAGCAAATGCAACTTCCTTGTATATGAATACATGGAAAAGGGGAGCTTGTTTTGCGCCTTGAGTGACAGTGAATTAGCTGTTCAAGTGGACTGGATCAAGAGAGTGAATATTATCAAAGATGTGGCTCATGCTTTGGCATACATGCATCATGATTGCAGCCCTCCTATTGTTCATAGAGACATATCAAGCAACAACATTCTTTTGAACTCAGAAATGGAAGGATTTGTTGCCGACTTTGGAGCAGCCAGATTGCTCGACCCAGATTCCTCCAACCAAACGGTAATTGCAGGAACTTTGGGATACATTGCTCCAGGTATTTGTACTTAATCTCACACTTCTTTTATGTCTATTACTCTATTAGCTGTTAAAATTTGATGACGGTCCTTTGGTATATATGTTCATGCAGAGCTTGCCTATAACATGATTGTGACCGAAAAATGTGACGTGTATAGCTTTGGGGTAGTGGCACTTGAGACAATTGGAGGGAAGCATCCTGGAGACCTGTTGTCAACCCTAAACCATTCGAGTAGTCATGGTACAATGTTGGAATGTATACTGGACAAGCGACTCCCTTATCCAACGGATAGGTCAGTTGAAAGGGAGATTATGCGTGTTTGTAATGTAGCAGTAGCATGCATTCTTACCGATCCAAAGTATCGACCCACAATGAGAAACGTGTCTCAGGAATTATCGTGCTAAGCGTATCATTTGGGCTATCTTCCAGCTTTATCATATTTACTTTAGTGCATCAGGAATTATCGCGTTAATTATACCTTTGTTCATATTTATATATTATACATGCTTTATCTATATATCTTATTCCAAAACAAGTGCAATCAATCCAAAATCATCAACCTTTGTCTTGATACAGCTAGCATAGAATGTCTCGGTTTGGTTTTGATGTTAGGGTCACCTCACCAATTTATGAGTTTGGTTTTGATGTTAGGGTCTCCTCACCAATTTATGTTAGGCAAAACAGATTTTGAAAAAACTGACTCGTTATCCAAAATTGCAATTTTGACAAACCGACTAAAACAGACTGGCCAAAACAACATGACGACCATTGCAAACTGGCCATTACAAACGTGCTAAAACAGATTGGACAAACTTGCAGCCTTGATGTCCATTACAAACTGGTCAAACAACATGAAACAAACTTGCCGCCTTGATGACCATTACAAACTCGCTAAAACCGCATGAAACAAAGATGCAACATTTTGACAATTGACCAATAATTACTCACCAAATGGCATTTCTAGGAATACAATACACAACATGAAATTGTAAAAAGTAAACTGCAAGCATACAATACCATACCATTATTAAACTGTAACGAGCAAACTGCCATGTTCAAATTACGTACCAAATTACCAATTCAACCTGTTTACCAAAGTACCTAAACATCAATTGTTGTAACAAAATACATAAACATAAATAGTTTTACCAAACGACCTACCAAAGTACCAAAACACAAGTTGTTTTAGCAAAAATTTTGACAGTGGACCCTAAAACCTAAGCAATATTGTTTCTACTTCACCATTTTCATCAACCTCCTACCGTACACGATCTCCCTACCGCATCAGCATTCACTACATTAACCCACCTCTGATAACCACCATTTGTGACTCCGACAACGACCACTACAACTACCTGCATACTCCGACATCGAACCACCATCACGCTCACTTCTCCGTAGTTTATCATAAGTCACTATCAAAAGAGAACAATTAGGTGACAAGCATCCTGACTGAAGAAAAGGTAAGGTATTACCGTATTAGATAGATTACTAGGTAGGGGATGACTAAATCAACCGATGGTGTGTTGGCAAACGGTATATAAACAACCAACCAACCCCTATCAAATCGAATTCTAATCCCCTCTTCCCCCTATTCTATTTGATTATAAAATTCCATTCTTCTAAGATAAATCCAACCACCACCAGGCTGGCTGGCTAAAACACAAGGATTAAATATGTTGAGAGATAGAAATAAGAAATTCAAGTGCATTAAAAAAATAACTAACAGGTAGTATAGAAAGAAAGAAAGAAAGAAAGCCCTACCTGCCAGACGCGTTGGATACGCTTCTTGGCGTTTAGTTTGCAGGTGGTGGTGAGTTTGATTCTCTTCCAAACCAGAACCCCTGAATCGTGCTTCTTCACTATTTCCATCACTCGCGTCCCCCAGAATGCTCCCCCCATCTTCATCCCTCCTCACTGATTCACTCCCCTACAAAGAAACCAAAAATGCTTGCTTACTTTTTTATTCCCCTCCCACCCTAATCGCCTAATGGGTTGGCTGCCCTGCCCTAATGGGCTTTACCCTCTCCCTCTAAACTAAATACACCATCACCACTATGGAGAAGTGAGCGTGATTGTGGTTCGATGTTGGAGTATGCAGGTGGTTGGAGTGGTCGTTGTCAGAGTCACAAATGGTGGTTATCGGAGGTGGGTTAATGTAGTGAATGCTGATGCACTAGGGAGATGGTGTTCGGTAGGAGGTTGATGAAAATGGTGAAGTAGAGTATGCGTAGTGTGTGCTATTGTGGAGAAGATGGGATGATGGAGTTGCAGGTGAAGAGAGAAGAAAGAGAGAGAGAAAGGTGGGGGTGGGTTTTTTTTTTTTTTAGAGAGGTGTGTGTTCTACAAATAAATAAATCTATAAAGTTATTTTGTTTTATAGCAAGGGTATTTTTGTGATTTCACACTCTCTTAAGTAAGAAAACTAACTGATATTAGGCATAGAGACTATACGGGAACGAAAATTGAAAAGTTTGGGACCATAGCTGTAATTTTAGAAAGTTAGGGACTAAATATGAAAAAAGAGCAAACCACAGGGACTATCCGGGCATTTAACTCTTATTTTTATTTAATATATTAATTAATATATAATAAACGAGTTCGAGCCCTAGCCAAGTTCGAGCTTGAGAAAATACCAACGAGTCGAGTTCGAGCCCAAGCTCTCATAAGTTAATCGAGCTCGAGCCTGGTCAAGCTCAGGCCCAACTCGGCTCGTTTGCACCCCTAATTAGTACCATGTGGCATGTGGCACATCTTTCATTGGCTGCTTTTTTTTCCTTTTCCCCTTTCTGTTAGTATATTTATATGGATGTTGTTTAGGGATGAGCAAATCGGTCCTGGTACCAATAATGAATTGGAATCGAATTTAACGAACCGGGTACTTTTTCGGTACAGATTCGGTACCGACTTTTAGCCTTTTCGGTACCGGTATTTACCGGTTTTTACCTTCAAATACCAGTACCGAACCGTACCGAACCGGGTATATTCAGTACCGGTACCCACTTTTGAGGATTTTCGGTACCGGTTCTTTCGGTACCGGTTCGGTACCGGATGGTACCAAGCTCATCCCTAATGTTGTTTGTAGCTGATTTTATTTATGTGCCTGGTAAAGTGGTTTAGTGTGCGTTATGATGTTCCACTCACCCAGGTTCGATCCATATCGTTAGTTTTTCCCCTACCGATTTTCTTTTTATAATGTAGAACACCTGTATTGCTCCTTTTTCTTTCCCCGACCTTCCCTTTAATAATTTTCACACCTCATACAATGATATCAAGATTATTTATAACCAATGTCCCGCCGTAGCGCGCAGGTTAACGTCAACTCGTTGAGAACATCCTGTAAATAAAGCTATAAACTTGAAACTTTCATACTGTTTGAAATATGGATCTAAATGTCTAAAATCTATGAACTGAAACATTGTAGTAAATAACATGTGCAGATCACTTTCTTCTCTTTCACAATTTAACACTAAACCCCTTCATTTCATTAAGACCATTGGGTATGGTTTGGTTAGTCTCTTTAGAGACCACCCACCACGTAGGCGCCACATCACCACGGGAGGAGGACCATCCCCTTGAGGACTACCCAAGGGTGTGGAGGATGGACCATCAACTAGCTGAGGGACCCACTTTATCACAAATCAGTACACACAATTAATGGGGGGGGGCCCACCTTTTGGATCGTCTCAGAAGTCCTGGAGAAGACGCTGGCGACTAGTAAAGTCCGTTGGTTTTGAGTTTTTAGAAAATCCTTTCTATTAAATATTTTTTTAGCTCCTTTATTTCTTTGTTCTAACCAACTAGTAAAGTCCGTTGGTTTTGAGTTTTTAGAAAATCCTTTCTATTTTACAAACTGAAACAATAACATGTATGTTATTATTATTTTCTTGTTTTTAGTTTTAGCTTTAAACAAGTTCTAAAACAAACACTTTAAATCACATTTTCATAATAATAGATTTTTTTGTATTTTAAACCTTAACCTAAATAAATAACAAATTATCATTTCTTTTAAAACGTAAACATAAAATCAAATTATATATGATTTATACAAGATTTTATTAAACAAAGATGTAATTGTAACCAATAAAAAACTAGGATCATATTTAACCTATAAATATTAACAAGGTCATTATGTGTTATTTAATTATCTAAGGTAACCGTTTCCGTCCGTTCAGAATCCTTTTCCCCAATCTTTACTCGTGCGTTATTTCAAGGAAAGCATATGCAATTTTGTGAGTATACTCGATCCCTTTTCCCTTTTACCATTTTGGGATGCAACATGTATATTATACAAAATGACACTTAAACTATTTTTAACATACTCTATCCATGCTTAACATGAAACTATGTGTGGTACTTGTTATTCTCGTATGCTATGTAAACTACTTGGTCGATATATGCTCATTAACTTTGCTAGCCTCCCTTAACAATTATAGCGCTATAGGATTAACGCACCGCCCGTTAGACTTGGGGTATTGTTAAGTTAAACATGTTACTTCCCGCTACTCTATTGGGATTAGGCTATTTTAACGCTTTGTATACTCAGGTTTGAACATATTGTACGCCATATTTGCATACTAGTACTCACATATTATGAATCATGTTGGATATGAGCACTTTTTTTATTCTATTTATGCTATGTAACAAAACTTGTATACTCGCCTTTGCTTTTGCATTGAACTCTATTTTAATACATGTTGCAGGTTAATTGATGAAGTGATGTTACAAGATGAAACAAGATTTAGGGCGGACTAGATACACACCTAGATTAATCTATCTTTTGTTGTTATGTTACAATTTGAAACAATGTTGTTATTTTTATTTGAATCTTGTATGACAATTAGTCTTGAAATGAAATTTGAATTAAATTAATATTGTCACATAGTGTTATGAAGTCTCTTGCAATCTACGCACTTCGTCTCATCCCGATGTTTCCGCCATCGGTTGGGGTGTGACACTATTGTTATCACACCTAAGGCAATAAAGCCTGTAGGGTATAAATGGGTTTTCGTACGGAAACGAAATGAGAAAAATGAGATTACAAGGTATAAAGCGAGACTTGTAGCTCAAGGTTTTTCGCAAAGGCCAGGGATTGACTATGAAGAAACATATTCTCCCGTTATGGACGCGATAACTTTTCGATACTTAATCAGCTTAGCAATATCTAAAAAGTTAGAAATGCATCTTATGGATGTTGTTACAGCTTACTTATATGGATCACTTGATAGTGACATATATATGAAAATTCCTGAAGGATTTAAACTCCCTGAAGCGTTAAGTTCAAAACCCAAAGAAATATATTTGATCAAATTACAAAGGTCTTTATATGGGTTGAAACAATCTGGGAGGATGTGGTACAATCGTTTGAGCGATTACTTGATAAATAAAGCTTATACAAATAATCTTATCTGTCCATGTGTTTTTATTAAGAAGACAACGTCAGGATATGTGATCATAGCTGTATATGTTGATGATCTAAATATAATTGGGACTCAAAAGGAAATTCATGAAGCAATTATTCTTTTAAAGAAAGAATTTGAAATGAAAGATCTTGGAAAAACCAAATATTGTCTTGGTTTACAAATTGAACATATGAACAATGGAATACTTGTTCATCAGATGAATTATACTGAAAACCTATTGAAACGTTTCAATATGGACAATGCAAATCCTTTGAGCACCCCAATGGTCGTTAGATCACTTAATGTTGGAAATGATCATTTTCGTCCTTGTGAGGACAACGAAGAAGTTCTTGGTCCAGAGACACCATACCTTAGTGCAATTGGAGCACTTATGTATCTTACTAACTGTACGAGACCTGACATTTCTTTTGCAGTTAATTTGTTAGCAAGATTTAGTTCAGCTCCCACTAAAAGACACTTGAATGGGATTAAATATATTTTTCGATATCTTCGAGGTACTGTTGATTTAGGCTTGTTTTATCCTAACGATTCAAAAGAAGGGTTAGTTGGTTATGCAGATGCAGGTTATTTATCTGATCCCCATAAAGCAAAATCTCAAACTGGATACATATTCAAGACTGGAGGAACTGCAATTTCATGGCGTTCTCAGAAACAAACACTCGTTGCAACATCTTCAAATCATGCTGAAGTCATTGCACTACATGAAGCTTCAAGAGAATGTGTATGGTTAAGATCTATGACACAACACATACTAACATCTTGTGGACTAGAGGAAAACGTAAATCCAACTCCAATCTGTAAGGACTCTCAAAATTGTCCTAAAAATACCCGTAAGTTCTAACCCGGACCCCTGAAACCCTAAACCATATTAAAAATCAAGAAAAAAAATTCTGGGTACCAGGCGGGCCGCGTAAAAGACAACATATGTCTTACGCGGGCCGCGTCAAGACATGGTTGACCGGATAAGTGTTCCGGGTCCAAGTGTCGCCTACGTGTCACACCTACTGATGACCAATCAAGGCTATTCGTAGACTAGCCCGTCACTTGCACAGTCCACTGGTGTCGATCAAAACTTTCAAAAACGAAAATATATCACTCTAAAGTCGAAATTTCATATATAATTAGCGAGGCGCTGCTCCGATACCGGGTATTAACTCGATCGCTGCTACGATTCAATGTCCGATCGATTAAACTATCCAATGGATGTTTAAGTGCTGCCCACATTAGGGTTTATGCTTTGTCATTCGTCGTTAATTCGATGGATGTTTAAGTATCGCACTTTGTCATTCGCTGTGAAGGTTTAATCTCGTGAGTTATCGTAAATGTTGTATTAGTTACTAACCGAGTTCGTGTGCATATTATTAAATTTAGGTTAACAAGGCAAATCAGTAGGCTAAGCTCTGTTCAAATAAATCTGCAATGTGAGTCATTCTCTTTTTATCAAATTTGTTTACAAAAATCATGTTTATTTTCAAAGTTATAATTACAGGGATTAAGTCTTTGTATTCACCAAATTACAGCCGGTATGTGGGGTTTTGTATACATTACTTGATAACCGTCACTATTGGACAACGGGTTAGCCAATGAGTGATATGACCATAGTCACAGACACCATCGGGCTCAGAGGCTACCGATGGATGTTCGAGTGACAAATACTGTGGGTAGTTGGTTGATACCAGGAAACATTGTAATCGCTCTTAATACTGTAAATTATAACAAACGTGTCGTTTTAAGCAAAATGAATGATTCACCGGTATTTCCCGCTGACAAAACATTTTTCAAACATGTTTCAGGTAATCTGTTGTGATCCAGGAAAAGTGCCGTGAAGCACTACAAGCTTAAGAAAGTGGCTCAAAATAAAATAAAGAAACATGTTTTGTAAAAGAAAGATTTCTCCGTGAAATCATATGATTGTAAATTACCGGGGTTTTATCCCGAGTTGTGAAATAAAATAATCAGGAAATTGCAGTTTTAAAAAGATCCTGATAAAATCTTCCGCTGTTAAACTCAATTAAATAAATACCACGGGATTTTCTGTCTCGCGGCTCCTGAAACGGGTCAAACTAGGTCGGGGACCGTGACAGAAAAAGGTGGTATCAGAGCCACTGATTTAAGCCTATTAAGTATTTAGAAATACTTAATTTTCTAATTGCCATTTTGTGATTATGTGTTTTATTATTTGAATATTTATATACAGTATGGGTAAGCAGAGACTTTCGGCTATTTATCATAAGTTAGATACTACATCAAAAGAAAAAGGATCATCATCCTCACAACTCTCTGCAATTCCTGAAGAAGGAATATTTGTCCGTAAGGCACAATATGAGGAACCACTTTCTCCTAATAAAAGAAGTTTGATTCTTAGGAAAAGTCAGGAGAAAATAAAGAAATCACGAGAAAAGAAAGTTAAACAGGAAACCCAGGAAATTAACAGTAAATCACCGTGGGAAGACAAGTTAGATGAAAAATGGGCAGATCTCTATATGCTAGCCACTGTAGCAGTAAATGCAAATCTCTAATTACACCTGACTCAAAATTTTTAGCACCTTTATCACCTACAAGCTAAAAACCTTATCCAGTAAATAAATAAGTTTACCGTAAACCCTAATATGTTCTAGTTATCAGTTGTTCTTTGTATTAAATCTGTCAGACGGTATGCAATAATATTTAAAGGTTATCTGTGAAATTTTATTATCAAATTTTTAACTTAGTATTTTGTGTATTTTGCATATATGCGAAACAGCATGAATGACCTGTCTGAAGCCCTTCAAAATCTAAATCTCTATCCGGTAAAAATAGAGGTTTCCAGAGATTTCAATAGGTATATACCAGATCTAGAAGAACCTATGGAATTCAACGCTCCACCTCTGGAAAAGCCAAAACCTAAGAAAAGAAAGAGATTTGTATGGGGGAGGCGTGTACGTAGGAGAAAGCCAGCCAAGAGACTTCCTAAAATAGAAAATCCCTTAGACAAAGGAAAGGGGATTGAAGTCAGGGAAGGTTCTAGGAAAATGGAAATGGAATTTGGAGAAATTTCTAGGCAAATGGAAATGGAGTTTGGGGAAGGTTCTAGACAGACGGAGTTGGAAGTTGGGGAAAGCTCTAGACAAGTTCAGGAGTTACCATTTCAGGATGAATTGGATAGCGCATTGGCAAGCTGTGATATAGTCAGGCCTGTCAATAATAATTTTTACTCATATCCTGTTGAAAATCAACTATTAATAAATTTAGAACCAGCAATCCCAGAACCTATAATCCACACCCAACCTCTAGGAATGGATGAGTGGTGGACTAATGATTGGCAGTTTCAAAACCTGCTCAACAGTCCTTATTCCTTTCTCCCTCAGTTCGACCCGGAACCTATACCAAACCCACCGATGAGCAATGAGAATTTAGCTGAACTCCGCCACTTTGGCGAAGAATTGGTGGATGCAGGAAATAGGATCAGGGAAGTAGGAGAACAGATCTCTTGGAAATACGACGAGAGGGAACGCCGTTACTGAAATACCAACTGATGAGAGATAGTGTGGTGTGAAAATGTGAAACTGGGGTTGTAAAATAAATAAGTAGAATATAGTCTGTAAAATAACTATAAAATAAAACTTTGTAAGATAAAGGCGAGTAATGATGCATAATATATATAAAAACGGAATCGAGAAATCAATAGTTTTGGATATATGTGTATTGTGAGAATTGTATAATTGTTTTGTGTACAATTGTTATTTATTGGATACTAATAAATTATATATATTAATTATCAGATGGAAAACGCTAATAATGAACCAGTAAATGAGGTTAATCAATCTGAGCAACACCCGGGGGATCAATATATGACTAGGCAAGATATAGAAAATATCGTTGCTCAAGGGATAGCCAATGCTATTCTAGCAATAATTGCTGCTGCTCAGAAACCTGCTGAACCTCAACAAGTCATTCCTAGCAAACGTATTTCTGAAGATAACTTCAGTAATAGCGTAAACGGAAGCGGTAATCATACTAATCATGATAATGAACCACGGCAAGCTCCGCTCCCTAAGAAAATGAAAGCTGCAACGCCTGGTTGCACTTTCAAAGAATTTCTTGCTTGTAAACCCGCTGAATTTGCAGGCAATGAAGGAGTGACTGCGGCACTGCGTTGGTTAGAGAAAACCGAGGCAGTGATTACAATAAGTAAATGTGACAAGGACGACAAGGTCATGTACGCGTCAAATCTTTTCAAAGAAGGGGCGCTAGAATGGTGGAATACAGTACTTCAAGCCAAAGGAAGAAATATAGCTTATGCCATGAAATGGGAAGAATTTAAGAGTCTTGTAGAAAGAAAATTCTGTCCCGAATATGAAAAAGATCAAATGGCAAATAAATTCCTAAATCATAGAATGATGGGTGTAGATTGTCGCGGTTACACTTCGACATTCTTTGAATATGCTAGAGTGGTACCAACACTGGCTTCGCCAGAACCGGTACTCATTTCTCGCTATATTTGGGGATTGATTAGTGAAATCCCCAATATCGTTAAAGCTGCGAGACCTTGCACTATTGACGATGCGGTAGAATTGGCTAACACCCTAACTAACGAACTGGTACGCACAAGAGATGAAAACAGAAAGAAGGAACTGGCTCAGAAAATTACCCAAGGATTTCGTACGGGTAATAACAGCAGTTTCAGGAAAAGAGGAACAGGGCAATCTTCAACTTCGCCGTTCTGCAGAAATTGCAGAAAGAAACATTATGGTAAATGCAATGTAACTTGCAACTTTTGCAAAACTGTAGGACATCGTGAAGAAGATTGTAGAAAGAAAACCAGGATCTGTTATAACTGTGGAGAAAATGGGCATTTCAAAACAGAATGTCCTAAATTAATCAAACCAGCAGATAACAAAGCCAAAACGGCCGACGGAGCTACCAAGAAGAATGTTTGAGCCTTCCAGTTAACTACTCAGGAAGCCGAGTTAATTCCTGACGTGATAGCTGGTACGTTCCTAGTTCACAATGTTTATGCAAAAGTATTATTTGACTCTGGTGCAAACCAAAGTTTTATAAATACTTCATTCTGCCAAGCTCTTAACTTACCTTTAACCAACCTTAGACAAATTTTTACAGTCGAAACAGCAGATGGGAATTTTATTAAAATAAATAAGGTTTTGCAAAAAGAGAATATAGAACTTTCAGGTTATAAATTTCATGCAAACCTATTGCCAATGAAATTAGCTGGATTCGATGTTGTATTAGGAATGGATTGGTTAGTAGCCAACCATGCTCAAATCCTTTGTGATAGAAACTCTATAGAAATTCAGGCACCTAACGGAGAAGTGATAGTAATTATAGGAGATAAACCACGTAAACCCATGAAGTTCATATCAGTAATGAAAGTTACTAGTTATGAACGAAAGCAAGGAATAGTATATATGATTTCAGTAATCATTAGTACTAAGAGTAAAGAACTTAAGGAAATTCCTGTAGTCTCAGAATACTCGGATGTATTTCCAGAAGAGTTACCAGGATTACCACCAGATAGGGAAGTAGAATTTAGAATTCATCTAATTCCCGAAACTACACCGATAGCCAAGGCACCTTATCGGTTAGCACCTACAGAAATGTTAGAACTGAAAAAGCAATTAGATGAATTACTAAGTAAAGGTTTCATACAACCTAGTTCATCCTCGTATGGAGCACCAGTGTTGTTTGTGAAAAAGAAGGATGGTTCCATGAGAATGTGTATTGATTATAGAGAATTAAATAAGGTTACAATTAAGAATCGATACCCATTACCTAGGATTGATGATCTTTTTGATCAACTTCAAGGAGCTAGATACTTTTCTAAGATTGACTTACGCTCCGGATATCATCAATTGAAAGTACAAGAAGAAGACATACCTAAAACTGTTTTCAGAACTAGGTATGGTCATTACGAGTTTACAATCATGCCCTTTGGGTTAACAAATGCACCTGCTGCATTCATGGACATGATGAATAGAATCTGTAAACCGTACTTGGATAAATTTGTAATTGTTTTTATCGACGATATACTTATTTATTCCAAAAGTCAGGACGAGCATAGTAAGCACTTACATGCACTCTTAACTTTGTTAAGAAAAGAAAAGCTTTACGCCAAATTCTCAAAGTGTGAATTTTGGCTGCAAGAAGTACAATTCCTAGGACACGTGGTGAATCATGAAGGTATTCATGTAGATCCTGCTAAGATAGAGGCAATTACCAAATGGAAGGTTCCGCAAACCGCAATGGAAATCAGAAGTTTTATAGGTTTAGCTGGATACTATAGACGGTTTATTAAGGATTTTTTCCAAAATAGCTGTACCATTAACTAAGTTAACCTGTAAAGCAGTTAAGTTTGAATGGGGACCTAAACAAGAAGAAGCCTTTAAAATCTTAAAGCATAAGTTAACCAATGCTCCAATCCTAGCCTTACCAGAAGGAACTAAAGATTTTGAAGTTTACTGTGATGCTTCAAAACTAGGATTAGGATGTGTGCTAATGCAACGCAAGAAGGTAATTGCGTATGCTTCAAGGCAATTGAAAAAGCACGAGGAAAATTATACAACTCATGACTTAGAATTAGGAGCCATAATTTTTGCCCTTAAGATTTGGAGACATTATCTGTATGGAAGTAAATTTACTGTCTATACAGATCATAAAAGTTTAAGGTACATATTTGGGCAAAAAGAGTTAAACATGAGGCAAAGAAGATGGTTGGAAATCCTAAGTGACTACGACTGTGATATTCAGTATCACGAAGGAAAGGCAAATTTAGTTGCAGATGCCTTAAGTCGTAAATACCATGAGAAACAACGACGAGTTCGTGCTCTCAGATTAAATCTACAATTAGATTTAATGGAGCAACTGAAGAATGTTCAAAAGACAGCAATAGAGGATGTTGCTGAAGGAATGAAAGGACGAATAAAAGAATTAGAACAAGGATTTGATGGAATTTGGAGATTCCACAAAAGAAGGATTTGGGTACCTAAGCAGGGAGAATTAAGAAATAAGATTTTAGAAGAAGCTCATAAATCTAGGTATACCATGCACCCTGGAAACAATAAAATGTACCAAGATTTAAGAAATAACTTCTGGTGGATAGGAATGAAAAAGGATATAGCTAGATATGTTTCTAAATGTCTTACTTGTTCACAAGTTAAGGCAGAACACCAGAAACCTTCAGGTCTACTACAACAATTAGAAATGCCTGTATGGAAATGGGAACTTATAACAATGGATTTTGTTACTAAGTTACCCAAAACCAGAAAAGGTAATGATACGATTTGGGTAATTGTGGATCGATTAACCAAATCAGCTCACTTTCTACCTATGATAGAAACCTTTAGTATGGAAAGGTTGGCAAAGTTGTATGTAGATGAAGTTGTATCCTTACATGGAGTTCCACTCTCCATTGTATCAGATAGGGATAGTCGTTTCACTTCCCACTTCTGGAAAAGTTTCCAAGAAGCTATGGGAACTCGCCTAAATTTAAGTACTGCATATCATCCTCAGACAGACGGACAAAGTGAAATGACGATCCAAACCCTGGAAGACATGCTCCGGGCATGTGTGATAGATTTTGGTGGAAATTGGGACGATCACCTACCATTAATTGAATTCTCCTATAACAATAGTTATCATTCAAGCATTGAAACTGCCCCATTCGAAGCACTGTATGGAAGAAAGTGCAGAACTCCAGTTTGTTGGGCAGAAATAGGAGAAAGTCAATTGTCAGGTCCCGAAATAGTGCAAGAAACTACCGACAAGATTACTCAAATCAAAGAAAGACTGAAGACGGCTCGAGATCGCCAGAAGAGTTATGCAGACAATAGACGGAAGCCGTTGGAATTCCAAGTGGGAGACAAAGTACTATTGAAAGTTTCTCCTTGGAAAGGAATAGTTCGATTCGGTAAGAAAGGAAAGCTAAGTCCAAGATACGTAGGACCATTTTCAGTGATCCAACGTATAGGATCAGTTGCTTATCGTTTACAACTACCAGAAGAGTTAGCTGGAGTACATGATGTATTTCATGTATCCAACCTCAAGAAATGTCTATTAGACGAATCTTTGGTAGTACCTCTCCAAGATATAGAGGTAAACAAAAAGTTAAAATTTGTTGAGAAACCTCTCCAAATAGAAGACAAAAAGGTGAAGTTTCTCAAACACAAACGGTTAGTACTTGTCAAGGTCAAGTGGGATTCAAAGAGAGGACCTGAATACACTTGGGAGCTGAAATCGGAAATGAAGCGAAAGTATCCTCACTTATTCCAATAAATCTCAAGGATGAGATTTTAAATAAGGTGGGGAGGATGTAAGGACTCTCAAAATTGTCCTAAAAATACCCGTAAGTTCTAACCCGGACCCCTGAAACCCTAAACCATATTAAAAATCAAGAAAAACAAAATTCTGGGTTCCAGGCGGGCCGCGTAAAAGACAACATATGTCTTACGCGGGCTGCGTCAAGACATGGTTGACCGGATAAGTGTTCCGGGTCCAAGTGTCGCCTACGTGTCACACCTACTGATGACCAATCAAGGCTATTCGTAGACTAGGCGGCCTCGTGGGCCGCGTAAGGTTTAACTGAAGGTTTACGCGGGCCGCGTAAGGCCCTAAATTCAGCTATAAATAGCCCGTCACTTTCACAGTCCACTGGTGTCGATCAAAACTTTCAAAAACGAAAATATATCACTCTGAAGTCAAAATTTCATATATAATTAGCGAGGCGCTGCTCCGATACCGGGTATTAACTCGATCGCTACTACGATTCAATGTCCGATTGATTAAACTATCCAATGGATGTTTAAGTGCTGCCCACATTAGGGTTTATGCCTTGTCATTCGTCATTAATTCGATGGATGTTTAAGTATCACACTTTGTCATTCGCTGTGAAGGTTTAATCTCGTGAGTTATCGTAAATGCTGTATTAGTTACTAACCGAGTTCGTGTGCATATTATTAAATTTAGGTTAACAAGGCAAATCAGTAGGCTAAGCTCTGTTCAAATAAATCTGCAATGTGAGTCATTCTCTTTTTATCAAATTTGTTTACAAAAATCATGTTTATTTTCAAAGTTATAATTACAGGGATTAAGTCTTTGTAGTCACCAAATTACAGCCGGTATGTGGGGTTTTGTATACATTACTTGATAACCGTCACTATTGGACAACGGGTTAGCCAATGAGTGATATGACCATAGTCACAGACACCATCGGGCTCAGAGGCTACCGATGGATGTTCGAGTGACAAATACTGTGGGTAGTTGGTTGATACCAGGAAACATTGTAATCGCTCTTAATACTGTAAATTATAACAAACGTGTCGTTTTAAGCAAAATGAATGATTCACCAGTATTTCCCGCTGACAAAACATTTTTCAAACATGTTTCAGGTAATCTGTTGTGATCTAGGAAAAGTGCCGTGAAGCACTACAAGCTTAAGAAAGTGGCTCAAAATAAAATAAAGAAACATGTTTTGTAAAAGAAAGATTTCTTCGTGAAATCATATGATTGTAAATTACCGGGGTTTTATCCTGAGTTGTGAAATAAAATAATCGGGAAATTGCAGTTTTAAAACGATCCTGATAAAATCTTCCGCTGTTAAACTCAATGAAATAAATACCACGGGAATTTCTGTCTCGCGGCTCCTGAAACGGGTCAAACTGGGTCGGGGACCGTGACACAATCTATGAAGATAATGCAGCTTGTGTCGCGCAAATGAAGGAAGGGTATATCAAAAGTGATAGAACAAAGCATATATCACCAAGATTCTTTGAATATACTCGAGACCTTATTAAAGACAATCAAGTCGAGATGAGATATGTCCAATCCAGCAACAATTCAGCCGATCTTTTCACAAAAGCACTACCTACAGCAACTTTCAGGAAACACGTTATTGATATTGGGATGCGACATGTACGGAAAATGTGATAATCCACACATGACAATTTAAGGGGGAGCATTATACACGTTGCACTCTTTTTTTCCTTAGCTATGGTTTTATCCCACCGGGTTTTTCTTAGCAAGGTTTTTAATGAGGCAACATATCTGATCCACTGTGTATAATGCAAGCTGCACTCTTTTTCCATTAGCACTGCACTCTTTTTCCCTTAGCTATGGTTTTGTCCCACTGGGTTTTCCTAGCAAGGTTTTTAACGAGGCAGCATGTCAAAGCCAAACACCAAAGTTGTAGAACAACATGCCACAAGGAGCTAATGATTTATTCATCAAACAAATAAATGGGCATATGTTTGAGGGGGAGTATTATGAATTATTAGAAGTGGCAGACATATAGACCCCACCAGTACCCCACCTGTTTTGTTTTATTTCTTTTTCTTTTCTATATAACGAATGTTTCGGTATTCGATAGAGAAGAATGATTGTGAAAGCAGAAAGATATTGAGAAAGTGTTTGATCTAAATCTCTTTGTTTTATAACAAAAACCGATTTTTAAAACATTGCTTGACATTAATACCCAACTCCAAACGGGCGATACAAATTAAACCACCTATACCCGGGTCAACCCGCCCCATCCTCTTTCTTCTTCTTCATCTCCCCCAAACCAATACCATCAGAAACAAAAAAAAAAAAAGAAAAAAAAGAAAACCAGTTAGGGCTCCAATGGCTCTCAGACAATCACACCGCCTCGCTCTCCTCGCGTCTTCCCAACGTGCCGATGCATCAATCCACACAACCCTCCCGGCGTTAGCCGACGGCTTCTCCTCTCCGGCGCCGTATTCCAGGCCAGGTCCACCGGCGACGGGTTCTCCGGCAGGTTTATCGAAGACGGCTGAGTTTGTGATCTCGAAGGTGGATGATCTGATGAATTGGGCCCATCGTGGATCAATCTGGTCCATGACGTTTGGGCTGGCGTGTTGTGCGGTTGAAATGATGCATACCGGAGCTGCTAGGTATGATTTGGATCGGTTTGGGATTATTTTCAGGCCTAGCCCTAGACAGTCTGATTGTATGATTGTTGCTGGTACTCTCACTAACAAGATGGCCCCTGCACTCAGAAAGTAAGTATGTTCCTTATTATTCTTACTTTTATTTTTCTATTTTGTTATAGGGTTTGGAGTGTATACTGTTTATGTTATTGTGTCTTTTTTGGAAAGATGGTTATAGACCGACTGGGTAGATTGAAAGGAGGCTGGTAGCAAGTTAGAAACTTTTTAGTGGTAGGCTTTGTTTGTGCTGCTTGAATTATTCGTTTTGGAGTCTTTAAATGGTTGTCAAATACGCAAGCTAAGTAGTTAATGCGGTAAAATATCGGATATCGCTCCAATATTTTAGATATTGGTTATCGCGGTGAGATATCGGTGGGATATCAGTAATTTTAATATCATGATATATATATCAATTTAACACTAACAATTCAGTATACTCTCCTAACATTTGTAGCAAGTAGGAACTGACTAAGACTTAAAACAACTAACATTTAACAGTAACAACTAACAATTAAGACTTAAAACACTAATAACAGCAATAAGAAGAAAGACAAATGGTAGAACTAAGAAGAAAGGCACTGATATCGTGAAAATTGGTGATATATCAGTCAAATATTGGTCAATATCGTTGATATTATCGGTACCGATATTTTGCACAGATATCTCGGCAGGGGACCGTTAACTGATATACTATGTGATATATCGGTTATCGGTTCCCTGCCGAGATATTGGACCGATATTTGACCAATATATCACTAATTTTCCTGATATCAGTACCTTTCTTCCATAGTTATCAAAAGCGACCTACGCGCTCAGGCGAGGCGAGGCGCAAACAAAACGCCTCTTAGCAGTCTAGTTGCGCTCTGGCAAGCTTCTGGCCAAATTCTGGTCGGATTCTGCAATTTCCGGTTTTAACAGCTCTGAACGTCAAAATGTCTACTCTACTATCGTTTGGAAGAATGGCATCGGGCCTTTGGTCAAACAAGAATCTTTTCCACACCTCTGGTTTCACATTGCTCAGTTAGGGTTAGGAAAAGAATTTATGTTGTTATTTGCGTGTTCTGATAGTAGAGTAGACATTTCACAAGAACTTGAATTTAGTTGCCTTTGAGACAAGTAGTGATGCAGTTTTTCTTAGCAATCAAATGGCTCAAACACTAAGGATTAATCGAAGACTGAAAATTGAACCCAAAGGTTCTAAGAACACAAGTTCTTTAATCAAAACAAATCAACCAACGTTTACAATAACCAAAACCCCTATAAATAGATCTTAGAACCACAAAATTAGGTAACAAAATAAACGGATAAAAGGAAACCAAATAAAGTACCAATAAAAAATAAAGATAAACTTAAAATATTAAATCCTAAAGAATAATCCGTGCGGGTCTTCTTTCGGGTCGGGCCGGGTCACGAGTCAAGTTCCAAATCACCGGGTCGGTCCGGGTCGCCTGCATCATTCTCCCCCTCTTCGTAAAAAACTCGTCCTCGAGTTTAGTCTTTGGACCGAAACCACTTGGGTCGAAGGGAACATCAACCCGATTCCCATTTACTATTATGATCATGACCCATCTAAACAACCTAACTCTATGGGTCGCCATGTCCGGTTCCCGACCAATACCACCCGGGTCAAATGGAGCGTTGGACCACCTAGAGTTCACCATTGACTTGAACCGCTCAACATATATATTTTGGAGTGGCCTCCTTGTAAATTTACATTTACCCACCGAACCCTTATGATTGTTGATATTAATTCCTTTACCACATGTATGGATAACCTTCTTTTGCTCACTATTTGAATAAAGGTTATGAGTATTTTTTTTCACAAAGCCTCATTGTTGCTAAGTCATCATTTTGAATCAGTTTATCATCTTTTTCTTGAAGCCAACGTATAAATTGCATGGGACACATGCTATCACTTAATATTATTGGACCCACCATGTAAATTAAAACCTTAATATCTCCAATTTTTTTATAAGGAAATACCAAATTAGTAGCAGTAATCACCGAAGGTTTATGCATGGCAACCGCAATATTATCTTCTTGAATTTTGAACTTGATATAGGATCCCGTAACTTGCGGCAACATGATTGGGACGTCTAAAACAGGCTCATCACCATCAACATTCACCCCAAATCCACCAATAACCACCGCATCTTCACCCAAAGCCACCGCGGCGTCATCGTTTTCTACCGCTGTAACACCAACCTTACGACCTTTGAAACCCGATTCATCTCCCAATAAGCTTCGATCACCATCGGTAACCCACCCAAGAATACCATTCCTCGTCCCCGTATTCATCAAAACAAGGAGGTGAGGGGTAGATAACGCTACAATTCCCCGGATACTCTTCCTTCCCACAGTTCTCATCCCGGATGAAAGCCTCTGAGTCGGTTTTGTTGGTGCATCCGTTTGTCGACTTCGTCTTGTATCGAGCTTTGTATTGTATGGTATTAGATAGATCATGGCACGTAAAACGAGAAAAAGTGTGTTTATAGGTATTTCGCACGAAATTACACATAGGTAATTTCGTACGAAATTAAGTGGTAATTTCACACGGAATTAGATTTCGTGTGAATGTAATTTCGCTTGGGCAGGTCCATGCGAAATTAGCCTGCCTATAAATATGTGCCTTGTGATTTCGTTTGATATAGTTCTAATTTTCCGGTTTCAGTACCGAAGTGCTGCCAAAGTGTCTACTCGCTGTAAAACTTTGTCAAATCAATCAAAAGACAATTTAAAGTGAATTGCAAGCTGAATTACCTCGATACGTTTGTTTCCGCCTCTCGTATTGAGCAAAAACTCTTCTGAACGACAGGTTTGGTTGGTAAAACGATCCTACAAGTGGTATCAGAGCTCAGGAGGAAGAGTTCTTACCAATTCAGCTAAAAATTCTGATTTCTACACCTTCTTTTCAAAATTAAACTTGATTTCACAGTTAAAATGTCTTGAATTTCATACATTATGATCGCAATAATGTTTTAACAAACCCTAGAAAGTTTCAGATCTTAAAACGGCTTAAAACCTGATCAATTTTGACAAAAACAGCTCGAGATGATGACATCAGCAGTATTTCGCACGAAATAAGGTTCTTATTTCACACCAGATTGTAATTTCGTTTGAGAGTTCCACACGAAATTACTTATTTCGCTTCAACTGGTATTTCGTTTGGTTATTTCACACGAAATCAGGTATTTCGTGTGAAAAGGGTATTTCATGTGAAGTTAATATTTCGCTTGAGTTGGTATTTAGTGTGAAGTTGGTTATTTCGCTTGAAAGAGTATTTCGTTTGAAGGAGTTATTTCGTTTGAAAGTATCTGTTTTGTAAAATTTGTTACCGAAACATGGAAGAGGAATTTTGTAACGCATTTGCTACTACCCCGACTACTCCGGCATCTGTTACTCAGAACTTGAACATGGAAAATGAAACAGGCACTATGCAAAAACCGCCTAAGCTCATGAATATCGAGGAGTATAAAGGATGGGAGGAGCGTTTAAAAAACTGGGTTCAATCAAATTATTTGGATGCTTGGGAATGTGTTGAAACGAAATATATTAGACCATTAAATGATGATGAAGAGGAGATTGCTATTAAAGATCTAAGTATTGATGATAGAAAGAAATACAAAAATGAAAAGATGATGATTAGTCTATTGCATCAAGCAGTTAAGGAAGATATCTTGGTTTTACTTCAACACAATGGAAGTGCATATTCAATTTGGAGAGCTTTAAAATCAAAGTTTGTTGGAAGTAAAGAAATGATCAAGAACAAAAAATCACTTTTGAAAAAGGAATTTGATCTATTTCGTGGTTTGAGAACTGAGAGCACCAAGCAGATTATTGAAAGATACTGCAATCTGTTAGTCCAAATGAAGAGAGTGAGCATCACAAAAGATAATGAAGAGTTGATAGAAAAGTTGGCTGATGCTTTGCCACATGAAACTTGGGGCACATATCTCATGATGTTGAGAAATAAGAAAGATTTTAGTAATTTGACACTGAATAAATTCATTGAAAAACTTAAAGCTCAGGAAATGGAACAAAGGAAGATCTCAAGAATGAAAGATTTTGATGGTGAACAAGATATAGGTCTTTATTACAAAGGAGGTGTTAGTGATAAGGCCAATATGTCACCAAAGGTTGAAACTGCATTCAATGCTAAGAGTTCGTCTGGGGGGTCATCTCAAGGATCAAATAGCAAAACGGGATTTTCTTCATATCCATCATTTGATCCAAATTTTTCAACAACCAAGAATGGCAAGAGATTACAATGCAACATTGTTTTGAATCTTGAAAATGGTGAAAATTTCTCAGAAGAGGTTGCAAAAGGTCACATGTCGTTGTTGGGAACTGTATTAGAATCATATGAAAGTTTAGTTCCAGGAAAGATCGGGAATCCAATGTTGACAAAAGAGGATTACGATCAGATTGATGCTGATGAGATGGAATTGATGGATATAAAGTGGTGTTTGGCGAGTGTTTTGAGAAGAGCCGAAAAGTTTAAACAAATTACGGGAAGAGATGATTTCCGTGATGCAAATGTTTCTACTCTAGGTTTTGATAAATCTAAAGTTACTTGTTTTCGTTGCAGGGAAAAAGGACACTTCAAGAGATAGTGCACAAATTGCGAAGCAAGTGGAGCTCAAAATCCGTTCAACAATAATGACTACTATCGGAAAGCAATTTATCATCAAGTTGCTCAACAACAACAAGAACCACAAACTGCACATGCTAGGAAGACAATCGAAGATTCATCAAAGAGAGCTTGTATGGTGAATCAAGATGATAAAAAGTCAACAAAAGAATTCAGTTGGGATAAATATGTTTCAGCTGGTAGTAAAGCATGTCTGATAAATCAAGATGATGAAAAATTACCAGAAGGGTTTAGCTGGGCAAATTTTAGTTGGGATGATTATGATCCTAACAAAACTTCAAATCACAAAGCTTTTGTTGCTAGAGTTGCTGAAGACAGTGATAATGATGATGATTATTATGCAAGGAGAATGAAAGAGCATTTAAGATTGATGGAAGAGAGTGACAGTGATGATGAAAAAGTAAAAAAGAAAAAGAAGAAAGTTAAAAAACCTGTTAGCAGTGATGATGAAGAAGTTCCTGTGATAAGGAAGAAAATAAAAGACATTCCAGTTTTTAAAGTTGAAGAAGAAGCTGATGCACAAAAGGTGAAATGTGAGAATTGTGAAGTAGTGAAAAAGCAAAACAGTACTTTGATTCACAACATGAACAGATTGAAAGAATCTTATGATGTTCTTAACAAGTCAATGAATATGTATAATCAAACAAGCAGTGAACAAGCAACAGCTATGAAGACACTTCAAGGAGCTTTCATGACAAAGCAGAAAGTTGTCAACAATTACATTGAGAAATGTGTTGTGCTTGAACAGAAACTGGAAACTCAAAGAATAGAAACAGAAAGAGTACATAGGTTGTTAAAAAGTTACTTATGTACTTCTTATGTTATTGACAGGATTTATCCAACCGTTGAAGGCATAAAGGCATTTGATGAAGAGGAAATATCTGAAGACAAGAACTCTGAAAAGAAGAAGGATACTGAAATGAAAGATTCTGGTAAGAAACATAGTGCCAGTTACAACAAGTGTCCACCTCTGCTTGAAAATGGATATTCTCCTAGAAATCCAAATTCAGAAAGAGTAAAAAAGGCAACCAATTTACAATGGGAGTCTGAGTCTTCAGAAAATTTGCCACACAACATTGATGTTACTTTCACATCGTCTGACACTGATCATGAGTCCGAATTAATAAAGAAAGTGGTCGATCAGGTGTTGGATAACGATGAAACCGAGGAGTCAAGTCGGAGTCAAACTCAGAGTCAAAGTCTGACAAGTCAAAGTCAACAGTCAAAAAGGACAAACGGGTTTACAATAAAGAGTTTTTGTTATCAAAATCTAATTTGAATGACGAACTGTTCAAAGTAGCATATACTTTGAATGATTCTGACAAATTATATTCTGATGAAGAATTTCTAATAAGAGGTGTTAAAACTGAAATGATAAAAAAGGTTTTCAAACTAATAGAAATTAATATTTCTGAAATAAAAGATGAAAATCTTTCTGAAAATCCAAGACTTTACACCTCAAGAGTTCAACAAAGATTAAACAAGAAAAAGGGTTACAATTCTGGTTCTGGTTTTCAAAAGAGACCAAACCATAATGGTAATTTCAAAAAGAAAGGATTAGGATTTATTCCACCGAAAAATCATAAAAATGAGAAAACTTATAAAAAAAAAACTATTTTTGTTTCAGGAACATCAACTGAAGAAGAAAAGGAGCATTTGTTCAGGAAGCAGACAAACAAAGAATTCCTTGCAAAGAAGCAAGAAGAAATGCAGAAGGAAGTTGCTCAGAAGAAGGAGACAAGAACCTATTTTCAATGCAAAACAGTTGGTCATATTGCCAGGAATTGTTCAAAGGCAATCCAAACAAAACAGGGAGTCTCTGAAAAACTGAAAGAAAAGATTGTTGAGAATGAACCACCAATCAAACAATTTAAAGTTTTCAAAAATTCGAAGTTTGAGGTTGGTGAATGTTCAAAAAGGTTTTACAAGAGAAAAGCAAATCTTGACAATCACAAGTGGGTTGTTAAGAAATCTGATGATAGTTCTAGCAATGATTTTGATTCATCAAAATCAGAGGAGCTATTTTCAGGCGATGAATCTGATTCCATAAAGTCAGAAGAGCCACGTGTTGAGTTAAAATTGGAAACACCAGTTCCGTCAATGGATGATGTAAATTTTCCACCATTGATGGCTGAGAATTTTAAACAAAAAGTTGGTAAAATTGAGATTTCAAATCAATTTTTCTCTGAAAAGAAAGAATTTAATATTGAAAAAGCTTTTAACCCCACAGTTCAAAATATTTTTGGAAAAATGGTTGACGGGAAGGTCAAAGGGGTAAAGGAATTTTATGAGAAGAAAACGAAGAAACCAGGTAAAGATGGGTCATCCCAGGTTTGTGACTGGGATGGAACCTATTATGATGTTTAAACTCTGGACTTGCCGGAGCTCCCAGGTTGGTAAGTGTGGAGCAGGTATCAGCATCTTTCTTGAGAAATTCACAGATTGTGATATTTCGCCTTACAAGTGGTAAATCAGGGACATTAAGTTGTACTTGATTTTCTACAAGTGATATTTGATGTTTGAACTTAAAAATGTTATATTTTTCAAAAGGTTGAAAATGAAAGAACAAGGTGATGAACATAAACCCCTAACCTACAAGTGGTTTTATGATATCAACAAAATTTATTTTCCGGAAAAACCATTTGATTAAAACAAACTTAAGTGTTTTGAAATCATAATGGAAAAATAGTTTGTTGTCAGGGGAAGTTCTGATTGTTTATGCCAAGTGGATGGCGAATTGAAGCAATTCACAACAGTTGTCACTTTACTTGTACAGTTTGTTTTCAAAGTTTCTTTAAATGGTTTTGAATTTTAGGGGGAGTAAGAATTTCAGAAAATCCAAAAACATTTGAAAATTTAAAAAAAATTTAAATATTATTCTCTAAAGGGAACACACCTAAAAGTCGAAGCCGTCATCTCTTTGATTTTGCGGAAGCAATAGCCTGAGCTCTCACGGCCCTCGCATTTAGCCCTTTACAGATATAATCTAGGTATACTCACCTGTAAGACTGAATATTGGGATCTGAATACGGGAGTATATTCTGAGGTGGGACACGCGTATAAGTTTAAGTCTCTAAAACATTAAACTCGTATCTCGAAACAATTGAAATTTGTGTGAAAATTTAAGTGGATCAGTATACTGACAATCTAAGTGAATCGTTTAGAACTGAAAATGTATAAAGCTTAACGGTGCTTGTGATTTGTCTCAAAAACTGATATGATCCTCTTACATAAACTCACAAAAATATTGTCTGTAAATATTTCTTTATTGCATTTCTTTAAAATCCAAATTCAAAAAGATTTTCAGTGTGTTTTAGCATAATATTTTGAAAATTCAAAAAGTTTTTCGACAACTGATGTTGAAGAGCTGATTTTCAAAATTCTGAGTGCTAAGCATGATGAACAGGTTTGGGAGAGTCTGTTTAAAATGAGAAAAATTTTAAATGTTTGCCTACAAGTGGTCATCAGATGTTTTTAAATATTAAATCATGGTATTTCTACAAGTGGTTCATCAGAGATTAACATTGTAAAATTCATTTATTGATTGTTTAACACCTGCAAGTGGTTTATAAATTTGTCAAATTTTAAATTTGTGAAATTTATTTTGAGGTAGAGAATGTGCAGGTAAGCCAGGTATTCGATCCTAAGCAGGATGTGAGTCAGGTCACGATTTTGAATCTGAGGAAGCCAGACTGCGATCTCAAGCACAATTTAAGGGGGGAGTCTGAAGTTGTATAGAGCCAAGTTCTGATCCTGGTCCTGATGTTCCTGGTCCTGATGATGCTGATGAACTTAAGAAATCAAGAGAGTTAGAGAGAGTTTATAGCCAGGTCGAGATCCTGAAAAAGAAGAGAAGAGAAAGATTGAGGATGCTTTACATTGTTAGATATTTCGGGAGAAGCCGAGAAGACTGATAAAGACTAAAGATTGAAGACTCGACACCGAAGACTTCGTCAACATCCGAGGGGGAGTCTGTTGGTGCATCCGTCTGTCAACTTCGTCTTGTATCGAGTCTTGTATTGTATTAGATAGATCAGGGCATGTAAAACGAGAAAAAGTGTGTTTATAGGTATTTCGCACGAAATTACAAATAGGTAATTTCGTACGAAATTAAGTGGTAATTTCGCACGAAATTAGATTTTGTGTGAATGTAATTTCGCTTGGGCAGGTCCATGCGAAATTAGCCTGCCTATAAATATGTGCCTTGTGATTTTGTTTGATATAGTTCTAATTTTTCGGTTTCAGTACCGGAGTGCTGCCGAAGTGTCTACTCGCTGTAAAACTTTGTCAAATCAATCAAAAGACAGTTTAAAATGAATTGCAAGCTGAATTACCTCGATACGTTTGTTTCCGCCTCTCGTATTGAGCAAAAACTCTTCTGAATGACTCGTTTGGTTGGTAAAACGATCCTACAGGTTTCCAGAAACTTGTAACCATCGCAGTCTTCAGGATGCTTCTCTTTCCCAACTATCTCATCCCAGATGACATCCTTTGGGTCAGTTTCCTGGATCTTGCGAATCGAACACGATTTCATCGCTGCCTCTGTCAGTGATTCTGCGAGTAAAAAGGTAGTTCTCATCACACAGAGGAATTTGAACACCAAAGCTTTTATACCACCTGATGCAGTTTTTCTTAGCAATCAAATGGCTCAAACACTGAGGATTAATCAAAGACTGAAAATTGAACCCAAAGGTTCTAAGAACACAAGTTCTTTAATCAAAACTAATCAACCAACGTTTACAATAACCAAAACCCCAATAAATAGATCCTAGAACCACAAAATTAGGTAACAAAATAAACGGATAAAAGGAAACCAAATAAAGTGCCAATAAAAAATAAAGATAAACTTAAAATATTAAATCCTAAAGAATAATCCATGCGGGTCTTCTTGCGGGTCGGGCTGGGTCACGAGTCAAGTTCCAAATCACCGGGTCGGCCCGGGTCGCCTGCATCATTCCCAATAAAATATTAGATGCTCTGATACCACCTGATGTAGTTTTTCTTAGCAATCAAATGGCTCAAACACTAAGGATTAATCAAAGACTGAAAATTGAACCCAAAGGTTCTAAGAACACAAGTTCTTTAATCAAAACAAATCAACCAACGTTTACGATAACCAAAACCCCTATAAATAGATCCTAGAACCACAAAATTAGGTAACAAAATAAACGGATAATAGGAAACCAAATAAAGTACCAATAAAAAATAAAGATAAACTTAAAATATTAAATCCCAAAGAATAATCCGTGCGGGTCTTCTTGCGGGTCGGGCCGGGTCACGAGTCAAGTTCCAAATCACCGGGTCGGCCCGGGTCGCCTGCATCAAGTAGTCTCAAAGGTAACTAAATTCAAGTATTTAAGATCGTTTGCACAAAGGGATGGGGAGTTGGACAATGATGTATCCCATCGGATCCAATTTGGGTGGTGTAGGTGGAAATTAGCCACTGGGATTTTGTGTGACATAATGTTCCCAACTAAATTAAAGGGAAAATTTTACAGTGTGACATAATGTTCCCAACTAATTGTTGGGCTATTAAGAAGACACATACACGTAAGATAAGATGGAAGTAGCTAAGATGAGGGTGCTGAGGTGGATGTGTGGGACACTAGGCTGGATAGGATAAGGGAGGGGAAAATGGGATGTAGGCACATCCCACTCATACACGTAAGATGGAAGTAGCTGAAATGAGGTTTTTAGGTAGATGTTAGGAGTATCTAGTATATTTGAAAAGACAAGGGAGGGGAGATTGAGATGGTTTGGGTATGTTAGGAGGAGACAGATGACAACCACAATTAGAAGAGTAGAAAGTCCCATTATGGAAGGGAGGAGAACTGGAGAAGTAGAGGTAAGCCAAAACTGACTTGGGAGGAGCGAATTAGAAAGGATTTGATAGACTTACACCTCTCTAAGAACAAGGTCGAGGATAGGAGTTCGTGGAGACGTAGGATTAAGGCTAAGGACTTTTAGGGGGGTTTACTTGTATCAATATCTTGTCTTAGATGCTTATTTATTTATTTATTTATTTTGGTGGCCTATGCGTGTTATCACTTATGTAATGCGTTATTAACGTTAGGGCGGATATGGCTTGTTAAGAGTGGTAGCCCCCGCTACCCCTTGACGCTCCGGCAGTAGTGTAAATTTTGGAAAAAAATTGACCTTTTTTTATTTCGTTACCCCTTTTCTAAAACGTTGCCCATGTATGGATTTCTAGATCCACCACTGATTAACGTGTCATTAGTTTAATAGCTTACTAAGAATATTTTTAGTATAATATGTTTTCTTGTTTTTTATCTAGCTATGTGAATGTATCTCTTTTCTATGGCTTGTATATATGGATACGTCTTTGGAGCGGAAGGTCTCACCAAAAGTACTCTCTATCCTGCTTGATAGAGGTAAGATGTGCCTATATCCCACACCCCTCTACCCTACAATTAGCTTTCACTACGAGTGAAATTATATCGGGTGTGATATAGACTTCTCCGATCAACCAACTCATGGCGGTTTTTAACTCTCGTCAATCTCTCATCCCTAATTTCCTTTACACTTGTTCCGTAGCATAAAACCCTACACTGCTTCACAAGAACTTGGTGATTCATGCCCCCTATCTCCACCGCCATCCAGATCGTCTCCCAAATTGGGCTAAATAATAATAATAATCAGCTAGATATACATATACATGATGGTAAGACATTTAATTTGTAGGAAGAATGCTACTCAACTTAAAAAAGATACCAAAATGGGCTCTTTCCACATTCCAACACATGTGTTTCTTGCCCCCAAACTCTTACCAAGGTCTACTCTTGCTTTTGTCAGATGCTTCGTATCATTCAACTCAAAGAAAGATTCACACGACTTGAACCGAATGTTAACCGAATGCGAGGGTAGTATAAGATGCATCCACAAAATGCATGCTAAGATTATCACGGGAGGTTACGGCCAAAATGTTTTTGTTGGGTCTAAGCTTATTAGCATGTATGCTGGCCTGGATCAGCTGCACATGAACTATGCACGTAAGGTGTTTGATAAAATGCCTCAAAGAGATGTTTTCTTATGGAACATGATGATTCAAACCTATGCGAATTCCGGTTTGTCTACTGAAGCATTGAATGTGTACAAGGAGATGTGTGAAAATGACGCGGCCTTTGACAAGTACACGTTTATGTTCGCGCTAAAGGCATGTAGCGTTATTAAAAACGAAACAACTGGTCGTGTGATCCATGGGCATGTGGTTAAAACTGGTTTTGGTTACAATGTGTTTGTTGGGAATGCTCTTGTAGCTTTATATGCTACGTGTCAAATGATAGAGGCATGTAGGAGGGTGTTTGATGAGATTCCTGAAAAGGATGTTGTTAGTTGGAATACAGTTATATCCGGATGCGCTATCAATGACCGTGCTATTGAAGCGCTTGATCTTTTTCATACTTTTCTACATGATGAATCATCTTGTAGCACACCAGACAGACCATGCAACTCTTGTTAGCATTCTTCCCGCTTGTGCTCAAGTAGCAGAAGTTCGACTAGGGTTTTGGATTCATTGTTACGCTATAAAAACAGGTTTGACAAACGATGCTATGGGGGGAAGCGGTCTTATCGCTATGTATGGCAACTCTGGACACTTGGACTATGCACGCCAGGTGTTCGATCAAATATCTGAAAGAAATATTATGGTATGGACCGTTATGATGAGGGCGTATGGCATGCATGGGAACCCACACAAAGCGCTTACTCTTTTCTCAAACTTTTTGGAGGGCGGGTTCCAGCCCGACGGGGTTGTGTTTTTATGCTTGCTATCAACGTGTAGTCATGCAGGGTTAGTTTCGAAAGGCCGTGAGATTTTCAAACAAATGGAAGTTTATGGTGTGGTGAGAGGTCTTGAACATTACGCTTGTATGGTTGATCTGTACGGGAGAGCTGGTTTGCTGATGGAAGCGGTTGAGTTTGTGAAATCGATGCCTGTGTTACCTAGCAAGGATGTGTATGGTGCTCTTCTTGGTGCGTGTAGAATGCATAATAATATTGAACTTGCTGAAGTTGTTGCACAGAAGTTGTTTGTTTTAGATCCAAATAGTGGTGGGCGGTTGAAGGATGCGGCAGCGGTTTGGATGACGATGGTGAAGAAAAACATCAAGAAACCATTTGGGTTTAGCTCAATCAAGGTGGATAGCGTGGTACATACATTTGGGGTTGAAGATGAAACTCATCTAAGAACAATGGAGATTGATGACATACTTGCAGGGCTTGAAGAGGTAATGGCATATGATCACCAACTTGAAGCACATTGCTAGAACAATTGCTGCTTGGAGATTTATGACGTACTCCAGGCCAGGTCCACCGGCGACGGGTTCTCCGGCAGGTTTATCGAAGACGGCTGAGTTTGTGATCTCGAAGGTGGATGATCTGATGAATTGGGCCCGTCGTGGATCAATCTGGCCCATGACGTTTGGGCTGGCGTGTTGTGCGGTTGAAATGATGCATACCGGAGCTGCTAGGTATGATTTGGATCGGTTTGGGATTATTTTCAGGCCTAGCCCTAGACAGTCTGTATGATTGTTGCTGGTACTCTCACTAACAAGATGACCCCTGCACTCAGAAAGTATGTTCCTTTTTATTCTTACTTTTATATTTCTATTTTGTTATTGGGTTTGATGAGTATGGAGTGTATACTGTTTATGTTTGTGGGTCTTTTTTTTGGAAAGATGGTCATAGACTTAAAACACTAATAGCAGCAATAAGAAGAAAGACATATGGTAGAACTAAGAAGAAAGGTACTGATATCGTGAAAAGCGGTGATATATCAGTCAAATATCGGTCCAACATCCGTCAAATATCGGTCAATATCGTTGATATTATCGGTATCGATATTTTGCACAGATATCTCGGCTGGGGACCGATAACTGATATACTATGTGATATATCGGTGTAACTTTATTATTTTTAAATATCTTTTCTCTATTGATTCTATAATTTGAACATTGTTTTCTCATCAGAATTCAGATTTGTTTTATATTCTCTTTTTTTACAGGTTACTGTCATTTTTTATTAGTTATACAATAATCTTGTATTGTTGTAGATAAGAATTATTGGTTAGAAACTATTGTATGTACAACCTAAAACATTTCTAAACCCCTATAAATGGTATATAATAGCTTTTGTTTATTTATTTGAAGAATTATATTATTTTTCTAATACATAATATATTTTTTGTGTTTTTTTTTCATTTAAGTGCGCTTTTTTTTTTCCTCAGACCCTCGCTTTTTTTGTGCTTTGCGCCTAGGCCACAGGCGAGGCCTATGCGCCTGACGCCTTTGATAACTATGCTTTCTTCTTAGTTCTACCATTTGTCTTTCTTCTTATTGTTTTTATCAGTGTTTTAAGTCTTAATTGTTAGTGTTAAATGTTAGTGTTTTAAGTCTTAATCAATTCCTACTTGCTACAATTGTTAGTGTTTTGCAAGTTGCAGAAGGTTAATTTGTTAATGGTAGGAGAGTATACTGAATTGTTAGTGTTAAATTGCTATATGTATAAATTTAGCAAGATATTAAAATTGCCGATATCCCACCGCGATAACAGATATCTCAAATATTGGTCCTTGACCGATATCCGGTATTTTACTGCATTAACTACTTAGCCAATATATCAATGATATATTGGGATATTAACTACATAGCGCGCAAGGTGCACTCAAGGCGCAAAGGTGAGCTTTTGGCCTAGGCACAAGGGGCTTAATAAATGAGTGCTGAGATGAGCACGGTGGGTGATTTTTGGATGTTTCACACTAGTTTGTCCAGAACTTGTAGAATTTTGCCCAAACTCTTGTCTGGGCCTTAGCTCTCAGTACGATAAAAACTCTAGTCAGGGGCTCGTCTTGTTCGCTTAGAAAACCTGTTTGTGTCTCAGTCTCTGATCCCTGCTACTATTTCTTCGAGAAACCTGTTTTTGTTTAGAACCCTAGTCGTTGCTGATTTTTCATAACTTTCCAGAACCACCGGTCGTCTCATTCCGCATTTACTCCAAACCCTATCTCCCATTTAGAGTGTGAAAGGCATCTCACTGCCACCACCAACGCCTTTAGGATCTGGAAGAATGATTTTGAATTGTTAAGGTGAAAATGTTTTATGATGAATTGTGGAGATTCTGCATGATAATTAGGCGTTTGCGTTATTTGAATTATGTAGCAGTGAGTTTGTGAACTTAACATTTTAACATGATAATAATTATGCAGTTGTTTGTATTACAAAATGATTATGTGATACTGATTATGAATAATTTTAACATGTATGATGGGCCTACGTTGTCACAACTGTTGGCTTGAAATGTCGAGTTGACTGCTTATTGTTGCAGGGTGTATGACCAGATGCCAGAGCCACGGTGGGTGATTTCAATGGGCAGCTGTGCAAATGGTGGTGGATACTATCACTACTCATACTCTGTTGTTAGGGGTTGTGACAGAATTGTACCAGTTGACATTTATGTCCCTGGTTTCCCACCCACAGCTGAGGCTCTTTTATACGGGCTTCTTCAGCTGCAGAAAAAGATCAACAGGCGTAAAGACTTCCTTCACTGGTGGACCAAGTGAGACCTGCATCATGTCATATGGGGCCTGGTATGCATTATATCAAATAAGTTGTGTATTCGCTCTTCCTGCTTATGTATTCGTGTAGAAAGAGCAATTATGAGACACCTCAAAAATGGGTTTTGTATGTTTTTATCTCGATCTATGATATTATGGCTTGGTTAATTTTGTTAAGATGGGGACTGAATAAGGCACCCAAAAATGACTCTTGAACAATATTTTTTTCACGAAAACTGTTGTTGACACGTAATTCACTTTTTAGTGCTTAATTGTCTCCATCAACTTCAAGCTTATATATCAAATCGGTCAAATTCTACATGCTTTAACAAGTAATTTTATAGTTTACAAGCATGTTCGGTCAAATTCTACACGTGTAAACAAGTAATTTTATAGTTTATAAGCATGTTCTTAAACCATTTGGCTAAGAAATTTTATTTTAATAAACAGTGAAGTTTAGTGGACTTCTGGAAGTCCTTATAATGTTTTAAACATGTTTATTTCATAAAAACTTGTATCAGGTCTCAAATAGTGTTTTTGAATGTGTATGTGTTGTCTATTCAAAGCTCAAAACCATATGAATTAGTGAAACTGGGAAAACTAAGTTGTCCCTTTCAAGGTGTCTAAACTGGGTTAGACAACCACAGCCCCTAACCTATTCTTCATGCATTGTTTATGCTCTTATAATCAGGCGGACCCAAGGGCCGGTAAGAACAAAGTTTATTTAAACAGCGCTGGCAATTATTTTAAGTATAGAAAGTAGTTCCATGGAAGCAATAGTGATAGAGATCTGAGATGTGAAGATTGTGATAAATTGAATATAGAGAAGATAATAGAAACAAAGGACAGAACGATTGTATTGTTGAATACGTAAAGGAACAATTACAGAGATAACCCAAGGCCTATGTCACACCCTCAAAATCCACAAGCGGAGTATTACCGCGAGGCGTGTGACTGACCTGGATCATACCATCAATCATACTGAACGATAAGTAAAATATGGTAAAACCACCACAATCAAAACGTTTAGTGTTCACGAAAACAATATCCCAAACCAAGTTTAAGTGTTAGCGGAAGCATAAAGTTTCAAAACCCACAAAGCAATTTAAAAATCATAATGTTTAATAATAGGAACCCAATAGTTGGTTCCTTGCCACAATGTCCACTCCTCGTGCAAGCTCCAGCCATGTATCTAACGACCTGCAAAGCATGCTGTAGTGTGTCAACATAAAGTTGGCGAGTTCACAGTTGTTTTGTTAAGTGTTGTTCCAAAAACCAAAAGTTTGTCCAAGTTACTTTGTTCTTTATAAAAACATGCCATAGGGAGTTACCCTACTGTTTTAAACCACTAGACCCGTACCATACCGACTACTGACTGTAGTATGTTTAGTGACCCAAGTCAAAGTCTATAATCATTGACCAAGTGTCCAAGTATATTAGTCCACTCCCGTTCTCTGCGGCACGGTGTGAGACTTGTCAAACCTAATAGCGCTATTTAACTAATAACCCGTTCGCCATTGGCCCGGCGATTAATCGGTATAAAAATGAGTGGGGACTTTCAGATAGAGTTCCGTCTAGTCCGCTTAAGACATGTAATATAAATAATAGTTTCCGTCCCTCACAAGGAGATGAGGTTGTACGTATTCTACCCAAGGAGAATACGCATGTTGCATCCCACCCAAAGGGGATAGTTGTTTTGTCCCATTCCCAAACCACCGGGAATTGCATGCTTTTAAGAAAAGTGTGAACTCACCTTAGCTTAGCTCGGCAGATAAAAGTAACTTGAGCTAATGGGGTCAACCACGTCCTATTATGGTTACCATGGTTTATCAGTATCGTACACAAATAGTCCACGTATAACTCACACGTATCTAACAAGCAACATGCAAATCAACTATCACATAACACATAGAGCATGTGGGCCAGACTTAAGCTTCTAACAAGTAGCCCAGAGGTGTAAACAGTTCGATTATACGGCCCAGTTAAGTATACGTTGCGAGTGGGTCCTCAGTAGAAACCAAGAGGTCTCGACTCGCAACCTAGAGATCTCGAGTCGAGATCAAGAGGTCTCGAGTTGTAGTAAAAAAAGGGTCTCGAGTCGAGATCAGGGGTTTCGAGTCATGAAGTACTAGTCGAAACCTTGAGGTTTCGAGTCAGGTCTCGAGTCGCAACCTGACAGGTTTCGACCCGCAACCGGGCTGGTCTCGAGTTCTCTTGTTTTGTGAAGGTTGGTTTCGAGTCGGAACCAAGAGATTTCGACTCGTAACCTCTGTCGAAACCTTGGAAGATGTAACTGATTTCCCTTTTAATTGTGCATTATTTTCGTAACAACAGTTATCAATTTTAGCATGTTAATCATTTAACAAAAATTAACAGATTCATACAATCCTGAATATCATCTAATCATGAACAACAATTTATCAACATTCAAACCGGATCAATTAACATGATTATCTCGAAGATCCTACATCATCTTACAACCCTAATCATCAACTAAACCTTAATCAGAATTACACAATAAAACTGTTTTGACATGCCAAACAATTGATCTTATGATCATGATGCAACTCGGATCAAACACCCAAAGATACCATCAAACATTCATGCATTCATAGATTATCAAAACCCTAGAATTTATACTACCCTTGTCATTCGATACATACATATGTTCACAAATACAACAAACTCGATTTCTAGCAATCCTACTTCATCAATCAACATCATTCATGATCTTATGTTGGATCTAATAATAGATTTTCACAACAATCTTATTATCAAATATCAAGCATAACATGATCAACACACACACATCATGTATCGATACAACTATGCAAAACAAGGGGATGTGATTTGAACAATAAAGAGATTATACTAACCGAAGGAATCATGATGAGTCGGTAGGAACTTCGAGCCGAAGGGAGGGCTGCCGTCGGGTTTCAAAGGAGAGAAGGAGAGAGAGCTTAGGGTTTTGTGTGTTTTGTGTTATGAAAAGATTATGAGAAACCAACACATATCCTAGTGTATATGCATACAATACTAGCCGGGCCTAGCCTTGGGCCGCCCTTGGGCTGCGAATTCAAGTCATGAGTGGTTGGGCCGAGAGTAGAAGCACAAGAGAAAGGGAGTGTGCGGTTGTGGGTGAGCGTGAGAGCCGAAGGGTGTTGTGCGAGTAAAACCTTATACATACATACTTACAAAATTCACACATAAACATATATAACATTCAATCAAATCCATTCATACCAACACGTATACTAAAGTACAACGTAACACAAAGTAGGAAAAGAACTAGTATAGGACTCTTGAAAGTACGAGTTGTCACATCATCCCCAAGTTGAAAGAAATTTCATCCCGAAATTTAGCACGTAGTCACCGAGGAAGCTAGTTGTGTTGTGTGTTTTCTTGGGGTATCACAGCCTAGCCCTCTCTCACTGCACAAGCAGGAGCCCTAATGAACTAACAAACTCAATCCTACCGCTAACACGCCTTATTCTCTATTACTTATACTACCCCTTATATTACACTTTAGCCCCTGAAGAATACCTATAACTCACTTCCCTCTCATAGTTGATTCCCATCATTACTCCCCCCTTCGAAACAGTCTTGTCCTTAAGACTGGGATCGGCTACGATGTCTGGTGGTCGACCCTGCCCATGCACCACCCATAAATGATAGGATCCAACAACTAACTCCATAACAAGATTGTGAAGAGTGACATATGGGCAAAAAAACAAAAGTACTGTACCGCCTTTCCAACCAAGGCGTTTATCGCCCATTTTGAACGTAGAAACCACTGTTGCCATCAGCAGCTGTTTTTCCAATGGTGGAGGTCGCTGAAACAGAATTACAGTAAGTAGGAAATCCTCGGAACCCCCCGAGTCGACCAACATATTGGGTGGGCACGCCCACAAGTGAATTTGAATTCCATTGCAACCCAGCCATATTGGAGCCAAATCTGGCTGGAGTTTTCTCACATAACAGGCCCAAATCTGGAGAGTCCAGGCCCACAATAAGTTTCTGCTCCTCACCATGGCCCACCACTGTGCCGGAGCCCAACATCCCTTGTAAGTCACTCGTCATGACTCCATTAGAGCTATGCAACATCAAACAACCAAGGCCAATTGAGTTTTCTTCAGATCTAGAAATTATAGCCTTCCCTGGAGCTAATATTGACGGAGAATTAGGGAGAGATGACGGAGATCTGTTCCAAGGATTTGCAGAACTGTCTAAACAACGTGAATCAGTATGACTAGTCGACATCAAATGGGCATAACCACTCCAGCGTTCTTCAGATCTGGAAACAAGCGCCTCCAGTTGAGCTAATAGAGATGGAGATGGAGATGGAGATGGAGAAAGAGAACCTGAAGAGCGATCTGGAATAGGTGGCGGCACAAACGAAGTTTCAACCACGGAACCGGAAGTCTGTCGTGTTATCCAAGCAATTACCACCTTCCGAAACTTACTGGATTCAATGAGTTCCTCTTCTAAGACTTTCAAAGCGGTTTTGATTTCAGCAACATAACCTTGAAGTTGCTTAATCTGTTGTTCTTGGGCAGCCAATCGAAAATTATGAACTAGGGTTTCCATGATGAACAGAATCCGGCAGGTCGGACCAATGATAGAGATCTGAGATGTGAAGATTATGATAAATTGAATATAGAGAAGATAATAGAAACAAAGGACATAACGATTGTATTGTTGAATACGTAAAGGAACAATTACAGAGATAACCCAGGGCCTAGCCCTCTCTCACTGCACAAGCAGGAGCCCTAATGAACTAACAAACTCAATCCTACCGCTAACACGCCTTATTCTCAATTACTTATACTACCCCTATATTACACTTTAGCCCCTGAAGAATACCTATAACTCACTTCCCTCTCATAGTTGATTCCCATCAAATAGCTATTAGACTTCCTTTGTTGTTATACATGTTAGGGGTGTGTAGAAAACCGAATTAGCTGACTGATAACCATGGCTAACCCTTGGACCATTCAAATGAAGAGCTTCAGCCCCCAAAATATATTGATGTAATTTGATGGCTTTGTGAAATAGTGTTGCAGTTTATCGGTAATTTGATAGCTTAGTTCGAATCCAAGCAGCTATGTAATTAAATTTTTTTAGATTTTTTTAAAGAACGGACAACCCATTTTGCCCTAAAAAGTCCAATGCTATCCTGCAACTATCTGATTTCCTTCATGTTTGATATCATAAAAGTGAATAAAGGTGAATGAAGAAAATAACATAAACCTTATTATTTAAGAAATATACTTGGTTAGACTATTATACATATCGATTAGGAACATGTCAACACTAAATCACACAAATCCTTTGGATCAACCATTCATGTTAAACAAAGTGTAAATCTAACGTGTTTTCATTTACTTGATGATCATGTTAAATCCAATAATTTCTTTTCCACAAAGGGGCCCTGCTTTTTGAATTCGATTTAACTGATGAAACCGAACCGATATAACTGAATCGTACCAAAAAACCGGTGTGTCGGTTTAATGATTTTCTGAATACTGAAAACAATAAGACAATGACTGTGATTAAAACCTACATGAGCATCATCCAGAATTCCTGATATCGATTAACTTGAGTAGCATAGTTCAATGATAAAAATTAATTCCGATAACAAAGAACTGAATGGGTTTGATACATTGAGAGATTTTGAGTAGGACCATAAAATGAGTGGCTTATAGCCTTATTTTCTATTCTTCGGAGTAGGAGTAGGAGTTGGACTCACAGTTTTAATAGGAGGACCACTGTGGACTGTGGAGAGCAACAAATGAGAAAGATAGGCCCAACCCCAACCCTTAACAGGGGTTAGAATATTTTGTGGTAAAAAATAAAAACTGTTATGAACAAGCCTAATAGCAAGAAGATGAGAAGAGATATTGGGAGAGAAAGAGATGTTTATTATTATGGTGCATCATATACAATAGAATACATGGACTATTTATAGGGGGAATAAACTTGAAGAACAAGTTGGTTTATATTAGGAGTTGATAATCTAAATATATTCTTAATAACACTCCCCCTGATTATCAACTTCATACGCTTGATGCTGCCTCATTAAAAACATTGCCAGGAAAACCCAATGGGACAAAACCTTGACTAAGGGAAAAAGAGTGCAGCGCGTATTATCTCCCCCTGATGATGATCACTTAAGCTCCTTGAGTCGACACATCCCGATCCCATGAACTAACTTCTTGAATGTTGAGGTTGGAAGTGATTTAATGAACAAGTCTGCCAAATTTTCGCTGGAACGAATTTGTTAGACAATAATATCTCCATTCTTTTGTAGATCATGTGTGAAAAAGAACTTTGACAAAATGTGCTTTGTTCTATCACCTTTGATGTATCATTCCTTAAGTTGAGCAATGCATGCTGCGTTGTCTTCATGTAAGATTGTCAGTCCCTCATCTCCTGAAGAAATACCACAAAATCCACGAATGTGTTGTATCACAGTCCTTAACCAAATGCATTCTCGACTAGCTTCATGTATCGTCAATATTTCTGCATGATTAGATGATGTGGCTGTGATTGTCTGCTTTACCGAACGCCATGAAATTGCAGTACCTCCACTTGTAAATAAATATCCAGTTTGAGATCGCCCAGTGTGAGGATCAGACAAATACCCTGCATCTGCAAAACCAACCAAACTTGTTTTCGATTGATTTGTAAAATACAAACCCCTATTTTTTGTACCTTGAAGGTATCTAAATATTTTTTTTACCCCATTCCAATGCCTTTTTGTTGGGCATGAACTATATCTTGCCAATAAATTTAAAGAAAATGATATATCGGGTTGTGTATGGCTAGCAAGAAACATTAGTGCACCAATAGCACTTAAATATGATACTTCTGGACCAAGGATTTCCTCTCCATCTTTGGGAGGTCGGAATGGGTCTTTTGCCACATCAAGCGGTCTTACAACCATTGAAGTACTCAATGGATGTGATTTTTCCATATAAAATCTTTTTAGTAGTTTCTCTATGTAAGTTTCTTGATGCACAAGGATTCCACCTTTAAGGTGTTCAATTTGTAATCCAAGACAAAACTTTGTCTTCCCAAGGTCTTTCATTTCAAATTCTCTTTTCAAGTATTCAACTGCCTTTTGAAGCTCCCCTGGAGTTTTAATTATATTCATGTCATCAACATATACGTCAATTATAACGTATTCAGATCCTGACCATTTTTATAAAAATAAACGAGCATACATAATCATTTTTATAGCCTTCTTTCGACAAATACTCACTAAGGCGATTATACCACATACGCCCCGATTGTTTTAGCCCATATAATGATTTGTTTAATTTGATTGAAAGATGTTCTCGAGAACTAGATTTACATGAGTTTGGCAATTTAAATCCTTCAGGAAGTTTCATGTAAATATCAGTATCAAGTGAGCCATAGAGTTAGGCTGTCACAACATCCATTAGACGCAAATCGATCCCTTCTTGTATTACCAGACTAATAAGATAACGAAAAGTTGTCGCATCCACCACTGGAGAATGTCTCCTCATAATCAATTCCAGGTCTTTGCGAAAATCCTTGTGCTACTAATCTTGCCTTGTATCGTACAATTTCATTTTTCTTATTACATTTTCGACAAAGACCCATCTATATCCAACAGGCTTTACACCTTCAGGTGTATGGGTCACAGGTCCAAAAACTTCTTGTTTATTTAGGGAATTCAATTCTGCCTCTATCGCTTCTTTCCATTTTGGCCAATCATTTCTTTGTTTACATTCCTCAACTGATTTTGGTTCTTGATCCTCATTGTTTTCCATTACTTGTAGCGCTACATTATATGAAAAACTATCATCGACGTTGATTTCGCTTCGGTTCCATACCTTTCTAGACATGATATAATTAATTGAGATCTCTTCATTTTCAGGTACCTGAAGTTCTTCTAGAACCCTCATGTCTAGTGTCTCTTCTAGAGACTCCTTTTCTTGCGTTATTTTTACCTCGACTTGACCATCTACATTATTTGCGCCCTTTTTCCTTTCGAGGATTTTTATCTTTAGAACCGATTGGTCTACCACGTTTTAGGCGTGCATTAGACTCATTACCAACATGTGGTTGTCCTTGTGGGACACTTATTCTTATTGAAGCATTAACAGCTGGTATATGTGACTTAGTCACTCTCTTTGGATCAGTGAATGCGTCTGGTAATTGATTTGCTAATCCTTGTAAATGAATTATCCTTTGAACTTCTAGTTCACATTGTTTAGTTCGAGGATCAAGATGAGATAATGATAATTCATTCCAAATAATACTATTATCCAGCTGCTTTTTGTCTCCCCCTAATGTTGGGAATGTTGATTCAACAAAATGACAATCACTAAATCGAGCTGTAAATAAATCACCCGTTGTAGGTTCTAAATACTTAATGATCGATGGTGATTCATACCCAACATATATTCCTAACCTCCTTTGAGGCCCCATCTGTGTGCGTTGTGGTGGAGCGATTGGAATATATACAACACAACAAAAAATCCTTATTAGGAAATATTTGGTTCCTGACCTAGAACCAACTTTAATAGGGAGGAAGTATGATAACTCGTTGGCCTGATGTGAATTAGTGTTGCTGCATGTAAAATTGCATGTCCCCAAGCAGATGCTGGTAGTTTTAATTTCATAATCATTGGTCTTGCAACCATTTTAAGTCGCTTGATAAACGGTTCAGCAAGACCATTTTGTGTATGTACATGAGGTACAAGATGCTCTACATTTATCCCAATAGACATGCAATAATCATTAAATGTTTGGGAAGTAAATTCACCAGCATTGTCTAATCTGAATGGTCCACTAGGAGGATGTATAGGTTCACAAATATCCCCATGTATTCTTTCCAAAAAAATCAGGGATTCAGTCTCCACCTTCATTGGTGATGGTCGAGTAATCAACTTCCCTTGTGAACATGCAACACATGTAATATCCTTAGATTGAAGAATCTTCTAGTTCTTCAAAGAATGCCCAAATGAATTTTCTCTAATTTTTCGCATCATTGTTGATCCGGGATGGTCTAACCGGTCATGCCATATGATAAAATTTTCTTGGTCTATAAACTTCTTGTTTATGACTGCATTTGATTCGATTGCATTAATTTTAGTATAATACAAACCAGAGGCAAGTGCGGGCAACTTTTCTAACACATGCTTTTTACCCGAACTTATATTTGTGATATGAAGGTACTTATCATGTCCCTCAGATGTAGTCTCAAGATGATATTCGTTTAAACGAACATCTTTAAAACTTATTAGATTTCTTTGAGACATTGGGGAAAATAACGCATTGGATATTTTAAATGGTGTTCCACCTGGCAACACTACATAAGCTTCTCCAAAGCCTTCAATTAATTTTGATTTACCAGATATAGTACCAACATTTGCCTTTTTCATGGTTAAAGTAGAGAAATAATTCTTTTTCTTACGAATTGTATGCGTTGATGCGCTGTCTATTAGACATATATCTTCTCCATTAATAGGGATCTTAGTTAAACACTCCATATGCTTCAAAACAAAATAAAATCATATAAATAAAATGTCTAACATGCTTCAAACATAACAAATCCCAAAATGTTTCATACGCATCAAAACAAAACAAAAAATCAAACAAAATGTCTTAAAGAAACGAAGGAAATAACATCACTTAAAAACTAATAATTCATATATAAGGAAAATTGCAAGCATCCAACTGGGTTGTATCAGCCACGATATCACCAGAATCCATGTTAGTTGGCTCAATAAGGAAATCATCATAATCCAGATTAGTTGTATCATTATGGTCTTTATAACCATCATTGACATCAACATTTGCAACCTCATATGTAAAATTTGTCTCTATTCCTTTTGCTTTGTCTTTGATGGATTGTTGATAAAGTTCCACCAAGTGTTTGGCCGTACGACAAGTCTTCGACCAATGATTGTTACTTCCACATCGGTAACATGCATTCGATGAGGATCCGACCTTCTTTTTATTTTTTTCATCACTGGATTTATTTTCATTATTATGCCACTTTTGGTGGGTCCCTTTGTTTTTAAACTGAACACTATGATAATTTCCTCGGCCACGTCCACGACCATGACCACGACCATGACCACGATGATAACCTTGACCACGTCCGTGACTCACTTTGGCCATTATATGTTGCCACATTAGCTTCAGGGATTGGGGTTGCTCCAACCGGACGAGTCTCATGATTTTTCATTAAGAGCTCATTGTTTTGCTCAGCCACAAGCAAACATGATATTAACTCACTATATTTGGTGAAACCCCTTTCACGATATTGTTGTTGTAGTATCACATTCGAGGGGTGAAAGGTTAAGAATGTTTTTTTTCCAACATTTCCTTATCAGTAGTATTTTCACCACATAAAATCAATTATGATGTGATTCTAAACATTGTCGAGTTGTACTCGCTTATCGACTTAAAGTCTTGCAACCTTAAATTGATCCACTCGTAACGAGCTCTTGGTAATATTACCGTTTTCTGATGGTCATACCTTTCTTTCAGGTTGGTCCAAAGTACAAGTGGATCCTTGATAGTGAGGTACTCACTTTTCAAAGCCTCATGAATATGATGGCGTAAAAATATCATGGCTTTTGCCTTATCTTGGGTATTTGCTTTATTTTCTTCTTTAATTGTTTCACCCAGATTACTGGCATTCAAATATATTTCAGCATCCAATACCCATGACAAATAGTTTTTTCTAGTAATATCTAAAGCCATAAATTCAAGCTTTACAAGATTTGTTAGGGTAGAACTATATTGTAAAAAAACATATTAATTAGTACATATCAAACTTAAACAATATATATATATATATATATATATATATATACCAACAATGATTATTGAGACAACAATATCACCGATTAAAATAATAAAATAATTTAGATTTCATATAATTTTCAAAACATCATATCTGTTAACGACAAATTAGTTATGTTAAATATAGTTTATGTGTATAATAAATGAGAATAAACAAATAACATATTATTTTCCTTTTGGAAGAAAATTATAATTAAACAATAAGCTTTTTCAGATAGTAAGCACATGAATCTCTAGAATTTAATGATTATAACCTCTAGAAAAAAAATGATACAAAAGTAAAGATATAAGAAACAAACCATATGTGGATTAGTTGCGAGCATGTAATTGTAAATATTAACAATAAGTTGTTAACTTCTTATATAAATACTGTTGGCCACATCAAATTAACTAGTTAATATTGTATTTTAAATTTAACGTGCCAACTTAAGATTGTTAATAATAAGTTGTTAAGTATATGTATAAATTAACATTTATGTACGTCCTTAACGCTTAAACTTAACTTTATAGCAAACCCCAAAGTACTCAAAACAAAAGTACTATAGCTCTTATGATTTATGAGAATCTATCCTTTTATTAGTATTAATTGTTATCATTATTTAACTAAATTTAGTATTCTTGGGTGCTACACCATAAGAAACATATATATAATTTTAAAAGATGAGGATTAAAGGTGAAAAATAAGACAACCATATGGAGCATCCATACAATTCACTCAATAATTTATTATCATCAGTCAGGTAAAGGCTACAAAATATGGTTAAACTAAAATTTTAGGAAAAATTACAAGTTTTGTCCTTTATCTTTATAGTACTTTACAGGCGGTGTCCTTTTTTTCAAATGTTGACAGGCGGTGTCCTTTAGTAGGTATTTTGTTACAAGTTTTGTCCTTTCCACCCAACCTGGTTAAAAAACTCAGTTAATTTGTGGCACATGATAAGCATATGAGGGTAATTATGTCTTTTCGCCCATCCCTTCATTTTCCCCTTTTATAGACCACAGAAACCCTAATCAAACCAAAACAGCAGGAACCACGAGCAGGAATTGATGATGAAGAACGACAATGGCGACGACTAGGGTTTACAAGAATCAATGATGAAGAATGACAATGAAAAAGGTGTGGTGAGGTTATAGTGGTGCTACTGAGAGATCAGATCTGTGTGTTGATATTGTGATTCAGGAAGTCAAAATGAGGTGCGGGATAAGCCGTCGGTGGTAAAGGCGGAGGAGGTGTGGATTGTGGTGGTCGGCAGGTTAGGGTTGGGGTTACAGAAGAAAGGGTTGTGGAGGTGGTCCGATTGGGTTGGTTGTGGTGGGTTGTGGTGGCGGGTGGAGGTGGTCCGATTGTTGTCCAGAGAGACGAAGTGGATTGTGGGTGGAATCGGAATCTGGCCGCTGACGGACTCACCGAAAAGGAGCAAGAATGATGAAGATGTCGTCGGATCGCTTGACGGACTCACCAAAAATGAGCTGGGTGTTCTTGCTGATTGGGAAAAGAAATTTGAAGCTAAGTATCCCATTGTTGGTTCTCTCTCTGCTTAATTTGAATAAGAAACCCTGATTGATGTGTGTTACTATCTCTCTCAGGGTTTGAATAAGAATTTGTGTGTTTTATCTGTTTTTGATTCATGTGAAGTTTAAAATATTTGTGTATAGATAGATTGTGTTGCTACTGAGAGATCAGATCTGCCAATGTTCTATAATAATAATGTCTGAAATTTGAAACCAAATCTGAACGTTAGGAGCTAGCATCATAAGCCTGGATGTTGAACCATTAAGAAACGAAGTAGGTGGCGACAGAGGTGGTGATTGTGGGTTGGTGGTGGTTCTATTATGGTTTGGGTGGATGAATTTGATTAATTGGGGAGAAAAACTGGGTGGGTTTAAGGAGAATTGAGGACTTGTATTTAGAGTATTTACAAAAATTGTCCTTTATATGTATAAAGACTAAACTACCCTCAAGTGACTTGCATGTGACCATATTTAACAAGAAAATCTAACCAGGTTGGGTGGAAAGGACAAAACTTGTAACAAAATACATACCAAAGGACACCGCCTGTCAACATTTGAAAAAAAGGACACCGCCTGTAAAGTACTATAAAGATAAAGGATAAAACTTGTAATTTTTCCAAAATTTTATAAAAACAAAGTACTTTTTATATAACTGTTTTTATATTTACCTAATATGATACTAAAAATAAATATAAAAGAGCGTATAATTTTATGAATGTTTGATATGTAATAAATATTAACTCAAAATACTAATATTATAAAAAAATGACCATTGTGCACTAATAAGCCTTACGAGCATATTTATTAAATACTTAGATTATTGAACCCCTTGTGCGTTTTGGTATCGAAATCTTATTTAACTCAAAATCATATTAATTTATCAATAATATCAAAATAATGATAAACATAAAAATTACAAAACATATTGATTCAAAAAGAGTTGGGTAGCAGATTATAACGTGTTTGAATTGATCTTTTTAACATATTTAAATGTTATAGCTAATATGAAAATAGTGTAAGAGAAAGAGTATTGATTGATATCATTTATCCCATTAACAACTATTACGTATATTTTTAAAAATATTTGTTTTCAAAATAAGAAGCTCGCCGCGGATCCTCCAACCAATCCACCTCGCCGTCCCTCCGTCGCACCTCTGCCTCATTGCCACCTCCGCCACCCGCGGATCCTCCAACCAATCCAGATTCATTCAACTCGTTTTCGAAACTCTAGGGTTCCAAATCGACGTCGTTTCGGGAGACGAAGACGCTCGGTTAAACCTACCTTGGGGTTCTTCAGTTTCATCCGGTTTACAAATCGTACGGTTTTAACCGTTAATATTGGTGGTGGTTCCACTGATTTTGTTGTTGGGTTGAAAGGTGATGTTAAATTGGGGGTTTCGATGAAGTTAGGGCATGTAACTTTATCTTGAAGATCATCTCTCTCTATCTGAAGTGTGTGTTCTTGAAGAAAGATTGTGTTTTTGTGTCTGTTCTTGAAGTTAATCACCTGCCCACCATTGATAAATTAACAAAAACAGTAGGTACCATCTTCTCTACTTTTTCACCTATTTCAATAGCATATTGGGGTTGTTTTGGTTATTGGTAACATAGGCCGCAAGTGGCGCACTCATGACGTAGCTCTTTCTTGGTGGGGTGTCCGGGAGGGTGAGCAACTGTAGGTTGCTTTCCTCTCCTTTGGTTCTTGGGTGGGTTGATACCTGGCCTCCTCCTCACCTCGAGACGGGGGACTTGTTATCACTTCTCGGTTTTTATTGTTTCCAATGGGCTCTATCAAGGGTAGACGAATGGCATCCAGTGCCTCTGAAGGGGATGTTGGCTTCACCTCGTCCAATGGAGTGTGGCTATGCCCCTTTAGAAACTTCCACGAGTGTAAAGACGGCAAGCCTGGGTCTTCTGGGTATAACAGATTGATCGCGCATTTTCAGCAATTTCATTTTAAAGATGATCGTAAAGAATCTCTTCAGGATGCGCTTTCTAAGGATTTAGACTTGTTTTCGAATGTTGGGGAAACTTTGCGGGTTTTTGGATATTGGTTGTGTGGGAGGTGCATGAAGACACACGCACTTAGTAGGGGGTGTCATCATCCTGATGGTGTTTTCACGTTCTCTAGGAAATATGGGTCTGATGAGGATTTTGTCGTAGGGATCCCAAGGCACCAAGATTCTGGGATGGTATTTGAGCTTAGGACCCCGCAGGGAGTGACGGGAGATGTCGCTCTCCTTGAACGTATTTTCTCCCTTCCGGTTCGAACTGTTAAGAGCATCCCCCCAAGTTGTCATTTAGCCTTTGCACAAGCTTTGATAGGTGCCATCCATAAAGTAGTAGCTTCCCCTGGGACTGTTGAAAGCTGGGTCAAACTCTTGCTCTTACCCCGTTGTACCCTTAAGGTGGTTAAGCCGTCTTCGGAAAGTGAGTGATGGTCATTTCACTGCTACAGTTAAGGTATTGTGTTCCAGTGGGGTTGCTCCCCGAGGGGAATCTACCATGCAAGCTCTTATCGACAAACATCCGTTCGCGCCGCCCCCGAACCTTCCTTCAGCCCCTCCTTCCCAACCTGCGTTATCCGTGGATGAAGACTGCGTCCACAGGTGTGTGAAGTCTTTCCCGAAAGGGACTTCTTGTGGGCGAGATGGCCTCCGGGCCCAACACCTGTTGGACGCTCTTAGCGGCGAGGGGTCGGCGACTGCCTCGGGATTGCTTACTACCATCACTAAAGTGGTAAACCTTTGGCTAGGGGGATTATGTCCTAGGGTGCTCGCGGATTTTGTTGCTTCGGCCCCCCTGACCCCTCTGTTAAAGCCTGATAATGGAATTCGCCCCATTGCTGTGGGGGCAATTTGGAGAAGATTGGTCTCCAAAGTAGCCATGAAGAAAGTTGGGAAAGAAGTTGTTAAGTACTTAGGGGACTACCAATTTGGGGTGGGGGTCCCCAATGGGGCGGAGGCGGTGCTGCACAGCGCTAACAGGTTCCTTAATTCTTTTCATTCAGATGGCTCGCTGGCCATGCTTACGGTTGATTTTTCCAATGCTTTCAACTTAGTTGACCGTTCGGTTCTGCTTCGCGAGGTCCATCGCCATTGCCCCCCCATATTCCCGTGGGTTCAATTTTTGTATGCCCAGCCTGCTAGGCTATACGTGGGGAATGAACGCATAGGGGCATTCACGGGGGTCCAGCAAGGGGATCCGTTGGGACCTTTGCTTTTTGCCCTAGCGTTACACCCCTTGGTGCTTCAGGTGCAGGAAAACTACAAACTCCCCTTTCATGCTTGGTACTTGGATGACGGGATGGTTATCGGAGATGCTGTTCAGGTTGCTAAAGCTCTTGACATCATTAGTTTGGAGGGTCCAACCTTGGGGCTACGACTTAATATTAGAAAAACTGAGATATTTTGGCCAACATGCAACGGGGTGAAGGTTCGGCCAGGTCTTTTTCCCAGTGATATTGGGAGGCCGGAGAGAGGTGTCAAACTGCTAGGAGGGGCAGTTAGCCGTGATGCCAGTTTTATTAGTGGTCTTGCGGCTAAGAGGGAAACGCGAGCTGTTGAAATTATGGGACACCTTCCCTCGCTGCGGGATCCTCAAAGTGAACTTCTCTTGCTTAGATCTTGTATGGGGGTTGCAAAGTTGCTATTTGGTTTGCGAACTTGCCAGCCCCCCTTTGTGGATGATGCTGTTTCATGTTTTGATAAAGGTCTTCGAGAGGCAATAGAAGACATTGTCGTATGTGGGGGGCCTTTTTTTGGTGAACTACAGTGGCGGATTGCGACCTTGCCGATGCGGCTTGGTGGGTTGGGGCTTCTCTCGGCCCGGGATGTGGCTGCCTATGCCTTTGTGGCTTCTAGGTCTGAATCTTGGGAGTTGCAGGACCACATCTTACGTAACAGTGGGGTTGTTAACACTGACCCGGATTATGCCAGCGCCTTGGAACGCTTGCATGAATCTCTCCCTGACTTTGATCTCGGCGGTTTCTCTAACAAGGACACCGCCCCCAAAAAGCCACAGAAAACTTTGGCGAATGCCCTTTGTTGTCGAATCGCACAAATGTTGGGAGAAGATTTCCATTTATCCCCCCGTCAGAAAGCCGTCATTGAATGCCTACAGAGGCCTCATGCTCAGGATTTCTTAACTGTTATTCCTATTGAAGGTCTGGGTCAACGTATGTCAGCGGTGGAGTACCGGTCAATCCTTAAGTACCGTCTAATGATCCCCATGTTCCCGAATGATGAAACTTGCCCAGTCTGCCGTAAAGCATGTCTGGATAAATACGGGGAGCATGCGTTACACTGTAGAGAGTTGCCGGGGTTTAAGTATCGCCATGACTTTGTTCGAGACACGTTAATGGATATTCTTAGACGAGCAGGGATCTCGGCAAAGAAAGAGGCACCAGTTAATTTCCTTACAGACCCGTCGGAAGGGAGGTCCACCCTACGCCCGGCTGACGTGCTAGTTTTTGGTTGGGAGGGCGGGAAACATGCTTGTGTCGATCTCACAGGTGTATCCCCCCTAGCCGGGTTCCGGGAAAATGGGTTTGTGGCGGGGCAAGCGGTCCTGAAAGCAGAGTCAAAGAAGGTGGAAAAGCACGCGAAAGCTTGTGAGGACAATCAGCATGCCTTTGTCCCCCTTGCGTTTGACACGTTCGGCTCCTTGGCGCCGGAGGCTGTTCGGTTCTTGGCTAGAGTTCAGCGTGTAGTCCACAGCAACTTTTCGACCCCTCAGGGGCGAGGCTTTGTTTTTAGTAGATTGGGGTTTTCTATTCAAAAGGGGATGGCGGCGCAGTTTGTTGCCCGTCTACCTGCTATCCTTATGTAAATTTGACTTGTTGATTGGAATGGGAAAAAATTTCTTGTAGTTCCTAAATCTCATAGAAATTGTTACTGGTATTGTATATTGCTTATTATTAATTATCATAGAGTATAGATTTCAATTGAAAAACGATGAACATATGAGACAATGTGTAGCGTATTCAAATTTAACGAGGGAAATCTCAGCAAAAGGGAATAAACTTTATTGATAAGAAATAATCTCTCGACAAGAAGGAGATGGGAATAAGAAAGAATTACAGCTGGGATGAGAGAGACATTCATAACAAAAACATTCTACCCTATCACACTCTTCCTGTGCACTTATATAAATCTTCTACTAAGTTAGTTATTCCCTTATGCTGATATGTCATGATCTAGTCCTTTAATTTTTCAGGCACTTTTCTTACTCTTGTGCTCTTCCTTGGCTCAGGTGGTCCCACCGTAACAGAATTCTCTTCATGCAATCTTGGGCCCATTTCATTCATAACAATTCCCTCCCCTTTTAGAGCCACCTTGTCCGCAAGGAGGAAGTGAGGGAAGTGCTTCAACAAAAGGCGTTTATCTTCCCACGTGGCCTCGGAAGAAGGCAGTCCTTGCCAAGTAACCAGGTATTGCTCATTGGAGTTTGCTCCCCGAGTAACCGTGCGACTGTCTAGAACAGCCAAAGGATGTAATGCAAGAGTGGCGTCAGAGTCCACCAGGTCAATGGGAGTGATTTGCTGGTCAGGTTTGCCCAGGCATTTCCGCAAAAGAGAAACATGGAACACATTGTGAATCTTGGCGGTATCAGGAAGGGAAAGTTTATAAGCCACGGCGCCAATTTCAGATAGAACCTGGTAGGGGCCAAAGTATCGACGTCCCAGTTTATAGTGGCGTTGTAGACGGACTGAACTCTGACGAAAAGGTTGAAGCTTGACGTATTCCCAATCCCTGACTTGAAACTGAACATCGCGACGGTGCTTGTTGGCAGCAAGAGTCATATGGTCTTGAGCTTTGAGTAGATTCGTTTTGAGTAATTGGAGAATAGCATCCCGTTCAATCAGTTGAGCAACAATAATGGAATTACCTGTGGAGTCTTTAACAAAACGGCTGACTGATGGTGGCTTCCGACCATAAAGAATTTCGAATGGGGTCGTTTTAGCAGCTGTTTGGAAGGATGTGTTGTACCAAAATTCGGCCCAAGGAAAAAAACGAACCCATTCTTTGGGTTGATCGGTAACAAAACAACGTAGATACATCTCAAGACATTTGTTCAAAGCCTCGGTTTGGCCATCCGTTTGTGGATGGTAGGTTGTGCTAAAGGAGAGTGTTGTGCCTTGCAAACGATGGAGTTCTTTCCAAAGATCAGACATGAAACGAGGGTCGCGGTCAGAGACAATATTAAGTGGAACCCCATGTAAATGAATTATTTCCGAAACAAAAACAGAGGCTACCGTGGAACTAGTAAAAGAAGACGGTAGAGCAATGAAGCGCCCATACTTTGAAAGACGATCCACGACCACCATAATAACCGTTTTGCCATGAGAGGGTGGAAGGGCGGTGATGAAATCCATTCCTAAACTTTCAAATACCAAGTCAGGAATCGGTAAGGGTTGCAACAGCCCTCCGGGGGATACACACGAACTTTTCATTTGTTGACAAACTTGACAATGTGTAACAAAGGTATGAACATCAGCACGCATACCTTTCCAGTAGAAATTATCAGCAAGGCGGTGAAAAGTACGAGTGACATAGGAATGACCACCAATCGGTGTTGCGTGGAACTCATGGAGTAATTGTTGGCGGATTGACTGAACCTCCGGAATAATGAGGCGATGATGATAAAAGAGAAGACCATCTCAGAATGTGTAGTGGGGAAAGGCAGCAGGGGCAAGATGCAGCTGTTGAATGAGAGGTGCTAAGGCCGAATCAGTGGAGATAGCTGACTTTAATTCGGATAAGAAGGACAGTTCTTGGCTGTACAACGCCAAGCAAGCCGGAGAATGCACATGAGAGATGGCATCAACAGTCCCATTATGTTTACCCGGACGATAAATCACATCAAAGTCATAACCAAGATGTTTTCCGAGCCACTTATGCTGGTCCGATGTCTGAATAACCTGATCTTTCAAATTCCGTAGTGATTGTTGATCCGTGAGGACCTGAAACTTACACCCCAATAAATACTGACGCCATTTAGCTACGGCCTGAGTGATAGCGTACATCTCGCGTTGATACGCAGAAGCTTGTTGCATTCTGGGGCTCAGCTTTTGACTGAAAAATGCGATAGGCTGATTGTCCTGAGATAAAATAGCACCAATTCCGGACCCAGAAGCATCAGTATCGAGGAGAAATGGTTTTTCAAAATCTGGCAGCTTTAAAATAGGAGTAGAACTGATCAGCTGTTTAAGTTTAATAAAAGCAGCCTCTGCGGAGGGGGTCCACAAAAAAGCTTCCTTCTTTAGTAAGTCGGTCAAAGGACCCGCGATGGCAGCATAATTGCGTATAGAGCGTCTGTAATAACCAGTGAGTCCGAGAAAACCTCGAACCTGTTTCAAAGAGGTAGGGCGCGGCCAAAGTTGGATGGTATCAATTTTGGATGGGTCCACTTCTATGCCTTTGTTGGAGATAAAATGGCCCAAATAAGAAATTTTGGTTAACCCAAAAGAGCACTTAGATTGTTTAGCCACCAGGGAATTAATTTGCAGAGCATGGAAAACCACCCGAAGATGATCCAAATAGGCTGCCTAAGAAGCACTATAAATCAAGATATCATCGAAAAATACTAAGACGAACTTACGCAGAAATGGACGAAAGACATCATTCATAAGCCTTTGAAATGTAGATGGGGCGTTTGTTAGGCCAAACGGCATGACCAAGAATTCGTAATGCCCAGTGTGCGTACGAAAGGCTGTTTTAGCGATAGCATACGGTTGAAGCCGGATCTGATGATATCCGGATAGAAGATCCAATTTAGAAAAATACACAGCCCCGTGAAGTTCGTCAAAAAGTTCATCAATAGACGGAATGGGAAACCGATCCCGAATTGTAATAGCATTGAGTGCTCGGTAATCCACACAAAAACGCCACGTGACGTCCTTTTTGCAAACTAATAAAACCGGAGAAGAGAAGGGACTAGTACTGGGTTGAATTATGCCCTGCTGTAACATCTTAGCTACCAACCGTTCAATTTCATTTTTTTGAAAATGGGGATAACGGTATGGCCTAACGGAAACCGGAGAACTGTTCGGGATAAGGGAAATAGCATGATCCTGGGAACGAGCAGGAGGTAATGTGGAAGGTGGTTGAAATACAGAAGGGAATTCTGAAATAATCTGAACAATGTCCGGTGGGTAATCTGGTGTAGAGGTGACTGGTGGGACAGCTAATGATACATGAAAGAACGAGTCAATACTATCAGTGTGGGCTAAACGCCGGAGCCCATTAAACTGAATGGGTTGGTCTTGTAACAGAGAATCACCTTTCCACACAACTTGTTTACCATTGTACTGAAATTCAAAAGAAGCAGAAGCATAATCCGTGATTACCGGGCCCAACGTCGATAACCAAGAGACACCCAACACCATATCCCAGCCTTGTAATGGTAACAAATAAAAATCAATTAAGACCGAGTGATCCTGGATGGTTAATTTCACCTGTCGAGCAATGCCGGAACAAGGTAATTTTTCTCCACTACCGACTAAAACAGAGAAAGGGGTTACCTGTTCAATGTTGAGATTGAGGAAATTGGCCATACGAGTTTGAACGAAACAGTGGGTACTTCCTCTGTCTAATAAAACCTGCACTGGTTTCCCCTTGACCGTGCCAGTAAAACAGAGAGTGGATGCGGAGCAACCACCGGCCAAGGCGTTGTAAGAAATAGTAGAATGAGTTTTCACTTCATCGACTTGAATCTGATCAGCAATTTCTGCATCAGACATGGTATGAGAGGGACTATCAGGGGGTGGGGAATCAGGAGGGTCATCATCAAAGAACAAAAGTTGAGGAGGGGATTTGCATTTATGATCCCAGGTGTATTTTTCATCACAGCGAAAACAGAGCCCTTGAGATCGTTTAAGGGCTTATTCAGTGGGGGTGAGACGGCGAAAACCGACAGAAGGTGGTGTGGATTTAGGGTTTGGTGGGAGGGAAACAGAGGAGGATGAAGGCGGAATGGAATTTAGGGGTTTAGGAGTGTTTAAAATGGTTTAGAAGAGCCCAGAGTCACTTGGCCCAGTCCACGTTCCAATTGGATCCGATTCTCATGGGCTTGGGCCAAGGTCATGGCATCCTCCAGAGTAGTCGGCCGGTGAATCAAAACTGATTGTTTAATGTCACCACGAAGACCCGAGATAAAACACTGAATCAAGAAAGGAGGAGGTAATACCATTGCACGATTAGAAATTTCTTCAAATTGGTGACGATAATCAACAACAATAGAAGATTGAGTCAATTTAGCCAATAAACCTTCAGCTGATTCCAGATTCTTCGTCTTAAATCGCTGAATCAACCCATCGGAAAATTCCGTCCAGCCACGAAACGATGATATACGATATTGCCAGTCATACCAGTCGGTCGCTGCATCGTCTAAGTGGAAGGAGGCGATCGTAAGACGATCCGCAACCGGAATCGCGTAGAAATCGAAATAACGGGTGGCCTGCGAGACCTATGGTTCCAGATTGGAACCCGAGAAACGTGGAAGAGTGATATGAGCCGGTTTGTGTCTCCCTAGGACGAACGGTCCATCACCAAAAATAGAATTGGGGGAACCTGAATCAGGAGGCTTGGTGAAGGAAGGACCAGAGGAAAATTGGGCTAAGACCTTGTTAAGCAGCTTCTTCGTATCCTCTAAGGAAGAGGCAATTGCATCCACCTCAGATTGCATCTGAGATTGAGATGTATTCAATTGTTTCTGCAATTGGATCTGTGATTCCTGCACCAATTTCAAACTCTCATCTAGGTTTTTCAAACGAATGCCCTCAGCCATCTTTGCTGAGAAGAATGAAAGCACCAATGTAGTGTATTCAAATTTAACAAGGGAAATCTCAGCAAAAGGGATTAAACTTTATTGATAAGAAATACTCTCTGGACAAGAAGGAGATGGGAATAAGGAAGAATTACAGATGGGATGAGAAAGAGACATTCATAACAAAATCATTCTACCCTATCACACTCTTCCTGTGCACTTATATAGATCTTCTACTAAGTTAGTCATTCCCTTATGCTGATGTGTCATGATCTAGTCCTTTAATTTTTCTGGCACTTTTCTCACTCTTGTGCTCTTCCTTGACTGAGCCTCAGGTGGTCTCACCGTAACAGAATTCTCCTCATGCAATCTTGGGCCCATTTCATTCACAACACAATGATTAAGTACATATACATTAAACAACCCAAATTGGATGATGTTGAGACATACCTTATGATTCTTCAATAGCAACTCGTGCTGATAACGTGTTATGAACAAGACTAATAGCAAGAAGATGAGAAGAGATATTGGGAGAGAAAGAGATGTTTATTATTATGGTGCATCATATACAATAGAATACATGGACTATTTATAGGGGGAATAAACTTGAAGAACAAGTTGGTTTATATTAGGAGTTGATAATCTAAATATATTCTTATTAACAAAAACATCTTAATTGTTGACTAAAGTAAAGGTTCCTCTTTGCCATTGACTTGTAAACTTAATTAACACGGCGATAGTAATGCATATATATTTTCAGTACCAGCGGAGAAAGCATAAAACCACACTTCATTGATAAATAAACAAATATATATCATGTGGCATACTATTACGCATCTTCTCAGTATTATGCTGCTCTTTTTCATGTTGTCACAAACCACCACCACTGCTAATGATGTCAACAAGTCATTAGAGGCAAAAGCTTTGGTTGCTTGGTGGCCATATGCAGATGCTTCACAGCACTGTAATTGGATTGGAATATTTTGCAATAATGCAGGAAGTGTCATTCATATATTCTTAAATGGTCATTACCTTGGGGATGGAACTGGTCTTGGAAGCCTCAACCTCTCTTCATTTCCAAACCTTGTGACACTTGAAATTGTACATTGTAATCTTAAAGGAAGCATCCCAGAGCAGATTGGTTAATTTGCTCTCAAATCTCACCAAACTTTCACTTTGGGGGAATCAACTCACAGGTAACTTACCCGTTTCACTCACCAATCTCATCCATTTAAAATACCTTGATATTTTCAGCAACCAATTCACTGGACAGTTACCTGTCTCTTTCACCAATCTCACTACAAGAAAAAAACCTTATAGGGACAACATTTTTTCAGCTTATAGAGAGGACAGTGGCGAAGCTTGACCCGAATGACGGGGGGGTCGAAAACGTATATATCCAAAAATTTCTATAGAACCGGGGGGTCGAAAACGTATATACCAAAAAATTTCTATACGAAAACTACATATATAACACTACTGAGCGAAAAGTTCGGGGGGCTCGGGCGCCCCTCCCGGCCCCTTCTATACTTCGCCCATGAGAGAGGACATGTTGTCTCTATAGGCCTTTTTATCCTATAGAGACGACATATCGTCTCTATAAAATTTGTCTCTACAGCCTCGTCCCTATAGGTTACAAAAGTCGTCTCTACAGGTGTCCTTGCTATAGAATAGTTTGTAGAGATGACATGTCGTCCCTACAAGTTTGTGCAAAAAAAAATTTTTAAAATCAAACTTAATATTTACTAAATAAAAGAAATGTTTATTCTAATATATTTTAAACCCTATAGAGACGATATGTCGTCTCTATAGGTTCTTTTTAAAAAATTAAAAAAAAACATTTAAAACCTATAGAGACGAGTTGTCGTCTCTATAGGTTTTTCTTTATAAAAAATAAAAAAATATATTTTCACCTATAGAGACGACATGTCGTCTCTATAGGTTATCTTTAAAAAATAAAAATAAAATCATATAAGCCATATAGAGACGACTTATCCTTTCTATAGGTTTTTCTTTATAAAAAATAAAAAAACAGATTTTCACCTATAGAGACGACTTGTTGTCTCTATAGGATTTTAGTATAGATAAAATAATTTCACCTTTTTCACCAATAAAATTCTATTTCAAACATTTTAGAGACGACATGTCGTCTCTATATGTATAAATATATATTTTTTAGTTAAAAAAAAGAATAAATTAATAAACTTAGTTGGGTTTATAGGGACGACATTTCGTCTCTATATGTGAATAACATTTGTTGTGTTTTTAATTATTTATCAACCAAAAGTAAAAAACAAATCAAAATTATGTTTCCCTATAGAGACGATATGTCCTTTCTATAGGTTATTTTATTTATTTTTTAAAAATTTTATGTCAAACATTTTAGAGACGATATGTCATTTCTATAGGTTAGCTTATTTATTTTTTAAAATTTTTATTTCAAACATTTTAAAGACGACATGTCGTCTCTATAGGTTTAAATATATATTTTAAGTTAAAACAAGAATAAATTAATAAACTTAATTGGTTTACAGAGACGACATGTGGTTTCTATAAGTTAAACTTTATTTTTTAGTTTTATTTTAATTTTTATACATATTGATCATTAATAAAATTAAATAAAAATAAAAATATTTTAAGTTATAGAGACAACATGTCGTCTCTATAAGTTAAAACGTTTTTTACAGTTTCCAATTCAACAAACTACATAATAAAAATGTAACATTCGTCAAAATGGATTCCCAAAATCCGACCTGTTTTGAAATTTGAATCATAACCTTGAACCAACGGACTTTTTTTCGCGAAATAAATAACTGTCGAAGGAATTATTCCCCAATAAAACAAGTAATTAAATAGTATATAGCTAAATCGATACGGGATTAAATTAGTCAAGCAATTAAGTTGGATTTCTTAACCCTTTGACAAATACATACTAGCATGGGCTCAATGTTATCGGCCCACACTTAACAAATGTCTGACTCATATTAAATACATAACAAAACATAAGCTTAAAAGATTATGGGAATCGAATTAAAAGGTTACACTTTTAATATATGGTTTGTTCTTATAATATAGACCAAATACAAAACTTGGAAATAGATAATGGCTCATAACTGTGACCACCTAAGGCATTGAAAGTATAAGATATTTAATAAGTATATCATATATGTTGTCACAATTTCCTTTTTATCAAACTTGCCGCCAAAAACAAAGTCGACCAAAGCACGTTTCCCTAATTTGAAACTGGAAGGACAAATATCGTTAGTTGCTTCTTGATGAGAGTATTTGTCTATTAGGCCAAAGCACGTTTCCTTAATTTGAAAAGGACTTCGATTTACTTTGGAATAGTCTTACGTTACGTTCCGTGACAATCCACGTTTGCATTGAATCTCTTTTATGTTATATCTCAATCTATGTGATTTAATATTTACGACCTCAGTCACTTCGGTGTCGAGGGACGCACCTTTACGACCTCGGTCACTTCGGTGTCGACGGACGCACATTTACGACCTCGGTCACTTCGGTGTCGAGGGACGCACATTATAACATTTACGACCTCGGTCACTTCGGTGTCGAGGGACGCACATTTACGACCTCGATCACTTCGGTGTCGAGGGACGCACATTATAACATTTACGACCTCGGTCACTTCGGTGTCCAGGGACGCACATTTGCGACCTCGGTCACTTCGGTGTCGAGGGACGCACATTATAACATTTACGACCTCGGTCACTTCGGTGTCGAGGGACGCACATTTATGACCTCGGTCACTTCGGTGTCGAGGGACGCACATTATAACATTTACGACCTCGGTCACTTCGGTGTCGAGGGACGCACATTTACGACCTCGGTCACTTCGGTGTCGAGGGACGCACATTTACGACCTCGGACACTTTGGTGTCGAGGGACGCACATTATAACATTTACGACCTCGGTCACCTTGGTGTCGAGGGACGCACATTATAACTTTACGGCCTCGTTCACTCCGGTGATGAAGGATGCACAATACTCTAGTAATTCTCCCTACATGAGCCACACATATACTTAAACATATCAAACTAATCCTTTTCATACACAATCTATATCTATGAATTCAAAATATCACCACAAGATTTACTCCACTCATATTCCCAAAAATGGAAGCTTATCATCAAGATATGAGTGATTTCCTTACCTTGATGATTAGCTCCGCTCACTTTTCAACTTCACAAATAAGCTAGGGGTGATTCCCTTACCTCGGTGATCGTTACCAACCCTTTTTCTCCTTTTTCCTCAATGAAACTTTATCATGCTAACCAAGCGGTCAAGTTTTTATCGTTATCATTTTGCCAACTACTTTTACTTACGCATTTTCAACACACTTCACATTTCAAAACCTCAAACATTTTAGCATGAATGCCATCCTTTCAAAAGTTTTCCTTTTAGATATCGAGGACGAAATCTACTAAAGTAGGGGAGACTGTAACATTCGTCAAAATGGATTCCCAAAATCCGACCTGTTTTGAAATTTGAATCATAACCTTGAACCAACGGAGTTTTTTTCGCGAAATAAATAACCGTCGAAGGAATTATTCCCTAATAAAACAAGTAATTAAATAGTATATAGCTAAATCGATACAGGATTAAATTAGTCAAGCAATTAAGTTGGATTTCTTAACCCTTTGACAAATACATACTAGCATGGGCTCAATGTAATCAGCCCACACTTAACAAATGTCTGACTCATATTAAATACATAACAAAACATAAGCTTAAAAGATTATGGGAATCGAATTAAAAGGTTACACTTTTAATATATGGTTTGTTCTTATAATATAGACCAAATACAAAACTTGGAAATAGATAATGGCTCGTAACTGTGACCACCTAAGGCATTGAAAGTATAAGATATTTAATAAGTATATCATATATGTTGTCACAATTTCCTTTTTATCAAACTTGCCGCCAAAAACAAAGTCGACCAAACAAGGCAACTGTTTCATTTGTTCCGTAATCGCTGATTGTTCGGAATTAGACAGGATTCCGCGTTTCTTTTTTTTTTTAAGGATTGCATATAGCTTGTATACAATCAATCACAACCATTTCCTTAATTCACAAGGCTTGCGAACTCTATAAAAACCAAAGCTTCATCACTGTTTTACCCTCACAACCACACAAGGTCATTCTCGACGCCCTCATACACCTCCCCTCGTTTTCACTCTACGCCACAGTCACATACCCGCCGGAGAGACGGGCTTCACCGTTGCCGTAACCGCAGTCGTTACGAGTAACTCTCATTCGAACCCCTTCACATTCATCGGAGATATACGGGCTTGTCGGGAAACCTGCAAATAGCCGAGGAACTCGCCGGAGACGTTCCGAGTTCACGACGAGAACCACCTTTATCATATCGGATAATCATATCCCGTTCGTTACTTTGGATTTCCTCCATCTCTACTCATACGTTCTTACAAGAAATCGCAATGCAACCAATGTGAGCATACTCGATCCCTTTTTACACTTTATTCTCTTTGGGATGCAATACATGTTCTTTGAATCAAATACACAAACATGCTAGAACTTTTAAACAAATAATCTCTATATATGTTCATACGTGTTATACTTGTAATCATACGTGTTATACTTGAAATCCTACGTGTTTAAGTTCATATGCTTATAATTAGTTATTGTCATAGAAAATTTGTTTAAAACATTTTTATACATATACTCAAACTTGTATGCTCGCCAATACTTTTTGTATTGATCTATGCTTTAACATGTATTGCAGGATTAGGATGATGCAAGGAATCTAGTAGGATTGCCTAGAAACGCATTTAAACTCTATTACTTGTTGTACTGTATTTTATTTTCAAACATGTTGTAGTTTGCTTCCAATCTTTGTATGAAACCATTAATCAATGAAATGAAACTTAATTACTTGAATATTTGTTGTATTTTATTTACTTTAAAATTGTGGTATTTCTAGTTCAAACCATGTAAAATGTAATTATTAAATACTCGTCACAATTAGTGTTATGAAGTCTCTTGCAATCTAGTTTTCATCTCATCCTGATGTTTTCGCAAAAAATTATTTTCCCTTTATAGAGATGATATGTCGTCCCTATAAGGTAACCTATCTAAAAAGGCACGAAAACCCTATAGAAACGACATGTCGTCTCTATAGGGTGATCTATAGAAAGGACATGTGTTGTCCCTGTAGGTGTCGTCCCTATATGGGTTTTTTCTTGTAGTGTCTCACCCAACTAGAACACCTTGATATTTCTTATAACAATTTCTATGGTAACCTGCCTGACTCTTTCACCAATCTCATCCGTTTGAAAACCCTCGATGTCACGGCCCCCGACCCAGTTTCCTGGTTCGATTGCCGCGAGACAGAAAACCCGTGGTATTAATTTTTGGCAACGGAAATTTCAACAGGATCTTTTAAAACTGAAAACACCCTTTTATTTTATTTCAAATTTCGGGACAAATCCCGTGATTTACGATAAAGGAATCTCACTGGGGAATTCCCTGGTTACAAAAACATGTTTATTTATTTACTGAGCCACTTTCTTCAAGCTGCAGTGCTACGCGGCACTTTTCCTAGTTCACAGTAAATCACCTGAAACATGTTTAAAAAGATTTTATCAGCGGGGAAATACTGGCGAGTCATTCAAACGACACATTGTTATAGATTACAGTATTAAGAGCGATTACAATTGCCCCTATCTTATAATTAGCTGGTTCAGTTGTCACTCGACCGGATCTATGACTGTGGTCATATCACATTTGGGTCCTTTCACCCAAAAGTGACACATATCACTATTTAGGTCCTTTCACCTAAATGTGACAAAACAGTAGTAATTGTATACAATACCCCACTTACTACCAGTAATTTAAGATAACAAAGATTTAATCCCTGTAAAATATAACTGGAAAATAGTTGAGGTTTTTTGTAAAACAGTTTGATAAAAAGGAGAATGACTCACATTTCAAGTTTAACTGGACAGAGTTTTGCCTACTGATTTAGCCTCGTAACCTAGTTAAATAACAATGCACACGAAACTAGGTTAGTAACTTAATACAACATTTACGATAAGCTCACGAAATCAAAACCCTCACGACGAATGACAAAGTATAGCCCAAATTCGGGCAGCACTTAAACATCCATCGGATCGGTTTCAATCGATCAGACATTGTATCGTAGCCGTGATCGAGTTATTACCCTGTAATCGTAGCAGCGTTTCGACCTTTAAACACTCGAATATAAGAAGAAATTTGATGTTTTGAAAAGATTTTTGCGAACACAGAAGCCAAGCCATGCAACGTCCAATTTATAGCAAAATTTTGAGTTTTACGCGGCCCACGTAAACTTGAAGGGACTTCTACGCGGGCCCGCGAGGGTCACCCTAGCTACGGCTAGGGCTGCCGTGTCACCCCGTAGGTCTGCCACATGTCTGACACGTGGCGTAAAGCTTATCCGGAGAGTTTTCAAGCTGTCGCGCCCCGCGTAAGCTTCGGTGACCTCTTACGCGGCCCGCGACAGACCATCAAATTTAGATTTCTTGATTTGTCATAAGGATTAGGGTTTTAGGGGTCCGGGTTTCTACTTACGAAGTGTTGTGGGACATTTTTGCAGGTCCTTACATCCTTCCCACCTTATTTAAAATCTCGTCCTCGAGATTTATTGAAACAGGTAAGGGTACTTCCGTTTCATTTCTGATTCCAGTTCCCAGGTATACTCAGGTCCTCTTTTTGAATCCCACTTTATTTTGACCAGCACCAATCTTTTGTGCTTGAGGAACTTTATCTTTCTGTCTTTTATTTGGAGCGGTTTTTCAACAAATTTTAACTTTTCATTTACCTCTATATCTTGAAGAGGTACTACCAGTGATTCGTCTCATAAACATTTCTTGAGATTAGATACATGAAACACGACATGTACCCCGGCTAGCTCTTTTGGTAGTTGTAAGCGATAGGCAACTGGTCCTATCCACTGGATCACTGGGAATGGTCCTATGTACCTTGGACTTAGCTTTCCCTTCTTACTGAACTGAACTACTCCTTTACAAGGAGAAACTTTCAAGAGTACCTTGTCTCCAACTTGAAATTCTAATGGCTTACGTCGATTGTCTGCATAACTCTTCTGGCGATCTCGAGCCGTTTTTAGTCTTTCCTTGATCTGAGTTATCTTGTCGGTGGTTTCCTGTACAATTTCGGGACCTGATAATTGGCTTTCTCCTGTTTCTGCCCAACATACTGGAGTTCGGCACTTTCGTCTATACAGTGCTTCAAATGGGGCAGCCTCGATGCTTGCATGATAACTATTGTTATAGGAGAATTCGATTAAGGGTAGGTGGTCATCCCAGTTTCCACCAAAATCTATTACACATGCCCTGAACATATCTTCCAGGGTTTGGATCGTCCTTTCACTTTGCCCATCTGTTTGGGGATGGTGTGCAGTACTTAAATTTAGCCGGGTCCCCATTGCTTCTTGGAAACTTTTCCGGAAATGCGAGGTGAAACGACTATCCCTATCTGACACAATGGAGAGTGGGACTCCGTGTAGTGATACTAACTCGTCTACGTATAACTTAGCCAATCTTTCCATGCTAAAGGTTTCCTTCATTAGCAGGAAATGAGCTGATTTGGTTAATCGATCTACAATCACCCAGATTGCATCGTTACCTTTCCTGGTTTTGGGCAACTTAGTAACAAAGTCCATTGTTGTTAGTTCCCATTTCCATACAAGCATTTCTAACCGTTGGAGTTACCCTGAAGGTTTCTGGTGTTCTGCATTAACTTATGAACAAGTTAGATACTTAGAAACATACCTAGCTATGTCCTTTTTCATTCCTATCCACCAGAAGTTATTTCTTAAATCTTGGTACATTTTATTATTACCAGGGTGCATTGTATACCTAGATTTATGGGTGACGTGTGCGTATATATACATAATATTGCAATGAAATTACACACGATTTGGTTTTAAATTTATAAAAGTGATTATTACTTTCACATCAAAACACACACGAAAGAGGCAAGTATACCCCGTCACATATGTAGTAAAGTATCAGTAAGAACCAAGTATCGATCCAAGGAAATGGGCGGAGAAATAATACTAGACCTTTGTCACTAAACTACCGGTAAAAACATAAGTTGTTTGATTTTTAATAAACTAAAGTAAGCATAAACAACTACTTATAAAAACATAATAGATTTCAGATATGAAAATAGATAAATAGCCTTGCTTAATACACAACCAAAGCATGTCAACTAAGTCGGTTTTGGCACTAGAAGCATTTGATCAATTCTCCAATTTTGAGACAATTAGTATCCCTTTCGGGAATCCTAACATGACAATCATTCGGAAAGTTAAAACCATAAACACACTTTAACCACCTAAAATTGTTCTTTAACGTGCAATTGATAAATGTCTATGAAAATCTCTAAAAAATAAGTTAGTCATCCGTTAGGAGTTTTCTAACCTCACTTAAACAAGGAAAGCGACACCGATAAACACAATGCAACCACCGAGACAAGCATAAACTTGATTAAATCACAATCGAGTTCATTTTACAAATCTTGCACATAAATTCACCAAGATAGCAATTTTGGCCTAAACTACTAACTAAGCTAACAAATCATGGCAAGAATTTATAACGACACCATTTAACCCGTTAAGGTCCTTACGTGACGGCAAGCTTTCTTGATTAACAATAATTACATTTTATTAAACCACTAACCATTTCTAGTATCATGGTGCACACATTTAAACCAAGCTAAACTAGTTAACCAAGTTTAAAGATTACTAGTACAAGATTAATTAAGCTTCATTTTTCAACTATCTTAACTAACCAAATACCAATCATCCAACAAAATTACTTATAATCAAGAAATCAATATCAATAACAAGGTTGCAAACTAATCATCAAAGATTAACATAGAAAAGAAAATACTTCCAAGTGTCATTACAAACAAAGATTAACGTACTAATGATTATAATCAAGCAAGGGATTGTTGTGTTTTTGCCCAAAGGCTACAATAATACATAAACATTAATCTAAATGCTTGAAAGATTAACAAAATTATGGAAAGATTAGAAAACCAAACCATAAACAAGCACTAGATTAAGAATCCGGAAGATAACGAAGCTAATCGGCACAATGTGGCTTGAATCCGGGTGAAAGCTAACGCCTCCGGAGCCTGAAAATCGCCAGAATCGCTTCTAAAATATCCAGAGTTACGAACAGAATGTTTCTGTCTGTTTTTTATACAATTTTGCCCGTGCCAATAAAGTGCACGGTCGTGCCCATACAATACATTGTTCACCATATCCTGTTACCTCAGCAGATCTTGACTTTTTTTTCGTATTCGCACGACCGTTCCATTGGCGGCACGGACGTGCATTTCCGGGTTCTTGTTGCACAGACAACTGCACTGGTGGTGCAATTCCGGGGTTGTGCTGGAACATCGGGTTTGCACGGGAGTGCCAATAGTTGCACGATCGTTCCTTTCCGAGAAAGCTTGCACTCCGGATTGCACCCTCGTTCACTGTCGGGCTGGGCTGTTTTGTCGGATATGCACGGTCGTTCCACGAGTCGCACGACCGTGCCAAATGCCCAGGTCAGATTCTTCACAGAATGTTCGTAGCTTTGTCGTTTCGTTCGGAAAGTCCTCGTTTTCACTATCATCTTGTCTGGTATGCTGTTTTAGGCCTGTAAACAAAAGTATACTTGATTAAGTATCCGGATGACGGTTTTACGGCCGAAAACGCATAAAATGGGGATAAAATGGGGGACTAAAATATGTGTAAATTAGTGAATATCAAATCTCCCCACACTTGAACCTTGCTTGTCCTCAAGCAAGCTAAACTAAAATGCAATAAAAACTAGAATCTAACAAGAACGAGTATTTACAAACTATTTATTGAAACAACAACAAACGGTTAGCTGGTTTTTCGAACGACAACATCAAATGAATCAAACCAAACAAGCATATGCAAATATACGTAAATAACCAAAAAGCCGTGACTTCACTTTCAATTGACTTAACATGCTAGTCTTCACACAACTCACAATGTTCACACACACTCGGTTTTATTTATGAAACATACATAAAATGTGTATGTGCAAACACTCATTGCCTCGTCAACGAAATGTGTAATATCATAAGCTTGTCATAAGATCTCGTCTCCACCAACTAACATGCGAAAAAGTGCAAATCAAGAGGTCTTTACGGGTTGTAACGTTAGACTTGGGTGAAGGGTATGGAAATGGATATTTAAAGTGGCGAAACGGTTAAAACTCGGCTATAGCGTTTAACTAGCGTAATACAACAAAATTATACATACAAACGCCTTAAAAAGGCGACTTTTACGAAATCGAGCACATCCACGATATTTCAACAATTTAGCATTCAAAATTGCTCGATTTTTGTCGAATTCACTCTATTTTAGGGTGTTTTATTTTCTGTTTTTTTTTTCAATAAACTATAACAAGCGCTAGTTAAACGATTAAACGATGCTTTTGGCCGAGTTTTAACACTAAAGGTTTAAAATATAAAAGGCTAAATTTGGCCAAGTGGGCGATTATGTTGGGTGAACAAAGGTAAACGTGAAGGCTCGACATGGTTAAACCTAAAGGGTAATGTAGGGTTTACGGGAAAACACAACACAAAGAACAAGGCTAACAACAAAGGGGTAATCTAAGTGCCTCTATCACTTCTACACAATTCCGCAAGTTCATGGTCTTAACAAGCATACTAGTGACAAGTTCTAAGTTACACATGACATCCGGCTCACTCCTAAATCCGAACTGAACAAATATATAACAATTTCAAGGCTCAAATATGCTCACGTAACGGAAGGAATGGGTAAAAGTGTGAAAACTATCATGCAAGTCTTTCTTTGTTTGTCACGCTTTCCGGTTTTCTTTTTCAAAATTTATTTTGCTTGTCGAGTTTTTATCAAGTCCGAAGTTTTCTAAAACACAACCAACCGATTTATTTACTAAAATGTATACAAAATACAGATATTTTTGAATGATTTTTCTGATTTTTTTTAGGACAAACAAAGTCAACAAAGTTAAATCCCTCCCCACACTTGAACTTCGCATTTTCCCCAATGCGAAACCCGAAATATAGAGATAAAGGAGAATAATACTCCCCTCAAGATGATTGTGATGCAACGAGACTTCCAAGCTGTATCTGTGATGTGCTCCGGTCCAAGACTTGATAGCCAAAATCTGCAAGTATGTCGCAAGGTACAGCAAAACAGAACAGAAACAAATAAACCATAATTTATATAAATGAAATATAAGTACTAAAATCCATACATGACAAGACAAATAAAGTAAAGTGCCAGAAATATAAAGAGTACATAACCGGGGGTGTTTGACATAACAACCAAAATAAACACCCGAAAAATAAAGTACTGAAATAATAATAAAACCACCAACGATCAACTCCACCGTCTCCTAATCATCGTCACCAGCATCATCTCTCGTGTAGGATGGGCCTGCATCTCCAAAACCATGTGGGTTCCCGTATGGGAACTGTGGGGGCTCCCCGAAGTAGTTCGGGAAGGCATTATGAAGACCCCCGAAAATGTATGAGAATCCATCATGCACCTCCCGGTGCATGAAGTCCTGGTTCGCCCCGATCTGCTCTATACGAATCCTTTGCTGCTTTTGGTTAACCTGCATTTGTTGGAACTGCTGGTAAAACTCAGGGTAAGACGGGATGCCCTCAGGCCAATCCTGGTGCTAGTGGTATGCGTGATGCTGCGGTGAATGTGGTGGTGTGTGTGGATCATGCTGTTCGTGCTGCTCTCCCATCTCCTCATCGTCATCCTCCGCCTCTGCTGGAGGCAACGGGTCCCAGACCTCGTTGTTTAACCCCTTCAATCGCTCCCCGTGATCCGTGTCAGCAATAAGCCCCATCGCCTTCAATGACCGAATATCAACATATAAACCATCGGTCACATGAGTGAGACGCTGAAGTACCTCATCAGTCATCAACCCTAAATTGTAGGCAATTTCGGTCACATACTGACCGCCGTGAATCTGACTGTTGGGCTTTCTCCCTGAGCTTTTCACAAAATACTCTGCCATCCTCGCAGCTAGGTTGATGTGTACTCCCTCAATCAGCGCATAAAGAAATATTAGATCTGGTGTTGGACAGTTCCCCAGACTGTCCATACGTCCGCAGATGGTATGGCTGAATATATGATGCATCACTCGATGCAGAGGGTCTCGCAGCCTCGAGGCTTTCGACATTCTATGGTCGTATGGTTCATCCTCTGCGATCTGAGCCCAAAACGCGGCTCGCGCTTCATCACTTGGAAAGGTAAACATGTCGGTGAAGAACTCTGAATCCATGTCTTCATGTGTGTAAATCCCAAGCCTCCGACCCAATCTACCCACCGACCAATTGTGCCAACGTCTCCCCAATCTGAAAGTGATCCTCTCTCTGTAGCGAAAGTCTGGATTTTGATATGCTTTCGGCTTTGCGTATGAATAGGTGGAGAAGAATTCTATCGTTAGCTGACGATAGATGGGTCGGTCGATAAAAACTAGACGCGAAAGCGGAATAGTAAGTATGTTTTCTATCCTTTCACGCTGATTTAGATCTCTCAAAACTTCCCAATCTATCCTCCGGGGGATGCCAAACTGCCCCCGCCTATTCCATAATTCGTTACGTTTTGGGATACAAAGAGCCTCTCTCTCGTTGTTTTCATTGAATTGCAAGAAGGGATGATCCATCTGTAATGAGGAATGATATTAAGAACAGGAGAAACAGAAAAAATTTAGTTTTGAACAGCAGAACACAAAGTTATGAAGGTTCTGTCTCGCTGTACTGGCGTTTGGCACGGGCGTGCCTCCAACCGCACGTTCGTGCGGGCCCGAGTACAAGCAAAGGTGGTCGGTGTATGTCGTAACTGCACGGCGTGCGACCAACGGCATGACCGTGCATCACCGAACCAGCACAAAAGCATCGTGAACAGCCGCAAATGAACGGACGTGCCACAGGGGAAACGACCGTGCGACCCGTAATTTCTGTAGATTCTAACCCCGGCTCTGAATAGCCAGATTTTTCGAAAATCAACAAGTTTTTATGCAAACAGGGGGCAGAGAATCATTCGGTTGTTCACGATACGTACGATTCTAACAAGGATTAGGGTTTCGCTTGTGTTTATGAAGGGAACCCTAAAAAGCCTTGAAGAATCAAACAAATCTAACCTACACAAAGATGAAACGGAAAATCGTTAAGAAAGAACATACCATGCAAGAGATGTGTGAAACCGTGCGAAGAAACCATGCGATTTGAGGCGAAATCGCTCTGGAACGGCTGTTTGCAGTTAGGGTTCGCGAATGAGGGAAATGGCAGCAGATGGGGGTTTTTATAATGTACAAATGACAAAACTACCCCTGCCTCTCGCACGGTCGTGCGACAGCTCGCACGGTCGTGCATGACCGACATTGTTCAAACCCTGCACGCTGTTCTCGGAGATGCACAGGGGGTGCGACTCCTAGTGCAGGCCAGCCCGCATACACATGGTCGTGCAACGCATGCAACGGTCGTGCAACAGCTGCAGATCAGGTTTTTCTGCAGAAGCCATTTCCAGCAACTGTTTTGGCCGTTTTTCACCATTTTTTTCACACGCAAACTGTTTTAACCATATCGCAACATAGAACCTTCGCTCGGCACGTATAAAAATTGTACAAACTAACGTAAACTACCAAACATACCTAAATTACGCTAAAACTAGAAAAACACATGAAAAGACGATATTACCCCTAAAGAGTCAAAGACTCTCTTGCTACATTTTTAATCCGCGAGTCAGTAGCGTAGACTCTCTCCTCCCCACACTTATGATGTGTGCTGGGTTTGGAGCTCGATGACCTCCACCACCGATTCTATCGGCCCAGCAACGTACAGCTTCAACCGATGTCCATTTACTTTGAATATAACGCCATCTGCGTTCTCTATTGCAACAGTACCATACGTAAATACCTCTTTAACTGTGTATGGTCCTGTCCAACGTGAATGAAGCTTTCCTGGAAATGGACGCAACCGCGAGTTGTAAAGAAGAACAAGATCACCCGCTTGGAATTCTTTGTGGTCCTTCAAGCGTTTATCGTGTAATCTCTTTGTGCGCTCTTTGTAGAGGACGGAGCTCTCATAAGCTTGTTGTCGCAGTTCCTCCAATTCATGAATCTGGAGAAACCAGGCTTCACCTCTGGTTTTCAAGTCTAGATTCGCGGTTTTTAAAGCCCACATAGCTTTATGCTCCAACTCTACCGGTAAAAGGCATGCTTTTCCGTATACCAACCTAAAGGGAGTAGTCAAAATAGGGGTCTTGTAAGCTGTACGGAACGCCCACAATGCCTCATCGAGTTTGTCCGACCACTCCTTGCGGTTTGCACCAACAGACCGCTCAAGGATTCATTTTAACCCACAGTTAGTGACTTCCACCTGCCCGCTCGTCTGCGGATGATAGGGCGTGGACAAACGGTGATGCACACCGTAACGGGACAAAGCTTTTTCAAGCTGAGTATTGCAGAAATGGGTCCCTCTATCACTGATAAGCTCTTTTGGAGCGCCAAACCGGGCGAACAAACTTTTCAAGAATCTCACGACCACCCTGGCGTCATTGGTGGGTAAGGCCTGTGCCTCCGCCCACTTTGATACATAGTCAACCGCGACCAGGATGTACTTATTTCCTCGTGAGGGGGGAAATGGTCCCATGAAGTCTATCCCCCAAATGTCGAAGACTTCACAAACTTGTATCCAGTTCTGAGGCATTTCATCACGTGCCGATATATTTGTCGCCCTTTGGCAGGCATCGCACGCTCTAACCCAACTCTGCGCATCACGAAAAATAGTAGGCCAATAAAACCCGGAATCCAGCACCTTCTTGGCGGTGAAATTGGCTCCATGGTGGCCTCCGGTAGGTCCCTCATGACAATGGCGCAGAATATCGGCCGCCTCCTTTCCTGAAACACATCTTCTGATCACCTGATCAGCACCAACCCTAAATAAGAAAGGATCGTCCCAAATGTAGTGCTTGACATCCGAAAAGAATTTCCTCTTTTGTTGATGAGTCAACCCTTTAATCAGAATCCCGCAAGCAAGATAGTTCGCAAAGTCAACGAACCATGGTGACTCATCGCATATCTCAACACCCATCAACGACTCGAGTGGGAAATTGTCATTGATTGAATCCCAACGCGTGTCCTCGATGTCTCCATGCTCTAACCGGGATAGATGGTCAGCCGCTACATTCAACGCACCCTTTTTATCTTGAATTTCAATATCAAACTCCTGCATCAATAAGATCCATCTGATGAGACGCGGTTTAGCGTCCTGTTTGCTGAAAAGATATCTGATGGCTGCGTGATCAGTATACACAATGGTTTTCGAAAGCACCAAATACGATCTAAATTTGTCAAATGCGAAAACAACTGCCAAGAGCTCTTTTTCAGTCGTGGTGTAGTGCTCCTGAGCGTCTTGAAGAGTCTTGCTCGCATAATAGATCGGGTGAAAGTTCTTTTCCTTCTTTTGACCCAGAACGGCCCCTATAGCGTAATCGCACGCGTCGCACATAATTTCAAATGGCAGACTCCAGTTAGGTGCAACTAAAATAGGGGCCTCAATCAACTTTTGCTTGAGAAGGTCAAAAACCCTCAAGCAATCATCTCCAAATACGAACGGAGCGTCTTTCTCCAACAAACGGGTCATGGGCCTAGCGATTTTTGAAAAATCTTTGATGAATCGCCTATAGAACCCCGCATGACCAAGAAAGCTCCGTATCGCTCTCACAGAGGTGGGAGGCGGAAGTCGCGAAATAATGTCAACTTTAGCTGGATCGAACTCCATACCAGCATGAGAAATCTTATGTCCCAAAACTATGCCCTCCTTCACCATGAAGTGACATTTTCCCAGTTTAGGACCAGATTCGTCTCCTCGCACCTCTTCAACATCTTTTTCAAATTTTCCAAACAATGATAGAAGGAATCCCCAAATACCGAAAAGTCATCCATGAAACCCTCCATAGAATCCTCGATCATATCATGAAAAATTGCAACCATGCATCTCTGGAAGGTTGCTGGTGCATTACACAACCCAAAAGGCATCCGCCGGTAGGCGAATGTGCCGAAGGGGCAGGTAAAGGATGTACCCAGAGCAATAGGAATTTGGAAGTACCCAGAGAACCCGTCCAAGAAACAGTAATACAACTTCCCCGACAGACGTTCCAACATCTGGTTAATGAATGGAAGCGGGAAGTGATCCTTACGAGTAGCATCGTTGAGTTTGCGGTAGTCAATGCAAACTCGCCACCTAGTGACGGTACGGGTAGGAATTAGTTCATTCCTATCATTTGAGACTACAGTCATACCACCTTTCTTAGGTACAACCTGCACTGGACTCACCCACACAGAGTCGGATATAGGATAAATCATCCCGGCATCCAACAACTTAATCACTTCTTTCTTCATCACGTCTTGCATATTTAGATTTAAACGCCTCTGATGCTGTGCACACGGTTTGTACTCGTCTTCCATCAGAATCTTGTGAGTACAAAAAGAAGGATTGATGCCTTTGATATCCATGATTTTCCACGCAATAGCTCTCTTATGAAGTCTCAGAACCCCGAGAAGCTGATTCTTCTCATCCTTTTCCAATAATGCCGAAATAATGACCGGCAAGCGACACTCCTCGTCCAGAAATGCATACTCGAGATGTGGAGGGAGTTCTTTCAACTCCAAAGACGGCGGATCTTCAATCGAAGGTTTTGCTTTCTCTTCTTCTACATGGCCAATTTCTAGAAACCTCTCCGGACTCTGGGAACCATCGTCACCACTCTGATAGACTGGTTGCTCTAAATCGTGGCCCTCCTGCGTAATGCCCATCAGGTCCCCACACGACAGACGTGTGTCTGAATCAATCTCTTCAATAGTGCCTTGGAAATGAGAGCATACACATGCGTCGACAATATCGACATAATAAAGCATGTCATCGTGACTTTGCGGGTGTTGCATTGATCTATTAATATCAAACGTCACGTGCTCGTCATTTACTCGGAGCGTGATTTGGCCAGCTGCCACATCAACAATCGTCCTCGCCGTATTGAGGAACGGGCGCCCAAGTATCAAAGGTACTCTTGAATCTTCGTCCATGTCAAGAATAACAAAATCCACGGGGAAAACAAATTTATCGATTTTAACAAGCATGTTTTCAACAAATCCACGCGGATACTTGATTGAACGGTCTACCAACCGAATACTCATTCTCGTGGGTGACGGCTCACCCAGATCCAGTTTAGTAAAAACCATATAAGGCATAAGGTTGATACTAGCTCCCAAGTCAGCCAATGCATTGCTGACAAACATGTTTCCAATCAAACAAGGGAGCGTAAAACTACCTGGATCTCCCATTTTCGTGGGCAGACGGTTCTGCAGAACGGCAGAACAAGTTTCATTCATCACCACACATGATATATCCTCGAGCTTCTGTTTATTCGAGAGGATGTCCTTTAGGAATTTCGCATAGTTTGGCATCTGGGCCAAGGCTTCAACAAACGGTATATTAATATGTAGTTGCTTAAACAACTCAAGGAACTTACCGTACTGTTCGTCGTTCTACTGCTTCTTCAGCCTGCCTGGATAAGGTACTGGAGGAGTGTAATCTTTGACCGGCTCCTGGACTTGTGCTGTACTTGCTGGGCGTAGCCTGGCTTGCACCTCGTCCGGTGTGTCAGTCGGGACCGCTCCAGTGATCGGTGATGAGTCCGATATGACGGGTCCGGTAGTTTTTCCACTCCTGGTCATGATTACATTCACATGCCCGCCCGGGTTTGGCTCTGTATTGCCCGGAAGACCACCTGGGGGTCTATTAGACATCATCTGTGCCAGCTGACCAACCTGATTCTCGATATTCTGAATCGAGGCTTTGTGACTCCTCATTTCTCCCTCATGAGAAAGAAAACGCTCCTCGCTCTATTGGTAGCATTTTTCAGCCAACTGATTTGCACTCGAGGAGCTAGTAAGAAGCTGAGCCATCATATCCTCCAGCTTGGAACTAGATTGAGGGGCCTGCTGCTGGGAACTACTCCCAGTGCCCTGATTCTGATATGAATATGGACGCTGCTGGTAAGGTTGGTTGTATTGCTGGAACTGTTGACCCTGAGCCTGCGGTGGCACTGGAGAGCGATGAGTGAATCCCAACGGGTTTTGATTGCCTATATTCGCTCGCCACCCAAAGTTTGGGTGATTCCTCTATCCGGGGTTATAGGTATTGTTGTACGGGTTGTTCTGCGACCTCACCTGATTACTCACAAAGTCTACCTCTTCGTGGCCCTCATACACGACTCCTTGAAAGCACGCGCCAGGCTCGTGTGACACTCCACACTGGTCACACCCCGAACCAACTTGTGCGATCATCTGGGACTTATCGAATTTCACTGCAAGAGCCGAGATTTATGCAATAATGGCCGTGTAATCATCCACCGCGTGTACTCCTGTGCGAGATGATGATGATGATGTCGCCCGGCCTCTATCTCCTTCGCGACGCGAGCTAGACTTCAATGCAGCTTTTTCAATGATATCATACGCTTCATTCGGCGTCTTCGTTCCTAGATCGCCTCCTGCACTCATGTCTAATCTCTCCTGCATGTTGTAACTGAGACCTTGATAGAAAGTCAAGACCAGCTGTCTCTTGGAGAAACCATGATGTGGAACATCAATCAACAAATCTTTAAATCTCTCTCAGGCCGCGTGCAACGACTCTCCCTTGTCCTGGCGAAAGGAAACAATCCGGTTCCGTAGCTTGGTTGTTTTCTCAGGTGGAAAATATTTTTTCATAAACTGCTCCGCCAACCCATTCCAGGTCCTGATGGACCTAGCTGGTAGTGACATAAGCCAAGCTCTAGCTTTGTCACGCAACGAGAAAGGAAACAACCTCAACCGAATTGCATCCTCCGAAACACCTGTAATCCTAAATGTCGAACAAATAGCAAGAAAAGCAGCGATATGTCTCCCGGGATCCTCAGGCTCACGTCCGTCAAACTGTACTGAATTCTGCACCATATTAATAATACTAGATCTAATTTCAAATGTAGGTGCATCTATAGTAGGTTGAAGGATACTCGGCTCCAGGCCTGCTGCTCCGGGCTGATTTGATTCATTCAAAGGTCGCTCGTCGTCTGCCATGATTGCATTTCCTGCTGCCCCTGAGCCCTCGCCTTCAGCGGGTACTACCTGCTCCTGCTCACCATGTAACAACCCTCGGTAAAACTAATATTTCCGACCCTCTATTATATTTTAAATTGTCCCAATATGTCTTATATTATACCCCGTATGTGAAAACCGAGCCCTAGTTATGTTATAATTATAAAATAAATTAAAAATATGAAATATAGGGTTGAGGCGGGCCGCGACATACTCTACCTTTAGTTTACGCGGGCTGTATCAAGGCTGGATTTGACTTCGCTGACTTCTTTAGTTCAAGCGGGCCGCGTAAGACCTCGTCTAAGACCTCATCACACGCGATTACACCAGAGGCCGACACGTGTCGACATCGTGGCGGACCTACCCAACGACTCAGCTAAGCTATAGTGTTGACTGGTGTAACATCCCGAAAATATAAAACATTATATCAGAATTATAAAGCCTAAATAAAGGGGAGTTTACTAATTAAGAGTTTTAACCTAGTTAGTTAAAACTAGTCTAGAAATAGCTTATAACTTGATTAAAAGCTACCAAACTATATGTTGAACAAAGTTGAGGGACCATAGTTGTTTAAATTGAAAACTTAACTAATTAGGACAAATAAAAAATAAACCAAACACCTCAATTAGAGGTGTTGGTCGATCAGAGAGAAGCAGGGGGCGACACCCCCAACCCAAGAACCCTAATCTCACAAATCTCTTAAATTGAAGATGAAATTCTGATCCAAAACGAAATCCGAGTTTAGATTATCGATCCTCATCACAAGAGGATCATAAGGTACGTAAAAATTCGTGTTAAATCCTTGTTTGAAATTCTCATGATTTTGGAAATCTGAAATTAGATGCTTGCATGTTTGTTACTTGGTTAGATTGAAGTTGAATAGGTGTTTAGAAGTACAACCTAGTTAACTATTTGAGAAATCATGCCCAAATTCAGAGAATTCTATGAATCCATGGAAGCTAGGTTATGGGTTTTATAAGATGATGATGAACACTAGGATTTGAATGATAATTCTAGCATAAATTTCATCATAGGAGGTAATTCCTGTGATATTGATGTTAAAATATGTGCAAGGTTACTAATTAAAGTGAAATTTGAGGTTTAAAGTTCAAGTCATGAAATTGGAAATGATGGCAGGAAAATCTGACCCGTTAGGTGTTTGTAGAAATGCCTAAGTGAGGATTTTTGATGATAAATTTGATGAGAACGCAGATTTGATCATGTTTCACAATGATATGAATATGGTCATGGAAAGAGTTCTAAACAAGTTGTAAAAACTGAATTTTCTAGGCAAAGAGTCCGGATCATCAAGCGGACAAGCCGAAGGGAATTCACGGGGGAAAGGCGTGCTCTAAAGGTACGAAATTATCGTTTCGTTACATTATGTATTATTTGATAGATTTATGTTGAAGTTCGAAAACATGGTAAACAAGATGAATTAATGTACTACGGAAGTGACTTTTCATCTTAATCTAGTGAGATGGGTCAAAACAATTGTTAGAAATCGAGGTTGAATTACATGGTTTGATGATTAACTCTTGGTGTCTAAACGGGTCGAACTATCTAACAAGGCATGATTAAATCTTTGAATTGTGATTGAAAGATCTTTGATGATTGGTTATTGTATAACATTTAAGTAATATGAGGTTTTAAAGTTTCGGTATCATAGATGAATCGAAATTCGAGAGTTGAAATCTTGGTGTAATGAACAAACAAACAAAACAGGAAATTCCCAGGTAATACCGTAAATTACGGTGTTACCGTAATTTACGGTAGATGCCAGGGAGTTTACGGTGAGGATCTATTGGTTTACGGTGGAACCAGGAATTTTCAGATGTCACCGTAAATTACGGTAATACCGTAATTTACGGTGGAGACAGGAAATTTTATATCTCTATGTTATTTAAACTAATGTGTAATATACGTTTAACCTTATTTTTCCAAGGTCAAACTAATGTTCTAATGGTTTTGACCCTAGGTGGCTAGATGGACCTTTCGGATGGTGGTCAAGCAGCGTCAAGAACCGAACACGATAAATGAAGCTTCCGCTATATTTATAAAACTTTTGTAGCTCTTGTATATGGGTTGTAAACACTTGTTAAACAATTTTTTTGAAACGTTTTAACTTAGTTATTAGTTGACTAAGGTCTTAGTTACATATGATCTTTGTTAAAGAATGATGTGTATTTAAACTATATTTAATTTAAAATTAAGGGTTTTAAATTCTAGGGTGTTACAAGTTGGTAATCAGAGCCCAAGGTTGTCAATAAGTGTTCGGTTCAAGCTTGATCGATCGTCCGGTAAGAACTAGCTTATTTGTTAATAAATTAGGTACTACGTAAAGAATAAGAAATGAACAATATGCATGAAACGAGTGTGTAAGCTCACTCAAAAAGCAAGAAATGCATGAAACAAGAATTACTAAATCAAGTTACGAACTTGATTGAATTGAAACAAAAATTACTAAATCAAGTTACGAACTTGATTGAATTGAAACAAGAATGATCAAATCAAGTTACGGACTTGATTGAATAGAAACAAGAATGATCAAATCAAGTTACGGACTTGATTAAATAGAAACAAGAATGATTAAATCAAGTTATAAACTTGATTAAATCAAAACAAGTAAAGCAGGTGTTATAAATGGAATGTTTAACAATCTATGTAAACATTTCAGAAATCGAGATGGCTGATGGAGACAATGATAATGCGGTGCCAAGAGTCACCGAACAAGTGAGGGTAGTGATTGCCGAAGAGGTTGGAAAGGCGATCGAAAACAGTTTGTCGGACTTTATTGATAAAATCCAAAACACGGTTTTATCAATAGTAGAAAATAGAATCAAGAAACTAGAAGATGATTCAAATGTAGCAAAGGAAAAGCGTGGAGGACGAAAGCCTTGTTCATACAAGGAATTCATGGCTTGTAAGCCACCAACATATAATGGGGAGGTTGACCCAATAGTGTGCCAACGATGGCTAAGTGACATCGAAGGGGTGTTCGAGAGAACCCATTGTGACGAAGAAGACTACGTAGCCTTTGGTACGGGACAACTAAGGAATCAAGCGAAAGATTGGTGGGACAACAAAAAGAAGGAGATTGGAAGTGAAGCGGCTAAGGCCATGACTTGGGAGGAGTTTAAGACGCCGTTTCTTAAACACCATAGTCCCAAAGCGGTCATAAACAAGATTAAGGAAGAGTTCATGCAACTCAGACACAAGGGTGAATCCATAGACAAGATCACGGGGATGTTTATGGACAAGATGAAGTTCTGTGATGATTTGATAACGAATGAAGAGCAAAAGGTCTATTATTATCATAACATGCTAAGCGCGGAGTATAGAGAATTCATAACCCCTTCAAAGTATGAGACCCTTACCGAGATTGTCAATGCTGCTCGGGAAAGGGAGATTGAATTGAAGAAGAGTATAGAACGGGGTGAACGAAGGGCACAAGATGTGAATCCAAGCCCTGCCAAGAAAGCAAGAACGAACGAATCCGCAAAGAAATCAGATGCTAAGGGTAGTACATCAGGTTGCAAAATTTGTGGGAAAAATCATAAAGGCGAATGCCGTTACAAGGATAAGCCTTGTCCCATATGCAAGAAAACGGGACATATGGCTTTGTCATGCCCGGAGAAGGTGACGGTTTGTTACAACTGTTATCGAACGGGTCACAAGAAGTCGGAATGCCCGGAATTGGTCGGAAAGAAGGATGGGCAAGAATCAAAAGGTGAAGCCCCGAAAGCAAAGGCAAGATCTTTCCAACTAACTGCCGCAGAAGCGAAGATTGAACCTGATGTGGTCTCAGGTATATTTGCTGTAAATTCAATTCCCGCACACGTGTTATTTGATACGGGTGCGAATAAATCCTTTGTTTCATATGGGTTTATTCGACATCCTTCATTTGTTTTAACCAAATTACCTGTGCCTTTAGAAGTAGAGATAGGTAATAACAAAAGTTTTATTGTTTGTGATGTATGTGAAAATTGTAAACTGAGCATTGATGATGAAGAATATTTGATAAATCTAATCCCGATGTCGATGGGAGAATTCCAAGTAGTCGTGGGGATGGATTGGCTATCTCAATACCATGCGAAGGTCGTGTGCTTTCGCAAAGAGATAAAACTAACATCTCCGAGAGGAAAACACGTCACCATTTATGGCGAAAAGCGAGGCAACCCCATAGTATGTTCGATGTTGAAAGCTCACAAGCTCATGAAGCGAGGATGCAAGGCATTCATAATTTATGCAAATGAGACCGAGAAAGAATCACGAAAGATTGGGGATGTACCGGTAGTACGAGATTATGAAGATGTTTTTCCGGAAGATTTACCGGGGGTACCGCCTGAACGGGAAGTAGAGTTCGGGATCGAATTGATTCCGGGCGCGAAACCTGTAGCAAAAGCCCCGTACCGACTTGCACCGTCGGAATTACAAGAGCTGATGTCCCAAATTCAAGATTTGCTTGACAAGGGATTCATAAGGCCGAGTGTGTCTCCTTGGGGCGCACCGGTATTGTTTGTGAGAAAGAAGGACGGGAGCATGCGCATGTGTATCGATTATCGGGAGTTAAACAAACTCACGATAAAGAACCGATACCCACTCCCGAGGATTGATGACTTATTTGACCAACTACAAGGCGCGAGTTGGTTTTCAAAAATTGACCTTAGGTCGGGGTATCACCAACTAAAGGTCAAAGAAGAAGATGTGCCGAAGACGGCTTTTCGCACAAGATACGGACATTACGAATTTCTCGTGATGTCATTTGGGCTAACAAATGCGCCCGCGGCCTTCATGGACCTCATGAACCGGGTTTGCAAGCCAATGTTGGATAAGTCGGTCATCGTGTTTATCGATGATATCTTGGTGTATTCGAAAAGTGAAGCCGAACACGCACGCCACTTACAGGAAGTGTTAGAGACACTTAGATGAGAGAAGCTTTATGCAAAATTTTCCAAATGTGCCTTTTGGTTACGAGAGGTACAATTTCTCGGTCATGTCATAAGTGCCGATGGGATTTTGGTGGATCCGTCAAAGGTAGAGGCGGTGTCAAAATGGAATCCTCCGAAGAACCCTTCGGAAATTAGAAGCTTTTTGGGGCTTGCTGGATATTATAGGAGATTCATTCAAGATTTCTCCAAGATCGCGTCGCCGCTAACAAAACTAACCCAAAAGAAAGCAAGGTTTATTTGGGGAGTCGATCAAGAAAAAGCGTTTCGGACGCTAAAGGAAAGGCTAACTCAAGCTCCGGTACTGACATTGCCGGACGGAGTCGAAGACATGGTGGTCTATTCGGACGCTTCGTTATCGGGGCTCGGTTGCGTGTTGATGCAACGGGGCAAGGTAATAGCCTATGCCTCGAGACAATTGAAGATACACGAGAAGAAATACCCCACGCACGATCTCGAGTTGGCAGCGGTAGTGTTTGCATTAAAAATATGGAGGCATTACTTGTATGGGGCAAAGTGCACCATATTCACCGATCACAAGAGCTTGAAATACTTCTTTGATCAGAAGGAGTTAAATATGCGACAAAGGCGATGGCTGGAAACGGTGAAAGACTATGATTGTGAAATACATTATCACCCCAGAAAGGCGAATGTGGTAGCGGACGCTCTGAGCAGAAAAGCGGATTATGTCCCGATACGAGTACGATCGATGCAACTCATGGTGACCTCGGGTATACTCGAACGTATTCGAGAAGCGCAATTAGAAGCAGTAAAAGAAGAGAATTGGAAGAAGGAAAGAATAATTGGTCAGTTGAAAGACTTGTCGGAAGGGAATCATGGGTTGAAGACTCGATCCGGAAGGATATGGGTCCCACATACCTGTGGAGTAAAGGCGCTTCTACTGGATGAAGCTCATAAGTCCCGTTATTCAATTCATCCGGGTGCGACCAAGATGTACAATGACTTGAAACAAAATTATTGGTGGCCCGGGATGAAGAGGGATGTGGCGAAGTATGTGGAAAAATGCTTGACATGTTTACAAGTCAAGGCGGAGCATCAGAAACCCTATGGCAAACTTCAACCGTTAGACATTCCAGTTTGGAAATGGGAACATATTACAATGGACCTGTTAACCAAGCTGCCTAAGACGAATCGTGGTTTTGATGCAATATGGGTAGTGGTGGATAGATTGACGAAAAGTGCTCACTTCATTCCGATTCGTGAGACTTATACGTCAGAAAAGATGTCCGAAGTCTATACCAATGAAATCATAGCACGTCATGGAGTGCCGGTGTCCATCGTGTCCGATAGGGATACCCGGTTTACCTCGAAATTCTGGCGTGAATTCCAAGAACAAATGGGGACCAAATTGTTCATTAGCACGGCGTACCATCCTCAAACGGATGGACAAAGTGAAAGAACGATACAAATATTGGCAGACATGCTACGGGCGTGTATAATTGACCTTGGAGGCAGTTGGGATGTTCACCTACCGTTAGTCGAGTTTTCGTATAACAACAGTTACCAGTCTAGCATTAAAATGGCACCGTACGAACTGCTTTACGGTAGGAAGTGTCGAACCCCAGTTTGTTGGGGTGAAGTGGGTCCACGTGAGCTCGCCCACCAAGATATAGTACGAGCCACGAACGAAAAGATCGATAAAGTTCGGGCACACTTGAAAGCGGCTCAAGACAGGCAAAAGGCGTATGTTGATAAAAGGAAAAGGCCAATTGAATTTCAAGTCGGTGACATGGTCATGCTAAAAGTGTCCCCATGGAAAGGTGTTATTAGATTTAGAAAGAAGGGGAAGTTAAGCCCAAGGTTTATCGGGCCATTTAAAATCATCGGAAGAGTTGGCAAGGTAGCTTACCGTCTTGAACTACCGGAGGAGCTGAGTGGGATCCATGGCACGTTTCATGTATCGCAATTAAGAAAGTGCCTAGCAGACGAAACGACATATATCCATTACGACGATATCGAAGTGGATAATAGTCTAAATTATGTGGTGAGACCGGTTGAAATTTTAGACAGAAAGGTCAAACGTTTACGAAATAAACAAATTGACCAAGTCAAAGTCAAATGGGAGCATAGGAAAGGTTCGGACACTACATGGGAGTCCGAAGAGGAGATGCGACGTCTTCACCCTACGTTATTTGGTACGTACTTTGGTTTCGGGGACGAAACCCTTTTAAGGGGGATGGACTTGTAACATCCCGAAAATATAAAACATTATATCAGAATTATAAAGCCTAAATAAAGGGGAGTTTACTAATTAAGAGTTTTAACCTAGTTAGTTAAAACTAGTCTAGAAATAGCTTATAACTTGATTAAAAGCTACCAAACTATATGTTGAACAAAGTTGAGGGACCATAGTTGTTTAAATTGAAAACTTAACTAATTAGGACAAATAAAAAATAAACCAAACACCTCAATTAGAGGTGTTGGTCGATCAGAGAGAAGCAGGGGGCGACACCCCCAACCCAAGAACCCTAATCTCACAAATCTCTTAAATTGAAGATGAAATTCTGATCCAAAACGAAATCCGAGTTTAGATTATCGATCCTCATCACAAGAGGATCATAAGGTACGTAAAAATTCGTGTTAAATCCTTGTTTGAAATTCTCATGATTTTGGAAATCTGAAACTAGATGCTTGCATGTTTGTTACTTGGTTAGATTGAAGTTGAATAGGTGTTTAGAAGTACAACCTAGTTAACTATTTGAGAAATCATGCCCAAATTCAGAGAATTCTATGAATCCATGGAAGCTAGGTTATGGGTTTTATAAGATGATGATGAACACTAGGATTTGAATGATAATTCTAGCATAAATTTCATCATAGGAGGTAATTCCTGTGATATTGATGTTAAAATATGTGCAAGGTTACTAATTAAAGTGAAATTTGAGGTTTAAAGTTCAAGTCATGAAATTGGAAATGATGGCAGGAAAATCTGACCCGTTAGGTGTTTGTAGAAATGCCTAAGTGAGGATTTTTGATGATAAATTTGATGAGAACGCAGATTTGATCATGTTTCACAATGATATGAATATGGTCATGGAAAGAGTTCTAAACAAGTTGTAAAAACTGAATTTTCTAGGCAAAGAGTCCGGATCATCAAGCGGACAAGCCGAAGGGAATTCACGGGGGAAAGGCGTGCTCTAAAGGTACGAAATTATCGTTTCGTTACATTATGTATTATTTGATAGATTTATGTTGAAGTTCGAAAACATGGTAAACAAGATGAATTAATGTACTACGGAAGTGACTTTTCATCTTAATCTAGTGAGATGGGTCAAAACAATTGTTAGAAATCGAGGTTGAATTACATGGTTTGATGATTAACTCTTGGTGTCTAAACGGGTCGAACTATCTAACAAGGCATGATTAAATCTTTGAATTGTGATTGAAAGATCTTTGATGATTGGTTATTGTATAACATTTAAGTAATATGAGGTTTTAAAGTTTCGGTATCATAGATGAATCGAAATTCGAGAGTTGAAATCTTGGTGTAATGAACAAACAAACAAAACAGGAAATTCCCAGGTAATACCGTAAATTACGGTGTTACCGTAATTTACGGTAGATGCCAGGGAGTTTACGGTGAGGATCTACTGGTTTACGGTGGAACCAGGAATTTTCAGATGTCACCGTAAATTACGGTAATACCGTAATTTACGGTGGAGACAGGAAATTTTATATCTCTATGTTATTTAAACTAATGTGTAATATACGTTTAACCTTATTTTTCCAAGGTCAAACTAATGTTCTAATGGTTTTGACCCTAGGTGGCTAGATGGACCTTTCGGATGGTGGTCAAGCAGCGTCAAGAACCGAACACGATAAATGAAGCTTCCGCTATATTTATAAAACTTTTGTAGCTCTTGTATATGGGTTGTAAACACTTGTTAAACAATTTTTTTGAAACGTTTTAACTTAGTTATTAGTTGACTAAGGTCTTAGTTACATATGATCTTTGTTAAAGAATGATGTGTATTTAAACTATATTTAATTTAAAATTAAGGGTTTTAAATTCTAGGGTGTTACAACTGGTGTTGACGCGGGCCGCGTAAAGGAGCCCTTGTCTTTTACGCGGGCCGCGACAGGACTCAATTTCACAACTATAAATAGAACGCATCAGTCTACGTTTTCCGTCGCTCATTTCTTTCTTTCAATCTCAAAATTCTGTAGAGAAGTTATAATATTTCGGGTATTATACCCCTAATTAACGAGGTTCTGCTCCATTGTAAGTATTATAACCCTAGTTTCGTAACAGTTACGCTGCCCGATTGATTTAGGGTTCCGTAACAACTGTCGTGGTTTTGCCCGACGTAGTTGTTGGAATGCCATCTCGGGGAGGGTATCAATAATAATTTCAAAGGGTTATGGTACTAATCAATGTACATTTGTGTAAATTATAGATTATAGCCAGGAAACCCTTACGAAAAGCCTAAGACAGCAATGTGAGTTTATCCTCTTTTTGTTAACGTTTTTGGAATAATTTACAAAACCTTAATTGTTTTACAATGTGATTAAGCGGTGATTGAGTCTTTGTAGTTCTTCAATAACTGCCGGTATGTTGGGGTTTTGTATACAAAATTTGTACTACTTGTGAGTAGTAAGTCAAGGTTGACAGTACGTTACCATTGGACAATGAGTTAGCCAATGTGTAATATGACCCACAAGTCAGTGGATTGATAGTACCAAATGGAGTAATTGTGTAGACATAAACATTGTAATCGTCCTCGATACTGTTTTAATCGATAAAAAGTTTCTTGATTAAATTGGGATTACTCACCAGTATTTTCGACTGACAAATGTTTTTAAAACGCGTTTCAGTTAACCCAATGTGAAAGCCAATTAGTAAAAAGCCAGCTGGAGAGCACTGAAGGCTTGGGGATAATGTGGCTATAAAAGTTACCTAATAAACGATGTTTTAAATTCAATAAAATATGGTTTATCCCTATAAGTGTATTGTAATAAGAAACTTGGGTTTTGCCCATGTTATTATTAATATGAAATATGGTAGTTTTACTCTGATAAACATTTCCTAACTACGGTCCTGATGTAAATTCCGCTGCGAGACTAAACAAACTGATACCACCAGACTCTGTGATCACGTCCACCCGTTCCCGGGGATCAGGGATCGGGGGTTGTGACACACCAGTTGCGAGCAGCAGCCCAACCGCACGCCCTCTCGCACGAAGACGTCTTCTAAGATCGTGCTCGGGTTCATCTGACGGCTCAACAGGATCGGGAGCGGGCGTTGAGAACATCAACCTGCAAACGAAAATTTGACACAATGAATATTTTATTAATATAATAATGCTGTTTTTTTTTTTTGCTGAAAAGAAACAGAATATTATTTTAAATGGGCTGAAAATTTTATAAAAATTCGAAAATGGGCCCGAAATTTTATAACAATTACAACAATAAAAATAATTGAATCGGCTAATGTAAAAATGAATTTTCAAAGCCGAAAACTCAAAGAATAAATGAATAATGAGTCCGAATTCGAACAAATAAATGGAATAAAAAATTCACAAGTGTACAAAATAATCTCGGAAACGAATAAATTGAATTAAAACAAGAAATATTAACAAATGAATAAACAAATAAACAATCACGAAAATATTCACAAAGATTTACAAGTATATACACCGATAAAACAATGACTCGGTCGTTCCTAAAGCTTGCCAACTCCCCGGCAACGGCGCCAAAATCTTGACGTGTGCGTATATATACATAATAATGCAATGAAATTACACACGATTTGGTTTTAAATTTATAAAAGTGATTATTACTTTAACATCAAAACACACACGAAAGAGGTAAGTATACCCCGTCACATATGTAGTAAAGTATCAGTAATAACCAAGTATCGATCCAAGGAAATGGGTGGAGAAATAATACTAGACCTTTCACACTAAACTACCGATAAAAACATAAGTTGTTTGATTTTTAATAAACTAAAGTAAGCATAAATAACTACTTATAAAAACATAATAGATTTCAGATATCAAAATAGATAAATAGCCTTGCTTAATACACAACCAAAGCATGTCAACTAAGTCGGTTTTGGCACTAGAAGCATTTGATCAATTCTCCAATTTTGAGACAATTAGTATCCCTTTCGGGAATCCTAACATGACAATCATTCGGAAAGTTAAAACGATAAACACACTTTAACCACCTAAAATTGTTCTTTAACGTGCAATTGATAAATGTCTATGAAAATCTCTAAAAAATAAGTTAGTCATCCGTTAGGAGTTTTCTAACCTCACTTAAACAAGGAAAGCGACACCGATAAACACAATGCAACCACCGAGACAAGCAAAAACTAGATTAAATCACAACCGAGTTCATTTTACAAATCTTGCACATAAATTCACCAAGATAGCAATTTTAGCCTAAACTACTAACTAAGCTAATAAATCATGGCAAGAATTTATAACGACACCATTTAACCCGTTAAGGTCCTTACGTGACGGCAAGCTTTCTTGATTAACAATAATTACATTTTATTAAACCACTAACCATTTCTAGTATCATGGTGCACACATTTAAACCAAGCTAAACTAGTTAACCAAGTTTAAAGTTTACAAATACAAGATTAATTAAGCTTCATTTTTCAACTATCTTAACTAACCAAATACCAATCATCCAACAAAATTACTTATAATCAAGAAATCAATATCAATAACAAGGTTGCAAACTAATCATCAAAGATTAACATAGAAAATACTTCCAAGTATCATTACAAACAAAGATTAACGTACTAATGATTATAATCAAGCAAGGGATTGTTGTGTTTTTGCCCAAAGGCTACAATAATACATAAACATTAATCTAAATGCTTGAAAGATTAACAAAATTATGGAAAGATTAGAAAACCAAACCATAAACAAGCACTAGATTAAGAATCCGGAAGATAACGAAGCTAATCGGCACAATGTGGCTTGAATCCGGGAGAAAGCTAACGCCTCCAGAGCCTGAAAATCGCCAGAATCGCTTCCAAAATATACAGAGTTACGAACAGAATGTTTCTGTCTGTTTTTTATACAATTTTGCAATCGCACGACTGTGCCAATAAAGTGCACGGTCGTGCCCATACTGTAAGGACCCTCAAAAATGTCCCAATACGACTCATAAGTGAAAACCCTGACCCCTGAAACCTTACTGTGCATGAAAATCAAGAAAATCAAGATTTCTAGTCTTCAGGCGGGCCGCGTAACATTTGAGCATATCTTTACGCGGGCCGCGACAGCTCACAACTTATCCGAAACAGCAACCAGGACACGTGGCAGACCTAGGTGTGACACGCTAGCCCTAATCTACGAAATAGGTGTCCACGCGGGCCGCGTAAGGTTCAGGTTAAGAGTTAAGCGGGCCGCGAGAGCCCCAAAATTCAGCTATAAATAGGTTGGATCAGGAGCAGTCCTCTGGTGTCGAAATCACTTTACAAAAACAAATTTACACTACTCTAAATCATGAATTTCAATTATTATAGCGAGGCGCACTTTGTCATTCGTTGTGAGGGTTTAATCTCGTGAGCTATCGTAAATGCTGTATTAGTTACTGACCTAGTTCGTGTGCATATTGTTTAAATTTAGGTTAAAAGGCTAATCAGTAGGCTAAACTCTGCCCGTATAAATCTGCAATGTGAGTCATTCTCTTTTTATCAACTGTTTTACAATACCTCAAATTATTTTCAAAAGTTATAATTACAGGGAGTAAGTCGTGGATATCTTGAATTACTGGCTAGTGGGGTATTGTGCACATTACTAATTTCTCTCCCGGTTAGGTTCATTGACCTAACAGGGATAATCATCACTACTTGGGTGACAGGACCCAATAGTGGTATGACCATCGACACACAGTGTGACACGGCGCCAGATAAAAATAAGATAGAAGCCATTGTAATCGCTCTTATGCTGTAATTGATAACTATGTGTCATTTTCTCAAATTTTAGTGACTCGCCAGCATTTCCCCGCTGATAAAATATTTTTAAAACATGTTTCAGGCGACCTGCTGTAAATCAAGGAAAACGTGCTATGGAGCACTAACAAGCTTGAAGAGGTGGCTCAGTTATAATGAATAAACATGTTTTAATAAATCAGGGAATTTCCTAGTTAAATTCCTCTGTTGTAAATTACGGGGTTTATCCCAAATTATGGAATAAAATAATTGGGCATTTTGAGTTTTAAAAAGACCCTGTTAAAAATCTTCTGCTGTCGCATCATAGATACCACGGGTTCCTGTCCCGCGGCTCCTGACCGGGTCAAACCGGGGCTGGGGCCGTCACAGGAAAAGGTGGTATCAGAGCCACTGATCGAGCCACTAATTTAAAGCCTATTAAGTATTTCAAAATACTTAATTTTCCTAATAGCCATTCTGTGATTATGTGATTATATTTTAACTATCTGTTAATTTACAGTATGGGTAAGCAAAGAATTTCGGATATCTATCGTAAATTAGATAGTTCCCCGAAAGATAAGGGAAGTTCATCCCAATTAAAATCCTCAAGATACTCAGCAGATACTAAGGAGGGAATATTTGTTTGTAAGGCACAGTACGAGAAAACACTTACCCCTAGTAAAAGAAGTTTGATTATTAGAAATGTAGGATCGTGTTTTGACCCGAACGAGTCTATCAGAGGAGTTTTGATCAGATACAGGTGCGGAAAACAAGTACCTGACGTAGAAATAGCTAGATCTTCACTTAAATCACTTTGTTGATTGATATAACAGCGTTTACATTCAATTCTCACACCGGCAGCACCTCGGTATGGAAATCAGAAGGTTACAAATGAGATCCGCTTATGAGGTATATATAGTACAGGTAGGTTCGCATATACGGACATGTCCGTATAAGCGGACCTGACAAATAAGCGGACCTACTATGTCCGTATAAGCGGACCTGACACATAAGCGGACCTACTATGTCCGTATAAGCGGACCTACTCGCTAAAACACATATACTCTCCAGTTTTCTCGTAAAACGTGCCATGATCTAACAATCTAAAACTAAGACTCGATACAAGACGAAGTCGACAGATGTAGTGCACCAACAGACTCCCCCTCAGATGTTGACGAGTCGACTATCGAGTCACGACAATGCTGTGTCTTCACTTCTTCAGTCTTGATCAGTCTCTGGGCTTCTCTCTCTCTATCTTCTTCAACAGACTCCTCTTGACTTGAAAATCTTCAGACTTCACCAAACGATTTGCTGGCATTCCTTTGTTCTTCAGCAATATCTGCTTCAGGATCAATGTCTGGCTTTCTTTGTATTCAGAATCTTAAACCTGGCACTCTATACAGTCTTCAATTTCCAGGATCGAAACTTGGCTATTCCTGCACATTCTTAACCCAGAAATGAATTTCTAAATTTAACAATTTAAAAGCACCAACATTCTGATATAATCAGATGACCCCCTCTCAAATAACATAAGCATTAACAATCCCTCTCCTTCAGATCACAAACTCATGATGAACCACTTGTTGATTTAGAAAATACATTTTGACATTTTAAACTCCCCCTCACAACAATGTCAACAAGTTTAGCACTTGGAATTTTGAAAATCAGCTTTCCAACACCAGTTGTCGAAAATCTTTTTGACTTTTTCAAAATTTATGCTAAAACACACTAAAAATCTTTTTGGATTTTGAGAAATTAGGAAATGCAGTAAAGAAATATTTACAAACAATATTTTTGTGAGTTTGTGTAAGAGGATCATATCAGTTTTTGAGACAAGTCACCAACACCGTTAAGCTTTATTTCATTTTAAGTTCTAAACAATTCACCTAGATTGTCAGTATATTTGTCCACTTAAATTTTCACAAAAGTTCAACTGTTTCGAGATACGATATTAATGTCTTAAGCACTTAAACTCAATCGCGTGTCCCACCTCAGAATATACTCCTGTATCCAGATCCCAATATTCAGTCTTACAGGTAATTATGACACAAATGATATCTGTAGGGGTTAATAAATTATGAAGAATCATGAGAGCTCAGGTCAGAACTACCGTTCAGCAGAGAGATCATGACTAAACTTTTGGGTGTGTCCCCTTTAGAGGATCTTTTTTACAACAGCATTGCTAAGCAATTTTATTGTCTTATCATATATGCTGAGGGTGATGCTATGTTTCAAGCATTTGCAGAAAGTATTATTCGAGGACTAGGTCAGAACTACCGTTCAGCAGAAGTCCAGAAATAATACCCCAGATATCACTAAGTATAAAGACCTAGTATATCAGAAAAAGGAATCTTTCAAACAAGATTTCGGGGGTTACCCATATATCCGAGAGATGTTTCCCCACGATATAAGCAAGTTTGATTTTAGGTTTATATCTCGTCACAATCTACTAAATGTGCAAAAACCTACTGGCATATCCGCAGTGAGATTGTTTATCACATTTTAACTTTCCATTTCTTTAGCATGTTGTGACAGTCTACTGATGTACTATCATTTCCTCTATTCACACCGAAACTCATTTTTGAATTTTATCATGTTTTTGGCTTTTTTAAATTTTCAAATGTTTTTGGATTTTCTGAAATTTTCTACTCCCCCTAAAATGCAAACACATTTTAGAAAATTTGAAAACAAACTATATAGAAAAATGACAACCGATATCGAATTGCGTCAATTCGCCATTTACTTGGCATAAACAATCAGAACTCCCCCTTACACAAAACTATTTTCTCATTAAGATTTCAAAACACTTAAGTTTATTTTAACCAAAATGATTTTTCCGGAAAATAAGCTTTGTTGAGTTTACCACTTGTAAAATTAGGGGTATGGTTCATCATTTTGTCCATTCAATCTCTTGTATCAGGATTACATCAAGTTCAAACTAATGACCTTGAGTAATCACTTTGTCAGAATCAACCTCTCACCACCTTGTAAGAATATCCAACATTTAAAAACACATGTAGGAATAAATCATCTACACAAACCATTTTACTAATCAAGATGCCGATTCCTGCTTCACACTTACCAAGCTGGAAGCTCCGGCAAGTCACAATCTGTAAAATTTAACAAACTTTAAGATTCATTTACACCATCAATTTTTAAGAAAGATGCCGATTCCTGATCCACGATTACAAACTTGGGATCTCCGGCAAGTCAGGTTTTTCAAGCAAAGAAAATGTCCACCCAAGCCTGACCAGCCTTGGGTGTTTTCAATTCAGAAGCAGTTGGAGTGTAAGTTGCTTTCTTTTTAGCATAAAACTCCTTAACCCCTTTAACCTTCCCATCGACCATCTTTCCGAAAATCTTCTTAATTTTTCCATTAAACGCTTTCTCAACATCAAAGTTATCCTTTTTAGAATAACCCTGATTTGAGATTTCAGACTTTCCAGTTTTCCTTTTAAAATTCTCAGTCCTCAATGGTGGAAAATTCTCATCATCCATTGAAGGAACTGAGTTTTCATCACTCTCATCAAACTGTGGCTCCTCTGATTTTGTGGAATCAGATTCATCACCCGATTTTACTTCTGATTTCTTAACAACCCATTTTTGGTTATCAAGTTTCACACTTCGCCTGTAAAATCTCTTCGAACATTCACCAACTTCAAATGTTGAATTTTTAAAAACTTTAAATTTTTCTGTTGGTGGTTCGGTTTTATCAACAACAACTTCTTTCAGTTTTCCAGAAACTCCCTGTTTTGTGTTTGTCGCTTTCGGACAGTTCCATGCAATGTGACCAGTTTCATTGCATCGGAAACAGGTTCTTGTTTCTTTCCTTTGATAAGCTCCATTCTTCATCTTTTCATCAAAAAACTCCTGGTTTGACTGTTTCCAGAATGAGCTCTTTGCTTCTTCTTCATGGCTAGTTCTTGCAACATATGTCATTTTTGATTTATAATCTCGAACATATTTTTCATTTTTATATTTTTCAGGTGGAATAAAACCAAGTCCTTTCTTTTTGTAGCTACGATTGTGGCTTGGTTTCTTTTGAAAACCAGAACCAGAATTGTAACCCTTTTTCTTGTTCAAACGTTGTTGAACTCTTGAAGTGTATTTTTTAGGTTTTCCAGTAAGATTTAAATCTTTTATTTCAGAAATATTAATTTCTATCATTTTGAAAACCTTTTTGATCATGTCAAACCGAACACTTCTTATTGGAAACTCTTTATCAAAATATAATTTGTCAGAATCATTTAAAGTATACACAACTTCTAATGTTTCATCATCCAAATTAGATTTTGACAATAAAAACTCTTTACTATAAACCCGTTTTCCCGACGATTTTGAACTTCTTTCGGACGAACTCGAACTCCCAACTGACTGACACGAACTTTTGGATTCTGATTTTGACTCTGACTCCTCATCCTTATCCAACACCAAATCAACCACTCTTTTTATCAATTCTGACTCATGATCTGTGTCGGACGCTGTGAACGTGACATCAATATTGTCTGGTAAAACATCGGTTATCTCGGATTCTAGCTTAATATTGACTGCCTGTTTTAGTTCTTCCTCGTTAGGTTTTCTAGACGAGTACCCTTCCCAAATCGGAGGCGGACACTTATTATAACAGACACCCTGTTTCTTACCAGTATCCTTTTTCTTCTTTGGCTTTGTTTCTTCACCTTTAAACGCTTCAAATCCTTCAACTGTTGGATAAATTCTACCAATTATGTAGTCACAACCTTTGTAACTTTGCAGCAATCTTCTGATTCTTTCGTTCTCCGTTGCTTCACTATCCAACTCTTTCTTCCACTTTGCACATTCTTCTATGTACAAGTTGATTTCTTTCTGCTTTGTCATCATAGTAGCATTCAACATCTTCAAAGCTTTCTCTCTTTCAGAGTTAGTCTTTTCCAGACTATTCACAGTCCTGTTCAATACATCATATGACTTTTTCAAATTCTTTACATCAAACAACAACTTTTCTTTCAACTTTTCTAACTCACCAAATCTCTCATCTTTCTCTATACATTGTTTACAAGACTCTAAACATGTAAGACAAGGTTTTGTGATTTCAACGATCTTCTCGACTTCAACTATCTTTTCAATCTCCATGATTTTTTCAACTTCAACAACTTTCTCAGCTTCAGTCACCTTTTCTGCTTCAATAATCTTCTCATCAACACTTTCAGTCTTCATTTGATTTTGTTCTTCATCACTACTATTATCAGTTGGTGATTGGTCAAACTCTACTGATTTGTCAGAACTATCATCCGAAGAACCAGAATCAGATGGTGTTTGATCAAAAACTATTTCTTCTTCTGAACTTTCATCGGATGAAATGGATTTTTCTTCTTGATTCTTCTTATTCACATCATTGTTCTCCATTTGTTCTTCAAGCTTCTTAATGAATTGACAAATTGACAATCTAGAGTATTCTCCAGTTCTTTTTAAATCCAACAGATATGTACCCCATTCTTGTTGAGGTATGGAATTGGCTAATCTCTCAACCCATTCTTTTGGATTTTTCTTAATACCCTTCTCGGACATTGAGCGAACAAGATGAATATACCTCTCAATGATACTCTTTGTACTTTCTCCTGGACAACCTTAAAACGAATCAAATTCTTTCTTTAATACATTTATTCTATTAACTGTTTCACAAGTCATATTAAAGAAATTTAAGTCCATGATTCAGAAACACGTTTATCACGACAGTCCCGTTAAGCAAAATATCAAGTCCAAGATAGATCACCTTTTAAAAATATACCTGAAACAAACAAACAAACAATCAGTTTAAAGAATTATCAATTAACAGAATAAAACTGATACTCGAATTGACGAATATTCTGTGCGGACTGAAGATTGACACACTGTGCGGACTGCTATGACCTGGATCAAAAAAAAAAAAAAAACTACCTTTTCCAATGAGTTGGCTAAAACACACGACCTTGAATCTAGTTCGAATTCAAATGAACCGGATCTTTTTGAACAATTAATGAGCTAACAAACTTATGTACACCCCACTAATTTGTTAACTGATTGGGCCTTTAAACACAAAGTCACATGGGCCGCACTTATATGATCTAGTAAAGGTCGGTTATATTGAATTTTTTTTATGTCACAATTAATCTTTGTGATTTGACCGCTAATGATGATTGGGCCGATTTTATAATATGGACAAATAACAACAGATACACATTCAATTATGGCCGACAACTTTTATGAACTCCAATTTTATGATTGGGCCAACCAAAATGGAATCCGTATGATGAGTGACTTTATAAACGAAACACTTGATTGGACCTCAACTATTAATCACATGAGCTGGCTGACACAAATCCATTGATTGGGCCGCAAGTCTGTACCACACTTGAAAATAACTTGACAACATAATTCTTTTGAATCATTTGGCCTTGAATATCTCGAACAACACAATCAACACATACCCTTGAATGCTTTTAATAACCGACAATTCACATGCAAAGTCAGATTTCACAATTAATGCGATGACCAAATAAGCGGATCTAATGAACTTTGTCACTAAAAGCGGATCTATGAAGCGGACTTGATTGATCAGAAAAGCGGATCTATGAATTTTGGAGCGGACCTATCACATGTTCGAAAAAGCGGACCATATTCGGAGACTAATTTGACCCATTTTTTCTTTGAATTTCAATGTCAAATTTTCAAGGGTTTAACTATGATCCATTACCTACAACCTGTGAAATTTTGAGTGGATTCCGACCGTTAAATTTCGTTCTGATGAAGAAAGAAGGTGTAGAAGTAAGAAATGATGATGAAATCCAGCTAATCTCTATAGAACTCCTCCTCCTGAAGTTCTGATACCACTTGTAGGATCGTGTTTTGACCCGAACGAGTCTATCAGAGGAGTTTTGATCAGATACAGGTGCGGAAAACAAGTACCTGACGTAGAAATAGCTAGATCTTCACTTAAATCACTTTGTTGATTGATATAACAGCGTTTACATTCAATTCTCACACCGGCAGCACCTCGGTATGGAAATCAGAAGGTTACAAATGAGATCCGCTTATGAGGTATATATAGTACAGGTAGGTTCGCATATACGGACATGTCCGTATAAGCGGACCTGACAAATAAGCGGACCTACTATGTCCGTATAAGCGGACCTGACACATAAGCGGACCTACTATGTCCGTATAAGCGGACCTACTCTCTAAAACACATATACTCTCCAGTTTTCTCGTAAAACGCGCCCTGATCTAACAATCTAAAACTAAGACTCGATACAAGACGAAGTCGACAGATGTAGTGCACCAACAAGAAAAAGTCAAGAGAAAATAAGGAAGTCACCGGAAACCCAGAAAGTAGGCAGCAAACCACCATGGGAAGACGAATTAGACGAAAAATGGACGAATCTCTATATGTTAACCACTGTAGCAGTAAATGTTAACCTTTAGACTACCAACACCCCGACTCAGTATTAGCACCTATATTATCTATAAGCCAGAAACTTTAAAATAAATAACCACTAGTATATTTCAAAGTTTAGTTGTACTACAAATAAAGGTTTTGTTTCAATAAAATGGTTGATTAGATAGTTGTAATTAATTCCATTTTATGATTCTGTGAAAATTTAATGTGTTTCTTCATAAATGCTAAACAGCATGAGTGAATTATCTGAAGCCCTAGAGAATCTCAATCTTTACCCTGTGAAAATAGAAGTTTCCAGAGATTTTATTGGTTACTTTGCTGATGTGGAAAAACCTATGGAATTTCAAGCTCCACCTCTGGAGAAATCAAAACCTAAGAAAAGAAGAAGATTTGTGGGCTGGAGGCGTGTACGCAGAAGGAAACCAGCAACTAGGAGAATTCCCAAGATAGAGAATCCCATGGATAAAGGAAAAGGGATTGAGATTGAGGGAGATTTGAGGCAAGTAGGAATGGAAATTGGGGAAAGTTCTAGGCAAGTTGAAGAATTGCCATTTCAGGTGGGACTGGATCACATACTGGCAAGCTGTGATATCCTTAGGCCTATCAATACAAATCTTTTCCCTTATCCTGCTGAAACCCAACTTCCAATAAACCTGGAACTGGCTATCCCAGAACCTTTAATTCACACCCAACCTCAAGGAGAAATGGACGAATGGTGGACCAACGATTGGGAGTTTTAAAACCTCCTAAATAATCCCTATACCTTTTTCCCTCAGTTCGACCCAGAACCTGCGCCAAACCCACCAATCAGTAATGAAAACTTAGCTGAACTCCGCCATTTTGGCGAGGAGTTGATGGATGCAGGGAATAGGATCCGGGAGATAGGAGGACAAATCTCCTGGAAATACGATGAGAGGGAACATCACTTTTAATATGCCAGCTGACGAGGGAAAAGTGTGGTGGTGAAGCAATGTTTGTATAATAATAGTAATAAAAATCAGTATGTTTAATAATCTAAAAATAAAACGTTTGTAAGATAACAGTGTGTATGGAAGCATAATATAATATATATAAATGGAAGTCGAGAAATTGATAACTTTTGGCTATGCGTGTTATTGTGATTATGTGCGATTATTTTAATTATGTTTAATTATTAATTATTATATGCTAATTACTTATATAAATTAATTACCAGATGGCAAACGTTGGTAATGAACATGTTAACGAAGTTAATCAATCTGAGGAAAATCAGGAAGAGAAATTGCTGAATAGGCAAGATATCGAGGATATCGTTGCTCAAGGAATAGCCAATGCTATTCCAGCAATACTTGCTGTTGCTCGACATCCAGTTGAACCTCAAATTATTCCTAGCAAACGTACGCATGAGGACACCTTCAGTAATAGTGTAAACGGAGGCGGCAACAACAACAATAACAATAATGATAATATTCTGCAAGCCCCGATTCTCAAAAGAATGAAAGCTGCAACGCCTGGTTGCACTTACAAAGAATTTCTTGCCTGTAAACCAGCTGAGTTTGCAGGTAACGAAGGGGCGACTGCAGCACTGCAATGGTTAGAGAAATCTGAGGCAGTAATTATCATAAGTAAATGTACTGAAGAAGACCAGGTCATGTATGCGTCGCATCTTTTTAAAGAAGAGGCGCTAGAATGGTGGAATACAGTGTTACAATCCAAAGGAAGGACGGTGGCGTATGCTATGAACTGGGAAGAATTTAAGAATCTTGTAGAAAGAAAATTTTGTCCCGAGTATGAAAAGAAACAAATGACAAATAAGTTCCTGACCCACCGGATGGTGGATGTAGACTGTCGAGGGTATACTTCGACATTCTTCGAGTATGCGAGAGTAGTACCAACTCTGGCTTCGCCAGAACCAGTACTTATTTCCCGTTATATTTGGGGATTGATTGGTGAAATCCGTAATATCGTCAAGGCTGCGAAACCCCGCACGATCGATGATGCGGTGGATTTAGCCAATACTTTGACTGATGAACTAGTACGGACGCGAGAAGAAAATAGAAAGAAGGAAGTGGCCCAAAGGATTACCCAGGGATTCCGTATGGGTAATCGTAACAATTTCAAAAGAAGGGGGACTGGACAATCTTCCACTGGTCCATTTTGCAATTCTTGTAAAAGAAAGCATTTTGAAAGATGCAAAGGATATTGCAATTTTTGCAAAATTCCTGGGCATCAAGAAGAAGACTGCAGGAAGAAGAAATTCACAGTTTGCTACAACTGTGGAGAAGCTGGACATTTTAGGCCAGATTGCCCAAAATAGGTCAGAACAGCCGATAACAAAGCCAAACCTGCAGAAGGAACTACCAAGAAGAACGTAAGAGCCTTTCAACTGACGACTCAGGAAGCCGAACTGATTTCGGATGTGATAGCTGGTACGTTCCTAGTTCACGACGTATATGCAAAAGTATTATTTGACTCTGGTGCAAACCAAAGTTATATAAATACTTCATTCTGCCAAGCACTTAATTTACCCTTAACCCAACTTAGGCAGATTTTTACAGTCGAAACGGCAGACGGAAATTCTGTTAACATAGATAAGGTTTTGCAAGAAGGAAAGATAGAACTCTTAGGACATAATTTTTCTGCAAACCTGTTACCTATGAAATTAGCCGGATTCGATGTGGTGTTAGGAATGGATTGGTTAGTAGCCAACCATGGACGAATTCTTTGTGATAAGAATTCCATAGAAATTCATACACCCACAGGAGAATTAGTAGTGATTACAGGAGATAAGCCACGAAAGCCACTGAAATTCATTTCAGAAATGAAATTGGCCAGTTATTCAAGAAAACAAGAAATGGTGTACAAGATTTCAGTAATCATTAACACTAAGAGTAAGGAACTTAAGGAAATTCCAGTAGTATCAGAATACTCGGATGTATTCCCAGAAGAACTACCTGGATTACCACCGGATAGGGAGGTAGAATTTAGAATTCATCTAATTCCTGGAACTACACCGATAGCCAAAGCACCTTATCGGTTAGAACCCACCGAAATGCTAGAACTGAAAAAGCAGCTAGATGAATTACTAAGCAAAGGATTCATACAACCTAGTTCATCCCCTTGGGGAGCTCTAGTGTTGTTTGTAAATAAAAATGATGGTTCGATGCGAATGTGTATCGATTATAGAGAATTGAATAAGGTTACAATTAAGAATCGATACCCATTACCTAGAATTGATGATCTTTTTGATCAACTTCAGGGAGCTAGATATTTTTCTAAGATAGATTTACGCTCCAGATATCATCAGTTAAAGGTACAGGAAGAAAACATACCTAAAACAGCTTTCAGAACTAGGTATGGTCATTACGAGTTTACAGTCATGCCCATTGGGTTAACAAATGCTCCTGCAGCATTTATGGACATGATGAATAGAATCTGTAAAACGTATTTGGATAAATTTGTAATTGTCTTCATCGACGATATACTTATTTATTCCAAAAGTAAAGAAGAACATTGTGAGCACCTGCATGTACTCTTAACTTTGTTAAGAAAGGAGAAGCTTTACGCCAAATTCTCGAAGTGTGAATTTTGGCTACAAGAAGTGCAATTCTTAGGACATATGGTGAATCACGACGGCATTCACGTAGATCCTGCTAAGATAGAAGCAATCACCAAATGGAAGGTTCCGCAATCAGCAATGGAGATTAGAAGTTTTATAGGTTTAGCCGGATATTATAGACGGTTTATTAAGGATTTTTCCAAAATAGCTGTACCATTAACTAAGCTAACTTGTAAAGCAACAAAATTTGAGTGGGGATCTAGACAAGAAGAAGCCTTTAAGATTTTAAAGCAGAAATTAACAAATGCTCCAATTCTAGCCTTACCAGAAGGAACATGAGATTTTGAAGTATATTGTGATGCTTCAAAGCTAGGATTAGGATGTGTGTTAATGCAACGCAAGAAGGTAATTGCATATGCATCAAGGCAATTGAAAAAGCACGAAGAAAACTATACGACTCATGATTTAGAGTTAGGAGCCATAATTTTTGCCCTTAAAATTTGGAGACATTATCTGTACGGAAGTAAGTTTACTGTCTATACAGATCGTAAAAGCTTAAGATATATATTTGGGCAAAAAGAATTAAATATGAGGCAAAGGAGATGGATGGAGATCCTAAGTGACTACGACTGTGATATTCAATATCACGAAGGAAAAGCAAACGTAGTTGCTGACGCCTTAAGTCGTAAGTATCATGAGAAACAACGACGAGTTCGTGCTCTTAGATTAAGTTTACAATTAGACTTAATAGACCAACTGAAAAGCATTCAAGAAACAGCAATCAAGGATGATGCTAAAGGAATGAAAGGGCGAATTAAAGACTAAGAACAAGGTAGTGATGGAATCTGGAGATTTCATAAGAAACGAATTTGGGTACCTAAGCAGGGAGAATTAACGAATCAAATCCAAGAGGAAGCCCATAAATCTAGGTATACCATGCATCCTGGTAATAATAAGATGTACCAAGATTTAAGAAATAACTTCTGGTGGATTGGTATGAAAAAGGACATAGCTAGATATGTTTCTAAGTGTCTTACTTGTTCACAAATTAAGGCAGAACACCAGAAACCTTCAGGTTTACTACAACAACTAGAAATGCCTGTATGGAAATGGGAACTCATAACAATGGATTTTGTTACTAAGTTACCCAAAACCAGAAAAGGTAATGACGCAATTTGGGTAATTGTGGATCATTTAACCAAATCAGCTCATTTTCTACCTATGAAAGAAACCTTTAGCATGGAAAGGTTGGCAAAGCTGTATGTGGATGAAGTGGTATCCTTACATGGAGTTCCACTCTCCATTGTATCGGATAGAGATAGTCGTTTCACTTCCCACTTCTGGACAAGTTTCCAAGAAGCAATGGGAACTCGACTAAATCTAAGCACTGCATATCATCCTCAAACAGACGGACAAAGTGAAAGGACGATCCAAACCCTGGAAGACATGCTTAGGGCATGTGTTATAGATTTTGGTGGAAACTGGGATAACCATTTACCCTTAATTGAATTCTCCTATAACAATAGTTATCATTCAAGTATTGAAGCTGCCCCATTCGAAGCACTGTATGGACAAAAGTGTAGAACTCCCGTTTGCTGGGCAGAAATAGGAGAAAGTCAATTATCAGGTCCGGAGATTGTGCAAGAAACTACCGACAAGATTACTCAAATCAAAGAAAGATTAAAGACGGCTCGAGATCGCCAAAAAAGCTATGCCGATAATCGACGTAAGCCACTCGAGTTTCAAGTTGGAGACAAAGTACTATTAAAAGTATCTCCTTGGAAAGGAATAGTTCGATTCGGTAAGAAAGGAAAGCTAAGTCCAAGATACGTAGGACCATTTCCAGTAATCCAACGTATAGGACCAGTTGCTTATCGCTTACAACTACCAGAGGAACTAGCAGGAGTACATGACGTATTTCATGTATCCAACCTCAAGAAATGTCTATCTGACGTATCTTTGGTAGTACCTCTCCAAGAAATAAAGGTAAATGAGAAATTGAAGTTCGTTGAAAAACCACTTCAAATCAAAGATCAAAAGATCAAGTTTCTCAAGCACAAAAGATTGGTGCTAGTCAAGGTCAAGTGGGATTCCAGAAGAGGACCCGAGTACACTTGGGAGCTGGAATCGGAAATGAAGCGAAAGTATCCTCACTTATTCCAATAATTCTCGAGGACGAGATTTTAAATAAGGTGGGGAGGATGTAAGGACCCTCAAAAATGTCCCAGTACGACTCACAAGTGAAAACCCTGACCCCTGAAACCTTATTGTGCATGAAAATCAAGATTTCTGGTCTTCAGGCGGGCCGCGTAAGGTTTGAGCATATCTTTACGTGGGCCGCGACAGCTCACAACTTATCTGGAACAGCAACCAGGCCACGTGGCAGCCACGCGGCAGACCTAGGTACGACACGCTAGCCCTAATCTACGAAATAGGTGTCCACGCGGGCCACATAAGGTTCGAGTTAAGGGTTACGCGGGCCGCGAGAGCCCCAAAATTCAGTTATAAATAGGTTGGATCAGGAGCAGTCCTCTGGTGTCGAAATCACTTTACAAAAACGAATTTACACTACTCTAAATCATGAATTTCAATTATTATAGCGCGGCGCTGCTACGATACAGGGTATTAACTCAATCGCTGCTACGATTCAATGTCCGATCGATTGAAACTATCCAATGGATGTTTAAGTGCTGCCCACATTAGGGTTATGCTTTGTCATTCGTCGTGAATTCGATGGAAGTTTAAGTATCGCACTTTGTCATTCGTTGTGAGGGTTTAATCTCGTGAGCTATCGTAAATGCTGTATTAGTTACTGACCTAGTTCGTGTGCATATTGTTTAAATTTAGGTTAAAAGGCTAATCAGTATGCTAAACTCTGCCCGTATAAATCTGCAATGTGAGTCATTCTCTTTTTATCAACTGTTTTACAATACCTCAAATTATTTTCAAAAGTTATAATTACAGGGAGTAAGTCGTGGATATCTTGAATCACTGGCTAGTGGGGTATTGTGCACATTACTAATTTCTCTCCCGGTTAGGTTCAATGACCTAACAGGGATAATCATCACTACTTGGGTGACAGGACCCAATAGTGGTATGACCATCGTCACACAGTGTGACACGGCGCCAGATAAAAATAAGATAGAAGCCATTGTAATCGCTCTTATGCTGTAATTGATAACTATGTGTCATTTTCTCAAATTTTAGTGACTCGCCAGCATTTCCCTGCTGATAAAATATTTTAAAACATGTTTTAGGCGACCTGCTGTAAATCAAGGAAAACATGCTACGGAGCACTAACAAGCTTGATGAGGTGGCTCAGTTAAAATGAATAAACATGTTTTAATAAATCAGGGAATTTCCTAGTTAAATTCCTCTGTTGTAAATTACGGGGTTTATCCCAAATTATGGAATAAAATAATTGGGCATTTTGAGTTTTAAAAAGATCCTGTTAAAAATCTTCCGCTGTCGCATCATAGATACCACGGGTTCCTGTCCCGCGGCTCCTGAACAGGTTAAACCGGGGCTGGGGCCGTGACACGTACAATACACTGTTCACCATATCCTGTGACCTCAGCAGATCTTGACTTTTTTTCCGTATTCGCACGATCGTTCCATTGGCGGCACGGACGTGCATTTCCTGGTTCTTGTTGCACGGACAACTGCACTGGTGGTGCAGTTCCGGGGTTATGCTGGAACCTCGGGTTTGCACGGGAGTGCCAATAGTTGCACGATCGTTCCTTTCCGAGAAAGCTTGCACTCCGGATTGCACCCTCGTTCACTGTCGGGCTGGGCTGTTTTGTCGGATATGCACGGTCGTTCCATGAGTCGCACGACCTTGCCAAATGCCCAGGTCAGATTCTTCATAGAATGTTCGCAGCTTTGTCATTTTGTCCGGAAAGTCCTCGTTTTCACTATCATCTTGTCTGGTATGCAGTTTTAGGCCTGTAAACAAAAGTATACTTGATTAAGTATCCGGATGACGGTTTTACGGCTGAAAACGCATAAAATGGGGATAAAATGGGGGACTAAAATATGTGTAAATTAGTGAATATCAATGGGCTTCCTCTAAAATCTTATCTCTCAAATCTCCTTGCTTAGGTATCCAAATCATGTCCTTATGGAATCTCCAAATCCCATCAGTCCCTTGTTCCAATTCTTTTATTCGTCCTTTCATTCCTTCAGCATCATCCTTGATTGTTGTTTCCTGAACGTTCTTCAGTTGTTCCATTAAATCTAACTGTAGATTTAATCTAAGAGCACGAACTCGTCTTTTCTTCTCATGATACTTACGACTTAGGGCATCTACTACTACATTTGCCTTCCCGTCATGATATTGAAAATCACAGTCATAGTCACTTAGAATTTCCATCCATCTTCTTTGTCTCATGTTTAATTCTTTTTGCCCAAATATGTACCTTAAACTCTTATGATCTGTGTAGACTGTAAACTTACTTCCGTACAGATAATGTCTCCAAATTTTAAGGGCAAAAATTATTGCTCCTAATTCTAAGTCATGGGTCGTATAATTTTCCTCGTGCTTCTTTAACTGCCTTGATGCATATGCAGTTACCTTTTTGCGTTGCATAAGCACACATCCTAATCCTAGGTTGGAAGCGTCGCAGAAGACTTAAAAATCTTCCGTTCCGTCTGGTAAGGCAAGTATTGGGGTGTTTGTTAGTCTTTGCTTTAAAATCCTAATGGCTTCTTCTTGCTTGGGTCCCCATTCAAATTTAATAGTTTTACAGGTTAACTTAGTTAATGGAACAGCTATCTTAGAAAAGGCTCTTATAAAGCGCCTGTAATTGTAAGGACTCTAAAAAATGTCCCAAAACGACTCGTAAATAGAAACCCGGACCCATGAAACCCTAATCCATAACAAAAATCAAGAAATCCAAATTTATGGTCTTCAGGCGGGCCGCGTAAAGGATGACCAGACCCTTACGCGGGCCGCGTCAACTTGAAATTCAACCGGATAAGCATCCGGGCCACGTATAACCCATCTGGCAACGCTAACTCGTGACCCAGCAAACCTACGCGTAGACCAGGTGTCCACGCGGGCCGCTTAAGGTTCGAGCTAAGGTTCACGCGGGCCGCGAGAGCCCCAAATTTCTGCTATAAATAGAAAGGGTTACGAGCAGTCCTCTGGTGTCGAAATTCAATCACAAAAACGAGTTCTTACTGTCCAAAAGTAGAAATTACAATTAAATTAGCGAGGCGCTGCTACGATACCGGGTATTAACTCGATCGCTGCTACGATTCAATGTCCGATCGATTGAAACTATCCAATGGATGTTTAAGTGCTGCCCACATTAGGGTTATGCTTTGTCATTTGTCGTGAATTCGATGGATGTTTAAGTATCGCACTTTGTCATTCGTTGTGAGGGTTTAATCTCATGAGTTATCGTAAATGTTGTATTAGTTACTGACCTAGTTCGTGTGCACGATATTTAAATTTAGGTTACAAGGCTAATCAGTAGGCTAAACTCTGCCCGTATAAATCTGCAATGTGAGTCATTCTCTTTTTATCAAAAGCATTTTACAATACTTCATTTTCAAATGTTATAATTACAGGGAGTAAGTCGTGGTTATCTTAATCACTGGCTAGTGGGGTATTGTGCACATTACTAATTTTCTCCCGGTTAGGTTCATTGACCTAACAGGGATAATCATCACTACTTGGGTGACAGGACCCAATAGTGGTATGACCATCGTCACACAGTGTGACATGGCGCCAGATAAAAATAAGATAGAAGCCATTGTAATCGCTCTTATGCTGTAATTGATAACTATGTGTCATTTTCTCAAATTTGAGTGACTCGCCAGCATTTCCCCGCTGATAAAATATTTTTAAAACATGTTTCAGGCGACCTGCTGTAAATCAAGGAAAACGTGCTACGGAGCACTAACAAGCTTGAAGAGGTGGCTCAGTTATAATGAATAAATATGTTTTAATAAATCAGGGAATTTCCTAGTTAAATTGTTGTAAATTACGAGGTTTATCCCAAATTATGGAATAAAATAATTGGGCATTTTGAGTTTTAAAAAGATCCTGTTAAAAATCTTCCGCTGTCGCATCATAGATACCACGGGTTCCTTTCCCGCGGCTCCTGACCGGGTCAAACCGGGGCTGGGGCCATGACAGGAAAAGGTGGTATCAGAGCCACTGATCGAGCCACTAATTTAAAGCCTATTAAGTATTTCAAAAGTTATAATTACAGGGAGTAAGTCGTGGATATCTTGAATCACTGGCTAGTGGGGTATTGTGCACATTACTAATTTCTCTCCCGGTTAGGTTCATTGACCTAACAGGGATAATCATCACTACTTGGGTGACAGGACCCAATAGTGGTATGACCATCGTCACACAGTGTGACACGGTGACAGATAAAAATAAGATAGAAGCCATTGTAATCGCTATTATGCTGTAATTGATAACTATGTGTCATTTTCTCAAATTTGAGTGACTCGCCAGCATTTCCCCGCTGATAAAATATTTTAAAACATGTTTCCGGCGACCTGCTGTAAATCAAGGAAAACATGCTATGGGGCACTAACAAGCTTGAAGAGGTGGCTCAGTTAAAAATGAATAAACATGTTTTAATGAATCAGGGAATTTCCTAGTTAAATTCCTCTATTGTAAATTATGGGGTTTATCCCAAATTATGGAATAAAATAATTGGGCATTTTCGAGTTTTAAAAGATGCTGTTAAAAATCTTCCGCTGTCGCATCATAGATACCACGGGTTTCTGTCCCGCGGCTCTTGACCGGGTAAAACCGGGGCTGGGGCCGTGACAGGAAAAGGTGGTATCAGAGCTACTGATCGAGCCACTGATCGAGCCACTGATTTAAAGCCTATTAAGTATTTAAAAATACTTAATTCTCCTAATTGTCATTTTGTGATTATGTGATTTTCTATTTAACTATCTGTTAATTACAGTATGGGTAAGCAAAGAATTTTGAATATCTATCATAAATTAGATAGTTCACCAAAAGATAAGGGAAGTTCATCCCAAACAAATTCCTCAAGATACTCAGCAGATACTGAGGAGGGAATATTTGTGCGAAAGGCACAGTCTGAGAAACCACTTACCCCTAATAGAAGAAGCTGGATTATTAGAAAAAGTCAAGAGAAAATGAAGAATTCCCAGGAAACCCAGGAAATAGGCAACAACCCACCATGGGAAGATAAATTAGATGAAAAATGGGCAAATCTCTATATGTTAGCTACTGTAGCAGTAAATGTTAACCTTTAAACTACCAACACCCCGTCTCAGTATTAGCACCCATATTATCTATAAGCCAGAGACTTTAAAATAAATAACCACTAGTATATTTCAAAGTTTAGTTGTACTACAAATAAATATTTTGTTTCAATAAAATGGTTGATTAGACAGTTGTAATTAATATTTCTAATTCCATTTTGTGATTCTGTGAAAATTCAATTTATAAATTTTTTTAACCAAAAAATTTTGTGTGTTTCTTCATAAATGCTAAACAGCATGAATGAATTATCTGAAGCCCTAGAGAATCTCAATCTCTACCATGTGAAAATAGAAGTTTCCAGAGATTTTACTGGTTACTTTGCTGATGTGGAAAAACCTATGGAATTTCAAGCTCCACCTCTGGAGAAATCAAAACCTAAGAAAAGAAGAACATTTGTGGGCTGGAGGCGTGCACGCAGAAGGAAACCGGCAACTTAGAGAATTCCCAGGATAGAGAATCCCATGGATAAAGGAAAAGGGATTGAGATTGAGAGAGATTCAAGGCAAGTAGGGATGGAAATTGGAGAAAGTTCTAGGCAAGTTGAGGAATTGCCATTTCAGGAGGAACTGGATCACATACTGGCAAGCTGTGATATCCTTAGGCCTATCAATACAAATCTTTTCCCTTATCCTCCTGAAATCCAACTTCCAATAAACCTGGAACCGGCTATCCCAGAACCTTTAATTCACACCCAACCTCAAGGTGAAATGGACGAATGGTGGACCAACGATTGGGAGTTTCAAAACCTCCTAAATAATCCCTATACCTTTTTCCCTCAGTTCGACCCAGAACCTGCACCAAACCCACAAATGAGTAATGAAAACTTAGCTGAACTCCGCCATTTCGGCGAGGAGTTGATGGATGCAGGGAATAGGATCTGGGAGATAGGAGGACAAATCTCCTGGAAATACGATGAGAGGGAACATCGCTTTTAATATGCTAGCTGACGAGGGAAAAGTGGGGTTGTGACGCTGTGTTTGTATAATAATAATAATAAAAATATAAGTATATGTAATAAGTTAAAAATAAAACGTTTGTAAGATAATCTGAGTGTACGGATGCATAACATAATATATAAAAATGGAAGTCGAGAAATCGACAACTTTTGGCTATACGTGTTATTGTGATTATGTGCGACTGTTTTGTTATGTTTAAATATTAATTATTTTATGCTAATCACTTATATAAATTAATTACCAGATGGCAAACGTTGGTAATGAACCTGTTAACGAAGTTAATCAATCTGAGCAAAATCAGGAAGAGCAATTGCTGAATAGGCAAGATATCGAGGATATCGTTGCTCAAGGAATAGCCAATGCTATTCCAGCAATTCTTGCTGCTGCTCGAATTCCAGTTAAACCTCAAATTATTCCTAGCAAACGTACGAATGAGGACAACTTCAGTAATAGTATAAACGGAGGCGGTAACAATAACAATAACGATAATGTTCTGCAAGCCCCGATTCTCAAGAGAATGAAAGCTGCAACGCCTGGTTGCACTTACAAAGAATTTCTTGCCTGTAAACCAGCTGAGTTTGCAGTTAACGAAGGGGCGACTGCAGCACTGCGTTGGTTAGAGAAAACCAAGGCAGTAATTACCATAAGTAAATGTGCTGAAGAAGACAAGGTCATGTATGCGTCGAATCTTTTTAAATAAAGGGCGCGAGAATGGTGGAATACGGTTCTACAAGCTAAAGGAAGAACTGTGGCATATGCTATGAACTGGGAAGAATTTAAAAATCTCGTAGAAAGAAAATTTTGTCCCGAATACGAAAAGGAACAAATGACAAATAAGTTCCTGACCCACCGGATGGTGGATGTAGACTGTCGAGGGTATACTTCGACATTCTTCGAGTATGCGAGAGTAGTACCAACCCTGGCTTCGCCAGAACCAGTACTTATTTCCCGCTATATTTGGGGATTGATTGGCGAAATCCGTAATATCGTCATGGCTACGAAACCCCGCATGATTGATGATGCGGTGGATTTAGCCAATACTCTGACTGATGAACTGGTACGGACGTGAGAAGAAAATAGAAAGAAGGATGTGGCCCAAAAGATTACCCAAGGATTCCGTATGGGTAACCGTAACAATTTCAAAAGAAGGGGGACTGGGCAATCTTCCACCGGTCCTTTGGCCAATTTGATTCGTTGGAGAGATAAACCGGTGGCACTTTCCATTGTACAAGCAAGATTGCAAAATGAAGCATTTTGGAAGATGCAAGGGATATTGCAATTTTTGCAAAATTCCGGGGCATCAAGAGGAAGACTGCAGGAAGAAGAAATTCACAGTATGCTACAACTGTGGAGAAGCTGGACATATTAGGCCAGACTGCCCTAAATTAGTTAAACCAGCTGACAACAAAGCTAAACCTGCAGAAGGAACTAATAAGAAGAACGTAAGAGCCTTCCAACTGACTACTCAGGAAGCAGAACTAATCCCGGATGTGATAGCTGGTACGTTCCTAGTTCACAACGTTTATGCAAAAGTATTATAAATACTTCATTCTGCCAAGCACTTAGTTTACCCTTAACCCAACTTAGGCAGATTTTTACAGTCGAAACGGCAGACGGAAATTCTGTTAACATAGATAAGGTTTTGCAAGAAGAAAAGATAGAACTCTTAGGACATAATTTTTCTGCAAACCTGTTACCTATGAAATTAGCCGGATTCGGTGCTGTGTTAGGAATGGATTGGTTAGTAGCCAACCATGCTCGAATTCTTTTTGATAAGAATTCCATAGAAATTCATACACCCACAGGAGAATTAGTGGTAATTACAGGAGATAAGCCACGTAAGCCAATGAAATTCATTTCAGAAACGAAATTGGCCAATTATTCAAGAAAACAAGAAATGGTGTACATGATTTCATTAATCATTAACACTAAGAGTAAGGAACTTAAGGAAATTCCAGTAGTATCGGAATATCCTGATGTATTCCCAGAAGAACTACTTGGATTACCACCTGATAGGGAGGTAGAATTTAAAATTCATCTAATTCCTGGAACTACACCGATAGCTAAAGTACCTTATCGGTTAGCACCCACTGAAATGCTAGAATTGAAAAAGCAGTTAGATGAATTACTAAGCAAAGGATTCATACAACCTAGTTCATCCCCTTGGGGAGCGCCAGTGTTGTTTGTAAAGAAAAAGGATGGTTCGATGCGAATGTGTATCGATTATAGAGAATTGAATAAGGTTACAATTAAGAATCGATACCCATTACCTAGAATTGATGATCTTTTTGATCAACTTCAGGGAGCTAGATATTTTTCTAAAATCGACTTACGCTCCGGATATCATCAGTTAAAGGTACAGGAAGAAGACATACCTAAGACTGCTTTCAGAACTAGGTATGGTCACTACGAGTTTACAGTCATGCCCTTTGGGTTAACAAATGCTCCTGCAGCATTTATGGACATGATGAATAGAATCTATAAACCGTATTTGGACAAATTTGTAATTGTCTTCATCGACGATATACTTATTTATTCCAAAAGTCAGGAGGAACATTGTGAGCGCCTGCATGTACTCTTAACCTTGTTAAGAAACAAGAAGCTTTATGCCAAATTATCGAAGTGCGAATTTTGGCTACAAGAAGTGCAATTCTTAGAACACATGGTGAATCACGACGGCATTCATGTAGATCCTGCTAAGATAGAAGTGATCACCAAATGGAAGGTTCCGCAATCAGCAATAGAGATTAGAAGTTTTATAGGTTTAGCCGGATATTATAGACGGTTTATTAATGATTTTTCTAAGATAGCCGTACCATTAACTAAGCTAACCTGCAAATCAGTTAAGTTTGAGTGGGAACCCAAGCAAAATGAGGCTTTTAAGATTTTAAAGCAGAAATTAACCAATGCTCCAATTCTAGCCTTACAAGAATGAACATAAGATTTTGAAGTATATTGTGATGCTTCAAAGCTAGGATTAGGATGTGTGCTAATGAAACGCAAAAAGGTAATTGCGTATGCATCAAGGCAATTGAAAAAGCACGAGGAAAACTACACAACTCATGACTTAGAGTTAGGAGCCATAATTTTTGCCCTTAAGATTTGGAGACATTATCTGTACGGAAGTAAGTTTACTGTCTATACAGATCATAAAAGCTTAAGATATATCTTTGGGCAAAAAGAATTAAACTTGAGGGAAAGGAGGTGGATGGAAATCCTAAGTGATTACGATTGTGATATTCAATATCACGAAGGAAAAGCAAACGTAGTTACTGATGCCTTAAGTCGTAAGTATCATGAGAAACAACGACGAGTTCGTGTTCTTAGATTAAGTTTACAATTAGACTTAATGAAACAACTGAAAAGTATTCAAGAAACAGCAATCGAGGACGGTGCTGAAGGAATGAAAGGGCGAATTAAGGACTTAGAACAAGGTAGTGATAGGATCTGGAGATTCCATAAAAAACGGATTTGGGTACCTAAGCAGGGAGAATTAAGAAATAAGATTTTAGAAGAAGCCCATAAATCTAGGTATACCATGCATCCTGGTAACAATAAAATGTACCAAGATTTAACAAATAACTTCTGGTGGATTAGTATGAAAAAGGACATAGCTAGATATGTTTCTAAGTGTCTTACTTGTTCACAAGTTAAGGCAGAACACCAGAAACCTTCAGGTCTACTACAACAATTAGAAATGCCTGTATGGAAATGAGAACTCATAACAATGGATTTTGTTACTAAGTTACCCAAAACCAGAAAAGGTAACGATACGATTTGGGTAATCGTGGATCGATTAACCAAATCAGCTCATTTTCTACCCATGAAAGAAACCTTTAGCATGGAAAGGTTGGCAAAGCTGTATGTAGATGAAGTAGTATCCTTACATGGAGTTCCACTAACCATTGTATCGGATAGGGATAGTCGTTTCACTTCTCACTTCTGGACCAGTTTCCAGGAGGCAATGGGAACTCGACTAAATATAAGTACTGCATATCATCCTCAAACAGATGGACAAAGTGAAAGGACGATCCAAACCCTAGAGGACATGCTTAGGGCATGTGTGATAGATTTTGGTGGAAACTGGGATAACCATTTATCCTTAATTGAATTCTCCTATAACAATAATTATCATTCAAGCATTGAAGCTGCCCCATTTGAAGCACTGTACGGGCGAAAGTGTAGAACTCCCGTTTGTTGTTCAGAAATAGGAGTAAATCAATTATCAGGTCCAGAAATTGTGCAAGAAACTACAGACAAGATCACTCAGATCAAGGAAAGATTGAAGACGGCTCGAGATCGCCAGAAAAGCTTTGCCGATAATCGACGCAAGCCACTCGAGTTTCAAGTTGGAGACAAAGTACTATTAAAAGTATCTCCTTGGAAAGGAGTAGTTCGGTTCGGTAAGAAAGGAAAGCTAAGTCCAAGATACGTAGGACCATTCCCAGTGATCCAACGTATAGGACCAGTTGCTTATCGCTTACAACTACCAGTGGAACTAGCTGGAGTACATGATGTATTTCATGTATCCAACCTCAAGAAATGTCTATCAGACGAATCTTTGGTAGTACCTCTTCAAGACATAGAGGTAAATGAATAGTTAAAATTTGTTGAGAAACCTCTTCAGATAGAAGATAGAAAGATCAAGTTTCTCAAGCACAAAAGACTGGTGCTAGTTAAAGTCAAGTGGGATTCAAAAAGAGGACCCGAGTACACTTGGGAGCTGGAATCGGAAATGAAGCGAAAGTATCCTCACTTATTCCAGTAAATCTCGATGACGAGATTTTAAATAAGGTGGGGAGGATGTAAGGACTCTCAAAAATGTCCCAAAATGACTCGTATATAGAAACCCGGACCCCTGAAACCCTAATCCAGAACAAAAATCAAGAAATCAAAATTTATGGTCTTCAGGCGGGCCGCGTAAAGGATGACCAGACCCTTACGCGGGCCGCGTCAAGTTGAAATTCAACCGGATAAGCATCTGGGCCACGTATAACCCATCTGGCAACCCTAACTCGTGACCCAGCAAACCTACGCGTAGAACTGTTGTCCACGCGGGCCGCGTAAGGTTCGAGCTAAGGTTCACGCGGGCCGCGAGAGCCCCAAATTTTTGCTATAAATAGAAGGGGTTACGAGCAGTCCTCTGGTGTCGAAATTCAATCACAAAAACGAGTTCTTACTGTCCAAAAGTAGAAATTACAATTAAATTAGCGAGGCGCTGCTACGATACCGGGTATTAACTCGATCGCTGCTACGATTCAATGTCCGATCGATTGAAACTATCCAATGGATGTTTAAGTGCTGCCCACATTAGGGTTATGCTTTGTCATTCGTCATGAATTCGATGGATGTTTAAGTATCGCACTTTGTCATTCGTTGTGAGGGTTTAATCTCGTGAGTTATCGTAAATGCTGTATTAGTTACTGACCTAGTTCGTGTGCATGATATTTAAATTTAGGTTACAAGGCTAATCAGTAGGCTAAACTCTGCCCGTATAAATCTGCAATGTGAGTCATTCTCTTTTTATCAAAAGCATTTTACAATACTCCATTTTCAAATGTTATAATTACAGGGAGTAAGTCGTGGTTATCTTAATCACTGGCTAGTGGGGTATTGTGCACATTACTAATTTTCTCCCGGTTAGGTTCATTGACCTAAGAGGGATAATCATCACTACTTGGGTGACAGGACCCAATAGTGGTATGACCATCGTCACACAGTGTGACACGGCGCCAGATAAAAATAAGATAGAAGCCATTGTAATCGCTCTTATGCTGTAATTGATAACTATGTGTCCTTTTATCAAATTTGAGTGACTCGCCAGCATTTCCCCGCTGATAAAATATTTTAAAACATGTTTCAGGCGACCTGCTGTAAATCAAGGAAAACGTGCTATGGAGCACTAACAAGCTTGAAGAGGTGGCTCAGTTATAAATGAATAAACATGTTTTAATGAATCAGGGAATTTCCTAGTTAAATTCCTCTATTGTAAATTACGGGGTTTATCCCAAATTATGGAATAAAATAATTGGGCATTTTCGAGTTTTAAAAGATCCTGTTAAAAATCTTCCGCTGTCGCATTATAGATACCACGGGTTCCTGTCCCGCGGCTCCTGACCGGGTGCCCTGTTTCTCCGCAATTGAAGCAAATCATGGATTTCATCCTGCAATTCTCCTCTTGGTGCCCCGGAATTTTTCAAAAATTATAGTACCCCTTACATTTTCCAAAATGCTTTCTTTTACAGGTACTGCAAAATGGAGCAGTGGAGGATTGCCCTGTTCCCTTTTTCTTGAAGTTACCAGTGTTACTACTCCCACGAAACCCTTGAGTAATCTTTTGGGCCAATTCCTTTTTCCTGTTCTCTTCTCTAGTGCGTACCAGCCCGTCAGTTAAGGTATTAGCCAATTCAACCGCATCGTCAAATGTGCGGGGTCTCGCAGCTTTGACGATATCATGGATCTCGCTAATTAAACCCCAAATATAGCGAGAAATAAGTACTGGTTCTGGCGAAACCAGAGTTGGTACAATTCTGGCATACTCGAAGAATTTCGAAGTATACCCTCGACAGTCAATATCCACCATCCGGTGGTTCAGGAACTTATTTGTCATTTGTTCCTTTTCATAGTCAGGACAAAATTTCCTTTCCACCAGTTGCTTAAATTCCTCCCAAGTCATGGCATAAGCCATGTCACTTTCCTTTGCCTGCAACACCGTATTCCACCATTCCAACGCCTCTTCTTTAAAAAGATGGGATGCATACATGACCTTGTCCTCCTCTGCGCACTACTGATCTTAATTACTGCTTCGGTCTTTTCTAATCAGCGCAGTGCAGCAGTCGCCCCTTCATTTCCTGCAAATTCTACTGGCTTACAAACAAGAAATTCCTTATAAGTGCAACCAGGTGTTGCAACTTTCATTTTCTTAAGTTTTGGGGCTTGAACCACATCATTGTTATTATTGCTGCCTCTATTTACACTGTTTCTGAAATTATCATCTCGAGTGCATTTACTATGGTTGGCTTGGGAAGGTTCAGCAGGATTCTTAACGGCAGCAACAATTGCCGGGATAGCATTGGCTATTCCCTGAGCAACGATATTTTCTATATCTTGCCTATTAAGAAAATGATCCTCCTTGTTTTGTTCAGATTGGTTAACTTCGTTTGCTGGTTGGTTTTCTGCGTTTTCCATCTGAATCATTAACAATATATATATTACTGTCATAGAATAGATAGCAACCAACACAACAAAACAATCATGACACATAATCACGTCAACACATATAGCCAAAACCGTTGACCTTGCGACATTCATATATTTTTATAATATTATGCTTCGATACAAATCATCTTCCACGTCAACACATATAAGTTTTATTTTTAGTTATTATTATACAATATTATATTATTATTATTATTATTAGATTACTATATATATATATATATATATATATATATTCTACATATTAATATTATACAAACACTCCACCACCACAGTTAGCTGGCTTTCTCAGAAACGACGCCCCCTCTCGTCGTACTTCCACGTGATCCTTTCCCCCACGTCCCGAATCCGATTTCCCGCATCCACCAGTTCCTCGCCGTAGTGGCGTAATTCAGCAACGTTTTCTGCACTCATAAGTGGAAAGGGTGCAGGTTCAGGATCAAACTGGGGAAAATAAACATTGGGGTTATTCATGAAATTCTGAAAATGCCAGTCGCTCGTCCACCATTCCTACAACTGGCCTGTAACAGGTTGTTGGTTGACAATAGGGTCTGGAATAGCAGGTTGCAAATTAATTGGAAGTTCCGATTGGGCAGGGAAATTGAAAAGGGTTTCATCGGCAGGTCTGATGAGGTCACAATTTGCAAGTTTTCGATCCAGCTCTTCCCAAGGTGGCATTTCCTGGGCTTGACCGGAGCTTTCCCCTATCTCCTTTCCTTTTCCTTTGTCCTTTGGATCCTCTATCCTTTTCACCTTTTGTGCAGCTGGCTTCTTCCTTCGTCCTCGCTTCTAGTCCAGGATTCTCCTTCTCTTTTTAGGCTTGGGTTTTACCTGGGGCTGGGCCTGGAATACTAATGGCTCCTCAGTGCCCGCTTGATAGCCGGATTGGGTTCCTGTTGTATCCATATCGGTGGTATGGATTGTAAAGTTTCGGAGTGCCTCCGACAGTTCATTCATGCTGTTAGCACACATGAAGAAACACACAAAAATTTAGGTTAAAATTTTATTGGTTAAATTAAATTTTCACAGAATCACAAAATGGCAAATTGGAAAATTAAGTATTTTTCAAATACTTAATTGGCTTAAATCAGTGGCTCTGATACCACCTTTTTCTGTCACGGCCCCCAACCTAGTTTCCTGGTTCGATTGCCGCGAGACAGAAAACCCGTGGTATTAATTTTTGGCAGCGGAAATTTCAACAGGATCTTTTAAAACTGAAAAAACACCCTTTTATTTTATTTCAAATTTCGGGACAAATCTCGTGATTTACAATAAAGGAATCTCGCTGGGGAATTCCCTGGTTACAAAAACATGTTTATTTATTTACTGAGCCACTTTCTTCAAGCTGCAGTGCTACGCGGCACTTTTCCTAGTTCACAGTAAATCACCTGAAACATGTTTAAAAAGATTTTATCAGCGGGGAAATACTGGCGAGTCATTCAAACGACACATTGTTATAGATTACAGTATTAAGAGCGATTACAATTGCCCCTATCTTATAATTAGCTGGTTCAGTTGTCACTCGACCGGATCTATGATTGTGGTCATATCACATTTGGGTCCTTTCACCCAAAAGTGACGTATATCACTATTTAGGTCCTTTCACCAAAATGTGACAAAACAGTAGTAATTGTATACAATACCCCACTTACTGGCAGTAATTTAAGATAACAAAGACTTAATCCCTGTAAAATATAACTGGAAAATAGTTGAGGTTTTTGTAAAACAGTTTGATAAAACGGAGAATAACTCACATTGCAAGTTTAACTGGACAGAGTTTTGCCTACTGATTTAGCCTCGTAACCTAGTTAAATAACAATGCACACGAAACTAGGTTAGTAACTTAATACAACATTTACGATAAGCTCACGAAATCAAAACCCTCACGACGAATGACAAAGTATAGCCCAAATTCGGGCAGCACTTAAACATCCATCGGATCGGTTTCAATCGATCGGACATTGTATCGTAGCCGTGATCGAGTTATTACCCTGTAATCGTAGCAGCGTTTCGACCTTTATACACTCGAATATAAGCAGAAATTTGTTGTTTTGAAAAGATTTTTGCGAACACAGAAGCCAGGCCATGCAACGTCCAATTTATAGCAAAATTTTGAGTTTTACGCGGCCCGCGTAAACTTGAAGGGACTTCTACGCGGCCCGCGAGGGCCACCCTAGCTACGGCTAGGGCTGCCGTGTCACCCCGTAGGTCTGCCACGTGTCTGACACGTGGCGTAAAACTTATCCGGAGAGTTTTCAAGCTGTCGCGCCCCGCGTAAGCTTCGGTGACCTCTTACGCGGCCCACGACAGACCATCAAATTTGGATTTCTTGATTTGTCATAAGTATTAGGGTTTTAGGGGTCCGGGTTTCTACTTACGAAGTGTTGTGGGATATTTTTGCAGGTCCTTACACTCGATCTTTATGGTAACAGTTTCAGTGGTGAGTTCCCTGCTTTGCTCACCAATCTCACCCATTTAAATATGCTCGGTCTTTCTACTAACAATTTATGTGGTAAGTTAGCTCACTCTTTCACCAATCTCAACCGTTTGAAAACCCTTTATCTTGATAGTAACAGTTTCAGTGGTGAGTTCCCTTCTTTGCTCACCAATCTCATCCATTTGGAAGACCTTGATCTTTCTAGAAATAATTTCAGTGGTGAGTTACCTGTTTCCCTCACCAATCACACCCATTTAAAATATCTCACTCTTTCCCATAACAAATTCAGTGGTAACTTGCCTGTTTGGCTCACCAAGCTCCCCTATTTAAAATTCCTTGATCTTTCTAGTAACAATTTCAGTGGCGAGTTACTTGTTTCCCTTGCCAATCTCACCCATTTAGAATACCTTTTTCTCAGTAATAACAAACTTACTGGTCCAATCCCACCATCTTATGGTTCCATCGTCAATCTCAAAGCCCTAGACTTAAGCCAATCAAATGGCTTAACCGACAACCACCACGGAATCTGATGAAAACTAAACCTTTTAAACCGAAACAAAAGCAGCCATACTAGCTAACTATTTCTATAAACCATTGTATAAACCCACATGCAAAGAGTACAAAACACAATGCACCCCAAAGTCACGACCACTCCGACCTCATCACCGTACCGGCCTTTTAAAGCCAAACCAAACCAAACCCACAAACCATCCGACAATATTTTAAAAACAACCGCATAACCAAATATGCAAGGAGTAAAACGAACCATGCACAACATGGTTGGTAATTGATATTATATTAACATTATTTAACCATTAAATAATACTTCACCATTATCTATTAATTGTTTCTTAAATAATTAATATAAAATCAATTAATTAATCATTTGATAAACAATTATTTACTTTAAATATTTCACGAAATATTTAATATCGTGTTTCGCTAAACTGCAATCGTGTTCATATTATTTAATTTATAAATACTATTCACTTGTTCGTCGTCAAAAGTGTAACTCTTTAAATCGTACCTTGTTAGCAACTTTAATTTTTTTTTATTTATCGAATATCTCATATCCAATAAGTTTTACATGAAAAGGGGTGTAGATCTAATCTTACGTCGTTTGTCAATTATCTTTCTACTTTTAATTATAGACCATATATAATTTTAATAGCTAGTTTACGATATATTCAGGTCTATCAATTAAATTCTGCACACTTTGGTAGGTGTTATTTTTTAGTCTTCTTTTAACGTTTTAAACATATTTTTTATTGTACTATTTTAAGAAAAGCTCCGATTGATTCCAAACTTAACACGACTTTGAAATAAACAAAGAATACATTCATATCCTGTACCACTTGCGAATCCATCCATAAAACCACAATCGTTTAGGGATGGGCAAATACCGATACCGTCTCAATACCGTCCCGATCCCGACCAATACCGATCCCGAATTTTGTGTAAACTTGGTACCGATACCGGTATCGAAATACGTCGGTTCGGGACGGTATCGGTATTTTAAGGGTAAAAGTCGGTATTTTACCGATACCGTACCGTACCGATACCGAAAAATCACGAAAGTGGATACCGTTTCCGGTACCGAAAACGGATCGGGATCGGGACGGTATTTTATACCCTTTGCTCATCTTCTTCTTCTTATGATTCTCTTTTTCATGTTATTACAAATCACTGTCAATGGTTTCAACAAATCACTAGAAGCAAAAGCGAAAGGGGCAAGAAACCGCTAATTAAAACTATATACATATCGTGTGAAGCTTATAAAAGTGACACATGCTTTACCTACGGTTGAGGACAAAGAGGTCGCAACTAATTGGTGGCCACAATATGTAAATACTTCAGGTGATCATTGTAATTGGCCTGGCATTCATTGCAATAAAGCAGGAAGTGTCATTGAGATAAGCATTTACGCATTTGAACTAATAATATAAGCACCTCCCAATACTTGATGAATGAATTGCAATTCGGCCCTCTTTCATACATGTTCAATTTAATAAGTGATTGATTATATTTCTTCCCATAATTCAATTCAGCATCAGGAAGAACCATATCAGTAAGTATATAATAAACTAAATGCCATTTAGTAAATGGAAAGTTTAAATAATGAAAGGCTTGTTTATATTGTTGACTTGGAGAATGGAGTATGACTGAGATCAACTTTATTATGAGAAATATGCCCCACCTCCTTCAGAGGTGTTAGAAAATTCTAATTAGGCCATTGTGTGTGGACAGGTATCTTTTTGACCAAATTTTCCAACCCATATAAGGGGTTAGAAAATTAGAAGAAAACGAGTTAAAAAAGGAGACTGTTTTGGGGATATATGCCTCCTATACTTACCCAGACCCAATATTACTGATTATCCTAATTCCTCCACTAATATTACTTACTTATCCCATGAAGATTCTCACTCGTCGTCGTCTTCTTCTTATGATTCTCTTTTTCATGTTATTACAAATCACTGTCAATGGTTTCAACAAATCATTACAAGCAAAAGCTTTGCTTGCAACTAATTGGTGGCCACAATATGTAAATGTTTCAGATGATTATTGCAATTTGAATGAAATCTATTGCAATGAAGCAGGAAGTGTCATTGAGATAAGAATTTTCAATGAAAACCTTGAAGGTAATCTGGGAAGCCTCGACCTCTCTTCATTTCCAAACCTTGTTACACTTGAAATTGAAAGCTGTGGTGTTGAAGGAAGCATCCCAGAGCAGATTGGTTTGCTCTCAAATCTCACCAAACTTTCACTTTGGGGGGATCAACTCACAGGTAACTTACCCATTTCACTCACCAATCTCACCCATTTAAAATACCTTGATCTTGGTGGTAACAATTTCAGTGGTAACTTGCCTGTTTGGCTCACCAAGCTTTCCCATTTAGAATACATTGATCTTTCTAATAATAATTTCAGTGGTGAGTTACCTGTTTCCCTCGCCAATCTCACCCATTTAATATATCTCAATCTTTCTCATAACAAATTCAGTGGTAACTTGCCTGTTTGGCTCACCAATCTCACCCATTTAGAAGAACTATATCTTGATAAAAACCAACTTACTGGTCCAATCCCATCATCTTATGGTTCCATGGTCAATCTCAGAGGCCTAGGCTTGAGCACAAATCAACTCAATGCATCCATCCCAAACCAAATTATTCATTTGCAAAACTTAGAAATGTTGAATTTGGGTGACAACAATTTAGACGGCCCAATTCCCTCAAATTTTAGTAACCTAGGCCAACTGAAATTTTTAAACCTTGGCATGAATTCCATAAATGGCCCCATACCTCCAGATATAGCAAATTTGATTAACTTACAACAACTCGACCTTAATCATAATAGTCTTGTGGGTCCGATTCACAGAAACCTGTCAAGACTTTCTTACCTTGATTTTTCATCAAATCAGTTGACTGGTAATTTGTCTTTTCAAAATCCATGTAATCTACAACATCTAGACCTCTCTATGAATCAGATGACTGGACCTATCACAAGTCTTCTTGTTTGCAATCATTTAAAGTACTTAAATCTTAGTTGTAATGATTTCGTTGGAGAAGAACTTACATATTCGGATTTCCCGTATTTGGAGTTCTTAAATACGTCTCTAAATAAGAATTTGACTGCAATCAGCCCCGGTCCTTCTTCAATCCAGAATAGAGAAACTGACTTGTCGTGCGATGCTTTAAGTGAGAAATCAACTTGCAAAGCACATAAGCGAAGACAAAAAGTGGTCCACCATTTGACCATTTTTCTTCCCATCATTGTGGGACTTTTCTTTTTGCTTCTTGTTTACATGTGTTACAAAAATCAGAATTCCACAGATAAGAAAATCCAACCAGAAACAAAAAAACATGGAAATGTGTGCTCAATATTGAATTATGATGGAACAATTGCATATGAAGACTTCATCACTGCTACAGAGGATTTTGACCTCAAACACTGCATTGGAACTGGTGGCTACGGCAGTGTTTATGAAGCCAAACTGCCTAGCGGTCAAACATTTGCTTTGAAAAAACTCCACGGTTTTGAAGCCAAGCAACCAGCATTCGACCAGAGTTTCAAGAATGAAGTCCAAGTGTTAACAAACCTAAGGCATAAAAACATTGTCAAACTCTATGGTTTTTGTTTGCATAACAAATGCAATTTCCTTGTATATGAATACATGGAAAAGGGGAGCCTGTTTTGCGCCTTGAGTGACAGTGAATTAGCTGTTCAAGTGGATTGGATCAAGAGGGTGAACATTATCAAAGATGTGGCTCATGCTTTGGCATACATGCATCATGATTGCAGCCCTCCTATTGTTCATAGAGACATATCAACCAACAACATTCTCTTGAACTCAGAACTGGAAGGATTTGTTGCTGACTTTGGAGCAGCCAGATTGCTCGACCCAGATTCCTCCAACCAAACGGTAATTGCGGGAACTTTGGGATACATTGCTCCAGGTATTTGTACTTAATCTCACACTTCTTTTATGTGCATTACTCTATTAGCTGTTAAAATTTTCTCACGGTCCTTTGGTATATATGTTTATACAGAGCTTGCGTATAACATGATTGTGACTGAAAAATGTGACGTGTATAGCTTTGGGGTGGTGGCGCTTGAAACAATTGGAGGGAAACATCCTGGAGACCTCCTCTCATCCCTGAACTATTCGACTAGTCGTGGTACAACTTTGGAAAATATATTAGACAAGCGACTCCCTTATCCAACCGATAGATGGATTGAAAAGGAAATTGTGCGTGTTTGTGATGTCGCAGTAGGGTGCATTCTCATAGATCCAAAGTGTCGGCCAACAATGAGAGAGGTGTCTCAGGAATTATCATGTTGAAGACATCAATTGGGCTATCCCTAAGCTTTTTTTCATACAGAGAATTACTCTTACTTATACCTGTGGCACCATGAAATAAAGCTGTAAACTTGAAACATTCAGAACTATTTGCAATGTGGATCTTAAATGTCTAAAGTTTGTGAAGCTTTTTAACGTGTTCACTGCCACTACCCGAACTTCTTTTTCAACAGAGAATTACTCTTACTTGTGTCACCATGAAATAAAGCTGTAAACTTGAAACATTCAGAACTATTTGCAATGTGGATCTTAAATGTCTAAAGTTTGTGAAGCTTTTTAACGTGTTCACTGCCACTACCCGAACTTCTTTTTCAACAGAGATTTAAAATTGAACAAAACAGGAATCCTAACTAACTAAAGCCCCAAATTAAAGAAGTTGGTTCACAGGTTTAATAGATTACACGAACAAGCGTGACTTGGCAAACATAAAATAGCAAAATATAATGTGATCAGTGAATCATTTGAATGAACACAATTAAGAAAACATACAAAATTGGGGCGGAGGATAGTGAACAGAGGCCAAATGAGAGAATAAAGATTCTAACTTCCTACCTAACACGAGGCCCATTGAGAATCCTACATCGATGAAACCGATATCTAGAAACATAAATCCAAGTCCCACTCACATAAATCAAACAAACACACAACCTTTTCTATTACATGCGTTTAAACCTAGAAAATGAAGGATCTTCGTTGCCAGAAAACACGAAGATGAAAAGGGGTTGTGGTGGGAAATATTAAAAGTGCAAACTTGTCTTTTTAATTCTTTACATTGTAATATGATTTATAAGAGGAACTAGAATTGAGAACCGCCGCATTGCGGCGGGGATTCTTTAGTTATGACTAAGTCGATCTAGGATCCGCACGTTATGTTAAACCTGTCAAACAGGGAAAAATAGACAATATAAAAGCGTTCACCCACACACGCACGTTGCGTCATGTTAACTCGCAAAATTTAGAACCAAGCATAAAGCGAAAAATTTACGGAAAATGAAAACTATAAAGGACCAAAGTTGAAAAAAAAAGTTGTGAGAATAGATTGCAAAAGATAAAAAGTTTTGGGTTAAAAGTAAAAAAACAAATAGTTTTGGGTTAAAAGTAATTTATGAAATACTTTTGGCTGAAAAGTAAAAAAAATCAATTTTTTTTGGAAACCCCCAAAGCCAAGCTTACGACAACCATATGCATAACTATTTTTTCTTTGGAAAACCCCCAAAGCACATGCCGTGTTGCGGCGGGGCGTAAAAAGGTGTCAAATAGTACTAATGTCACACAACTGTTATTGACCACCAACACTGACTCGACCTAGGATCTGCGTGTTGCGACAAACCTGTCAAACATGAAAAAATAGAGGTAAAAACGTTGAACCACACATGTACGTTGCATCGTATTAACTTGCAAAATTTGAAACAAAACATAAAAAAATTGAACCACATTTGTACGTTGCGTCATATTAACTCGAAAAATTAAGAACTATACGTAAACCGAAAATTTACCAAAGATGAAAAGTATAAGTGACAAAAGTTGTGAAGTTAAATTGCAAATAATGAAAAGTTTTGGGTTAAAGTTAAAAAAACAAATTGTGTAGGGTTAAAATTGCAAAAAGTAAAAACATTTGGGTTAAAAGTAATGAAAAGTTTGGGTTAAAGTTAAAAAAAAAATTGTGTAGGGTTAAAATTGCAAAATGTAAAAACCTTTGGGTTAAAATTAAAAAATCAAGTTTTTTTTTTTGAAAAACTCTCAAAGCACAAATTACAAGTAGTTATGCACAAAAAGTTTGCTTATTTATATATGGAATAATATTGGATTTTAATAATCTCAATTATTCGTTGTTGTACGCTAACAGTCTCAACTTAAAAAATAACCATTAGCAGTCCCAATTATTAACATATTGGCCTCCAATGGACCCTGACTAACAGAACCCTAACGCTGTTAATCTCCGGTCGCCGGAAAAACCTTTTTGGCCGGACAACTCAACATTTTCGTCTCAAACTTTTTTGTAACCTTATTACAGACCTTTAGGAACATTTTTCTAAGTAAAAGCCCTAATTATTGAAGTCGTCGGAAAACTCATTTTTTCGCCAAAAAACTTATTTTTGGCTGGAAAACTCAACTTTTTAGCCGGAAAACTTAACATCCTCGTCCCAAACCTCTTTGTAACCTTAGATCCGACCTTTAGAAATCCTTTACTGGCTAAAAACGGTTTTTCGGCGACCGGAGACTAACGGCGTTAGGGTTCTGTTAGTCAGGGTCCATTGGTGACCAATATGTCAATAGTTGGGACTGCCAGTGGTTATTTTTGAAGTTGAAACTGTTGACGGTTAACGACGAATAATTAGGATTATTAAAATCCAATATTCCTTTACAAGAAGATGTAAAAAGTGTTAGTTTATAATTTGTATAAAGACCATATTTTTAATTATTTACATTGTGATATGATTTATAAGAATGTAAAAAGTGTTACTTTATGATTTGTACACAGACCATATTTGTATGGGATTTCTATATATTTCGCCCTTCTAAACTGTCTTATTACGTATTTCTTCAAACCAAAAAAAACAATTACATATTTCCTCTTTCTAACCTATATATATTATATATTTCCCTTTTTCATTAAAATGACTCTTATTTATGATTATTTTACCCTTAATGAATTATCAAATACAAACCACATTTCATATACAAACTGTAAGAACCATTTAAAAAGTGTCATGTGGTATTCAACCAATTATAGAAAAATGATAAATAATAACCTAAATAATATCAATTATGCTGAATTCCCTATAATTATGCTAACAACCAATTAATTCTTTATTTGGGTCTTTCTTTTGTTTTCAATGTACTAATATAAAGAAAAGTGTTGATATCATTCATATATGTGCTAAAATCAATTATCTTGATTAATTTTCATATGCTAATGTAATTCAAAAGTGCTACTTTTATGTATGTATTGTTTTAGTATGTGCTAATTTAACTTTTTTTTAAGTGCTAGGATCTCTTCTCACGGTTTGTAGGATAAATATGGTTTGTACCGTAACCAACCCCCCACCTTAAAAGAAAACGGAAACAAATGTAATAATAAAAAGTAGGTTGTTAGTAATATTCATATGCATTGAAACAATTAAGAAGGCTTAGTTTAGGTTTCTACAAGGGGTTTTCTAATGGCACACCCCCCAGTCTATCTGCACACCTTTTCAATTCAATACGCATCGCATAGGCCTATATGATGCGTATTGAAATAAAGTAAAAGACATGGCAGACTGACAGGTGCAGGTTATGTCTAACGGTGGGGTTAATACGCATCGTATAGGCCTATACGATGCGTATCAAGGCACTAATTTTTTGAAGTTTATTTTTTGTTGTGTTGTGTCAAATGCGAACCCGAGAAACGAAAGAGATTTCGAGCAGTTGGTCGATGACATGATAGATAAAGATCTTGAGACGATCATATCCATTTTCAAGTATTAGACTAAATAGTCCAAGATGAAATATATTAAAACCATTCAAGCCCACCAGTCTACAATGTGTTATGGTGAGATTTTTCAAGTTTGCACAGTGGGAGAAAAGACTAGCACCCCTGTCAATATTATCATAATGCAATGAGACATAACTGAGATTTAAGCAGCGTGTTAAAATGGAACATAATCCCAGATTGTCTAAAGAAGCGCTTTTATCATGTGTCATGTGGTAAACAACTACCAAGGGGATATTCAGATCTCTATTCGGTCATCTTTCAAGCCTACCAGTCTACAATGGGTCATCTTTGAAGATCCGTGGACCCATTTTACACACGAATATGTGGTTCCCAATTTGCGAAACATAATCCCAGATTGTCTAAAAAAGTGCTTGTATCATGTGTCACAGATCCGACAATGGGTCCACGGATCTTCAAGCCTACCAGTCTACAATGTGTTATGGTGAGATTCTTCAAGAAGCACCCTTGTCGTTCCGTATTTTCTCCTTTTCTAATTCTCGAAGAATCTCGTAACATATTCTCTGTTTCTCTAAATCGTCTGTAAAATTATGTTTCTCTAATATGACACATGATAAAAGCGCTTCTCTAGACAATCTGGGATTATGTTTCGTTTTATGACACATGATAAAAGCGTTTCTCTAGACAACAGGTTCAACTTTACGGCACGCTTACCTTAATCACATTTTCCATGGAGTCACAAATCCGAAAATAGGGCCCACGGATCTTACGCCCACCCGAGACCGACCTCTGGATCACACGTGGGAGAAAAGACCAGCACCCTTGTCGTTCCGTATTTTCTCCTTTTCTAATTCTCGAATAATCTCGTAACGTATTCTCTGTTTATCTAAATAGTCTGTAAAATTATGTTTCTCTAATATGACACATGATAAAAGCGCTTCTCTAGACAATCTAGGATTATGTTCGACACATGGCACATGATACGGCACGCTTACCTTAATCACATCTTCCATGGAGTCACAGATCTGACAATAGAGCCCACGGATCTTATGCCCACCCCAGACCGACCTCTGGATCACACGTGGGAGAAAAGACCAACACCCTTTTCGTTCCGTATTTTCTCCTTTTATAATTCTCGATGAATCTCGTAACGTATTCTCTGTTTCTCTAAATCGTCTGTAAAATTATAAAAAACAAACAAACTATGCGGGCTTTCCATCCATATATTCCGTTCAACATATGACACATGATAAAAGCGCTTCTCTAGATAATCTGGGATTATGTTCCGTTTATTACAGTCGTGAGGTGGTCAAACCTTTCTAAAAGTAGAAAAAAATAAAACATTAACAAGTAACAAAGATTGAAGAACAAAAGAAGAAAGTGTTCCTCTTTGTTACCAAGCATGTCATCTGAAACAATTAACAGGACATTGTTAACAGGGGAATTCTATTGGAACACCTGATCGAGAGAAACTTCTTCGAGCTAACTGCCGATATCTCATCCTTCTTATCTTGCTATTAAACGAGGTATAATAGCTAATAAAATATGTTTAACTTTTGAAGTCTGTATATTCTCTAACTTTTGAAGGTTCTTTATATGCTTCTTTCATGATGCATGACTATGTTGAACAGTTTCTCCATCGCTAATTTCTCCACTCACCGTGAAATCGAACAGTTTCTTAATAGATCCCGTCAGGTTTCAAAGCCGGTTGAGGATTACGAGTGTTCTAGACTCGTTCAAGGCATGCTTGTTTGTGCGATTTACAGAAATACGGATGCATTCCACGGTAAACGATGCAGCTGATGAAATCGAAGCTGTTATTTCGGTTGTTCAGCACTTCCGAGACGATTCAAGTAAGTCCTATGAAGCAAGTGTTTGTCTATTCAATTGAGAGGAATCATTATATGCTTCTTTCCTGATGCATGTCTGTGTCGAACAGTTTCTCCCTCGCTAATTTCTCCACTCACCGTGAAATCGAACAGTTTCTTAATTGATTCCGTCCGGTTTCAAAGCCGGTTGAGGATTACGAGTGTTCTAGACTCTTTTAAGGCATGCTTGTTTGTGCAATTTACAAAAATAAGGATGCATTCCACGGTAAACGATGCAGCTGATGAAACCGAAGCTGTTATTTAGGTTGTTCAGTACTTCCGAGACGATTCAAGTGAGTCCTATGAAGCAAGTGTCTGTCTATTCAATTGAGAGGAATCATTGCATTACATCCCCGTTGAAAACAAGTGGTTGTAATGACGGAACCCTTGATTTGAAACACATTTTTGAGAAATTTATAGTTTAATACGAATCGCATAGGCCTATACGATGCGTATTAATCGATGAAATTACTGAAATACCCCTATTTTTCTAATAAATTCAGGGGTATTTTTGAGAAAATTCAAAGTTTAATACGCATCGTATAGATCTAGACGATGCGTATTAAGCCGATATACGATACAACTTAGGCCTATACGATCGTATATAGCATAATTTCAAATTTAGTTTTATAGTGTTTCCCTCGGTTCGACGCGTATACGTGTCGTTTTTTGCCGAACTTTCGCATATTTTGTCCTTTTCTGACGTATACCTTCAACATACGTCGTTTCGGTGTCGTTCGTTTGCGTGCGAATATCGTATTCTATGATTACGTACAGTTTTGTTTGAAATCCACTTGTACTGCATAATGCCGTGTTATATGTATACGTGTGTGGAAATATCATTAGTCGCGTATTTTTGCCTTTTTTGACGTATTCTAACATATTGTTGCGTATTTTATAGTATTTTTTACGTATTTGAGCTTATTCTAACATAATTTAGCTTATTTTAACCTATTTTAGGGTATTTTTATGTATTTCAGTGTTTTTTAACGTATTTTCATGTATTTTTCGTAATATGACGTATATTAACATCTTGCAGCATATTTTCATGTACTTTATCGTATTTTAGCCTATTTTAGCGTATTTTAGAGTTTTTTTTTCCGTATTTTAGAGTATTTTAGCGTATGTTGAAGGATAACGCAAACAAGTTCTCCACAGTTTGTTATTCAGATCTCTATTCGGTCATCTTTCCAAACTACAACACACGATAAGTTTAAACTTTATAGTGTGTGATTAACCAGGAAAGGATTGGAGGTGATTTAGACTTTTAATAAGCTATCACAGTTGTCAAATTCGTTGCGTGCATTCATATTGTTTAGACAACAACAGATAATGAACGGATTGTTGGACTTCTTGATCCAAATGCAGCTGTAGGATCTGTACTTAAAGGTCTCTCTATAATATGCAACCGAGACCGCCTTGTTAATTTTAATGAAACAATGAAGACTGAATGTGCAAACCGCAACCATTTTTTTACTACGGAAACGGTGGCTATGCGAAATACAAACCGCAATCGTTTGTGACTATGGGAAACACTAGCAAAAGAAACAAATATTTTAGAGAAGCATTGGGATTCAAGGGTTTAGTTAGAAAATAATCCTAGATTGTCTAAAGAAGCGCTTTTATCCAAGAATGTGTGCAGACTGAAACATCTTAACACGATATAATTGCAAGACTGTTTGTCGGGCTTCCAATGCTCACAAAGGGTGATAAACAACGCTGATATGAACACATACCAACTAATTTAGATTTAAACAATCGCCTCAATTCATCTTTTTTTCTTTTTTCTTCGATTTCAACAAATATTTTCAATAATCAGTACGCAACAAATCTTTGTGTAGTTATTCGGAATATTTCGGATAATCATAGAAGACGAAACTTCAGTAATCATTTTTCCTTTTCCTTCAATTTCGAGAACATTCTCCGTAACATGAAGACGTGTCGGGTTCTTCTGCTAGTGGTTTCTGTAACCAATTGGGAACCACATATTTGCTTCAAGATTTATGTATCTGAAGCAGGTTCTCAAACAAACACTACTAAAGATGAGTTGGTATTGAACCAAGAATATGAAGATCACGGTGCAAAGAGACCACCTTGTTAATTTTAATGAAGCAATGAAGATTGAGTGTGCAAACCGCAACCGTTTTTGTGTAACGCCCTAAATTTCATATGTTTTTAATATAAACTATATGTACGATGTCGAAAGGGTAGATGGTAATTTTAGACTATTACAATAATAATAGTCAGTTAATTTTTGCTAGTAAGTCTAATTATTTAGAATGAATAAAACTAATTAAGAGGAAAGTAACTTGATTAATGGTTAGATATGTAAATGACATGTTATGAAAACATGAGGGGCTGAAAGTGAAATATGGCTATGAAAATAATAAAACACAAACTTGTAGTAGATGGTGGGCATATGTGTGTGTGTCGAGTTCAAGCATGAAATAAAAACAAAACCCACCTCTTCAACTACAAGTAGAAATTCAGCAAATTGAGGATGAAATAGGACTAGATTCTTATGCATGTGACAAAATTCTTAATCATCTAAGAGTTCTCTACATAAGGTATGTTGAAATTTGTAATTTGGTGATCTTGAATGAAGTGGGTTTATGTTTCATCCACGAAATTAGTATGAAATTAAGCATGATTATGTGTTAGGATCACTATATAGAATATGTGTTATACATGATTTTAATTAATTCGATGTTTGGAGGTGAAACCCATTTGGGATGATGAAGATGGTGACATGGGTATGTTACCCACGTCCAATCTTTGTGTAACTATGATGAATTAGTTAGTGTGTGATGCATAATTGTTGGTTAGATCGAAGGATTGTATGAAAATTATGTGATTCTTAGTGATGATGTTGAATGAATGTAGGAAATAGGAATAAGAGCATGAATTAGTTGTATATTGTGCATTAAACGGTGTACGCACACCAAGTGTTTGATGAAATACCTAGTGTAGGTTAGTATGCGAATTACATGCTAATTAATGGATGAATATGTGTTGAGTATGATAATAATATAATTGTTGATAGTTGAACATAAGAGATGCGTTGTAGAAGGAATTCATGAGAAGGTGTTGTTGATGGTAAGATTTGGGCGGAAATGTGCATTAGGAACTTGTACTTTATGCTTGAACGGTGAGAATGCACACCATGTATTGGACCATTTGCTTATTGGTAATTTAGGATTTGATGTACGCTAAATACATAACATATGAACTTGCTAGTAATGATGTTATGACTTCGTTTAAATAGACTAACCTTGTATGTGGTTGTCAAATGTGAGATAATGAAAGCATTAACATGTGAAAGTATGTGTATGTGAATGTGTATGTATATATAGTTAGGTAATCGTGTGGTTGTAAGCATATTACATCATGATTGTGAAATGTATATAGTGATGTTTGTATGGCCTAATATAATGACACGGATATATTGTAAGGACTCTCAAAATTTGTCCTAAAACGACCCATAAGTAGAAACCCTAACCCCTGAAACCTTACTGTACATGAAAAACCAAGAAATCAAAATTTGTAGGTTTCAGGCGGGCCGCGTAAGCCTTAAGGGAAGCTTACGCGGGCCGCGTCAAACTTGGGTTGACCGGATAAGTGTTCCGGATCCACGTGTCGTCTACGTGGCACACCTACTGGTGACCAATCAAGCCTACGCATAGAATAGTTGGTTAGGCGGGCCGCTTAAAGGTTGAACCAAGGTTCACGCGGGCCGCGTGAACCCTATTTTTCACCTATAAATAGCTTGTCTCAGGGGCTTTCATATGGTGTCGAAACAAACTTTCAAAAAAGAAAGTATATTACTCTGAAGTCGAAAATTCAATTATATTAGCAAGGCGCTGCTACGATACAGGGTATTAACTCGATCGCTGCTACGATTCAATGTCCGATCGATTGAAACTATCCAATGGATGTTTAAGTGTTGCCCACATTAGGGTTATGCTTTGTCATTCGTCATGAATTCGATGGATGTTTAAGTATCGCACTTTGTCATTCGTTGTGAGGGTTTAATCTCGTGAGTTATCATAAATGCTGTATTAGTTACTAACCTAGTTCGTGTGCATGTTGTTTAAATTTAGGTTAAAAGGCTAATCGGTAGGCTAAGCTCTGTCCACTTAAATCTGCAATGTGAGTCATTCTCTTTTTATCAAATTTGATTTAAAAATCATGTTGTTTTCAAAGTTATAATTACAGGGATTAAGTCTTTGTAATCTCCAATTTACAGCCGGTATGTGGGGTTTTGTATACAATACTTGATAACCGTCACCATTGGACAACGGGTTAGCCAAGGGGTGATATGACCATAATCACAGACACCATTGGACAGATAGATAGCCAATAGATGGTCGAGTGATAAATACCGTGGGTAGATGGTTGATATAGAAACATTGTAGCTCTTAATACTGTAAATTATAACAACGTGTCATAAAAAGAATGATTCACCAGTATTTCCCCGCTGACAAAACCTTTTTCAAACATGTTTCAGGTGATCTGTTGTGATCCAGGAAAAGTGCCGTAAAGCACTACAAGCTTAAGGAAGTGGCTCAATACAAATAAAGAAACATGTTTTGTAAAATAAAGATTTCCCAGTGAAATCATTTTATTGTAAAATACCGGGGTTTTATCCCGAATTATGAAATAAAATAATCAGGCATTTTTAGCTTTAAAAGATCCTGACAAAATCTTCCGCTGTCGCATCATCAATACCACGGGTTCCTGTCCCGCGGCTCCTGACCGGGTCAAACCGGGGCTGGGGCCGTGACGGGAATAGGTGGTATCAGAGCTACTAAAAGAGCCAATGATTTAAGCCTATTAAGTATTTCAAAATACTTAATTTTCCTGATTACCAAATCTGTGATTTTGTGATTATATGTTTTATTATTTGAATATTTGTTTACAGTATGGGTAAGAAAAGACTTTCGGATATCTACCATAAATTAGATAATTCATCGAAAGAAAAAGGAACTTCATCCTCAAAATACCTAACAGATATGGAGGAAGGAATATTTGTTCGAAAGGCACAATATGAGGAACCACTTTCTCCTAATAAAAGAAGTTTGATTATTAGGAAAGGTCAAGAGAAAATAAAGAAGTCCCAACAAAAAGGAGTGATGGGTAATAAGGAAATTCAGAAAAGAGGAAATAACCCACCATGGGAAGACAAGTTAGATGAAAAATGGGCAGATCTCTATATGTTAGCTACGGTAGCAGTAAATGCTAATATTTAAATACCCTGACTCAGTCCTAGCACCCTTATCACCTACAAGTCAAAAACTTTACCCAGTAAATAAATAAGTTTACAATAAACCTTAGTATGTTTTAATTTTCAGTTGTCCTTTGTATGAAATTAGTCACACGGTATGCAATAATACTTGAAGGTTATCTGGGAAATTTTGTTATAAAATCTTAACTTAGTATTTTTTTTCATATATGCTAAAACAGCATGAATGAGTTATCTGGAGCCCTAGAGAATCTCAACCTCTACCCTGTGAACATAGAAGTTTCCAAAGATTTTACTGGTTACTTTGCTGATGTGGAAAAACCTATAGAATTTCTAGCTCGACCTCTGGAGAAAGCAAAACCTAAGAAAAGAAGAAGATTTGTAGGCTGGAGACGTGTACGCAGAAGGAAACCAACAACTAGGAGAATTCCTAAGATAGAGAATCCCATGGATAAAGGAAAAGGGATAGAAATTGAGGAAGATTCAAGGCAAGTAGGGATGGAAATTGGGGAAAGTTCTAAGCAAGAGATTGGAGAAAGCTCTAAGCCAACCAAGGAAATGACGTTGCAGGAAGAGTTAGATTTCATATTGGCAAGCTGTGATACCATTAAGCCTGTCAATGAAAATATTTTTACCTATCATGTTGAAACCCAACTTCCAATAAACTTAGAACCAGCTATCCCAGAACCTCTGATTCACACTCAACCTCTAGGAATGGACGAATGGTGGACTAACGATTGGCAGTTCCAAAACCTTCTAAATAATCCTTATACCTTTTTCCCTCAGTTCGACCCAGAACCTGCACCAAATCCACCAATGAGTAATGAAAACTTAGCTGAACTCCGCCATTTCGGCGAACAGTTGATGGATGCAGGGAATAGGATCCGGGAAATAGAAGGACAAATCTCCTGGAAATATGATGGGAGGGAACATCGCTTTTAAAATGCTAGCTGACAAGGGAGAAGTGGGGTTATGAATCTGTGTTTGTGTAATAATAATAATAATAGTAATAAAAATCAGTATGTGTAAAATAAACAATAAAACGGTTGTAAGATAACAGTGTGTACGAAAGCATATTATAATATATAAACATGGAAGTTGAGAAATTAACAATTTTGAATGTATATTTGTTTATGTGATTATGTGCGATTAATTGTTATATTTAGTTGTTTCTTATTTTATAACTAATTATTTATATATAAATTAATTATCAGATGACAAACGTTGGTAATGAACCAGTAAATGAAGTAAATCAATCTGAGCAAAATCAGGAAGAGCAATTGCTAAATAGGCAAGATATCGAGGATATCGTTGCTCAAGGAATAGCCAATGCTATTCCAGCAATCCTTGCTGCTGCCCAAAAACCTGTTGAACCTCAACCAATCATTCCTAGTACACGTACTCAAGAAGATAACTTCAGTAATAGTGTAAACGGAGGCGGCAACAACAACAATAATAATAACAATAATGTTCTGCAAGCCCCGATTTTCAAAAAAATGAAAGTTGCAACACCTGGTTGCACTTACAAAGAATTTCTTGCCTGTAAACCAGCTGAGTTTGCAGGAAACGAGGGGGCAACTGCAGCACTGCGTTGGTTAGAGAAAACAGAGGCAGTAATTACCATAAGTAAATGTGCTGAAGAAGATCAGGTCATGTATGCGTCAAATCTTTTTAAAGAAGGGGCGCTAGAATGGTGGAACACAGTGTTACAAGCTAAAGGAAGGACGGTGGCGTATGCTATGAACTGGGAAGAATTTAAGAATCTTGTGGAAAGAAAATTCCGTCCCGAGTATGAAAAGGAACAAATGGCAAATAAATTCCTGACCCACCGGATGGTGGAGGTGGACTGTCGAAGGTATACTTCGACATTCTTAGAATATGCAAGAGTAGTACCAACACTGGCTCTGCCATAACCAGTACTTATTTCTCACTATATTTGGGGATTGATTAGCGAAATCCGTAATATCGTTAAAGCTGCGAGACCTCGCACTATTGACGATGCGGTAGAATTAGCTAACACCCTAACTGATGAGCTGGTACGCACAAGAGATGAAAATAGGAAAAGGAACTGGCTCAGAAAATTACCCAGGGATTTCGTGCGGGTAATAATAATAACAATTTCAAGAGAAGAGGAGCGGGACAATCCTCAACTCCGCCATTCTGCAGAAATTACAGAAAGAAACATTTTGGAAAAAGCAATATAACCTGCAACTTTTGCAAAGTTGTAGGACATCGTGAAGAAGTCTGCAGAAAGAAAACAAGGATCTGCTACAACTGTGGAGAAATGGGACATTTCAAACCAGAATGCCCTAAATTGGTTAAACCAGTAGACAATAAAACCAAACCGGCTGACGGAGCTACCAAGAAGAATGTTCGAGCATTCCAATTAACTACTCAGGAGGCCGAACTCATTCCAGATGTAATAGCTGGTACGTTCCTAGTTCACAACGTTTACGCGAAAGTATTATTTGACTCTGGTGCGAACCAAAGTTTTATCAATACTTCATTCAGCCAAGCTCTTAATTTACCCTTAATACAACTTAGGCAGATTTTTACAGTCGAAACGGCAGATGGAAATTCTGTTAACATAGATAAAGTTTTGCGAGAAGAAAAGATAGAACTTTCAGGTCATAAATTTTCTGCAAACCTATTACCAATGAAATTAGCTGAATTCGATGTTGTGTTAGGAATGGATTGGTTAGTAGCCAACCATGCTCGAATCCTTTGTGATAAGAACTCTATAGAAATTCATACACCCACAGGAGAATTAGTGGTAATTACAGGAGATAAGCCACGAAAGCCAATGAAATTCATTTCAGTAATGAAGTTGGCCAGTTATTCAAGAAAACAAGAAATGGTGTATATGATTTCGGTAATCATTAACACTAAGAGCAAGGAACTTAAGGAAATTCCAGTAGTATCAGAATACTTGGATGTATTCCCAGAGGAACTACCTGGATTACCACCTGATAGGGAGGTAGAATTTAGAATTCATCTAATTCCTGGAACTACACCGATAGCCAAAGCACCTTATCGGTTAGCACCCACTGAAATGTTAGAATTGAAAAAGCAGTTAGATGAATTACTAAGCAAAGGATTCATACAACCTAGCTCATCCCCATGGGGAGCTCCAGTGTTGTTTGTAAAGAAGAAAGATGGTTCGATGCGAATGTGTATCGATTATAGGGAATTGAATAAAGTTACAATTAAGAATCGATACCCATTACCTAGGATTGATGATCTTTTTTATCAACTTCAATGAGCTAGATACTTTTCTAAGATCGACTTACGCTCCGGATATCATCAATTAAAGGTACAGGAAGAAGACATACCTAAAACTGCTTTCAGAATTAGGTATGGTCATTACGAGTTTACAGTCATGCCCTTTAGGTTAACAAATGCACCTGCAGCATTGTGGACATGATGAATAGAATCTGTAAACCGTACTTGGATAAATTTGTAATTGTCTTCATCGACGATATACTTATTTATTCCAAAAGTCAGGAGGAACACTGTCAGCACTTACATGCACTCTTAACCTTGTTAAGAAAGGAAAAGCTTTACGCCAAATTCTCGAAGTGTGAATTTTGGCTGCAAGAAGTGCAGTTTTTAGGACACATGGTGAATCACGAAGGTATTCACGTAGATCCTGCTAAGATAGAAGCGATCACCAAATGGAAGGTTCCGCAATCAGCAATGGAAATTAGAAGTTTTATAGGTTTAGCTGGATATTATAGACGGCTTATTAAGGATTTTTCTAAGGTAGCTGTACCATTAACTAAGCTAACCTGTAAAGCTGTTAAGTTTGAATGGGGACCTAGGCAAGAAGAGGCTTTTAAGATTTTAAAGCATAAGTTAACAAATGCTCCAATCTTAGCTTTACCGGAAGGAACAGAAGATTTTGAAGTATACTGTGATGCTTCTAAGCTAGGATTAGGATGTGTGCTAATGCAACGCAAGAAAGTAATTGCGTATGCCTCAAGGCAATTGAAAACGCACGAAGAAAACTATACAACTCATGACTTAGAATTAGGAGCCATAATTTTTGCCCTTAAGATTTTGAGACATTATCTGTATGGAAGTAAGTTTACAGTCTATACAGATCATAAAAGTTTAAGATATATCTTTGGGCAAAAAGAATTAAACATGAGGCAAAGGAGATGGATGGAAATCCTAAGTGATTACGATTATGATATTCAATATCACGAAGGAAAGGCAAATGTAGTTGCAGGTGCCTTAAGTCGTAAGTATCATGAGAAACAACGATGGGTTCGTGCTCTTAGATTAAATCTACAATTTGACTTAATGGAACAATTGAAAAGCACTCAGGAAACAACAATCAAGGATGATGCTGAAGGAATGAAAGGAAGAATAAAGGAATTAGAACAAGGAAGTGATGGAATTTAGAACTTCCATAAGAAACGAATTTGGGTACCTAAGCAAGGTGAATTAAGAAATAAGATTTTAGAAGAAGCTCATAAATCTTGGTATACCATGCATCTAGGAAACAACAAAATGTACCAAGATTTAAGAAATAACTTCTGGTGGATAGGAATGAAAAAGGACATAGCTAGATATGTTTCTAAGTGTCATACTTGTTCGCAAGTTAAGGCAGAACACCAGAAACCCGCAGGCCTACTACAACAACTAGAAATGCCTGTATGGAAATGGGAACTTATAACAATGGATTTTGTTACTAAGTTACCCAAAACCAGAAAAGGTAATGATGCGATTTGGCTAATTGTGGATCGATTAACCAAATCAGCTCATTTTCTATCCATGAAAGAAACCTTTAGCATGGAAAGGTTGGCAAAGTTGTATGTAGATGAAGTAGCATCCTTACATGGAGTTCCACTCTCCATTGTATCGGATAGAGATAGTCGTTTCACTTCCCATTTCTGGAAAAGTTTCCAGGAAGCAATGGGAACCCGACTAAATGTAAGTACTGCATATCATCCACAAACAGACGGACAAAGTGAAAGGACGATACAAACCCTAGAAGACATGCTCCGGGCATGTGTAATAGACTTTGGTGGTAACTGGGACAACCACCTACCTTTAATTGAATTCTCCTATAACAATAGTTATCATTCAAGCATCGAAGCTGCCCCATTCGAAGCCCTGTATAGACGAAAGTGCAGAACTCCAGTTTGTTGGGCAGAAATAGGAGAAAGTCAATTATCAGGACCAGAGATTGTGCAAGAAACTACCGACAAGATCACTCAAATCAAGGAAAGACTGAAGACGGCTCGAGATCGCCAGAAAAGTTATGCAGATAATCGACGCAAGCCGTTAGAGTTTCAAGTTGGAAACAAAGTACTATTAAAAGTATCTCCTTGGAAAGGAGTAGTTCGGTTTGGAAAGAAAGGAAAGCTAAGTCCAAGATACGTAGGACCATTTTCAGTGATCAAACGTATAGGACCAGTTGCTTATCGTTTACAACTACCCGAGGAGCTAGCAGGAGTACATGATGTATTTCATGTATCCAATCTCAAGAAATGTTTATCAGACGAATCACTGGTAGTACCTCTCCAAGATATAGAGGTAAATGGGAAATTGAAGTTTGTTGAAAAACCACTTCAAATCGAAGATCGAAAGATTAAGTTTCTCAAGCACAAAAGATTGGTGCTAGTCAAAGTCAAGTGGGATTCCAGAAGAGGATCCGAGTACACTTGGGAGCTGGAATCGGAAATGAAGCGAAAGTATCCTCACTTATTCCAATGAATCACGAGGACGAGATTTTAAATAAGGTGAGAAGGATGTAAGGACTCTCAAAATTTGTCCTAAAACGACCCATAAGTAGAAACCCTAACCCCTGAAACCTTACTGTACATGAAAAACCAAGAAATCAAAATTTGTAGGTTTCAGGCGGGCCGCGTAAGCCTTAAGGGAAGCTTACGCGGGCCGCATCAAACTTGGGTTGACCGGATAAGTGTTCCGGATCCACGTGTCGTCTACGTGGAACACCTACTGGTGACCAATCAAGCCTACGCATAGAATAGGTGGTTAGGCGGGCCGCGTAAAGGTTGAACCAAGGTTCACGCGGGCCGCGTGAACCCTATTTTTCACCTATAAATAGCTTGTCTCAGGGGCTTTCATCTGGTGTCGAAACAAACTTTCAAAAACGAAAGTATATTACTCTGAATTCGAAAATTCAATTATATTAGCAAGGCGCTGCTACGATACAGGGTATTAACTCGATCGCTGCTACGATTCAATGTCCGATCGATTGAAACTATCCAATGGATGTTTAAGTGCCGCCCACATTAGGGTTATGCTTTGTCATTCGTCGTGAATTCGATGGATGTTTAAGTATCACACTTTGTCATTCGTTATGAGGGTTTAATGTCGTGAGTTATCGTAAATGCTGTATTAGTTACTAACCTAGTTCGTGTGCATGTTGTTTAAATTTAGGTTAAAAGTCTAATCAATAGGCTAAGCTCAGTCCACTTAAATCTGCAATGTGAGTCATTCTCTTTTTATCAAATTTGATTTAAAAATCATGTTGTTTTCAAAGTTATAATTACAGGGATTAAGTCTTTGTAATCTCCAATTTACAGCCGGTATGTGGGGTTTTGTATACAATACTTGATAACCGTCACCATTGGACAACGGGTTAGCCAAGGGGTGATATGACCATAATCACAGACACCATTGGACAACGAGATAGCCAATAGGTGGTCGAGTGATAAATACCGTGGGTAGATGGTTGATATAGAAATATTGTAATCGCTCTTAATACTGTAAATTATAACAACGTGTCATAAAAAGAATGATTCACCAGTATTTCCCCGCTGACAAAACTTTTTTAAAACATGTTTCAGGTGATCTGTTGTGATCCAGGAAAAGTGCCGTGAAGCACTACAAGCTTAAGGAAGTGGCTCAATACAAATAAAGTAACATGTTTTGTAAAATGTAACACCCCAAAAACGGGTTTGGTAATCAAACCACGTTAATACTAAAAGACGGGTAAAGTACCGTTAGTGGTAAAAATTAACTCGGTAAATATTAGGATTTAAATAAATAAACCTAATATTAAATAAAACATGAATAAAAGTTTTAAGGAAATAAGTTTATGAGAGGTCCGAGTTAACGGGACTTAAAATAAACCTAATCATAAATTCCCCGAACCCACTAAATTAACTAGGAATATTTAACCTAGTTAATTAGTGGGAATATTGTTGAAAATAATTAGGTTGTGACCTAATTAATAACAAACCAAACATGAGGGACTAAAATAGGGTAACTTGAAAATGATTTTATAAAACTAAATAAAACAACATAACACACACACAAGAGTGTGTGTGGTGCGTGTTCTGGAATCGACCAGGAAGGGCTCCATGGGAGCTAACCCTAAAACTCAACAAAACCTTCAAATTGGAGGATCAATTGAAGGCCTAATTCAGATTTGAATACATAGAAACGATCACCAAGATAAGAGGATCGTAAGGAATGTCGAATTTCTAACATTCATGAAGTTGTGAAAATTAGTTATCTTTGCATGATAGTTGCTTTGATGAAATAGGAATGAGATAGTGATTAGGGATAAACCCTAGTCAATTACTTGTTGAAATTTTGCTTAATTCTTGTGAATTCACAATCACCATTGAAGGTGATAAGTGGGTTTTGTAAGAATATGTTAAACACTAGAATTTTGATTGTCAAACTAGTTTTATTTGAACTCTATGAAGTTAATCTTGACATTTAACCATGAATTTGATGATTATCTAGTAAAAGAAGTTGAGATTGGCTAGATAGGTAACCATAAGTTTGATTGTTAAATTTTATAAAAGAATGCTCACTAGGTGTTTAACATAATGCCTAAGAGAAAGCTAAATGTTGAAATTTCGAATAAAATGCGCATTTGAATAATATGGCAAATTATGTGAAATGTGAAGTAATAAGGGTTCTAAACATCATGTTAAATTAGACCTAATTGTGTAAATCATGTGATCAAAAGTAGTTAACTTTTGATAAGTTGAATTAATAAATAATGAGGTCGAACGGTAGATTCGACATAGAAAACACGTAAGGTGGAATAGTCATGATTATTAATGACTAATCTAACCACCTTTGAATGATGACGATAGTTTGACACTTAACGAGCAAGGTGGAGGCTTGGGAAGAAACGGGTCAAACGAATCAAGAAGGAAAAGAAAAGCGTAGCTTGGATACGAGGTAAGTAAAACTTACACCCTTTTGTAGGACACATGTTTATTTTATAACTATAAATGCGAATGACGTAATATCCAAAATAAGGGTTCCGACACGATTGATACAAGTCGGAACAAGTATAAATGATGAAAACCATGGTTTATGGTAAACGGGGCAAATGGGTGAATTTTGAAATTTAAAACCATGCTGTTATTCTAATTTATGTAAACGTTTGGTCTTATAGTCCAAACGGGTCAAATGGTGATGATAACACCATTTGACAATATCGACTAATGTGATTGTCAAGTCGTATTTTATTAGGAGCGATTAGCAATTTGGATAATTGCGACGCCATAGAATATTGGTTAATTTAACGCGAGGTATAAAACGGGTCTATATGTTGACTCGAACCAGGTACGTATATATATAAATTTATAGTTAAAATGCAATGGGGGTCAAATACGTTAGCAAACGGACCTATGTTGTAAAAGGAGGAAATAAGTTGACGAAAATGCCCTTGATAGGTAAATCGGGCAAACGACCCTTAGAAGTCGTTTAGATACTAGTATTATCATTGTGTAATTCTTAGACACATGTAAGAGTAGTAGGTATCAACCTTGGGGGTCAAATTCGCTCTAAACGGGTCAAAATAAGAACTTGAGCGTAAACGGGTTTTATTATGTAAGAATCCCGTGATTTGAAATTAATATGTTAGGAGATAAGGAAATTATGAATTTCATGAGTTTAAGGATCAAATAAACATGTTTGTTTGATAAAAAAATCGAACGGGTTAAAATTTGGTAAAAAAGGGTAATAAGCCGAAGACATAAAAGTCTGAAATTTTGTTAAATCGAATGTTGGATTTTAACTCCATAAGGTGGAGAATCAAATTACAATCACGTAGGAAGAAACGGTAGGCTAAACGGACAAACGGATTGAAAGATACGAAAGTTTTCGTGTCAAAAACGGCAAATTGGAATGGGCTAATACAGGGGCCACCGTAACTTACGGTGCCCACCGTAAGTTACGGTGGGGGGCTGAAACCATTACGCCAGATAACTCCTGCTTTACGGTGGGGGTACTTTGATTCAGGGGCCACCGTAACTTACGGTGCCCACCATAAGTTACGGTGGAGGCCAGTTTCATCTCCTTGTTTATGGAATCAAGAGACTAATGTTGGGATTTCTTTCCATTATCATTATCTTGCCTAGTACCGTAAATTAAACTATTAATACTAACTCCTAAGCTGGTATTGATCACAGGTTTATGCCGAGAGACCCGGATGAAGATCAAGCGTCGAGCAAGAACCGAACACACACTAAACGAAGCTTCCGCAATGCTGTTTCGTCGTTATTCTAAACGGCGAATTAAATCACACTATGTTGTTTTGCTTTTAAGTTTAGAAAAGTTTTAACAAACCTGTACTTTCATTGTAATTGTGACTGTAATTGTTTGATTATGGACTTAAATTATACGAAAAACGTAAAAGAATAACAAGGGTGTTACAAGTTGGTATCAGAGCCTTGGTTTAAGAGATTCAAGTATGGTGGGAAAACTATGCTTGGACTTAAACCTTATGCTCTTGGTAAAGATTGGTGTTCGGTTCAAGGCTTGATCGCAAATCCGGTAAGTACAAGTATGTTAATGGTTTAGTATGATTAAAGTGTTGTGAACAACACATAAGGTATCGTGTAATACACGTTACACCAACGAAAATGATTAGTATAGTTAACGAAATCACGTACAGTAAAAAGCATTGTATTACAATACGTGCATTTATTAATGTTGAAATTGCTAACCTTTGTGAATGTTTTAATTGAATGACACTTGCATTTAAAGATGACAAGGGTTAAACAAATTACAGATATGATAGAGGAACGGTCCGAAGTATGACAAGAGGAGCATGCTCACCAAGGACAAAATCGCGTAACGACCGCGAACAAAGTTAGCGGCAAGGGAAGCCCGTTAGGACAAGCATTACCAGGTGCACGCTTTTAAATTAATCGCACAAGTAGTAATATGCAACTAACACGTAGGGGATAACGGTTGCATATATCTGAAAAAACCTGAATAGGATATCTATTCAGGATGATGTTTCTAAGAAAAATTTAATAGAAACATGTTATATTCACGATGATGAATAACAAGGAAATAATAAGATTAGTTCATATCAGAACTTGGACGGGGGGTAATTATCCAAGTGAGAAACTCTCAATATAACGCTATTGAGAAAGGTAGCGATCACATTAACGAATGTGATTATATAGTAGTTCGATAGAAAAGAAAAACATTTTATATGTTCGAATGTAAAATTAGTAAAACTAATGATTTTTGTTTTGCGATTAAATAAAGTTTTACTAATTGAAATTAGAAGTATGAAATAAATAGAGGCATTACTTACATAGGGGGTGATGTGAAAGCTATAAAAAGGTCATGTGTGTCATGTGCCGATCGCTTACTCTGGCCAAGTAAGTAGTGGCATATGGTACCATGAACTTCTTGTAGCAGACACATTTACGTCCCATGTAGTAAAGACGGGGCGAGTGGGACAAATTAAAAAGTACCCAAATGAATCAGATAAGCAAAATATCTGATCATAATGTGAACGCACAGCCGAGTGGCGGAAGCGTATTATATTAGGATAATGAGCCCGAGAGAAGGGACAAAGAAACATGTAAAATAATTAGGATATGCTTTGGGAGGGAGTGTACTTGCACTCGAACCCGGAAAATGCAAATATGCCTCTTAACGGGCCGTTCTAGTAAAACGTCAAACTTGAGGACAAAGTCGGAATAGAAAAATGAAGCGAGGTCATAATGCATATCGGGAGGGTTGCGATAATAACGACTTCGGTTAAACACCCGGTTGATGGGTAAGAATTAAACACATGCGTAGACCGAGAAACGGGAACTCGGATGGGAAGTTAAAAGACTCGGGTTTTGAGTCATAATTAAAAGACGACAAGATAATGTAAATAGAAATTTTGAATAAATTATGTTCAACTATTTTAAAGTTGAACGGGTCGAATATAATATCATGCCTGACGGCATGAGTAAACGCAAGCGGGATAATAGTAGCGTTAAAAGTAAAAGAATAATGAGCCCAGTAATGGGACATAGTCGAATACGGATATATGTAAACTGGAGAATGGTGAGCATGAGATGAACCGACGCATAAATGACATGAGAAGTCATAAAGTCGGAAAATTTCGCCCGGAAATAAACAAATAAAGCCTTAGACTACGGTCAAGGTCAACTAAAGTTCAAAAGCGAAAATATACGATTCCAAACATAACAAGACATGCTTTGAAGCTATATAAGCATATATACATTTGAATGTAGATTCAAATAAAAAGATGAATATGTGGGATCATCGTAACCTACGGGAATGCAATTAGTGTTAAGGTCTACGGGACCAGAATGACCCTCGGGTCACGAAAAGAAAGGGAAATAAACCTTAGGGTTCCCATTAAAAAGGGGGGGGGGGTGAAGACCTAAGGAAATAGCCTACGAGGCTACGTGAGAGAACCTACGGGTTACTTAAACAAAGCAAGAGAACCAGTTAAGAATCCTCGCGTGAAACAAAGACTGTAAAAGAGTAAATGTCAAGTCGTCAAAAATTGCTTGACATAAATTAAGGATAAAACGTTAAACTAAAACTTCAGTTTTAGTAAGAAATAACGTTTTTACAAATATAAATTCTGATAGGAATTTAAATAGTAAGCATGAAGGATACAAGTCTTGACACTAATAGGCGCAAGACAATATATTCGAAAAAGTGATGTTTTCGAAATGAAAGGTCGATATGAATTAGACATGATGTGACACGATCACGGTCAAGAAATGCAATGTGAGGTAGAATAACATTATAACCAAGCGAGCGGTAAAAGTAACTGGACTAATAAGTCTAGTTAGTGAGACCGGTTAAGGTCAGCTATTCAAATCAAGAAATTTGGTTTGCTTGTAAGCGGTAGGTTCGGTATAACTGAACCGAATAAACAAAGTTGAAGACAAAAGAATTTGTTGCTAAAAGTGAAAGAATTCACTAAAGACCTTTAAACGGGTCAAAGTAACGGATTCATAAAGAATTCGATAGTATATGAAAGCGATGGATATCGCTAAGTTAACTAAACTAGTAAAAATAACGAGATTAAGCTATTTCAAGTTGCATTATGTCATATAAGATATGTAGATGATTAATAACCAAAAAGATATTACCATACTTTTCTGGTAATACTAACAATTGGTTAAAATATGAGCAATGCTCAATTGATTATGGAGAGCAAATGCATGGAGTTAAACTCGATAAATTCTGTAAGAAAAAGGTTTCGATGACGAAACCTCTTTAAGGGGGATAGACTTGTAACACCCCAAAAACGGGTTTGGTAATCAAACCACGTTAATACTAAAAGATGGGTAAGTACCGTTAGTGGTAAAAATTAACCCAGTAAATATTAGGATTTAAATAAATAAACCTAATATTAAATAAAACATGAATAAAAGTTTTAAGGAAATGAGTTTATGAGAGGCCTGAGTTAACGGGACTTAAAATAAACCTAATCATAAATTCCTCGAACCCACTAAATTAACTAGGAATATTTAACCTAGTTAATTAGTGGGAATATTGTTGAAAATAATTAGGTTGTGACCTAATTAATAACAAACCAAACATGAGGGACTAAAATAGGGTAACTTGAAAATGATTTTATAAAACTAAATAAAACAACACAACACACACACAAGAGTGTGTGTGGTGCGTGTTCTGGAATCGACCAGGAAGGGCTCCATGGGAGCTAACCCTAAAACTCAACAAAACCTTCAAATTGGAGGATCAATTGAAGGCCTAATTCAGATTTGAATACATAGAAACGATCACCAAGTCAAGAGGATCGTAAGGTATGTCGAATTTCTAACATTCATGAAGTTATGAAAATTAGTTATCTTTGCATGATAGTTGCTTGGATGAAATAGGAATGAGATAGTGATTAGGGATAAACCCTAGTCAATTACTTGTTGAAATTTTGCTTAATTCTTGTGAATTCACAATCACCATTGAAGGTGATAAGTGGGTTTTGTAAGAATATGTTAAACACTAGAATTTTGATTGTCAAACTAGTGTTATTTGAACTCAATGAAGTTAATCTTGACATTTAACCATGAATTTGATGATTATCTAGTAAAAGAAGTTGAGATTGGCAAGATAGGTAACCATAAGTTTGATTGTTAAATTTTATAAAAGAATGCTCACTAGGTGTTTGACATAATGCCTAAGAGAAAGCTAAATGTTGAAATTTCGAATAAAAGGCGCATTTGAATAATATGGCAAATTATGTGAAATGTGAAGTAATAAGGGTTCTAAACATCATGTTAAATTAGACCTAATTGTGTAAATCATGTGATCAAAAGTAGTTAACTTTTGATAAGTTGAATTAATTAATAATGAGGTCGAACGGTAGATTCGACATAGAAAACACGTAAGGTGGAATAGTCGTGATTATTAATGACTAATCTAACCACCTTTGAATGATGACGATAGTTTGACACTTAACGAGCAAGGTGGAGGCTTGGGAAAAAACCGGTCAAACGAATCAAGAAGGAAAAGAAAAGCGTAGCTTGGATACGAGGTAAGTAAAACTTACACCCTTTTGTAGGACACATGTTTATTTTATAACTATAAATGCGAATGACGTAATATCCAAAATAAGGGTTCCGACACGATTGATACAAGTCGAAACAAGTGTAAATGATGAAAACCATGGTTTATGGTAAACGGGGCAAATGGGTGAATTTTGAAATTTAAAACCATGCTGTTATTCTAATTTATGTAAACGTTTGGTCTTATAGTCCAAACGGGTCAAATGGTGATGATAACACCATTTGACAATATCGACTAATGTGATTGTCAGGTTGTATTTTATCAGGAGTGATTAGTAATTTGGATAATTGCGACGCCATAGAATATTGGTTAATTTAACGCGAGGTATAAAACGGGTCTATATGTTGACTCGAACCTGGTACGTATATATATAAATTTATAGTTAAAAATGCAATGGGGGTCAAATACCTTAGCAAAAGGACCTATGTTGTAAAAGGAGGAAATAAATTGACGAAAATGCCCTTGATAGGTAAATCGGGCAAACGACCCTTAGAAGTCGTTTAGATACTAGTATTATCATTGTGTAATTCTTAGACACATGTAAGAGTTGTAGGTATCAACCTTGGGGGGTCAAATTCGCTCTAAACGGGTCAAAATAAGAACTTGAGCGTAAACGGGTTTTATTATGTAAGAATCCCGTGATTTGAAATTAATATGTTAGGAGATAAGGAAATTATGAATTTCATGAGTTTAAGAACCAAATAAACATGTTTGTTTGATAAAAAAAATCGAACGGGTTAAAATTTGGTAAAAAGGGTAATAAGCCGAAGACATAAAAGTCTGAAATTTTGTTAAATCGAATGTTGGATTTTAACTCCATAAGGTGGAGAATCAAATTACAATCACGTAGGAAGAAACGGTAGGCTAAACGGACAAACGGATTGAAAGATACGAAAGTTTTCGTGTCAAAAACGGCAAATTGGAATGGGCTGATACAGGGGCCACCGTAACTTACAGTGCCCACCGTAAGTTACGGTGGGGGGCTGAAACAATTACGCCAGATAACTCCTGCTTTACGGTGGGGGTACTTTGATTCAGGGGCCACCGTAACTTACGGTGCCCACCGTAAGTTACGGTGGAGGCCAGTTTCATCTCCTTGTTTATGGAATCAAGAGACTAATGTTGGGATTTCTTTCCATTATCATTATCTTGCCTAGTACCGTAAATTAAACTATCAATACTAACTCTTAAGCTGGTATTGATCACAGGTTTATGCCGAGAGACCCGGATGAAGATCAAGCGTCGAGCAAGAACCGAACACACACTAAACGAAGCTTCCGCAATGCTGTTTCGTCGTTATTCTAAACGGCGAATTAAATCACACTATGTTGTTTTGCTTTTAAGTTTAGAAAAGTTTTAACAAACCTGTACTTTCATTGTAATTGTGACTGTAATTGTTTGATTATGGACTTAAATTATACGAAAAACGTAAAATAATAACAAGGGTGTTACAAGTTGGTATCAGAGCCTTGGTTTAAGAGATTCAAGTATGGTGGGAAAACTATGCTTGGACTTAAACCTTATGCTCTTGGTAAAGATTGGTGTTCGGTTCAAGGCTTGATCGCAAATCCGGTAAGTACAAGTATGTTAATGGTTTAGTATGATTAAAGTGTTGTGAACAACACATAAGGTATCGTGTAATACACGTTACACCAACGAAAATGATTAGTATAGTTAACGAAATCACGTACAGTAAAAAGCATTGTATTACAATACGTGCATTTATTAATGTTGAAATTGCTAACCTTTGTGAATGTTTTAATTGAATGATACTTGCATTTAAAGATGACAAGGGTTAAACAAATTACAGATATGATAGAGGAACGGTCCGAAGTATGACAAGAGGAGCATGCTCACCAAGGACTAAATCGCGTAACGACCGCGAACAAAGTTAGCGGCAAGGGTGTTATTCTAAACGGTGAATTAAATCACACTATGTTGTTTTGGTTTTAAGTTTAGAAAAGTTTTAACAAACCTGTACTTTCATTGTAATTGTGACTGTAATTATTTGATTATGGACTTAAATTATACGAAAAACGTAAAATAATAACAAGGGTGTTACATAAAATAAAGATTTCCCAGTGTGTCACACCCCGATATTCCAGTATTACCAGTGGACCCGGTGGGGAGTATCGTGACGTAGTTGATATCATCATAGTCAAACAACACAATATTTAAATGCACAGCGGAAGAAAAAGATAGATTTATTTCAACTTTAATAATTTGTAATATTAAGTATCACCAAATAGTTGAAACAGATCCACAGACGGATCAAAATAAAAAGGAGACATTGTTCAACAGTTATGTGACATCCAAGCTTGCGAGACTTATTGTGGACGCTAGGAGAAAATCAGCCTAGTTCGAGTAGTACCTGCACTTAACCTTTTTGAGAAAATACGTCAGTTTACACTGGTAAATACAATTAACTGACTCATTTGAAAAGTTTAATAAAATTGATTTGAATGCACGTGGCACAAAACTTTTTATAACTTAGGATAATTATTTGAATATAATACTTGTAAAAGAATTACATGTTTCTTATGCGTTGAGTAGCCTGGTTCGTGCCGGGTTAAAGATCAATAGACACACCACATTATTTATTTAGGCACTGACGGGTGTACGCCTACACCCCGTGCTTAGGTCGTGACCATTTCGTAAAATGATGCCAAGGATATCCGGGACATGGTCATTACCCCCCAAAGGCTTTAAGCTAACAAAACAATTTAAACGGGTCATTTCAATGAATTAACCATCATACGATTAAAGATTCAATGCCCGACCAAGCGGTATTTTATATACCGTACCCCAAGCCCGTATAAGGGAAAATAAGTTAAAAGTATTTACCTTTGCAAGTAATAATCACAACAAGCAAGTGCACGTAGCTTTTACCGGGTCTCCTATTCTGGAACGAATGTTTATAATAACCTATTAGAATCCTAACGGGTCTTTAATTAAGTCTAAACTTAGACCGGTTAGTTTTAAAGGAAGATACGGTTCGAACGCATGATTAAGCGAAGACCGGAATAGAATGTGATTTAGACCCGACAAGTTTGAAGACTTGTATAATATGGGTAAACTAAACATATTCTGGATTTTGAGATAAAAATGATAAGGTTCGACCCGTTTCGGCTAATTTATGCAAACTAGTTACATAAATCGAACCGAACGTGAATAACGCATAACGGGTAACCGAAAGGGTCACGAACAGGTTTCCCCTAGTTAATATGCTTTAAATGTGTTGTGATATCAGTACGATACCTTCCATTATGCCCAAAACGAGTTTAATTTCCAATTAAGCCCCGTAGGGGTATTTTGGTCATTTTAGCGATTATAAAAGAGATTAATTATAATTCTGAGACTCAGGTCTGAAATAATCAGTAAAACAACTTAATTTAATAGGTCATATCAGTTGGTGATAAGTCTTATATGACAAAATGGTTTTAAACCCATACTAGGTGTTTAATACGCGTAAAAAGCCGTTTTAAGCGATTTTCGGGTTATACAAGAAATCTGAGTTTTCTGATATGGTTATAAAGTTCAAAATACTTCATTTATTATATAAAATCAGTAGAAATTGGATTGATGTCCAAATATTATGTAAAACTCATTTTACAAGCAAAAGGGTATAATCCGTAATTACCAAATTAAGGCAATAACCTTAGGTTATGATCAGTTTAAAAATAATTAAAAATCTTCAAAAATCTCAAAATATTATATTACATCAGTGGGTAAAAGGTTTGGTGTCAAAAATCGGGTTTAGATAGGCTCTATGCTAATTACGTCGTTTAATTCATAAAAACCTTCTAATTACGCTATTTAGCATAACTCCTAATCTAGACCTCCAACTGATGTGAAAATTTAGGGACATGTTTATAATTCAGTAACAAAGATTATTGTCCTCTCATATTTCCAAAATTCTCGTTTTATGGTCAAAAGGGCATTATGGTCAACATTAAGCTATTAACGGAAACGTGTAAACGGATCGGACAATCAACGAACCAATCACAGAGGGTTATACCAACATGTAACCTGGTCCTAAGGAAGCTCTAAGGCATTTCTAAACCCATCTAAATCGGGTCAGAACTGAAGTCAAAGCAAAAGTCAAAGTTTTTGCGACTTTCGGTTCCGAACCGAGCCTAAACAGAAAATTGTCGGATCAAACAAGCTTAGACCAGTTCTTATACTTATTACCAAGTTATATGAGTGATAAAATAGGTTACACGCCTTCTACATTGCCAAATATGCGTTAATTTGAAAATTATGTCTCTGTTGACTTTTTTATAAACAACTTTGACCCGACAAATGTCTTAATTAGGACGGGAATCAGAGGGTGCCCTTTTAAGGGTTTAATGCCCACATAATTACTAACTTATAACTACTTCCAATTTTTCAAAACATTGGACCATTAGCGATTAAACGATAAGTCAAACCTTAATTACGACGGTTTGACTTTTAAGCTATAAACTAAGCAAAACTCAATTAAGAAAGGTTAAGGACACTTACCGAAGGCCTAGTTACGACCAAACATGCTTGGGGACTGATCTTATGCTCCAGAAAGTTCCACAAATGCAGATGGAATGCATGATCAAAAAGTTGCAAACAATGGTGCTTTATATAGTGGGTTTGATTGCTTGTGATCATGACAAACAATGCTATAAGTGATCCTTGATGCATCCCAAGTGTCCCTATACTCTAAAAACAAGCTTAGGCAACACATGGTATTGAGAATTGGCACTATAAGTCGGTTACAATGGACATAACAGCCACCTCTGTGTTTTCTGCTTCTGGGCATGGCTTACGGACAGTAAGGGTCCAGCCATACGGTCCGTAAGGACCAGGCCAGCTCACCAGCACTTTTAAAAGTTGACACTTTTGGCCCCTGATCTTCGCAAACTTGATTTTAACATGCTTTCTTGCACTTGTAACCCCCAAACTTGACTTTTAAGGACTCCAAGTCATAAACCAACTTTGTTAGGTCCCTGGTTATTCATACAATCACCGAAAAGTCTTAAATTTCAACGTCGACGCTTTTAACCCCTCGTATACGAATTTTATCATAACTTTCTCATACGATAACGAAACTTGGTGAAATTTTTATCATACATTATAATGAGCATACTTAATCGTTACAAAGCTTCGAGTTTGCTAAAAGGTCACTCAGAGGTATACTTTAAACATGTCGACACATTTAACCCTTGTAGTTTGTAATCTCTCACTTTCTTTCACAATTAGCTCCGTATGATCCATGATTTATTCGTTTAAGGGTATAAACATCATGTAGGGTTATTGTAAAGTATATTTATCCATTGTTGACACTTTGAACCCTTATATACACATACTTTCCTTGTTTGTCAACTTTAGTCCCTCTAGAGTATTCTTTTACACGTTTAAAGTTTATGACACGTGTCGATACGTTATTGGACATAAATTTTCGAGGTGTTACATCCTCACCCCCTTAAAAGAAATCTCAACCTCGAGATTTACTGAAACAAATGAGGGTACTTTTCTTTCATAGTGGATTCTACCTCCCACGTGTACTCGGGACCTCTACGGGCATCCCATTTCACTTTTACGATCGGTACATGCTTCCTTCGAAGCTTCTTAACCTGTCGATCCTCGATCGACACAGGTTTTTCAACAAACTTCAAGCTCTCTTCTATGTGCACATCTGTGTGTGGTATGACTAGTGATTCATCAGCTAGACATTTCTTCAGATTGCAGATGTGGAATACATTGTGAATACCACTGAGCTCTTCAGGTAAGTTTAACTTATAAGCAACTGATCTGACACATTCGATGATCTCGAATGGTCCTATGTACCTCAGGCTTAACTTGCCTTTCTTAACAAATCGCATCACTCCTTTCCAGGGTGATACTTTAAGCAACACTTTGTCACCTACCTCGAATTTTAGAGGTTTACGTTTTAAGTCTGCGTAGCTTTTCTGCCTATCTCTGGCAGCTTTCAGGCGATCACGGATATGGACAATCTTGTCCGTCGTTTCAAATACTATTTCAGGTCCTGTTAGTTGGACATCTCCAATTTCCGCCCAACAAACAGGCGTTCTGCACTTTCTACCATATAATGCCTCGAAAGGTGCAGCCTTAATGCTCGTATCGTGCACCGTTAACTGTCGAGAAGCATAGGCAATAACCTTGCCTTTCTGCATAAGCACGCACCCCATGCCAGTGTGTGATGCGTCACAGTAAACCACGAATTCTTCGGTACCTTCAGGCAATGTCAAAACAGGAGCATTGCTCAACTTTTGTATGAGAATATCGAAGGATTCCTGCTGCTTAGGACCCCAATCGAACTTTACATTCTTACGAGTCAATGAAGTTAGGGGTGCAGCAATTCTTGAAAAAATGTCAATAAAACGCCTGTAGTATCCTGCCAATCCCAAGAAGCTGCGAATCTCTGTGGGCATCTTCGGCTCTTGCCAATTCATGACGGCTTCAATCTTAGCGGGATCCACCTGGATACCACGCTCGCTTACCATATGTCCAAGAAATTGGACTTCTCGAAGCCAAAATTCGCACTTAGAGAATTTGGCGTAGAGCTTTTCTTGTTGAAGCAGTTTCAGAATGCAACGGAGGTGCTTCTCATGGTCAGCTTGATTCTTCGAGTAAATAAGAATGTCATCGATGAAGACGATGACAAATTTATCCAAGTAGGGTTTGCAAACGCGATTCATGAGATCCATGAATGCGGCTGGTGCATTAGTGAGTCCAAAAGGCATCACTAAGAACTCGTAATGACCATAACGAGTCCTAAATGCAGTCTTGTGTACATCTTCATTTTTAACTTTCAGTTGATGATATCCTGACATTAAGTCAATCTTGGAAAAGTAACTTGCCCCTTGAAGCTGATCGAACAAGTCGTCGACCCTGGGTAATGGATACCGATTCTTAATAGTAACTTTGTTAAGTTCTCGATAATCGATGCACAAGCGCATCGAGCCATCCTTTTTCTTCACAAAGAGGATTGTTGCTCCCCAAGGAGATGAGCTAGGTCTAACAAATCCTTTGGCTAGCAAATCATCCAACTGAGTTCTCAATTCCTTCATCTCAGTCGGTGCCAATCGGTAAGGTGCTCTTGCAACTGGTGCCGCACCAGGAATGATATCGATCTTGAACTCCACTTGTCTATCTGGGGGTAACCCAGGCAGTTCTTCAGGGAATACATCTGGATATTCTAAGATAATAGGTATGTCTTCGATCTTAGGCTTTGGTTCATCAATAGTTACTTGCGCCATGTAGATAACACAACCCTTTGCCAGACACCTTGATGCCTTGAGCATGGACACTTGCTCAGGCATTCCGTACTTAGTATCTCCTTGGATTGTCAAAGGCTCGCCATGAGGAGTTCTGACAATTACTTGCTTCTGAGCACAAACGATCTGAGCTTGGTTGCGAGACAACCAATCCATGCCTATTACTGTATCGAAACCAGCTAACTTCAAAGGAAGTAGGGACAATGGAAAAGAATGGTTCCTAATGGATATGAAACATCCATCTAACATGGTTGACGCGGTTTCTAAGGTACCATCAGCTAATTCCACCTCATATTTCACACTTAGGGTTTTAACAGGTAAATTTAGCAATTTACAAAACTTATTATCTACAAATGATTTATCAGCTCCTGAATCAAATAGCACTCTCGCATAAACATCATTTACGAGGAAGGTACCTGTGATCACATTGTCGTCCTGAACAGCTTCCTTTGCATCCATCCTGAAGACCCTAGCATTGGTCTTTTTACCTTCTTCTAGTTTCTTGGCATATTTTGGGCAGTTGGACTTGATATGCCCCTTTTCATTGCAGCTGTAGCACGTAGCATCCTTGATTTTCTTACAGTCTAAGGTCTTATGCTCAGAAGACTTGCAAATCCCACAAGCTCTCGGCTGTGACTGGGATTTCGACTCGAGTCTGCACCTCCCAAAATGGTGCTTCTTACAAACCTTACACTTGGGCTTATCTCCAGATTGATGCCCATCCTTCTTAGATCCAGACCCCTTCTTGTGGTCATTGTTTCCCTTATGTCACTTATCTGATCGCCGTGAGTTATCATCCTCACGTTTCCTTTTCTCAGCATCCGTGTTACTCAGCGATCTCTGCCTGACCGCATCCAGTGTGAGGGACAAGGATATATCAGCTGCAGACCTGAATGTAGCTGGCCGAGAGTCTTTTACACTTCCCTTAATCTCTGGGGCTAAACCCCCAATGAAACGAGCTATTCTTTTGGGTTCCAGGGTCACAAGATAAGGAACCAACCTTGACATTGTATTAAAGCTCGTAAGGTAAGCTTGGCAATCCAGGTTTTTCATCACCAATGACAGAAAATCCGACTCGATCTTTTCAACCTCATGCTGAGGACAGTAGTTTTCTTTGATGAGGGTAACAAATTGTTCCCATGACATATTATACAGTGGAATCTTCCCAGTAGCTTGAATCAACGATCTCCACCAGGCTAAGGCCTCACCTTTGAATGATTGAGATACAAACTTTACCACATCTTTATCAGCGCACCCGCTGATATCAACCACAGTGTCCATTTCGTCTAACCAAGTTATGCAGTCGACAGCTCCTTTTCCCCCAGTAAAGTCTCTCGGTTTGCATGAGACAAAATATTTATATGTACAGGACTTACCTCGTGGTTCCTGTTTAAGCTCGATCTTCTTCGATGGGACACTTAGCTGATTTGAAGAGTGATGATCGTCATCGTTGTTCTTTGGCTCTTCTTTCTTGGAGGGTGGCTTGCGGTGAGACTCTGAATGAGTCTTAGAGTTGGAACGGGGTACTGATTGGGTTCTGCTTCGAGTACCGCTCGACTCACTATACTGCATATCCAAGGCTCTTGTAACAGCATTGTCGATTAATGCCTGGAGCTCTGCACCCGCTATGTTAATTCGGGTATTATCATGATTCTCCCTTGGGTGACTGTTGATATCGTCCGAGTCAGCCATGTAGTTTGAACTGTTACATAAGATATCGACAATAATTTATTTGGGAGTTTAATATGGAATTGTCCTTTATGGCAATTCATTAACCATGGTAAACATAGACCATATTTGGTTAATTTGTTAATCATATTTATTTAGGATTTTTATTATAATTTATCCTAATTATAAAAATAATAACAACATCATAAGTGGCACAAAAGGCCTAGTCACAGGGACATTTTTAAATCATAAGCTAAGATTTCAGAGAATCAAGGCATTAAGGTTTAAACATAGTTCTTTACCTTTTACGGACAGGGAGTCGTAGACTACTACTGTCTTTTGTCTTATATGACAATGGGTATGGCCCGTAGGCACTACATTACCTATGGGTGTTTAATATATGATCATCTTAATTGATGATTTAAACCCATGATTTATAGGTCATCAAGTTAGGTTAGGAATCTTTTGAAGAATCCTATTATAAGAATGACGTGTGTGATTTTAACGAATCACGTCTGCCAGGAGCGTTAACATGTTTTCAGATGTTAACAGGGATTTGAATCTTTTTAAACAGGTCTTACCATCTTGGCCAAGTCTTATAATGACATGCAGGCTAGGTTATACCTTTGAGATTCTTATTTAATATTTAATAGGCAGATTATTTTAAAAGGAATGATTTTTAATTTATTTATTTCATGTATAATATTTATGCATAAAGTGACAAAATGAAATTTTTAAATTTAACATTCCATTATACATTAAAAAGGAGTACACATTGCCCTAAACGGGACTTTTAACAGAGACAACCTGCCCACGCAGGGGCTAAACTGAAATACAAGTCCTCGCAGGGACTGATTACTAAAATAGGTGTCCACGCAGGGACTACAGAAAGACAAGTCCTCGCAGGGACTAAATACCTAAATGAATGTCCACGCAGGGACTAAAAAGTCAAGTCCACTCAGGGACTAAATATATACATAAATGTCCACGCAGGGACTTAATTGAAATAAGGAAATACAACAATACATATAGGGGTTCAATGATCCCTCTTCTTCTTTCCTTTTAGTAGACTTGCTAGGCCTTTGAGGAATCCCAGGTTGTTCCTACGTTCTTCTCGAAATTCATGTTCCACCCGACTTAGTCTTTGGAGGATTTCCTCCTGTTCTGGCGGGGAAAACCGTGGTGGCTGCGGCTGTTGCTAAATCGGTGGTTGAGCAGGTATTTGATACCCATGAGTTGGATATCCCACTCCCCAAGGAGCTCCATATGGTCCTTCAGGATGAAGGGCGTTGTAGTTTTCCGCCACGAGGTATGGGTCGGCTTCAGCATAGTTATAGTGAGTGTGAGCCGGCTGCTCAAACGGATTGTACGCCGTTGAACCGGTGTAGGTAGGAATCGGGTTACCAAAACCCGATGGTGGCGGCGGTGGTGCAACTGGTGCAGAATTCTGAAACTGGGTTTGAATGCCCACCCATTTGCGGGTCTTCATGCAGTGGCGGATAGTGACTGCCACTTGAGTGTTGTGGGGTGCTAAAGTGAAAACCCCTTTCTCGCACGGACATTCATGCGCCTGTTCTTCTGCGCCTTGGTGGTTCCGGAGGCGCTTGTTGTACTGGTGGCGGTGGCGTGACTGCCACGAAACGCGAATCCTCAGAAGGATCCTGCTGCTGCTGCTGGTGAGGCGATGAATGGTGAGAGGGTGTAAAGTACCATTCATACTGGTAGAACCTTGCTTGGTTGCTGTCAGTGCCACGGTAAGGTGATCCGTGGAAGGATGACCCATCCGAAATCTCGATGGGGTGAGTAGGTGTCCTAGAAGGTGGTTCAACAGGATCAGTGTCTTAATCTATGTCCATTCCCTGAGCTTCGGGGAAATGGTCTTCAGGGCCCAATGGGTTAAAACCCACTGGTTCTTGAATGTAGTCTGCCGGGTTGAACCGGCCCTGGAAGACAGGAGTGGGGTCGCCAAAGGAATGGTGCGACAAGGACCACTGCAACGGTAAGAAGGAGTGGCGTGAGTCTTCGGGCTCGTTCTCTGACTGTGGCTCCACATAGGTCCTCCAATTTCCTTGAGGATCGGCACTCATCGTAGATGAAGGAGCTCGCCGATGAGAAGGCCTGGCCTCGTGATCGTTAGGGGCGCTGATTGGCCCCTTTCCTCTTCCTCCTCTTCGAAACCTCGGTGGCATAGTTCCTGTCAAAAACAATTGAAAGATACAACAAGAATATACAGGACAAAGTTAAAATTAAAAACAATTTGGATTAGTCCTAAGTTCTTTGTCTAGACTCGAAAATTTAGGAATGTGCAATTGTGTAACTGAGATTAAACACAAAAGGCTAGTGTTTAATTCACTCAGTGTTGGCTCTGATACCAACCTGTCACACCCCGATATTCCACGTATTACCGGTGGGCCCGGTGGGGAGTATCGTGACGTAGTTGATATCATCATAGTCAAACAACACAATATTTAAATGCACAGCGGAAGCAAAAGATAGATTCATTTCAACTTTAATAATTTGTAATATTAAGTATCACCAAATAGTTGAAACAGATCCACAGGCGGATCAAAATAAAAAGGAGACATTGTTCAACAGTTATGTGACATCCAAGCTTGCGAGACTTATTGTGGACGCTAGGAGAAAACCAGCCTAGTTCGAGTAGTACCTGCACTTAACCTTTTTGAGAAAATACGTCAGTTTACACTGGTAAATACAATTAACTGACTCATTTGAAAAGTTTAATAAAATTGATTTGAATGCAACGTGGCTCAAAACTTTTTATAACTTGGGATAATTATTTTAATATAATACTTGTAAAAGAATTACATGTTTCTTATGCGTTCAGTAGCCCGGTTCGTGCCGGGTTAAAGATCAATAGACACACCACATTATTTATTTAGGCACTGACGGGTGTACGCATACACCCTGTGCTTAGGTCGTGGCCATTTCGTAAAATGATGCCAAGGATATCCGGGATATGGTCATTAACCCCCCAAAGGCTTTAAGCAAACAAAACAATTTAAACGGGTCATTTCAATGAATTAACCATCGTACGATTAAAGATTCAATGCCCGACCAAGCGGTATTTTATATACCGTACCCCAAGCCCGTATAAGGGAAAATAAGTTAAAAGTATTTACCTTTGCAAGTAATAATCACAACAAGCAAGTGCACGTAGCTTTTACCGGGTCTCCTATTCTGGAACGAAGGTTTACAATAACCTATTAGAATCCTAACGGGTCTTTAATTAAGTCTAAACTTAGACCGGTTAGTTTTAAAAGAAGATACGGTTCCAACGCATGATTAAGCGAAGACCGGAATAGAATGTGATTTAGACCCGACAAGTTTGAAGACTTGTATAATATGGGTAAACTAAACATATTCTTGATTTTGAGATAAAAATGATAAGGTTCGACCCGTTTCGGCTAATTTATGCAAACTAGTTACATAAATCGAACCAAACATGAATAACGCATAACGGGTAACCGAAAGGGTCACAAACAGGTTTCCCCAAGTTAATATGCTTTAAATGTGTTGTGATATCAGTAAGATACCTTCCATTATGCCCAAAACGAGTTTAATTTCCAATTAAGCCCCGTAGGGGTATTTTGGTCATTTTAGCGATTATAAAAGAGATTAATTATAATTCTGAGACTCGGGTCTGAAATAATCAGTAAAACAACTTAATTTAATAGGTCATATCAGTTGGTGATAAATCTTATATGACAAAATGGTTTTAAACCCATACTAGGTGTTTAATACGCGTAAAAAGCCGTTTTAAGCGATTTCCGGGTTATACAGGAAATCTGAGTTTTCTGATCAGGTTATAAAGTTCAAAATACTTCAATTATTATATAAAATCAGTAGCAATTGCATTGGTGTCCAAATATTATGTAAAACTCATTTTACAAGCAAAAGGGTACAATCGGTAATTACCGAATTAAGGCAATAACCTTAGGTTATGATCAGTTTAAAAATAATTAAAAATCTTCAAAAATATCAAAATATTATTTTACATCAGTGGGTAACAGGTTTGGTGTCAAAAATCGGGTTTAGATAGGCTCTATGCTAATTATGCCGTTTAATTTATAAAAACGTTCTAATTACGCTATTTAGCATAACTCCTAATCTAAACCTCCAACTGATGTGAAAATTTAGGGACATGTTTATAATTCAGTAACAAAGATTATTGTCCTCTCATATTTCCAAAATTCTCGTTTTATGGTCAAAAGGGCATTATGGTCAACATTAAGCAATTAACGGAAACGTGTAAACGGATCGGACAATCAACGAACCAATCACAGAGGGTTATACCAACATGTAACCTGGTCCTAAGGAAGCTCTAAGGTATTTCTAAACCCATCTAAATCGGGTCAGAACTGAAGTCAAAGCAAAAGTCAAAGTTTTTGCGACTTTCGGTTCCGAACCGAGCCTAAACAGAAAATTGTCGGATCAAACAAGCTTAGACCAGTTCTTATACTTATTACCAAGTTATATGAGTGATAAAATAGGTTACACGCCTTCTACATTGCTAAATATGCGTTAATTCGAAAATTATGTCTCTGTTGACTTTTTTATAAACAACTTTGACCCGACAAATGTCTTAGTTAGGACGGGAATCAGAGGGTGCCCTTTTAAGGGTTTAATGCCCACATAATTACTAACTTATAACTACTTTCAATTTGTCAAAACACTGGACCATTAGCGATTAAACGATAAGTCAAACCTTAATTACGACGGTTTGACTTTTAAGCTATAAACTAAGCAAAACTCAATTAAGGAAGGTTAAGGACACTTACCGAAGGCCTATTTACGACCAGAGATGCTTGTGGACTGATCTTATGCTCCAGGAAGTTCCACAAATGCAGATGGAATGCATGATCAAAAAGTTGCAAACAATGGTGCTTTATATAGTGGGTTTGATTGCTTGTGATCATGACAAACAATGCTATAAGTGATCCTTGATGCATCCCAAGTGTCCCTATACTCTAAAAACAAGCTTAGGCAACACATGGTATTGAGAATTGGCACTATAAGTCGGTTACAATGGACATAACAGCCACCTGTGGGTTTTCTGCTTCTGGGCATGGCTTACGGACCGTAAGGGTCCAGCCATACGGTCCGTAAGGACCAGGCTAGCTCACCAGCACTTTTAAAAGTTGACACTTTTGGCCCATGATCTTCCCAAACTTGATTTTAACATGCTTTCTTGCACTTGCAACCCCCAAACTTGACTTTTAAGGACTCCAAGTCATAAACCAACTTTGTTAGGTCCCCGGTTATTCATACGATCACCGAAAAGTCTTAAATTTCAACGTAGACGCTTTTAACCCCTCGTATACGAATTTTATCATAACTTTCTCATACGATAACGAAACTTGGTGAAATTTTTATCATACATTCTAATGAGCATACTTAATCGTTACAAAGCTTCGAGTTTGCTAAAAGGTCACTCAGAGGTATACTTTAAACATGTCGACACATTTAATCCTTGTAGTTTGTAATCTCTCACTTTCTTTCACAATTAGCTCCGTATGATCCATGATTTATTCGTTTAAGGGTATAAACATCATGTAGGGTTGTTGTAAAGTATATTTATCCATTGTTGACACTTTGAACCCTTATATACACATACTTTCCTTGTTTATCAACTTTAGTCCCTCTAGAGTATTCTTTTACACGTTTAAAGTTTATGACACGCGTCGATACGTTATTGGACATAAATTTTCGAGGTGTTACATCCTCACCCCCTTAAAAGAAATCTCGACCTCGAGATTTACTGAAACAAATAAGGGTACTTTTCTTTCATAGTGAATTCTACCTCCCACGTGTACTCGGGACCTCTACGGGCATCCCATTTCACTTTTACGATCGGTACATGCTTCCTTCGAAGCTTCTTAACCTGTCGATCCTCGATCGACACAGGTTTTTCAACAAACTTCAAGCTCTCTTCTATGTGCACATCTGTGTGTGGTATGACTAGTGATTCATCAGCTAGACATTTCTTCAGATTGCAGATGTGGAATACATTGTGAATACCACTGAGCTCTTCAGGTAAGTTTAACTTATAAGCAACTGATCCGACACATTCGATGATCTCGAATGGCCCTATGTACCTCGGGCTTAACTTGCCTTTCTTGCCAAATTGCATCACTCCCTTCCAGGGTGATACTTTAAGCAACACTTTGTCACCTACCTCGAATTTCAGAGGTTTACGTTTTAAGTCTGCGTAGCTTTTCTGCCTATCTCTGGCAGCTTTCAGGCGATCACGAATTTGGACAATCTTGTCCGTCGTTTCAAATACTATTTCAGGTCCTGTTAGTTGGACATCTCCAATTTCCGCCCAACAAACGGGCGTTCTGCACTTTCTACCATATAATGCCTCGAAAGGTGCAGCCTTAATGCTTGTATGGTAGCTATTGCTATAGGAGAACTCAATCAATGGCAGGTGGTTATCCCAACTACCACCTAAGTTAATCACACATGCACGAAGCATGTCTTCCAAAGTTTGGATTGTACGCTCACTCTGCCCATCCGTTTGAGGATGGTAAGCCGTACTGAAATTTAAGCGCGTGCCCAAAGACTGCTGGAAACTTTTCCAAAAATGTGATGTGTATCTAGTATCTCTGTCAGAGATAATAGACACTGGCACGCCGTGCAGAGATACAATCTTATCTACGTACAATTGGGCTAACATGTCGGAGCTATAAGTCTCCTTAATGGGTAGGAAACGTGCTGACTTAGTCAGTCTATCTACTATCACCCATATAGTATCATTTCCTTTCTTTGTCTTTGGAAACTTGGTGATGAAATCCATTGTCACCATTTCCCACTTCCAGGTGGGAAGTTCAGGCTGTTGCAGTAAACCTGACGGCTTCTGATGTTCGGCTTTGACTTGCGCACACGTCAAACATTTAGTTACATAGGCAGCTACCGACTTCTTCAAGCCTATCTACCAATAGTTTGCCTTTAGATCCTGGTACATCTTATCAGCTACAGGATGAACGGAATATTTATAACTATGGGCTTCCTGGAGGATAACATCCCGAAGTCCTCCATAAACTGGAACCCATATTCGTCCATTTAACCTTAGGATTCCGTCCTTGCCATAGGATAACTGTTCTTCAGTCACTGCTAACTTTTCATCAGGGTAGTTAGCTTCCAATACAGCTCCCTTTTACGCAGCTAACAATCTTTCATTCAAACTATTCTTTATCGCAATGCTCTTGGCATTGATTCTTATAGGCTTTACTCTTTCCTTTCTACTCAAGGCATCGGCGACTACATTCGCCTTGCCGGGATGGTATCTTATCTCACAGTCATAATCATTCAAAGTTCCATCCAATGTCGTTGCCTCATGTTCAAATCCTTTTGGTTAAACAGGTGCTGGAGGCTCTTGTGATCAGAATAGATCACACACTTGATACCATACAAATAGTGCCTCCATAGCTTTAGTGCAAACACAACGGCACCCAACTCTAAGTCATGGGTGGTGTAGTTCTTCTCGTGCACCTTTAACTGTCGAGAAGCATAGGCAATAACCTTGCCTTTCTGCATAAGCACGCACCCCATGCCAGTGTGTGATGCATCGCAGTAAACCATGAATTCTTCGGTACCTTCAGGCAATGTCAAAACAGGAGCATTGCTCTACTTTTGTTTGAGAATATCGAAGGATTCCTGCTGCTTAGGACCCCAATCGAACTTTACATTCTTACGAGTCAATGAAGTTAGGGGTGCAGCAATTCTTGAAAAATTTTCAATAAAACGCCTGTAGTATCTTGCCAATCCCAAGAAGCTGCGAATCTCTGTGGGCGTCTTCGTCTCTTTCCAATTCATGATGGCTTCAATCTTAGCGGGATCCACCTGGATACCACGCTCGCTTACCATATGTCCAAGAAATTGGACTTCTCGAAGCCAAAATTCGCACTTAGAGAATTTGGCGTAGAGCTTTTCTTGTTGAAGCAGTTTCAGAATGCAACGGAGGTGCTTCTCATGGTCAGCTTGATTCTTCGAGTAAATAAGAATGTCATCGATGAAGACGATGACAAATTTATCCAAGTAGGGTTTGCAAACGCGATTCATGAGATCCATGAATGCGGCTGGTGCATTAGTGAGTCCAAAAGGCATCACTAAGAACTCGTAATGACCATAACGAGTCCTAAATGCAGTCTTGTGTACATCTTCATTTTTAACTTTCAGTTGATGATATCCTGACCTTAAGTCAATCTTGGAAAAGTAACTTGCCCCTTGAAGCTGATCGAATAAGTCGTCGATCCTGGGTAATGGATACCGATTCTTAATAGTAACTTTGTTAAGTTCTCGATAATTGATGCACAAGCGCATCGAGCCATCCTTTTTCTTCACAAAGAGGATTGGTGCTCCCCAAGGAGATGAGCTAGGTCTAACAAATCCTTTGGCTAGCAAATCATCCAACTGAGTTCTCAATTCCTTCATCTCAGTCGGTGCCAATCGGTAAGGTGCTCTTGCAACTGGTGCCGCACCAGGAATGATATCGATCTTGAACTCCACTTGTCTATCTGGGGGTAACCCAGGCAGTTCTTCAGGGAATACATCTGGATATTCTGAGATAATAGGTATGTCCTCGATCTTAGGCTTTGGTTCATCAATAGTTACTTACGCCATGTAGATAACACAACCCTTTGCCAGACACCTTGATGCCTTGAGCATGGACACTTGCTCAGGCATTCCATACTTAGTATCTCCTGGGATTGTCAAAGGCTCGCCATGAGGAGTTCTGACAATTACTTGCTTCTGAGCACAAACGATCTGAGCTTGGTTGCGAGACAACCAATCCATGCCTATTACTATATCGAAACCAGCTAACTTTAAAGGAAGTAGGGACAATGGAAAAGAATGGTTCCTAATGGATATGAAACATCCATCTAACACGGTTGACACGGTTTCTAAGGTACCATCAGCTAATTCCACCTCATATTTCACACTTAGGGTTTTAACAGGTAAATTCAGCAATTTACAAAACTTATTATCTACAAATGATTTATCAGCTCCTGAATCAAATAGCACTCTCGCATAAACATCATTTACGAGGAAGGTACCTGTGATCACATTGTCGTCCTGAACAGCTTCCTTTGCATCCATCCTAAAGACCCTAGCATTGGTCTTTTTACCTTCTTCTGGTTTCTTGGCATATTTTGGGCAGTTGGACTTGATATGCCCCTTTTCATTGCAGCTGTAGCACGTAGCATCCTTGATTTTCTTACAGTCTAAGGTCTTATGCTCAGAAGACTTGCAAATCCCACAAGCTCTCGGCTGTGACTGGGATTTCGACTCGAGTCTGCACCTCCCAAAATGGTGCTTCTTACAAACCTTACACTTGGGCTTATCTCCAGATTGATGCCCATCCTTCTTAGATCCAGACCCCTTCTTGTGGTCATTGTTTCCCTTTTGTCTCTTATCTGATCGCCGTGAGTTATCATCCTCACGTTTCCTTTTCTCAGCATCCGAGTTCCTCAGCGATCTCTGCCTGACCGCATCCAGTGTGAGGGACAAGGATATATCAGCTGCAGACCTGAATGTAGCTGGCCGAGAGGCTTTTACACTTCCCTTAATCTCTGGGGCTAAACCCCCAATGAAACGAGCTATTCTTTTGGGTTCCAGGGTCACAAGATAAGGAACCAACCTTGACATTGTATTAAAGCTCGTAAGGTAAGCTTGGCAATCCAGGTTTTTCATCACCAATGACAGAAAATCCGACTCGATCTTTTCAACCTCATGCTGAGGATAGTAGTTTTCTTTGATGAGGGTAACAAATTGTTCCCATGACATATTATACAGTGGAATCTTCCCAGTAGCTTGAATCAACGATCTCCACCAGGCTAAGGCCTCACCTTTGAATGATTGAGATACAAACTTTACCACATCTTTATCAGCGCACCCGCTGATATCAACCACAGTGTCCATTTCGTCTAACCAAGTCATGCAGTCGACAACTCCTTTTTCCCAGTAAAGTCTCTCGGTTTGCATGAGACAAAATATTTATATGTACAGGACTTACCTCGTGGTTCCTGTTTAAGCTCGATCTTCTTCGATGGGACACTTAGCTGATTTGAAGAGTGATGATCGTCATCGTCTTTCTTTGGCTCTTCTTTCTTGGAGGGTGGCTTGCTGTGAGACTCTGAATGAGTCTTAGAGTTAGAACGGGGTACTGATTGGGTTCTGCTTCGAGTACCGCTCGACTAACTATACTGCCTATCCAAGGCTCTTGTAACAGTATTGTCGATTAATGCCTGGAGCTCTACACCCGCTATGTTAATTCGGGTATTATCATGATTCTCCCTTGGGTGACTGTTGATCTCGTCCGAGTCAGCCATGTAGTTTGAACTGTTACATAAGATATTGACAATAATTTATTTGGGAGTTTAATATGGAATTGTCCTTTATGGCAATTCATTAACCATGGTAAACATAGACCATATTTGGTTAATTTGTTAATCATATTTATTTAGGATTTTTATTATAATTTATCCTAATTATAAAAATAATAACAGCATCATAAGTGGCACAAAAGGCCTAGTCACAGGGACATTTTTAAATCATAAGCCATGATTTCAGAGAATCAAGGCATTAAGGTTTAAACATAGTTCTTTACCTTTTTCTGACAGGGAGTCGTAGACTACTACTGTCTTTTGTCTTATATGACAATGGGTATGGCCCGTAGGCACTACATTACCTATGGGTGTTTAATATATGATCATCTTAATTGATGATTTAAACCCATGATTTATAGGTCATCAAGTTAGGTTAGGAATCTTTTGAAGAATCCTATTATAAGAATGACGTGTGTGATTTTAACGAATCACGTCTGCCAGGAGCGTTAACATGTTTTCAGATGTTAACAGGGATTTGAATCTTTTTAAACAGGTCTTACCATCTTGGCCAAGTCTTATAATGACATGCAGGCTAGGTTATACCTTTGAGATTCTTATTTAATATTTAATAGGCAGATTATTTTAAAAAGGAATGATTTTTAATTTATTTATTTCATGTATAATATTTATGCATAAAGTGACAAAACGAAATTTTTAAATTTAACATTCCATTATACATTAAAAAGGAGTACACATTGCCCTAAACGGGACTTTTAACAGAGACAACCTGCCCACGCAGGGGCTAAACTGAAATACAAGTCCTCGCAGGGACTGATTACTAAAATAGGTGTCCACGCAGGGACTGCAGAAAGACAAGTCCTCGCAGGGACTAAATACCTAAATGAATGTCCACGCAGGGACTAAAAAGACAAGTCCACGCAGGGACTAAATATATACATAAATGTCCACGCAGGGACTTAATTGAAATAAGGAAGTACAACAATACATATAGGGGTTCAATGATCCCTCTTCTTCTTTCCTTTTAGTAGACTTGCTAGGCCTTTGAGGAATCCCCGGTTGTTCCTACCTTCTTCTCGAAATTCATGTTCCACCCGACTTAGTCTTTGGAGGATTTCCTCCTGTTCTGGCGGGGAAAACAGTGGTGGCTGCGGCTGTTGCTGAATCGGTGGTCGAGCAGGTATTTGATACCCATGAGTTGGATTTCCCACTCCCCAAGGAGCACCATATGGTCCTTCAGGATGAAGGGCGTTGTAGTTTTCCGCCACGAGGTATGGGTCGGCTTCAGCATAGTTATAGTGAGTGTGAGCCGGCTGCTCAAACGGATTGTACGCCGTTGAACCGGTGTAGGTAGGAATCGGGTTACCAAAACCCGATGGTGGCGGCGGTGGTGCAACTGGTGCAGAATTCACCTCTGAAACTGGGTTTGAAGGCCCACCCATTTGCGGGTCTTCATGCAGTGGCGGATAGTGACTGCCACTTGAGTGTTGTGGGGTGCTAAAGTGAAAACCCCCTTCTCGCACGGACAATCGTGTGCCTGTTCTTCTGCGCCTTGGTGGTTCCGGAGGCGCTTGTTGTACTGGTGGCGGTGGTGGTGGTGGCGTGACTGCCACGAATCACGAATCCTCGGAGGGATCCTGTTGCTGCTGCTGCTGGTGAGGCGATGAATGGTGAGAGGGTGTAAAGTACCATTCATACTGGTTGAACCTTGCTTGGTAGCTGTCCGGGCCACGGTAAGGTGATCCGTGGAAGGATGACCCATCCGAAATCTCGATGGGGTGAGTAGGTGTCCCAGAAGGTGGTTAAACAGGATCAGTGTCTTCATCTATGTCCATTCCCTGAGTTAAAACCCACTGGTTCTTGAATGTAGTCTGCCGGGTTGAACCGGCCCTGGAAGATAGGAGTGGGGTCGCCAAAGGAATGGTGCGACAAGGACCGCTGCAACGGTAAGAAGGAGTGGCGTGAGTCTTCGGGCTCGTTCTCTGACTGCGGCCCAAAGGAGTGACGGTAGGAAGGCGTTGAGCTATGCGAGATAGATCGTCTAGCGGGCTCCACATAGGTCCTCCAATTTCCTTGAGGATCGGCACTCATCGTAGTAGAAGGAGCTCGCCGGTGAGAAGGCCTGACCTCGTGATCGTTAGGGGCGCTGATTGGCCCCTTTCCTCTTCCTCCTCTTCGAAACCTCGGTGGCATAGTTCCTGTCAAAAACAATTGAAAGATACAACAAGAATATAAAGGACAAAGTTAAAATTAAAAACAATTTGGATTAGTCCTAAGTACTTTGTCTAGACTAAAAAATTTAGGAATGTGCAATTGTGTAACTGAGATTAAACACAAAAGGCTAGTGTTTAATTCACTCAGTGTTGGCTCTGATACCAACCTGTCACACCCCGATATTCCACGTATTACCGGTGGGCCCAGTGGGGAGTATCGTGACGTAGTTGATATCATCATAGTCAAACAACACAATATTTAAATGCATAGCGGAAGCAAAAGAGATATTCATTTCAACTTTAATAATTTGTAATATTAAGTATCACCAAATAGTTGAAACAGATCCACAGGCGGATCAAAATAAAAAGGAGACATTGTTCAACAGTTATGTGACACCCAAGCTTGCGAGACTTATTGTGGACGCTAGGAGAAAACCAGCCTAGTTCGAGTAGTACCTGCACTTAACCTTTTTGAGAAAATACGTCTGTTTACACTGGTAAATACAATTAACTGACTCATTTGAAAAGTTTAATAAAATTGATTTGAATGCACGTGGCACAAAACTTTTTATAACTTGGGATAATTATTTGAATATAATACTTGTAAAAGAATTACATGTTTCTTATGCGTTCAGTAGCCCGGTTCGTGCCGGGTTAAAAATCAATAGACACACCGCATTATTTATTTAGGCACTGACGGGTGTACGCCTACACCCCGTGCTTAGGTCGTGGCCATTTCGTAAAATGATGCCAAGGATATCCGGGACATGGTCATTAACCCCCCAAAGGCTTTAAGCAAACAAAACAATTTAAATGGGTCATTTCAATGAATTAACCATCATACGATTAAAGATTTAATGCCCGACCAAGCGGTATTTTATATATCGTACCCCAAGCCCGTATAAGGGAAAATAAGTTAAAAGTATTTACCTTTGCAAGTAATAATCACAACAAGCAAGTGCACGTAGCTTTTACCGGGTCTCCTATTCTGGAACGAAGGTTTATAATAACCTATTAGAATCCTAACGGGTCTTTAATTAAGTCTAAACTTAGACCGGTTAGTTTTAAAAGAAGATACGGTTCGAACGAATAGTTAAGCGAAGACCGGAATAGAATGTGATTTAGACCCGAAAAGTTTGAAGACTTGTATAATATGGGTAAACTAAACATATTCTGGATTTTGAGATAAAAATGATAAGGTTCGACCCGTTTCGGCTAATTTATACAAACTAGTTACATAAATTGAACCGAACGTGAATAACGCATAACGGGTAACCGAAAGGGTCACAAACAGGTTTCCCTAAGTTAATATGCTTTAAATGTGTTGTGATATCAGTAAGATACCTTCCATTATGCCCAAAACGAGTTTAATTTCCAATTAAGCCCCGTAGGGGTATTTTGGTCATTTTCGCGATTATAAAAGAGATTAATTATAATTTTGAGACTCGGGTATGAAATAATCAGTAAAACAACTTAATTTAATAGGTCGTATCAGTTGGTGATAAATCTTATATGACAAAATGGTTTTAAACCCATACTAGGTGTTTAATACGCGTAAAAAGCCGTTTTAAGCGATTTCCGGGTTATACAGGAAATCTGAGTTTTCTGATCAGGTTATAAAGTTCAAAATACTTCATTTATTATATAAAATCAGTAGCAATTGGATTGGTGTCCAAATATTATGTAAAACTCATTTTACAAGCAAAAGGGTATAATCGGTAATTACCGAATTAAGGCAATAACATTAGGTTATGATCAGTTTAAAAATAATTAAAAATCTTCAAAAATCTCAAAATATTATATTACATCAGTGGGTAAAAGGTTTGGTGTCAAAAATCGGGTTTAGATAGGCTCTATGCTAATTACGCCGTTTAATTCATAAAAACGTTCTAATTACGCTATTTAGCATAACTCCTAATCTAAACCTCCAACTGATGTGAAAATTTAGGGACATGTTTATAATTCAGTAACAAAGATTATTGTCCTCTCATATTTCCAAAATTCTCGTTTTATGGTCAAAAGGGCATTATGGTCAACATTAAGCAATTAACGGAAACGTGTAAACGTATCAGACAATCAACGAACCAATCACAGTGGGTTATACCAACATGTAACCTGGTCCTAAGGAAGCTCTAAGGCATTTCTAAACCCATCTAAATCGGGTCAGAACTGAAGTCAAAGCAAAAGTCAAAGTTTTTGCGACTTTCGGTTCCGAACCGAGCCTAAACAGAAAATTTTCGGATCAAACAAGCTTAGACCAGTTCTTATACTTATTACCAAGTTATATGAGTGATAAAATAGGTTACACGCCTTCTACATTGCTAAATATGCGTTAATTCGAAAATTATGTCTCTGTTGACTTTTTTACTTTTTTATAAACAACTTTGACCCGACAAATGTCTTAGTTAGGACGGGAATCAGAGGGTGCCCTTTTAAGGATTTAATGCCCACATAATTACTAACTTATAACTACTTTCAATTTGTCAAACCACTGGACCATTAGCGATTAAACGATAAATCAAACCTTAATTACGACGGTTTGACTTTTAAGCTATAAACTAAGCAAAACTCAATTAAGGAAGGTTAAGGACACTTACCGAAGGCCTAATTACGACCAGAGATGCTTGGGGATTGATCTTATGCTCCAGGAAGTTCGACAAATGCAGATGGAATGCATGATCAAAAAGTTGCAAACAATGGTGCTTTATATAGTGGGTTTGATTGCTTGTGATCATGACAAACAATGCTATAAGTGATCCTTGATGCATCCCAAGTGTCCCTATACTCTAAAAACAAGCTTAGGCAGCACATGGTATTGAGAATTGGCACTATAAGTCGGTTACAATGGACATAACAGCCACCTGTGGGTTTTCTACTTCTAGGCATGGCTTACGGACCGTAAGGGTCCATCCATACAGTCCGTAAGGACCAGGCCAGCTCACCAGCACTTTTAAAAGTTGACACTTTTGGCCCCTGATCTTCCCAAACTTGATTTTAACATGCTTTCTTGCACTTGTATCCCCCAAACTTGACTTTTAAGGACTCCAAGTCATAAACCAACTTTGTTAGGTCCCCGGTTATTCATACGATCACTAAAAAGTCTTAAATTTCAACGTCGATGCTTTTAACCCCTCGTATACGAATTTTATCATAACTTTCTCATACAATAACGAAACTTGGTGAAATTTTTATCATACATTCTAATGAGCATACTTAATCGTTACAAAGCTTCGGTTTTGCTAAAAGGTCACTCAGAGGCATACTTTAAACATGTCGACACATTTAACCCTTGTAGTTTGTAATCTCTCACTTTCTTTCACAATTAGCTCCGTATGATCCATGATTTATTCGTTTAAGGGTATAAACATCATGTAGGGTTATTGTAAAGTATATTTATCCATTGTTGACACTTTGAACCCTTATATACACATACTTTCCTTGTTTGTCAACTTTAGTCCCTCTAGAGTATTCTTTTACACGTTTAAAGTTTATGACACATGTCGATACGTTATTGGACATAAATTTTTGAGGTGTTACAGTGAAATCATTTTATTGTAAAATACCAGGGTTTTATCCCGAATTATGAAATAAAAAATCGGGCATTTTTAGTTTTAAAAGATCCTGACAAAATCTTCCGCTGTCGCATCATCAATACCACGGGTTCCTGTCCCGCGGATCCTGACCGGGTAAAACCGGGGCTGGGGCTGTGACATATATGAGGTTAAGTCGTAAGTTATATGTTAAACTGTTGACTTCTGAAAGTCAATTGTGCGTCAGAAGCATGCTAGACTTGTTGTCACAATTGTAAGATTATAGAAAGTCATATGGTACATGTTATATCAATATGTGTCATATGTGATGACATAATGAATTATATGAAATAGAAAAGATGTGATTTTGGGTATATGTCTTATGCTTGTTATAATTGGCTAAGAAAGAGCCAAATGTGAGTTATGCATTTGATGCGATCGTTAATATGTACAATAATGTATGCTAACGAGAATGTGATTGTGATGACATGAAAGCATAAGGATCATCCTGAGTTTGACTCAAGCAAGGAAGGCAAACGGGTCCAAAGGAGACAAGGAAGCGGATGCGAATAAGGACGCATAAGGTAAGTGATTCCTGAACTAAATTTATTTATATATATAATGAGTTTTGATTACAAGAAGGATGGGAATCATGAAAGGATGGGTAAGAAATGTTAGAACAAAAGTAAGTAAAGTCGTATTGGGTAATATGTGAATTAGTCATGAATGAAAAGTCTTGTTAAGATCAAACGGGTCAAAATCAAGAAAGTAAGATAAAAGTATAGGATTTGGTTGTGGGAAGTTGGGGTTAAGTGTTAGAATGATTTGGGGGCTTGGAATACTCTTATTTTACAATTTGGGAAGTTCGGGATGTGCGAAAGGGGGTCGAAACGTCGAAAAGAATGAAATTCGACGTCGGTGCTGCAGGGGCAACATACCCGACGCTGGGCAGCAGTTGGCCGACGCCCTAACTTGCTGTTTACGCGCCAGCCGACGCCAGTAGCCCCGTTTCTTCGGTTTTCTTCGATTCCGGACCCCGTAGACCCATTCCTAAGTCCTGTTAAACTTCTATAATGTACCCCAACCTTACCAAATAGTTTTGTGAGCTAAGGGTGAGTATTGAACTCATTTTCAAGCTCCCGAAATATACCCCAAACTCATTAAAGGGTGCTTATGAAGTGCGATTAAGAAGGGAGCGTTTATGTAAGTAGGTGTGGGAACGAAATAAGTCTGTAAGCATGTATGTGTGTGGATTTACCTACATGTTAGTGATGGAATCCATAGTTAAGCATGAATAGAAATGAGCATGCACATAGGGTTGTATGTATGAGACTAATATATATGGATGTTTGTGACTAAGATTTGTTAGTATAATTATATAGGAATGTAAGTGGTATGTAAGAGCTTGGATTATGTGTGTGTGTGTGTGTGTGTGTGTGTGTGAAGTGGGATTTATTGTACACGAAAGAATAGGGCTTATATATATGTATACATGGCTTCAATATGTTTGAGTAATAATGTTACTAATCATGCGCCTTGAGAATGAAATGAAAGTGCAGGTATACTATTGTTGACCTTATGAAGATTTGTCATTGGGATGCAAGATTGTACTCGGAAAGATAATCGAAAGGATTAACATAAGTAGATAGAATGTGGCGTGGTCATTTAATTACGTATGTTTCTATCATGTATGACATCACCAAATATTAATGATTCGGATGTATGTGGTGATTGCAGGTTGCACGGAATTATCATCATTATGGAGTCTAAGTGGTTGAAGATCGAGTCAATGAATGTGGATTGTACGGGAGCGAGGTCGTATAGTTTATAAATGTAGATTATGCTTTATCTTTTAAGTAAGAACGATGGACGCAATTTTTGTAAAAAAAGATTATCCTAAATGTTTCCAGTATGTTAAAATGTTTATAAAGAAATAAATTTTATGGTTCGTATTTCCGTTGCGTACTTTTTGTTTAAAATGGTTTAGGGTCTTACATTTTGACTACGGAAACGGTGGCCATGGGAAATACAAACCGCAATCGTTTGTGACTATGGGAAACACAAGTTTTCTTTTTGAGCTTGATGGATGTCCGTTATCTCAACGCTTCTCCTTACATTAATGATCTGGAATTAGAGAACCGTTGTGTATCTGAATCAGGTTCTCAAACAAACACTACTAAAGATGAGTTGGTATTGAACCAAGAATATGAAGATCATGGTGCAGACACGTGGGAAGAAAGTCATTGGACTGCTGCAGATGAAGTCAAATGTGATCAAACTTGGACATCAGACGTAAATCTTGAAGCAAATATGTGGTTCCCAATTTGCGGAACATAATCCCAGATTGTCTAGAGAAGCGCTTTTATCATGTGTCATATGGTAACAAGAGTATGTTGTTCCAAGATCAATTCCAATTGCAGTTTTTTCAACTCTCGTGTTCCAAATGCAGCTGATGAAACCAGAGCTGTTATCTCGGTTGTTCAGTACTTTCGTGATAAATACAATGTTCATCTTCGTTATCCTTTGCTATCTGCAATTCAAGTAGGCACGGATGCTAAACGTACTGTTATTACATCCGAGACGATTCAAGTGAATCCTATGAAGCAAGTGTCTGTCTATTCAATTGAGAGGAATCATTGCATTACATCCCCGTTGAAAAACAGAATCAATAAATTTAGGGAAAATGGGGTTGAAAGATAAATTTAGGGAAAATTGAGAGGAATCATTGCATTACATCCCCGTTGAAAGATGATAACCCAACAGTGGAGGATATCATTCTACAGCTTCGATAAATTCAGGGGTATTCTCAAATAATGTTTCCTAGATGTTTGAAGACCGACAAATGTCCAAGTGCTGCTTCTTCGTTCGCGTGATGGAAAGCTACCGCGTGACAGGAAGCTACCTTGCAAAACTAAAAAATTAATTCGACACCTTCAATACGCATCGTATAGGCCTATACGATGCATATTACTTTTTGATAAGGGGACATTGTCAGCCTTTGACTGACATAGAAGTTTGAACCCACCTCAATACGCATCGTGTAGACCTATACGATGCGTTGTCGATTTAATCCCACAAGGTGTGCCAATAATACGACCCTTCTACAAACAGTGGGCTTAGGCTTTTCCTAGACTCGCATTGAAACAATAGACCGATTCATACCCACCGACCCTTTTTTCATTTTTCATTTTCTTATTTCTTAACAAACAAATAATACATAATAATATGTAAAACAACAAAATTCGATGCATAAAAAACAATCACGTAAGACTGTTTTCAGCATATTAACATGAATGACGCAAAAACAACAATATTCGATGCAAAAACAATAATATCTGAGGCAAAAACAGCAGGATTAAATGCAAAAACATTAACAATCGATGTAGAAACAATAACAATCGATGTAATCAACATACCTGAACTTGCTGGACTTGGTGTAGCGCGTTCCAGAAGAGAATAGAAAACGATCTTTTAGGGTTTGGCAGGATTCGTGTGTATACGAGGAGAATAGGAAATGATTTGATGGGTTTTACAAGTGTAATTGGGTAATTTCTCAAACAGAGGAAATATTTAATTGTTTTTTTTTTTTTAAGGAAATACGTAATAAGACAGTTTAGGAGGAGAAAATATGTAAAAATCCCTACTTGTATAAAGAGTGTTACTACGTCATCTAGGTAGGAAATCATTAACTAACTAACCTTTAAGTAATATGTTGTGAAGTAACTAGAAGTTAAATAAAGAATAAAAAGAAAAATGTTTGATTAGACCTGATTCAGCCCTCTCAGGCATTAACGCAATAACGAGGAAGGGGGAACACAGGTGGCGTCCACTCTACATTTTGGTTTAAAAGGCGTCATTGGGTTGAGGTGGGGAACACTTTTCTCTACCGAGAAGAGACACGCATACCTCCGCAAATGAAGCGTCAAATGTTCCTGATAATGTTGTTTTGCTGGCAAAGATGTAGATCTACACGACAAGGCTTTATCTGTTAGTCAAAAACTTAATCCGGGGATAAAGGTAGCACCCCTCGGATATATGGCTATTACTGAAAACCTGCTGTCTAACGAGATCTTCAACATTATATGTCTAGCACGTTGCTGTTAAAGCATCTTTAGGTATGGTGTGATGCCCAAGTTTAGGTCTGGCTTTTGGCCTAGTTGTACTAATAAGGTGCAATCTGATTGATGTTCCACACTGTATGATTTTCGTTGGTTCAATTGGGATAGGTTTGGAAGAATGGCATCGGGCCTTTGGTCAAACAAGAATCTTTTCCACACCTCTGGTTTCACGTTGCTTTTGTCTTTTAAGTTCTAATCGTTCCGACGTCGTCTTGCCCATCCATCCACATAGTATATTATGTTGAGTTTACCTTTTGTAGTCGGGGCTTCAGTTACCTTGTTGTAGATGGCCATCTAAGTGGTCTATCATAATGAGTTTACCTTGTTATTGGGGCTTGTTTACCTTGTTGTAGTCGGGCCATTTACATGATCTATTATTATGTTTACCAAAAAAAGGTACTTTATTATCATTATTATTATTATTATTATTTTATATTTTTTTGAAAGTGAAAATATATATTGAACTTTCTCAAATATTTATTTTTGAAAATGATAACAAATCATCTTATTTAATAAAAAAGATTCATAAAGATTAAATAAAACAACATCAAACCTTAATTTACCCGCCAAATCATCTTATTCTGTAACCGCCTCTTAATTTACCCACCAAATTCCCAATCCCCGGGGTGAGCAAATCGGTCAGACCGACCCGGCCCAAAACCCGACTTCGAATGAAACAATAAGCCGAGTACCGGACCTGTATTCCCCATGTCGGTTCCGGGTTATCTTCACTTCGGGTTTCCGGTCTAATGTAAATACCCGAGGCCGAAACATCATGAAAAAAAGGTGCAGGGAGGGAAAATCGTGAGCAGTTCTGCACTTGCACCTCAGCAGTTCCATCTTTCATCTGCTGATGATATCCTATCCAATTCAGCATATGACCGCAATTCATCCCTCAATCATATGAATATAGGATCCCAATTGATGTTCATCCTCCAAATTTAAGGTACTTTCTACTTGGTGTTCATCACATTCTATACGATTTTTTTTTTTTTTTGAAATCAGATGTTATGTTACGACATTTTGATATGAAACTCTGTTGTATAACATTTGTATTGTATAACACTTGCTGATTTTGGGGCTGAATTGATCAATATGTGTTTAATGTTTTGCTTGAATAATATATGCACTCAGCACTCCAACTGTTTGATGAAATATGACAATTTATCATTATCATCTAGTTTTTTTATTATATATCATAAATCTTAAGAATGCTGTCATCTGTAATTTTAAATTTTTAACAATGAAGCTAACTTCTCCTTTGAAACTTCTGCAAAATGAAATTTGCAGGAGGGACACAATTAAGGAATATGGTTCCGTAAACTGTCGTCAACATAGAAGCAAAGAAAATAACACTCTAAAGCCTAAAGTCTAAAATGAGCGAATTGATGCTCAGTAATTCGGTCACTTTTACTAAGAAAAACAAGTGAGTTTAGTTTGATGTATCTGTTTAGCTCATTGATCCTTTAACTGAGTTTATAATATTGTTGTTACACTATTCTCAGTGGCGAAGCTTGAAATTTTTTACGGGGGGGGGGTCGAAAACGTATATACCCACAAATTTCTATAGAACCGGGGGGTCGAAAACGTATATACCAAAAAATTTCTATACGAAAACTACATATATAACACTACTGGCTGAAAAGTTCGGCATATGACCGCAATTCATATGCTGATGATATCCTATCCAATTCAGCATATGACCGCAATTCATCCCTCAATCATATGAATATAGGATCCCAATTGATGTTCATCCCCCAAATTTAAGGTACTTTCTACTTGGTGTTCATCACATTCTATACGATTTTTTTTTTTTTTTTTAAATCAGATGTTATGTTACGACATTTTGATATGAAACTCTGTTGTATAACATTTGTATTGTATAACACTTGCTGATTTTGGGGCTGAATTGATCAATATGTGTTTAATGTTTTGCTTGAATAATATATGCACTCAGCACTCCAACTGTTTGATGAAATATGACAACTTATCATTATCATCTAGTTTTTTTATTATATATCATAAATCTTAAGAATGCTGTCATCTGTAATTTTAAATTTTTAACAATGAAGCTAACTTCTCCTTTGAAACTTCTGCAAAATGAAATTTGCAGGAGGGACACAATTAAGGAATATGGTTCCGTAAACTGTCGTCAACATAGAAGCAAAGAAAATAACACTCTAAAGCCTAAAGTCTAAAATGAGTGAATTGATGCTCAGTAATTCGGTCACTTTTACTAAGAAAAACAAGTGAGTTTAGTTTGATGTATCTGTTTAGCTCATTGATCCTTTAACTGAGTTTATAATATTGTTGTTACAGTATTCTCAGTGGCGAAGCTTGAAATTTTTTACCGGGGGGGGGGGGGGGGTCGAAAACGTATATACCCACAAATTTCTATAGAACCGGGGGGTCGAAAACGTATATACCAAAAAATTTCTATACGAAAACTACATATATAACACTACTGGCTGAAAAGTTCGGCATATGACCGCAATTCATATGCTGATGATATCCTATCCAATTCAGCATATGACCGCAATTCATCCCTCAATCATATGAATATAGGATCCCAATTGATGTTCATCCCCCAAATTTAAGGTACTTTCTACTTGGTGTTCATCACATTCTATACGATTTTTTATTTTTTTTTTAAATCAGATGTTATGTTACGACATTTTGATATGAAACTCTGTTGTATTGTATAACACTTGCTGATTTTGGGACTGAATTGATCAATATGTGTTTAATTTTTTGCTTGATTAAGTATATGCACTCCAACTGTTTGATGAAACGTCTCAATGAACTTGTGTTGGTAGTCACCAGTCAGTTGCTTGATTAGTTGATTCAGCACCCTTTTCTGTTGTATTGAATGAATACTAAATAGTTAAGACGTTAAGATGCATAAATAGAACATGAAGGAAATATATAAAGTATTGGTTAAGACTTTAAGATGCACTAATGAGTAATACATGGTAGTACCTTAAAATTCGAAAACTAAATCATCAACAACTATAGGTTAGTTCCTTGCCTGTTGATGTAATAATCTGGTTAATACCCGAATGTAATTAGGGACTACGAGCAAAAATAAACCAAACCAAAGTACCAAACAAATTGTAATCCAACTTCAAATCTTTAGTTAACAAACATCAAACCAATAGTCAAGAAACTTCAAACCAATGTGCAACAATTTTCAACCAAACCTAGTAACTAATGAAATATAATAAAGAAAACACAACCAAGTGCTTCTGTTCAGTAGTCCTCCGCAGCCAGCGTTCCATCTTTTCTGCAATTTCTACCAAACAAAAATAGAAGATTGTAAATATAATGAACGGATGAATTCAGCATGCAGTTCAAAAAGAGAAGAACTCTTGCAATTAATCTGTTTTTTATGTTCTTTATTTGGAAAATTAAGGTTCTCTTACACATTGAGTTTGTTTTAGTTTCTTTGGCTTTTAATTTCAAGCTCATATGTGATTGTTTTAGATGTTGGTAAATGGGGTGGGGCAAAATGGAAGGCAAGGCTAATTAATGTAAGTAGTATTTACATCAATGTCTGTTTGCATTAAAAGGCATCAGAAGTAGTATGTTCTACAAAAGTTACTGGCTTTTATCATCATCAAAAGTGTGACCAACAGTTTAGTTGTTTGATGTAATTGTTTAGCAAGGCCGTTCCTACGTTTTTTGAGACCCTAAGCGAACCACGAAGTGGAGGCCCTTTTGGAAAATTATCATTTTCAACACATTTAGTAACAAAACCCTCCTCCTTTACCCGTCCTTTACCCGGGCTTGGGATCGGCAATTATAAACTAAAAGGTTTATAGTTGGCGAAGTTATATGTTTTCGATATTGATTTGACATTGGTAAGCTATCAAATTCCCTATACGGCTAAGCAAATGTTTAATAAACTAATAAAAAATCTGAAATTTAACAAATATAACAATTAACAAATAGCAATTGAAGTCTGAAATTACCTAACAAATAACAAATAGGAATTGAAATCTAAAATTACCTGTGCAACAGCCAACTGCAAGGTGCCAATACCCAATACAAATCGCCAACTTCTTCACTCTTCTTAGTTCTTGTTTCTTTCTATTGGGTCCTACTGCCTTCGTCCTTCCAAGTTCTAAACAAAGTGTCAAATCTCAATCGCCGTGAGTATCAAAGATTCAAAGACAAAATACAGAATACAAGTATCAGGACTCGTACAATCAGTCGTGAGTATCAAAGATTCAACAGGCGTGAGTATCAAAGATTCAATAACAAAATAATCAGGATTCGCACAATAATCGTGAGTATCAATTGCAATTTGTAGACAGAATACAAGTATACAACAACCGTTATGTGGAAATTAGAATAGAAAAAATCATATGAATATCTTTTATACAACTTACAATCTGATATGAAAAGGAGTCGTTAAAAACTAAAATGTACCTAAGACCGTAGGGTATGGTGGGGCTTGGGTTGGGGGCATGAGTTGACATGTGGAGTTCGAGCCCCCCCACCCACCGGTGAGTGAACGGTCCGTGGGGTATGGCGGGGCTTGGCAGTTTATTAAAAAAAAAAATTCAAACACCCCGCTATGACATGGCCAAAAAAGCGAATAAGAGCCCGCCACATAGGATCGCTAGCCCGCCCCACGCCCGGCTTCAAACTCCCGCCCCTTGGGCCACGCCCCAACCCAAGCCTACCCGGGGTGGTGGCTTGGGCGTTTTCAGCCAACCCATGCCCAAACCCCCGCCCCATACCCCATAGTCTAATACTACTTCCAATTTATGATTCATCAGCCATCCTTCACGTTCATCCCATCCTCATTAATACCATTTGAGTGTCTAACGGCTTCCTCAAGATCCAAAAAAAAGGCGGCCCTAATTTAGAGATTCGAGGAGAAAAGGATGAACGTTTGTCGGTTGGCGCATAGATGGAAGGATGATTATGCCGAATTGCCTACTGCAAATCTGCAATGAATGTCGCAACCCTAATACTTCAAACAGATCCCTTTTTTTTCTTTCTGAACATTGCGCGCTGACGAAGTTATGTGGATTGGGCTTTGGGCCTTTTGATAAATAATGGGCCTAATCCACATACCACATATAAATACTCTTTAAAAAAATAGAGGCCCCCTTATTTTTTAGAGGCCCGTGCCTAATCTTATAAGCCCATTGGGCCGGCCCTGTTGTTTAGCCCAGTGGTACTTCAACTGAGTTCTTAATACTCATGGTACACTATTCTCTTTCCTTCTCTGATGGGGTAAAAGAGCACTTGAAAGGCAACATACCTCATAACTTTTGAGACAATCTACCCTCATTTGAAAGTGTTATTAATAGCTAGGGTTTGGGGAATCTATCAATTATTCTGTTGTTAGATTGATTGACCTATTTGTGATAAGGGGTTGCAGACTATGTAGCACGGGGACTCCATTTATGTGGCCGTACCCGTCTCGGGTACTTGTCGGGGACGTTTCCTAAACGTTTCCAATGTCGGGGACGTATCTGGTAGAAGTATCCAACCCGTTTCCATTTATTTTTAGGGGTTTTACCCTTTCAAATTCCACAACCGGCCATTAAATAAATAGACCTATCATATTCGGCTTCTCTAATCTCTAAACTCTCAAGTCTCATCATCTCTAATTCTCTATCGATTGCCGATCTCTCACTAGATGAACCGGAATTTGAAAATGATTTGATTATTGATAATTAATTACCTTTGGAAGATGTAGTATTTTTGGAATTTGTTTAATGTATTTTTATTTTTTTTTTATTTTTTATTGCCGTACCCGTATCTTGGAATTTTGAGTTTTGCCGTTCCTCGTTCCCGTATCGTCCCTGTACCCCGATCCCGTACCCGTTCCAGTGCTACTTACTTTTGAAGTCGTTTATACTGCATTTATATATATGGTGTTAGTGAAATGTTGAATGTGATCATATGTTGAGGGGTGATATAAATTTAACATGTATGAAGTGTTTATGTTGTCAAAGTTGTTGGCCTTAGATAGTAAATTCACCGAGTATTGTTGCATGGTGTATGGCGGAAGTTAAGCCAATAGCGGTAGATACTACCCCTACTCATACTCTGTTTTTCATGTCTCTGGCTGCCCACCAACAGCTTAGGCTCTTTTATATGGGCTTCTCCAGAGTCCAGACTCCAGTTGCAGAAGTAGATCAACAGGTGAGACTTGCATGATGTTACATGGGCCTGGCTTTTAGCATATGCTTTTCTTTTTTTTACCAAATAAGTTGTGCAATTGCACTTTCTGCATATGTATACATGTAGATGAAGCAATTTTGACTTGTGAGCCAGCTCAAAAATGAAAAATGTTTTGCAAGTTTTCTCTGCCTGCAATTACGGCTTTGGTTATTTTTTGTTAATGGAATTGAACAAGGCATCCAAAATGTTTTGGATAGGTTTGGGATCATTTTCAGATCTAGCCCTAGGCAGTCTGATTTTCAGATCATTTTATCATCTGATTTATATACTGGTATAATTATTATAGTACATATCTATAATTGTAATGTTTGTGTGTATATAACATATGGTATACTATTTAGTTTTTTATGGTAATTTTATTATAATGAATTATATAAATACTAGGCTTACGGCTTACCGACCCTTCTCAAGCTCGATTCATGAAGCTTTGACTCAGGCTTGTTTTTTAAACAAGCTTATCTTTTAAACAAGCTTATTTTTAGGCTCAAGTTTGTTTAAGCTTGGCTCAATGACTGTTAATCATTTGAGGGCTAGATAGGAGGGGTGTTCAAAAACATTTGAATTAAAGTGTATCACCCAAATCAAAGCTAGTCAACCGGGTAGAGATCCCAACGGTTTGTTTTCATGGTTTGCTGGTCTGGTGGTTTTGATGGTTCGGCCCAATTTGAAACACGGAACCAGCCGTTTAAGCTTTGTTATTCTTTTTCTTTTTTGGAATATGTAGTTATGTATATGTATTATTACCATGAATCATCTTTTGTTATTTTAAATATTTTTATACAAGCTAATGGTTTAAAGAAAAAAAATCTTTTAAACTGTCAAAACCGATCCGGTATACCGACAAACCGAATGGTTTAGCCCAATCCGGCCGGTTTGGTTTGTTGTTTCTCAAAACCGTAGCTAGTGGTTCGATCTAGATTTTCATAAAAACCGGTTGAACCAGACGATGAACACCCTTACTAGACAGGTCAACTTGTTTAGCTCAGCTTTAACCATAAATGTAGGATCGGTTTCGGACACGAACGAGTCGGTTAGAAGAGTTTTTCACCAAAACAAGAGGCGGAAACAAATATTTCGGTGTAATTCAGCACATATTCACTTTAAACTGTTGTTTTTATTGATATGCAATCGATTACATACCTGACAACACTTCGGCAGCACTTCGTGGCTTACCGGAAGACAACAACTAGAACTATGAATGTGATTCCGCTCATACGACCTATATATAAGCTCACTGATTTCGCTCATAAGGACATGACACAAGAGCGAAATCAGTACCTTGACACAAAAGCGAAATCATGACTGACACATGAGCGGAATCATCATTGACACATGAGCGGAATCATGTGTTTGACACAAAAGCGAAATCAGAAATACATTTTGACCATAAAAACGAAATCAGAAACTAACATGCTTTTGTCTCATGTGAGATGATGTCAATGATGACTTCAACATTATGATGTCATCATTAAATATGATGACATCATCCTCTTTCAGTTTCAGATCCGCAACGAGACTCGACATAAGACGAAGACGACAAATGAATGCACCAACAGACTCCCCCTCAGATGTTGACGAGTCTTAAGTGTCGAGTCTTTGCATCTTCAGTCTTTATCAGTCTCTGGGCTTCAGTTTCTCAATCTTTTCACTTCTTCAGACTCCCCCTTGCGATATGCTGGCTTTTCTTCAGTTCATCAGCATCATCAGCTTTAGGATCAGCTTTAGGATCGTTGTCTGGTTTTAACTTTCATCAGAATCCTCAGGTATTGTATCCTGGCTCTTTATCTTTAGACTCAAGATCAAAACCTGGCTATACCTGCACATTCTTAACCCAGAAATAAATTTTCTAAATTTAACAATTTGTATGAACCAACACTGACTCCCTTTCATAAACAACTTTCTATTTGATGAACCACTTGTTGATTTAAAAGAAATACATTTGATGTTCAAGACATACTCCCCCTCACAACAATGTCATCATGTTTAGCACTCGGAAATTTGAAAATCAGCTTTCCAACATCAGTTGTCGAAAATATTTTTGTATTTTTCAAAATTTATGCTAAAACACACTAAAAATCTTTTTGCATTTTTTAATGTAAAAGAATGCAGTAAAGAAATATTTACAGACAATACTTTTGTGAGCTTGTGTAAGAGGATCATATCAGTTTATGTGACCAATCACTAGCACCATTAAGCTTTAAACATTTTCAGTTCTAAACGATTCACGTTGATTGACGATATTGTTGTCCACTTAAACTCAATCTAAAAACTTTCGAAATGCTTACCGATACGTTAAAGTATATTAATAGATAGCACTAAAATCTTATGGACCCCACGATCTCAGCATATCCCCTCATCATGCAATACACTATCTCGAGTAATGCCTTTAAACTTTTATCAACTGTGATTTGTGCGAAAACAAATCAGAATGTTTAAACATTAACAATCAGGTCGATACTTCCGTATACGCAGAGAAAGTCCAATGTTTAAACAAAATAAGAAAATAAAAATAAGTTGAAGTTGTTTAGGCTTTAACCACCAGGTCGATACTTCCGTATACGCAGAGGTGATCCAAAGCTTAAACGAAACACCAAAGAAAATAAAGCAGAACGTTTAGGCAACAACATCCAGGTCGATACTCACGTATACGCAGAGGATGTCCGATGCTTAAACAAAATAAAGAAATAAAACAAGTTTAAATCTTTGCAAAATGAAATGCACAATCACAGCGACTTTTCAGCAAAGTTGTGAAAGTTCACAAACTTAACCAGTTTTATGTCTTTCGACAATCAGCGATTACTGAGTAGGCACACAGTCAAGAAGGACAAAACTAAGTACTATGCTTTTGACCATGTTTCCCACTAGAACTAGGCTTTTTCATTTAGGTTTGTATCGTTATCGCAAATCTACTAGTCTAGCTGAGCCTATCGTCACATCTTTAGTGAGATCATTTATCACATTTTATCTTTCCATTTCTTTAGCATGCTGTGACAGTCCAACTGATCTACTATCATTTCCTCTTTTTCACAACAAAACTCATTTTGAATTATTCAATGTTTTTGACATTTTCAAATTTTCAAATGTTTTTGGATTTTCTAAAATTTCTTACTCCCCCTAAAATGCAAACACATTTTAGGAAATTTGAAAACAAACTGTACAAGAACATGACAACTGATATCAAATTGCCTCAATTCGCCATCCACTTGGCATAAACAATCAGAACTCCCCCTTTCACAAAACTATTTTCTCATTATGATTTCAAAACACTTAAGTTTGTTTTAACCAAAATGATTTGTCTGGAAAATAAGTTTTGTTAATTTTTAAACCACTTGTAGGTTAGGGGAATGGTTCATCATTTTGTCCATTCAATCTCTTGTATCAGGATTACATCAAGTTCAAACTAATGACCTTGAGTAATCACTTTGTCAGAATCAACCTCTTACCACTTGTAAGTATATCCAAAACAATTAATCACATGTAGGAATAAAACATCTACACAAACCATTTTACCAATCAAGATGCCGATTCCTGCTTCACACTTACCAACATGGAAGCTCCGGCAAGTCACACTTAACCTGTAAAATTCTAACAATTTTAAGAACTTTTCATACAAACTCATAAAACATGAATGATGCCGATTCCTGATCCACGATTACAAACTTGGGATCTCCGGCACGTCAGGTTTTCAAGCAAAGAAAATGTCCACCCAAGCCTGACCAGCCTTGGGTATTTTCAATTCAGAAGCAGTTGGAGTGTAAGTTGCTTTCTTTTTAGCATAAAACTCTTTTACCCCTTTTACTTTCCCTTCAACCATTTTTCCGAAAATCTTCTTAACTTTCCCATTAAACGCTTTCTCAACATCAAAGTTATCCTTCTCAGAATAACCCTGATTTAAGATTTCAGACTTTCCAGATTTCCTTTTAAAATTTTCAGTCCTCAATGGTGGAAAGTTCTCATCATCCATTGAAGGAACTGAGTTTTCATCACTCTCATCAAACTGTGGCTCCTCTGATTTTGTGGAATTAGATTCATCGCCAGATTTTACATCAGATTTCTTAACAACCCATTTTTGGTTGTCAAGTTTCACACTTCGCTTGTAAAATCTCTTCGAACATTCACCAACTTCAAATGTTGAATTTTTGAAAACTTTAAATTTTTCAGTTGGTGGTTCGGCTTTATCAACAACAACTTCTTTTAGTTTTCCAGAAACTCCCTGTTTTGTATTTGTCGCTTTCGGACAGTTCCATGCAATGTGACCAGCTTCATTGCATCGGAAACAGATTCTTGATTCTTTCCTTTGATAAGCTCCATTCTTCATCTTTTCAGCAAGAAACTCCTGGTTTGACTGTTTCCAGAATGAGCTCTTTGCTTCTTCTTCATGGCTAGTTCCTGCAACATATATCATTTCTGATTTATAATCTCGAACATATTTTTCATTTTTATATTTTTCAGGTGGAATAAAACCAAGTCCTTTCTTTTTGTAATTACGATTTTGGTTTGATTTCTTTTGAAAACCAGAACCAGAATTGTAACCTTTTTTCTTGTTTAGTCTTTGTTGTACTCTTGAGGTGTAAGGCTTAGGTTTTACATTAAGATTTTCATCTTTTATTTCAGAAATATTAATTTCTGTTAGTTTGAAAACCTTTTTGATCATTTCAGATTTAACACCTCTTATTGGAAATTCTTTATCAAAATATAATTTGTCAGAACCATTCAAAGTATATGCAACTTCAAATGTTTCGTCATTCAAATTAGATTTTGACAACAAAAATTCTTTACTATACACCCGTTTTCCTGACGACTTTGAACTTTTGACAGACGAACTCGAACTTCCGACAGACTGACACGAACTTTCGGACTCGGATTTTGACTCTGACTCCTCATCCTTATCCAACACCTGATCAACCACTCTTTTTATCAGTTCTGACTCATGATCTGTATCGGATGCTGTGAACGTGACATCAATATTGTCCGGTAAAACATCGGTTATCTCGGATTCTAACTTAATATTGACTGCCTGTTTTAGTTCTTCCTCGTTAGGTTTTCTAGACGAGTACCCTTCCCAAATCGGAGGCGGACACTTATTATAACAGACACCCTGTTTCTTACCAGTATCCTTTTTCTTCTTTGGCTTTGTTTCTTCACCTTGAAATGCTTCAAATCCTTCAACTGTTGGATAAATTCTATCAATTATGTAGTCACAACCTTTGTAACTTTGCAGCAATCTTCTGATTCTTTCATTCTCAGTTGCTTCACTATCCAACTCTTTCTTCCACTTTGCACATTCTTCTATGTACAAGTTGATCTCTTTTTGCTTTGTCATCATAGTAGCATTCAACATCTTCAAAGCTTTCTCTCTTTCAGAGTTAGTCTTTTCCAGACTATTCACAGTTCTGTTCAATACATCATATGACAGTTTCAAATTTTTTACATCAAACAACAACTTTTCTTTCAACTTTTCTAACTCACTAAACCTCTCATCTTTTTCTATACATTGTTTGCATGACTCTAAACAAATAAGACAGGGTTTTGTGATTTCAACGATCTTCACAATCTTTTCAACTTCAACTATCTTCTCAATCACTTTGACTTCTTTCAATTCCTTTGCAGCTTTCCTTTCTTTCAGTTTCTTCAATTTTTCTGCAAAATAAAATTCAAAAGTGTCAGAAGATAAATGAGTTTTTCCCAAATTTATCTGTTCCATCTCTTCATCACTATCACTTGTTTCTGATGAACTGTTTTCAGATGAAACAGATCTTTCATCTTCATTTTTATCTTCTTCAGATAACACTTCCATCCATTCCTTCAACATTTCTGGCTTTCGAACAATATGTGCAATAAACGCTTTAACATTTGAATCAGCTAGAATAAACTTGTCCCAGCTAAAGCCTTCAGCCATTTTCTCATCATCTTGATCAACAATTCCATGATAAGCTTTCCTGTTTGCATCCTCGATCATTCTTCCATGTGCCGTTTGAGCTTCCTTTTGTTGATGCGGTTGATGAGTGATTTGCTGATAAATGGTTTTCCTATAATAATCATCTTTCCCGGATGACTCCTTTGCTCCTCCCAGCTCCTGATTCTTGCATTCTCTTTTAAAGTGGCCTTTCTCCCTGCAACGAAAACAAACAACTTTAGATTTATCAAATCCTAGATTAGAAAGGTTTGCATCCAAGAAATCATTTCTTCCTGTAACCAATCTAAACTTTTCTGCTCTCCTCAAAACGCTAGCTAAAGCCCATTTAATATCCATCAGTTCCAGCTCCTCAGCATCGATTTGGTCATAATCTTCCTTTGTGAGCATCGGATTACCAATTCTTCCGGCAATCAACCCTTCATAAGACTCTAATGCAGTAACCAATAATCCCATATGATGCTTTACAACTTCTTCAGAATAATTTTGACCATTTTGAAGATGTAAAGCCACATTGCACTGAATTAGATGACCATTTCCGGTAGATGAATTTTGAACACTTGGAGGATTCACCGATGAGAACCCACTAGTGTTGACTAATCCTTGACTGCTTGGTGTAGATTGATTTCCAGCACTAAATGCAGTTTGTATCTTTGGACTTGCTTCAGCAGTTTGAACATTTCCTTTATAGTACAATTTAATATCTTGTTGATGAGTAGAACTGTTCATTCTAGCAATTTTCTGCTGCTCCAGATCCTGTGCCTCCAACTTTTCTATAAACTGCGCAATCGATAACCTTCTAAACTGTCCGGAATTTTTCAATATCATCATATATGTACCCCATTCCTGTTGCGGTAACGCATCAGCAAGCTTTTCAACCCATTCTGCTGGAGTTTTTGTAATCTTCAACTGTGACATAGTGCGTACAAGATGACAGTATCTTTCAATAAGACTCTTTGTTGTTTCACCAGACATGCACGTAAATAGTTCAAATTCCTTTTTCAACAAAGCTGCTTTACTTTGTAGCATTTCAGTACTTCCCTCAAATTTCTTTCCAAGAGCTTCCCAGATAGAGTAAGCATTGTCATCATGTTGAAGCAATACAAATATATCCTCCTTTACTGCTTGTTGTAACAGATTGATCATCATTTTCTCTCCTTTATAACTATCTCTTTCTTGCTCTGTGAATTCTGAAATGATTTTATCGACTCCCGCTGAATTCTTTGGCCTCTCATATACAGTTTCAATGCTCTCCCAAGCTTTTAGATGATTCGCCTGAACCCAATTCTCAAACCGTTTCTTCCATCCGTGATAATCTTCAATTCCCATAAGTTTCGGGGGTTTTTGCATTGTTCCGGTTTCATTTTCCATTGTCATGTTCTTAGCAATGTCGGATGGATTAGTCGGAGTTGTAGCAAAAGCGTTGTAAAACTCAGTATCCATTATTCGGATTCTTAAACGAGCTGTATCACCTTGTAAAAATATACCTGACAACAAACAAACAATCAGTTTAAACAATTTATCGATTAACCGAATAAGACTGGTACTCGAACTGGTGAATATTCTGTACGAACTGAAATTTGACACACTGTGCAGACAACTTTGACCCGGATCAAATTCAAACTATGTACTTGGGCCGTAACCGAATATAGTGGGCTGACAAACTAAACCATTTTAATTTGATAAAAAATGACTTGAGCCGATACACTTGTTTGGGCTTTTAATGATGATGATTGGGCTGCAACTATGGATCACATGAGCCGTCTATACTCAAAATAATATCACCAACTTTGACTTTAGTGGGCCAAAGATATATTGATATAACCAAACACTTTTGCCGACAACAATAATACCTTTTCACATGCACACTCAAACAAAAATATCCGACAATTTTAATACACCTCTCAATATAATTGGACCCCAATATTTGAGTAGGCTGACAACATGCAATGAACAGACCAAATCCACTTAGCCGACACTTTGTTTGAAAATTGATGTTATCAAGAATATGAGATATCCATTATCACATGTAAATCTGAATAAAGCAATCTGGTGACACTGAAACACTTAAGCTGGCAACACCACATGCAAACTGACTAACTCATCTTTATCAATCTTTCATATCACATGTAATTTGTTGGTGAAATGGGGGATAACGATGGCCCTTGGCAGGAGGTTAGCTACCGGAAATACAGAAGGAGGAAGGACGAGACGACTTTCTACGTGACGAATCTTCTGGATAGAACAACAGATTCACTGCTGGGGAGGGCATTCCAACCGTACGGGATGGTGTCTGATGCTTATGTTGCTAAGAAAAGGGATTCTCGAGGGAATTGTTTCGGGTTTGTACGATACGTGGGCGTAACAGATGTTGAGGAGGTGCTCAGAAGCATGAACACGGTCAAGATATTTGAAGCTAAGTTGTCCGTATCCCTAGCTAAGTATGACAAGAACCACCAAAAGTTTATTCAGCCTACTACAACGGTTCCGAAACAAGCCTGGCGGCCAAAGAATGTGGACAACTCAGTTAAGTTCGATCCACCGCTAGGCACTGCATGGAGGGACACTGTTGTAAATGCTGGCTCGGCTGCGACTGCAGGCCAGAAGGTTATAACAATTGACGACATTAACGCAGCATACCCGAACTACTGTGTAGGGAGATCTGTGTTGGGGATTGCTAAAAACTTGAGAACACTGTGCAATGTAGAGGGGATGTTGATCAGTGGGGGCATCACCGGAACCAGTATTTCATATGTGGGTGGGATCACGGTGCTCGTTACTTTCCCGGACAACATCACTGCTTCTACATGTTTGGAACAAAAAGCTGCAGTGTGGGGTGATATCTTCTCCAAGGTAGGTATTTGGAATGGGGAGGCCGTCCCATTTGATCGAATCGCCAGGTTACAAGTCCGGGGTGTACCGTTAAAATTACGAGACAACCTACTCTTTGATAGGATTGGAGGTCTCTTTGGGTCTGTTGTCAAACAATCAGACTTTACTTGGACTGGGATAGATAACTCGGTGGGTAAGTGTATGGTCCTGACTACTGTGGGGAGGAGAATCGATGAAGCGGTCACCATAATATGGCGAGGGAGGCAGTGTAAGGTATGGGTAACTGAGGAGTCGCCGAATTGGTCACCGGATTTTCTTGGGGCTCAGTCAGACGCGGTATCGGGCTTTAGAAGCAACTCTCATGATGACCACATGGAGGATGAATGGGAAGATGGGGAATTCAGAAATGAGTCGCAAGAGGGCGACGGGGAAGGGGATCGGAGAGTGGATGATGTGCTGCCGGAAAACGAAACGGTGGAAGGTGATCGGAGAGTGGATGATGTGCTGCCGGAAAACGAAACGGTGCCAGAGACTCAAGAATCTGGAAAGGTTCCTATCGTGAATCACGCCTTGGACAACGAGTTACATGGGGAATTTCATACGCCAAACTTACTACCTAAACATAATTATGATGGAGGACTTTTTTTGTCAGGCGGCGCTGCAGGGACGTGTGGGACCAACATTCAGCTGGATGGAGATCACGGGGTTGGGCCTGGAAATCTGGGCCAAAAAAATGGGCCGCCCCCACCTCCACCTTTGGGTAAGAGGGCCAGAGATTTGCGTAGCCCACCATCTATTGGATCTGTCCAGGGACCACAGACAAGAGCCTGCCATGGTGCCTCTAACTCTCAAATTAACACAATTAATCTGAATATTCCTGCTCAGATGGGGCGTACCTCCAACCCAGACGTCGGAGCCACGTCTCCGTCGCATCAGCGCTCACCTGCTCACGGTGAGGTCTCGTTGCTTCGGAGGCAGTCGGCGAACCCGGGTCCGACATCAATCGACAACGGCGGTGATCAAGACCTACATCGGGAGTCCACTGCTACAGTAAATGTCGGCAAGACTGTGGGGATTTGTCTGGATGGCTTCGAATCAGAAACACGTGAGCTAATTATTGGTGAAGGTGCTGAAAACATGAATCAATGAATATATTATCCATCAACTTACGGGGTGTCGGGAATGACAAAAAGTTAGAATGGATCCGTGGCCTAAAAACGGGCAACGGCGTGAATTTCTTGGGCATCCAAGAAACGAAGTTAAGGAATTCTAATAATTTTGCTTTCAACCTACTCTGGGGCCGATCTAGATTCAATGTTGCAACAGTTAATTCGGAGGGACAATCTGGTGGATTAGCGTCAATCTGGGATCCCTCGGTCTTTTCTTGCAACCAAGTTATCAAAGGTCGGTATTTCCTCTGTGTATGTGGCAACATCATCCCGTCAGGTACTCGTTTAAACATTGTGAACGTGTATGCTTCTAATGACACGGGGGTTCGGAGAAGGTTATGGGCCGAATTGGTGGGGTTAAGGAACTCGGTACAGGGCTTGTGGGTTTTCATGGGGGATTTCAACGACGTTCAAAGCCCAGATGAACGGTTGAATTCGGAGTATGTCGCTTCAAATGCTGAGGCATTTAACGACTTTATTTTATCAGCGGCGTTGCATGAGTTGGTCATGGGGGGCGCTAAGTTTACTTATATGAATGACCGAGGAGACAAATTGAGCAAACTGGACCATGTCCTTGTCTGCATTGGGTTCATAGAGAACTGGCCGGCTTCTTCAGTCATTGCACTCGACCGATCCTACTCGGATCACCGACCTTTATTATTATGTATGGTTCCCTCGGATTTCGGACATATTCCGTTTCGTTTCTTTAACTCGTGGTTGGACCTGCAGGGTTTCGTCGAATTTGTGATTGGCAGGTGCAACCAATTCAGGTTCAACGGACCAGCAGACCTTGCCTTGGCGACCAAGCTAAGATGGCTCAAGAACAGAATTAAAGATTGGGTAAAAGCGAAGAAGCGTACAAAGGAGGAGTTGTATCTAGATAGGAAGAAACGGGTTGTCGACCTTGAAAAATTGGCTGAAGAAAGGCTCCTGGTTCAGGCGGAACTAGACCAAAGGGCTGAATTTATACAGTTTATTTTGGAGGTCGATCACGAGAAAACGCTTGATACCCGGCAGAAATCACGGACCAGGTGGGCTTTGGAAGGGGATGAAAACACTAGCTTCTTTCATAGCGTCATGAATGCTAACACAAGCTCTAGCCATATAAACGGAGTACTAAAAGATGGTGTATGGGAGACGAACCCGGTACTAGTAAAGCAACACTTTCTCGAGTTCTATGAGAATTTGTTTAAAGAGCCGATGCCGAATAGACCGACCATTGTATGCCCAAATCTGTCAGTTTTATCGGACGCCGAGGCGGAATCTTTGGTTAGGCCCTTTTCGCTACGGGAAGTTAAGGACGCGGTATGGGAGTGCGATGGTGACCGCGCGCCCGGACCGGATGGGTTTAATTTTAAGTTCATAAAGCGATGTTGGAGTGGTATCGAATATGACTTTATGAAAGTATTTGATGAGTTTTTCGTTAATATGCAGATCAATAAGAGTTGCACCTCATCTTTTATTGCTCTAATTCCTAAAGTGTCGAACCCTACGAGTCCATCCGATTTCCGGCCGATCAGCCTCATAGGATGCATAAACAAAGTCATCTCAAAAGTCTTGGTAAACCGGCTCAAATGTGTAATTGGTAAGCTTGTTTCGGAAGAGCAATCAGCTTTCATTGCTGGTAGAAGTATCACGGACGGTCCCTTAATTCTAAATGAATTACTTGCTTGGATGAAATCTTCAAAAAAGACGGGTATGATTTTCAAGGTGGATATCCAAAAGGCGTATGACTCTTTAAATTGGGGATTCCTTAACTCTATCATGGAGCAAATGCATTTCCCAATTAAATGGCGTGGGTGGATTATGGCTATTTTACAATCGGCCCGAGCATCGGTACTAGTAAATGGCTCGCCGACTATGGAATTCGAATGCTCGCGGGGGCTACGGCAAGGTGATCCTTTGTCTCCCTTCCTCTTTGTTATAGCCATGGAAGCGTTGACTGGGACTATGAAGAAAGCTGTTTCTGAAGGTTTGTTTCATGGGATTCGGTGTAATACTAATGGTCCGAGGTTATCACATTTCCTCTATGCAGACGATGTGATATTCCTCGGAGAATGGTCAAATACGAATGCCTTAAATTTGTCTAGAATTTTAAGGTGTTTTTATTTGACCTCGGGTCTAAAAGTGAATCTTTCGAAGTGTAGCGTGTACAGGGTGGGGGTGGGTGATGGTGAGATTCATGAAATGGCTCATATCCTACATTGTAAAGCGGGGACCTTTCCGTTTAGATACCTCGGTTTGCAAGTAGGTGCGAATATGAACTTGGTGAAAAACTGGAAGCCTATTGTTGATCTTTTCAAGAATCGGTTATCTCTTTGGAAGGCGAGGAAGTTGTCAATTGGTGGAAGGATAACTTTAATTAAGTCGGTTCTAAGCTCGCTTCCAACATACTTCTTTTCTTTATTTAAAGCACCGGTACAAGTGTTGAATGATCTTGAGCGGTTGAGGAGAATTTTTTTTTGGGGTGGCACGGAAGAAGAGGCAAAAATGAATTGGAAGGCTTGGGAGAAGGTTATTCGGCCGGTAGCATATGGGGGGTTGGGTTTGAGCTCGCTTCGGGATGCTAATTCGGCGATGCTTGCCAAATGGTGGTGGAGATTTAAGGTCGAAAAAGAGGGGTTGTGGAGGAAGGTAATTTGGTCTCTACATCACACGTCTAGAGCGTGGAGTTTTATCCCCGCAAAACTCTCACTAGCAGGGCCATGGAAACAAATATTCAAAATTTCTCATTCATTACTTGAAGGAGGAGTGGACATTTCTAGGAATATAAGGGGTCAAGTGGGGGCTGGTAAAGATATCGCATTTTGGGTGGACATGTGGATTGGAAACAATCCATTATACACATTGTACCCGAACCTTTTTACTCTTGAAAAGGATAAGTTATGCAGCATTGCAGACCGGATAAGGATGAACCAAAATAACATGACTTTCTTATGGAGCTGGAAGCGACAAATCATCAATCAGGTCGAGATTTCGGAGCTGCAACATGTTACAGCCTTGCTGCAAAATGTCATTTTGACACAAGGACCGGATCGCTGGTCATGGTGTTTGCAATCGTCCGGTACTTTTTCTGTCAGTAGTATAAAGAATGTGATTCAGGTAAAAAATTGTGTAATGCCTAACTATGTGCTGAGTTGGAACAACTGGATCCCAAAGAAGGTGTGGGTCGTTGCCTGGAGAGCTGTGGAGGAGAGACTCCCAACTAGAGTAGCTTTGGCAAGAAGAGGCGTTGCGGTTCAATGCTTGGAGTGTGTCTTTTGTGGAGAATATGTTGGTGCACTTGTGTCTGTACTTTGTCTGTATTTCGTCTTGATACAAAACGATGTCTTTGATGTAAGATTGATGTAAGTTTGACCAAGTCAACCATCCTCCGGTTTGACTTGGCCAAACAGTTAGACAATGGTTGAAAGATGTTTGGGTCGAAGGTTGTGTCATCGAAGGATAGTTTAGATCCTTCGATGAGCTCGAAAGATAAGCTTTCGATAGATGGACCACGAAGGATATCATCCTTCGAGGTACATGTGGATCCTTCGAGCTGTTTCAGGTCGACAGATGATCTTACGATCAGTCTGTCTGATCCTTCGACCAGACATGCCGTGTTCGGGTATATATACCCATGTGTTGTGTTCACTTAGATAGGCAGACAGATAGAGAGACAGACACAGAGAGATTGAGAGAACACACACACGGAGAGAGTTTGCAAAACTGATTTGTAAACATTGCATTGTAACCGAACCTTTCATACGCATTAATACAAGTGGTGTTAATCGGTGAAGATTGTGTGTTGTGTTTTGTGCTTGTTCTATCTCGGTTTGCATGCTAGCTTGGATTCCGCACTCGCTAGCGTGTTAGACATAACAAGGAATAGGTTAAACCTCAACCTCCGAGGGACCTACAAGTGGTATCAGAGCCGTGGCTCTTTTCCTTGTTAAAAACCGGGTTTTACACAAGTTTTTGGAGTGTTTGGACAAAACTCACTTGGTTTTAGCAGCCGTTTTTACTATTTTTCTCGCTTATCTTTACGTCAAAACGTGTTCTAAACTAACCGGGTGTGTTAAGGAACGGGTTGGGTAACTTAGAAACTTGTCTTTGAGGTGATTGGCAATTTTCGGCCAAAATTCCGGCTTCTCCGGTGACCGGTTTCTGGATAAAGTTTGTCATTTTTGGGTTATATTTTATTTGTTCAAATATGTTTTTGCAGAAAATGATGGTCTGAACCATACTTTCTGCCGAAAGATTTACCAACCCATCACCTTTTTCACCAACCTGTCACTCTTTGTCAACTGTGTCAGTTCAGTTTGAAAGATATCCTTCGAAGTCGAAAGATCATCTTTTGATCAGTGGAGGTTCGATAGATCATCATCCTTCGAACCAAGGAATCATTTCGAAGCATACATCTTTCGATCTACAGTTCTTTTTCGAAAGACAAGGATCCTTTGATTGGAGAGTCTTTCGAAATCATTGCTCGAAACTCAACAGTGATCTTTCGAACACTGTTGATCCTTCGAACAAGTGTTGATCTTTTGATCCCAGTTTGTTTAAGTTTAACAAGTTTGTGTTTCAGGTCTTTCGATCTCAGATCCTTCGACTGGTGTAACAATTTTTCCTTGATCAAAAATGAACCCAAGATGGGGTACTCCGGTAAATACAGATATGTATTTTGGTACTCCGTCTTCTTCCGCACCGGTATCTTCTCAAGCTAATGCAATGTCTACCGGACAATGGGCATTCGTATCAAATCAAACTCCAAGTATTCAAAGCATTCTCTTAAGCGAGAGTGAAACGGGAAGTTTGAATCGGCCTCCAAAGTTGATGCACTTATACGAATATCCAGGATGGATTGATAGATTTCATACATACGTTCTTGGTCAAAATACAGAATTATGGTTGCGGTTCATCACAGATTTCGATCAAACAATAGAGGTTGCCGCATCATCTGCTGCTACGTTTGCAGATCTTACGGAAGATCAGAAGAAGGTCTATGATTTGGAAAAGAAGGCATATGCCATTCTTACTCAGGCGTTAAGTAAAGACATTTATCATCAATTTGTCAGTTACAAGACAACGAAGAGGTTGTGGGACGCATTGAAGACAAGGGGCGTGGGAAATGAAGCGACACGTCAATTGAGAAAAGAATTGCTAAAGAAAGAGTTTGATGGATTTACTTGTATGGAGAATGAATCTTTAGGAGATTTGACAAGTCGATTTAATCATCTGCTGACTGAATTGTCAAATTTTGGGGTTGTTACAACTCCAGCAGAGATTGTGAAAAAGTTTGCAGATGCGTTGCCACCTCAGTGGAATACTTTCTTGGAAATCATGAAGTACAATGGCACTTTAGCTACAACAAGTTTCAATGACTTTGTTCAAATCCTGGAAAACAAGAATCAGGAAGAAACTCTCAAGGCAAAAAGAGTTCCAGTGCCACAAAATCCTGAAATATATTTTGGAACTTCTAGCACTTCTACGAAACCTTCTTCACATGCTCCAATTCAAACAGCGTTTGTGACTAGCACTGACATGTATGGCAATACTATCCAAGTTCCGGTCCCTCCAAAAACAGACATGTATGGAAATCCGCTTGAACCAGTCCCTCAATCAGCACCACAACAACAAAGCCAACGACCTCTCAGACCAACTGATATGTTCGGAAATCCATTACCAGTTCGATCTCCCGGAACAACAGACATGTATGGGAATCCACTTCCTCCTCAATATACCGGACCAACAGACATGTATGGGAATCCACTTCCTCCTCAACAGCAAGCGTGTTATGGAAGCACATCATCTGCTGGTCAACAATCAAAGCCAAATACAGTACGGCTCGACACCTCAAGCTTTTCTAAAGTCAGTGTGGAAGTAGCAAAGGAACACATGGAGCTGCTAAACACTTTGGTGAGCGCATACTGTGGATTAGTGGAAGGTCAGATTGGTAACATTAATCTGACACAAGAAGACTATCAGCAGATCGATAAAGAGGAGATGGAGATGATGGACATCAAGTGGGCCTTTGCCAGTGCTGTTAGGCGAGCAAAGGATTTCATGGAAAGAACTGGCAGAACCAGCTTGGAAAGCAAGAAAGACACCAAGTATGGGTTTGATAAGCAGGCTGTCAAGTGTTTCAATTGTGGTGAACGTGGTCATTTTAAACGTGAATGTACGAGGCCATCTCAACATGGGAACCAAAATCCTTTCAGAGGTCAAGGCAACAGGGCAAATCAGAACCAAGTAAGGAACAATGAGCGCACATTGGTGCCTGTCAACAACCAGAGTCAAGCAGGACCATCTAATGCCAACCAGGCACTTGTGGTTCAAGTAGATGAAGGTTGTGATTGGTCAATCCAGTTGGGAAATGATGCTCCAGATGGAACAGCTTGTTTTGCTGAAATTGTCAAGGATCTTAAACACGCCAGTGGTGGAGAATCTTCCACCAATGGTGATGAATCTTCTGAAGATGAAGACAGCTCCGGTTACAGTGGAAGTTCAGATGAAGAGTTCTCGAGTTCAGGGAATGATCGGGAAGATGACACATCAAGTGCGTCAGTTAATGCAGATATTGATGAGCTATTGGAAGAAACTGCAGCAGGAATTCAAAGAAGATCTATTTTGGTGGATCAAGCTGCTTATTCTTCGTCTTCTCTCCATTCAGCCTTTATGGCTAATGTCGACAGTTCATCAAGTCAGGTATGTGTCGATGAACCCACTTCTGTTAGTTGTGATAACTGTGATAGTTTAAATGTTAAATGTGCTGATTTAGAGGCAAACATGTCTGAGTTGCAAGGCAAACATGATGCTTTACAAGCTACTTTGTTTGACTTGCAAGACAAACATGTTTCTTTGAATGATAAGTGGTGTGAATTGCAAAGCAAACACGAGGCTTTGCAAGAAAAGTATGATGTGACATTCATCCACAACCAGAAGTTAACCGTGGATCTTTCTAAGTGCACAGAAGCCAACATGTTTTATGAAAACCATGAAAAGGAGTTTAAATCGGTAATTGAAAAATTAAAGAAAGATAAAACCGAGTTAACTAAAATGGTTTCCAGAAAACAAACTGACATTAATTTGTATATAACTCGTCTTGAGGTAATGCAAAAGGAAATGGCTTGTGTCAAAACTGAAAGTGAGGCGATCCAACTTAAGCTAGACAGTTATTTGAGCTCTAGCTATGTGTTGGATCACATCATTGACGTACAGAAAGAGAAACGGGATGTCACATGCATTGGATACAAGCAATGTCCACCACCTATGAGACACAATTATGATGCCATGCCTGACGAGGAGAATAGAACTTTCTTTGAACCATCTGTTCCTCTAGATGTTAATGAATTTGCAGCAGGTCTTGGATACAAGAAAGAAGTATCATCAGATTCGGATGTGTCAGCAGATACTTTTGTAACTGCTGAACCGAATCAGGATCCTCCAGTTGTGATTGAGGATACTGATTCTTCTGATGATGAATCCGACGATACTGATTCAGCAAAGTCTGATGCGGTGATAAAAGAAGAGGATATACCTCTTGAGAATCATATTCTGTGTGATCCTCCTGCAAAACCCGCTAAGACTGTTGCAATTGAGTCCTCGTCTGCAAAAGAGTCGGAGAGTGTGGATTTGCTGTACACTCTTGTTGGTGATAATAAAATTTATTCAGACAAAGATTTTCCGATTAAGAATGTAAATCAATCATTAATCAGTAAAGTCTTTGAAAATTCAACAAGTAAATTTCTGGGTAAGAAAGGATCACACGTTGTGGTAACACAGTGCCCTCCTATCCCAAAGGCTGAAGTTAGAAAACAATTTGGCAATCAGAAATTACCAACAGTGCAAAAACAGCAAAATCATACCAAACCAAAAGGTAAAACACCGACTCAAAGTCAAAGGAAGCCGAATCAGAAGAAGAACAAGAATGTGAACTTTGTGAAATCAAAGGGAACGGACAAAATTGAAAAGTTTGAAAATCAATCTAACTTAGATTTTGTCAAGAAAGCAACAGTGATGAAAAGGAATGAACCAAATAGTTCAAAACCTAGTACCTCGGGGTCACAAAGTTCATCATTATCGGCAAGACGATCACATGATACTTCGGGGTTTGTTGAACGAAGATCATGTTTTGAATGTGGTACAATTGGGCACATTGTCAGAAATTGCCCGTATCTTCATAAATTAAAAGCCAAAGAAGATGATCCCCGTGAACACAGTCACCAAAAGCGATCGGTTTCTGTAAAACAAGATCCCCGACTTGTAAGAGAAAGGGAAAAGAAACAGAAACGCCAACAAGTCAAGGTGATTGAAAAGGCACTTAAAACTGATGTGGTTCAAAAACAATCTGTTTCAGTTAAACCAGAAAGGTCAAAGTTTTCAAAAACTTCAAACAATCACGAAGTTAAATTTTCAAACAGTCAAACTGGTATAACAAAACAGACCTGGAAACCAAAAACAGTTATTGAATCAGGGGAACCATCACAATTTTCAAATCATCAAAGAATAGAAGTTATTGTTGTTGATGAAAATGGAAGACCCAAGACCACAATGGCTTGGGTCCCCATCTCCAACTAATTATGTGAGTTCATGTGCAGGGTGTTCCAGGAGGAACTATCAGTAGTCATTGGATTGTTGATAGTGGGGCATCCAGGCACATGACAGGCGACATGAAGCTTCTCTACGACGTCAAATCTATTAGAGGAGGTTATGTTGCTTTTGCTGGAGATAATGGCGGATATATTACGGGTGAAGGAATGATTTCCAACGGGGTTGTTAGCTTTGATAAGATCAACTTCGTACAACAACTTGATCACAATCTTCTTAGTGTTTCTCAAATTTGTGATAAGCAGTTCTCAGTACACTTTGATGCAAATGGATGTTATGTGCTGAAACCCGGCTTCAAAATTCCAAAAGAATGGATTCTCTTATCTGCTCCAAGGATAAACGATCTGTATGTCCTTGATATGAGCCAAGCTATCACAACGTCTGCACAAGCAACTTGTTTCGTTTCCAAAGCCACAGAAAAAGACACAATCTCTTGGCACAGACGAATGGGTCACATTCACTTACGCAATATGAATCATTTGGTGTCAAATGAATTGGTGAATGGTGTTCCTCTTAAAAACTTTCATCTTCAAGATATCTGTGTCTCGTGCCAGAAAGGAAAACAAACGAAGAAGCGACACCCTACAAAGAAAATCAACACGGTGACTGTTCCTCTTGAACGTTTGCACATGGATTTGTTCGGTCCTGTCAAGCACAAAAGTATTAGGAATGATCAATATTGCCTCGTGATAACTGATGATTATTCAAGATTTTCTTGGGTGGCGTTCATGGCACACAAGAGCGAAACCTTCGGTATTATCAAAAACTTGATCATTCAGATTGAGAATTTGTATAACTTGAAAGTTAGACGGATACGTAGCGACAATGGTACTGAATTCAAAAATCATGCCATGGCGGAGTTTTGCACTTCAAAAGGTATTCTTCACGAATTTAGTGCAGCTTATACTCCTCAACAGAATGGCGTCGCTGAACGTAAGAACCGCACATTGATCGAGACTGCTAGGACTATGTTGGTAGAGTCACAATTGCCGATTCCATTCTGGACTGAAGCTGTGGCCTCTGCATGTTATACGTTGAACCGAGTCCTTACAGTCAAAAGGCATAACAAGACCTGCTTTGAGCTTATTAACAAACGGAAACCAGATTTGTCATATCTTGAACCGTTTGGAGCTCCGTGCACAATAATCGATCCTAATGGAAAGTTTGGGGCAAGAGCCATTGAAGGATACTTTCTTGGTTATTCCACCCCGAACTTAAGAGTCTGGAATCTAGAGACTAAAAGGGTCGAGGAATGGTCTGAAGTCAGAGTACAAAGGCACACTTTACCAGTCAAATGTCCTGGTCAGCCTTGGATGTTTGAGTACGATGACTTTTTCAATTCGATCAATGTTGAAGCAGTTGAAGAAAATGCTGCAGCAAGGATGTTTTTCGAGAGTGACAATGCAACAGATTCACCGTTGGTTCGTCCAATTATTGTCAATCAAGAACCATCTTCAGTGAACAATAATGCTCTCGACAATGAGGATTTTCACGATGCTACCGAATTGAACGAATCTTCAGAGGATGATGAATTTCTAGATGCAGATCAAGAAGCTCCAACAACAGCAGTACATAGTACTTCAGAAGGTACACCTCCAGTGGATGTCCCTAGAACAGCTGAAGCTACTGCATCATCCTCTTCGTCAATTCCGGGCCTTGAATTGATTGTTGATCTCAATCTCAACAATCTGGGTACAAATATTCCAGTTCGAGATAATCCAGAGACAAGGATTCACAATACCCATCCTCAACAAAACATCATCGGAAATGTACAAAGTGGCGTTCAAACAAGAAATATGTTGCGAAACAACAACAATGCAGGCTTGTATACAGATATCAGAGAATCTGGTCAACAAAATGATTGGTCCTTCGCGTGTTATGTCTCACAAGAAGAGCCAAGAACTTGGAAAGATGCCTTGAAAGATAACTCTTGGGTTGAAGCAATGCAGGAAGAACTGCAACAATTCCAGAAGCTTGGTGTCTGGAAACTCGTAGAGAAACCTGCTGGTTACAAGAAGATTGGTACCCGTTGGGTGTTTAAATGCAAAAAGGATGACCGTGGAGTCGTTATTCGAAACAAAGCAAGGCTAGTCGTTCAAGGTTTTCGTCAGATAGAAGGGATCGACTACAACGAAGTGTATGCACCTGTTGCACGTCTAGAAGCAATTCGGATTTTTCTGGCTTATGCCTCATTCAAAGGTTTCAAGGTATACCAGATGGACGTGAAAAGTGCATTCTTACATGGTGTGGTGGAAGAAGAGGTGTACGTCGAACAGCCTCCAGGCTTTGAAGATCCTATCCATCCCGATCGGGTTTGGTTGCTCAACAAAGCTCTCTATGGTCTACATCAAGCACCGCGAGCTTGGTACGCAACCTTATCTAATTATCTGCTGGAGAATGGATTTCGCAGAGGTCTTATCGATTGTACTCTTTTCATCAAAGAACAAGATGGAGATCTTCTACTGGTACAGGTATACGTTGATGATATTATTTTTGGTTCTACTAATGATGTTTTGTGTAGGAATTTCGAGCGCATTATGCAGGATAAATTCGAGATGAGTGCTATGGGGGAAATGACTTTCTTTTTGGGCCTACAAGTACAACAAACTGAGTCTGGGATATTCATCCATCAGACTAAATATGTTGGTGACATCTTGAGCCGGTTCCAGATGTCTGATGCAACACCCATCGGTACCCCATTGCCGCAAAATCACGGAATTACTCCAGACTTGAAGGGTGAAGCTGTTAGCCCCTCATACTACCGCGCGATGATCGGATCTCTTATGTACCTCACAGCATCAAGACCAGATATAATGTACCCAACGTGCCTCCTTGCCAGATATCAAGTCAACCCGAAGGCCTCACATCTTGCAGCTGTAAAAAGGATTTTTCGTTATTTGAAGGGTTACCCTGACACCGGTCTATGGTACCCTAGGGATAATAACTTTGACTTGATCGCATTCAGTGATTCTGATTTTGGCGGATGCAAAATCGACGGCAAATCCACAACGGCTGGATGTCAGTTTTTGGGAAATCGCCTAGTCACATGGCAGTGCAAGAAGCAGACTTGTGTCGCTACATCAACATGCGAAGCTGAATACATTGCTGCCTCAAGTTGTTGCTCCCAAGTCCTATGGATCCAACAACAAATGCGCGACTACGGTTTTGAATTCCTAACTACTCCTATTTACGTTGATAATTCTGCTGCCTTAAAGATCACTAGAAATCCTGTGCAGCATTCAAAGACTAAGCACATCGAAATTAAGTATCACTTCATACGTGATTGCTTTGAGAAAAGGCTAATCGATGTTACTTACGTCCACACCGATGACCAACGTGCCGACCTTTTTACCAAAGCATTTGACAAATCAAGATTTGACTATTTATTATTGGTAAACGGCATTAAGGTCAAGCAAGAGTAAAACCAACATCGGAAAATCATTTTTGTAAATACCTTTGTGTTTTAAATTTGTCTTAGTTTATTGATTTTAGGGGGAGTAAATCCAAAATTTGAAAATCCAAAAACATCGAAAAATTTCAAAAACACAAAAACAATAGAAAAACAAAAATGAGTTTCCTGGCGAGCAAAAGAGAAAATGATAGTACATCAGTGGTCTGTCTAAACCTCTTTAAACCTTAAATGAAAAACGATAAGCAGCTCTATATAAGATGTATCGGTAGGCTCACAATCATTTTAAAGTGTGCAGGGTGATATAAACTTAAATCGACTGAAGACCAGGTGGGAACCATTCATTGGCATATGGTCTTGGTACCGAAATTTCGTTTGAGAGATTGCCGAGGTTCTGAGATATTCGGTCTTTATGCTGCTTATCATCTGGGTATCATGGTTGTATCTTTTTCCGAAAAATAACGGGGACGCAAGTCTAGATCTTCCATGATACCATACATACGTGTACATACTGCATACGACCTCAATAAGTGATCAACAATCACATGTCCAAACAAATAAGTGATAATATATCACATTTATCCGGGAGTCAAGTTCGTCTCTCTGCTGTACGAAAGTACTGACCTGTTCACGGACTTGCTCCTATGCCCTCATGCATCGAAAATCAAGTTCCTCATCAATAAGTGATTCTATCACATAGGGCTTGTTTTCAAATCAAAATAAGTGAGTTTCTCACATCATATACGGTCAAACAGATGATAATCGGTATACTCACCGGTAAGATGAACCCTCGTGCATACCTTGATACGGGAATGTGTCGTGATGTGGATGAACACCGGTCGGTAAGTATAAATCATACCTTAACGTATCCCCTCGCCATGATTACATCTGATAAGTTGAGCTTATGTGGACAACAATACCGATAATTGTTATAGGATGCTTATCTTAATGTTAACTAATTGAACAACAAGAGCGTTTTGGCATGACCGTACACTGATATGATTCTCTTACCCTCGAAACTCACAAAAAGAATGTCTGTAAATATTTATTTAATGCTTTCAGTTTCTGCATCTTTGTATATATTTATTTACTGCTTTCTGTCTTTACATTTCAAATATTCAAAATACCAAAAAGATTTTAGGTGTGTTTTAATATAAACTTTATAAAAGCCAAAAAGATTTTATTTCTATCTTATTTTCGATCGTACGATGTTGGATCTCAAGTCTTCGTTACCTGAAACCTGATTGAAAACCGAAAATGACTAAATCTTCATAAACGGTCGAAATTTGCAAAGTGTTGAAAGTTAAAATTTGAAATGGATAAAGTATTTTAAACTTTCAAACTGTCGGAAGGTGTTTGATTAAACAATGGTCACATGTGTGTCATTTACTTATGATATTCCAAGCAGTTGTTCTCATTACGCGTTTAGATTTCTTGCATGTGCAGATTCTAAAGGCAAGGAGAACATGGTCGATGACAAGCTTCGGAATGAAGACACGACGTGAAGGCACTCAAAAGACGAAGATGATCGAGCTGCCGCTGAACATCATCAACACCACAAGGATCTCAATTCATAAAGAACAAGTATTTCACGAGCATAACTCAAGGGGGAGTTTATGTTAAGGGGGAGTTTGTCAACACACTTCCTACATCAAACGGGGAGTTTGTTGGTACACTTTCTGCTTTCAAGACGTGAAGACTTTAAAGATCCTCCGACATGGAATACTTGAAAGGACGTCAAAGATCGAGACAAAGATCGAGACAAAGATCGAGACAACGATCAAGACAAAGATCGAGACAAAGCTACAGCCAAGGGGGAGTTTGTTGGTGCACTTGTGTCTGTACTTTGTCTGTATTTCGTCTTGATACAAAACGATGTCTTTGATGTAAGATTGATGTAAGTTTGACCAAGTCAACCATCCTCCGGTTTGACTTGGCCAAACAGTTAGACAATGGTTGAAAGATGTTTGGGTCGAAGGTTGTGTCATCGAAGGATAGTTTAGATCCTTCGATGAGCTCGAAAGATAAGCTTTCGATAGATGGACCACGAAGGATATCATCCTTCGAGGTACATGTGGATCCTTCGAGCTGTTTCAGGTCGACAGATGATCTTACGATCAGTCTGTCTGATCCTTCGACCAGACATGCCGTGTTCGGGTATATATACCCATGTGTTGTGTTCACTTAGATAGGCAGACAGATAGGCAGACAGATAGAGAGACAGACACAGAGAGATTGAGAGAACACACACACGGAGAGAGTTTGCAAAACTGATTTGTAAACATTGCATTGTAACCGAACCTTTCATACGCATTAATACAAGTGGTGTTAATCGGTGAAGATTGTGTGTTGTGTTTTGTGCTTGTTCTATCTCGGTTTGCATGCTAGCTTGGATTCCGCACTCGCTAGCGTGTTAGACATAACAAGGAATAGGTTAAACCTCAACCTCTATATATACCCATGTGTTGTGTTCACTTAGATAGGCAGACACATAGGCAGACAGATAGAGAGACAGACACAGAGAGATTGAGAGAACACACACACGGAGAGAGTTTTCAAAACTGATTTGTAAACATTGCATTGTAACCGAACCTTTCATACGCATTAATACAAGTGGTGTTAATCGGTGAAGATTGTGTGTTGTGTTTTGTGCTTGTTCTATCTCGGTTTGCATGCTAGCTTGGATTCCGCACTCGCTAGCGTGTTAGACATAACAAGGAATAGGTTAAACCTCAACCTCCGAGGGACCTACAGAATACATGGAAACAAGCGATCACATCTTTACGTCATGTGGCCTGGCTCAGTTAGTTTGGGCTGCAGTGTACCAGTGGTGTAGAACTCCATCTCAGATTGTATTTAGTATCCGGGACGTCCTGGATGCATACTCTTTTTTTGACGGGTCAAGAAAGAAGCGGAAGGCATTTCACGCAATCACTTTTGTGGCCATCTGGAGCCTTTGGAAGTCCAGAAACAATATGATTTTCCGGGGGCAGCAGGTTTCGGTGCAAAGCGTTGTGGATGAAGTGAAAAATATGAGCTTTCTATGGATAAAAAATCGCTCCAAGGATCAAGCGATTACGTGGGAGAAGTGGCGCAAGTTCGATGTCTTCAATGGGTAACTAGCAGAAGTTTTTATTTTCTGTTTTCATTTGGTGTACTGCTTGTTGTTTTATGGCGAATGTATGTATGGTGCTAGCGCCTTGCTAGAATCTAATGAATAAATTTCTTTTGTTGGCCGTTCAAAAAAAAAACACTTCAAATAACAAGACCTGATACATCACATGAATCGATGAATTACTATATCACATGCAGACTGTTGTTTCCAATTTACTGACAAATATTCACGTGATAACCCTGACAATGATCGACACAATTATTTCAACAACTATCCTGGATCGAAATCTGAACTTCACTAAGAGCGGAAACACAATGTACTTATGAGCGAAATCACTCTCAAAAACTGTTGACATCACTAATCAATCGAACATTTTCAAGCAGAATCAACAAAAATGATCAGTTTTACTTCAAATTAGAACATGAAACTTTCAAGGATTTGTTGATTCATGATTCCGAGCACACTGATGATAAAATGAATCAATTTTAACCGTGAAAATATGTGAATTTTTGAAAAACAGATGTAGAAGGTGTAGAAAAATAGAATTTTCGGCTGAATTGTAAAGAACTCTTCTTCACTAGCTCTGATACCACTTGTAGGATCGGTTTCGGACCCGAACGAGTCGGTTAGAAGAGTTTTTCACCAAAACAAGAGGCGGAAACAAATATTTCGGTGTAATTCAGCACATATTCACTTTAAACTGTTGTTTTTATTGATATGCAATCGATTACATACCTGACAACACTTCGGCAGCACTTCGTGGCTTACCGGAAGACAACAACTAGAACTATGAATGTGATTCCGCTCATACGACCTATATATAAGCTCACTGATTTCGCTCATAAGGACATGACACAAGAGCGAAATCAGTACCTTGACACAAAAGCGAAATCATGACTGACACATGAGCGGAATCATCATTGACACATGAGCGGAATCATGTGTTTGACACAAAAGCGAAATCAGAAATACATTTTGACCATAAAAACGAAATCAGAAACTAACATGCTTTTGTCTCATGTGAGATGATGTCAATGATGACTTCAACATTATGATGTCATCATTAAATATGATGACATCATCCTCTTTCAGTTTCAGATCTGCAACGAGACTCGACATAAGACGAAGACGACAAATGAATGCACCAACAATAAAGACCTTTGAAGATCTAAATTATCTCCCAAGAAACCTTACTTCCAAGTAATGTTCAATTGGCAAAATTAAGAATGGTGTTTTTATTTACGTAGAAATGATATCACAAATGTAGTGTGTAGATGATAATTAATAAAAGTAAAGAACTTACCTTGTTGTAGGTTCTTCTACTAGACGCCTTTTACTTCAAAGTGAAACATGGTTTTATATAGGAACACACACACATACAGGTGGTTATGAGCAAGTAGATTTTGCATTGTTTGTTTAGTGAATTGTATGGAATCAATACTTGTTTAGTGTGTAGATGATAATTAATAAAAGTAAAGAACTTACCTTGTTGTAGGTTCTTCTACTAGACGCCTTTTACTTCAAAGTGAAACATGGTTTTATATAGGAACACACACACATACAGGTGGTTATGAGCAAGTAGATTTTGCATTGTTTGTTTAGTGAATTGTATGGAATCAATACTTGTTATCTCTTTATGTTTTTGTTATCTTGATCTCGACTACCTTTATACATTGCATGAATGTTATCTTTTATTTTGAAACAATTATGAAACCATTCACGTCAAAAAAGTCATGATAGAACATTAGTATGTGCATTAGACTTTGTATTATTTTAAGTAATGTATATTAATGCATAATAAAATTTGTGTATATTATGTGTATAGACTCATTACAGATTATCTTCTAACATGCTGGACACCAAACTAGGGAAGAACTTATTACATATTTAATATTTTAGGTTTGCACTTCAGATGAATAATAACAATATAACACAAAATGATAAATTGATAGAGATAGCTATAAAGGTTATGTTCATAATGATCAGTTCTTCATTTTCGTGTATTAATTGTTTATATAAAGTTGTGGCTTTGACAAATCATCATCATTTTTAGGGTTGCTTAGAGCTATTGCCAGCAATTAAAACCGCAACGAACCATCACTTCTTGATCATCCTAATCACCCTGTTGGAAGCTATTGTGGACGCCATGAACATAATTACATAAACTTCATTTCTGTATCAACTATTACAAGTCTTTGCATTTGATGTGCTTTGCTTACTCGTTAATTCAGGTAACGCTTCTGACTTTCTGTTTCTGTTCAACATCTCCTAACTTTTTTTTAAATATGACGCGTGTGATTGTTGATTTGTTCTCGCGACTAAAGAATTGTGTTTTAAGAAGGTAAACTGATAAAATCTCTATACATTGTTTTTGTTTGTGCCTCTGATCCACGTGACTAAAGAATGTATTTCTAAGAAGACAAACCGATGAGTGTAAAAGATAAAATATTTATACGTTTGTTTTTGTTTGTGTTGTCATATTTTTTTTCCTTTGTTCCACGCACTTACACATATAAAAGTTCCTTTAATAAACAATTGGATGTGATGCTCTAATATGTGAAATTTTACTACTGATAGGCATGAAAATTTATTGGTGTAGTGGCAACAAGATAATGAACATTCTTGTGTTTTTCGTACTCTAATGGACCTCTTTTATGTTCACCATATAATCTTTGAGTTCTACTGGATTTATTGCCCTTTCAAGAGTGTTTGTAAAATGTGAGTTGATTGGGGACTCTTTTTATATAGTTAAACGCCTCTTACTCTATCATAGGCATATTGTCAAGTTTGCCGCTTCTATGGGCGTTATAACAACTGTTGTATGTCTGTTTGGCATGCTTTATTACCTAGAAATTGTTGAGATAGAAGAATCAATATTAGTTTAGTTATGATGAATTACATTATTCTAGGCACGTCACGACAATTCTAGGCGCTCTCGACTCTCATGTGGTAGAAACCAAAGATTATCTCCAGAAGTTCATGTATGACTTCTTGTGAGGTTATGAGAAATTTAAGGTTTGTTTGTGCATTCCGGTACACCAGTATATAAATAAACTCTAGTAGGAAGTGTTACTAAACCTGAAAACAACTACTTGCTATTATCTTGATTCATTAGGACCTAGAAGTGTCAATGAGCAATTGAGGCAAATTATTGATATGTAAATAATACAAATTATCATAATGGATGATAAAAGAGTTGGAATATACTTTGATATAATTATGATTTTTTATAGGGCAATGGTCGTGTATGCTTCACAAAGTGGTGCTAACATAAGGGTTAAACTCATCTGGATTAACGCTAGGGTAAACACTTAATTCCTTATTTAAATTGTGGTTGTAATGATATTGTAAATATTGAAACCCTTTAGTTTAAACTTAAATCGCAATGGTTTCACATTTCTTGATATTTTTAACTGTGTAGTGCATAGTTATTAAAGGCGTTAGGCGCACCCAAGGCGCATAGGCCTCGCCTGGGGCCTAGGCGCAAGGCGCAAATAAAGCGTGAGCCTGAGAAAAAAAAAGCGCACAACAAAAAAAATTAGAATATTTTTGTATAATAGAAAATTAATACTTTTTTCAAATACAATAAACTAAAGCTATTATATAACATTTAGTATCGTCTATTTAGTACCAAAAGTTATAAAATACTAGTTTATTAGTGTAGAAAAGTAGTTTCATTAGATAAAAGTAGAAATCTAGCTGTAATATTGCTGGAATTTAGAGAATTTGGCCGGAATCTGCGCATGAACCATCCCATGGAGAATTAAAGCGCAATTGCCTCGACTTAAGGCACAATTGGCTCCCGTTGCTAGGAAATTGGGCCTAGGCGCAAGATGCGATGGCTTTTAACAACTATGGTGTAGTGTCCACGTCAGCAAGGAGGTACCAAATGTGGCTACTATGTGATGAAGTTCATGAAGAAGATAGCTTACGAAGGAGTTGAAATACTTGACAATGATAATGTAAGTTTAGGCATATTTTAGTCTGTATATAAGAGAAATATGTACTTATATATCCAAACAAATGCTTAAATTCATATATTAGGATTAAATTCTGATTTTTAAGATTTCTTTTATTTAATTGTTGTCTCAGGTTGGGAAAGGAGTAGAGGAATACTCGGCTGCAGATATGGATGGCATTCGCGAAGATTGGTCGACTTATGCGGTTACCTCTATTTTTAAGTGACAAATCGTATTTTAGGTGTCAACGATGTATTGACAAACAATTCTTTTTTTTTTTTTTGTTAACGTTAAAATATTTGCAGTATACTTGGCAAATGATTATGTAATGGATTGTTTTGGTATATATATATATGTGTGTGTGTGTATTTGTTTTATGAAAAAGATTTATTGTTTTTGTTATTATACATCTATATTCCAGGGTAAAATAGTAATTCTGTAAAAAAAAATTTAACAATTAAAAGCATGACACGCGTAAATGAATGTCATACGTATGTGTTATAAATGCTTGTCATGAACGTGTGTTATTAAAAAGTGTCATAAAATAAGTGTCATGAATGTGTGTAATTAAAAGGTGTCATAAAATGAGTATCATGAATGTGTGTCATAAAATGAGTGTCATGAATGCGTGTCATTAAATGTGTGTCATTAAATGTGTGTTATAAAAACATGACACACAAATGTATGTCATGTTAATTCTATGACTCCTCAATCAACGACACGATTTTGCGTGTCATAATTACCGTTTTATGACGCACAATGTGCGTCAAGAAATGTGTATTTTCTAGTAGTGTTTGTTTCATGGGCAGATCTGAATGGTTCTGACATTTGCCTCTGAATTGTTAAGATTTATACATAGTCTGAATAGTTAAGACCTCTAATCTAAATTGGTTTGTCATTTGCCTCTGAACGGTTAAGCATTATACAGTCTCTTAATGGTTCAGACCTCTTACTGGTTCAGCACTTAATGGTTGAGACCTCTTACTTCTTACTGGTTCAACACTTAACTATTCAGATGTTGCCAAACAGCCCCTAAGTCAGTAAGACCTTGATAATAAATGGCTTTTTTTATTATTGACTTGGAATAGGGATAGGACCACTGTGAATCGCGTTGCATGAGAAAGAGACACCCTACCCCTAAAGAGGGGTTAGAAAATTTTGGAAATTATATATCTTTTTCGTGAAAGTTTACAACTTTTTAATTAATAAAGAAAAAGAGAGATTGAATTACTTTGATAGATAAAGATATGAGTGAATAAAACTTGAAATGAAAAGAAAGAAAATAGAGATATTTCCATAAAGATGCAATCTTATCGCATGAAATCAAAATTACTAAACAGTCATTGGTTTTTATTAAATTATCTATAACACACACATGATGAAACTAATGCAAAGGGTTCCATATGTAATATGTATGTATGTGCGTATATGGTGTGTTTCTAAACACCAATTGCTTATACATTTGTTATTTTGTCATTAACTTTTTAATGCTAACATGTGGATGTTTATATAATGTTGTTAAAACGAGACATCAATACTGTTTGGTCTAATTATTTGTTTGTGTAACTTAATTTACAATCACTGTATAACTAAATTGGTTTAATTATTTGTTTATTTAAATATATATTAATCTCATATTGAATGGGTTTGATAAATTGATAGAACAATAAAAAAGGTCACTTGGATGTATGAATAAAATAAGTGAAAAATTTAAGGAAAAAAATAAGGAATGATTGTCACCACATTAAATCAAAATTACCAAAGTTTCAAACCTGGGTTTAATTAACTACTATTATATAAAAAAAAAAAAAAAAAAAAAAAAAAAACTAGTGGCATTAATATAATTCTCTAGTTCTCTCATTATTCATACACTAATAAGGTACTAGTAATATGACCCGCGGCCACGTTGCAAAAATCGAATTGATTAGTACAGGTGTTATGCAATGCGCCAACCATCGTGTTTCAACATATCCGGTCTAACTAAATGTAACCTATAAGCATTGCGGTTGAATCAAAAAGTAGAGTAAATGGAATCTGTACTGTATAAAAGAAACGGAATCGAACGCGGGTTGTTTCGTTTAGTGGGGTTCCATCTAACCACTACACTACCCTTACATTTGCATCAAAACTTAGCAGCGTCAAAATCTGCAGTTATTCGTACTTCAAAACGTAGACCAGTTGAAAACACACATAAAAATAAGCATCAAAACCTATTGCATTTGATCCGATTCGTTTCTAATTTTTTTTACCTCGAAAGTTCAGTTATACATATTTCTCATTTGGATCAGTTCAGTTTTTTATTAGAACAAAAAGATGTTTAAAAATGCATAAACTGTTGATTTTGGCAATCGATGTGTTTGTACACACGATTATATAATAGAGGTCTCTTTCAAGTAAAATTCTTGAAAGAGTTAATTACACAGATAATCCTTGTGGTTTATTGAAAAAACACCTTCGAGTAATAACTTATTTTTCAACAGGTTTCTATGGTTTCGATTTTGTAACACCTTTGAGTATTAAGGCCAACTGCCGTTAGTTTTTCTGTTAAATCAGTGTAAAATGACTAAAATATCCTTATATAATTTTCTGTTAGTACTCAAAGCTGTTACATTAAATAAACCACAAGAACCATATGTGTAATGAACTCTAAAACAATATAAAAACTCATTATATTTGTAAAAACTAATACTATAAAATATGCTACATGAAAATATTTAATAATTATATTTCTAAAATTAATATACATAAAACTACCAAACGTCAATTATGAGAAAAAACACTATAATAGGGACAATGTTTTGTTTTTTTTTAATAATTTTGATATAACTATTTTCAAAAAGAAAGATAATAAATATAAAACTCATGCATATTATCTCAAATATAGTATACGCACACATTTTTTTCCTTTTTATTATATTTGGACCAGCAATTTTTTATTACGATTATTGTGTTGTTTAGTTAATATTATATTATATAAATACTATGTTATGTGTTATGTTATTTATATTATGTTGTGTTATATTGTATTATAGTAGGGAACCCGCGCGTTGCAGCGGAGTCGACACGGGGTAGGAACATAACTCTCACCTTGAAACGATATAAAAGTCGTATGTAAGTTGTGCGTGTATATATAAGCACCCGCACTTTGTGTCGGGGTAAGTTTTTAACGGTCGCACAGGACAACTAAATGATAACATGTTGCGTTTTATATACACTTTGGTATTTAGAGGGGTCTTTAGTTTATATTACGCTACAAGTAAACTACCACAAAATCCGTACACTATGATAACTATGAAAACAATATTACGTTAAAAGAAGAGACCACAAAATCCGTACAATACAGAAACAAATAAAATAATGACGCTAAAAATTAGAGATTATTATATTTATGAGATAGATCTATTAGTTCCTTTGAACATTTACGATGGCTTAAATTTCAACAATGGTTTGGATTTAAATCAAGCATATGATTTCATTTCAATAATATATAAATAAAAACTCAATTTCCTATAACAGAATACAAATTTATTTAATGATTTCCTTCATCGCAATAATCTATGAACCATGAATCAATTTACTCATAGATACTAAAGCTACTTTAAAAGATTTACTTTATATGTATTCGACAGTGATTTGTTCACAAAAGGACCATTACATTGCCTTTACCATAATAATACCTCACCTTTGCATTGAGTTATATTATTTTACAAAGGCATTGAGTTATATTAGTTTAACCAACCCGACCTGACCCGAAGCCCATTCTGACCCGGACCCGTTTCAACCCGAACCCGTTCCGACCCGAACCCGTTCCGACCCGAACCTGTTTCGACCCGAACCAAAACAACCCTTTTTTGTAATTGACCCGTTTTGACCCATGACCCGATGATGTTGATCGTGCGGTTGATGTAATTATAGTCTTAAAAGTGTTTTAAGCTTTAGAAATCGTGATGTAATTACATGCTTAATTCAGTTATTTTGTTACAAGTTTTAAATTGGAATTGCTTATAAACCACACGTAATCGGCAAGTGTACCGGTCGCGGTGTAATTTAGTCGGCAAGATCGAGTATCGATCCGTGGAACCTAATTAGCAAGAAATTTTGAAACTTAACCTTTATCGAATATTTAGTTAAATTGATTTGAAATTTGATTTTTGATTTTTAGTTTTATAAAATGTTATAAAATATTAATTTAAAATGAATTTGTATTTTATGAAAATATAAACTAATAATATAAAACTTACGAAAAAGAAGACAAAAAGATATAAAACAAATAGATACAAATACAAGAAGCAATCAAACACAATTAATATATAACAATTACTGAACAATAATTAACCGAATTACAAATATAATAAATAGACTACCTGGGTTTTGAATCCCTAAAATCATGCAATGCTAATTTGATAATAATAACAGTTAAATATCTTTTTCCCTTGATTAACCCCCCGTTAGAGATGCTATTTAAACAAAAGATAAAGACAAAATGTGAAGTGCTAGAACGAACTGGCTAGAGTTATCTATACCAAATCCTACGTGAATCCAACCGTTGGAACCTCAGAGACTAAGTTGTGAGACGATCTTTTAAACACGCAAAGCGAACAAATCTTTGAAAATTAAGATTCTAGGAAACCTTAATCACGATGTAATAAAAGAGCTCGAGTTATCGATTACCCAAATTACCCACCAATGATTAGCTAATAACCTAGCTCACCCTAATCTTATTTCTACAGGACCCCCCTCTGGAATAGGGTGTGGTGGTAAGAAACGCGGAGGGTCCCCCGGCCTCATGAGCTGCGTAATCTGTCGCATGTCGACCTCCTTGATCATCGTGCCCATGGCCTCCTCGTGTAGCCATCCTCTCGGAAAATCGTCGAATACCCTGAGGCTCTCGGCTAACACGGTCACATAACTGCCCATGCAGATCCGGGACTCCTTCCCCCGCCCATGCTCTCGCGCAAAAGAAAATAATAACAAGAGGGCCAGATTGGCCTCTCGTCTCTGAATAATGCAATAAAGCGCGTAAAGGTCAGCATTGGTCACCTTCTCGATACTCATGTATCGAGAATGGACCGTGCAACTGATGGCCCTATGAATAAAGCGGTAAAGAGGATCACGGATCTGGGAGGCAGGTATCCCTGGCCTGTAATCCCCATCTGCGATGGTCGACCAAAACTCAGCCAGCTGTGTCGTAGTGATACACTGGTCTAAGGTATGCTCTGACTATCCCCACAAACTGCTGGTGAAGATATCCTGTGCAGTCTCCTCCAGAGTATACAAACCTGAGTGGACGGCGAACTGCTGGATGGACATGATATGTGTCTGCCGTCCAAGCGCAAAGCTGACTGCAGAGTCAGATGAGGGGCGCGCTGAGTCAAAAGAAAATGTAGATAGGAACTCAAGAGTGAGCTCCTGATAAAATGTGCGCTTCTCATCCAACAACCTCAACCATCGAGGTGTCAGCAACTCTCTCAATCTCTCTCTAACCCCCATCCTACGCATCAGCTCCCAATCTATGACGCGAGCTCTATGAAAGTCCTTCCCTAGCAGTCTGCTCAACGCAGAAAGCTCGGGAGAATCGAGATGGAAGTCAAGCAGTGTACTCTCCTCCAGTGGTGGGAGAGGTGATGGTATCGCCTCCTGTTGATCGGGCCTGACAGGATCGGTAAGATACTGTATCACCCTAGCAGGCCTCGGCTGTTGCTGGTCTGGAGCCTGTGGCTGTAGCTGGGGCTCTGCTGCTGGAAGCTGCTGCTGGCGCCTAGCGCCTGTACTACGTCCCCCCTTGCGGGTCCCTGATGAAGATTCTCCAGACATATCTGCAATTTAAGGATATGACAATTAGTATTGCAGAAATAATACATATTACCGTCCCTTAACATGTTTCTTCGATTTTTTTTATTTTTATTTTTATTTTTTTATTATTATTATTATTTTTTTTTATAATTTTTATAATTTATTAATTTTTAAATATATATTACTATATCTAATATTTTAATAATAATATTAAACATGTTTTTGATGTGTTAAAGACGGATATTACGACCGTATAGCATTTCATTCGCGGTCGCAAATAAAAAATTCGAAATTTCGGCAGCACCTCGGCGTATTTACAATAAAACCACCAATCCTCGCTCGTATTTAGAGTGAATACAAGCGAGGCGGCGAATCCTGCAAATAAAACGCATATATAATTCAAACCAATCACAAGTGCGTCCGAAATAATAACTATGCTAATTAATGCTAGTTACTATAATTTACAACTAAATTAAAAACTATTATGTTAACAATTAACGACAACATAAAAACCACAATTACGAAAAACGACACTATAATATTTACTTAACTAAAACGACTATGATATATACTTAAAATTTACGAAGTAAAAATATTTACGACTTGACTAAACTTATATTAAACGACAATTAGACGACTACACCATATAATACAAACGAAACGAAACAAAATAATATATCGACATCACAAGTAAACTCTAAATGCAATTCGACTCGACTACTACAAAACAACTCTACAAAACAACTCTAGATGTCGCGAAGTAAAACTAAAAACATTATAATATTTCGACATATTAACACTAAAGTTAAACGACACTATATCACAATCAAACGTAATAAATACTATTACTACTTTATTCGATATCAAAAATAATTTTACACGACTCGACTACTTATAAAAATCAATTTTAATTAATCTACTTGACTAAAGTTCGACACTGAACATTACCTCTTTAGTGTGAAGTGCTAGACTGGATTCCTAAATTACACAAAAATTAGATTCGACGCGACACGACTATATTTACAACTAAAGAAAATGACACCCAACCCGAATCAAAACCCCGAACCGAATAAACAACCAAACCTGAACCAAACTAAACCAAACAACCTGACCAGCCCGACTCAGCTCGAACAAACAATTCAAATACAAACCCGAAACTGAACCCGAGCCAACCTGAACCGAGACAAACAACATTAAATCAAACCCGAGCCCACCTGACTCGACTCGAATCAAGCAACCGAAATTCAACCCGACTCGACTCGAACCCAAAAATGCAAGAAAAATTACCTGAGATAAATGTGGGTTGTGTGGGTGGTCGGAGGTGATGGCCGCAGATCGAGGCGGTGGCTGCGGTCGGAATGGCGGTGCGAGACAGAAGAGGGGGTGAGGGTGAGTGGTGATGGTGAGAATACGGTGGAAATGGTTGATGGTGAGAGTGGTGGAGTGCGGTGAAGAGATGAGGGAATGTGAGTAGAGTGGTGGTGAATCGGTGATGTGCGAAGAATGGCGGTGGTGACAATGGTGGTAATGGTGGTGGCGATCGGATGTAATAAGGGGTGTTTGGGTTTTTGAATGAAGAAGACACCCCTGTTAGGGGTTTTTATTTTTGGTCCGCCCAAACCCTTGCGCACCGTAACAAATATATTGTAGTGGTGCGCAAGGAATCTTTTTTTTTTTTAATAAAATTTATATATAAATATTTATTATACATAATTTTAATCTAAAAATTTATTTATATACAAACACGCGATAAAAATTATTCACAAACCCAAGGATTTCTGTAGCGTTTGTCTATCAAGACCAGTTTTGTTTTTAATGTGCATAAAGTCTTCCTTTACCCTGTAGTGTACATTACTACCAACTTTAATGGACCGTTCGACATTGAGCCTAATAGCCCCCACCCTCATTAGTTCAATGTACTCACTTTGGGATTCCGTCTGACTTCGTCTACATTTTCCAGTGTGTGCCCAGTTTCCACATCCAATGCATTTTTCGTAGCGTTTTGCTCTCCGTTTCATTGCACTCTTGGATGTACCACAAAATGGGGGTACCTGTTCTCGAATACGCCATTCTTTCCTTACCTCAGCGCTCAGGAGAAAGATTTTCTCCTTAATTTCTGCAGGTAATCCTGGTTTTGAAAATTCTAAACAACAAAGTAAATTAAGATCAAACGGATGCATTTTAAACCTAAATTACACTTAGGACATGTTTCTGAGATTGTAAGCAGTTCCGAAATCACCCGAATGGAGATTGGGTACGGGTGGTACGATCCAAACCTGCATACCCAAAAACAAGGAAACCCCAGCGTAAAATTGATTTAAAATAACAAACTATCTAAAGCAATCCACTCATTCACACATATCACACAATAAAACCTAATATTTACACGTCCTACTTACTCATTATCTATGTCTAAGCTCCTACCAAAGGGAGGTTCAGCTCCTCCACCAGTTTAGTGCTTGGTTTTCCAATGTAATGCTTTAAACGGTGACCATTAACCTTGAACTTCTGCCCATCCTCATTCTCTAACTCTACCGTTCCATATGGAAAAACTTGTGTGACTAGAAACGACCCTGTCCATCGGGATTTGAGTTTTCCTGGAAACATTTTCAATCGAGAATTGAAAAGCAATACTTTCTCCCCATACTTGAATTCTTTCAAATTCTTAATGTGGCGATCATGCAATTGCTTTGTCTTTTCCTTATATGCCCAAGATCTTTCATATGCGATGTCACGAAGTTCCTCTAGCTCATGTATTTGGAGAAACCGTTTCTTTCCTGCTGCATCCATATCAAGATTTACTTTTCGTAAAGCCCAATATGCTCGATGTTCCAGTTCAACAGGGAGATGGCACGCTTTTCCATAAATCATCCTAAAGGGTGTGGTCCCTATAGGAGTCTTGTATGCGGTGCGAAAAGCCCAAAGTGCATCATCTAGATTATCAGCCCAGTCAATGCGACTTTGTCCGACAGTTTTCTCCAGAATACGTTTTATACCCCTGTTTGCATTCTCCACCTGTCCACTCGTTTGTGGATGATAAGCAGTTGAAAGTCTATGGGTTACCCCATATCGTTTTAATACCTTCTCCATTGACGAGTTACAGAAGTGGGTACCTCGATCACTGATGATTGCTTTAGGTGTTCCAAATCTTGCAAACAGTTCTCTAAGGAATTTTACAACAACCTTAGCACTGTTGGTGGCCAAGGCTTTCGCCTCCACCCATTTCGACACATAATCAATGGCTACTAGGATGTACCGATTTCCTCGTGACATTGGGAAAGGTCCCATGAAATCAATGGCCCAAATGTCGAAGATTTCAACAGCTTGGATGGGATTTTGAGGCATCTCATTTCTGGATGAAATGTTTCCAGATCTTTGACATGCGTCACAACCACGAACATACTCATGAGTATCCTTAAAGATGGTGGGCCAATAAAATCCTGCATCAAACACTCGTTTGGCAGTAAAATTTGCTCCATAATGGCCTCCTGTTGGTCCTTCGTGACAGTGTTTAAGGATATTCATGGTTTCTGGTGCAGCTATACATCTTCTGATGATTTGATCCGCTCCTACCCTGAACAAGAAAGGATCTTCCCAAATGTAGAATTTAATATCAGAAAAGAATTTCTTCTTTTGTTGATAAGACATTTCAGCTGGAAGATCTCCTGTTGATAGGTAGTTTGCAATGTCTGCGAACCAAGGAAAACCTTTAGTTTCTATGAACATTAATGACTCATGGGGAAACTCATCCCTGATTCTTTCCTCCCGAGTTCTTTCCAACTCAGGGTTCTCCAATCTGGACAGATGGTCAGCAGCAACGTTCTCAGCTCCTTTCTTATCTTTGATTTCAAGATCGAATTCTTGAAGTAATAAGATCCAACGAATCAGCCTCGGTTTAGCATCTTTCTTTGCAAACAAGTACCGAATAGCTGCATGATCAGTAAAGATTATCGTTTTTGAAAGCACAAGATAAGAGCGGAACTTATCACATGCGAACACAACGGCAAGTAACTCTTTCTCAGTTGTTGTGTAGTTTTCTTGTGCATCGTTTAGGGTTTTGCTAGCGTAATATATCGGATGGAAATGCTTTTCTTTACGCTGTCCTAAAACTGCACCGACTGCAAAATCACTTGCGTCGCATATGATCTCAAATGGAAGGCTCCAATCTGGAGAAATTAGAATGGGTGCTTGGACTAATCTTTCTTTCAGTAACTCAAAAGCTTTTATACACTCGTTAGAAAACACAAATGGCCTATCTTTTTCTAAAAGTTGAGTCATAGGACGGGCGATTTTAGAAAAATCACGAATGAATCTACGATAAAATCCTGCATGTCCTAAGAAACTTCTGATTGCTTTCACTGAAGTAGGCGGTGGAAGTTTGGAAATGGTTTCTATCTTGGCTTGGTCAACCTCAAGCCCCGCTTGTGAGATCTTGTGTCCCAAAACTATTCCTTCACGAACCATAAAGTGGCATTTCTCCCAATTTAACATAAGGTTCGTTTCTTCACAACGAGTCAGCACTCGATCTAGATTTCGTAAGCAAATGTCGAAAGAACTCCAAAAAACAGAGAAATCATCCATGAAAACTTCCATGGAGTCCTCGATCATTTTATGAAATATAGCCACCATACAGCGTTGAAACGTGGCCGGAGCATTACATAATCCAAACGGCATGCGTCGATACGCAAAAGTACCGTAGGGACAAGTAAATGTGGTTTTTTCTTGATCCTCAGGTGAAATGGGGATTTGAAAATAACCAGAAAAGCCATCAAGGAAACAATAATATTGTTGCCCTGATAATCGTTCCAACATTTGGTCGATGAATGGTAAAGGAAGGTGATCCTTTCTAGTGGCATCATTCAGCTTGCGGTAGTCTATGCAGACTCTCCAACCGGTGACGGTCCTGGTAGGTATCAATTCGTTTTTCTCATTGACAATCACAGTCATTCCTCCTTTTTTAGGAACTACCTGTACAGGACTTACCCATGTTGAATCAGAAATTGGATAAATAAGCCCTGCATCCAGTAGCTTAATTACCTCTTTCTTTACAACCTCTTGGATGTTTGGGTTTAACCTTCTCTGTGGTTGAACCACCGGTTTATACTCTTCTTCCATCAGAATTTTAAGCGTGCAGAAAGACGGGCTTATGCCTTTGATATCCATGAGTTTCCACGCAATAGCGTTCTTATGCTTTTTAAGAACACTCATTAATTCTTTCTTCTCATCCTCTGTCAAATTTTTCGCGATGATGACTGGTAATTGCGATCCTTCACCTAAGAATGCATATTCTAGGTGAGACGGTAGCTCTTTCAGCTCCAAAGTTGGCGGTACCTCAACTGACGGTTTTTCTTTTGGATTATCTTTATCGATAACTTCAAACACTTCGCAATCCATAGATTCAGAGGAAGGGTCACTATCGGATGATTGTGTAACTTCCAAATCTTCAGAAGTGTCAGAAGTTTTACTCTCACATACCTCACTAAGGAGACTTCCCATATGTGTCATGAGAGTATCAATAAAGTAAGCGGTATCGTCATGTTGTTCGGTGTGCCTCATTGATCTTTGAATATCGAATGTGACTTCATCTTCCTCGACACGAAGAGTCAACTTGCCATCATACACGTCTACGATTGCACGTGCAGTAGCAAGGAATGGACGTCCTAAAATTAATGGAATTTCGGAGTCCTCATCCATGTCGAGAATAACAAAGTCAACAGGGAAAACAAACTTGTCGACTTTTACTAGCATATTCTCTACAATGCCCCTTGGGTATTTTATTGATCGATCTGCAAGCTGAATACTCATTCGTGTAGGAGATAGCTCTCCCAAGTTAAGCTTTGCAAATATTGAATAGGGCATAAGATTTATACTAGCTCCTAAATCGGCAAGTGCATTGCTTACAGTAAGATTTCATATCAAACAGGGAATGGTAAAACTCCCTGGATCAGCAATCTTTGTTGGCAATTTATTTTGCAAAACAGCAGAACATTCTTCGTTCAGAGTGATGGTTGAAAGATCTTCTAATTTTCTTTTGTTTGTTAGGAGATCTTTTAGAAACTTGGCGTACTTTGGCATTTTAGCCAAAGCTTCAATGAACGGGATGTTAATATGTAGTTTCTTCAGCATTCCTATGAATTGATTGTACTGTTCTGCATCTTTTGTTTTTATCAATCTCCCAGGATAAGGTGGTGTTGGTTTGTACACCCTCATTGGTTCCTTCTCTTGTTCTAGTTCTTTCTTTTCTTCAGGAGGTCCGCTTGGCTGTGTTGTACTTGCTGGGCGTAGCCTAGTTTGCACATTGCCAGATGGTGTCTCCATCTCAATCTCTTCATCGACCTCTGGGTCTTCATCATCCACTTGTTCAGTCTCAGCAGCTCTTCTTCCGCTCCTTGTGGTGATAGCCTTTGCAGCGGCATTTGGATTTCCGACAGTATTGCTAGGGAGACCTCCTTGAGGTCTCTGGTTTAACTGATCGGCCAGTGAACCTACTGTCCTCTCCAAGTTCTGCAGTGCAGTGCTCTGATTCTTCATGAAGGCCTCATGCTCCATGAACTTCATCTGTGTTTCTTGATGTCGAGTTTCCTGTTGTGTGACGAACTGCGTAAGTAACTGCGTCTGTTTGGATAATGTCTCCTGGCTTTGCTTCAACATCTCCTCTATGGTTGGGTTCTTCGTTCCTGAACTCGGTCCTGCTCCTGTGTCTTGAAACAAACTTTGACGTTGCTGAAATCCTGGTGGGTTGTTGTTTTTCCAGCTAAAGTTCGGGTGATTCCTCCAATTTGCATTGTAACCACCTCCGAAATTGGTCTGATTTCGGTTTCCTATGAACTCCACCTGCTCAGGTGACTCGACAGGGGCAATAGGACACGCGCTCGTGTCATGCCTTCCAGTGCATATCTCGAACAATTGCTCCTTCTTCAGCTCCATATCATTCAGCTTCTTCTTCAGGGCGTCTATCTGTGATTGCATCAGGGTGTTATCATCGACCTTATGCACTCCTCTGTGTGTAGCGGATGAGTTTCTAGAATCCGGAAATTCATAGCTACTCATTGCTATGTCTTCGAACATCTCAGTGCATTCCTCAGGCGTTTTAGCGGTCATCAGATTACCTCCAGCCGTAATGTTCAGCATATTCCTCGTGGCGGGCGTCACTCCATGATAGAACTTCTCGACTAAGGCCCAATCTTCGAATCCATGATGTGGACATTTGAGTAACAGCTCCTTGAAACGCTCCCACGTCTCGTAGAAAGATTCTCCTTCTTTTTGGCGAAACTCTTGAATCATGCTCCTCAGACGAGCGGTTTTGGAAGGAGGAAAGTATTTGCCTAAGAATTTTTCTTTCATACCGGCCCAGGTGGTGATTGATCCCGCAGGAAGAGATTCTAACCACGCATGGGCTCTATCGGCAAGTGAAAATGGAAATAGACGTAGTTTACATGCGTCCTCGCTAACATCTTGTTCCTGAAACGTATCGCAGATAGCTGAAAAGAGAGAAAGATGGACATTGGGGTCCTCGGAAGGTAAACCATGGAACTGGATTGTATTTGTAACCATCGAGATGATTTGAGGTGGAATCTGCCACCTTCGAGCTTCAATAGCGGGTCGAGTGATACTGGATTGAGCATTTTCTGCGTTTGGTCGGGCGTAGTCTGCAACGACTCTCCTAATAGGGGGATTGTTTTCAGCCATGTGTGCCTGACTAATTCGGAAAATGCGAAGGCGCTCGTGAAAATCTCGCTTGGGCTCAGGCGAAACAACAATTAAAGGTAGTCCTTGTGAACGGGTGTGGTACATACAACAAACAAAATTTTTAAAGCAAATCTAATCCTAAAGGCACAAATTGCAAACAAAAGGCACTGATAAGCAATGAAATTTATACAAAACAGGTAAACTAATAAAGCATATATACAACCAAATAGACAATATAGGTTATTTTCAAAATTTTAAACTTTTGTTTCGTTCCCCGGCAATGGCGCCAAAAACTTGATGTTGATCGTGCGGTTGATGTAATTGTAGTCTTAAAAGTGTTTTAAGCTTTAGAAATCGTGATGTAATTACATGCTTAATTCAGTTGTTTTGTTACAAGTTTTAAATTGGAATTGCTTATAAACCACACGTAATCGGCAAGTGTACCGGTCGCGGTGTAATTTAGTCGGCAAGACCGAGTATCGATCCGTGGAACCTAATTAGCAAGAAATTTTGAAACTTAACCTTTATCGAATATTTAGTTAAATTGATTTGAAATTTGATTTTTGATTTTTAGTTTTATAAAATGTTATAAAATATTAATTTAAAATGAATTTGTATTTTATGAAAATATAAACTAATAATATAAAACTTACGGAAAAGAAGACAAAAAGATATAAAACAAATAGATTCAAATACAAGAAGCAATCAAACACAATTAATATATAACAATTACTGAACAATAATTAACCGAATTACAAATATAATAAATAGACTACCTGGGTTTTGAATCCCTAAAATCATGCAATGCTAATTTGATAATAATAACAGTTAAATATCTTTTTCCCTTGATTAACCCCCCGTTAGAGATGCCATTTAAACAAAAGATAAAGACAAAATGTGAAGTGCTAGAACGAACTGGCTAGAGTTATCTATACCAAATCCTACGTGAATCCAACCGTTGGAACCTCAGAGACTAAGTTGTGAGACGATCTTTTAAACACGCAAAGCGAACAAATCTTTGAAAATTAAGATTCTAGGAAACCTTAATCACGATGTAATAAAAGAGCTCGAGTTATCGATTACCCAAATTACCCACCAATGATTAGCTAATAACCTAGCTCACCCTAATCTTATTTCTAATCATAAGGTGAGGATGCAAGTTTTATTATTTTGATTTGAATTATTATTAGACTTGGTCAATTTCTCAACACAATATTTAACCCGACAATCGAAAGATAAACGAATTAAATTAAATTCAAAGTTTAAGGGGAATTTCTTCATGTTTAAACTTGTTGAATTTATTCGACAAATAATTAAATCAAGATTATAACAACATGCAATATCAAGATTAACTTCAAAGATAAAGTTCTGTAAATCACATGAAATAACTAAAATTACTTCAAATATGCATTACAATCTTTTAGCTCATCACTACCCAGGTAGTTTATAAGTTTAAGCACACATATTATACAATAACATTACTGAAATAGAAATTATAGCTACTGAAATTATAATATAAACAAGTACAAAGCTTGAAAAAAAAACGAGTATGTACCGAACTCGGGTCGACTAGTACTTGAACCGACGTCTTCTAAACTTCCCGAGAGCTTCGGGGGACTTCACCGGCACTACTAGATGCTCAAACCCGGAGTTTTTCAGAGTTTTGTGAAGTGTTTCACTTGTTTTTTGGTGTACGGAATCGAGCAGATTGCATGGTTATTTATAGGAGAAATTTTTAGCCACTGTTACAGGCTTGCGCACCGTAACAAATAAAGCCTTACGGTGCGCAAGCACTTTTGACCTAACTCGCCATTATTATAAAGTTGTTGCGCACCGTAACAAATATATTGTTCCGGTGCGTAAGGTTCTTTTGAGTCAGCCTCCACCCAGATAAAGTCCTTGCGCACCATAACAAATATATTGTAACGGTGCGTAAGCCTTTGACCTAACTTTTCGTTTGTCTTTTTTCTCTTACGGACCGTAACATTGTTTATGTTACGGTGCGTAAGTGTTGAACTAGGTCAAATTCTTGATTTTCTTCAGCACGTTTTTCGATGTATTGTTTTCTTCTTCGAACTTTTATTGTTTTCTCGCATAATCTACAGATATTTCACCGATTCCTGCAGATTCATATTTTTACCGAATCAGTCCCGAATACAAAGGATAAACGCACACAATTTCTCTGAAATAGGGGGTAATTTGATACAGAAGATGTGTATAATTCTAAACACATCAAATATCCCCACACTTGATCTCTTGCTTGTCCCTAAGCAAAATCCTAAACAACATGCCAAACTTAAACAACTAGACAATAACGTATGTATCAAACAATTTTAAATAAGAATCACAAAATTTTTGAATACAGAGGTTTCACAAGACTTACAACGTTCAAAAGGTTGTTAAATCAAGAAAATGAAATGAGAAACCGAGAATACTTAATCAAACTTTTCTTACTTTTAAGTAATTAATTATGCAAAAACAATACCACTTACTGAATTCACTCTTCCCTCGGATAATATAATTTCAAGTGAACTCTCAAAACCAGACTGTGAAACATGACTATTATAAGCTTGTACGTCAATCAAATCTCCACCTAATTGTTAGAAATCGATACAGATCAAGAGGACTTAAAATGGGTAGGTGAGGTTTAAAGGTGGGTTGTTTACTTAGAAAGATGTGACTAACTATAGAGTTTCATAGTTAGCTTATCTCGCAAAAACTGGATATATAAACAAATGGGAACTATGAAATAATCAATATCAGGCCTTAGTCCGCTGGTTGACAAGTGCGCGAAAGAGTGTGGGAGCACAGACCTGGGTTCGAATCTTGGGGGCTGCCGCCATTCTCTTTTTTTTTTTTTTTTCATCAACCACTTTCATCCTAATGACTCTTTTTACGGTCAGATCGTCAAGACCATTTTATCGAAGAAGTTAATTAAGTCTTTCTCAATCCTGCAGCGAATATTACTTCCAACTTTGATGAATCGTTCGGCATTGAGCCTAATAGCCTCCACCTTCATTAGAAGTGTGTATTCATGTTGGGACTCATTTTGACTTTTTACATCTTCTCATATTAGATCAATTTCTAAATTCCATTCCGGTTATCAGGTAACAAACGAATGGCTTTAGGCTCAAAGTGGTATTTAATGGTAATGGTGAATTTTTACAGAAAAGGTGATTCTAATGCCTCTATTATACTTGTATCAACATCTAAACCAAGGTCTTGAAATGTATCAAAACGTACAAGTTCTAAAGTAATGCAACACGTCGGTACACACACATGAAACGAAAGTAGTGTTTTTGTAATAAACACTTTTAGGCTCAAATCTTACTGTCATGTGGTAATGTAAGGGTTAAAAGTTTTGTTATTGCATAGTTAATTTACTTTAAAGTTAGAAAAAATATCTTAAATATTCTCGTAAAAATTTTCACAAAAACTTGATTTAAACAACCTACTATCCCGCAACTTAAAGAAACGTATATTTTCAAAATTTTGTAAATTCAGTATTTAAATTGTTTTTGACATACGTTTTTGCAAAATGTTCAAGTTTTTTTTTTTTTTTTTAACTAAATACTAAATATTATACAAATACTATACAAAATCCCTTATCCCCACACTTGAAAGACACATTGTCCTCAATGTGTGAAAATGAGAAATATAATTACACACACTAGCAAAAATAAAATGTTACTTCCCTGATGTGTTGCCGAATTTCCGAATATATGTTGCCTCGTCGCAATATATCGTTTTCACTCAATTCCTGTATATGACGCTTGCAAAATAATGAGTAACGCATCAAAAGAAATAAACATAACAAGCATAATCAAACATAAACACACCCAACCAAATGTAAATGTATATACAAAAACATAAAGTACTAATGTCAGAAATAGTAAATAAAGATAAAATATGGAGGTGCAGGCTGATCATGTGGATGGGGAGCGTGAAGATGATCTCTGATGCTATGAAGAATCCCCCTCATCTCTGTAATAGTCTGTGCCATCTCAACTTGCGTCTCCCTAATCTGAACCTGCCCCTCTCTGAGCTGACCCACGCTCTGCTCTAAAGCATCTAAACGATCTGATACAGTGAGTCGTGCTCTGGGCTGTCCTGCCCTCTCCCGCTCCGGTATCTGGTGTCGAGCCGCGACTACAGGACCCCCCTCTGGAATAGGGCGTGGTGGTAAGAAACGCGGAGGGTCCCCCGGCCTCATGAGCTGCGTAATCTGTCGCATGTCGACCTCATTGATCATCATGCCCATGGCCTCCTCGTGTAGCCATCCTCTCGGAAAATCGTCGAATACCCTGAGGCTCTCGGCTAACACGGTCACATAACTGCCCATGCAGATCCGGGACTCCTTCCCCCGCCCATGCTCTCGCGCAAAAGAAAATAATAACAAGAGGGCCAGATTGGCCTCTCGTCTCTGAATAATGCAATAAAGCGCGTAAAGGTCAACATTGGTCACCTTCTCGATACTCATGTATCGAGAATGGACCGTGCAACTGATGGCCCTATGAATAAAGCGGTAAAGAGGATCACGGATCTGGGAGGCAGGTATCCCTGGCCTGTACTCCCCATCTGCGATGGTCGACCAAAACTCAGCCAGCTGTGTCGTAGTGATACACTGGTCTAAGGTATGCTCTGACCATCCCCACAAACTGCTGGTGAAGATATCCTGTGCAGTCTCCTCCAGAGTATACAAACCTGAGTGGACGGCGAACTGCTGGATGGACATGATATGTGTCTGCCGTCCAAGCGCAAAGCTGACTGCAGAGTCAGATGAGAGGCGCGCTGAGTCAAAAGAAAATGTAGACAGGAACTCAAGAGTGAGCTCCTGATAAAATGCGCGCTTCTCATCCAACAACCTCAACCATCGAGGTGTCAGCAACTCTCTCAATCTCTCTCTAACCCCCATCCTACGCATCAGCTCCCAATCTATGACGCGAGCTCTGTGAAAATCCTTCCCTAGCAGTCTGCTCAACGCAGAAAGCTCGGGAGAATCGGGATGGAAGTCAAGCAGTGTACTCTCCTCCAGTGGTGGGAGAGGTGATGGTATCGCCTCCTGTTGATCGGGCCTGACAGGATCGGTAAGATACTGTATCACCCTAGCAGGCCTCGGCTGTTGCTGGTCTGGAGCCTGTGGCTGTAGCTGGGGCTCTGCTGCTGGAAGCTGCTGCTGGCGCCTAGCGCCTGTACTACGTCCCCGCTTGCGGGTCCCTGATGAAGATTCTCTAGACATATCTGCAATTTAAGGATATGACAATTAGTATTGCAGAAATAATACATATTACCGTCCCTTAACATGTTTCTTCGATTTTTTTATTTTATTTTTTTTTATTATTATTATTATTTTTTTTTATAATTTTTATAATTTATTAATTTTTAAATATATATTACTATATCTAATATTTTAATAATAATAAAAAACATGTTTTTGATGTGTTAAAGACGGATATTACGACCGTATAGCATTTCATTCGCGGTCGCAAATAAAAAATTCGAAATTTCGGCAGCACCTTGGCGTATTTACAATAAAACCACCAATCCTCGCTCGTATTTAGAGTGAATACAAGCGAGGCGGCGAATCCTGCAAATAAAACGCATATATAATTCAAACCAATCACAAGTGCGTCCAAAATAATAACTATGCTAATTAATGCTAGTTACTATAATTTACAACTAAATTAAAAACTATTATGTTAACAATTAACGACAACATAAAAACCACAATTATGAAAAACGACACTATAATATTTACTTAACTAAAACGACTATGATATATACTTAAAATTTACGAAGTAAAAATATTTACGACTTGACTAAACTTATATTAAACGACAATTAGACGACTACACCATATAATACAAACGAAACGAAACAAAATAATATATCGACATCACAAGTAAACTCTAAATGCAATTCGACTCGACTACTACAAAACAACTCTAGATGTCGCGAAGTAAAACTAAAAACATTATAATATTTCCACATATTAACACTAAAGTTAAACGACACTATATCACAATCAAACGTAATAAATACTATTACTACTTTATTCGATATCAAAAATAATTTTACACGACTCGACTACTTATCAAAAATCAATTTTAATTAATCTACTTGACTAAAGTTCGACACTGAACATTACCTCTTTAGTGTGAAGTGCTAGACTGGATTCCTAAATTACACAAAAATTAGATTCGACGCGACACGACTATATTTACAACTAAAGAAAATGACACCCAACCCGAATCAAAACCCCGAACCGAATAAACAACCAAACCTGAACCAAACTAAACCAAACAACCTGACCAGCCCGACTCAGCTCGAACAAACAATTCAAATACAAACCCGAAACTGAACCCGAGCCAACCTGAACCGAGACAAACAACATTAAATCAAACCCGAGCCCACCTGACTCGACTCGAATCAAGCAACCGAAATTCAACCCGACTCGACTCGAACCCAAAAATGCAAGAAAAATTACCTGAGATAAATGTGGGTTGTGTGGGTGGTCGGAGGTGATGGCCGCAGATCGAGGCGGTGGCTGCGGTCGAAATGGCGGTGCGAGACAAAAGAGGGGGTGAGGGTGAGTGGTGATGGTGAGAAGACGGTGGAAATGGTTGATGGTGAGAGTGGTGGAGTGCGGTGAAGAGATGAGGGAATGTGAGTAGAGTGGTGGTGAATCGGTGATGTGCGAAGAATGGCGGTGGTGACAATGGCGGTAATGGTGGTGGCGATCGGATGTAATAAGGGGTGTTTGGGTTTTTGAATGAAGAAGACACCCCTGTTAGGGGTTTTTATTTTTGGTTCGCCCAAACCCTTGCGCACCATAACAAATATATTGTAGCGGTGTGCAAGGAATCTTTTTTTTTTTTTTAATAAAATTTATATATAAATATTTATTATAAATAATTTTAATCTAAAAATTTATTTATATACAAACACGCGATAAAAATTATTCACAAACCCAAGGATTTCTGTAGCGTTTGTCTATCAAGACCAGTTTTGTTTTTAATGTGCATAAAGTCTTCCTTTACCCTGTAGTGTACATTACTACCAACTTTAATGGACCGTTCGGCATTGAGCCTAATAGCCCCCACCCTCATTAGTTCAATGTACTCACTTTGGGATTCCGTCTGACTTCGTCTACATTTTCCAGTGTGAGCCCAGTTTCCACATCCAATGCATTTTTCGTAGCGTTTTGCTCTCCGTTTCATTGCACTCTTGGATGTTCCACAAAATGGGGGTACCTGTTCTCGAATACGCCATTCTTTCCTTACCTCAGCGCTCAGGAGAAAGATTTTCTCCTTAATTTCTGCAGGTAATCCTGGTTTTGCAAATTCTAAACAACAAAGTAAATTAAGATGAAACGGATGCATTTTAAACCTAAATTACACTTAGGACATGTTTCTGATTTAAAATAACAAACTATCTAAAGCAATCTACTCATTCACACATATCACACAATAAAACCTAATATTTACACGTCCTACCTACTCATTATCTATGTCTAAGCTCCTACCAAAGGGAGGTTCAGCTCCTCCACCAGTTTAGTGCTTGGTTTTCCAATGTAATGCTTTAAACGGTGACCATTAACCTTGAACTTCTGCCCATCCTCATTCTCCAACTCTACCGTTCCATATGGAAAAACTTGTGTGACTAGAAACGGCCCTGTCCATCGGGATTTGAGTTTTCCTGGAAACATTTTCAATCGAGAATTGAAAAGCAATACTTTCTCCCCATACTTGAATTCTTTCAAATTCTTAATGTGGCGATCATGCAATTGCTTTGTCTTTTCCTTATATGCCCAAGATCTTTCATATGCGATGTCACGAAGTTCCTCTAGCTCATGTATTTGGAGAAACCGTTTCTTTCCTGCTGCATCCATATCAAGATTTACTTTTCGTAAAGCCCAATATGCTCGATGTTCCAGTTCAACAGGGAGATGGCACGCTTTTCCATAAATCATCCTAAAGGGTGTGGTCCCTATAGGAGTCTTGTATGCGGTGCGAAAAGCCCAAAGTGCATCATCTAGATTATCAGCCCAGTCAATGCGACTTTGTCCGACAGTTTTCTCCAGAATACGTTTTATACCCCTGTTTGCATTCTCCACCTGTCCACTCGTTTGTGGATGATAAGCAGTTGAAAGTCTATGGGTTACCCCATATCGTTTTAATACCTTCTCCATTGACGAGTTACAGAAGTGGGTACCTCGATCACTGATGATTGCTTTAGGTGTTCCAAATCTTGCAAACAGTTCTCTAAGGAATTTTACAACAACCTTAGCACTGTTGGTGGCCAAGGCTTTCGCCTCCACCCATTTCGACACATAATCAATGGCTACTAGGATGTACCGATTTCCTCGTGACATTGGGAAAGGTCCCATGAAATCAATGGCCCAAATGTCGAAGATTTCAACAGCTTGGATGGGATTTTGAGGCATCTCATTTCTGGATGAAATGTTTCCAGATCTTTGACATGCGTCACAACCACGAACATACTCATGAGTATCCTTAAAGATGGTGGGCCAATAAAATCCTGCATCAAACACTCGTTTGGCAGTAAAATTTGCTCCATAATGGCCTCCTGTTGGTCCTTTGTGACAGTGTTTAAGGATATTCATGGTTTCTGGTGCAGCTATACGTCGTCTGATGATTTGATCCGCTCCTACCCTGAACAAGAAAGGATCTTCCCAAATGTAGAATTTAATATCAGAAAAGAATTTCTTCTTTTGTTGATAAGACATTTCAGCTGGAAGATCTCCTGTTGATAGGTAGTTTGCAATGTCTGCGAACCAAGGAAAACCTTTAGTTTCTATGAACATTAATGACTCATGGGGAAACTCATCCCTGATTCTTTCCTCCCGAGTTCTTTCCAACTCAGGGTTCTCCAATCTGGATAGATGGTCAGCAGCAACGTTCTCAGCTCCTTTCTTATCTTTGATTTCAAGATCGAATTCTTGAAGTAATAAGATCCAACGAATCAGCCTCGGTTTAGCATCTTTCTTTGCAAACAAGTACCGAATAGCTGCATGATCAGTAAAGATTATCGTTTTTGAAAGCACAAGATAAGAGCGGAACTTATCACATGCGAACACGAAGGCAAGTAACTCTTTCTCAGTTGTTGTGTAGTTTTCTTGTGCATCGTTTAGGGTTTTGCTAGCGTAATATATCGGATGGAAATGCTTTTCTTTACGCTGTCCTAAAACTGCACCGACTGCAAAATCACTTGCGTCGCACATGATCTCAAATGGAAGGCTCCAATCTGGAGAAATTAGAATGGGTGCTTGGACTAATCTTTCTTTCAGTAACTCAAAAGCTTTTAGACACTCGTTAGAAAACACAAATGGCCTATCTTTTTCTAAAAGTTGAGTCATAGGACGGGCGATTTTAGAAAAATCACGAATGAATCTACGATAAAATCCTGCATGTCCTAAGAAACTTCTGATTGCTTTCACTGAAGTAGGCGGTGGAAGTTTGGAAATGGTTTCTATCTTGGCTTGGTCAACCTCAAGCCCCGCTTGTGAGATCTTGTGTCCCAAAACTATTCCTTCACGAACCATAAAGTGGCATTTCTCCCAATTTAACATAAGGTTCGTTTCTTCACAACGAGTCAGCACTCGATCTAGATTTCGTAAGCAAATGTCGAAAGAACTCCCAAAAACAGAGAAATCATCCATGAAAACTTCCATGGAGTCCTCGATCATTTTATGAAATATAGCCACCATACAGCGTTGAAACGTGGCCGGAGCATTACATAATCCAAACGGCATGCGTCGATACGCAAAAGTACCGTAGGGACAAGTAAATGTGGTTTTTTCTTGATCCTCAGGTGAAATGGGGATTTGAAAATAACCAGAAAAGCCATCAAGGAAACAATAATATTGTTGCCCTGATAATCGTTCCAACATTTGGTCGATGAATGGTAAAGGAAAGTGATCCTTTCTAGTGGCATCATTCAGCTTGCGGTAGTCTATGCAGACTCTCCAACCGGTGACGGTCCTGGTAGGTATCAATTCGTTTTTCTCATTGACAATCACAGTCATTCCTCCTTTTTTAGGAACTACCTGTACAGGACTTACCCATGTTGAATCAGAAATTGGATAAATAAGCCCTGCATCCAGTAGCTTAATTACCTCTTTCTTTACAACCTCTTGCATGTTTGGGTTTAACCTTCTCTGTGGTTGAACCACCGGTTTATACTCTTCTTCCATCAGAATTTTATGCGTACAGAAAGACGGGCTTATGCCTTTGATATCCATGAGTTTCCACGCAATAGTGTTCTTATGCTTTTTAAGAACACTCATTAATTCTTTCTTCTCATCCTCTGTCAAATTTGTCGCGATGATGACTGGTAATTGCGATCCTTCACCTAAGAATGCATATTCTAGGTGAGACGGTAGCTCTTTCAGCTCCAAAGTTGGCGGTACCTCAACTGACGGTTTTTCTTTTGGATTATCTTTATCGATAACTTCAAACACTTCGCAATCCATAGATTAAGAGGAAGGTTCACTATCGGATGATGGTGTAACTTCCAAATCTTCAGAAGTGTCAGAAGTTTTACTCTCACATACCTCACTAAGGAGACTTCCCATATGTGTCATGAGAGTATCAATAAAGTAAGCGGTATCGTCATGTTGTTCGGTGTGCCTCATTGATCTTTGAATATCGAATGTGACTTCATCTTCATCGACACGAAGAGTCAACTTGCCATCATACACGTCTACGATTGCACGTGCAGTAGCAAGGAATGGATGTCCTAAAATTAATGGAATTTCGGAGTCCTCGTCCATGTCGAGAATAACAAAGTCAACAGGGAAAACAAACTTGTCGACTTTTACTAGCATATTCTCTACAATGCCCCTTGGGTATTTTATTGATCGATCTGCAAGCTGAATACTCATTCGTGTAGGAGATAGCTCTCCCAAGTTAAGCTTTGCAAATATTGAATAGGGCATAATATTTATACTAGCTCCTAAATCGGCAAGTGCATTGCTTACAGTAAGATTTCCTATCAAACAGGGAATGGTAAAACTCCCTGGATCAGCAATCTTTGTTGGCAATTTATTTTGCAAAACAGCAGAACATTCTTCGTTCAGAGTGATGGTTGAAAGATCTTCTAATTTTCTTTTGTTTGTTAGGAGATCTTTTAGAAACTTGGCGTACTTTGGCATTTTAGCCAAAGCTTCAATGAACGGGATGTTAATATGTAGTTTCTTCAGCATTCCTATGAATTGATTGTACTGTTCTGCATCTTTTGTTTTTATCAATCTCCCAGGATAAGGTGGTGTTGGTTTCTACACCCTCATTGGTTCCTTCTCTTGTTCTGGTTCTTTCTTTTCTTCAGGAGGTCCGCTTGGCTGTGCTGTACTTGCTGGGCGTAGCCTAGTTTGCACATTGCCAGATGGTGTCTCCATCTCAATCTCTTCATCGACCTCTGGGTCTTCATCATCCACTTGTTCAGTCTCAGCAGCTCTTCTTCCGCTCCTTGTGGTGATAGCCTTTGCAGCGGCATTTGGATTTCCAACAGTATTGCTAGGGAGACCTCCTTGAGGTCTCTGGTTCAACTGATCGGCCAGTGAACCTACTGTCCTCTCCAAGTTCTGCAGTGCAGTGCTCTGATTCTTCATGAAGGCCTCATGCTCCATGAACTTCATCTGTGTTTCTTGATGTCGAGTTTCCTGTTGTGTGACGAACTGCGTAAGTAACTGCGTCTGTTTGGATAATGTCTCCTGGCTTTGCTTCAACATCTCCTCTATGGTTGGGTTCTTCGTTCCTGAACTCGGTCCTGCTCCTGTGTCTTGAAACAAACTTTGACGTTGCTGAAATCCTGGTGGGTTGTTGTTTTTCCAGCTAAAGTTCGGGTGATTCCTCCAATTTGCATTGTAACCACCTCCGAAATTGGTCTGATTTCGGTTTCCTATGAACTCCACCTGCTCAGGTGACTCGACAGGGGCAATAGGACACGCGCTCGTGTCATGCCTTCCAGTGCATATCTCGAACAATTGCTCCTTCTTCAGCTCCATATCATTCAGCTTCTTCTTCAGGGCGTCTATCTGTGATTGCATCAGGGTGTTATCATCGACCTTATGCACTCCTCTGTGTGTAGCGGATGAGTTTCTAGAATCCGGAAATTCATAGCTACTCATTGTTATGTCTTCGAACATCTCAGTGCATTCCTCAGGCGTTTTAGCGGTCATCAGATTACCTCCAGCCGTAATGTTCAGCATATTCCTCGTGGCGGGCGTCACTCCATGATAGAACTTCTCGACTAAGGCCCAATCTTCGAATCCATGATGTGGACATTTGAGTAACAGCTCCTTGAAACGCTCCCACGTCTCGTAGAAAGACTCTCCTTCTTTTTGGCGAAACTCTTGAATCATGCTCCTCAGACGAGCGGTTTTGGAAGGAGGAAAGTATTTGCCTAAGAATTTTTCTTTCATACCGGCCCAGGTGGTGATTGATCCCGCAGGAAGAGATTCTAACCACGCATGGGCTCTATCGGCAAGTGAAAATGGAAATAGACGCAGTTTACATGCGTCCTCGCTAACATCTTGTTCCTGAAACGTATCGCAGATAGCTGAAAAGCGAGAAAGATGGACATTGGGGTCCTCGGAAGGTAAACCATGGAACTGGATTGTATTTGTAACCATCGAGATGATTTGAGGTGGAATCTGCCACCTTCGAGCTTCAATAGCGGGTCGAGTGATACTGGATTGAGCATTTTCTGCGTTTGGTCGGGCGTAGTCTGCAACGACTCTCCTAATAGGGGGATTGTTTTCAGCCATGTGTGCCTGACTAATTCGGAAAATGCGAAGGCGCTCGTGAAAATCTCGCTCGGGCTCAGGCGAAACAACAATTAAAGGTAGTCCTTGTGAACGGGTGTGGTACATACAACAAACAAAATTTTTAAAGCAAATCTAATCCTAAAGGCACAAATTGCAAACAAAAGGCACTGATAAGCAATGAAATTTATACAAAACAGGTAAACTAATAAAGCATATATACAACCAAATAGACAATATAGGTTATTTTCAAAATTTTAAACTTTTGTTTCGTTCCCCGGCAACGGCGCCAAAAACTTGATGTTGATCGTGCGGTTGATGTAATTATAGTCTTAAAAGTGTTTTAAGCTTTAGAAATCGTGATGTAATTACATGCTTAATTCAGTTGTTTTGTTACAAGTTTTAAATTGGAATTGCTTATAAACCACACGTAATCGGCAAGTGTACCGGTCGCGGTGTAATTTAGTCGGCAAGACCGAGTATCGATCCGTGGAACCTAATTAGCAAGAAATTTTGAAACTTAACCTTTATCGAATATTTAGTTAAATTGATTTGAAATTTGATTTTTGATTTTTAGTTTTATAAAATGTTATAAAATATTAATTTAAAATGAATTTGTATTTTATGAAAATATAAACTAATAATATAAAACTTACGGAAAAGAAGACAAAGATATAAAAAAAATAGATACAAATACAAGAAGCAATCAAACACAATTAATATATAACAATTACTGAACAATAATTAACCGAATTACAAATATAATAAATAGACTACCTGGGTTTTGAATCCCTAAAATCATGCAATGCTAATTTGATAATAATAACAGTTAAATATCTTTTTCCCTTGATTAACCCCCCGTTAGAGATGCCATTTAAACAAAAGATAAAGACAAAATGTGAAGTGCTAGAACGAACTGGCTAGAGTTATCTATACCAAATCCTACGTGAATCCAACCGTTGGAACCTCAGAGACTAAGTTGTGAGACGATCTTTTAAACACGCAAAGCGAACAAATCTTTGAAAATTAAGATTCTAGGAAACCTTAATCACGATCTAATAAAAGAGCTCGAGTTATCGATTACCCAAATTACCCACCAATGATTAGCTAATAACCTAGCTCACCCTAATCTTATTTCTAATCATAAGGTGAGGATGCAAGTTTTATTATTTTGATTTGAATTATTATTAGACTTGGTCAATTTCTCAACACAATATTTAACCCGACAATCGAAAGATAAACGAATTAAATTAAATTCAAAGTTTAAGGGGAATTTCTTCATGTTTAAACTTGTTGAATTTATTCGACAAATAATTAAATCAAGATTATAACAACATGCAATATCAAGATTAACTTCAAAGATAAAGTTCTGTAAATCACATGAAATAACTAAAATTACTTCAAATATGCATTACAATCTTTTAGTTCATCACTACCCAGGTAGTTTATAAGTTTAAGCACACATATTATACAATAACATTACTGAAATAGAAATTATAGCTACTGAAATTATAATATAAACAAGTACAAAGCTTGAAAAAAAAACGAGTATGTACCGAACTCGGGTCGACTAGTACTTGAACCGACGTCTTCTAAACTTCCCGAGAGCTTCGGGGGACTTCACCGGCACTACTAGATGCTCAAACCCGGAGTTTTTCAGAGTTTTGTGAAGTGTTTCGCTTGATTTTTGGTGTACGGAATCGAGCAGATTGCATGGCTATTTATAGGATAAATTTTTAGCCACTGTTACAGGCTTGCGCACCGTAACAAATAAAGCCTTACGGTGCGCAAGCACTTTTGACCTAACTCGCCATTATTATAAAGTTGTTGCGCACCGTAACAAATATATTGTTCCGGTGCGTAAGGTTCTTTTGAGTCAGCCTCCACCCAGATAAAGTCCTTGCGCACCATAACAAATATATTGTAACGGTGCGTAAGCCTTTGACCTAACTTTTCGTTTGTCTTTTTTCTCTTACGGACCGTAACATTGTTTATGTTACGGTGCGTAAGTGTTGAACTAGGTCAAATTCTTGATTTTCTTCAGCACGTTTTTCGATGTATTGTTTTCTTTTTCGAACTTTTATTGTTTTCTCGCATAATCTACAGATATTTCACCGATTCCTGCAGATTCATATTTTTACCGAATCAGTACCGAATACAAAGGATAAACGCACACAATTTCTCTGAAATAGGGGGTAATTTGATACAGAAGATGTGTATAATTCTAAACACATCACCCGACCCAACCGAACCGACCCGTTTGCCAGGTCTATTTATCAAATGTAAAATGTTAACTACCCAATTTGTCTAAGCCGCCCCAATTGCATTTTATTTTAATCCAGCTAACTCCTTAGTCCTTTGGTAATAAAATGTTAACTATCAAGCTTAAAAGTTATTACTAAAACAAATGTTATATTCTCGCTTCACTTTAACAGTTTTGAGAGATGGCTTATAGAGTAAATTGAATCCCAACAAATCACAAAGCTATTCTCCTACTCTTTGCATCATCAGGTAGGGATGGTGCTGATTCATAAATAAAAACCTTCTTTCAGAAAGGTGAAATTATACCAAACACATTAAAAAAAAGATTGAGAGCTTTATATAACATAAACGACATCTAAACTTGAGCGCTTTTAACAATTCACATGAGCAATTGAACTGTAATCAGCAACATTAAAGTATTACAATAAGTCAATCACATGAGCAATTGAACTGTAATCTGGATGATTATGGTTTTGAGCGCTTTTAGCAAATCAATATGTACTGAAATACGAAATTCGGTACCTTTCATATTGTAATACTGATTTTCAATATCGACACCTTGCTCATCAGGTTCCTACTCGGAGTACTCAAAACCATAATCATCCAGATTTGCGTATAAATAAAAACATGTAAAGGCATTGGATCAACAATGAAGAGACTAAAATTGAAAGGCGTAAGTAAGAGTATGAAAAGGTTAACTGACTGGAATTGAACGCATGCTAGTACAGATAGTTCGATTAACTGACTGGAATTGAAATGCGTAAGTAAGAGATTGTGAAGGTTAACCTTACCTGAACCCATGGTTACTTGACGATGAGGCGAAGATGGTGAAATACAGGAGCGATGAGTGATTTCCCGCAGGCACGACCCCATGCCTCTCTATATAAAGAGTGTCGCCGGAACCTAAAACCAGAGACCTTCCCTCGCCTAATCGAACCACCACCGTCAAAGTCCCTTCCTTGCCTGTTCTGGTTTCCCCCATTCTCTTCCTGGCGAATAAGACTATGCTTGTTAATGTTGTTACATCTAGCTCATCTTGCACATAGAACCATGATTTCTCTTGTTAGCTAGGAAGAACTATTTTAAAATCATACGCCAGCTATAACAGCATATTTACGCAAAAATATCATATTGACGATTTTCGAACACAAAATCCGGTCACTTAACACCAGATGAAACAACTTTAACAAGCATATAATGACTTCTTTTCGGTCACAAAAGATCACCTGTGTAGTTTATTCTTTTTCTCAAAGACTATATATATTCCCGAATAACCTAAATTAAAGTTAAACGATGATATCAATGATGAAGACAGTAATAACAACAATAATAAAAAATAATCTATATCAAATAAAACTATAATAATATAGTGATTTTGTTTAAACTCGACTTCCAACCAGACCAGGATAATATTTTCATTTACTTGCAGTATGTACGTACCCTGTCAGTAGGCATATAGTTTCAATCTAGACTCCTGTGTTGCAGTAAGCATATAACATTTTAAACAAAGTTACAAAGATTATACAATCAAGAACATTTCCAGCAAAATGTAAGATAATTGTGCAGCAGAAGTCAAGTCCAACGGATGCAATCAACATGACAGAAAAGTCCGATCGTATAATCAAAGCATCTTAATATACCAGGATTATTGTACATTCAGTAAGCATACACATACCAACTATCAATGGCTTGTAAATCTAAATTCGAATTCAATTCAAAAAAAATATAATTGAAATCAAGAGCCCAAACAACACTTACCTAATTTCGTGTGAACTTACCTGGAGGCATCTTCCATCTAAATCGCATACTCCAAACCCTAATTGTCATCAAACAGAGTAGATGTTCAATCCAGGTTGCTTGCGAGCAGAATAGAAGACCACCAAAACCCAAAATTACAAAAGTGAATTGTTGTCGTTAGAAGCCCTAGCTCGCTGCACCGTCGTTGCTGTACACATCGGCTCCGCTTCCCTTCCCTTCTATGGAACCGCATATAAAACATCTCTTTTCATTGTAAACACTTCTTATTAGGGGTCGGATGAAAACGATCGGCCGCAACATTCAATAGGAGGTTTAAGGAATTGAGTGTTCATGAAAGAGAAGAAGGAATTGTCTGAATTACCGAAACGAATGATAGATTCGATCCGGAACCTAAAATGAGACGAATGAAAAAATTGAAGACAATAATGAACGAACAACTTTAATGACTGTGTGATTGAATTATATCTATGCTCAATTCCCAACACCATTACTCATGCCAATTGATGTCCCTGAACAATCATCACCGGTCAATTGTTGATAGTCTTCTTATTGAGTTCTACCACAGTTGGGTATCATCGTTCTTTAGCTCGCCTATTAATGTTTGTCAACCATAGACATTGTACTTTAAACCTATAGTAACATGAGAAGATCGAACAAATTAATTTCTTATTTCTCGACCTTTTAATAGAAATGAATTTGAGGACACTAATCACACTAAAAATAGCTAGGATCAGTATCCAGTTAACATTACAAACATCTAATAACCCATATCAATTAACAGAGGTAATCAATCAAACAGTCCACAACTATAAAACAAAATAAGAACAAAAAAACCTTTTAGGGTATAAGCTTGATGGAGAGTAGAATCAAGTTGAAGCGTCTTATCACAATCCTTAATCACATGCTTATAAAGCTTCAATTGCCTGCTCAACAGATATCTATCCCGAATAACGCACTATTGAGAGAGGAGAGAATGGAGATAGCGAATGGTTTTGGACCAGTCGCTCACCAAACAAACTGCAGAATCCTTCAATTACCGTCTTTAATAGGGTATTGCTCCTTCAATGGCCGTCTTAAATAAGGTAACTGGAGACCGTCGGTTTCAAAATTGAAGAACTGATTAATTTCAACATTCATTCAATATAAATCAATTTCGACATTCAAAAGGGTTTTATAATTGAAGAACCGATCCGTCCATGAACACCACATCTTCAATTGCATTTAAAACGAAAATTGAATCGATTACACAACTCCATGATCCAAGAAATAGAAGAAATCGTTGAAACCTCATTAAATTGAGGGCATATTTGGGAGCATTGATGGAAAATTAGGGAAACAAAGGCATGATGAACCGGATGGGCGTCTTAAAAAAATGTGGGGAAATTACATTTTGGTATATGGGAAAAGCTTTATATAGGTTTATAGATAGATGAATGTGTTCATAGATGACCATGAAAAAGTTGGAAAATCCATAGTTGGAATATATTAAGGTTTCATAGTTGAAAAGTCCAAAGTTGAAACAACTAATACATGTGTGATCCATTGTGACTCGTTTATAACTATATGTGACTGATTATAACTCAATATATATAACTCTTTCAAACTTTACATAAAATGTTAAAGCTCATCATACCCCATTGAAAGCTTTGTGACCTTGAAAATCAAATATGAGCAAATAAGATATATATATAGGTTATTATAACTCATTATGACATAACACGGCTCGTTATAGCCCCAATCTTACCCATTAAGACATAAGACAACCTATTAAGATCCTTCTTGCCATATTACGAGTTATCATGAGTCTTTGACACCCAATATAACTCATTATAACCCACTAGTGTATAATATGAATCATTATAACCTATTCTAAACCCCACTAAGACATAATACAACCTATTAAGATACTTCATGCCATATTAACAATTATCATGACTCTTAAGAATCATGCAACCCATTATGATCTAATATGTTCTGTTAAACCTTAATATAACCCATTAATTAAGACCTAATATAACCCATTAATTATGACCCAATATAACACATTATCACTTAAAATGACTTATTCAGGCGTGTTATGCCCCTTATACAATATCACTACTCTTAAGACCTATTATATTATACCTCATTAATTAGGATATGTATTACCTATTATAACTTATAGGTTAAGATATCAGGTGTTTCAAAGTAAAAAGAACTGCTAGTGATGGAGTTTGCAGGTTCACTTCCATGAGAGGAAGGGACATCATGATAGGTGCTCTCCAGAGAAAAACGAGATCTCTAACCATAGATGATCGACCTTCAAGGCAGCAGGTTCTTTCGGGGAGGAGAGAAGGCTCTTCGATTAGCAGCGATTGCAGGTCTTTGGATTAGGTGACGGCAGAAACGGTTAAAACTGCGAAGGTTGGAGCAATTGTGGGGCTTGATATGGAAGGCGCTTTGGAGGATTTGAGGTTGGTGATTGTAGGAGAAGGAGTTAACAGGCTGGTTAGATGAATTTCTTGACCTTTAACTGTCAGGGAATTGGAGCGAGAGGGGCAGATAAAATCGACTGGATTCAGAATCTCAAGAGAACATACAACCTCAGTTTATTCTGTGGGTAAGAGTCTCAGCTTCTGAACACGGCGGGTATTTCGGTTAGGCGTTTATGGGGCAACGCTTCTTTTGATTCGGTGGCGGTGGGCGCGAATGGGATATCTAGGGGTATTTTCTGCATTTGGGATCTCGTTGTCTTTGTTAAAAATGGCGTTGTGTTGCACTCCAACTTTATCATGCTAACTGGTAAATGGAAAAGCTGCGATGAGGTTATGAATTTTGTGAACGTCTATGCCAGTACTTGTCCATTGGAAAGAAGAGCTTTCTAGTCAGATTTGTTGGGAGTGCTTAATGGCTTGAGAGGCTTATGTGTTGTTCTTGGGGACTTCAACGAGATTAGGTGCAAAGAAGATCGCTTTCAAGTCTTAGGGGTTGACTCATACATGGCTGATTTCAATGGTTTTATCTCAGCAGCGGGGCTGCTAGAATACAATCTGGGTGGCAAGAAATTCACATGGATGAGCGATGATGGTAGAAGGCTTAGCAAGTTAGACCGGATTTTTGTTTGCAATAATTTCATGAATGTTTGGCCGTTTGCTAAGGTCACGGCATTGCCGAGGAATCTTTCAGATCACTGCCCGTTAGTGTTTGAAGGAATAGAGCACAGGTTTGGCCCCATACCTTTTAAAATTTTCAACTCTTGGCTTTTATGTGATGATCTCAGTCAGGTGGTTAAAACTTCTCGGCCGAGTCCGGTTAGACCTGGTAAGCTTGAGTTGGCTATTATGAGAAAACTAAAAAGGCTGAAAGAAGACATAAAGAGATAGTGGAGCACGCATGTGTCATTAGAAGAGGCCGAAAGGGCTTGGATCGAAACAAATATTATAGGTTGTTGATGCATTATTTCGGTGTCTGTAACTTGTCTTTATTATCGTTGTATTTACACGGTCTTTTATATTATTGAGTCTATAATTCGCCGTCGACGAAGTCGGATATCCTCCTATCCTACTTTTGTCCGACAAGTTGTCTCAGTTTGTTATGTAAAGTTAATGACAATGCATGTTGCATTTGAGTAGTTTATGTGTTTGTGTGTTTATATATCCTCGACGAAACTCCAAAGTTTCGTCGAGTAATACATGACGAAACTCCCTTATGGCCATATCCCCATGTTTCGTCGTGATGGGTGACGAAACTCCTAGAGTTTCATCATCCAGGATGTTTCGTCAGGCCCAAATGAGGTTTCGTCAAGCCCAGTTGATGTTTCGTCAACTTGTGGGCCTGGGCTGCTATATAAACCACACATGGTTTCACTTTGAAACCATGAGAGCATACGAGAGTTTTAGTGTCAAACATTGTGTGTATATGTTTGAACCGTGTTCTCATCTAATCAATTGACTGTGATTCATTGGTTACCTTTGTGTTCTTACAATCTGTGTTTGGTTTGGCATAGTCACGGGGATTCCGCACTCGTGACTGTGTTTGTGATAAACAAGAGATTCGGTTTCGTATTCGATCCTCAGAAATCGGGACCTACAAGTGGTATCAGAGCATTGACTCTTATCCTTGTTTAAAATCAAACATAGTTCGGATTTTTATCAAGTGTTGAAACTGGTTGTTTATGATTTTCTGAAAATCGTGTTCTTGAAAAACTCATATTTTCTGAAAAGTTTTCATAAAATCTGTTGATCATATTTGTTTGCTAAAAAGTTTTGTCAAAAACCTTGTTAGTGTGCATCTTTACATAGTAAAACCAGGTTTTTAGTGAAAGTTTTAAGCAAATTCGTGTTTCGGAAAGTTATTCAGTGACCGGAAAGTTCATATAGTCTGGGTTGTTCTTCATATCTTCAAATTGTTCATCAAACCTTCATAGTGTTCTTGAGTATTTATTGAATTTAAAATTAAAAAGGAAATTGAAAAAGGACTAAAATATTGGTGACCATACCTTGGTTGGTAACATAGGTATGTTGTGAGTTGAATCGGGTGTTTGTGTGTCAGTCAAAAGATAAGATCTGATTTGAAAAATCTCACCAACTTTCACCAACTGTCTGTAAACCTTATCACGATGAAAGTCCAAAGCGACGAAACCCCTATAGTTTCGCCATAAGGATCTTCGACGAAACCCCTAGAGTTTCGTCAAAGGCACTTCGACGAAACTTCTGAGTTTCGTGGAAAGAGTTTCGTTGAGATACTTGTCATATTTTCAACAGAGGCTTTGCAATATTGATTTAACATTGTGTTTTCAAGTATTTGATCAGGTATTCTATTTCATATATCAAACATGAGTAGTACAAGTCCATGGGATTGGAGTACGGACCCACGATCAGGTCAAGATCAAACCTCCGCAACCGCGTGGTTAAGGAATGTTATGCCTCCACAATCGATAAGTGCAAGTCAATGGGCATTGGTATCGAATCAAAATCAAAGCATTCAAAATCTTTTGCTTAGTGAGAGTGAAACGGGTAGCAACAATCGCCCGCCAAAGTTGAATCACATGAACGACTATCCATCATGGAAGGGTCGTTTCCACACATACGTACTAGGGTAAAATACTGAATTATGGACGTGTTTCACTTCTCCATACAACACTGCCCTCGAAGAAGCAGGATCAAGTGCGGCGACTTTTGCAAATATGCTAGAAGATGACAAAAAGGCATATGATCTGGAGAAGAAGGCATTTGCTATTCTTACACAAGCGCTTCACAAAGAAATCTATCATCAATTCGCTTACTGTACTAGCACGAAAGCTTTATGGGATGCCTTGGTAGCGAGAGGAGAAGGAAATGCGGCTACTAGAAAGACACGCCATGATTTGTTGAAGAAAGAGTTTGAATCATTTCAATTCTTGGAGAATGAAACCCTAAATGATATGACTACTCGTTTTTATCATTTGATTAGTGAAATGTATTCTTATACCGTTCTTGCAACTCAACAGGAAATGGTTGCACGGTTTGCTGATGCTCTACCTCCAAAATGGAGTCCTTTCATTGAACTTTTAAAGCATACGGGCGTCTTGGATGCTGTTAGTATCTACGAGTTCGTTCAAAAGTTGGAGCATAAGAACGAAGATGAAATTCGAAAAGCTAAAAGGATTGCATTTCCTCAAAACACAGAAATGTATCTGAGTGGTTTCAATGATGCAGCAAGTTCTAGTTTCGTTCAGCAACCGAAGCTACAAACGGCGTTTATGTCAAATACAAGCTCGTTTTCATTTCCACAATCAGCTCCACCTCAGGTTTTTGATCCGAGTGCTTATCATCCGCCATCGCATATGATTGCTCAAGCTCATGCTTTTTCTAAACCTCAACTCGATCCGAGTGCCTGGCTACCAAAACCCCAACCTCCACCTCAAGTTTCCACTACTCAACCTCAGTTTGATCCAAGTGCTTATATTCCTACCTCATCACAACAACAAGCCCAACCACAACAACAACAACAACAGCAAGCATGTTATACTAACAATCCTCCACCCCAAAACCCCAACACAGTCAGAGTTGATACTTCAAACCTCTCAAAAGTTAGAATTGAAGTAGCAAAGGAGCATATGGAACTCATTAACACAATGGTCAGTGCATACTGCGGTTTGGTCGCAGGTCAAATTGGAAACATTAATTTGATCAATGAAGATTATCAACAAATCGACCGTGATGAAATGGAGTTGATGGATATAAAGTGGGCGTTTGCAAGTGCTGTTAGAAGGGCCAAGGATTACATGAGTCGAACGGGAAGAACATCCTTGGAAAGCAAGAAGGATATGAAGTACGGATTTGTTAAGGATGCAGTTACATGTTTCAATTGTGGCGAAAAGGGTCACTTCAAACGTGAGTGTACCCGACCGAGCAGATAAGGAAATCAAAATCCTTTCCGTAATCAGACGAGTACTTCCTATGCCAATCAAGACAATCGTGAAAGAAGGTTGGTAGCAGTGAACAACAACCAGAACCAGTCTAGACCTTCAAACACCACCAGAGCATTAGTTGTCCAAGCTGATGAAGGGTGTAATTGGTCTGTACAATTTGGGGATGGTGATCAAAAAGGAGGAGGAACAGCGTGTTATGCATAGATCATCAATCACATCAAGCACGTTCACAGGGAAGAATTTTCTGAAAGTGACGATAGTTCGGGTTATACCGGGAGTTCTGATGAAGAAAGTTCTAATTCGGGTGGTTATAATTCAGAATCTGATGTGAAAGAAGAAGGGAATTCTGATGTTGATGATTTATTGAATGAAGCAGAGGAGTTGAAGTGTCAGAAATCTGTTCTGATCAAGAAGGCTGCTGTTGCATCAAAAGAAATGGAGAATTTCTTCTCTGAAGACGGATCTTTTTCTTATCAAACTGCCTTCATGGCAAACGAAAAGGAATTTAAATCTGTAATTGAAACCTTAAAGAAAAGTGTTTCCGAATTGACCAAAACTGTTTTCAATAAACAAATTGGTATTAACAATTACATTAACATCATCGAGGAAACCAAAAAGGAGCTAGCCATTGCCAAATGCGAGCATGATGCAATCAAGCTCAAATTGGAGAGTTATTCTAACTCCCGATATGTGCTCGATCACATCATTGACGCTCAACAACTGAAGGGAAACAAGAAAGGCGTTGGGTATAAGAAGTGTCCGCCCCCTTTGAGACACAATTATACTCGAATGCCCGATGAAGTAGAAATGCCACGTTTTGAACCCAGTGTGCCTCTTGATTATGAGGAAGTTACTACTGGCCTAGGGTTCAAATCAGCAGTTCCTCGAGTACCTCATCTGATGGAACAGAAATTTCAGCATCGACGAATCAAAGTGCTCCAATTATTGAGGACTATGAGTCGTCTGATGATGAATCAGATGTAAGCGATCAGGATAAATCACTTGATAAAATGAAAGGAGTAGAAATTCCAATTGAAAATTACATTCTTTGTGATCCTCCTACTCCTGCTATTCAACCAGTTGTCAAACAAGTGATAGATCCTGTCAAAGATGTCAATGATGACAAGGAATGTGTGTCTGCTGTTAAGAGCAATACCGTGTTGTATACTTTGGTCGGAGATATTAAAATTTATTCAGACAACGATTTTCCAATTAAAAACGTCAATCCATCTTCGATTGATAAAGTTTTTGAAGATAACACAAGCAAGTTTTTGGGAAAAGACAATCCTGGGAGTTATTATAACTCAATGTGATCCAATTCCAAAAGCTGAAATCAAAAAGCAATTTGGAAATAAAAAACAACCGACAAAGCAACAACCTATTGCTTCTAAGGGTAAACAACCAGTTCAACAAGCTCAAAGGCCTAACATTTCGAAATCAAGGTTTGAAACTAAAGGAGCTCGTTATCAGAAGAAAAGCAATGATGTCAGATTTGTAGCATCAAAGGGTAATGATAAAATTGAGACTTTTGAAAACAAATCAAACACCGATTTTGTCCAACAAGTCAGGATTTTAAAGCGTAACAGTCAAAACAATTACACTCAACCTACAAACGGGTGTGATGAAAAGGCAAGTACCTCAGGTTCTACAGGTTTGACATCTGTTCGTTGATCAGATTCTCCTAAGTTTGTTGAAAGGAGAACATGTTTTAAATATGGGGAGTTTGGACATATCATCAAAAATTGTACAAACACTCCCAAAGAGAAATTTGTTGAGAAAGCACCACATGAAAAGGTTCACCCTCAACGTCGTCCCATTTCACCAAAACATGATAAAAGAACTGTTAAAGAACAAGAAACGAAACAACGACGTCAAAATGTCAAAGCAGTTGTAAAGGCTTTAAAATCTGAAGTCAAAACGGTCAAAAGGGAACCAAGTTCTTCACAATATTTAAAACCAGAAGTTTCAAAATCTTTTCATAAGAATCAATCTGGTAAACTAAATCAAACTTGGAGACCTAAGACGGGTGAAAGTTCAGGGGGAGCTGTTGTTTTTGAAAACCATCAGGAAATCGAGATCACTTTTCGTGATGCTCAGGGACGACCCAAGACCACTAAGGCTTGGGTCCCCATCCTCAACTGATCATTGGATGATATGTGCAGGATGTTCCAGCAGGAATTGTCAGTAGTCATTGGATTGTTGACAGTGGAGCATCTAGGCACATGACAGGCGACTTACGGCTTCTGTATGATGTGAAAAATATTAGAGGAGGCTATGTCGCGTTTGCTGGAGACAAAGGCGGATACATCACTGGAGAGGGAATGATCTCCAATGGTGTTGTATGTTTCGATAAGATCAATTATGTTCGTTAAATTGATCATAATCTTCTGAGTGTTTCGCAAATCTGCGATAAGAAGTTCACCGTGCATTTCGATGATGCCGGTTGTTATGTGCTGAAACCTGGTTTCAAATTTCCAAAAGAATGGATTCCCTTATAGGCTCCAAGAGTTAATGATCTTTATATTCTTGATATGAGCCAAGCGATTACGACATCTGCGCAAGTAACATGTTTTGTCTCGAAAGCCACAGAGAAGGAGTCTATATCTTGGCACAGAAGAATGGGGCACATTCACTTAAGAAAAATGAACCATTTGGTAAAGAACAATCTTGTGAATGGTGTGCATGTGAGAAGTTTTCATCTACAAGATATCTGTGTTTCGTGCCAGAAAAGGAAGCAAACGAAGAATTCTCACCCGCTGAAGAAAATCAACACTGTTAGCATGCCTCTCGAACGTCTTCATATGGACCTCTTTGGACCTATGAAACACAAGACAACTTTTGGCGATGCTTTTTGTCTAGTGGTTACTCATTATTATTCTACATTTTCTTGGGTAGCTTTTATGGCACACAAGAGTGAAACTCCTGGAATCCTCAAGGATCTTCTTACAATGCTGGAAAATTTATACACGTTGAAAGTGAAGAGGATCAGAAGCAACAATGGAACTGAGTTCAAAAACCGTGTAATGGATGAGTTCTGTACTTCTAAGGGCATTCTTCATGAATACAGTTCTCGCTATACTCCACAACAAAATGGTGTTGCGGAGAGGAAGAATCGGACGATAATTGAAACTGCAAGAACGATGTTGGTAGAGTCGGAACTTTCTGTTTAGTTCTGGGGGGAGGCTTTGTCGACTACTTGCTACACATTAAACCGAGTTCTTACAGTTAAGAGGCATGACAAGACTTGTTTCGAACTTCTACAGAAAAGGAAACTGGATCTTTCTTACCTAGAACCTTTTGGCGGTCCATGTACAATGATTGAGCCGGATGGAAAGTTTGGCGCTAAAGCTATCGAGGGTTTCTTCCTTGGATATGCTACTCCAAATTTTCGCGTATGGAATCTGGCAACCAAAAAGATTGAGCTATGGAGTGAAAGGGTTCAAAGGTATACAAGTTCTGTTAGAGCTCCGGGTGATCCTTGGATGTTCGATTATGATGGGCTATTCGACTCCTTTAATCTGCCAACCTTTGACGAAGAATCTGCAGCTGCTAGAATGTTATTTGATAGTGACGACGCTGCTGGCTCGCCATTGGTGAGACCTATTATTGTTAACCCCCAAGGTTCTAATTCGGTTAACAATACGGTTCAAAGTGAGGTATTTGAAGATGCTGCTGATTACAATGAGTCATCGGAAGATGATGAATATCATGATGCTAATGAAGGCACTTCAGCTCCAGTTGCTCCTGTTCAGGGTGCTTCTGTAGAAACTCCTCATGTGCAGAATGTTGATACTGCCGAAGGGAATGCATCCACTTCTACGCCTATTCCCGGTGTGGAGTTGGTTATTGATCTTAATATTAACAATTTGGGTATCAATACTCGTGTTCCTGAAAATCCTGAAATGAGAATTCATAATACCCATCCGCAGCAGAATATTATAGGAGATGTCCAACGCGGTGTGCAGACGCGTAATCAGCTGAGAAACAACCAGAATGCTGGTTTGTATTCAGCCATTAGAGAATCTGGTCTTCAAAATGATTGGTCCTTCGCGTGTTACGTTTCATAAGAAGAACCAAAATCTTGGAAAGAAGCCTTAAAGGATAATTCTTGGGTTGAAGCCATGCAGGATGAACTGCAGCAATTTCAAAAGCTAGGTGTTTAGAAGCTTGTTGAAAGGCCGAAGAACTACAAGAAAATTGGCACACGCTGGGTTTACAAATGCAAGAAGGACGCTCATGGAGTAGTCATTCGTAACAAGGCGAAATTGGTTGTTCAGGGATTTCGCCAGATCGAAGGCATTGACTACAATGAAGTTTATGCACCTGTTGCACGTCTGGAAGCTATTTGGATCTTTCTAGCTTATGCTTCATTCAAAGGATTCAAAGTCTACCAGATGGACGTCAAAAGTGCTTTCTTACATGGTGTGGTTCAAGAAGAGGTGCACATCGAACAACCTCCGGGTTTTGAAGTTCCTATTCATCCCGATCGGGTTTGGTTGCTCAACAAAGCTCTTTATGGTTTACATCAAGCACCTAGGGCTTGGTATGCAACCTTATCCAACTATCTTCTGGAGAATGGTTTTTGACGAGGTCTTATTGATTGCACTCTCTTTATCAAGGAACAAGATGGAGATCTTCTGCTGGTGCAGGTATACGTTGATGATATAATATTTGGTTCAACTAATGATTCTTTGTGCAGGCAATTCGAGAGTGTGATGCAAGAAAAATTTTAGATGAGCGCAATGGGGGAAATGAATTTCTTCTTGGGCCTACAAGTACAACAAACCGAGTCTGGGATATTCATCCATCAGACCAAATATGTTGGTGACATCTTGAGCCGATTCCAGATGTCCGATGCAACGCCCATTGGTACCCCACTTTCGCAGAATCAGGAGATTACTCCAGATTTGAAGGGTGAAAGCATTAACTCTTCATACTATCGCGCTATGATCGGATCTCTAATGTATCTCACAGCCTCAAGGCCTGACATCATGTATCCGACGTGCCTGCTCGCAAGATATCAAGCCAATCCGAAGGCCTCACATCTGTCAGCGGTTAAAAGGATTTTCCGCTGTTTGAAGGGTTACCCGGACACCGGTCTTTGGTACCCTAGGGATGATAGCTTTGACTTGATAGCATACAGTGATTCTGATTTTGGTGGTTGCAAAATTGATGGCAAATCAACAACAACTGGATGTCAATTCTTAGGAAATCGCCTGGTCACGTGGCAGTGCAAGAAGCAAACCTGTGTTGCTACATCAACTTGTGAAGCAGAATACATTGCTGCCTCTAGTTGTTGCTCCCAAGTTTTGTGGATCCAACAACAAACGCGTGACTACGGTTTTGAATTCCTATCTACTCCTATTTTTGTTGATAATAATGCTGCCTAACAGATCACTAGAAATCCTGTGCAGCATTCCAAGACCAAACACATCGAAATTAAATATCACTTCATACGTGATTGTTTTGACAAAAGATTAATCGATGTTGTTAAAGTTCACACCAATCACCAACGTGCCGACCTGTTCACAAAAGCTTTTGATAAATCACGTTTTGATTATCTACTTTTGGTTAATGGCATTAAGGTGATACCTGAGTAAAACTTCTTTGGCTAATTGTTTTTGTAAATATTTTCTTTAAAAACTCTAAAAATACAAAAAGATTTTCGTTTTCGTAAACTTTTATCATTTTAGGGGGAGTAATTTCAAGAAAATACAAAAACATCTGAAAAATTCAAAAATCCAAAAAGATGTCTTTACTTTCTGTCTTTCCGTTTGAAAAATTCAAAAATTCAAAAAAAAAATTAGAAAATCAAAAATGAGTTACTTGGAAAAAGGAAGATGATGATATTCACTGGTGTGGTCGGTCAACATGTTCAAAATGTAAAACAAAAAAATTTGAGAAATGATAAGTATCTCTACTTACGATGTATCGGTAGGCTCACAATCAGACTAAAATGTGCAGGATGATACAAACCTAACAGACTTCAAGTCAGGTGGGAACCATTCATTGGCATATGGTCTTAGTTCCGAAATTTCGTTTGAGAGATTGTCGAGGTTCTGAGATATTCGATCTTTATGCTGCTTATCATCTGGGTATCATGGTTGTATCTTTTACCAAAAAATAATGGAGACGAAGTCTAGAACTTCCATGATACTATACATACGTGTACATATTGCATTTGACCTCAATAAGTGATCAACAATCACATGTCCAAACAAAATAAGTGATAAAGTATCACATTTATCCGGGAGTCAAGTTCGTCTCTTTGCTGTACATTGTACTGACCTGTTCACGGACTTGCTCCTGTGCCCTCATGCATCGAAAATCAAGTTCCTCATCAATAAGTGATTCTATCACATAGGGCTTGTTTTCAATAAAAAATAAGTGAGTATCTTACATTCTTTTATACGGTCAAACAGATGATAAACGGTATACTCACCGATAATATGAACTCTCATGCATACCTTGATACGGGAATGTGTCGTGAGTGGATGAACATCGACTTGTAAGTATAATCCTTACCGTAAATCGTATCTCCTAATTATGATTACATCTGATCAGTTTGAGCTTATGTGGATGTTGGTGCATACGTCTGTAGACTTCGTCTTGTATCGAGCCTAGTATTAGAATTGTTAGATCAGGGCGCGTTGTACGAGAAAATAGGAGGTTTTAGGGTGTGTTTAGGGTAATTCCGCTTGAAGCATGTAATTCCGCTTGAAAGAGACTTGTGCAGTATCAAGCGAAATTAACATAGTTAATTCCACTTGAACTGGCACCTGTCACCTTCAAATGAAATTACATCTCCTATAAATACTACCCAAGCGAAATCATTTGTAACTTTTCATCATTCCGGTACCGAACTGCTGCCGACGCGTCATTTGATCTGTAAAGCTGTGATATCAATAAAACAAGATGTTTAATAGTGAAACAAGCTGTTTTCGAAGTCTGTTTCTTAGTTTCCGCCTCTGAAACAGACAAGAGCTCTTCTGATTGACTCGTTTGGGTCACGAACCGATCCTATAAGTGGTATCAGAGCTCAGGAAGAAGAGTTCTTGCCAAAACAGCCTTATTTTCTGACTTCTACACCTTATTTTCGAAATTGAAGTAGTTTTCACGGTCAAAATCTCTTGAATTTCACATATTAAGTGCGAAACTGTATTTTAACTAATCCTTGAGAAAATTGGACACTAATTCGGCTTAAAACTGGTAAAATACCTAATCCCGTTTGAAAATCAGATCGCATTTGACGATGTCAGCAGCATTTCAAGCGAGATTAGCAGGTTGATTCCGCTTGAAATCGTAATTCCGCTTGAAAAGTACACCTATTTCCGCTTGAAACTGGTATTCCGCTTGAAAAGTGATTCCGCTTGAAAACTGATTCCGTTTGAAATCGCTATTCCGCTTGAAAAATCATCTGATTCCGCTTGAAATTGTAATTCCGTTTGAAAAGTACACCTAATTCCGCTTGAAACTGGTATTCCGCTTGAAAAGTGATTCCGCTTGAAAAGTGATTGCGCTTGAAATAACCACTGCCACTTTGAAGGGAAATTAGCAAATTTTCTGTATTTCATGTGAAACTTGAACTTTTGAGAAAAAAAATTTCGAAACATGGAAGAGGAATTCTACAATGCGTTTGCGACACCGATTGCTCCTGTTACTGCTGCCGAAACATTGTACAGTGAGAATGAAACTGGAACTCATCAAAAACCGCCAAAACTGATGTACATTGAAGATTTTCAAGGATGGAAAAATCGATTCGAGAACTGGGTGCAAGCTTACAAATTTGACGCATGGTGTTCATTGGAGAAAGATTATGAAAAACCAAAAAATGAACATGGGCTTGAAAAGGGTTTCAATGACTTTTCAGATGTTGATAAATTGAAGTATACAAGTGAAAAAATGATGATAAGTATTCTTCAACAAGCGATTAAAGAAGATATCTTTGTTTTGCTCCAACATGATAATACAGCTAGGTCAATTTGGAATGCATTGATTCAGAAGTTCAAAGGAAGTGCAGATATGATCAAAACCAAAAAGGCGTTATTGAAGAAATCATTTGATATGTTTAAAGCCTTCGACCATGAAACAACAAAGCAGACCATTGATAGATATTGTCATCTGGTATTAGAAATGGGAAGATTGGACATTAAGAAAGATGATGATGAATGGGTTGATAAACTTGCTGATGCATTACCACAGCAGAAGTGGGGAACTTATCTGTTAATTGTAAAACACATGAGAAAATCGGAAAATATGAATCTGGCATAGTTTATTCAAAAGATTGAAGAGCACGAGTTGGATATTCAGAAAACGGCAATCATGAAGAATCCAAATGCTCAACAAGATGTCAATTTATATTACAGAGGGAACAAGTTTGAGGCTACCCCTAGCCCTAGCCCATAGATACAAACTGGTTTCAGTGCTGATACTTCGTCTAGAACAAAGAGTAGTAATGTGACACAGAGTGGTGGATCTTCATCTTCTTATTCAAGCTTTGATCCGAATTTTACAACACAAATTCCTCAACACCAGAATTCAACAAATCTGCAGTGCAATGTCACTTTGAATATTCAAAATGTTCAAAATTTGTCTCCAGAAATAGCCAAGCAACACATGGCATCACTCGTTGCTATGTTGGAATCTTATGAAAGTTTGATTGCTGGCAAGATTGGAAATCTGATGCTTACAAAAGAAGATTATGACCAAATTGATGCAGAGGAACTTGAGTTGATGGATGTGAAATGGTGTTTAGCCAGTGCTGTTCGAAGAGCAGAAAAATTTACACAAATCACTGGAAGAGATGATTTTCGAGGAATGGCTACTTCTCCGTTAGGTTTTGACAAATCAAAAGTTACCTGTTTCCGGTGTAAAGGAAAGGGTCATTTTAAGAGAGAATGTACAAATAAAGAAGCAACCGGGAATCAAGAAAAGAACAATTATTATCAGAAATCAATTTTTCATCAGATTGATCAACAACCTCAACAAAAGGATCCAAAAACTGCTCATGGTAAAATGATTGAAGATGCAAATAAGAAAGCTTATTTTGGTATCATTGATCAAGATGATGAATTTGTTGCTGAAGGATTTAGCTGGGATAAATACATTCCACCAGGTTCAGGTTTTGTTGCTAGAATTCTGGGTGAAGATGAGGCTAATCAGAAAAGAATCCCGATATTTCCAGAACTTGGAAGCGATATGGATACTGATGATGAGGAAGAATATCTTAACAAAGCTAGAAAAGGCATAGATCTTGACAGTTTTAATTTCTTTTTTGCAGATAAAATGGAGATGCTAAATCAGAAGAAGATTGCCAGATTGAGGAGAGAGTTGGAAGCAGCAAGAATGCTAGCTGATGAAAAGGCAAAGACAGAAGCTGGAGAAGCAAATGCTGAGGCAGTAACTGAGAAAGTTGTAGATAAAATTGTTGAAGTGGAGAAAGTGGTGTAGAAAATAGTTGAAGTTGAAAAAATAGTTGAAGTTGAAAAAATTGTTGAAGTTGAGAAACTTGTTGAAGTTGAAAAGACGGTTGAGATTGAAAAGATTGTCGAAGCTGAAAAGATAGTTGAAAAAGTGGTTGAAGTTGAAAAACCATGTTTGAAGTGTTTAGAATCTTGCAAAGCTTGTGAGGAGAAAGATAAGAAGATTGCTGATTTGGAGAAAATTAGAGAAGATTTACTGTCTGATTTGAAGTATGTAAAAGAGTCGTATGATGTTCTGAATAGAACAGTTGATGGTTTGAACAAGACAAACAAAGAGGTTGATGCTGCTATGACAATGATGAGCTCAACATTAATGACATAGAAGAGCGTCATCAATGAGTATATCGAAGATTGTGCTAAACTGAAGCAAGAGTTAGAAGTTGAAAAGATTGAGAGTGAAAGGATTAAACGATTACTGTTGAGTTATACTACTTGTGATTATTTGATTGATCGTGTTTATCCTACTGTTACAGGTCTTGAAGCATTTAAAGATAAAGAAACGGAAGACACAGATGCTGGTAAGACACAAAGTGTCAAGTATAACAAGTGTCCGCCTCCAATCTATGAGAGTTATTCCCCCAGGAATCCTAATGAGGAGCGTCTAAAAAAGGCAGTCAACATCAAGTTAAAGTCTGAAATCATTGATGAATTACCAGACAATATTGATGTCACATTCACAGCGTCTGACACTGATCATGAGTCTGAATTATTAAGAAGAGCGGTCGATCAGGTGTTGGATACGGATGAAGAGTCAAAACCGGAGTCTAAGTCTGAAAGTCCGAGTTCACCGGTTAAAAGGGTTTACAATAAAGAATTCCTGTTATCAAAATCTAATTTGAATGATGAACCAATCAAAGTGGCTTATACTTTGAATGATTCAGACAAATTATATTCTGATGAGGAATTTCCAATAAGAAGTGTCAAAACTGAAATGATCAAACAGGTTTTCAAATTAACAGAAATTAATATTTCTGAAATAAAAGATTTAAATCTTGCTGAAAAACCGAAAAGGTACACTTCAAGAGTTCAACAGAGATTGAATAAGAAAAAGGGTTACGGTTCTGGTTATGGTTTTCAAAAGAAACCAAACCATAACAGTAATTTCAAAAAGAAAGGTTTGGGTTTTAATTCTTCAGAAAATTATAAAAATGAGAAAAATTATAAACCAAAAACAACATTTGTTGCAGGAGGAAGTTCTGAAGATGAGCAGAAGAAACCATTCTGGAAACAGTCAAATCAAGAGTTTCTTGCTGAAATAAAGAAGAACGTGAAGAAATTTGCTCCAAGAGTAGACAGAAGAACATGTTTCAAGTGTCAAAAAGTTGGACACATTGCTTGGAACTGCCACGAGTCCAATTATACAAAACAGGAAGTTTCTTCTAACTCTGAAAAGAGAAGGAAATGTGTTGATAAATCGACTTTAGAAGTTGGTGAAACTTCAAAACGTTTTTACAAAAGACAAGTCGATTTAAACAAACAAAGATGGGTTGTTAAGAGTTCAGATAGTAGTTCTGACAATGAATCTGATTCCATAAAATCAGAGGAGTCATCTGTTGAGAAGAAGAATGAGAATTCCGTTCCAGAGGTGAACGATGAAAATTTTCCTAAATTGTCAAAGGAAAATTTGAAGTTGAAAGTGGGTAAAACTGAAATTTCAGGTCAATTCTTTGCTGGTAAGAAAGAATTTGATGCTGAAAAGGCGTTTAATGGAAAAGTAAAACATATTTTCGGGAAGATGGTAGATGGGAAGGTTAAAAGTGCTAAAGATTTTTATAAATCAAAATGTTGGTGGGATAGATGTGTACCAACATCACCCAAGGCTGGTCAGGCTTGGGTGACAGCATTTCCTAACTGAAATCCTGACTTGCCGGAGCTCCCAGGTTGGTAAGCGTGGAGCAGGAATCGGCATCATTCTTGAAATGTTTGGTTGGTAAGTTCACAGGTGATATCTTTATATTGTTATATTTTGATTTACAAGTGGTTTGGGTTGATAAGTGAACCTACAAGAAGTCAAAGAAGGTTTTCACTTACAAGTGGTAAATCAAAGACATTAAATTGTACTTGTTTTTTCTACAAATGATTGAGAAACAATGTGATGAACCCCTAACTTACAAGTGGTAAAATCAACGAAACTTATTTTCCGGAAAAACCATTTGATTAAAAAAAACTTAAGTGTTTTGAAATCACAATGGGAAAATAGTTTGTTGTAAGGGGGAGTTCTGATTGTTTATGCCAAGTGGATGGCGAATTGAAGTGATTTGATATCAGTTGTCGTTTTACTTGTATAGTTTGTTTTCAAATTTTTGTAAATGTGTTTGCATTTTAGGGGGAGTAAAAAATTTCAGAAAATCCAAAAACATTTGAAAATTTGAAAAAATAAAAAACATGATAAAATCAAAAATGAGTTTTGTTGTCAAAAAGAGGAAATGATAGTACATCAATGGTCGATCACAGCATGCTAAAGAAATGGAAAGTTAAATAGTGATAAACGGTCACACTGATGATGTGCCAGTAGGTTTTTGCACATTTAGTAGATTGTGACGAGATATAAACCTAAATTCAAACTTGCTTATATCGTGGGGAACATCTCTCGGATATTTGGGTAACCCCCGAAATCTTGTTTGAAGGACCCCTCTTTCTGAGATACTAGGTACTTATGCTTAGTGATATCTGGGGTATTATCCCGGGACTTCTGATTTTGCGGAAGCAATGGCCTACTCCCCGGAGAATACTTTATGCTTGCTTGAAATATAGCCTACCCTCAGCATAAAAAAATGATAAAACATTGCAAAATGCAAATCATGTGCTGTTGTAAAAAAGATCCTCTAAAGGGGACCCACCTAAAGTCGAGCCGTCATCTCTCTGCTGAACGGAAGTTCTGACCTGAGCTCTCACGGTTTTCACAATTTAACCCCTTACAGATATCATCTAGGTATACTCACCCGTAAGACTGAATATTGGGATCTGGATATGGGAGTATATTATGAGGTGGGACACACGAATGAGTTTAAGTGCTTAAAACATTAATCTCGTATCTCTAAACAGTTGAACTTTGTGTGAAAATTTAAATGGATCAGTATACTGACAATCTAAGTGAATCGTTTAGAACTTAAAATGTTTAAAGCTTAACGGTGTTGGTGATTTGTCTCAAATACTGATATGATCCTCTTACACAAACTCACAAAAATTTTGTATGTAAATATTTCTTTACTTTATTTCATTTCATTACAAAATCCAAAAAGATTTTCGGTGTGTTTTAGCATAAATTTTGAAAAATTCAAAAAGATTTTAGACAACTGATGTTGATAAGCTGATTTTCAAAATTCCAAGTGCAGAACATGACGAACAGATTTGGGAAAGTTTGTTTGAAGATGTTTGAAATGAAAATTGATATACATGCAAGTGGTTCATCAGAAACTATAATTGATAAATCATTATGTATGATACTTGAAAATGATGTGCTTAATTTGTGTATTCAAGTGATCTGCAGGGTTTCTAAATTTGTTATATCTTATCTTTTATGAAACTTATGTTTTGGGTAAAGAATTTGCAGGTGAGCCAGGTTGTGATTCCTGAACCTGTAAATACCTGAGGAGAATGTGAGCCAGACTACGATCCCAGCATAATTCAAGGGGGAGTCTGCTATTAGATCAACATCTGAGGGAGAGAAGAGTTTGAAGATGCAAGAGCCACATAGAGATCTGACTAAGAGAAGCTGATAGGAATAGAGCCAGGAATTTGATCATGGGAAATTCAAAAAGAATTGGAGTGAGGCAAGAGCCAGATCGAGATTCTGGAAGCCCAAAGACTGATAAAGACTGAAGACGTTCAAGACTCGACACTTAAGACTCGTCAACATCCGAGGGGGAGTCTGTTGGTGCATACGTCTGTAGACTTCGTCTTGTATCGAGTCTAGTATTAGAATTGTTAGATCAGGGCGCGTTGTACGAGAAAATATGAGGTTTTAGGGTGTGTTTAGGGTAATTCCGCTTGAAGCATGTAATTCCGCTTGAAAGAGACTTGTGCAGTATCAAGCGAAATTAACATAGTTAATTCCACTTGAACTGGCACCTGTCACCTTCAAATGAAATTACATCTCCTATAAATACTACCCAAGCGAAATCATTTGTAACTTTTCATCATTCCGGTACCGAACTGCTGCCGACGCGTCATTTGATCTGTAAAGCTGTGATATCAATAAAACAAGACGTTTAATAGTGAAACAAGCTGTTTTCGAAGTCTGTTTCTTAGTTTCCGCCTCTGAAACAGACAATAGCTCTTCTGATTGACTCGTTTGGGTCACGAACCGATCCTACAGTGGACAACAATACCAATAATCGAGGTAGTATACTTATCCAGAGCTTTAAACAGAAAAAAAAAATCATGTTGACTAAGACCGTAAGCTGGTATGATTCCTTTTCCTTGAAATTCCCAAAAAGATTGCTCTTGTACAGTTTTTTATTGCCTTTTATATCTCACTTTAAATTCTGTTTTAGTGTAGTTGTAAAGTTCATTTTTGAATTAGCCGAAGTTGTAACTTGGTGTTTTCTGCCGAAAGCCTGAAACCTACTTCATAAAATATCCTTGCATTTGGTAAACTCAATAAAAATGGAAATCTTTCAAATAAACAAAATCTTTTCAGTGTGCAAAATTTTCAAGACTTAGTGAATTTGTAGAAAAATGGTCGACGAAACATCTTTTGGTCGACGAAACTCCTATAAGTCGACGAAAGTCCATGGTCAAAGTCAATGGTTTTCAAACTTGGTCAAAATTGGTCAAAACTGTTTGTGTTCACGACGAAACTCCTTGTTTCGTCGAGGTAACGACGAAACTCCCCTGGGCCCTTTAACCTTTCATCATGGGCTAACTGTTCAAGCCCAAACTAAGCCCAACTTAGAGTTTCGTCGAGCCCACACTTAGTTTCATCGAGAATAGAGTTTCGCCGGGGTTAGTTGGTATATAAAGGGGTCCCAGGTCGGTTTCATCATCACTTTTTCAAAAACCCATATCTGTTCACCTTCTTCCACACTCCAACTTCCATACCTTTTCACCTACTTCAAATCCTTGTGTTTTTCTCAAAATTTTCGAACACCGAAGGTAACACAATGATCGGTTAAATGTTTTGAACCATTGGAAACTTTGTGTTTTGCTTAAAACCTTTTGTCAAACCCTCGGTTGCCCTAAGTTATAATTTCATCATAAATAACACTGTTTATTATGCTTGTTGTTAATAAAATCTGTTAAAACATGGTGTTTGTATGTTGTTTTGAATGATAATTTGGGTTGGGTTTCGTATAACCAGAACAGGGGATGTTGTTTGTTTGCTGTTTGTTTGATGTTGTGAATCGGTCAATCAGTTAATCGTTCATCGACGAAACCCTTTGAATTTGAAAAACCTCCAAATCGACGAAACCCTAACTGTTAAAAACCCTCTGTCGACAAAACCCTTGGACGACGAAACCTAAGTTTCTTCAAACAGAACACGGCGAAACCCCCCCTATGACGAAACCCCTTTAAAATGGAACAAGTTTTGTCAAAAGGATGTCGACGAAACTTCACTGGTCAACGGTCAACATTGACTTTGTTTAACCAAGGGAGTTTCGCCGTGAAGAAGGAAGTTTCGTCCCAGTATATAGAGTTTCGTCGTCCCATACTTTGAAACTTTTCTAGTTTGGTGCCCTTTAACAGAACAAGTGTATTTGAATGATAAGAGTCCATTTGACACTTGAACTTGCATAGACATTTCTCAAAGTGAAACCATGTGTGGTTTATATAGCAGCCCAGGCCCACAAGTTGTATTTGAATGATAAGAGTCCATTTGACACTTGACTTGGTCGACGGCGAATTACAGACTCGATAATATAAAAGACCGTGTAAATACAACGATAATATAAACCACACATGGTTTCACTTTGACAAATGTCTATGCAAGTTCAAGTGTTAAATCGACTCTTATCATTCAAATACACTTGTTCTGTTAAAGGGCACCAAACTAGAAAAGTTTCAAAGTATGGGACGACGAAACTCTATAAACTGGGACGAAACTTCCTTCTTCACGGCGAAACTCCCTTGGTCAAACAAAGTCAATGTTGACCGTTGACCAGTGAAGTTTCGTCGACATCCTTTCGATGAAACTTGTTCCATTTTAAAGGGGTTTCGTCATAGGGGGGGTTTCGTCGTGTTCTGTTTGAAGAAACTTAGGTTTCGTCGTCCAAGGGTTTTGTCGACAGAGGGTTTTTAACAGTTAGGGTTTCGTCGATTTGGGGGTTTTTCAAATTCAAAGGGTTTCGTCGATGAACGATTAACTGATTGACCGATTCACAACATCAAACAAACAGCAAAAAATCAACATCCCCTGTTCTGGTTATACGAAACCCAACCCAAATTATCATTCAAAACAACATACAAACACCATGTTTTAATAGATTTTATTAAGAATAAGCATAATAAACAGTGTTATTTATGATGAAATCGAAAACTTAGGGCAACCGAGGGTTTGACAAAAGGTTTTAAGCATAACACAAAGTTTTCAATGGTTCAAAACATTTAACCGATCATTGTCTTACCTTCAGTGTTCGAAAATTTTGAGAAAAACACAAGGATTTGAAGTAGGTGAAAAGGTATGGAAGGTGGATTGTGGAAGAAGGTGAACAGATATGGGTTTTTGAAAAAGTGACGATGAAAGTCGGGTGGACGTTACTAAGTTCCTCCGGTAGTTCGAGTCTGTAGGCGACTTTTCCGATCCTTTCCAGAATCTTAAAAGGTCCAACATATCGAGGCGCGAGCTTTCCTTTCTTGCCGAATCGGACCACACCCTTCCAAGGTGATACCTTTAGGAGTACGTAGTCACCAACGTCAAATTCAATGGGCTTGCGTCGTCTATCGGCATAACTTTTCTGTCAATTCCGAGCTTTCGTCAGATTGTCTAGAATTTGGAAAATTTTGTCTGTCGTTTCTTGCAGTAGCTCGGGACCGGTTAATTGTGAATGCCCAATCTCGTGCCACACAATAGGCGATCGACATCTTCTTCCGTATAAATCCTCGAATGGTGCCATTTGAATGCTAGAATGATAGTTGTTGTTATACGAGAATTCGACTAACGGCAGGTATTTATCCCAATTACCACCGAAGTCTATGACACACGAACGGAGCATGTCTTCAAGAGTACGAATCGTTCTTTCAGTCTGACTGTCGGTTTGAGGGTGGAAAGCGGTACTTAGATTAAGCGATGTACCGAGTGCCGTTTGAAACGTTTCCCACAGTCGCGATGTGAACCAAGCATCACGATCAGAGATGATGTCGCGAGGCGTACCATGATTACAAATGATCTCGTCGGTGTAGATTCGGGCTAATCGTTCTACCTTGTAGTCTTCCCATATTGGCAAAAAGTGAGCAGATTTAGTCAAACGGTCAATCACAACCCAAATGCTGTCGTGACCTGATGACGTGTGCGGTAGCTTGGTTATGAAGTCCATAGCTATACTCTCCCACTTCCACATAGGGATTGGTGGTTGTTCGAGTAAGCCAGAGGGTCTTTGATGTTCAGCCTTGACTCTTGCACATGTCAGGCATTTTCCAACGTAGAGGGCAATATCCCTTTTCATGTCGGGCCACCAGTACTTGTAGCGAAAATCCTGGTACATTTTGTCGACACCGGGATGAATAGAATACCGGGATTTGTGGGCTTCGTCCATTAAGATCTGTCACAAATCGGTTCGTCTGGGGATCCAAATTCGGTCCAGAAAGTGGAATATCCCATTTGATTTGCTCACAAGCTGGGCTCCATCGTGGTAGATTCTTTCCTTCTTCAGTGTGCGTTCATTAAAACATGCATGCTGAGCTTCGCGAATGAGGGTTTCGAGATCGTGTTGGGCTTGAACATTATGAGTGCTAAGCAGATAACTCCGTCTGCTGAGTGCGTCGGCAACAACATTTGCTTTGCGTGGGTGATAACGAATCTCACAGTCGTAATCGTTTAGAAGTTCTACCCATCGGCGTTGACGCATATTAAGTTCCTTCTGATTAAAGATATGTTGTAGGCTCCTATGATCGGTGAAGATCGTACACTTGGTACCATACAGGTAGTGTCGCCAAATATTTAACGCAAAAACAACTGCGCCTAGCTCGAGATCATGAGTTGTATAGTTCTTCTCGTGGATTTTGAGCTGACGAGATGCGTAAGCTATAACCTTATCCCGTTGCATGAGAACACAACCAAGACTAAGGTTGGAAGCATCACAGTAGACAATGAAATCGTCGTTTCCGTCGGGTAAAGTGAGAACAGGAGCATTGCAAAGCTTATGCTTGAGGGTTCGAAAGGCAGACTCTTGTTCAGTTCCCCAAACAAAAGGCTTGTCTTTATGCGTGAGAGCGGTAAGTGGTACATCGATCTTTGAGAATCCTTCGATGAATCGTCGATAGTAACCCACTAGTCCGAGAAAAGAACGTACTTCGAACGGGTTCATAGGCGTAATCCAACTCTTAACAGCTTCAAGCTTCGCAGGATTGACGTGTATACCTTGACTATTAACAATGTGACCCAGAAACTGAACTTCCTCCAACCAGAATTCACACTTGGAGAACTTGGCATAGAGTTGGTTCCCCTGGAGTAACTCGAGAACCAAACGTAGATGTTGCGCGTGTTCGGCTTTCGATTTGGAATAGATCAAGACATCGTCGATGAATACGATGACGAAACGGTCGAGATATGGTTTGCACACGTGATTCATCAGATCCATGAAAACCGCAGGTGCGTTGGTTAAACCAAAGGGCATAACAACGAATTCGTAGTGGCCGTAACGAGTGCGAAACGCGGTTTTGGGTATATCCTCCTCTTGAATGCGTAGTTGGTGAAAGCCTGAGCATAGATCGATCTTCGAGAAACACGTAGCACCTTGGAATTGATCAAACAAATCATCGATGCGAGGTAGGGGATAGCGGTTCTTGATAGTTAGCTTATTCAATTCCCGATAGTCGATACACATCCTGAACGACCCATCCTTCTTTTTGACGAAAAGGACTGGTGCGCCCCAAGGAGAGGTGCTCGGGCGAATGAAGCCTTTCTCAAGTAATTCCTAGAGTTGGTTTGAGAGTTCGCGCATTTCAGACGGTGCGAGTCGGTAGGGAGCTTTGGCAATAGGGTTGGCTCCAGGAATGAGGTCGATACGAAAGTCGATGTCACGACTTGGTGGTAGACCGGGAAGATCCTCTGGAAAAACGTTAGGAAATTCTCGAACAACAGGAACATCTTTCACTTCCTTCTTCTCTTTCTTTTCCTTCTCCGCTACTACAATGTTAGCCAAGAAAGCTTTGTATTCCTTGCGGAGATACTTGCTAGCTTGGACACATGACAAGAGCTTGAGACCTTTCGAAGCGGTTTCACCGTAAACATACAATAAATCACCATTCGCGAGCGAGAATCGAATTATCTTGTCGAAGCACACAACTTCAGCATGGTTCTCGCGAAGAAAGTCCATGCCTACTATGACGTCAAAACTTCCGAGTTGCATCGGAATAAGGTAGATTGGAAAAATGTGATTGTTGAGCTCAAGAGTACAATCACGAAGAACAGAATTAGCGGCGACGGTTCTTCCGGTAGCGACTTCCACATCAAACGTCGAGAAGAGTCGGGAGCGTTTACGACTAAGGAGCTTCTCGAATTCATACGACACAAAGCAATTATCGGCTGTAGTATCAAATAAACACGAAGCATAAATTCCATTCACAAGGAACGTACCATTGACCACGTTGTTGTCGGCTTGGGCTTGACGCACGTTGATGTTGAATGTCCGTGCGCGTGCTGCTTGTTGTTGCTGTTGCTGCTGTTGCTGAGGCTGCTGCTGCTGCTGCTGGGGCTCTTGTTTCATAACCCTGTTTGGGCACATGTTGGCGAAATGGTTAGGATCGCCACATGCGAAGCAGACTCTGGCGTTGCCCGCGGGTGTCGGAGGAGCTTGTTGACCCTGAGGGGCGGTGAGCAGAGCTTGATGAGCAGGAGCTTGTCGAACACGGCAGTTGGTGGTAAAATGGCCGTACATATTGCAATGAGCACAAAAACGGCAAGCGATGGTAGTCGGGTGGTGGTAGGTACAAGTAGGGCAGAGCGGGTGTGGCCTAGTGTATGCACGCTTAGCAGGCGGTGCATTTGCCACAGGCGCCGCTACTTGACGCTGTTGGGCTGGTACAGCTTGTATCGGTGCAGCAGTGATCGCACAGTTCTTGTTGCTGGAGCTGTTCTTTCTCTTGTTCTTCCTCTTGTTGCTCGATGAGGTGGTGGTTTCAGCAGTCGGTGCGGCGGTGGTAGCTTGATGCAGGTGCTTTGAAGTTTTATCCCAGACACCAGCCTTGACCCGCTTGTCATTGATTTCAGCGGCCAGTAAATAAGTCTCTTCGATCGTCGTAGTCTTAGCCGCTTGCACGAAATCGGCAACACAGTCAGGCAGGGCTCGGATATACTTCTTGATTGCCATATCCGGACAAATGATGCTGAGCTGTTTGAAGCGAGCAGTGAGCGCATCATTTTCACCATCCTTTTGCTGTATGTGCCAAAATTCATCCTCTAGCTTCTGACGTTCATGAGGAGGACATAATTCTTCCAGCATGACTTCCTTGAGTTTGTCCCACGATAGACCGTAGGCTGCATCGTTCCCTCGCTTGTTCCTCTCAGCCGTCCACCAGTCTAGAGCACGGGACTGAAAGACGCCGGTAGCGTTCAGAGTACGGAGGTCATCAGGGCAACCGCTTTGTCGTAGAGTGACCTCAATGGAGTCAAACCATTGGAACAACACTGTGGGGCCTCCCTCGCCAGTGAATTCTTTTGGCCCACAAGACTTGAATTGCTTGAAATTGAAGGGAGCTTTGGTGGTAGCTTTAGGAGTTTCGGTTCTCGACTCCTCAGACGACTTGCTGACGTTCTCGTAGACCTCACTCACAGCCTTTGCTACACTTTTAGCGATGATAGCAGCAAGGCGTTTGTCTCTCTTTTCTTGACGAGAAAGTAAGGGATGACGGGATCCATATGACATTGTCTGCAACAGACATCGTCATAGGACTCAACACATTGTATTCGAATCTCACCTCACACGTCTACTACCTATTAAAGCTCAGTAACACGCATAATCACATAACACATAGACACATAACCACGTAGAACACATAATCACATAAACACAGAAGCACGTAGGGCATAGAAACACATAACCACATACGCATGTAATCACAGAGGCATGTAGGAGCATATAGAAACACGTAGAGTATTCCGACCGCCTAGTATTCCAAGTTCGCGAGTGTTCGAATATAGCGATCGCGTTTAGTATATCGAGTCGTGTAGTATAAGTGTATAACATAGCATAAGGTCGTCCATAGTTTAGCGATTTGTTAGCGTTTTGAGATAGTAATGCAGTGCGAGTCGTATGTGTTGATCGAAGTGAAAGCAAAATCGAGTAAATCTCCAAAATTTAAACACATAAACAGGTAAACACATATATAGGCACATAAAATCGTCGAAACATCAGAGCTGGCGGTTGTAAGCTCAAAATCGAAACACATAGAAATCGAGAAATAGATTGTCTGCGGCTAGTAGACTTCGACTAACCAAAGTGATTCAACTATTCGCAAGGATCCGTTGTGCACATTCGACCTTCAGGACTATGCTTTTGCCTCGATTCTTGGGCGTTTGGCACACATCCCGTTAGTCATATTGTGACTTCAGGTCGTTGGAGTCCGTTGAGACTTTGTTGAGAGTTTGTAAAATGAGCGGAACAAATCGTCAAGGTTAGGGTTTCACCCCTGGCTTAACAACTCGCTCCTGTTTTGATAAAATAGAGGAGATTATTCATCAAAATATGGATCTCACTCCTGATTTGGCATAATTCTCCTCGTGTATAGATAAAATGCGAGTCGATTAAGCAACTTTAGTCGAGAGTTTGCGGTTTTCACACCTAATCTCGACTTAATTGCTTGTTCATGGTTGAAAATTCGAGTGTAGTGATAGTGTAGCGAGAATAGCTAGAAATAAGCTCGTACATAGTCCCTACTGGATATGCACAAGTCGGCCTGTTGGTTCCTAACTATAGACTAGGTATCTAAGATATCGACCCGGACTAGGTCGACTCTTGCCTAATTCCCTATAGTTATGGCTCTGATACTAATCTGTCACACCCCAACCGATGGCGGAATCATCGGGGCATGGCACTGAGCAAAACAGATTGTCCAGAAGTTTCCATAACAATTATCATTACTATTCAATGAGCGGAACAAATCGTCAAGGTGGGATGTAGGCAAACCTTTTCTCTATCCTACGAATAGAGAGGCTGCTTCCTGAGAGACCCCCGGCTCCAAAACAACCAACAGGTAGATATATGAAAGATGGATAATTAAATAGCATAGCAGTAGTCAGATAGATCATTAGCATGCACACATAGGCATAGATACAAGAAAATCATCATATGTTAACCTACCTAAAGTGTAAAAGAAAAGTAACCCCCCTTCCCAAGGCAAAGCTAGGGCACGTCTATACCCTCACCTACAAGTCCTTAACCTTAATCCTACGTCTCCACGAACTCCTATCCTAAACCATGTCCTCAGAGAGGTGCAACTCTACCAAATCTTTCCTAAGTCTTTCATCCCAAGTCAACTTGGGCCTGCCTCTACACCTTCTTCCTTCCACTGTTATGGTTTCCACTGCTCTAACTAGTTCTGTTAACTGCCTCCTCTTCACATGCCCAAACCATCTCAATCTCCCCTCTTTTAACTTGTTTGATATACTAGCTACTCCTAACCAATCCCTATAAACCTCACTTCTTATTCGGTCTAACCTCGTGTGGCCACACATCCACCTCAACATTCTCATCTCCGCTACCTCCATCTTGCGCGCTTGAGTTTTCTTGATGGCCCAACACTCTGTCCCGTATAACATAGCCGGTCGAACTGCTATCCTATAGAATTTTCCCTTTAATTTTGTCGGGAACGTCCTGTCGCACAATATCCCAGTGGCTGCTCTCCACTTACACCAGCCAACCTGGATGCGGTGAGATACATCACTATCTATCTCCCCGTCCCTTTGCACAAACGATCCTAAGTACTTGAACTTAGTCGTTTGTGGGACCACTTGACCTTCAATGATAACCTGAGTGTCCTCGTTGTCACCTGCACTGCTGAAATTACAATAAAGGTATTCAGTCTTAGACCGACTAATCCTTAAACCATTGCCTTCTAACGCTATTCTCCATTCCTCTAGCCTCGCATTTAGGGTTTGTCTAGTTTCAGCAACTAGCACTATATCGTCCGCAAAAAGCATGCACCATGGAACTGTCTCTTGAATAGAGTTGGACAACTCATCCAAGATAACCGCAAAAAGCAACGGGCTCAACGCGGACCCCTGGTGGAGTCCTACTTCCACGGGGAAGGACTCTGTATCTCCTACAGGCGCACGAACCCTAGTCACAGTCCTATCATACATATCCCTAATTAAGTCTACATACTTCCCCGGAACTCCCCTACCCTCCAAGTTTTCCCAAATCAGTCTACGTGGCACACTGTCATAAGCCTTTTCAAGATCAATGAAAACCATATGTAGATCTCACTTTTTCTACCTGTACTTTTCCATTAATCTTCGTAGAATATGAATCGCTTCCGTTGTTGAGCGCCCTGGCATGAAACCAAACTGGTTTACCGTAACCTGGTTTACCAACAGATTTTACTAGAGAATGAAAAACTTTGGTAGACGGATGTCCGAATTGTGATGCCAAGCAAGTGGAGAGCCAACAGAAGTGGAGTTGACTTGCGGTAAGGACCGATGAACAGCATAATAAACATGATTATCGTTCACTCCCCGCATGAGATGCGCCCCCGTGCGAAGATCCTTAACGAAAAAATGAAAGGGAAAAAATTCGACCGAAACTTTGTTGTATTTGCATAATTTTGCCACAGAAATAAGATTGTTACAAATATGAGTAACATAAAAAACATTAGTTAAGGATGATGAACGAGATTTTGTGGGAAGTGTGGTGTGTCCAATGTGAGAGATAGAGAGGGTTTTACCATCACCGAGAACAATCTTGCCTGGTCCATCATATTCATATTCTGAAAGGGTGTGAAGAGATCCATGATTCGGTGTCACATGATCCGAGGCACCGCTATCAAACATCCACCGTGAGTAAGGAGAGATTGGGCGGCCTGAAGTAGTGTTGACCATTGGGGAAGCAGGTGACAGGGTAACTGAAATGTTGTCGCGTAAGAAGCGGGCTAGCTTGCGGCAGTCTTTAATTTGTCTCGTGACCGGGTATGTTGCAATAGTGGCAATAAGTAGATTGTCATGAGGTTCGGTTGCCACCCGGCTGAGTTGTGGAGAACCACTGAGAGCGGTTGTTTCTGGACGAGTCAATTTGCATGGAGCGGTTGTTTTGACGATTGTTATCTTGGTAGCGACGACTTGATTGACGGTAGTTCGGGCGATTAGTGTAATTCACAGTAGTTAGAGAAGGAGTGGAATCATTTTCTTTTAGATTTCTTTCAAAATCTACAAGTTTGTCAAACAATTCATGAAAAGAAATGGGAGTGTCCCGAGCCTTGATGGCAGCAACAATGTTACCGAACTCGTCACCTAGTTGAGCAAGAATATGCACGATTAGATCTTCTACTTTAACCTGACTTTGTGCTAAAGCCAAGTTATTTGCAATGTTCTTCATGTCGTGAAGATACTCGGTAACGGTTCGAGTGCCTTTGGGATTTTTGGCCAACCAGGATTTTAGGGATATGATACGGGATCGAGATGCACTGGCGTAACTAGCATTGAGTTGTTCCCACGCTTGTCTTGCAGTCTCGGATGATGAGACAATGGGTTGAATGGAGTCGGAGAGGCTACCAAGGAGAGCACTTATAATAATCTGGTCCTGTCGGAACCATATTGAATAGTCCGGATTCGGTTTCGAAACGTCACCTGCGATGAGTTTTGAGGGCTGAGATGAAGAGCCAGTGATATGCTTTGTCATGTCCAATGAGAGTGGAAAGGACCTGTTTGCGCCAAACCGTGAAGTTTGAGGGTGTAAGTTTGATAGGGAAGTGTGTGGTTGCAGTGATTTGCACAATAGGATTTGGGTTCGACATGGTGGTTACTGGAATAGAGGTAGATGTGTGGGGTTGGTTTGGTTTTTGGAGAGGAGGAGCAGGTTAACAGGATCGAAAAAATACTCTTTGGAGCTGATGCAGCTCTGATACCATATGCGATACAGAACTGTTATGGTAAAAAGCTTACATTCTCTATTATCAACCCACACATATATACACGGAGATGGAGAGTGGTTACAGGAGATGAATATGGTAAACCTATAACTACTTTGACTATTCTAGCTATAAATTAGTAATACAAAATAATACACATTTAAATCAAATAATAAGATTGATTTAGTCAATCTTTCCTTTATCCGTAATACATAAAACCCACGTAACTCATGCATGCTTGATCCGGCACGTATCAGTTTGCTGCTGTCGGAAACTCATCATCTCTTCCAAAACAGATCAATGCTACTACTTTGATTGTTTCTGGTTTCAGCTTGCCTGTCTCTATTTTAGTCATTTTCCTGTTTTGATTTTCTCTGTTCTTGTTTCTTGTTTCCGGTTTTCGGTCAATTCCCAAGAGTTACAGTTTTTCTGGTCCCTCTCATGTGTTACAGTCCACGTCTTGTGTTACAGCCCATGTGTGGTCCTCATCCTGTATTACAGTCAGTGTCTGGTCCTGTATGGGGTTACAATCCCTGTTCTGGTTCCAGATTCTAGTGTATTTTATTGCTGGGTTAAATATTCAAAAATAAAAGTCTATGTGACATTGCGGCTTTTCAAGATGCAACATGATAAATGATGTTCTAGTTCAGGAGGAGCCATGGTCATATGTCTAAATTTTATATGTAACAAGTTGGGCATGATTAACATGTATCCTCAACTTAAGGAGTGTTTTTGAATATTATTGATGTTGATTTTGTATTATTATGGTTTGGTTGTATGCCGATAGGTTTCTCTACCTCTATATATTGAGGGTTTTTCAGATGTTTCCATTCTTGTTTACTAAGCCTGGAAAAATAGACAGGTTGGGTGCTGGTCATAACGGGTTGGGTAAAAAATTATGAATTTGCTTTGGGCAAAAATGGGTTTGAACTGGTTGTTTTAAAAAAATTATCACGTGGCTGATCATGCTACAAGAAATTAACCTTATAGAGACAAAATTTTTAAGGTCTGCAGGGAGGACATGTCGTCTCTATAGGTCTTTTTTCCTTATAGAGATGACATGTCGTCTTTATAAGATTTGACTCTATAGCCCCGTCCCTATAAGTCACAAAAGTCGTCCTATAGGTGTCGTCGCTATAGATGCATTGTCCTCTCTACAAGTCTATGATAAAAAATAGTTAAAAAATAAATTAATATTTACTAAATAAAAAAAAATTATTAAATTACTTTTAAGCATTATAGAGACGACATGTCGTCTCTATAGTTTTTAATTTAAAAAAATAAAAATATATATTTTCACCTATAAGGTCGTCTCTATAGGTTTTGTTTAAAAAAATAATAAAAAAAATTTAATCTCTATAGAAACAACATGTCATCTCTATACGTTTTTCTTATATAAATAAAAAATGTCATTTTCCTCCTATACAGACGACATGTCGTCCCTATAGACTTTTCTTTTAATTTTATAGAAAAAATATATTCACCAATAGAGACAACATATCGTCTCTAAAGGTCCTAAAAAAATTAAAAAAAAAAATATATTTGTCCAGGTTTTTAAACCCATAAATCCCAATAATCCAACAAATTGAAACCTGCTAAAACATGTTTCACAATACTACATAAAAGATAACCCTACCCTTCACATTTGAACCTGTTAAAACATATTTGAGAGCAAGAACGCATGCATGTCTCGGCAAATCATCAATGACTAACCTAACCTCCAACCATTTAACATAACTAACATGTGTAGATTGAAGGAAAACTGACAAAAGAGAAACAAAGTCCCATTTAAGGGATTCAAAAAGTACCTATAGCGGGGTTACCTAACAAGCAGATAAATCTCTAAACTCAGCAATCTGCATCAAAACAACACAACCTTAATAGTGACCAAGTATATTCCAACACAACCTTAATAGTGACCAAGTATATTCCAATATTAGCACAGTCGAATTTCTAAGGGAAAACTCATTTGCTATAAGTTAATGAGAATATAATAAAATAAAATAACAACTAGCACCCTTTTGCTAGTAGTCAAATATTATAAAGCACCTTGAGCTGGAAATGATCCAGAGAGTAGATTCAGAGAAAGGTCTAGAGATTTAAGTGATGAAAGACCACCAGATGTTATAAGGCTTTCATTGAATTGGTTCTCCCGAAGATTTAGAACTTTTAATTTCTTCAATATAGAGACCGCCTCCGAACCTGTGATCATTCATGGTAGTTATTGACCAATATAGCATTTAGTTATCGTAGTCTAAAATACATTGTATAGTATCACGTGAAACATATAATACTTATGTCGTAAAGGTTGAGTCATAGAGATGGACAAGTATTTTCACCCGTGTGCATTGCGTCAAGCATTGGCGAAGCCACGCCCCCTCCCCCCCCCCCCAATTTTTTCGAAACCGGGGGGCGGCAACGTATATACCTATACAAAAGTACTATTCATAACACTATGCATCGAAAAGTTCGGGGGGGGGGGGGGGGGGGGCGGGCGCCCCCCGGACAATAACTAAGTTGCGTCCCTGGCATCAAGAGATAAATACACCAAAATATTTTAGTAAGGTCCAGATAACACTTCATGTTTGGATTCGGCCCATTCCAGAAGAAAAGAGCGTCAAGTATCTTTCTGTTTTTACTTTTTATAAACATGGAAACATAGATCTTTTTTATGTAATCCTTATTCTCCATATATGATAGTGATTCAAACATTTAGGAGGTGTTTACCAAAGTTGTGTTAGGCTACTCGGTGTGGAGGAGGTAAGTCCTTGGAGGATGCTGTAACACCCCGAAAATACAAATTCTTATATTACAAATAAGTTGTAAATAAATAAGTAAAATAAACTAACTAGGAATGACACTAACCTAGTTAGATGGTGACTTATGAGTAGGTTAAAGAGTTAAAACAAAATAAAAACGAAAGTTGAGGGACTGAAGGTGTTAAAATTGAAACTAAATTCAATTAATTAAACAAAACACACACCAAACACACACAAAAAGTGTGTCTGGTCGATTGAAACACAGGGGGCGACTTGGAGCTCCTCTTCAAACCATAGTTTCTGCTTAATCCCTCAAATTGAAGGCCAAAATCAAGTCCAAAACGAAATCCGAGCTTGTATTAGTGATCCCCATTGTAAGGAGATCATAAGGTATGTGAAATTTGATAAAAAATCTCTACTTGAAATTCTAATGAATTTAGAGAAATTCGAAATCTGATGATGCATGTGTGTTATATAGATGAAATAGGAACATTGTGGTGTCTAGGAGTAAACCCTAGACAAGAACATGATGAAATTGTACTTAATTCTAGCAAAATCCATGAACACCATTGTAGGTGATTAGTGTGTTATATAGAACTTGATAAACACTAGGAAATTGGGAGTTGTTCTAGTGTAATTTGATATTTGTGAAGTGATTTCAGAATTATAGAGGCCAATATTTATGTAAGATAGTTTGATTGATGTAAATTTTGGGCTAGATGACAAGTTATGAACTTGTTATTAAACCATGTAGAATTCTGCCCTTAAAGTGTTTGTGGAAATGCCTCAAAGAAGGCTTAAATTGAAATTTAAAGTTAAAACGCATAATTGTGATGTTTCGGCAAACTATGCAATATATGATTTGAAAAGAGTTCTAAACATGCCATGATTGAACTCTATAGGAAAGGATACCGGAGCATCAAGTGGACAAGCCGGTGGCGACTTGCGTTTGAAGGGCTGGCTTTGAAGGTATGTAACTTGTTATGTTACATTCTGTAAACTAGCTCTGTTAATTGTTCTTAATTGAGTTTTGATATAAAAGTTGATGATAGATGAAGTGATATTGTTCGCTACAAATTGGATACGTCATAAATAGATTAGGAAGTGTTTGGTAGTCATTAGAAACGGAGGATTCCGTAAATGAGCCAAACAAGTCAAATAAATTGAATAGTAGTAATAAAACGTTGTTTAGATAGGCATGTGGCGAAGACGGGTCATTAGAGCATGAAGCCATAAGTATGGTAATGAAACGCCAGTGGTTGTAAGCCTCAGAAGTTGAGGTAAATACGCCTTGTTGCCATAAAATGGTACTAGTTAGAATAGTGTAATAACTATACGGGTCAAACGGATATATTGTGCATTTATTGGCTCATAACCGAACATTCCATTTCTTACTCAACGGTTAAGATAGGTACGTCGGTAATTTTATTACGGACGCGTAGGAAAAAGAATCGGCTAAATCGGACACTCGAGTCAAAAGTTATGATAGTTTAAAGTTTATAAGTGGAAATTAGTGATGTTGAACTGATATACAGCAATCAGCAACAAACCTTCTGTTGAAATCGAGTGCTCGCGCCGCGCCACGGCTAAATGGACTCACCGTCGCGTGACGCGACGGCCGTGGCGGGCCGCGACGGTTGTTGTTAACTCGGTCGCGGGGCGTGACCTCCCCATTCCGTGGTTTTTTTTTTTTTTTTTGCATTGTAAACCAAGAAACTTGTTTTTACTTGATTCTAAGGTGTCAAAACTAATCTTTCATGTGGTTTTGACCATATGTGACGATGGACCTAATCCGGATGGCGATCAAGCACAATTCCAAGAATCGAACACGATCTTTTGAAGCTTCCGCGATTACTTAAATATGTTCAAATCAATGTCTATGTAGTTAACACTTAAATACTTGTTTTGTTTGGGATTCTTAAACTAGTAGTACTTGTCTAAGATGTTAACTCGGTTAAAATTTCCTCATGTTTGATATGAAAATCAAGGTTTTGGTTTACTAAGGTTTTGTTTATAATAAAATGTTATAAAAACGAGTAGAGTGTTACAAGTTGGTAATCAGAGCTTAAGCTTGTCAACAAAGTGTTCGGTTCAAGCTTGATTGATCGTCCGATAAGAATTAATTATTTATGTTAGTAGATTTTATCTTATGTAAGAAACAAGATGTGAATTATTGTGCATGGTAAAAGCGTGTTAACGCACTCAAACCCGGAAAGTGCACTAAAGGCGAACGGTTAAAGCAAGTTACGAACTTGGCTAAGCCAAAGCAAATAAAGTTATGTTATAAATGAGATGTTTAATAATTGATGTAAACATTTCAGTTTCAAGATGACGGAAAGAAACGATGATGATCCGGTGCCGACAAGCACCGAACAAATGAAAGAGTTAATTGTCGAAGAAGTGGGAAAGGCAATTGAGGGTAGTCTATCCGGGTTAATAGACAAAATTCAAAACACGGTATTATCATTAGTTGAGGAACGAGTCAAAAGGTTGGAAGATAGTATCAACCTTATGAAAGAGAAATCGGGAGAACGTAAAGGATGTTCGTACAAAGAGTTTATGGTGTGTAAGCCGCCAATCTACAACGGGGAGGTTGACCCGATAATTTGCCAAAGATGGCTAAGTGACGTCGAAGGGGTGTTTGAAAGGACCCACGGTGACGTAAGTGATTTTGTTGCTTACGGAACGGGTCAGTTGAAGGGTCAAGCCAAGGATTGGTGGGATAACAAAAAGAAGAAGATAGGAGCCGAAGCGGAGAGGGTCATGACATGGGATGAGTTTAAGGTGCCATTCCATAAACATCATAGTCCCAAGGCAATCATCAACAGGATTAAGGAAGAGTTCATCCAGTTAAGACAGAATGGTGAAACGATTGATAAAATCACGGGTATCTTTATGGATAAGCTGAGATTCTGTGACGAGTTAGTCACCACTAAAGAACAGAAGATATATTATTATTACAACATGTTGAGCGCTGAATACCGGGAGTTCATGACTCCCTCAAAGTATGAAACCCTCACGGAAATTATCAACAACGCCCAGGAGCGGGAAATCGAGTTGAAGAAACAAATCGAGAGGGGTGAGCGAAGGGCACAGGATGTGAATCCAAACCCTACAAAGAATGCTCGAACGGCTGAATCGACAAAGAAACGAATGCAAAAGGTGGGTCGCCAAGTTGCAAGGTTTGTGGAAAAGGGCACAAAGGTGAGTGCCGATTCAAGGACAAACCGTGTCCTATATGCGGGAAAACTGGGCACACGGCATCTCTATGTCCGGGAAAAGTCTCAGTTTGTTACAAATGCTATCAGCCCGGCCACAAAAAGTCTGAATGTCCAGACTTAGTTGGAAAGAGAGACACTAAAGAATCCCCAATAGAAGCTCCGAAGGCGAAGGCCAGGTCCTTCCAACTTACAGCAGCTGAAGCGAAAACAGAACCCGATGTGGTCTCAGGTATATTCACAATAAACTCAATTCCTGCGCGTGTATTATTTTATACGGGTGCGAATAAATCTTTTATTTCACATGGATTTATTCGACATCCTTCATTTGTGTTGACAAAGTTACCTATGCCTTTAGAGGTTGAAATAGAAGATAACAAAAGTTTCATAGTTTGTGATGTCTGTCAAAGCTGCAAATTAAGTATCGATGATGAGGAGTATTTGATAGATCTAATCCCGATGTCAATGGGAGAGTTTCAAGTGGTTGTCGGGGTGGATTGGCTATCTCGACACCACGCAAAGGTCGTGTGTTTCCATAAGGAGATAAAGCTAACATCTCCGAGCGGAAAACACGTCACCATCTATGGCGAGAAAGGAGGCAATCCTGTAATATGCTCGATGTTGAAAGCTCACAAGCTCATGAGGCATGGATGTAGGGCGTTTATGATATACGCTAACGAAACCGAGAAAGAATCATTGAAGATAGGAGACGTACCAGTAGTGCGTGACTTCGAAGACGTGTTTCCGGAAGATCTACCGGGAATACCACCAGAACGGGAGGTAGAGTGCGGAATCGAATTGGTTCCGGGCACGAAACCCGTAGCAAAAACGTTGTACCGACTTGCGCCATCGGAATGACAAGAATTGATGTCACAAATTCAAGACTTGCTCGACAAAAGATTTATAAGGTCGAGCGTGTCTCCTTGGGGTGCGCCGGTACTATTTGTGAAAAAGAAAGACGGGAGCATGCGAATGTGTATCGATTACCGGGAGTTAAACAAACTCACGGTGAAGAATCGATACCCGCTTCCAAGAATAGATGATCTATTCGACCAATTACAAGGTGCGAATTGGTTTTCGAAAATCGACCTTAGATCGGGATATCACCAATTAAAAGTCAAGGAAGAGGATGTACCGAAGATGGCTTTCCGCACGCGATACGAACATTACCAGTTCCTCATAATGTCATTCGGGCTGACGAATGCACCCGCGGCATTCATGGACCTCATGAATCGGGTTTGCAAGCCAATGTTAGATAAGTCGGTAATCGTGTTTATCGACGACATTCTAGTATACTCGAAAAGTGAAGTAGATCATGCACGTCATTTACAAGAGGTGTTAGAGACGCTCAGGCGAGAAAAGTTATATGCAAAATTCTCAAAGTGCGCCTTCTGGTTACGAGAGGTGCAATTCCTCGGCCACATTATAAGTGCCGATGGAATATTAGTAGATCCGTCAAAAATAGAGACTGTGTCGAAATGGAGCCCTCCGAAGAATCCTTCGGAAATTAGAAGCTTCTTAGGACTTGCGGGATACTACAGGAGATTCATTCAAGATTTCTCCAAGATTGCATCGCCGCTAACTAAGTTAGCTCGGAAAGAGGAGAAGTTTATTTGGGATGTCGAACAAGAAAGAGCGTTTCAAACGCTGAAAGAAAAGTTAACCCAAGCTCCGGTATTAACGTTGCCGGACGGAGTTAAAGACTTGGTTGTTTATTCGGATGCCTCACTCTCAGGGCTTGGATGTGTTTTAATGCAACGGGGCAAAGTTATAGCTTATGCCTCGAGGCAATTAAAAATGCATGAAAAGAAATATCCCACGCACGATCTCGAATTGGCTGCGGTGGTATTTGCGTTAAAAATATAGAGGCACTATTTATATGGAGTAAAGTGCACCATATTCACCGACCACAAGAGTTTAAAATATTTCTTCGACCAGAAGGAGTTAAATATGCGACAAAGACGGTGGTTAGAAACAGTAAAAGACTACGACTATGAAATACATTACCACCCCGGAAAGGCAATTGTTGTAGCGGATGCTTTGAGCAGGAAATCGGATTATGTTCCAATTCGAGTGAGGTCGATGCAGCTTGTTGTAACCTCGGGTTTACTTGAACGAATCCGAGAAGCACAAGCCGAGGCGGTGAAAGAAGAAAACCTGAAAAAGGAAAGGATGGTCGGTCAATTGAAGGATTTGATGGATGGTAACAACGGGTTGAAGACTCGATTCAGAAGAATATGGGTCCCAAACTCCTGCGGGGTCAAGACGCTTCTACTCGATGAAGCTCATAAATCCCGTTATTCTATTCATCCAGGTGCAACCAAGATGTATAATGACTTGAAGCAAAATTATTGGTGGCCCGGAATGAAGAGGGATGTAGTTCGAAGTATGTGGAGAAGTGCTTGACTTGTTTACAAGTCAAGGCGGAACACCAGAAACCATATGGGAAACTGCAACCATTGGAAATCCCGATTTGGAAATCGGAACATATCACAATGGACCTGCTGACCAAACTGCCTAGAACCAGTCGGGGATTTTTGATGCTATATGGGTGGTCGTGGATAGACTGACATAGAGTGCTCACTTTATTCCTATACGTGAGACATATACTTCTGAAAAGATGTCAGAGGTATATACAAACAAGATAGTGGCACGTCACGGTGTACCAGTATCCATTGTGTCGGACAGGGATACCCGGTTCACTTCAAACTTCTGGAGAGATTTCCAAGAACAGATGGGAACGAAACTTTTTATTAGCACCGCATACCACCCTCAGACGGATGGGCAGAGTGAAAGAACAATACAAACGTTAGAGGATATGTTACGGGCTTGTACCATCGACTTCGGTGGAAGTTGGGACATTTATCTACCATTGGCCGAATTCTCGTATAATAATAGTTACCATGCAAGCATCGGTATGGCTCCGTACGAGATGCTATATGGTAGGAAATGCAGGACCCTAGTGTGTTGGGGTGAAGTGGGTCAGAGTGAATTGGCCCATAAAGACGCGGTTCAGGCCACTAATGAGAAAATTGATGTGGTACGAGCTCATTTGAAAGCGGCCCAAGACAGGCAGAGGTCTTATGCCGACAAAAGACGAAGACCGATTGAATTTCAGGTGGGCGATATGGTTATGTTAAAGGTGTCCCCATGGAAGGGCGTTATCAGATTCAGAAAGAGATGGAAACTAAGTGCTAGGTATATCGGGCCATTTAAAATCATTGAACGGATTGGCAAGGCAGCCTATCGCCTCGAGCTACCGGAAGAGTTGAGTGGAATACATGGCATGTTTCATGTATCACAATTGCGAAAATGTCTAGCGGAGGAAACAACTTATATCCATTACGACGATATCGAGGTGGATAGTAGCCTGAATTATGCGGTAAGGCCATTAGAGATTCTAGATCGAAAAGTTAAGCACTTGCGAAATAAGAAAATTGATCAAGTGAAGATCAAGTGGGAGCATAGGAAAGGTTCGGACACTACATGAGAGTCCGAAGAGGAAATGCGACGTCTCTACCCTACACTATTCGGTACGTACTTTGGTTTCGGGGACGAAACCCTTTTTAAGAGGGGTGGACTTGTAACACCCCGAAAATACAAATTCTTATATTACAAATAAGTTGTAAATAAATAAGTAAAATAAACTAACTAGGAATAACACTAACCTAGTTAGATGGTGACTTATGAGTAGGTTAAAGAGTTAAAACAAAATAAAAACGAAAGTTGAGGGACTGAAGGTGTTAAAATTGAAACTAAATTCAATTAATTAAACAAAACACACACCAAACACACACAAAAAGTGTGTCTGGTCGATTGAAACACAAGGAGCGACTTGGAGCTCCTCTTCAAACCCTAGTTTCTGCTTAATCCCTTAAAATTTTAGGCCAAAATCAAGTCCAAAATGAAATCCGAGCTTGTATTAGTGATCCCCATTGTAAGGAGATCATAAGGTATGTGAAATTTGATAAAAAATCTCTACTTGAAATTCTCATGAATTTAGAGAAATTCGAAATCTGATGATGCATGTGTGTTATATAGATGAAATAGGAACATTGTGGTGTCTAGGAGTAAACCCTAGACAAGAACATGATGAAATTGTACTTAATTCTAGCAAAATCCATGAACACCATTGTAGGTGATTAGTGTGTTATATAGAACTTGATAAACACTAGGAAATTGGGAGTTGTTCTAGTGTAATTTGATATTTGTGAAGTGATTTCAGAATTATAGAGGCTAACATTTATGTAAGATAGTTTGATTGATGTAAATTTTGGGCTAGATGACAAGTTATGAACTTGTTATTAAACCATGTAGAATTCTGCCCTTAAAGTGTTTGTGGAAATGCATCAAAGAAGGCTTAAAACTGAAATTTAAAATTAAAACGCATAATTGTGATGTTTCGGAAAACTATGCAATATATGATTTGAAAAGAGTTCAAAACATGCCATGATTGAACTCTATAAGAAAGGATACCGGAGCGACAAGTGGACAAGCCGGTGGCGACTTGCGTTTAAAGGGCGTGCTTTGAAGGTATGTAACTTGTTATGTTACATTATGTAAACTAGCTCTGTTAATTGTTCTTAATTGAGTTTTGATATAAAAGTTGATGATAGATGAAGTGATATTGTTCGCTACAAATTGGATACGTCATAAATAGATTAGGAAGTGTTTGGTAGTCATTAGAAACGGAGGATTCCGTAAATGAGCCAAACAAGTCAAATAAATTGAATAGTAGTAATAAAACGTTGTTTAGATGGGCATGTGGCGAAGACGGGTCATTAGAGCGTGAATCCATAAGTATGGTAATGAAACGTCAGTGGTTGTAAGCCTCGGAAGTTGAGGTAAATACGCCTTGTTGCCATAAAATGTTACTAGTTAGAATAGTGTAATAACTATACGGGTCAAACGGATATATTGTGCATTTATTGGCTCATAACCGAACATTACATTTCTGACTCAACGGTTAAGATAGGTGTGTCGGTAATTTTATTACGGACGCGTGGGAAAAAGAATCGGCTAAATCGGACACTCGAGTCAAAAGTTATGATAGTTTAAAGTTTATAAGTGGAAATTAGTGATGTTGGACTGATATACAATAATCAGCAACAAACCTTCTGTTGAAATCGAGTGCTCGCGCCGCGCCACGGCTAAACGGACTCAACGTCGCACGACGCGAAGGCCGTGGCGGGCCGCGACGGTTGTTGTTAACTCGGTCGCGGGGCGCGACCGCCCCATTCCGTGCATTTTTTTTTTGTTTATTTTGCATTGTAAACCAAGGAACTTGTTTTTACTTGATTCTAAGGTGTCAAAACTAATCTTTCATGTGGTTTTGACCATAGGTGACGATGGACCTAATCCGGATGACGATCAAGCACAATTCCAAGAACCGACCACGATCTTTTGAAGCTTCCGCGATTACTTAAATATGTTCAAATCAATGTCTATGTAGTTAACACTTAAATACTTGTTTTGTTTGGGATTCTTAAACTAGTAGTACTTGTCTAAGATGTTAACTTGGTTAAAATTTCCTCATGTTTGATATGAAAATCAAGGTTTTGGTTTACTAAGGTTTTGTTTATAATAAAATATTATAAAAACGAGTAGAGTGTTACAGATGCCCCTCCACGTCTGCGCCACGTCAACATCCAAGGAGGATGCCCCCTCCAAAGATGGACCAAGAGAAATGGAGGATGGACCTATATATGTATATATATATATGTGTGTGTGTGTGTGTGTGTGTGTGTGTTGTATGTATATGGGTGTGTGAGAATGGGGAGCCCCAACTTGAACGGCAGCAGGAAGACGGAGAGGACGCCGACGCTCCAAGGGAAATGGGGTTCCCGGGCAGCACCCACCTTTAAACCCAAAAAAGAAAACGGCACCGAACTGTTTCTACAATGTAAAATCGAAGAAAAATCTTTAGTCTTCTCTCTTCCGACCATATTTGATAACATTTAACAGAATAATTTGGATGGTGTTAAAGATTTGGATTAAAAGGGTTATGGAAAAAAGAGTTTAGGTTCAGGGCGTTAAACATTTTGATTTTGCACTCATGTAATTGACATAAAGACTTAAAAAAGATTGGACTCCTTTCTTTTTTGTTACTCTGTAGAGATTGAGGATCGGATGCAATAAACAAACAAAATGACAAAGGAAAATGGAAAATGGAAAACGCAAAGAAATTAGCGTGGTTAAATGAATCTTAACTTTCATTGGTTTGGTTTTTGTTTAATAACGAGTTAATGCTGCTACATGAGATGGTGATGTTCAACTTATTAGTGTTGTCGCGATGGCGGTTAGTTAGTGGTGGTAGTGGTGGTGGCGCTCCCACCCCACACACATGTACTTTATATAATGTTTGAACGTAAATGGTTGACTTTTTATATATAATTTTAAGCTTATTAAATATGGTAATTAATAGTGTAATTGTGGAACTTATCATTTTGATTATGGGTTGGCAATGCTTACAAATATTGGTCAATGTATTTTTTTTTTTCTGTAACAATTTTATTATGGGTTGGCAATGCCGACAAAGAATAAACATGTGCTTTCTTTCAAATCACTTTTGTGTGTACTTTTTAATGAATCGTGTAGAAAAATAAAACATATAAGGTTATTTTACTATTTTAAATAATAATCAAGCGTGGATGCTGGTTCATTTAACCGTCGTGGTTTTTTATTTGAACTAACATATCCCTTATTTTTTATGTTGGCGGTTAAATCAACATGCCGTATGAACCGATGTGATGGTCTACATGGCGATTATAGGAACAAAATAGATTGAAGGATCATAACATTTTGTTACATGATAAAAAAGAAAATATTAAATTTTCAATACTTGTTGATTAAATAATCAAATAAAAAAGAAAGTTAAAAATATGGGAAAACAACAAAAGTAACAAAAAACAAAGTACATATTCAAGATATTACTTCTTGACATATCTAACCATTTATATCATTGCCGTTAAAAAGAAAACGCATGTATAGCATTTTTTTTTAATTTGGATAAAAGTTAGTATTAATAACCAATCTATCTGGAAATGAAAATTCGCTACCACAACAAACCGTTTTGACTCTTATAATTTCTTCAATTTAATTATTATATTCCAAAGGAGTGGTATTCATAACCGTTTTTTTTTTCACTTTTCATTTTAGGGTGTTGGGTATTTTTAGCCCATGAGGGAAGCCTAATAAGAATTATGTTGGCCCATTTGGTTTTCTTTGAAGATGAATAAAAGGGAAAAGCAGGGGTTTCAGCTGCTAACACCCTAAAAACACTCACAAAACAACACACACAAAAACACAAAGTTCGTCACCAACATACCCAGCTGCAGAGGTCGTCCATTTCCCGGAGATTGAACCGTTGGATCGTTCTGATTTTTGGACACAGTCATCACGACATCAGGGCGACCTTATCCAACGGTGGGTTTGTCTAAATCACGTCTGGAAGTCTCTCTGCACAGCCTCTGTTCGCAGCTGCAGATTTTGGTGATATCTTCTTCTTTTGTCTTTGTATTTAATTCCATATGCTTGAAGTTGTTTATTCCAAGTGTATGATGATTATTGTATGCCTCTAGTATACCTAGGGAAGACTTTGTATTGCTCTAATTTGGTGATAGTGGATTTGAAGCGGCTCTAGTAGTCCCGTGGTTTTTACTCTCCTTTTTTTAGAGGTTTTCCACGCTAAAATTTGGTGTTCTTGTTATTATTGTTTTCTGGCTGCTTAGATTGTAGGTGGTATACCCTATTTGTTTGCATCCTAACAGGTTCATTCTAGTTTGGGAAAAGTCTTGGGCAAACGAAGTTTGCTTCCGCATTTGTGTTTACCGTTTGTGACTGGGTTTCGCGTTTTTCCCATTATAATGGTATCAGAGCCATTGGCTCTTGTTATTGGGTTGAAACTTGATTGAACAATGGAAGCTAATACAAGTAGGATTGTAAATTTGAATGGTTCTAATTATCATGTTTGGAAAGGAAAAATGGAAGATCTCCTTTATGTGAAAGATTATTATATGCCTGTGTTTAATACCGATAAACCTGAAGGTAAAACAGATGAAGAATGGAATATCTTGCACATAAAGGTTTGTGGTTATATTCGCCAGTGGGTTGATGATAATGTTTTGAACCATATTAGCGGGGAGACTCATGCTCGTACCTTGTGGAACAAGCTTGAGGAGTTATATGCTCGGAAGACCGGAAACAATAAACTGTTCTTGATTAAACAGTTGATAAATTTGAAGTACAATAATGGAACTCCTGTTACTGATCATTTGAATGTTTTTCAGGGTATTATTAATCAGCTTGCAGGAATGGGTATTAAGTTTGAAGACGAGATACAAAGCTTATGGCTTCTTAGTACTTTACCGGACTCTTGGGAGACTTTTAGGACATCATTGTCCAACTCTGCACCAAATGGTATCATTACTATGGAAATGGCTAAAAGTAGTATTTTAAATGAAGAGATGAGAAGAAAATCACAGGGTTCCTCTTCACAATCAGATGTCTTGGCCACAGAGAGCAGGGGGAGAGGTCAAAGTAGAGGTCCGAGTAACAAAGCGAAGCATCGTAGTAAGTCTAGAGGTAAGTTTGCTGATTATGAATGTCATCATTGTGGTAGGAAAGGACACACAATTAAATTTTGCAGACAATTAAAAAGGGAGAACAAGAAGGCTAATTACAACAATCAAAAGAACAATCATAAGAAAGATGATGGTGGCAATGACACATCTGAAGTTAATACAGCTACCGAAGAGTTCTTCATTTGTTGTGATTATGATATGGTGAACATTGCACGTGATGATTTGAGTTGGGTTGTTGACAGTGGTGCTACGTGTCATGTGACATCACAAAGGGAATTTTATTCATCTTACACACCTGGTGACTTTGGGGTTGTTAAGATGGGTAATAACGGGCTATCAAAGGTTGTAGGTGTTGGGGATGTTTGCTTGAAGTTTGACACTGGGATGGAGTTGGTTTTACACAATGTAAAATATGTTCCAGATATTAGACTTAATTTGATCTCCGCTGGTTTACTTGATGATGATGGTTACCATAGTACCTTTGGTGATGGTGTTTGGAAACTCACTCGTGGTTCTTTGATCGTGGCAAAAGGTAAAAGAAGTTCAAAGTTATACAGAACACATCCGAAGATCTCCAAAGACTCGGTCAATCTGTTAGTGAATGCCGATACAGAACACATGAGTGAAAAAGGGATGTCTATTTTGTTGAAGAAGAATGCCTTGCCCGATTTGCATGATGTACATTTGAAGAAGTGTTCTCATTGTCTGGCAGGTAAACAGAAAAGAGTTTCTTTCAAAAGTCACCCTCCTCATAGGAGAGACAATATACTTGATTTAATACATTCGGATGTTTGTGGTCCTATGAAGACTAGAACACTTGGGGGCTGCTTGTACTTTGTCACTTTTATTGATGATCATTCGAGAAAAGTCTGGGCCTATACTTTGAAGTCTAAAGATCAAGTATTAGATGTGTTTAAGCAGTTTCATGCCTTAGTTGAGAGACAAACTGAGAAGAAGCTCAAGTGTATTCGAACGGATAATGGAAGGGAGTACATTGGTCCTTTTGATGCTTATTGTAGAGAGAAAGGTATTCGGCACCAAAAGACTCCTCTAAAGACACCACAATTGAATGGTCTAGCAGAGCGAATGAATAGAACATTGGCTGAAAGGGTTAGATGTTTGTTGTCACATGAAGGGTTGCCTAATTCCTTTTGGGGTGAAGCTTTGAACATCGTAGTAATTGTTATTAATCGTACTCCTTGTGTTCCTTTGTCTTTTGATGTTCCTGACAGGGTTTGGAGCGGCAAAGATGTTTCATACGATGATTTGCGGGTCTTTGGATGCAAGGCTTTTGTGCATATTCCCAAAGATGAAAGAACAAAGCTTGATGTAAAGACCAAGCCATGTATATTACTTGGTTACGGGGGAGATGAGTTTGGTCACAGGTTTTATGATCCAATCTCGAAGAAACTCAGAAGAAGTTTCGATGCTGATTTTATTGAAGATCAAAGTTTGAAAGATATTGAGAAGACAAAGATAGTTCCTCAATATACAGATGATCTTACTGATTTGGATCCAGTTCCTCCACAGCACTCTGAGCCGCATACTAAAGATGATAATCAAAATAATGAACAACATGATACCGATAATGATGTTCCAGAGCATCAAGAATTAGATGAGGGTTCTCATCCAGAGTTACCAGTACCAGGTATGCCAACATTTGTCCCACTCAGACGGTCTACAAGAAACCGTCATCCTTCCACCCATTATTCTGCTGATGAGCATGTCTTGCTCACTGACGGGGGAGAGCCCGAGTGTTATGAAGAGGCCATGGAAGATGAACACAAAAGGGAGTGGGTTGAAGCCATGCAAGATTAGATGAATTCCTTGTATGAGAACAATACCTTTGAATAAGTAAAGTTGCCTAAAGGCAAGAAAGTTCTAAAGAACAAGTGGGTCTATAAGGTGAAGACTGAAGAACATACCTCGTGGCCTAGGTACAAAGCCAGATTGGTGGTTAAAGGGTTCAGTCAAAGAAAGGGTATTGATTTTGATGAGATTTTCTCTCCAGTCGTGAAGATGAGTTCCATTCGGGTGATTCTTGGTTTGGCAGCTAGTCTTGATCTTGAGGTTGAGCAAATGGATGTCAAGACAGCGTTCCTTCATGGTGACTTGGATAGAGAAATCTATATGGAGCAACCTGAAGGTTTTCAGGTTAAAGGTAAAGAAGACTATGTCTGTAAGCTTCAGAAAAGTCTTTATGGGTTGAAGCAAGCACCAAGACAGTGGTATAAGAAATTTGAGTCTGTTATGGGGAAGCAAGGCTACCGAAAGACTATTTCAGATCACTGTGTTTTCTTTCAGAGGTTTGGTGATGATGATTTTATCATTTTATTACTCTATGTTGATGACATGTTGATTGTAGGCAAGAATGCAGAGAGAATTGTTCAGCTGAAAAAAGAATTAAGCAAGTCGTTTTCTATGAAAGACTTGGGCCCAGCAAAACAAATTCTTGGTATTCGGATTACTAGAGATAGAGCTTCAAAGAAGTTGAACATGTCACAAGAGCAATACATTGAGAAGGTGCTTCGCAGGTTCAACATGGATAAAGCCAAATCGGTTAGTTCACATCTTACTCCCAATTTTAAACTAACCGATAAAGATTTCCCTTCTTCTAAGGAGGAGATTGAAGACATGGATAAAGTTCCATACGCGTCAGCGGTTGGAAGCTTGATGTATGCAATGGTGTGTACAAGACCTGATATTGCCCATGTAGTAGGTGTTGTTAGTCGGTTTCTGTCAAATCCTGGTAAAAAGCATTGGGATGCGGTTAAGTGAATTCTTAGGTATCTACATGGTACTTCCAAATTGGGTATAACGAGCCAATGCTTGTTGGTTATACGGATTCTGATTTGGTGGGAAACAAAGACAACATGAAATCCACTTCTGGATATTTGATGACTTTTGCAGGGGGGGCTGTCTCATGGCAGTCAAGACTGCAAAAGTATGTTACTTTGTCTACAACTGAGGCTGGGTATATTGCAGCAACGGAAGCATGCAAAGAACTGTTGTGGTTGAAAAGTTTTATGCAGGAGCTTGGCTTTATGCAATAGCGCTACGTGGTTCTTTGTGATAATCAAAGTGCTATTCACCTTGCTAAGAATTCTATGTTTCACAAAAGAACAAAACATATTGATGTGAAGTATCATTGGATTAGAGATGCGCTTGAAGACAAGTTGTTTGAACTTGATAAAGTTCATACCGATGACAATGGTTCCGATATGTTGACAAAATCTTTGGCAAGGGAGAAGTTGAAGATATGTTGCTCAATCGTCGGGATGGCGAACTCTTCCTTATAAGCCAAAAAGGGGGAGAATTGTTGGGTTTTTTTAGCCCATGAGGGAAGCCTAATAAGAATTATGTTGGCCCATTTGGTTTTCTTTGAAGATGAATAAAAGGGAGAAGCAGGGGTTTCAGCTGCTAACACCCTAAAAACACTCACAAAACAACACACACAAAAGAAGAAGAAAATTCGCTCAAGTTCGTCACCAACATACCCAGCTGCAGAGGTCGTCCATTTCCGGAGATTGAACCGTTGGATCGTTCTGATTTTTGGACACAGTCATCACGACATCAGGGCGACCTTATCCAACGGTGGGTTTGTATAAATCACGTCTGGAAGTCTGTCTGCACAGCCTCTGTTCGCAGCTACAAATTTTGGTGATATCTTCTTCTTTTGTCTTTGTATTTGATTCCATATGCTTGAAGTTGTTTATTCCAAGTGTATGATGATTATTGTATGCCTCTAGTATACCTAGAGAAGACTTTGTATTGCTCTAATTTGGTGATAGTGGATTTGAAGCGGCTCTAGTAGTCCCGTGGTTTTTACTCTCCTTTCTTGAGAGGTTTTCCACGCTAAAATTTGGTGTTCTTGTTATTATTGTTTTCGGGCTGCTTAGATTGTAGTTGGTATACCCTATTTGTTTGCATCCTCACAGGTTCATTCTAGTTTGGGAAAAGTCTTGGTCAAACGAAGTTTGCTTCCGCGTTTGTGTTTACCGTTTGTGACCGGGTTTCGCGTTTTTCCCATCATAGGGAACATTTTCCAAAAAAATCTTAATGGACATGACTTTTGAATAAAGAGAGGTAACCCAACTTGGTAATTGTATAAGAGTATAATTTTTGATGTGGTGTTTTGGATACTTTGTATCTTTTACTTCTGTCTTTTGGTATTATGGTTTCTTACTAACAAATGAAGGATATTGCGAGAGATTATTGGTATAGTTTGGGAGTGAAAGGAATTAATAAATAGGTGATGGTTGTTTGTTACCATGTCAAAACCAAAAAATGGATCAGCTTCAATTTTTTTAACGGAAAAGAGGATCATATCATTACTCAAAAACAGTTACAAATAATATTAAAAGCGTTTGTAATGCCCACGGAATCCAAATGGATATTAAAAGCCGAACCCCACATATGTTTTGCTTTTGGGTTTTGACCATGTCAATACGTCACCTGCTTTTCTTTTGTTTTTGATAAGCAATTACTTGAACATTTTTGGGTTTTGACCATGTCAATACGTCACATACTTTTTTTTTGTTTTTGATAAGCAATTACTTGAACATTCAGTTAATAATTCATGGGTTGGAAAACTTCAAACTGTAGCAATCATGTTGCTTCTTACTTTTTACTTTGTAACAAACCAACTGGAGTATATACACTATGGTAACAAATTTTGATATATCTCGCTTTTTCTAATGTTAGTATCTATAATACAATGGTTCATATCAATTGGTAACGGAGATTAGGTAAAAAGTGGAAAACATCAAAGCGGTTGAGTACCAAAAATCTGGTAAACCGTCGGTACCCACTCCTCAGTTTCACTATCTTGCTTGGTAGCTTTTAGTTATTAGAACATTTTGTCAAACCAATTGGATGGATAAATTTCTTCTTCATAATCAATCAGATTAGGAACTAGGCACTACCATCGGTTCAGTACATATGAGCTGCTCTGTTGTCCAATCTGTTTTTCTTTCTTTTTTTTTTTTGCTTCCGTCCTTTTTAAACACTAAAAACCCAACCAATAAGGTGCATGTGTGTGAGTTGAGCGTGTGAAGAACCGAAGAAGCTGAGGAAGAAGCCGGACACCAATATGACCCGACCCGTGCTTTATATTTTGTTCCTTCCCAATATCACCGGCTTTTTTTCTCGTAATAAAATAGTACTTGGCCCAAAACAGCCCTTAACCTTTCATTAGAAGTCCAAATGAATTTTTATTAATGGTTTTAAGTAGGTATGAAAAAAAAACCTAGACCTCATAAAAAAAACTCGAAACCGATTTTATTTATATCCGGATATCCTATACCTGAATCGGAACCAACCCTACCCGTAAGGCATACATAGGGTATACATTTTGATCTAGGATATTTTATATGTTAGATATTTAATTGTAATAATGAAAATGCCCTTGTTTTTTCGTTAATTTTAAACTGAGGTTAGTCATAATACCAAACTCAAACATATTACTTAAACCCTTACTACCTAACATTGTTACTTTTTGACTCCTCGACTACCATGAGACTGTGCCCCCTGATGCACGGGAACCCGGGATAAAAGCCCCGATTCGTCCCTTTACCCAGATGTCTATCGAAAATGACCAAGCAGGAATTTAACCTGCGTCTCCACTAAGGAGGGTGTCCTTGTCTACTAACCTAGCCCTCTCCAATCCTACATTGCCTCATCATTTTTACCCTAAACTACTATCAAATCATCAAGATACTGGGTAGCACTCCTTTCAACTACCTAGATTTTTTTTAAATATAAAAAAAATCCGAACAACAAAAATTAACAAAAGTATACTTTCATTAAAATAAAAATAATATATAATACGTAAAGGGTCGATTAAAATCATAAAATAAGTCTATTAGTTATTTATTTATTTATTTTTTTTTCAAAAAAAAATCATAAAATAAGTCTATTAGTTAAAAATTTGGCATTATTGTTATTATTATTACGGGTGGGGATCAAATAGAAAGTTTATTTTGGCTAGGAAGGATAGGAACCAATAGGAGTAGGACATGTGGCAAAATTTAAAATAAAAAGGAAGAGTATTTTAGTCAATCTTATCATTTCTTCTTCCTTTTCAAAACCCAGTAACTTCAAAACTCACCATTTTGAAAACCCACCATCTTCAACCATTTCTTCACTTTCTATCTCAATAATCACTACATTATAGTGCGATTTTCGTCACCAATCAATGATTCAAACACCCGATCAACGTGTTCTTCAGCTTTTTGAAGAAAACCCAGTTTAATTTCATACGAAATCTAGTTTTTTCCGGTGATTTTGAAGATAATCACTCGATCCGTTCGATTCGAGCGCTGATAAGTGTTTCAATCATTCAAAATTCGTCAATTGTTGAAGAAATCATTTCAATCCATGTAAGAAATTCTTTAATTTCGTTTTTATGATCTGGGTTTTTGATTTAACCATTGCGTTTTACGATCTTGGCGGGGGGTCCGGGGGCAACGCCCCTGGTAGCGGGGTCCCAGGGGCGGCAGCCCCTGGCTGGGGTTGAGCTCAGACAATTCACAGCACAAACAAAACTATTGTCATGGTTCAATGCGTTTTAGAGAGAACACTTTCTTTGGTGTTTTTAGGCAATTGCGTTTTAAAACTAAAACATTTTTATGTGTTTTCTGGCCATTGCATTTTAGAAAAACACATTCTTGAAGTATTTTTAGTCATTGCGTTTTAGGTAAAACACATTTTTAGGTGTTTTCAGTCCATTGCGTTTTACAGAGAACACTTTCTTTTGTTTTTTTAGGCAATTGCGTTTTAGAATGAGACATTTTTAAGTGTTTTCTGGCCATTGCGTTTTATAAATAAGACATTTCTTTGTGTTTTTTGTGCATTGCGTTTTAGGTAAAACACTTTTTTATGTCTTTTCAGTCCATTGCGTTTTAGAAAACAGACATTTTAAGTGTTTTCTAACCATTGCGTTTTAGAAATAAGACATTTGTTTGTGTTTTTTGTGCATTGCGTTTTAGGTAAAACACATTTTTATGTGTTTTTAGTCCATTGCGTTTTAGAAAGTACATTTTCTTTTGAGTTTTTAGGCTATTGCATTTTAGAAATAAGACATTTTTTTGTGTTTTCTGGCCATTGCGTTTTACAAATAAGACATTTTTTTGTGTTTTTGGTGCATTGCGTCTTAGAAAAATGTTATTTTTAGGTTTTTTTTTCCATTGCGTTTTACGCAACTGGGTTTTAGAATTTTTTTTCGAAAATATAGCAATAGCATACTCGTTTTAAAGATAAAAAAACGCTCGTTTTTTTTGGTGAAATTTTTATAAAAAAATAATGTCGTATGAGAGAGTTATTAACGTTTAAAAAATGAGGGGGAATTGGAGGAGAAAGAAACTATTGCCTTGGATTGACTAGAATACCCCTAAACAAACTCACGCGCCTCTTTTCTTCCCTTCAATTTCCCTGATTTAATCTTAGCCCTTGATTAACTAAATGGATTGTCAAGATCACTTCCTAGACTTCTTAGCCAAATAAACTTCATATCATATCTCCACCCTTATTATTACTTGTTATTTGATTTTTGTTATCATATTAGCTGAATTTTAAATTATAACAAACTTATTTTTCAAATGAAACTAGTCTCAAAAGATATTATAATAATGTACATGAAAGCCAATTCCAGCCCTTAAGAGGGGTTAGAAATTAAATTAGGAGAAAACGACTCAATTAGAACTAAATTTTCCACGTTGACATTGACTTAGAAACGTATGTTTTGGAGAGAAAGCGACTCAGTTGGACTAAATTAGAAAAGTAGAATGTTTTGGAGGATATATGAATATTAAATTAAATACTTCACTTTGCCAGATTTTAAGTAAATTACTTCACTTGTTGACAAATGCAACCAACTTCCTCAACTAATATTACTTCTCCTATGAAGATTCCCACTCGTCTTCTTCTTTTTCTTCTTATGATTCTCTTTTTCATGTTATCACAAGCCACTGTCAATGGTTTCAACAAATCATTACAAGCAAAAGCGTTGCTTGCAACAAATTGGTGGCCACAACATGTAAATGTTTCAGATGATTATTGTAATTGGTATGAAATCTATTGCAATGAAGCAGGGAGTGTCACAGGTATATACTTTTACAAAGATAACCTTGAAGGTAATCTGGGAAGCCTCGACTTCTCTTCATTTCCAAACCTTGTTAGCCTTTATATTACTGAGTGTGGTCTTGAAGGAAGCATCCCAGAGCAGATTGGTTTGCTGTCAAATCTCACAGAACTTTCACTTTATAGAAATCGACTCACAGGTAAGTTGCCTGTTTCCCTCGCCAATCTAACCCATTTAGAACACCTTGATCTTGGTAGTAACAATTTCAGTGGTGAGTTACCTGTTGCCCTCACCAATCTCATCACTTTGAAATATCTTTTTCTTGATGATAACAATTTCACTGGTGAGATACCTGTTTCCCTAACCAATCTCACCCATTTAAGATCCCTTTATCTTGATAAAAACCAACTTACAGGTCCAATCCCACCATTTGGTTCCATGGTCAATCTCACTGTCCTAGATCTCAGCACAAATCAACTCAATGCATCCATTCCAAACCAAATCGGTAATTTGCAAAGCCTAGAAACATTGAATCTGGGTGACAACAATTTTGACGGTCCCATTCCCTTAAGTTTTGGTAATCTAAGCCATCTGAGGTTTCTAAACCTAGGCATGAATTTCATAAGTGGCCCCATACCTATAGATATAGCAGATTTGATGAACTTACAACATGTCGACCTTAATAATAATAGTCTTGTGGGTAGAGTTCATCCTAAATTTGAAAATCTTTCTTACCTTGATTTATCATCAAACCGGTTGTCAGGAAATGTGTCCTTTCAGTATCCTTGTAATCTACTACAGCTAGACCTCTCTATGAATCTATTCACCGGAGATATCGCAAGTCTAAGTAGTACTTGCTTTGGCTTAAAGTACTTGGACATTAGTATGAACAAACTTACGGGTCCAATCCCACATTCTGTTGGTTCCATGGTCAATCTAACAGTCCTCGACTTGAGCGCAAATCAACTGAACGGATCCATTCCAAAGGAACTTACTAATTTACAAAAGCTACAAAAGTTGAAGCTTGGTATGAATTCCATAAGTGGCCAGATACCTCTTGATATAGCAAGTTTGATGAACTTAGAACATGTCGACCTTAGTCATAATAATCTTATGGGCCCCGTTCATCCTGAATTTGGAAAGCTTACTTACCTTGATTTTTCATCAAACAAGTTGTCAGGAAATGTACTATTTCAACGCAATACTTGTTACCTGAGGTATCTAAACCTCTCTATGAATCTTATGACGGGAGCTATCACAAGTCTTCTTGATTGCAATTACTTAAGGTCCCTGGACATTACTAATAATAATTTTGTCGGAGAAGAGCTTAATCGTACGGAGTTCACAGAATTGGATATCCTACACCAGTATCCGAATAATTTGACTGCAATCGTTCCCAGTCATTCTTCAGTCCAGGATAGAGAAAGTGGCTTGTCATGCAATGCTTTGAGTGGACAATCACCCTGCAAAGAACATATGCCAAGAAACAAACTGGTTCAACATTTGACAACTTTTATTCCCATCATCTTGGGACTTTGCTTCTTGCTTCTTGTTTACGTGTGTCACAAAAGAAATACTGCTACACGAAAACAAATGCAGCAAGAAAGAAAAAAACATGGAGATGTGTGCTCGATATTGAATTATGATGGAACAATTGCGTATGAAGACTTCATCACTGCTACAGAGGATTTTGACCTCAAATATTGCATTGGAACCGGTGGCTATGGTAGTGTCTATGAAGCCAAACTGCCTAACGGTAAAACATTTGCTTTGAAAAAACTCCATCGTTTTGAAGCCGAGCAACCAGCATTCGACCAGAGTTTCAAGAATGAAGTCCAGGTGTTGACCAACCTAAGGCACAAAAACATTGTCAAACTCTATGGTTTTTGTTTGCATAACAAATGCAACTTCCTTGTATATGAATACATGGAAAAGGGGAGCCTATTTTGCGCAATAAGTGATAGTGAATTAGCAGTTCAGGTGGACTGGATGAAGAGGGTGAACATTATCAAAGATGTAGCACATGCTTTGGCATACATGCATCATGATTGCAACCCGCCTATTGTTCATAGAGACATATCAACCAACAATATTCTCTTGAACTCAGAACTGGAAGGATTTGTTGCTGACTTTGGAGCAGCCCGATTGCTCGACCCGGATTCCTCCAACCAAACGGTAATAGTCGGAACTTTAGGATACATTGCTCCAGGTATTTGTACACAACTTAAGCTTCTTTTATGCCTATTAGCTATTGAAATTTTACTAACAATCCTTTGATAAATATGAACATGTAGAGCTTGCTTATAACATGATTGTGACCGAAAAATGTGACGTGTATAGCTTTGGGGTGGTGGCACTTGAGACAATTGTAGGGAAGCATCCTGGGGACCTCCTTTCATCCCTGAACTACTCGACTAGTCGTGGTATAACGTTGGAAAATATATTGGATAAGCGACTCCCTTATCCAACCGATAGTTCGATTGAAAAGGAAATTATGCGTGTTTATAATGTAGCAGTAGCATGCATTCTCACAGATCCAAAGTGTCGGCCAACAATGAGAAATGTGTCACGGGAATTATCATGTTGAGGGCGTCATTTGGGCTATCTCCAAGTTTATTATATTGAGAACAACCCTTAATTATACTTGTGTCACCATCAAATAAAGTTGTAAACTTGAAACTTTCACAATGTTTTAATACCTATTTCACGTCAAGCAAACTTATAGAACTATTGTTCAATCTATTAAGTCTGAAACAGGCTGCCTATTTGCAATAATTATCTCCTAACTAGTTTGCAATTAACCTTGTTTTAAATCAAAATATAAACTTGGTTATTTGAATGCAAAACCTAACAGCGTTGGGTTGGCATAATCTATAAGAAAGGAATATGATACAATGTACACTGCCCCAAATTTAGTGAATTTCAACATCAACAAAGTATGAAAGTTGAACAAAAGAGGAACCCTAATTAACTAACGAATGCCCCAAATAAAAGAAACTAATCTACAATGTCAATAGATTATACGAACAGGGTGGACATAAAATAGCAAAATATGATGTTATAACTAACTTATTTGGATCGATAAAGTTATGATTAATACAACATACAAGATAGGGCGGCAGAGACAATGGTGGAACTGTTCCGACTTCCGACTAGAGTGAGCAAGGAGCATCTTTTTTTTTTCTTTGAATTCCTTTCCTTTCTACTTTTTTTTTAGTAAAATGTTATTTTGGTCCCTGAGCTTTGGTCACTTTTGTCATTTTAATCTAAATTTGAAACCTTTTGCATCTAGGTCTCTGTATTTTTGTTGCTATTATAGTCCAAAAGCAAAGACAGCTCAGATTTCTAAAAAAAACTTGTTTTTTTGTCCTTTTCTAAAGGGTATTTTGGTCATTTTACCCATATGCCCAACTACCCACCCCCTCTCTTTTTCCTCTTTCCCCCCGATCATCTGTTTCTCTCTCTCTCTATAAACACACACAGATAATTCTTTCTCTATCTTCATCTACCACCACTACCACCATCTCATATGCGATCGTCATCATCTCCTTACTGGAGTCACTACTGCTAACTTATTAAACCCTAGTCCGTACACACATCCACCCAGCTTCTTGTTTTCATCAATGGCGGATCCACAAATTGCAGCAGGTAGACGACGACATGTGTTCGAATCATTCTACTTGATCCTTACACTTGTATTCATTCTAATCGCCTGTGTTGAGCTCTGTGATGCATCCACCATCGTTGACGTTTACCGCCTCATCCAATCCAATACGATATCTCTGGTGCACCTTTTGGATCTCGTGCTGCTTCGTTTAATCATCACGCCGGTTCTTCGTTCTCTCCTCCTGATTTCGATCTGTCTCGTATTGTTGCCGTACTTACTCTGCGTGAATTGAATGAAACTTTTGTTAGAGGTAACTGTTGAGTTCATGATCTTCGTTGAATCTGATTTTGTGCGGTTTGACTTTTGAGCGTGTTATGTAAATCTAAAGTGTAAGATCAGTTTGATCTTGGATTTTATTGAGTTTGAATTAGGTGAAATTGATAAAAGTGTTGTTGATTAGTGCTTAGATTCGGTTAGAATGGTGTTGGTAGTGGTGGGAGGTGGAGATGGTGGTGGTAGATGAAGGTAGAGATAGAGAGAATTATATGTGTGTGTTTATAGAGAGTGAGAGAGAAACAGAGGATTGGCAGAAGGGGGGGGGGGGGGGGAGAAGAAAAGGAGAGGGGGTGGGGTGGGGGTGGGTAGTTGGGTAGGTGGGTACACTGACCAAAATGCCCTTCAGAAAAGGACAAAAAACCTGTTTTTTTTTTTTTTAGAAATCTGAACTGACTTTGCTTTTGGACTAAAATGGCAATAAAAATGAAACCACAGGGACCCAGATGCAAAAGGTTTCAAATTTAGACTAAAATGGCAAAAATGACCAAATCTCAGAGACCAAAATGGCAGTTTACTTTTTTTTTCTTTTTCATAGTGAACTCTGGGAACCGAAAAAAATCAAAAGAAAGGAAATGGAGAAAAAACTATACTAAATTCTTTAGTTTAAAGGAAATGCAAGAAAAGACGTCCTTTTTTTCCTATCCTTACTTCCCTTTACTTTCTTTTCTTTTCTCTTGTGCATAGTGGCGGACTTATAGTACAAATAGGGGTAGCACGGGCTACCCCTCAACCCCGTCTTCGTAGTGTAAAAATATCCCTTAACTTCATTTCATTTCCGTAGTGTAAAAATCTCTCTCAACTCCGTTTCTGTTATATAAAGGATATCCCTGATCCTAAAAAAAAAATTAGGATACCCCTAACTTTGTGGGCTAGTTTCGCCACTGCTTGTGCACTAGGGTACTCTTCTTTTATTAAAATTTCATTTGAAACTATTACACACAACACAATGAAGAAAAAAAATGGGTGAGAGACTGAGAGTGATGCCTATGTGATACTTTTTCATTAAAAAAGTGAAACTGTTGCACATAGTTTAACTGTGACGAGAAATCATTATTATATACATGACGTCTACCTAACTTTTCTTATTTTTCATATTTACTAAATCATCAATAACAGCTTATCATAAAACAATCTTTTTATTTATTTATGTAATAAACAAACTAGAATTGATTATCCGCGATGTGGGTTCGGTTTTTTAACATGATTTAAACGTATTGATTTTTTTTTATAATGGCTTAACAATCAAAAGGTAGACCAACGAAAAAAGTTCATAAAAATAAGCACGAAAATGTATTATATTTGACATGACTCATAAAATGTAAAGTAACTTTAATTTATAAAGTCTAAAGAAAATCTATGTCAAAATGTAAACTAACTGAAAACGTAAAGTAACTCTAATTGACCTGATTCGTTTACGAACAAAATTTACGTCAAAATGTAGGCCAACTAAAAACATCCCCAAAAATAAGCACAAAATGTATTTTATATTTGACATGACTAATATTCCATAAAAATCACAAGGAAACGTAAAAAGTCTAATTATACCAGATGTGTACATAAAAATAAGTGCGTAAAACTCAAAAGGGTGTTAAAATGACATGTTACAAAGCTTTTAGAAATTTTAGAGCGCTTATATGTCAATATTAAAAGTTGAGGGGTTAATTTCACAAAAAGAAAAAAAAATCAAATTAAAGTTGATGAGTAAAATTCACAAAAAAACAAAAAAAAAATCAAATTACTGTAGCTAACAACTTGTTCTATTATATATAGGATAAATTACACTTTTCGTCCTTTATGTTTGTATCGGATTGCAACGGATACCCTTTAACTTCAATAATTACAGTCACAGTCCTTTATTTGAAAAACTCGTTACGCCCTAGGTCCTTTAGCACTAACCAAGTTAAAACTTGAAGTTAAATCTAGTAACAAGAGGGTATTATGGTCATTTCATGCTTTTATTTGAATGTTTTTTAATAAATAAAACCAAAAAACATAGTGCATCTCTCTCTCAAATAAAACCAGTCCTAAGTCCACCATCGCCACTACCTGTGATATGACCACCACCACCATCAGGGCACTACCACCGCCACTCACTCTCTAAATTCATAACACCACCACCGCCACACTCTCTCTCTCTCCCTTTCTCTCTAAACTCATAATACCACAACCGGATCTACAAACACCACCACTGTCGCCGCATGTCCTCATTAAACCCTAGCCCCCAAACTGTTGGAAAAGATATACATGTACAGATCTACTGGATTTCTTCAAACCCTAGACCCAAATCTGGTGGATTTTCATTCCGAAGAGAGAGAGAGAAGTGATTTCAGATCTGATGGTAGATCAGAGAGTTGTGAAGACAGATCTGATGGTTCGACTGCCGGCGGTGGTGGTGGATCCGGTGATGTTAGAACTTGATTCGGTGGTTGTGGTAGTTTAAGAGGTTTTTTTTTGTGTTGAATTTGTTTGAAATCTGAAGTTGAGGATGATGAGTGGTGGTGCCAGTTTTGTGTCCGCATAATGTATTGGCTGCATTTCGTTTTGAGTTTCATGATAGGTTTAGCCTTTGAATTTGTACAACAAAATTTAAAAATAAAGAATTAAGAAAATGGGGTTGGATTCAACGATTGTGGTGGTGGGGGTGGTTGGAGAGGGAGAGAAAGATGGAGAGGAGAGACAGTTGAGAGAAAGAACTAAGGGATAGTGTGTGTATATTAAAAAGAATGAAATGACTATAATACCCTTATGTTACTGGATTTAACTCAAAATTTTAACATGGTTAGTGCTAAAGGACCTAGGGTGTAACGAGTTTTTCAAATAAAGGACTGTGATTGTAATTATTGAAGTTAAAGGGCATCCGTTGCAATCCGATACAAACATAAAGGACGAAAAATGTAATTTACCCTTATATATATAATAATAACAAAGGTTTTATTTGTATGTACATATATGTTACCTCTTTAATAAAACTATTTATGTAATTAAACATATAACAAAGGTTTGATTTGTGCGTACATGAATACTATCAAGATGGCCATAGAGAAACGCATTTTTAACATCGAGTTGATGAATCGGCCCTGAGTTAGATAGTGCAAGGGAGAGAATTGTCCTAATCGTTCCTGGTTTAACAATCAGGCTAAACGTTTCCCTGCAATCAACCCTAATTTGTTGTGAACGACCATCGCAAACAAGGCGAGCCTTTATACCTTTCGAGTGCCCCACCTGCTTTCTTTTTATGGCAAAAAATCTACATGCTTCGTACTATATTCATAACAGGTCGCTGTGGTACTAGCTCCCAAGTCCAGTTATAAATAAGTGCTCAATATTCATCAAGCATGGCACTTTTCCAGTCTAGATTATAGAGAGCTTCGGAGGGTGATTTGCGTATAGGAGAGATAGATGAAGATGTGGTGGCGTGTAAATTAAATTGTTGTTTTGGTTTATCGATACCTGACATTGATCTTGTGGTCGTTATTCTTGGTTGGATAGCGGGTGGTGGGACAACAGAAGGGTGGGAATGGGTGGAGGTGTTGTAGTTGGAGATTGGATTGAGTGGTAGTATTTTCGTTGGGAAAAGACGAGGAATGTATGGGAACAGAATGTGTGGGAGAGTTAATGTCGTGATTGGGAGTAGAGTTTGGTGGGGTAGGATGGTGCATAGGAACGTGAATAGGAGAATTGGTTGAGGGGATATTTTGCATGGAAGTTTATAAAAGGGGAGGTGGGGTCTGTGAGATGTGGTTTGGTTGTGGTAGGTTCGGGCATGGATTGTGGGTTGGTATTTGTGGTGGGTCCCGGTGAGGACCAAATAAATGGATGTGTTTCATTGGTTAAGAACTGATAGGAAGAAGGAGGAGGTGAGAGTGTTTTGAACGGAAATGTTAATTAATCAAAAACAACATCTTGGGAGATTATGATATTTTTAGTTTTAATATTATAACATTTGTATCCCCGATGGTTGGTGAGATAGCCTAAGAAAACACACGGAGTGGAGCGGTCCGCAAGTTTATGGATGGAAGTTGAGGGTAGTAGTGGGTAACAAAGATATCCAAAAATGCGTAAATGATCATAGGTAGGGTGTCGATGGTAAAGTAAAAATATTATTTAAGACTTTGCTGGTTAAGATGTTGAGTAGATAGGTGGCATGTTCGAGGGCATGATGCCAAAAATTGTGAGGAACAGAAGAATGTGATAAAATGGTACGCATGACGTTGTTAATTAGATCGTATCTTGCGTTCCACCTTACCATTTTGTGTGGATGTGTATGGGCAAGAAAAGCGGAACGTCATTCCATTTGAGGCACAAAAAGTAAGGAATGATGAGTTGTTGTACCCGCGGCCATTGTCACATTGAAAACTTTTAATAGATGTGTGAAATTGGGTTTTGATTAATTTATCAAATTCTAGGAACTTAGAGTAGACTTGAGATTTAGAAGCTAAAGCATAAGTCCATAGAAAATTTGTTTTGTCGTCTAAGAATATAATATAATAACGACCGGTGATGTCCACAAATCATTATGCACTATGTCAAAAGGATAATGGGTGCAAGTAGTAGAATCATAAAAAGGAATTTTAACTTGTTTTCCAAACATACAAGGTTCACAAATGCTAGAAGTTTTAACATTATTGAAAAGATTCAAAGAAGGTTTTAAACAACGTAAAATATTTATTCCGGGTGTCCAAGGCGGCGGTGCCAAATATATTGAGACACGGCTAAAAACATTGAAATTGGGGCATGAGAAACTTAAACTTAAAGTTGTGTAGGAAAAGCGAGCGGGTAGAGGTCACCGAAACTATCACATCGAAGGAGGTGCTTCCGGGTGTGGAGATCCTTCACATTAAAACCATGGAGATGTAGTCCAGAGCTGTTCGCACCATTTGTGGAGGGGTGGTTATGCCATGTCCGCGGCCACGGCCTCGATTGTTGCGGTTATTGGGTCATGTAGCGGGTTGGGGTGGGGTGTTTGTGGGTTAATGAGAGATGTGAAGAGCCGTGTCATTTGGGACACGATTTGCCTTTGTGGTTTATTCAAGAATTAATTGGTAACGGACTTCATAAAATGTTGGAAATGGTTTTGTGTTTTAGATAATGGAGGCAACACCACCATAAGATTCATTTAAACAGGAGAGTAATTGAATTACCAGGGTATGTTCGGTGACAGGTGAGATGACGTTGGCCAGTTGATCGAAAAGTATTTTAACCTCCTGGCAGTAAGCAGACATTGAAGCAGATTAGTCAAGATTGATGTTTGCGAACTTCTTTTGCAACAGCACCGCCCGTGTAGCCTGATTATCATGGAAGATGCTTTTTGGGGTTGTCCAAGCATAGCATGCGGATGAACCGGGTCGGATAATAGTACTTAAGAGGTCATTAGATATGGTTCCAAAGATCTGTTGAAGTCGGTGGTTTGCTAGTGTCACTTTCTTTTGTGGCAGCGGATGGTGGGTCTTTAACGCGAGGAGATAGGTGATCAAGAACTTGATACGCTCATCAATGGATTTTGAAAAGCTCGGCCAATGATCCATATTGGCTCGTTTCCATTTCAAGGGTAATAGGTATAAAGTTTTTTTATGTTTGAAATGGTTATGGCGGGGTGCAACTAGGGGTTCATGATGTCGAGAGAAAGAGAGTGAAGAGGTGGGGATTTGCCGACATGAAGAAGAAGAAGAAAACAGAAACAGGATCGGAATTATTTTTAGAAAATGAAAAGTTTTGATACAAGGGAAAATTACGAAATTAGCCATTGACCACCACGACTTTCGAAAATAGCCACCTCATGCATCCTTGGAGCGGCGCATCATGCGCAGGATGCATCCTTCAAGCACGGGATGCGTCTTGGGAGTGAAACCTAATAAAAAATAGACACGTAGCCACGGGATGCGTTCTTGGAGCGAGGCATCATGCACAAGATGCGTCGAGCAAGTTTCTGAAGTGTCCGGTGAGGTTTCCGGCGAGTTGCAGTTTTCCGGCGAGTTTTCTATGAGTAAAATTATACAAGATACACGTTTGGTTTTGTTCAGTTCAAGATCTGTGTAGTTACAATTAAAAACTAAAATGGAATATTAATCACGTGAACACTCGAACCTAAACCACCACTAACATCTAAGATTCGCTAAACATGGCACGCTTCCCGACTTGTACCAAAAGTCGAAGCGTCTTCACTTTTTGTCACGCCACCGTCAACTCTTCAGCCACCACCATCTCTGCCGGTGATGAACTACCCCTCTCTCTCTCTCCACTGCCTGCTTGCACCGCCGGAAAACTCACCGGAAACCTGCAACTCGCTGGAAACCTTGCAGGACGCTTCAGAAACTTGCTCGACGCCTCCCGTGCATGATACCTCGCTCCAAGGACGCATCCCGTGGCCACGTGGCTATTTTTTATTGGGTTTCGCTCCAAAGACGCATCCCGTGTTTGAAGGACGCATCCCGTGCTTGAAGGACGCATCCCCGTGGCCACATGTCCATTTTTTATTAGGTTTCACTCAAAAGACTCATCCCGTGCTTGAAGGACGCATCCCACACATGATGCACCGCTCCAAGGACGCATGAGGTGGCTATTTTCGAAAGTCATGGTGGTCAATGGCTATTTTCGTAATTTTCCCTTGATACAATGTTAAAGGTCAAAGTTTTCTTCATTTTCACTCCCCTGTTGATAAGTAGATATCCTATTACAACTTTTATCACCTCCTATAAATATGTTAATCTAATAACAGCACAACAATAATTCTGCTAATCAAATAATAATACAATATAATACTAAGGCTACAGGGTGTGGTATAAGCCCCTAGGGGCTTTATCACACCACCTCACCGCCACATCACACTTGCATGCAATGGTTTAAAGCCCCCATCATCATTACCTAATTATTATTTTTTATTTATATATTTTATTTTTTAATTTATATGCCAATTTTAATAACTACAAAATATAAAAAAAAAACATAATTTCATGAAAATAAAATAAAACATTACAAAGTCCTAAAAAATGCAAAGTTAAAAAATAAAGTACTAGAAAATAAAGCTACATATATTTCGCTCGAATTTGTGCCTTACGAGCCTCCAAAATGACTCGGTCCTCCTCTGCTAGTTGTGAAAAGTCTTTCGTGAGAAATTCCATATCTTTCTGGATTTGTTTCTCCATTTTTAGTTCTTGCTCCTTTTCCTTCATCGAGAGAAGCTTGTTGAGTCTATTGTCGAACTTTTCCAACCTTGATGGACCATCCGATGGCGTTGAAGAAGACGTGTCTCGTGCTTGTGCTGCTGCCTTACTTCTATCCCTACCCTTTGGTTGTCACAGCTCTTGCGGTTCTTGCGGTTGTTCAAATTCCTCGAAGTCGTCGTTTAGATTAATAGTAGTACGAGCATCAGACTCGGATGGTTCGGTAGCGGATGTTGATTTGGACCGTTTTGACCTATGGGCGGTTGGGTCAAACGGTAGTACAAGATGACACTTGGGAGACTTGCGAAGAAGCTCCACGAAGGTATCATCGTAAACGCATGCCAACGATTAATTCTATAGTCATTGTGGGCGACGGTCATAACGTCCATGTCGCTCGAACTGCTTCTTCTTCTAAGATTTTTTTACGAAATTATTATGTATGTTGTTGAAATTGCTAATCTTGGTCCGGATTGCGGTCCACTTTCCCGAAAAAGAGTCGGCCGTACGATATTCACCATGACCCAGCGAAAAACTTCTAAGGTATACGCCTCCAAAATACTTTTACATCTTGGTCGTTTCCTATATAAATGTATAATTATAAAAATATATTTACAAAAGTATATTTATAAAAGTATGTAAAAAACAGGAAAATTTACCAACAATCTCATCTCCCGACACGTCGAGCCATGCTTGTGACAACACAAGTTCTTTCCTAGGCATCCACTTTTCGACCGTCTTAGGAGCACATGCTTCACTCTCACCCTTCTTACGATGCTGATATTCGTTAAATTATACATGTTTAAGTCCCCCATTTTACTTCCGTTTTATGCGTTTTTTACCAAAACTTTGTTGTTTAGGTACTTAATCAGGTCATTTTCCATTTACAGGTCTTAAACAGTGTGCCAAAGACAGAGTTGGAGAAATGGAGGCAATTTAAGGACGTTACGGATGAATTCTGCACAAACTGTTGAAATTGCAGCTGATGCACGGCCGTGCGCCCCAACTGCACGACCGTGCATGACCTACGACGCCGGAAGCACTGGTAGTGTAGAAGCCGGTGCAGCTAATTCCTCGGAACGCACGACCGTGCGCCCCAAGTGCACTCCAGTGCACTACCTAACACTCAATAAAACTGTGATTTCAAGACGTTGCACTACCGTGCGTCCAAGGTGCACGACTGTAACACCCCGAAAATATAAATCTTTCATTATAAATTTAAGGTCGGTAACAAACAAGATAAAGTAACTAGGGATAAATAACCTAGTTAAATTATAAGTCTTGTAGTAAAAAGGGAAAACTTGGTTAAAAACCCTTTAAGAGAACTTAAGTAAAGATAAGGGACCAAAGTGGAACATGTGCAAACTAGTTTTAATAAAACAAAAATTTAAAACACCAAAACACGCACTTGGTGGGTGTTCTGGTCGCATACATACAGCACAGAGTCAGGAGAGACTCCCTAAGCTCAAACCAAACCCTAATCATCAAAAATTGATCAAATTGAGAGACCAAATCGAATCCAAATTGATATCCAAGCATAAATTAGTAATCATCTCAGTGAAGTGATCAGAAGGTATGTCAAAATTTACAATTTGGTTTCATCTCAACTTCTTGATGATTTGTGAAATTGAAATCTGAACTTGATTAGTTGATGTTTGGATGAAATTAGGGATGAAATCATGTTTAGGAGCAAGCCCTAGTCAATAACTTGTTGAATTGATGCTCAAATGATGAAATTCATGGTCACCCATCTAAGTGTTAAATGGGTTTATGTAGAAAGATAAAGAACACTAAGAATGTGATCATAAAATCGGTGCTAATGGTTTGCATGAAGTAAATCTGATATTATTGTGTATGTTAGATGAGTTGAACTTGGCAAAAATTGTTTGATTTTGGCTAAATAATTAAGTCATAAAATTTATAATCGATTTTGTAAAACGATGCCCATAAGGTGTTTGTTAAAACGCCTAAGAGAAAATAAAATGTTGAAAATCGGATAAAAACGCATGTTTGATTAATACGACGATTATTGCGTATTGATGAGCAAAATGCAACATATAAATTTCATCAATTGTGACATAAAACTAACCCTTTTTTTAGTACTAATGTTGGAAAAAGTGTGTTTTTGTCTTCCTTTTGTATTTTCATGATTAAATGAGCTCGAATTAACAAAAGAAGCAAAAAGACAGCAAAATCTAATATAAATACAAGAAAAGGAACAAACGTGACATACCCGACTCCACGACAGCATCTTCCCAAGCAAAACAAGAAGACAGAAGACTGAACACGCCCCGTGCTCAGCCAGCACGGGGGCGTGCCCAAGTGTCAGCAGAAAAGACAAAGTGGTAGAAGCTTCTATTGCCCACCACGGGGACGTGCTCAGCGGACACGGGGCCGTGGTCAACTATAAGATTCGCACAATCCAAGCAAATCTTCATAGTACAAAGATTCTTCTGCACACGGGGTCGTGCTCAGCGGACACGGGGGCGTGGTCAACTAATAAGACAAGCTGCAATAAATGAAGAAAGAGAAGGATGTGGACACGGGGCCGTGCCCACTGGACACGGGGCTGTGCCCGAGCTTCTGTTCAGCCTATAAATAGGAGTGCTTGGCTCAAGCTCAAACCATCCCTTGGCACACCACCTCTCTCACACTTCACACTTCACACTTCACCCACCACCCACCACCACCATAACACCATCATCCACCACCATCATCCATTGTCCATCGTAGAGTGTGTGAGTCGTCTCGGGATCCAAGATTGATCGTAAGAGTTCTTGACAATCAAGGCCATGTTTGCCTAAGTCTCTTACATCACTTGGTGAGGACAAGTGTCTAGTGTAATACTTTTTATTTCTAATCTTTTTGCACTTTTTACTTGGTTTTGTATTAATGACTTTAATAACTAGTTTCTTATGTTGAAGGTGATTCTTCCTTATCGTTTGTCCGTGGTATCTTGACATTATTTTACTATCTATATAAAATAAAAGATTTTCACCATTCATATCTCCACGGTCTATATGGAGGTATGTTGGCTACCTGGTCGGGGGTTAAGGGAACGGTTTGGTAAGAGTCTTGCCATTGTTCAGCGTTTAGAGGTCCTGCAATGGACCTGGGTCAAATTTAGTAGGACCTCCTTCAATACTTAACGGTATTGGATGGCGGGGGTCCAAACTCTTTGATCCACTCATAAGTTAAACTACTATTAATACTATAACCCGGCTATTTAGGACTGTATCCCTGCTGACTCAGACTACTTAGTCGAGGGTAACATCACCTCCAAAAGAGGGGCCTACCATAATTTGCATTAATAACTTTATTAATTATCTTTCAATAATCCGACCCTTTAGGATTGTATCCTTGCTGACTCAAACTACTGGGTTGAGGGTAACGTCACCTTCAAAAGAGGGGCCTACTACAATAACTAAGATAATCTCTTAAATAAGTGCAAAAGTGCGGAAATAATCAAAGGTCACACTATACACGAGTCGGAACCAAGTGATTCATCTTGTCTATCTGTTTTTATTTTTATTTTCAGCATTTTAGTTAGTTTTTATTTTTCTTAGTTTAAAAATCTTTTTCTAAACTTTTGATTTGATTAGACGTTGAGGATAAACCGGTACAAAAAGCTCTTGTGTCCTTGGACGACCTCGGTATCTTACCAACACTATACTACGCTCACGATGGGTGCACTTGCCCATATGTGTGTTTAGTGTTAGTAAATATCGTGTTTTATAAATTTAAAACTTGGCTAAAAAAAGTGTAAAAGGGCTTAAAATATACTTAAACCTACATATACACCTAACACGCATCAAGTTTTTGGCGCCGTTGCCGGGGACACAAGGATTTTAAGAAAGCTTAAAATCGACGGCCTAATCAGTTTTTCAAAACCTTTTTAAAACGTGCGCACATTTTTCTGCATTTTAGTTTAGTTTTGCATTTACAGTAACCTGTACATGGGGCCGTGTTCACTGAACACGGGGTCGTGCTGCACATTTTTCATAAAACACCCAGTAACAGTAACTTGAACACGGGCCGTGCTCACTGAACACGCCCCGTGCTCACTGAACACGCCCCGTGCTCAACTTGGTCAGTAAATTTAATTAAAACGCCCAGATACAGATTCTGTACACGGGGCCGTGTCCACTGAACACGGGGCCGTGTCCAGCCTCTGTATCCGTTTTTATTTCTGTTTTCTGATCTCGAGACTTGGTTGTGGTCTGCTGAGTGATTCTTATGGATCAATACTCAGGAGGTTACAACTATACCTATGAGGAGGAGGATTATAGGAGTAATTATTGCACTAATTGTAGTAATCCGCACTCGGTTCAATATAGTCACTCATATCAACCATCCAATTCATACACCTACTATGAGGAACCCAGGTACGAGCCATCAACTTCATACACATCCTTTGAAGACCAAAGGTATGAACCTCCTCCCTCATACTCATATTTTGATGAACCAAGGTATGAGCCTCCATACTCATACTTTGAGGAACCAAGATATGAGCCACCACCTTCATATGCTTATTATGAGGAACCGTGGCGTGAACAACCCACCTCATATGAGTGTTATGAAGAACAAAATTTCGACCCTTATCCATCATATGCTTACAATGAAGAACAATGGTGTGAACCATCTACTTCATATGGGTATTATGAGGAACAAAGGATCGAACAACCGGATTCAAGCTTTGAAAATCCCGATTCTTTTTTTATAACCGAAGTGACTGATAGGATATTAGAACACCTTAGAGTTATCGATCGCTATATAAAAGAATCTCGCACAAGGGAAGAGGAGTCCCGCGCAAGAGAAGAATTAAATAAATAAGAGATAACTGAAAGTGTAAAAATGGAAGAATAAATAAGTGAAGTGCCGACACATGAGTTAAACAACGAAAAAGGTGAGTCCGACAACGTTAAAATTCAAGAAGAGTTTAAGTTTGAAGAAATTAATCTCTTGTCACCTTCTTTTGAAAATCATTGTTTAATTCCAACTCATGCTAAGTTTTTAAAAGAGCTAAACACTAACACTAAAATTGACGAAACGGTAAGTGTTAAGTTAACTATTGATCAAACCTCGCTAATAAAAGAAGACCCATTTGAAATTAACATTACACCGGTTCCATGTTTCTTTCAAAATTCATTTATAAGTAATGTCACAATCGATAAAGATCTTTGTGTTAACATAATGCCTAACTACATTTTCGAAAAATTAAGTATTAGTGATTTTTCTCCACTTAAAATACCCATTTTTCTATCCAATCGGAAAGTAATAAAATCAATCGGTGTAGTTGAGGATGTCTTGGTTCAAACAAACCAAATGGTAATCCCAACCGACTTTGTCATCCTCGATGACGCTCCTCTAGTGTTGGGACGACCATTTGTAAAAACTCACGAAGCTTTGAAAAACCGGAAGTACAACAATCTACCTCTTCAATTAGGGGTATTTAAAAGAAGTGTCGATCTTGAGCGGTCAATGAAATATCCATTCGGCAATAATGACCCCCCTAATTGAAGATGAAGATGAACCACCCGATACAAGTGAAAAGATTGACCACTTTGTTGAAGAAGAGTTCGCCATAGAACAAACTTTTAAAGTTCTTGATCAAAATGAGCAACCAAATAAGGAGTCTCCTAAATGTAGGATCGTATTCAGCCCTGATTGAGTCGATCAGAAGAATTCCTATCCAAAACAAGAGGCGGAAACTAATACTTTGGTGCGATTTCAGCAGAATTTACTTTAAACTGTTGTTGTATTGATCTCGAATGCGGTTACAAGCTCTGACAACACTTCGGCAGCACTTCGTGGCTTACCGGAAGACAACACCTACAACTATGTTTATGATTTCGCTCTTACAACCTTTATATAGGTGATCAGATTTCGCTCATACAGACATGTACACATGAGCGAAACCTTCACTTGACACATAAGCGAAATCATCACTTGACACAAGAGCGAAATCAGGTCAAGGACACATAAGCGAAACCCTATCTAACACTTGTTTCTTGGATTTCGTGCTCTGTTCTAATCTATACACTACTAGACTCGATACAAGACGTAGTCGACAGACGGATGCACCAACAAACTCCCCCTCGGATGTTGACGGAGTCTTCAGTGTCGAGTCTTTGATTGTCAACTTACAGTCTTTATCAGTCTTCAATCTTCCTCTGAAGTATTTGTCATTGCAAGAATCCTCATTCTTTATCTCTATCATCAACAAACTCCTCTCTCTCGCATGTTGAATCTTTAAACTTCATCAGCACCAGCAAATCCAGAATCAATACTGTCTTTCCCTGCTTTATCAACATTGTCTTCAGACTCCCCCTCTCAATCTGCTGGGATCGTAGTCTGGAATTCTCTCCTTCATTCTAAGATCGTGATCAGGCTCTCATCTGGTTCAGGATCGTCACCTGGCACACATTTACCTGCACAATCTCTACCCACACATAAGTTTATTTTAAAGATTAAATTTTTAGTAATTTAGAAACTATATCAGATAATCTATGAAAAGATTTGTTCTCTGAAAATCACTTGTAGATACAAACCATTTTCACTCTCTCTCCCTAACCTGTTCTTCATGTTTAGCACTTAGAATTTCAAAAATCAGCTTCTCAATATCAGTCGTCGAAAATATTTTGAATTTTCAAAAATTTATGCTAAAACACACTAAAATCTTTTTGGTTTTTCTGAACAAAAGTAAATGCGGAAACAAAATATTTACAGACAATATTTTTGTGATTTTGTGCAAGAGGATCATATCAGTTTCTAAGACATATCACCAACACCATTAAGCATGATTACATTTTAAGTTCTAAACGATTCACTTAGATTGTCAGTATGTTTGTCCACTTAAATTTTCATACAAAGTTCAACTGTTTCGAGATATGAGATTAATGTCTTAAGTACTTAAACTCAATCGCGTGTCCCACCTCAGAATATACTCCCGTATCCAGATCCCAATATTCAGTCTTACAGGTAATTATGACACAAATGATATCTGTAGGGGTTAATAAATTATGAAGAATCATGAGAGCTCAGGTCAGAACTACCGTTCAGTAGAGAGATCATGACTCAACTTTTGGGTGTGTCCCCTTTAGAGGATCTTTTTTACAACAGCATTGCTAAGCAATTTTATTGTCTTATCATTTATGCTGAGGGTGATGCTATGTTTCAAGCATTGCAGAAAGTATTATTCGAGGACTAGGTCAGAACTTCCATTCAGCAGAAGTCCCGGAATAATACCCCAGATATCACTAAGTATAAAAACCTAGTATATCAGAAAAGGAACCTTTCAAACAAGATTTCGGGGGTTACCCATATATCCGAGAGATGTTTACCCACGATATAAGCAAGTTTGAAATTTAGATTTATATCTCGTCACAATCTACTAAATGTGTAAAAACTTACTGGCATATCATCCGTGAGACCGTTTATCACATTTTAACTTTCCATTTCTTTAGCATGCTGTGACAGTCCACTGATGTACTATCATTTCCTCTTTTATGCAACAAAAACTCATTTTTCATTTTATCATGTTTTTTACTTTTTTAAATTTTCTAATGTTTTTGGATTTTCTGAAAATATACTCCCCCTAAAATACAAATACATCTAAAGAAAATTGAAAACAAACTGTACAAGAACATGACAACTGATATCGAATTGCCTCAATTCGCCATCCACTTGGCATAAACAATCAGAACTCCCCTTCACAACAAACTATTTTCCCATAATGATCTCAAAACACTTAAGTTTATTTTAATCAAAATGGTTTTTCCGGAAAATTAGTTTTGTTGATATTACCATTTGTAGATTCGGGGATAAACTCATCATTTTGTTTCTCAACCACTTGTAGAAAATCAGATACAACTTAATGTCCCTGATTTACCACTTGTAAAATCAATCCAATCAAGCATTTTCAACCAATCATCATCTTATTGGTTGAATTCTCAAGGTGCCGATTCCTACTTCACACTTACCAACCTGGGAGTTTCGGCAAGTCCTGCTTTTCAAAACAAATATATAAGCATTTTAAAGAATGATGCCGATTCATGCTCCGCGATTACCAACTTGGGAGCTCCGGCAAGTCAGGTTTTTATTCTTTGAAAAATATATCCACCCAAGCCTGATCTTCCTTGGGTGTAACAACATTTTCTTCTTCATCTTTTCTTTCAACAGACTTGTGAACACGTCTTTTAGAAGCATAAAATTCTTTGACACTTTTGGCCTTACCATTGACCATTTGTCCAAAAATACGTTTCACATTTCCAATGAAAGTCTTTTCAACATCAAATTTCTTCTTGTCAGAATAAAATTGATTTGAAATTTCTACTTTTCCAACTTTCTTCATAAAATTTTCAGCACACAAAGGTGGAAAATTTTCATCATTCATAGTTGGAACTGATGTTTCAACCTTTTTCTCAACCCGTGGCTCCTCTGATTTTGTGGAATCAGATTCATCACCAGAACTATTACCTGAACCTTTCACAACCCATTTTTCATTTTTCAAATCTTATTTTCTTTTCAAAACATTTTTTGAACATTCTCCTTTTTCAAAATTTGAATTTTCAAAGCCTGTAAACTTTCTGGTTGTAAGTTCAGTTTTCTCGACAACTTTCTCTTTCAATTTACCAGAGACTTCCTGTTTTGGTTTGAATGTCTTTGGACAATTCCTAGCAACATGACCAACAGTTTTACACTGAAAACAGGTTCTGGTTTCTATCTTCTTTGGAACATCATTTTTCTTCAACTCTTCTTGCTTCTTGGCAAGGAATTCTCGATTTGTCTGCTTTCTGAATGATTGTTCTTTCTCAGCCTCTGTCGTTTTCCCTGAAACAAACACAGTTTTTGGTTTATACATTTTTTCATTTTTATAGTTTTTCGGTGGTACAAAACTTAATCCTTTCTTTTTGAAATTACGATTATGGTTTGGTTTCTTTTGGAAACTGTAACCACAATTGTAACCCATTTTCTTCTTAATTCTTTGTTGATCTCTTGAAGTGTATTGTTTAGGTTTTCCATTAAGATTTAAATCTTTTATTTCAGAAATATTAATTTCTGTGATTTTGAAAACCTTTTGAATCATTTCAAATCTGACACTTCTTATTGGAAAACTCTCATCAGAATATAATTTGTCAGAACCTTTCAAAGTATATGCTACTTTGACCGATTCATCATTCAAATTAGATTTCAATAGCAAAAATTGTTTGTCATAAACCTGTTTGTCCTTTTTGATTGTAGACTTTGACGCATCAGACTCAGACTTTGACTCGGGTTTGGACTCCATGTTTGACTCCTCACTGTCATCTTTTTCTAACACTTGATCGACCACACTTTTCATCAACTTTGACTCATGATCAGTGTCGGACGACGTGTATGTAACATCAATATTTTCTGGCAAGTTATCCGACGTCCTAGACTCCCATTGTAAGTTTATTGCCTTTTCGACTCTTTCGGAATTTGGATTTCGAGGTGAATATCCATTTTCGACCGGGGGCGGACATCTATTGTAAACCACACTTGGTTTCTTACCAGAAGTCTTCACTTCATCTTTTGTCACAGATTTCTTTTCTTCGGACGTCTTCACATCTTCAAAAGTCTTCAAATTCTCCACAACCGGATAAATCCTGTCAACAACAAAAGTAGAACATGAGTAACTTTCTAATAACTTGTTGACTCTTTCAGTTTCGATTCTTTGTGTTTCCAGCTTTAATTCCAGCTCAGCACACTTCTTTATGTGAAAATTGACATCATCCAGCTGTCTCAGGTATGCTCTCTTCAGCGTATTCATTGCCACAACTTGTTCACCGTTTGAATCAGCATACTTGTTGATTTCTCTGTTCATTGTATCATAGGATTGTTTCAATCTGTTTATATTGTGCAGCAACTCATTGGTCTGTTTGATTAAAGAATCACAATTCATGCACTTTTCAGGAACTTTGATAGTTTCTACATCAATTTTGACTTCAAATTCAGGAATCTCTTTGACTGTTCGGTTTGATTGTAAAAATTCAGCTCTTCTCTTTTTCTCAGCTTCAGCTTCAGCTTTTAATCTCTCTTCCTCTTCTTCCTCTTCTTCAAGCTTTCTCCTTCATGCTTCAGCAGCTTCCATGACTTTTCTGCACTTTTCAGCACATTTAAATCATAAGCATTTGCAATGAAAGCTTTAACATTTGAAGTGTCTTTGGACATCTCTTTGGCCATGAGTTCTTGATCTGGGCAAAAATTGTCCCAACAGAAACCTTCAGGCAGTTTTTCATCATCTTGTTCTGCCAAACACACTTTGCTGTTTGTTGGAAGATATTTATCCCAGCTAAAATTATCATATTTGCCCTGATTAACTAGACACGCTCTTTTTGACCCTTCAATTACATCTCTCCCATGTGCAGTTTGTGCCTGATGCGGTGCTGGTGGTGTGACTTGATGATAAATCGCCTTTTTGTGATAATCGTTATTTCCAAAAGGATTATGGGCTCCACTAGCTTCACGATTTTTGCACTCCCTCTTGAAATGCCCCTTTTCCCTGCAACGAAAACATGTAACTTTAGATTTATCAAAGCCTAAAGTTGAAACATTTGCATCACCGAAATCATCTCTTCCCGTAATTTGTTTAAACTTCTCGGCTCTTCTCAACACGCTGGCCATGTACCATTTAATATCCATCAATTCCATTTCCTCAGCATCGATTTGATCGTAATCCTCTTTCGTGAGCATTAGATTACCAATCTTTCCGGCCACAAAACTACTATAGGATTCCAACACCATTCCCAACAAAGACATTTGATTTTTAGCTACTTCTTCAGAATAATCTTGATCACTTTCAAGATTTAATACAATATTGCATTGAAGTTTTCTTCCGTTCTTTGTTGCAGAAATGTTTGGATCGAATGATGAAAATCTTGTGCTGCTTGATCCCTGGGATGATTTTTTTCAGAAGAATCTTTTGCACTGTAAGCAGTTTCGACTTTTGGAGAAAATTTTGACTTTTCGTTGACACCACCTTTGTAATACAAGCTGATATCTTGTTCTCCATCGTAGTTCTTCATCCTGGCAATCTTTCTCTGCTCCATCTCTTGAGCTTCCAGGTGTTTGATGAAGTCTCCCAGTGTCAAATTTTATAATCCTTTCTGTTGGATCTTAGCATCATCAGAAACGTTCCCCAAGTTTCATAAGGTAGCGCATCTGCAAGTTTTTCAATCAATTCATCAGTATCCTTTTTAATACCAAGTTTCGACATATTTCTCACCAAGTTACAATATCTTTCTATAATTTGCTTGGTGTTTTCAGATTTTAATCCTCGAAACAGATCAAACTCTTTCTTCATGAGAGACATTTTGTTTTTTAGCATATCATCACTTCCAACAAATTTTGCTTCCAATTCTGTCCAAATTGAATAAGCAGTTCCATCATGTTGAAGCAGTATTAAGATATCTTCTTTTATCGCTTGCTGAAGCAGACTCACCATCAATTTCTCATCTCTATATTTCTTTTTATCCTCAGTACTCATTTCCCTAATTGTTAACTGAGCATTAATCCTTGTGGGCCTAACATATGGTTCTTCAGTGTGTTCCCAAGCATCCAAATGATACGCCTCAACCCAATTTCCAAAGCGTTCGGACCAACCATTGTAATCATCAATATCCAAGAGCTTAGGCAGTTTCTGTGATGTTCCCATTTCATTTTCAAGCAATGTACTCTGAGTAATTGTAATAGGACTAGCAAAAGCATTGTAGAACTCGTTGTCCATTGTTCAATTTTCCAAAGTTCACAAATTTCCAAGTTTAGGTAAAATCAGATCCTTGGAGCGAAATCCCAAATGTCACAATAAGCGAAATCCTAAGTGTCACAAGAGCGAAATCCTAAGTGTCACAAGAGCGAGATCACACTGTGCCTTAAGAGCGAAATCAACAATAGTTCTTTGGAGCGAAACCCTATAGTGACATTGGAGCGAAACCTCAGACTGTGGTTTATGAGCGAAATCACACTGAAATTGTCCACAAGAGCGAAATTATGTTGTACCAATAAGCGAAATCAAGATAAACTTTGTGACTTAAGAACGAAATCAAGACCAAATAGTTGCTGACATCATCAAATACACGACTCACTATGAGCGAAACCCTAAAAATACTAAGTTTTAGGTCGATTTTAGCTATGAAACTTTCAAGGGTTTATTAATGCATGATTACGAGTGCTGTGTGTGAAATTGAGCTGGTTTTACCATGAAAAATTTTGTAATTTTGAAGAAAGTGTAGAAAATCAGAATAAATGCAGCTGAAATGGCAAGAACTCTTCCTCCTGAGCTCTGATACCACTTGTAGGATCGTATTCGGCCCTGATTGAGTCGATCAGAAGAATTCCTATCCAAAACAAGAGGCGGAAACTAATACTTTGGTGCGATTTCAGCAGAATTTACTTTAAACTGTTGTTGTATTGATCTTGAATGCGGTTACAAGCTCTAACAACACTTCGGCAGCACTTCGTGGCTTACCGGAAGACAACACCTACAACTATGTTTATGATTTCGCTCTTACAACCTTTATATAGGTGATCAGATTTCCCTCATACAGACATGTACACATGAGCGAAACCTTCACTTGACACATAAGCGAAATCATCACTTGACACAAGAGCGAAATCAGGTCAAGGACACATAAGCGAAACCCTATCTAACACATGTTTCTTGGATTTTGTGCTCTGTTCTAATCTATACACTACTAGACTCGATACAAGACGTAGTCGACAGACGGATGCACCAACACTAAAGACCCACCACTTGAGCTCAAAGAACTTCCAAAAGGTTTGGAATATGCTTTTCTAGACAAAGATGGTAATTTACATGTAATTATTTCGTCTAAATTAGATAGCTTAGAAAAAGAAAAATTAATTAGTCTTTTGAAAAAACACAAAAATGCGATCGCTTGGAAACTTGTAGACATCAAAGGAATAAGTCCTTCCATGTGTACGCACAAAATTTTAATGAATGATGACTACAAATCGGTAATACAACCACAACGTCGAGTAAATCCAAATGTTCAAGAAGTGGTAAAAAACGAAGTCATCAAATTACTTGACGCCGGACTTATCTATCCTATCTCCGATAGTCCTTGGGTGAGTCCCGTCCAAGTAGTTCCAAAGAAAGGAGGTATGACGGTAATAACTAATGAAAAGAATGAATTAATACCAACAAGAACCGTCACAGGATGGAGAGTATGTATAGATTATAGACGATTAAATGAAGCAACAAGAAAATATCACTTTCCTTTACCCTTCATTGATCAAATGCTAGAAAGATTATCCGGTCATAAATTTTATTGTTTCTTGGATGGTTTTTCAGGTTACTTTCAAATCCCGATAGCACCCGAAGACCAAGAAAAAACAACTTTCACATGTCCATATGGAACTTTTGCTTATCGACGCATGCCGTTTGGTCTATGTAATGTCCCCGCAACATTCCAACATTGCATGGTAGCCATTTTCCATGACATGATAGAAAAGAGAATGGAAATCTTTATGGACGACTTTTCTATCTTTGGGGATTCATACAACCAATGCCTCGATAACCTTGAACGAATGCTATCCCGATGTGAGGAAACTAACCTCGCCCTTAATTGGGAAAAATGCCATTTCATGGTAACGGAGGGAATAGTACTCGGTCACAAAATCTCAAGTGAGTGAATGGAGGTGGATAGAGCCAAAACTGACACTATTTCTAGACTACCACCTCCATCCTCCGTTAGAGCTATCAGAAGTTTCCTAGGGCATGCCGGATTTTATAGGCGATTCATCAAAGACTTTTCTAAAATCTCAAGGCCTCTAACAAAATTACTTGAAAAAGATGCTCCTTTCATCTTTGACAAGGATTGCAATCAAGCATTTCTAGCCCTAAAGGAAATGTTAGTCAATGCACCTATCATGATAGCGCCTGATTGGAAATTTCCTTTCGAAATCAAGTGTGATGCAAGTGACTTTGCAGTTGGAGTTGTCTTGGGACAAAGAAAAGAAAAGCATTTCCACCCAATATATTATGCTAGTAAAACACTTAATGATGCACAAAAAAATTACACAACAACTGAAAAAGAATTACTAGCTGTGGTATTTGCTTTTGATAAATTTCGTTCTTATCTTGTTCTTTCTAAAACTATAGTCTATACAGATCATGCAGCCATTCGATATCTCTTCAAAAAGCAGGACGCAAAACCACGTTTGATTCGGTGGATTCTACTCCTCCAAGAATTCGATATTGAAATCAAAGACAAAAAAGGAGCATAAAATACCGCAGCAGATCATCTTTCGCGCTTAGAAGACCCAGCTTTAGAGGCAACCAGGGACGAGCAAATCAACGAAAAATTTCCAACGGAGTCCCTGGAAATGGTGGAATACAAGGAAGAACCATGGTACGCCGACTATGCTAACTACCTAGCTAGCGGTATAGTCGCAAAAGGTTGGCCACATCATCAAAGAAAAAAAATTCTTTGCCAATGTGAAACACTATTTTTGGGAAGATCCATATCTTTTCAAAATGTGTGCCGACCAACTCATCCGACGATGCGTACATGGTAGCGAAGCACGAAGAATTCTCCGCCATTGTCATGAAGGTCCATACGGAGGGCATCATGGTGCCGCAAGTACCGCACGAAAGGTATTTGATTCAGGATTTTATTGGCCGACCATTTACAAAGACGCCCAAAGTCTTGTCAAGACATGTGATGCTTGCCAAAGAACATGTAATATTTCTTCCAAAAACGAAATGCCACAAAATGGCATTCTTGTTTGTGAAATTTTTGATGTGTGGGGACTCGACTTTATGGGATCTTTCCCGCCATCGAAAGGAAATAAATATATACTTGTGGCAGTAGACTACTTGTCTAAATGGGCCGAGGCCGAGGCACTTCCAACGAATGATGGAAGAGTCGTGGTAAGGTTTCTGAAAAAATTATTCTCTCGTTTTGGCACACCTAAAGCATTAATTAGTGATAGAGGTACCCATTTTTGCAACCATCAACTCGAAAAATTTTTAACAAGATATGGGATCTATCACCGGGTCTCAACAGCATATCACCCTCAACAAACGGACAAGCCGAAGTGACTAATAGAGGTTTAAAACGAATACTTGAAAAAACCATAGGGTTAAATAAAAAGGAATGGGCAGATAAATTAGATGATGCTTTATGGGCTTTTCGAACTGCTTATAAAACAACAATAGGTACAACCCCATATAAGCTAGTCTACGGAAAAAGTTGTCACTTTCCAGTAGAAATTGCACACAAAGCCTACAGGGCAATCAAAAATGTAAACTTAGATTTAGAATTTGCTGGTAAAAATCGATTCTGTCAATTAAATGAATTAGACGAGCTTAGGAATTATGCATACTCAAACTCCGAAATTTATAAGGGAAGAATGAAAAATTTGCATGACAAACATATTAAACCTAATGAATTTCGAGTAGGAGATCTAGTTCTTTTGTTTAATTCACGACTTCAATTGTTTCCTGGTAAATTAAAGTCTAGGTGGTCAGGACCTTTTTCCATCACCCATATTTTCCCACACGGTGCAGTAGAAATAAAATCTCGGAATGGACCTCCATTCAAAGTCAATGGCCAACGGCTGAAACTCTATCAAGGATTCATTGAGGATGAAGAGGAGGAGATCTCGCTTCAAACGATCGAAGAATGAAAGCATCAACATCATACCTGGTAAGTTACGAACGATTGGGACGACATCTAAGCGGTAAGTTTTCTAACCAAAGTTCATGGGAAACAGGGGCACTCACATGAGCACTAAAAAAAATTTTCAAAAACTTTGCTCGGCACGAGGCCGTGTCCGCTGGACACGGGGCCGTGTCCGTGCAACTGTCGGGATATATCCCCTTTTCCATAACAGTTACTTCATTCCACACGCCCCGTTTCCCCGAAAACGCTCTGGTTCCAGGCGATTTTCCGCAGATTTTCAACGTCTCCTATCATTCTAACAACATCAAGGTATGATTCTATCACTATTATTAGTTAGATTAGGCATTTGCATGTAGTTAAAACATATAAAATTTGGGGAAAAATCTAGGGTTCTTGAACTTCATACGGATCGAACCTCAAATTTTTGCCTAAATCTGTTTGCATTTAGTTAGATTAGTGTTAAGGGAAGTGAATCCACTTGTATTGTTCATAGATTCGCCCGATTTCTCACTAAAATCACAAACCCTTGTTTTTAAACCGAAAAAGATAAAATTGATAGGGTAAACGGGTTATTTTGGGAAAACGGCGCTTGGGGTTTCATTTTCGGGGGAAACCACACCTAAAGGACCAAAAATTTTCAAGTTTTCGAAACCGGGTCGAAAAATGGAATTTTTGTGTAACAGACGCCTGGACACGGGGCCGTGTCCGCTGAACACGGGGCCGTGTCCAGCCCACTGTTTGCAGTTTTGTCCGAAAATGCTAATGTTTCGTGCTAAATTTTGATGTATTCTTTCAGATGGGTAGGAAGTTCACGAGGTTTAACGCAAATGAGCTCGATGCTAGGGCTAGATACGAAATACTTCAAACAAGGCCGGAGGAATACCCTAGGCAAGCATGCACGGATTTGTTAGCATTGGTGAACCAACTTGATCGCTTCAACAACCTTGTCACAGGACCACTAAGAGTCGCCTTAACAACTCGACTCCGTTCCGTCCACGAATGCACTTTGGAATTCTATAGCACCTTCACATTCAACTCAAGGTGCGACCCATTCGACAATGATGGGGTAGCATTCCGATGTGGCGGAACTAGGTATTCGATCTCTATGGCACAATTTGGGTCGATTGTTGGGTTGTATGCGGAAGAAGATGCAGGTAACGAGGAAAATACTGGAGGGATGCGAGAGATAAATGAAAACGATCGCCAAGCCGCGTGGGCTCAGATTGGTGAAGGGTATTATAATCCGAGCAGCACTAAGAGCACGAAGTTGAGGGATCCGCTCTACCGATACATCCATAGGCTCCTCGACTACTCTCTTAGTCAAATACACGATAGCGGTGGCGTCGTTGGGTTAAGAGATCTAGTTGTCCTCCACTGCATCCATAACCGCAGGCATCTTGATGTTCCGTTCCTCATGCTCCGAAACATGCATCTTAACCGCCTTGCTACTGCACCTACCCCTATCTTCTTTGGGGGATGGGTGTACCGTCTCTTCAAGCACTTCACCAACATACCTAGGTCATTAGCAAGGAGCCCATGGTCGGGTAGGGTAGATATAAACATCTGCCGCTCAATGAACCTAATTTATGAGGCTAAAGACGGGACGGTTAGCTTTCAAAGGATGCAAGGGCATGCATGGAACCCACAAGAAGCACTTGTCCTCCACGCTCCACAACATCATCAGTACCAATACCAGCCCCATGGTGATCCGGGCCAATCCTCCTCCTCAGGAGGCGGTTTTCCTAACTTTCAAAGTTTACATGATTTGTTGCAGGAAAACCTCATGTGCACCAGGAACACCTATAATATGGCAAGCAACATGTACAACCGGGTTGGGGCGATCGAGAGAAACATATCCGATATCCAAGATGATATTGGGAATATCCGGGAGTACATGGCCGGGCATGGTGGAGATGATGATGATGATGAGGACGAAGACATGGATTAGGCGGGAGGAGCGGAGGAAGAAGCGGTTGGTTGGTGATTCCCCAGGTTAACCTTTTTCAATCTTGAACAATTTAAGGCCTGCGTGCTAAGTGTTGAACAATTTACTTTCCCTAACTTCTTTTATTTTCTGCATTTATTTTTCTTTTAACTTTGTTGACACGGATGTTGAACTTGGTAAAATTAGGATGTTTGCTATGGTGTGGTATAGTGTTGATTGATTAAGCAGGTACATACGAGGCTTATAGTACTAAGAATTAGTACTACTAAAGCCAGGACAGGAAAACCGAAGAAAGAAACCTGTTTTTTCAACCTTGCAGATTGTCCACACGGGGCCGTGTCCATCCGTCACGCCCCCGTGCCCACTCCCCCAAACCTGTTGTTTGTTTTATTTCTGCAAACTTTGACAGCCACGGGGTCGTGCCCAGCCGACACGCCCCCGTGTCCACCTTCTGTAAGTTTTCGTTACTGGCACCTGAACACGGGGTCGTGCCTACCAGGCACGGGGCCGTGTCCAGCGCACAGTAACACAATTTTTTTTGCTTTTTCACATTTTTTTACACGTTTAATCAACCTAAAATTTTATTTTTGGGACACATTGAGGACAATGTGTAATTTAAGTGTGGGGGGGGATGCTAAAACCTTGAATCTTGCAAGTCCTAAATACAAGCCTTACACAAAACTCTATTGGAACCGCTAATCACCCCAAATTTTTTCAAAAATTTTCATTTTTTTACTTGTCTAGGTTTAACTTGGGAATTTCAAATTCTAAAAAAGATTTTATTTTTACAAATTTACAACCGATAGCGTCGTGATAAAAAGAACCAACATAAGAAAATTATGAAAAGGCATGACAAGCTTAGTTAAAATTTGACTATATATACTTGATCACATAAAAACCCATTCCCACAAAAGTGAGTTTTGAGCCTTTATTGAGCATACAAATACACATCATTAAACTAAATGCTCATTTTTCGTTTCTTGTGTGAATAGCCGCTTGGTTCTTACGACTCTAGAACTTGCCATGATTATACATTCCCGGTCCTTACCAACTTAAACCCGAGTAAGTAAATGATAGAGGCATTAGGACTAACCATTTTTATTTCTACACCATTATTTTTTTTACCACCTACCCAAAATCCCCCTAGTTAACCCCTTTGTTTTCATTTCATAACCCAAACCAAACACCCTTTCACCCACCAAAACCTTTTTCATTTTTAACCCTTTGTTTTAGTAACTAGCTCGGTTTTTCGTATGACTTTTAAAAAAAAAGTGTTGATGATGAAGCAAAAGAAAATAAACAAACAAGTTCATCAAAAATAAATTTGTTTGAATAATAGCTTCATCAAAATAAAAGTTACAAAAATAAAAAGTCTTACGAAAACCGATGCTTGTTACGTTTTTAGCCCTTTTCTACTAACCACTAACCCAACCACCTACCTTTAACCCAAGCCTAACCCTTCTCCCAAAAGCCCTCTTGATATTTACAAAGGTATATAGTTAAAAAGGAGGAGGATTGATTGCTTGGCAAGCATATGGTAGGAGTAAGTTCCATGCCGCTCTCGAGTGATTCACTAAAATACATCTTCGGCCGAGTGTTGAGTGATCCCCCGTGAGGTATGTGAACTTGTATATAAAAAGAATTTTAAAGAATCATGTTATGCCCTAATAAGTAATTTATCTTATGAAAAGTTTTAAATAAATCATGACGAATAGGATTGTAAATAAATAAAAATAAAACTAAATAAAGAATCTTGGAAATCCCGACACTCTATGACAAGCCCAAAAACTTTCTCTTCTACCCATTCCATTTGGGAGTGTAAAGCCACATTATAAAGAGTTTTGCTTGAGGACAAGCAAAGATTCAAGTGTGGGGGTATTTGATGTGTGCAAAATGCAACATATAAATTTCATCAATTGTGGCATAAAACTAACCCTTTTTTAGTACTAATGTTGGAAAAAGTGTGTTTTTGTCTTCCTTTTGTATTTTCAGGATTAAATGAGCTCGAATTAACAAAAGAAGCAAAAAGACAGCAAAATCTAACATAAATACAAGAAAAGGAACAAACATGACATGCCCGACCCCACGACAGCATCTTCCCAAGCAAAACAAGAAGACAGAAGACTGAACATGCCCCGTGCTCAGCCAGCACGGGGGCATGCCCAAGTGTCAGCAGAAAAGACAAAGTGGTAGAAGCTTCTATTGCCCACCACGGGGCCGTGCTCAGCAGACACAGGGCCGTGGTTAACTATAAGATTCGCACAATCCAGGTAAATCTTCATAGTACAAAGATTCTTCTGCACACGGGGTCGTGCTCAGCGGACACGGGGGCGTGGTCAACTAATAAGACAAGCTGCAATAAATGAAGAAAGAGAAGGATGTGGACACGGGGTCGTGCCCACTGGACACGGGGCCGTGCCCGAGCTTCTGTTCAGCCTATAAATAGGAGTGCTTGGCTCAAGCTCAAACTATCCCTTGGCACACCACCTCTCTCACACTTCACCCACCACCCACCACTACCACCACCATAACACCATCATCCACCACCATCATCCATTGTCCATCGTAGAGTGTGTGAGTCGTCTCGGGATCCAAGATTGATCGTAAGAGTTCTTGACAATCAAGGCCATGTTTGCCTAAGTCTCTTACATCACTTGGTGAAGACAAGTGTCTAGTGTAATACTTTTTATTTCTAATCTTTCGCACTTTTTACTTGGTTTTGTATTAATGACTTTAATAACTAGTTTCTTATGTTGAAGGTGATTCTTCCTTATCGTTTGTCCGTGGTGTCTTGACATTATTTTACTGTCTATATAAAATAAAAGATTTTAACCATTAATATCTCCACGGTCTATATGGAGGTATGTTGGCTACCTGGTCGGGGGTTAAGTTAACGGTTTGGTAAGATTCTTGCCATTGTTCAGCGTTTAGAGGTCCTGCAATGGACCTGGGTCAAATTTAGTAGGACCTCCTTCAATACTTAACGGTATTGGATGGCAGGGGTCCAAACTCTTTGATCCCCTCATAAGTTAAACTACTATTAATACTATAACCCGGCTATTTAGGACTGTATCCCTGCTGACTCAGACTACTTAGTCGAGGGTAACGTCACCTCCAAAAGAGGGGCCTACCATAATTTGCATTAATAACTTAATTAATTATCTTTCAATAATCCGACCCTTTAGGATTGTATCCTTGCTGACTCAAACTACTGGGTTGAGGGTAACGTCACCTTCAAAAGAGGGGCCTACTACAATAACTAAGATAATCTCTTAAATAAGTGCAAAAGTGCGGAAATAATCAAAGGTTACACTATACACGAGTCGGAACTAAGTGATTCATCTTGTCTATCTGTTTTTATTTTTATTTTTATTTTCAGCATTTTAGTTAGTTTTATTTTTCTTAGTTTAAAAATCTTTTTCTAAACTTTTGATTTGATTAGACGTTGAGGATAAACCGGTACTAAAAGTTCTTGTGTCCTTGGACGACCTCGGTATCTTACCAACACTATACTACGCTCACAATGGGTGCACTTGCCCATATGTGTGTTTAGTGTTAGTAAATATCGTGTTTTATAAATTTAAAACTTGGCTAAAAAAAGTGTAAAAGGGCTTAAAATATACTTAAACCTACATATACACCTAACACGCATCACGTATTGAATTATAAAAAGAGTTCTAAACGTTTATTGTTGAACTCTATAGGCAAGGAAACCGGAACGTCAAGCGGACAAGCCGGTGGCGATACACGTTTGAAATGAGCGCTTTGAAGGTACGTAACTTGGTTCCGTTCATCATGTTTGTATATTGAATATAGTTAGTTAAATTGAATTGGTCTAATATTGAAATTGGTATAATGTCGAAATGACGAAGTTCATTAGACATGGCAATAGGTAAAAATGTTTGTTGGAATGAGATAGTGTGATGATAGAAATGGAGGTTTCCATTAGATGACCAAACGGGTCAAAACAAGGGTAATTTGGTAATATTAAAGTGACGCAAACGTCACTCTATAATTTGGAAACTATGAAAGTGAAATTCCAAGGAATGGTAAAGATACGCCGAAGTTCACAAGCCCGGGGAAATGGGTATGAATACTTAGAAACAATGTTGAATGATCAACATGTATAATAAAGTATGAAACAAACGGGTCGAATAAATGAAACAGGAATTTATGAACTATTTGTTTATAATTTGAGTTTTGATGTGAGAAAATAGGGTGAATTGATGCGTATTTTTATTATGAACGCATAGGAAAAAGAATCACCTAAAACGGACTTGTAGATAAATAGTTATGGCCACTTGAAGTTGATATTTTGTAAAAAAAATGGAACGGGGCGGATATGCAGGTCCAGAAAGTGAACCTGCTGAAAAAGTGTCTCCCCCGCAGCACGCGACAGGAGACTTCGTTCTGGCGCGAAAAGGGGGGCCGCTCGCGGCCCACGAAAGACTTAAAGGGATCTCTCGCGTGGCGCGAGAGATCAAAATTCTATATTTTATTTTGTTTTCGTTTGTTTGACTTTGGAACTTGTTTATACTTATTTATATGTTGTCAAAACTAACATTTAGTATGGTTTTGACCTTAGGTGAAGTTGGTGTTACTTTGGATAGCGATCAAGCAATATGTCAAAGAACCGAACACAACACTTTTGAAGCTTCTGTGGTAATATATTTTGTTTTAACTAAATGTGAACATGAAACTCGTGATGTCACTTTTGTACGTTTTAAATTAGTAGGGATTTTGATCCTAAATACTCTAATCATGTATGAATATTAAAGGTAACAACTTTTTGTTATCCCGTATTTTACGCAAACTAAATGCGTATTTAGTAGTAAATTCATATTAAATTATTATGGGTGTTACAACGACCGTGCACATCTGAGGGTCAGAAGTCAACTTGTCCACTTGTTTGACCCAGCGAAAAATGACGTCAACCGAAAATTGTTGGCGCACGACTGTGCACTTTAAGTGCACGACCGTGTAGATATGAAAAACCACTATAAAACAGAGCATTTGTTACTGATCAAGGTATTGGGTAATTTTCCTAACTTCTGGGCGATTTCTAGGCTCCGCAAGCATTCTGCTTTGTTTAGATTCAAGCCTCCAAGTTGCAAAGAAGCCTAACCATTATCCAATCCATCAAATCCTTGCTTGTTTATGGTTTGATTTCTTGTTCTTAACATGTATTTTTGATCATATCTTCAAAGCATTGAGCTGATGTCTATGTTTATGTTTATGTACTATTGTAATAGTATTAATGAACTTGTTTCATGAATGATCTTTAGTTTGTAATCTCATTTTTATGAATCTTTAGCAACTTTTTCATGTTTGAATCTTCATGATCATATGGAAAATGTTTCATTGATGTTGGATTCTTGATTATGTTGGTTTATCTTGGATAATGAATAAGTGGTTAGTTAAGATTGTTAACAATTCCTTGATTAATCGCTTGTTTGTAAACTTTTAACTTGTTAATATGTTTACACCATGAAACCAGACCAAGGTATTTGTCACACCCCAACCGATGGCGGAAACATCGGGGCGCGGCACTGAGCGAAACAAATTGTCCAGAAGTTTCCATAACAACTACGATTACCAATTATTTAAAGCATCACGTCCCATACCATGACATAATAAGTAGCATAGTTATTACAAACAAAATCAAGACAAGTAGTTCTGTTCCGACAACTCAGATTTCAAATAACATAAATTGTTTATTGGTTTATAGACTCTTTCCTAGCCTCGATTTCATCACACAGCAAATAAGGTGTCCTAGCATCTTAAGCTGCCACATACGTTAAAGTAATAGTCAGTACACATAGTGTAAAGGTGAGCATACAAGTTTGATAATAGCATAATAGAGTTCGAAATCGTTTACGCTTAACCAGCACGTACAACGTGTGATGTGAAGCATGTAAGTTATCGACATGATCCTATCAATACCAATGACTGCGGGTTGAGTGCCCAAGGCAGTTCGTAACACAAATTCACCACTGTGAATCATGTGATTAGTTGTCCTTAACAACCCCTGAGTGAATAGGTGCTGAGTCCAAACTATAGTACTATCGTTGCTAAGGCAGGTAGACAGCAATCTATGTGTAAACATAACAAACAAGCATTCATCGAGTCACGTATAACATGCATTAGAGGTCAGCGTATAAATAGTGTTTGCGTTGTGTGTTCGATGTGATTTTAGAATAGGTAACGTATGTAACACCCAAAAGTGCATAAAGCAAAAAAGAGATCGAGTATACTCACAGCGATAGAGTTAATGGATTGAAGGGAGCGCTAGAGCAGGATTAGCCTGAACAGTTAACGATAGCATAAGCGAAAGTCGGCGCGTAAAACGGTGAAGGTGTACCAAGGATCGGACGGTAATCCGATCGGATGATCAGTCGATCGGGTGGCAATCCGTTCGGATGGTCACCCGATCGGATGGCCATTCGATTGGATTGTTACCTTGCTTGGTGAGGATGTGTTTACGTATGATGGTTTGTACTTTGAAGTTTTCGTTGTAGCATTCTAAAAATAGAGAAGTATCTCTACCTTTCAGGTCGGTCGATCGAACGGTCGTTCAATCGGACAGCAATCCGATTGGCGAGGCTTCTTAGTTGAGAACAAGTTCACAGCAGGATGGTCACTCGATCGGATGGCTATCCGATGGGTTGGAAATCCGTTCATACTGAACATGTTGAAAATTGTTTAAGTATCCAAGTCCCAAACGTCACACGATCGGACGGTCACTCGATCGGATGGCAATCCGATCAGGTGGTAATCGTTTCAACATTCAGATCCTTGAATAGTTTGAAAATAGTTTAAGTACGGAACCAAGCGTAATCCGATCAGATGGCCGGTCGATCGGGTGGCAATCCGATCTGGTGGCAATCTGATAGGACAGCAATCCGTCCCGACGATCCGTTCGTCTTGACACTTGATTCGTTTGAAGTGTTGTAGCTTTGAACGAGATGTTTTGATATCTTGCTTGAACAACAGAACCCTTATCTTGGCCCAAGTGACCCGACCGAACAGGAATCACCCTATTCAGACCGGTTCACGGTTCGAGTTGGTAGTTCATGTTTGTCACGGCCCCCGGCCCGGTTTTACCCGTTCCAGGAGCGGCGGGACAGAAATCCGTGGTAATTATTATGTTGGCAGCGGAATTATTAACAGGATCGTTTAAAACTTGAAAATGCCCGATTATTTTATTTCATAATTAGGGATAACACCCATAATTTACAATAAAGGTGATCTATCACGGAAATCCCTTGTTTTTACAAAAACATGTTTCTTTATTTTATTGAGCCACTTCTTCAAGCTTGTAATGCTACGCGGCACTTTTTCCTTGATCACAGCAGATCACCTGAAACATGTTTTAAAAAGGTTTTATCAGCAGGGAAATACTGGCGAGTCACTCAAGTTGCACAAAACGACACATTATTATAATATACAGTATTAAGGGTGATTACATTGTTTCTATCTACCAATTACCCAAATTGGTATTTGTCACTCGACTATATCTGTGACTATGGTCAGATCACCCATTGGCTAACCCGTTGTCCAATGGTGATGGGAAACAAGTAATGTATACAAAACCCCACATACCGGCAGTAATTGAAGATTACAAAGACTTAATCCCTGTAATTATAACCTTGAAAATAAATAGGGTTTTGTAAAGTAATTTGATAAAAAGAGAATGACTCACATTGCAGATTTAAACGGGCAGAGTTTAGCCTACCAATAAGCCTGTTATCCTAATTCAAATAACAATGCACATGAAAACTAGGTTAGTAACTTTAATCCAACTTTTACGACAACTCACGAGATTCAAAACCTTCACAATGAATGACAAATTGCGATACTTAAACATCCATCGAATTTACGACGAATGACAAAGCATAACCCGAGTTTGAGCATCACTTAAACATTCATCAGATTGGTTTCAATCGATCGGACATTTAATCGTAGCAGTGATCAAGTTATTACCCTGTTATCGCGGCAGAATTCGTGCTAGTGTGTGTTTTTGGAGTAAACGGACAATATCTCAGTGTACGAAACGAATTTTAACATCGAACCAATGCCAGAATTCAAGTGCCACACCCCTCTATTTATACTGGAAAAACAGCTCCCTCGCGTGGCGCGAGGGGCTGTCGCGTGGCGCGAGGGGTGCCCCTCTAGCATAGGGTAGCCCCGTGTCTCAGTAGCTTGGGTGAGTCGACGTTTCGTAAAAATTCGATTTCTATCGTAAACTATTTAGATAATATCAACTAGGAAATACCCCCCCCCCCCTGAGTTTTAGGGGACCTGATCCTGATTCTGATTGTTCTGAAAATTTTTAGGGGTTATGCAGGATTACTTGGGTTCTTAATTAGGGTTTCCTATTGGACAAAATAAGATAAGAAATGGTAATTTTAATGAGAGTTGTTACATCCTCCCCACCTTAATAAAAATCTCATCCTCGAGATTTACTGGAATAAGTAGGGATATTTTCGTTTCATCTCTGATTCCAGCTCCCAAGTGTATTCAGGTCCTCTCTTTGAATCCCACCTGACTTTGACCAGCACTAGTCATTTGTTCTTGAGAAATTTGACCTTTCTGTCTTCTATTTGCAGTGGCTTCTCAACAAATTTTAACTTTTCATTTACCTCTACATTTTAAAGAGGTACTACCAGGGATTCGTAAGATAGACATTTCTTGAGATTGGATACATGAAATACGTCATGTACCCCGGCTAGCTCTTCTGGTAGTTGTAAACGATAGGCAACTGGTCCTATTCGTTGGATTACTGGGAATGGTCCTACGTACCTTGGACTTAGTTTTCCCTTTTTACCGAACCGAACTACTCCCTTCCAAGGAGAAACTTTCAAGAGTACCTTGTCTCCAACTTGAAATTATAGCGGCTTGCATCGATTATCAGCATAACTCTTATGGCGATCTCGAGCCGTCTTTAGTCTTTCCTTGATTTGAGTGAGCTTGTCGGTAGTTTCTTGTACAATTTCAGGACCTGATAATTGGCCTTCTCCTATTTCTGCCCAACAAACCGGAGTTCTACACTTTCGTCCATACAGTGCTTCGAATGGGGCAGCTTCAATGCTTGAATGGTAACTATTGTTATAGGAGAATTCAATTAACGGCAGGTGGTCATCCCAGTTCCCACCAAAATCTATTACACATGCCCAGAGCATGTCTTCTAGGGTTTGGATCATCCTTTCACTTTGTCCGTCTGTTTGGGGATGATAAGCTGTACTTAAATTTAATCGCGTCCCCATGGCTTCTTGGAAACTTGTCCAAAAATGTGAAGTGAAACGACTATCCCTATCCGATACAATGGAGAGTGGGACTCCATGTAATGATACTACCTCGTCTACGTACAACTTTGCTAACCTTTCCATGCTAAAGGTTTCCTTCATGGGTAGAAAATGAGCTGATTTGGTTAATCGATCCACAATTACCCAAATCGCATCATTACCTTTTCTGGTTTTGGGCAACTTAGTAACAAAATCCATGGTTATTAGTTCCCACTTCCAAACAGGCATTTCTAATTGTTGAAGTAACCCTGAAGGTTTCTGGTGTTCTGCCTTAACTTGTGAACAAGTTAGACACTTAGATACATATCTAGCTATCTCCTTTTTCATTCCTATCCACCAGAAATTATTTCTTAAATCTTGGTACATCTTATTATTTCCCGGGTGCATGGTATATCTAGATTTATGGGCTTCCTCTAAAATCTTATTTCTTAACTCTCCTTACTTAGGTACCCAAATTCTTCTTTTGTAGAATCTCCAAATTCCATCAGCTCCTTGCTCTAATTCTTTTATTCTTCCTTTCATTCCTTCAGCATCATCCTTGATTGCTGTGACTTGAACATTTTTCAGTTGTTCCATTAAGTCTAATTGTAAACTTAATCTAAGAGCACGAACTCGCTTTTGCTTTTCGTGATACTTACGACTTAAGGCATCTGCAACTACATTTGCCTTTCCTTCAAGATATTGAATATTACAGTCGTAGTCACTTAGAATTTTCATCCATCTTTTTTGCCTCATATTCAATTCTTTTTGCCCAAATATGTACTTTAAGCTTTTATGATCTGTATAGACAGTAAACTTACTTCCATACAGATAGTGTTTCCAAATTTTAAGGGCAAAAATTATCGACCCTAATTTTAAGTCACGTGTCGTATAGTTTTCCTCGTGCTTTTTCAATTGCCTTGAGGCATACGCAATTACCTTTTTGCGTTGCATTAGTACACATCCTAATCCTAGCTTAGAAACATCACTGTAAACTTCAAAATTTTCTGTCCCTTCCGGTAACGCAAGAATTGGGGTGTTTGTTAACCTTTGTTTCAAAATTCTAAAAGCCTCTTCTTGCTTAGGTCCCCATTCAAACTTAACGGTTTTACAGGTTAGCTTAGTTAATGGCACAGCTATCTTAGAAAAATCTTTAATAAAGCGCCTATAGTACCCAGCTAATCCTAGAAAACTTCTAATTTCCGTAACTGATTGCGGGACCTTCCATTTGGTGATCGCTTCTATTTTAGCAGGATCTACTTGAATGCCTTCGTGATTCACCATATGACCTAAAAATTGCACCTCCTGTAGCCAAAATTCACACTTTGAGAATTTGGCGTAAAGCTTCTCCTTTCTTAACAAAGTTAAGAGTGCATGTAGGTGCTCACAATGCTCGTCCTGACTTTTGGAATAAATAAGTATATCGTCAATGAAGACAATTACGAATTTATCCAAATATGGTTTACAGATCCTATTCATCATGTCCATAAATGCTGCAGGAGCATTTGTTAACCCAAAGGGCATGACTGTAAACTCGTAGTGACCATACCTAGTTCTGAAAGCAGTTTTAGGTATGTCTTCTTCTTGTACCTTCAATTGATGATATCCGGAGCGTAAATCTATCTTAGAAAAGTATCTAGCTCCTTGAAGTTGATCGAAAAGATCATCAATCCTAGGTAATGGGTATCGATTCTTGATTGTAACTTTGTTTAATTCCCTATAATCGATACACATTCGCGTCGAACCATCCTTCTTCTTTACAAACAACACTGGAGCTCCCCACGGGGATGAACTAGGTTGTATAAATCCTTTGCTTAAAAATTCATCTAACTGCTTTTTCAGTTCTAACATTTCGGTGGGTGCTAACCTATAGGGTGCCTTGGCTATCGGTGTAGTTCCAGGAATTAAATGAATTCTAAATTCTACCTCCCTATCCGGTGGTAATCCGGGTAATTCTTCTGGGAATACATCTGAGTATTCTGATACTACAGGAATTTCATTAAGTTCCATACCCTTAGTGATAATGATTACTGAAATCATATACACTATTCCTTGCTTTCGTTCATAACTAGCAATTTTCATTACCGAAATGAACTTCATTGGTTTACGCGGCTTATCCCCTGTAATCATAATTACTTCTCCTGTGGGTGCACGTATTTCTATAGAGTTTTTATCACAAAGGATTCGAGCATGGTTGGCTACTAACCAATCCATTCTTAACACGACATCGAATCCAGTTAAATTCATGGGTAATAGGTTTGCAGAAAATTTATGACCTGAAAGTTCTATATTTTCTTTTTGCAAAACCGTATCTATGTTAACAGAATTCCCGTCTGCCGTCTCTACTGTAAAAACTTGCCTAAGTTTCGTTAAAGGTAGCTTAAGAGCTTGGCAGAATGAAGTATTAATTAAACTTTGGTTTGCACCAGAGTCGAATAATACTTTCGCATAAACGTTGTGAACTAAGAACGTACCAGCTATTACGTCAGGAATCAGTTCGGCTTCCTGCGTAGTTAATTGGAAGGCTCTTGCGTTCTTCTTTGTAGTCCCTTCGGCAGGTTTGGCCTTGTTGTCAGCTGGTTTGACCAATTTAGGGCATTCTGGTCTAAAATGCCCAGCTTCTCCACAGTTATAGCAGATCTTTGTTTTCTTTCTGCAATCTTCTTCACGATGTCCTATCACTTTGTAGAAGTTGCAGGGTTCATTACATTTTCCAAAATATTTCTTTTTACAATTCCTGCAGAACGGCGGAGTGGAAGATTACCCAGTTCCTCTTTTCTTGAAATTGTTATTATTACCCACACGAAAACCTTGGGAAATTTTCTGAGCTAATTCCTTCTTCCTGTTTTCTTCTTGCGTACGCACCAGTCCGTCAGTCAAAGTGTTGGCCAATTCTACCGCATCATCGATCATGCGGGGTGTCGCAGCTTTGACAATATCACGGATCTCCCTAATTAAACCGCAAATATAGCGAGAAATAAGTATCGGTTCTGGCAAAGCTAGAGTAGGCACAATTCGAGCATATTCGAAAACGAAATATATCCTCGGCAGTCAACATCCACCATTCGGTGGCTCAGGAATTTGTTCGCCATTTGTTCTTTTTCATATTCGGGGCATAATTTCTTTCCACCAGACACTTAAACTCCTCCCAACTTATAGCATAGGAAATGTCGCTTCCTTTGGCTTGTAACACCGTATTCCACCATTCTAATGCTTCTTCCTTGAAAAGATGAGAAGCATACATGAATTTATCCTCCTTGACACATTTACTTATTTTAATTACTGCCTCGGTTTTCTCCAACCAACGCAGTGCAGCAGTCGCCCCTTCATTGCCTGCAAATTCAACAGGTTTACAGGCAAGAAATTCCTTGTAAGTGCAACCAGGTGTTGCAACTTTCATTCTCTTAGGAATTGGGGCCTGCATCACATCATCGTTATTATTAATGTTGCCGCCCCCATTTACGCTATTACTGAAGTTGTCTTCCTGAGTACGTTTGCTAGGAATAATTGGTTGAGGTTCAACTGGATTTCGGGCAGCAGCAAGAATTGCTGGAATAACATTGGCTATTCCTTGAGCAACGATGTTTTCTATATCTTGCCTATTCAGAAAATGGTCCTCATTGTTTTGCTCGGATTGGTTACCCTCGTTAACTGGTTCATTACCAGCGTGTTCCATCTGGTAATTAATATGTATAAGTTATTAGCATAAAATAAATAACGACTAAATGCAAAACAATCGCACAAAATCACATCACACGTATAGCCAAAATTGTCGATTTTTCGACTTCCATATTTGATATATTACTATGCGTCCGTACACACCCGTTATCTTACAAAAGTTTTATTTTTAGTTATTTCACATGATTATATTATTATTAAACACATACTCCCACAACCACACAACTCTAGTCAGCTGGCATCTCAGAAACGACGTTCTCTCTCGTCGTACTTCCAGGATATCCTCTCCCCTACTTCCCGGATCCTATTTCCTGCGTCCACCAGCTCCTCGCCATAGTGGCGGAGTTCAGCCAAGTTTTCGGAGCTCATAGGTGGGTGTAGTGGAGGATCGGGGTCAAACTGGGGGAAAAAGGTATTAGGGTTATTTAAGAGATTCTGAAATTGCCAGTCGGTTGTCCACCACTCTTCTAGCTCTGCTGGTAGCGGTTGGGTGTGGATAATAGGATCTGGGATCTCAGGCTCTAGATCAACTGGAAGTTGTGCTTCCGCTGGGTAATTAAAGAGGTTTGCATCGGCAGGTCCGATGAGGTCACTAAGTACCAGTTTATGATCCAGCTCTTCCCAGGATGGCATCTCCTGGGCTTGCCCTGAAATTTCTCCAATCTCTATTCCCTTGCCTTTATCCATCTGATCCTCAGTTTTTATAACTTTCCGTGTCACTGGTTTCTTCCTACGCACACGCCTCCAGCCCACGAATCTTCTTCTCTTTTTCGGTTTGGGTTTCTCTGGAGGTTGGGCTTGAAATTCCATATGTTCATCAGTGTCGGCACAATAACCGGTAAAGTCTCTGGAAACTTCCACATTAACAGAATAGAGATTGAGATTCTGAAGAGCTTCAGACAACTCATTTATGCTGTTTAGCAGATATGAAGAAACACACAAAATTCTAGGTTAAAATTTTGTAACTTGAATTTCCACATAATCACAGAATGGCAATCAGTAAAAATTAAGTATTTCTAAATACTTAATTGGCTTAAATCAGTGGCTCTGATACCACATTTTTCTGTCACGGCCCCCGACCCGGTTTTACCCGTTCCAGGAGCCGCGGGACAGAAATCCGTGGTAATTATTATGTTGGCAGCGGAATTATTAACAGGATCGTTTAAAACTTGAAAATGACCGATTATTTTATTTCATAATTAGGGATAACACCCATAATTTACAATAAAGGTGATCTCTCACGGAAATCCCTTGTTTTTACAAAAACATTTTTCTTTATTTTATTGAGCCACTTCTTCAAGCTTGTAGTGCTACGCGGCACTTTTTCCTTGATCACAGCAGATCACCTGAAACATGTTTTAAAATGGTTTTATCAGCAGGGAAATACTGACGAGTCACTCAAGTTGCACAAAACGACACATTGTTATAATATACAGTATTAAGGGTGATTACATTGTTTCTATCAACCAATTACCCCAAATCGGTATTTGTCACTCGACTGTATCTGTGACTATGGTCAGATCACCCATTGGCTAACCCGTTGTCCAATGGTGACGGGAAACAAGTAATGTATACAAAACCCCACATACCGGCAGTAATTGAAGATTACAAAGACTTAATCCCTGTAATTATAACCTTGAAAATAAATAGGGTTTTGTAAAGTAATTTGATAAAAAGAGAATGACTCACATTGCAGATTTAAACGGGCAGAGTTTAGCCTACTGATAAGCCTGTTATCCTAATTCAAATAACAATGCACACGAAAACTAGGTTAGTAACTTTAATCCAACTTTTACGACAACTCACGAGATTCAAAACCTTCACAATGAATGACAAAGTGCGATCCTTAAACATCCATCGAATTTACGATGAATGACAAAGCATAACCCAAGTTTGAGCAGCACTTAAACATTCATCGGATTGGTTTCAATCGATCGGACATTGAATCGTAGTAGTGATCGAGTTATTACCCTGTTATCGCGACAGAATTCGTGCTAGTGTGTGTTTTTGGAGTAAATGGACGATATCTCAGTGTACGAAACGAATTTTAACGTCGAACCAATGCCAGAATTCAAGTGCCACACCCCTCTATTTATACTGGAAAAACAGCTCCCTCGCGTGGCGCGAGGGGCTGTCGCGTGGCGCGAGGGGTGCCCCTCTAGCATAGGGTAGCCCCGTGTCTCAGTAGCTTGGGTGAGTCGACGTTTCGTAAAAATTCGATTTCTATCGTAAACTGTTTAGATAATATCAACTAGGAAATACTCCCCCTGAGTTTTAAGGGCCCTGATCCTGATTCCCATTGTTCTGAAAATTTTTAGGGGTTATGCAGGATTACTTGGGGTCTTAATTAGGGTTTCCTATTGGACAAAATAAGATAAGAAATGGTAATTTTAATGAGAGTTGTTACAATGTTCAATCCTGAAATCAATACCTCTTGGATAGAATTCGGATCTGGAACTAATACATCACCAAAAATGGAAAGAAGATCAGAACGAGCTCCGAATCCATCGGGTTTGAGTGCATTGAGTGTAAAAGGGTGGAAAGAAAGTTGAAAAAAAAACCTTCTCTCAATCCTTTCATCCATGAACTCGTGTATATCTAAGTGAATTCGGTGATAGATGTTGTGGAATCCTTTCAAATCTAAGTTTTTCTTGGTGGAATGAAGCCAAACACTTCATGATGACATCACCCTAGAACACCTCAAATCCACTGATTTCACGGTTAAAGTTAAGATTCGAAAGATAGAAAGGTGTAGGAGTGCATGTAGATTAAGAAAGTACAAGATTTAGGTTGAAAACTTACAAGAATCAGGAGAAATCGAGATAAATGAGCTTGAGTGCGGCTGAGTCGAACAAGGGAGCTGTCACCATCAAAGGAGGTGACAAATGGGGGTATTTATAGGGTTTCCTAAAATGGAAAGGAGGGAAATGGATGGTCGATCGGGTGGCAACTCGGTCGGGTGGCAACCCAATCGGATGGCAATCCGATCGGATGGCCACTCGGTCGGTTGGCCACTCGATTCGAGAGTCCGGCGCGATGAGTTTTGTCGTTTCGATTCGAGCGTTGAGCGTTGCGATGCGATTCGAGAGAGTGATGCGATAGTATTACTCATTAAATTACTTTTAATCCCAACTACTATATCTAACCTACAATCACTATAATCACTGCGTTTAGCGTTTCGATTCGATTGCGATGCGATAAATTGCAATTTCGATTGCGATTAACACCTCAACATAAACATAACATGCACACGTAATACATAAATAGCACACACACGTAAAACAATAACCAGTACACATAATTCGGGTTGCGATAGCGATGAGCGATAGGCGATAAATCGATTAAACATGCAATAAATATGAGATTTAACCTCGATTATTAATAGATATTCAACATAAAACAATCAAGCGATAAAATAAATAGATTAACTATAAGTCAAAGAAGTCAAAACAGGAGTTGAGCAAGGAGTGACAGATCGCAATTATCAATCTTGTCTTCCTTTGACTTCAATCTTGACTTTGACTTTGACATTCGAAACACGGGGTGTTATAGTATTGGTTTTATACAAGATAAATCCGATTTTGATCAAGAATGCTTTCTTGCACATAAGGGCTCTAACGAGTTATATGATGTTGTTAAAAGTTCTTGACGCAGTTTATGATCTTTGTTTAGTGGTTTTGGTTGAAATTACTATCTTGATAGATTTATGTTCAAGACTCGTAAAAAGAAATAGTTTGTGATATGATCTACTTTATGCTTATCCTGGTGATTGTATTGTGACCATCAATATTGCTTTCCTTGATAAGTGAGGTTAGAAAACTCCTAGCGGATGACTAACTCATCTTTAAAGATTCGCACGAAAGTATATCAATAGCTCGCTAATGAATGATTTTAGGTCGTTAACGTGTGTTTATCACGTTAACTTTCCAAAAAATCATCATGTTAGGATTCGAGACCAGGTAACTAACTATTTTGCAATTGGAAAGTTGATCAAGTGCTTTTGTGACATATCTGATGTAGCTAACATGTTTAGGTTGTTCGCGAAACAAGATAATAAATATTTTTCATATTTGGAGTCTATTATATAGTTTTAGATAATTTTAGTTAAAAACTCATTCACATATATTTTTACAAGTAAATCAATGACAAAGATTTAGTACTCATGCTCCGACCGTGTTCCATGGATCTATATCTGGTTCTTACCCATACTTTGCTACATATATGACAGGATAAACTTGTCCTTTTGTGTGTGTTTTAATGTTAAGGTATAAATAATTTTTATAAATATTAAAACCGAGTTCATGCGTAAAATTCATTGTAAAAACATGTATATATATATGCACACGTCAGATGCCTTCTCGATCGTCCACTTTTTGAGGAAGTGGGTTGGGTTTCGGGTTCAGTTTGGGTTTCGGGTATGGTTTCGGTTTCTAGTGTGTTTTGGGTTTGGGGTATGTTTTGGGAAAAAATCGGAGTTGGGAATAATATCCGTAAAAACCTGGAATTGGTGGCGTGGTCGGATGAGGGGAAGTTGGGGTGCTAGGTGGCATCGGATAATATCTCTTCGATTACGGTCTTCTTGCTCGCTGTTGGGATTGTTTGGTGCACTTTGCCAAAACGGATGGTTGGGATCCCACACGTTTTGGTTGTTGGGAAACATTGTGTGATTATGAAGAAAAAAGTGTAAAGATTTTGGATAAAGAGTAGAGGAAGAAGAAATAAAAAATATAGAAAAGGGGTAGGGTATTTATAGGTAAATTATAAATTTTAAACTTTTTTTTTAAAAGTTGCCGTTGATCAACGGTATACTTGACCAACATTCCCTCGATCCATTCAATCTTCGCTCGTTAGCACGATGGCGGAGGGTGCTTAGCACCCCCTCGATAACTGTCGGGGGTGGCTGATGGCGCCCCGAGGCGCTACAAACGATGACATGGCGGGGTGGCGCTAAACCTTCACCCCACCCTTAATTATGTTTTAAGAATTATCCATTCATTTAGATCATTTTTATATAAACTTATTTACTTAAATAATTAAATAAAATCACACTAATATTAAAATAATAATAATGCATTAATATTAAAATTCCTCAATTAAAAATACAATAAACATAAAAGTCCTAGAATAAAAACACGTTAAAATTAAAAGTCCAAAAATAAAAATACATTAATATAAAACTAAGGCATTTATGAAAGAAATCATTATCAAATCAAGTTTTTTTATGGTCAGGGATTTGTTTATCCACCTTGTCCATGGCGTCACCTTTCACCCCAAGCACCATAAGATCAACGTCATCAGACTTTTGTTGTTTGAGGACGACAATTGTTTGATACTCTCATCGAGTTTATCCATATTGGCTTCGACATCCACTTGACTCAAAGACTAACCCGCAACTCTGTTTTTTGCTTTTGCACGATCTCTCCCAATAGGGAGAGTTGCATCAACCGGATCATCCGGAATGTCAAACTTATCGTCCAAATAATTTAATTTAAAATGAGACCGCGCATCCGAACCTACGTGGGTGGACGATACGCCCTTCTACAATACACGTCCATAAGAAGGACAAAATGCTACTTTGTGCTTTCACTTAAAATTTTCCACGGTTGATCCATTGAGTGGACTTTATCTTGTTTGTAGATTTTGTGTGCATCGATAAGCAAATATATTTACACCACTCGCTCGGCCACCGCATTGGTTGACAAGGTTGTTAAAGATGCCACTAAAAGTGGTTACTTTTCTCTGCATTTCTCTTCATTTATCGGAAATCTCTTTCGGATTGCAGTAAGGATCACGTTCCATGATGTTGTGAAAGATTTCGCAAACAAATTTCCAAAAATCGGTTCCATTTTCATGATCATGTGAAACATAATATACAAAAAATGATAATATACTAAGAACATAATATATAAAAAATGTAACATATTAAAAACATAATATATGAAAAATGATAATATATTAAAAACATAATATATAAAAAATGTAACATATCCAAAACATAATATATAAAAAATGTGATATATTAAAAACGTAACATATATAAACCGTAATTTAGTAAAAGCGTAATATAAATATGAAATAATAAATACTAGTGGTATCCGGGTTTTTCGAGATGTCCACCCAAGCACGCGCCTAAGCGACGGAGTCGTCCACCTCATCTTCCATGTTTTTCAACGCGTTGGGCATGGTCCACCTTCTTTTTATGCTTTTTTTTTTGTTGTTGGCGGGGGGGGGGGGGGGGGGGGGGGGACCCGTTTGTTTTGGTTGTACAAAGTCGGGTTGAGTTTCGGGTATGACAGTTTTTGAATTTTGCGTGTTTAGTTGGTATTGGTAACAAAAATTCGCCGCTTGAGCTAGTTATAACAGCCAACGAAGAGGTAATTGTTGGGTTTAGAGTTTGGTGTGTTGGGAGTATTTGGTGAGCTTCAGTAAGTGTTGTTCAGATCCATGTTGCTTCAAGGAAACATGGCTTAGAAAAAATATGCAGAGTTTTACAATTTTGAAAGAGAAAAAGAGAAAAGAGGGTTGAAAGTGGATGTTGTGTTCGAGCATTCAAAATGGATCATTCATTCACATCTCTATAATTATACTAAAAATCACTATCTTTTCACTCTCTTTTTTAATTAAATAATATTTTTTCTACCTTTGATTATCTTTTCTCTCTCCTCCGCTCACAGTCACTTTCAAAAATATTAAAAATATAAAGGGTGAGTAGTGTTTTTTTTTTCAAATTTACTAATAAAGAGTAACATTTTTCTCTCTCTTTCTCTCAAAACCACATACACCCACTCTATATAAGACTGGCTCTAATGCGCATATGGGGGGATGCATTTGATGAGTTGGCATGCTGCACTTGGGAAGGATGAAGTGAAGTGAAGATTAAAATGAGGTGCATGTATGTGGGGAAATGGATCGAAGTGTAGAGAGAGAAGGTGGGCCCATTGATTAATAAATCAATTTTAAGCTTAAAAAAAGAAAAATATAGAGAAGATGTATCTGGGAATGATGGGTTGGAGTTAAAAAGAGAAGAGAGATTGCATGTGTTAAGAATGTGTAAAAACCTGATGTGACATCGATGACTAGGATGCATGCTGATGTGACAGTGATGACTGTGCATCCAAGTGTAGACAGTCTAATATAGAGGATCAACTAATACTGTTGAAAAATGAATTGTAAGTGGGGTAAGTGTTAGGGTGGAGTGGTTAAACAATTGAGAGTGGCAAACTAAAAAATTGACCAATCAGAGTGCGCCACGTCAATCAGTGAAAAGTGTTTAAGCTTTGGTGAAAAGTGTTGGCAATGGTAGCTTTGGTGAAAGGTGTGATTGGTTGAGATTGGAATAGACCCCACCCCAGACTACCCCCTCTCTCTCCTTCCTCCCTTCCCCGCGTCGGCATGCCCTCCCCACACCACACCCCTCACCGCCTCGGCAAAGGGTTGGCGGCAGTGTTTGTCGCGCGACAAAACCGTTTGCCTCACCCTTTGTCGATACCACTCCTAACACCCTTATATATATTTGATTTTTTTTTTTCTTGAACGGTCAAACCACTGTTGGGGGTGTTTTCCACATGCAGACCCTCCTCTCACGCCTTGGCCAACCTCACGAGATAGCCCCTCACCAGGGTCGTCTACGAAAATAACAAAAAACAATTTGGCCCTGTGCGAGATAAAAATTTTGGGTCATATTCGCAAATTTCCATGTATTATAAACTCAACAATTATTTAGTCACTAAAATTTACATGAAAGTACTTAAATAGTTTTTTTTAGCTAATCGTAGTTAGTAATTTATTTATTAAAGGAAAATATGTAGTTAACAAAATTAGGCATTAAATGTCATATACAGCTAAACAAACTATAAAACGAAGCTAAAATAGAGAATTTGGAGACGCCGGGATTAGAACCCACGTCTTCCAGTTGTCTAAGCAAGCCAATAACCACCCCAGCAAGAGCTTGTTTGTGTTATCTTTCGATTCAATATATATATATTCTAGCTTATACAACTTAAATTCTACACAAAATTAAAAAGATTTGGGCACCGAAGGGTTTGGGCCCCGTGCCGTCGCCCACCCCGCACCCCTCAAAGACGGCCTTGCGGCCCTCACGCCGACGCTGGCCAGCCAGCCAGCCACCTAACAAACAAGGGCATGAGGCCATAATGAATGGTCTTAAAGGCGACTGCTATGGAAGATCAAGAGACCCGAGGATTACCAAAGCCAATGGGAAGCCGCGAATTTCAAATGGAAGTGGGTGATGTTATTCTGTTTCAATTACTTGTAAAGCTCTCAGTCTGAAAGTAATCGCTTAATCTCGATTATGCTTCAAAACCCTCATTAATTAGTGTTTGGATGAAATTATCCTCTCTCAACTTCACACCTCACTATTCGGTTAATTTCGTAGCATATTCCGTCTGTTAGCTTACCTGGTTGTTTAGGAGTTTGCTAATTCGGTTGACAGTTTCATTGTTCAAAATCAATTTTGTGTTCTAATGGAAACTTTTGTTTATTGTGCGCTGCATTTGAAATTTGTATGGCCTTTTTTTCGTATTTTATATCCAACATTTTCATGTAATGGTTTATGTGTCATTAAATATATATCATATTCTGTTTGTGTTTGTGGTTTCCTTTCATATGTTTGGTTATTCAAATAGTTTAATTTTAGTTTTCGTCAATGCGTTTTAGTTTTTAAGGTTAAATCGAAAGTACGATTTAGTTTTTATTTCTGGTCCCCAGCCCGGATAAAGGGGACGGTTTATAACATTAAAATTCAGAAAAGGCCCCAAATTTTCATTTTGCTAGCTTGAGCGGTCGCTTGATAAATCATAAAAGAATATGGCAGGTTCTTAAGAGGATATTCATGATCAAACTACACAAATCATATATGTAACTCAAATGTGATTTAGACATACATGAGACATGTTCTTTCAATGTCGATATTAGCATAATCCAAGTATTTATCAACTTCAGTGGCATATTTTACGAATAAAAATTGATTTAGCTCACAAAGCTGTGGTGTTGAAGGAAGCATCCCAGAGCAGCTTGGTTTGCTTTCAATTGATTTAGCTCACGCCTTCCTTGATCGTAGTTATATCGTACTGCTGACCACCAACAAAAAACCATCCACCTGATTATTGTTTTCTGGGCTACTAAACAAAAACAAACCCGGCCACTTGTCACGCCCTGTTTAATGTTTTGCTCCTGCCAAAAGACCCCCCCCCCCCCCCTTTTGTTTTTGCTCTGTTCTTAGAAAAGTAAAGAAACGACTTGAGTTCTTGATCTTACTTAGACTGAAAAACTACTAATGAAAAAAAACACCCAGCCTAAACACCACTCTTGACTGCTCATTGTTGCTTCTGTTCTTTTTAAATAGCTTACTAATTCTGTCTTTTGATCGTTGTCGATTGTTTCTTTTTTTTTCACCTGACGATCTTCTGTTTTAAACAAATCCGTTGATGAGCACTTGGCTCTGATACCAATTGTTGGCGCATTCCTTTAATTGGTTCACACGAATTGAACACCAACTCTGTTCAACACTTCAGTGATATAAATCGGAAACACAACACGCTCAAACCTTGATTACACATCGATCCTATTTATACGAAACACTAACGTTAACCAATTAGGATTAGAACTGAAACAACTAAACAAGTAGATAAACCATAAGTAATTAGCCTGATAAGCATGACTCAACAACTGGATAATCACTGAACAAATAAACCAAAGCAGCCTGTATCTCTAACCCATTCATTTCTTATTAGGATTATGGTTAATCCTTTAACAATATCTTATCTAAGCACACAGCTCAGAAGTATGACACAAGTATAAATAAGTTCCTGACACAATTATAACTACAGGTTGTTCTCAATATGACAAAGCTTGGAGAAGGCCTAAATGATGTGCTCAACATGATAATTCCTGAGACACGTTTCTCATTGTTGGTCGACCCTTTGGATCTGTGAGAATGCATGCTAGTGCTACGTTATATACACGCATGATTTCCTTTACAATTGACTTATTGGTTGGATAAGGGAGTCTCTTATCCAATATATTTTCAAACATTGCACCATGACTAGTTGAATAGTTCAAGGATGAAAGGAGGTCTCCAGGATGCTTCCCTCCAATTGTCTCAAGCACCACAACCCCAAAGCTATACACGTCACATTTTTCAGTCACAATCATGTTGTAGGCAAGTTCTACATGTTCATATATACAAAACGGTCGTTAGAAAAACTCCAATAGCTAATAGACTTAGAAGAAGTGTAATCTTACGTAAAATAAATACCTGGAGCAATGTATCCCAAAGTTCCTGCAACGGCCGTTGTTGGATCGTTTCGCATAATACCCGAACCCGAGCTAATGGGTCGGGCCAAACGTGAACGTCTCTAAAGGAGCAGGGGTGTTTAATGTTAATCTTAATTGAAGATAATTATAAGAGTTAGAGATAATTATCTAATTCCTTATTTTTAGTTAGATATAGAAAAGGATGTTTATGTTTAACTAGAATTAGGATTATATTTCAATTAGGATTTCTACCACTATATAACCAATCCATCATGGATTATTGTGGTTATGAGTGATATTCAGTTTTGAGCCAATTTTCTGAATAAAGGAGAGTTAATTCCTTAAACTCGTGTGTTTAATTAATCGATTGGGACTTGAATTGGTATCAGAGCCAGTTCAATATCCCACCGATTGTGATTGTTACCTTCGAAATCAGAATCGGAGGTGAACATACCTGTTCTTCGGCGTCAAAGGTACCGACAGGAAGAACACCGGCGGCGGCAAGAGGCAGCAACCGGAATCACAATTAGCGGCGTCGTTCTCCGGCGTCAAAGGGACCGACAAGGGAGAAGCAAAGACGGCAGCATCAAGTTTCTTCATAGGATTTGATTGAAAGAAGCAGATTCTCGTCTGAGATATAGGAGCAGCCTAGGGTTTCTTTTGTTTCAGTGAGTTGTTTTTGGAAGAGAAAGAGGTCTTGTGTTTTAGAAGCAGGTCACGTGGTTTATTTAATAATTCAGTGGGTTATCCTTTTTGGAAACTATTGGAACAAACAGGTGGTCTGGAGTTTTTATTAATTAAAAGAAACATCTGTTTTTTTTTTAATTAATAGCAACAGTGTCTTTTATTAAAAGACAGAACAGTTCGTTATAATCAGGAGCAGATCTGATTATTAATATAACAGCTAAGGGGATCGGTTCTGAGAGCACTATTTAGAACCAACTAATCTGTTTAATCCGAAGGACTGGATCAAGGCCCGGCTACACCACTTACGTATAAACGAACTAGGAGGAGAAACATGGCTGGTGGTGAAGGTTCGGTACCGCCACCGGTTGCAGCAAGGGATCCGGCTTCTACAAGCTTACAATGTCCGATGTTGACTTCAACTAATTACAACATCTGGGCAATTAGGATCAAGGCGGTTTTTCGAGTTCATGGAATATTGCAAGCTTTGGAACCTGGTGAAGAACAAGTAGAAGCCAAAAAGGATGACATGGCGGTAGCACTACTTCTTCAAGCAATACCCGAAGAGCTCGTGTTTCAGGTGGCTCAGTTTCAGAAAGCAAAGGAAATCTGGGAAGCATTGAAGACACGGTATGTTGGGGTTGAACGGGTTCGAGAGGCAAAGATTGAGCAACTAGAGAATGAGTTCGAATCCGTGAAGATGAAAGAAACAGAGACAATTGATTCTTTCGCGGGCAGAATAAGTCAGTTGGTTACCAAGGCAGCCAGTTTGGGAACCACCTACGACGACAAAAAGCTAACCAGAAAGTTATTAGGCTCTGTTCCAGCAAAGTATGTTCCAATTGTCGCATCAATTGAACAGTTCACAGATTTGAAGGCCATGACGTTTCAGGAAGCTATAGGGAGGCTAAAGACTTTTGAAGACAGAATTAAAAATATTGAATTTGCAGGCGAAAATCAGAGCAAATTGATGTTCGCTGGTGGTGAAAGTTCCTCTAGTCACAAATCCTCTAATAACTCAGGGGGGCGTGGGCGAGGAGGTTATAATAATAGGAGTCGGGGTCGTGGACGTGGTTCGGGTCAAGGGCGAGATACGAGTCAGAACCGAGATAATGGTCAGAACCGTGGTGCAAAGGGCTCGGGTCAAAAGAATACTGACAACCGACAGAGACCAAAGAAAGATAGATCTGAAATTCAATGTTTCAGATGTGATCAGATGGGTCACTTCGCGTCTAGCTGTCCAGAAAGACGGAAGAATCAAGAGGCAAACTTAGCAGAAACGGAAAAATTGGATCCAAATCTTTTTATGCTAGAATGTACAAGTGAGACGGTTTACTTAAATGAAGACAAAGTGATTCCCAAGAAGTTTGAATCCAAGCATATGGAGGAGAACTTGTGGTATTTAGATAATGGAGCTTCAAACCACATGACGGGGAACAAATCAATCTTTTCAGAGCTAAACGAGCGAGTAAACGGTAAGGTACGTTTCGGTGATGACTCTTGTGTTGAAATTGCAGGAAAAGGCTCGATTTTGTTCGTAAGCAAAACTGGCGAACATAAAATATTAACAGAAGTTTATTATATACCGAGCCTGCGTTCCAACATAATTAGTCTCGGGCAACTTACGGAGACGGGTTGCAAGGTTGTGATGGAAGATGATGTCTTGCTCGTTTATGACAAAGCAAGAAACCTGTCAATAAAGGTATTTCGCTCCAGTAACCGATTATACAAGATCAAATTGACGGTTGGTTCCCCAGTATGTTTACTTTCTAAGCTTGATGACGAATCTTGGCTTTGGCATGCCCGTCTAGGGCACTTAAATTTCGATTCTTTGAAGAGACTAAGTTCGAAAAATATGGTTCATGGGATGCCCGTGATTAATCATCCATCAAACATATGTGACTGTTGTTTGATTGGAAAACAAACCGAGAAGCCGTACCCAAAGAAAGCACTTTTTAGAGCCACAAGACCGCTCGAGCTACTACATGGCGATCTATGTGGTCCTATCACGCCAGCTACTCCGGGAGGCTGCAGGTACATGTTCTTAATTGTAGATGATTTCTCACGTTATATGTGGTGTTATCTTTTGAAGTCCAAGGATCAAGCGTTCGAAGTATTCAAGCGGTTTAAAGTTTTGGTCGAGAAGGATTTAAAAGAAAAGGTTGGAACTTTCAGAACAGATCGCGGAGGTGAATTCACATCAACCGAGTTCAATGATTGGTGTGAAGTTCAAGCTATCCGAAGACATCTTACTGCTCCATATTCACCACAACAAAACGGGGTTGTTGAGAGAAGAAACCGAACAGTAGTAGGTATGGTAAGGTGTATGCTAAAACAAACAAATGTTCCACAGAGATTTTGGGGCGAGGCCGCAAAGCATGCAGTTTATGTTTTAAATCGAAGTCCAACGAGAGCGGTCGATTCAAAAACACCATATGAGGCACTGCTGAAGGAAAAACCAGATTTGGAATATTTACGGGTATTCGGTTGTGTGGGTTATGCTACAGAACCGAAAGTTAACCTACATAAACTTGATGATAGGGGAATTCCGATGGTTTATTTCGGTTCAGAACCTGGGTCAAAATGTTTCCGTATGTACGATCCAGTTCAGAACAAGATTTGTGTTCGCAGAACAGTAAAGTGTGATGAGAAGCGGGGCTGGCAATGGAAGAAAAATACAATTGAACCAGAATTTTTCACTGTTGTTTTTCACTCGGGTCAGGACGAGATTGTGACCGAGACAACCGGCAGCTCAGAGAACGAACCGGTGCACACCCCACAGCATCAAGGGGGTGCGTCCGTGTGTCATCAGCAATCGCAAGCAGCAGCGGAGGACACTACCCCAACATCAACGGCAGCTTCGGCTGTGTCAGCAAATATTTCAGGTTCGGGAGAAGTTGACCCGGGTGAGCATATGCCCGAGTTCGATGCTAACTTTGAAACTGAAACTCCCCTAAGGCGTTCAACGAGACAAAAACGCGTTCCGGTAAAATTTAATGATTTTATTATTCAAGATGGTATTAATCGAGAAGAACCGGAAGAATTGTTACTCACAGCGGAAGATGAGCCGAATTGTTATTCTCAGGCCAAAGGGAACGTGTTTTGGGAAAAAGCAATGCGTGTAGAGTTAGAGTCCATTGAAAAAAATAAAACATGGACTTTAACGAAACTCCCGGATAAAGTTAAACCAATTGGGTTGAAATGGGTTTTTAAAGTCAAGCGTGACGCGTCCGGGAAGATTATTAAATATAAGGCGAGGCTCGTTGCAAAAGGGTACGTTCAACAGTTTGGAATTGATTTTGATGATGTGTTCGCACCAGTTGCACGGATGGAGTCGGTACGCTTATTACTTGCACATGCGGCTTGCAAAGGATGGCAAGTTCATCACTTAGACGTCAAATCAACATTTTTGAATGGAGATTTGAAGGAGGAAGTATATGTCAGTCAACCGGAAGGTTTTATAAAAAAGGGACATGAGGATAAAGTCTACCGGTTAACCAAGGCGTTGTATGGGCTTCGTCAAGCACCACGAGCTTGGAATCTCAAGCTTGATGGTACATTAAAAATTCTTGGTTTTAAGCGGTGCTCTAAAGAACAAGCAATCTACACGAAACGCGAGGGGAATGATTTAATTATTACGGGTGTTTATGTAGATGATTTAATTGTTACAAGTTCGAGTGCTAAGAAGATCGAAGAATTCAAGAAACAAATGGAGCAAAAATTCGAGATGAGCGATCTCGGGTTACTTTCTTATTATCTTGGTATTGAAGTGATGCAAACTGAGAAGGGAATAACGATCAAGCAGGAAGGATACGCGAAGAAAATTTTAAAAGAAACAAGTTTGTTAGGGTGTAATCCAGGAAAGTATCCTATGGATCCGGGATTAAAACTAACAAAAGACGAGAAAGGCGAACCGGTTGATCCAACAAATTATAGAAGATTGGTCGGATGTCTCCGTTATTTATTACATACAAGACCGGATTTATCTTTTGCTGTGGGGATTGCGAGCAGGTACATGCAAACTCCTATGGTATCTCACTCAGTTGCAGTTAAACAAATTCTTCGTTATATTGCCGGTACTACGAGTTATGGGTTACGGTACAAGCGGGGTGGAAGTCACAAGATTGTAGGTTACAGTGATAGTAGCCATAATGCTAGAACGGACGATGGAAGGAGCACTACAGGGCACGTATTTTATTTTGGTGAAACACCCGTTTCTTGGTGTTCTCAGAAACAAAATACTGTTGCTTTATCATCTTGTGAAGCAGAGTTTATGGCGGCAACTTCAGCGGCTTGTCAAGCAATTTGGCTTCGGAGCTTATACAGTGAAGTCGTTGGTGGAGAGATGCAAAAGGTAGTTATTCGGGTGGATAATAAATCGGCCATAGCATTGATGAAAAATCCTGTTTTTCATGGTCGGAGCAAACATATTGATACGCGCTACCATTTCATTCGTGAATGTGTTGAAGATGATTTGGTGGAGATCGAGTATGTAAGCGGAGAAGAGCAAAGGGCCGATATTTTAACTAAAGCACTTGGGAGGATCAAGTTTATTGAAATGCGAGAGTTACTTGGAGTCGAAGACTTCCCTAGCCCGGTTCGGGTATTAGGGGGGTGATTGTTGGATCGTTTCGCATAATACCCGAACCCGAGCTAATGGGTCGGGCCAAACGTGAACGTCTCTAAAGGAGCAGGGGTGTTTAATGTTAATCTTAATTGAAGATAATTATAAGAGTTAGAGATAATTATCTAATTCCTTATTTTTAGTTAGATATAGAAAAGGATGTTTATGTTTAACTAGAATTAGGATTATATTTCAATTAGGATTTCTACCACTATATAACCAATCCATCATGGATTATTGTGGTTATGAGTGATATTCAGTTTTGAGCCAATTTTCTGAATAAAGGAGAGTTAATTCCTTAAACTCGTGTGTTTAATTAATCGATTGGGACTTGAGCCGTTTGGTTGGAGGAATCTGGGTCCAGCAATCTGGCTATTCCAAAGTCAGCAACAAATCCTTCCAGTTCTGAGTTCAAGAGAATGTTGTTGGTTGATATGTCTCTATGAACAATAGGAGGGTTGCAATCATGATGCATGTATGCCAAACCATGGGCTACACCTTTGATAATGTTCAGCCTCTTGAGCCAGTCCACTTGAACAGCTAATTCACTGTTACTCAAGGCACAAAATAGGCTCCCCTTTTCCATGAATTCATACACAAGGAAGTTGCATTTGTTATGCAAACAAAAACCATAAAGTCTGACAATGTTTTTGTGCCTTAGGTTGGTTAACACTTTGATTTCATTCTCGAAAGTCTGGTTGAATGCTGGTTGCTGGGCTTCAAAACGATGGAGTTTTTTTAAAGCAAATATTTTACCGTTAGGCAGCTTTGCTTCATAAACACTACCGTAGCCACCAGTTCCAATGCAGTATTTGAGATCAAAATCCTCTGTAGCGGTGACGAAATCTTCATATGCAATTTTTCCGTCATAATTCAATACAGAGCACACATTTCCGTGTCTTTTTGTTTCCGGCTGGTTTTTCTTTTCGGTAGCTTTGTGCTTCTTGTAGAACATGTAACCAAGAAGCAAGAAACCAAGTCCCCCGATGATGGGAAGAAAAATGGTTAAATAGTGAACCAAATTGTTTTTCCGCGTATGTTCAGCATGTGACGCTTTGTGTCGACGATTTGATTTATCATTAGGACCCATCCTGCAACTAGGAAGAGGATACCCACACAGCCCGGGATTATTTGAAAACCTGTCGGGTGGAAAAGTGTCAAAAGGAGCAGATGTCAGGATGACACCAGACAAATTATTGTTGGAGAGATCGGCATCTCCAAGACCAAGATCGGATAATGAACTTGGGATCGACCCGTTTAGCCTGTTATGTGATAAATCAATAATCGCTACGTTTTTTAACCCGCTTAGCTCTTCGGGTATCGGTCCGGTGATATTGTTGTGACCCAAATTCAGTATATTGAGATAGTACATTGAGCCGAGTTCCTTCGGGATTCCACCCTCAAGTTTATTGTACGACAGATCAAGAAAGATCATTGACCCATTGTGATTGAAATTCGGCTCAGTGATCCCTAAATACACTCTGGTGAAGTTACACGGGTCTCTCGATGAAACCCGTTCTAAATCCACCTGGCGGATCCCTCCGAATTCCAGAATACTCCCGGAACCATGACACTGGCTACTCCCGTCATTCTTAATGTACAGATATTGTTTCCCAGTGAGATACCCAGAAGCAATGTATCCAGATTGCTTGAAAAGTTCTGGCGGGATCGTCCCACTTAACTGATTGGTGTTCAAATCCAACCATACCAAGCTCTTACAATCTCCAAGCTCTCCCGGTATCCGGCCAGAAAACGAGTTGTTCCCAAGTTTGAGAATAGCAAGATTCGACAAACCACCAAGAGCTGCTGGAATTTCTCCGACCAATTTATTGTTGGAAAGCGAAATCCAGTTCAAATTGGTGCAGTTGCCTAATCTAGCTGGAATCGAACCCGTTAAATAATTGAAATCTAGAATCAAATTTTCAAGAGTTTGAACATACATAAGCTCTTCCGGTATTTCACCTGTTAATAAGTTCATCCATATTATCAAATCTTGAAGTTTAGATAAATACTGGAAACTTTCAGGTATTTTTCCGGTGATATAATTGAAACTCAGATCAAGTGAAACCAGTTGAGAACAATTGCTAACAGTTGCAGGAATAAAACCAGTAAGCTTATTGTTCTGAAGGTACAACACTTGTAACCTGGTTGTACCACCTTGACAAATTCCGGCAGGAATCTCACCAGAAATCCGGTTAGAACTCACGTCAAGCCTCTCCAAATTCGTCATCTCCGACAACGATTCCGGGAACTCACCAGTAAAATTATTAAACCCGAGGTTCAACGTCTTCAACCTGCTAAAATTAAAAAAATGTATCCATCGGTAACTCGCCGGAGAAACTATTCCAGGTGAGATCAACCACTTCAAGCATCGAACATGACTTCAAGCTAACCGGAACCGTACCGGAGATGTTGTTGCCGGAGACGTTAAACTCCAAGAGCTCACCGCAACCTTCGGATAACACCCACGGCATAAACTCCTGCCCGGAGATAATATTAAACGACAGATCAATAACCTCTAGTGCAAGCGCTGCTAACGGTTTCGTTAGATCACTCGCCTCAATCAAATTTCTCGACAAAATTAAGGTTTTCAAGTTTAAACAACCAGATAATGACCTCAAATGCTTAACCGAACCGGATATCCGATTTCCGCTCATATCTAAAACTTTAAGAAGGTTACTACACTGAGATGATCTCATAACAATAGTACCAGTGACATTGCAGTTTTGAGCAACAAATGATTCTAGAGTAGAAACAGTTAGTAAAGTTGATGAAATTGAACTGAAGTCACAGTTTAAATAAATACCAGTCAGATCTATAGCTGAAACTCTTGTGTCTGTGCATGAAACACCGGTGAAGTTGCACACGTTGTTACCGGGTAACCAGTTTTGTAACAGGTTGGGGTTTTTTAGCGATGATTTGAAGAGCAAAAGCTGTTGAGAATCTGATCCGTTAACAACAAGCAGACATTGGAGCAGAGCAAGAAACAGAAGTTGATTGAAGTACAGAGTTTTCATCATCAACTTGATGACGATGGTGTGTGAGAATTATGTTATGGTATGAGTAAGCAAAGCAAACTAACTTACTCATATATATGCTTTTAAGCATGGTTTTAGTAATAATATAGATGGTTCATAGCTTATGAATAGGAAAAGTCAAATTTGGAGAACACATTTTTACAAGCGTTTTAGATTTGCAAAAAGGAATAAATATAGGGTTAATGGATTTAAACACCCCCAACTATTGCCATTTGGTCGCTGGCACTCTCAACTTTGACTTTGGCTCACACCACTCCAAACTTAACACTTGGGTTGCTGTGTCACCCCGTCGTTAAAAAAACACTAACTAGGTTAGTTCTTTTTGCTGACGTGGCCATTTTGTCCAACGTGACATGGTGACATGGCTTGTTTTTATCCAACGTGGCCATTTTGGTATTTATCCTTCTTTTTTGTTCTCTGTTCATCTTCTCTTTTTATATCTTTAACACAATCGATCGATCAAACATGGTAGAAAGATGCATGTCATCAGAAGCATCACAAGCCATGTGAAGCATGAAGTCTTGGGACTCTGAGAATATATATCCATTGCCTGTGTATTGGCTCGTCCCGTACTCGCTAAGCTACGCTCGACTGCTTCCTCTGTTGAGTCAAGAATCTGCACTCGCATTATACCAACTTTGTTAACAGAAGTTCATAAACCGTTTCGGAATAGAATGCAACTTCTAAAGACTTACTTTTTCGGTGGTTTTTATGGATTGATTCATCATGAGAGTACTCTCTTTAAGCTGACGTGCTAACCCAGCCATTTCATCAGTCAAGTCTTTTTGGAGCTTCCTGTTTCAGTAGCCAAACAAAATGTCCGGTTAGACCATAGGTGACCGTCAAATTTTCTTATTCCGGCGACTTCAACCAACAGTCACCACATCCACCACTTCTCCTCCGCCTCTTACTTTAAATATCACCGCCGCAAATTGACCGTTCTGTTAGTCAAGTTAATTAAACTTTATTATTATTATGTTTATGTATTAAATATGTTACATTCGTATGATGTATTATGTATGGGTCAAGTATTATGTGCGGATCAAGAACAATTAGCGGGTAATGTTTAAACTGTCATTTGACAGTTATTGCCGCCAAAATAAACCGCCATAACCTAATGTATAAATATGATTTGTCCGGTAACCAATTCCGGTACCAAGACAGATTATTTCCATAAGTTTTCTGTCCATTCTCTTGTGTTCAATCGTTCTCACTTATCACATTCATATTCAAGTTCCCAAATCGATCATCATCATGAATTCTGATATGCAACATTCTTGTTTATCCGCTGCAAATTCGAATGAAGTCCAACAAAGTGATATCAGAGCCACTTCAAGAATCCCTGCAGAAATCAGAATATCATCTACAACACTACCATGCCAACACTGTAATGACGAACAACATGAAGGGGTGAAAAACAAACGAAGGGTGAAATTATGTTTCTATTGTCACCGGCCAGGGCATCAGATTTATTGCTGCAAATCAAAAGAAAACGACGAAGCAACACAATTAATTAATCAAGCGGTTAATGCCGGAATCCAAAAACAAGGGATGGATGCAGGAGATCGGGGTGAAATGATCGTTACTGGCACGGATGGTGGCCAGTGGAATGACATATGGTATGTCAGTTACTCGTTCTCTCATCATTACGCCGGTAATATTAATATCTTTAAAAGGATTAAGCATTTAATTGGTGTTGATTCGAAAACCGGTGAAAATGATTTCTTGTTCATCCGGGGTATAGGAAATGTAGATGTTAAATCTAACAACGAAACTGTAAAGATACAAAGTGTTTTTTATACCCCCGAATTGAATAGAAATGTTCTAAGCATGAATCAACTAACGTTACAAGGTTTCACTGTCAAGAAAAGTGGTGATACTTGTAGAATCTACCCGATGTTCTCTACACCCGTGTTAAACACCATAAGTGATGTTTCTGGTTTGTCAAAAGAAGAAGAATTGGGGCTGAAAGAAAGACAGAAAGTTTTAAATCTGAACGATGTGAACGAAAAATATAAACAAGACTACTTAAATTCATATTTCGAAACATTAAATGTTTCGAATGAACATGATTTTGATTGGAGTCTTATGATCATACGGGCGTTAGAATTCAAAGAATTCTCTGACTGTCAAGCCCTGTTAGATATGATTGATGATCGGGATTTCGTGTTTAAGTACAAACATGATTTAGAAATAAAATTTGAAACTATGGTGGGTTGGTTCTTAAAAGAAAAGATGGAAATAACTTCACGGGCAATACCACCACAGTTGGATGATGGAAGGAAGATAGATTTGCTTAGTCTGTACATTATGGTCGAGAAGGATGGAGGCTATCAAAGTGTCACTATGGATAATTTATGGCCGGCTATAGCAAAAGACCTTGGTTTCGAATATCAAGATGGGGATTTTATTAGAATTATCTATGCAATGTATTTAGATGTTCTAGTATTCTATTACAAGTTCAAATCGGTACAAAAGAAGGCACAAGACAAGGAAATGCTGGAACAAGAAGAAACCACCATGGCTGGATACGGAAGATCAAGAAAAAGCAAAAGTGCTGATGCTGATTTATCACTGGATGATAGTGCAACTGAGCATTATGCTTTGTTCACGAGAAATAGTTGGAATGGATCATGGAATACTCACAAGAAAAGAAGAAGATTCAACTTCAGTGAAGCACGAAAAGCGGTCGATGAAGCCAACAAAAGTGTCATGATGAAACCATAATCAAGTTTACGGGAGGGTGTTAGTCAAGTTAATTAAACTTTATTATTATTATGTTTATGTATTAAATATGTTACATTCGTATGATGTATTATGTATGGGTCAAGTATTATGTGCGGATCAAGTACAATTAGCGGGTAATGTTTAAACTGTCATTTGACAGTTATTGCCGCCAAAATAAACCGCCATAACCTAATGTATAAATATGATTTGTCCGGTAACCAATTCCGGTACCAAGACAGATTATTTCCATAAGTTTTCTGTCCATTCTCTTGTGTTCAATCGTTCTCACTTATCACATTCATATTCAAGTTCCCAAATCGATCATCATCATGAATTCTGATATGCAACATTCTTGTTTATCCGCTGCAAATTCGAATGAAGTCCAACACGTTCACCACCGTCATTTCCGGCAACGTCACCCACAACCATCAGCACCCACTCGAACCACCACCGCCCTTCACCGTCTTTCACCCTTCACCACCGTCGTTCACCCTTAACCACCGTCGTCATCGTTCACCTTCAACCACCACCGCGGCCACCGCCTCCTCTGCCGGCGTTGCTCCGGCCACCACCGCCGTGACCACCGTCAGCGTCGTCGTCGACCAACACCATCACCGTTATTGTCTGGTCATCATCATCGTCTAACCAACACCATCACCGTTATCGTCTGGTCATCATCATCGTCTAACCAACACCATCATCGGAATCGTCTTTGCTTGAATCTTGATTATGAATTTGATTCTTGAGTGTGAAATTTTTTTTTTGAGAGAGAAGATAAGATGAGAGCATTCACATCCAGCCCCCTAAAATTATACATACATTCCACTAAAAAACAACTCCTATATCAATATATTTCCACTAAAAACAAATACTTTTTCTCTCTCCTTTTCAATTAAATAATATTTTTATACCTTTATCATTACATTTTTCTCTCTCCTTCACTCACAACCACTTTCAATATATATTAAAAAATTATAGTGGGTGAACAGTGTCCCCCCAAATACACAGATGAACAGTAACATTTTCTCTCTCCTCCACTCACAACCATTTTTTATACTCTTTATATTTTAAAAACCCCACACTCACAATTTAGTTCTTTGGATGTGAATGCTCGAGAGACAGAAAGATAGAGACAGAGTTGCGGCTGTTTTAAAACAAGTAGGGTTTTCATGCCATGTTGGACAAAATGGCCACGTCAGCACAAAGAACTAACTCAGTTAGTGTTTATTTAACGACGGGGTGACACAGCAACCCAAATGTTAAGTTGAGAGTGGTGCGAGGCAAAGTAAAAGTTGAGAGTGCCAGCGGCCAAATGACAATAGTTGTGGGTGTTTAAATCCATTAACCCATAAATATAATAATTAACATAATATAACACCTTTCCTTGAAAGTGTGCTCCTCTCAACTCACGCACTATTTTAAAAGATGTGTAAATTTTAAAAGATGTGTATAAATAATTTACATAATATAATACCTTTCCTAGTTTCCTTGACCGCACATGTATTATTCCCTGACAGCTCATTTTTATTCAGCTCATTTCCTCTAGGTTATTTATTATTATTTACTTTACAAAGACCGGATCATCCTCTGTGCTCTTCTGGATTAACTATTGAATACTTGATGCCTTTTGGGTCCAGATATGTTTGGATCATGTGCTGTCAACTATTTTCCGATTAATGGTAAACGGGAATTCATATATATCTCAGCTGGTAATTAACCTAATAAAGCCTTTTTCGAACCATTTATAAAAGCCGTTGAAAAAAATCCCAAAGTTTATACAAAGTCTCGAAGCTAACACTCCCAACAGTGGTGAACCTCCGATTTTTTTTGAACTCGTCAATATTTTTTATTTTTTATTGTATGTCTATAAAGAGGGTTTTTTTTACCTACTCAGGTCGAATTTTTACTCGTCATGTCACCACAAATTTGAAATAAAAGTTGGATTCTTTCTATACATAATTAACCTTCCTCCGTACGCAAAGTGGCACATCAATGTGTGAAGTCGAGATCGAAGTAACAGTCAAGACAATAACTTCTCGATTACAATTTTTTTTTTGACCAAAATTCATTTATCTTCAAAATTCTCCGAGACATCTAAATTGTTAAATTACCAGATAATAATAATCAGAGTTATCAATCACGCAGGACTTAGAATTGGTGCTTTAAAATGTTTGGATTCTCATCGTAAATCGGAATGATAACTATTGTTGGGACCTCCAACAAATCTTGCCTTCTTATTAGTCCACAAGCACTCCAATATTATATAGGCTCTCACTATCTAGACACTCGCTTTGCCTATCTGCACACTTAGGGTTTATATACGCTGCGTATTGACCAATACGCAGCGTATAGGGTTAACCCTATATGCTGCGTATTGGTCAATACGCAGCGTATATAGACCATAGATCTCAGTGCCTGATTACCAATCATTGCACAGAAAACAAAGTTTCTATACGCTGCGTATTGGTCAATACGCAGCGTATATAAAACTGATGCAAATTTGGGGTCATTTAGGTAGGTTTGAAGTGTAATATTTTTCCCAGGTTTATATAAGCTGCGTATTGAGCAATACGTAGCTTATAAACAGGGACCATTTTTGTAAATTTATGAAACTTCAGGGACCATATTTGTCAGTTTTCGAAACTTTAGGGACCTTTTTGTAAATTTTCGAAAAACCAGGGACCATTTGTATAAATTTACGAAATCTCAGGGACCATTTTTGTAAAAATATCAAAAAAGAGGTAAAAGGGGGTCTTCATTTAAGAACCGGCCCTTGCAAGACTCGAACTCATGACCTCTCGTTTAGAACCGCAACGCCTTAACCAGTTTATCCTCTGTCCAGAGCTGTTAGAATATGAAACTTAATTACATATATACACTAGTTAGGTTATACGCTGCGTATTGATCAATACGCAGCGTATGTTAATGGTAGGAACACAACCAGACAGTTAAACCTAGTACCATGGTCAAATCAGTCTGACATAGGGTCCGTAGTGATCAATACGCATCGTATAGATGTAACCCTATACGCTGCGTAGTGGTCAATACGCAGCGTATGCCAGACTGATTTGACATCGATACGATGTTGTCCAGGCACGTGAATAAAGTAATACGGGGAGTAGAGGGCAATACGCTGCCTATTGAACTGTCACGTGAAAGTCTATTTATCCATCTGTTCACAATTCGAATTCACTGCCTACTGCTTTCTTTTTCATCTTCTTCTTCAGTAAGCAATTTACACATCATTTATTCTGTTTTTTTGTTCAATCTTGTTAAAATGTCATCATTTTGGAACGATAATTATTTCGGTAATCGCTATTCTAACGACATATGGGGAGCAAATGCTGCCAACGAGGAGGAGGAGGTTGTGTCTGGAGTCCCTGTTGATCAAAAAACACAGTTGCCAGACTTGAACAAGACTCCCACTCCACCTGTTGATGAACCAAATTACCCGGCGCATCAAGTGTATCCAGATTACGGATACGGGTATGAATCTCCGTACGTGCAACAAAGTGGATACGGTGCTGAGAATGCACCTGTTGATGAACCATATTACCCGATGCAGCAATCGTATCCGGGTTACGGGGTATACGGGGATGAAGGTGGATACGGAAGTTACAGTGGATACGGTGGTGAAGGTGGATACGGGGGTGATGGTGGTTACAGTGGATATGGGGGTGAAGGTGGTTACAGTGGATACGTGGGTGAAGGTGGACACAGTGGATACGATAGATATGGGGGTGAAGGTGGTTACAGTGGATACGTGGGTGAAGGTGGACACAATGGATACGATAGATATGGGGGTGAAGGTGGTTACAGTGGATACGTGGGTGAAGGTGGATACAGTGGATACGATAGATATGGGGGTGAAGGTGGTTACAGTGGATACGTGGGTGAAGGTGGATACAGTGGATACGATACATCACTTTATGAACCATCTACCCCGGGCAATCCGTTTCAAATAAAGGAGGTATCACATTATTATTATTATTGTTATTGTTATTATTGTTATTATTGTTATTATTGTTATTATTGTTATTATTGTTATTGTTATTATTGTTATTATTGTTATTATTGTTATTATTGTTATTATTATTATTATTATTATTATTATTAACGTAACTTTTTTTTAGCGTTTCATGTCTCTAACTGATTTGAAGAATTGGGTACAAGAAACAGGAAAGGAGTGTGGTTACGTAATTGTTACCCGCCGATCAAAAAATATTGGCGGTACTACTGGGATGGTATGGCTTGTGTGCGACCGTAGTGGTGAGCACCGTAGTAAAGCAACAGTTAGGAAAGCTGGTAGCAAAAAAATCGGTTGCCCATTTTCATTACTCGCCATCCGGGACGTGACGAATGACACGTGGGAGTTAAAAGTGGACTGTGCGAACCATAACCATGAACCTACGACGAGTCTGTTGGGCCACGCTTTTGTGCGTAGATTTACTAAAGCCGAATACAAGCTAGTGGAGCAGCTAACTGCTCAAAACATGGAGCCACGTATCATATTTCAAACCCTAAGAAAGCAGTTCCCCGACAGCCTGCACGTTCAGAAAGACGTGCAAAATGCGGTACAAAAAATTAGAGCGACAATAGCGGACGGAAAGAATCCTATTCAGGCACTGGAAAGCCTGCTGCATGACCACCGATTCATTTACGACACCCGACAGGAACCCAAAACAGATGTCGTAACAGAGATTTTCTTTGTTCATCCTTATTCAATCACTATGTGGCGTGCATTCCCGCACGTGATGTTGATCGACGCGACCTACAAAACAAACCTCTACAACATGCCATTTGTCCAGGTTGTGGGTATGACGTCGACCGCGAAGTCTTTTTGTATAGCACATGCCGTTATTTGTAAAGAACGAAGGGGTAACTACGTGTGGGTGCTTGAGCGGATCAAGTCAATATTGCATGAATGTATGATGCCACGTGTGATAGTCACGGATAGGGAGCTTGCCCTAATTAAAGCGTGTTCTAAAGTATTCCCGAACGCAACCAGGCTTCTATGCCACTTTCACATCCAACAAAATATAGCTAGAAATTGCAAGAAAGGGTTCGATAAAGAAGATTGGGGGAAATTTATGTCGTACTGGAATAGATTGTGCGAATCTTCATCAGAGCCCATGTACAAGTACAACTTGGAGAAAATGTATAACCGACTCGTGGTTGCCAACCGAGAAAGTAAGTCTTCCTTCAACAAACGACTCACCCAATCTATTATATTTTACACACGCTTTTACATTTCATTATTTTATTTTTGCAGGTGTCTATGATTACCTCTATGAAAACTGGCTCAAAGACTATAAAGAAATGTTCGTTTATGCGTGGACCGATAAGTGTCGCAACTTTGGTCAGCGCACCACCAACAGAGTTGAGAGCCAGCACGCAAATTTAAAAAGATACATTACGCGCGGGAGTTCATTGGAGCGAATAGCAAGATGCGTCATTGATATAGCTGAAACTCAGTACGATGAAATACAAAAAAGTTTCACTGAGAGCATCGAAAAAACGATGAACCACCACAGAAAACGAATGTTGGACAACCTACGTGGAAAGGTTTCCCATGAAGCACTTGATTTGTTGGAAAAAGAGCTATTGAGGAAGATGGAGGTGTTGCGGAAACTTAACGCATCATGTGGTTGCCATATGTGGCTTAGCAATGGATTGCCGTGTGCTTGTAGGCTGGAAAACTACAAACAGACAGGTAAAAAATATTAAAACTACAAACCTTTTGTTATTTTGTACGATTTAGCTGTTTCTCACACCGTATTAACTTAACTGTGCAGGGCGTATTATACAACTCGACGACATAGATGTATTCTGGCGTAAGCTTGACTTGCTCCCGTGTAAACTGGTAGACGAGGAGGTCGATGTTGTAGCAGAGCTAAATAATGTGCGGCAACATTTAGAGGCGCAGTCCCCCGTTCAGCAAAAGAGTTTGCTTTCAAAGATAAAAGCGGTCTTCAACCCGAAATCGTCAACCAAGAAACCACCGATCGTCCAGCAAAATACTCGCGGTCGGCCTACATTAAAGAAAGTACAAGAAAGGCTAGATGAAGCTGCGAGGTTAGACGAAGCTGCGAGACACAGCTCCTATGGCGAGGACAGCAACGTATATACCGCTTCCCCCAAACATAGGTACGATTTACCCCGACACAGCTCATACGTACCGTCAGAGGGCTCTCGTGGAACTGGTTCGGTTAGAAAGTCTGAAAAACCTAAAACGCAACGAAACAGTTCAACGAGTTATAAAAAGAAGGAGACGCGGGATGATAACGGTTTTCCATTAATGAAGGGGGACGAGCACTTGTTAAGCATTGAGAGGTTTAAGGATCAAATTCCCTCAGAGTTTCACTCTTACATATCGCGTATACAAGATGTGATCCCAGACGGTCATTGTGGGTACAGGTCTGTGGCTGTCGGATTAGGTTTTCTGGAACACGCATGGCCCAATATTCGAAGAGATTTACTACTGGAGATTGGCCATAACGAGGCGCGTTGGAAGCATGTATTCGAAACATATAACAAAGGAGACTTTGAACGAATACGTAAGAGCATCGGATGGAATTCATTGAAAGCGTGCGGTCCAAGTCACTGGATGGAAATGCCCCAAGTAGGGCTTCTCGTAGCGCAAAGGTATAATATTGTCGTCCACCTGCTAAGCATCGAATGGAGCACTACCATCTTCCCATTAAGGGATGCCCCACTAGATCCACGACCTCAAGCGATAACGCTCGTACATGTTGACGGGGGACACTTCATACATGCTAAGTTGGAAGGAGACCACCCCATGCCTTTAGTGAACCCGTTGTGGTCGACACATCGATCAATAGCTGCGGAACGGTGGGAAGAAATGTATAGACCGCGGTTACAGCACTACTACAAGTTAATCAATCCTAACGCAGACAAAGACAGAGAACCGAGTATAAATGAAATCGAAGATTAACCGGAAACTTGTATTTTTGTAAATTGTAGAATTTTTTTAATTTATAAAGTTTGTATCATTACCAAATGACATTTATAATTGTAGAATTTTTTTAATTTATAAATTGTAGAATTTTTTTAATTTATAAAGTTTGTATGATTTTCAATTTTTATAATTTATTCATATTTTTGTATTATTTATCAAAGGAAAACACAAAAAAAAAATGGAACTTTATATACGCCGCGTAGGGATCCCTACGCAGCGTATGTAGTGCAAAGGACAAAAAAGCCCCTGTTTTTGGCTTCGTATTGCCTCAACACAAGGGCAAAACAGTAAAATGAGCATCGACAAAGGCAGCGTATGGATCCATACGCTGCGTATGTAAAAGGCGGACAATTTCCCCCCAAACCAAAATTTCAAAACCTATACATGTTAAACTACTATTTTGCCCTTGTGTTTGGGGCAATACGAGGCTAATTGTAAGGGTAAAAACGTCATTTTACAAACTTTGTCTATGCTACGTATGGGTCTCTACGCAGCATCTTTAAGTTTCAGGAGAATAATAATAATAATAACAATAATAATAATAATAATAACAATAATAATAATAATAATATTAATAATAATAATATTAATAATAATAATAATAATAATATTAATAATAAAAATAATAATAATAATAATAATAATAACAATAATAATAATATTAATAATAATAATAATATTAATAATAATAATAACAACAATAATAATAATAATAATATTTATAATAATAATAATATTAATAATAATAATAACAACAACAATAATAATAATAATAATAGTACAAGGCATCGTAGAGTTCCATACGCAGCTTATATGGCGTTCCTAAATGACTTTTTTACCCTTATTGTCAGCCTCGTATTGCCCCAAAACAGAAGGGTAAAATGGTAAACTGATTATTCTTATACGCTCCGTAGGGATCTCTACGCTGCGTAGAGGTACTGATTTAATTCAGGGAAATACCTACGCAGCTCTGTTCTTCCCCAAATCTTAATACGCACAAAAACGCACAAAGAAGAGAGGCGACCAGGCTTATTCGACCGTATACGACCCGAATTCGAAGTATAAAACAGGTATTTGGTCAACCTATTCAAGTAATATGATTTTTTTTTTGTATTTTATCCGTAAATTAGATGTTTTTTTAGGTAAGTTAGGGTTTGGTTAGTGATTAGGGTTTGCTTTTAACTGGTAATTACAGTGTACATACTCCAATTCTGCTGAATTCTTTTATGTAAGTTAATTGCTTAATTTTTGGTGAATATCTATTTCGAATTAGTTGTGAAACCTAGGGTTTAGATTGAAAGAATTGATTGCTGAATAGTGAATTCTTTCATGTTTGTTTTTTATTAAAAAAAATTGCTTTTTTGTTCAGTTAATTGATAAATTCATGAGTAGTCTCAGTCTGATACTTTTATATATGGACTGTTTAGAGGGAAATCTTCATACAGACTACTGAAACGTCGTTACTAGGGGTTTTAGATATGTTTTAGGCTTGTTTAGGTTGATTCCAGTCTTATTTAGGTTTTCCTTTTATGCCATTTTTGGCTGGAAAATGCTCAGAACCTGCGCCTAAGAGCCTAAAACCACGCCTTTCAGGGCGCGGCACATATGGTGCGCTGGGCCGGGCGGCTTCAGCGCCTAGGTGGCGCCTTTGACAACATAGAGTGAATCATTTGCGTTTTTCATTAACATGACAACATGAATACAGGTTAGATTTTTTTTTTGGACATAGATAGCTCATCAGCTTATGTTATTCATGACTAGATGACACATTAGTTTAAATATAATTATTGATTACTTGCATCTTTTTTCAACATGTTTCTTTATTGGTGATGATATCTCTAAAGTAAAGTTGTTTTTATTGTTGAAGAGATGTCTTATACAAGCCCATTGTTCTAGGTAGAAAATGTTCACAACAGAAATAGCATTTGTCAATGGTGATATTTCTGTAGTTAATTGGGTATTTTGTGGCTGTTTGCAGTTTGTGACCATGTTTCTTGCTTCCTTTGTTGTTAGCATTCGATGCGTATGAGTAGTGATTAGTGAATCTCATTGTCCACTACAATACTAACGTGAAAAAGATAATAAAGTTGCCACTAGTTTTACCGGTATGTTTTTTGTATTCGTAAGACCATCTTATTTACATTGCGTGTTTTTAAATTAACCATGAAAATGTTTTTTTCATTATTGTATCTTATTTTATTATGTGATGAACCTTACCCGACTCGAACCGTCGAACCGACCCGATTTTTTTTATGTTCGAACATATGAAATTGGAACATTTAGAAAAGTGAACCCAATCTAAAATTTTTTGGTTTTCAGGACGAGAAAGATGGATGCTGAAATGGAAATAAAAGAAATTAATCCGGAGCAGCCGCAAAAGCAGAAGCGTCCACCGGCGGATCCTCTCCTGAATCACCCGTATTTGGAGTTTCCTCCGGAGTCCGACGCTGCTCTCCGTTGCGACAAGCTTCGGAAGATGCACGTCGGTGCCCATTTTGCGGTTTCTTGGAAAACCCTCCGGGAGCTCGGGGCGGAAGATTGGGCGCGGGAGTTTGTTCCCCGTGATTCACCGTGGGATCGACTGTTTGAGCTAGCGTTTACGCCGAGCTACAGGGAGATACTGATCGAGTTCCTGTCGTCGTTCGACTTTCATCCTCGTCGGCCAAATGAGGCTGTGGACCCCGCGCAGCCGGCCGAGGTTTCGTTTCGCATGGCTGGCCAGGCGCGTTCTATGTCACTTGCAGACTTTGCGGTGCATAGCGGTTTGTATACGGAGGCTGAGATCGCTACGGATCTATATAGGACGGTATGTTTAACACAAATTTTGTATTGTTATTATTATTATTTTAAAATATAAAATTTAAGATTTAATATTAATTTAACGTTTAATAAACATTCGTGTAAACAGGGGTTGGTAATTGTTGATAAACCCACGCTTTTAGGGTTTTGGGCTCTGATCGCGGACATGGGTCAGTGGGACCGCCAGCAATCCAAGGGGAGGGTTACGACGATTAAGGATCCACTTCACAGGTACGTTAGTTAACAGATTTTTTAAACCCACGCTGTTTTTTTTTTCTAAACAGAAAACTGTTTTTAAGTAGAATTTTTTTTTTAAACAGAAAACTGTTTTTAAACAGAATTTTTTTTAACAGATTTTTTTAAGCAGAATTTTTTTTTTTAAACAGGATATTTTTTTAAACAGATTTTTTTTGACGATCTTAGTTTTGACGCTCGTAACGCGCGTACGGTCCTAACGAGCGTCGAAACTGAGATCGTCGTTAAAACTGTTTTTTGACGATCTTAGTTTTTTAAACAGAAAACTGTTTTTTTAACAGATTTTTTTTAAACAGATTTATTTTTTTAAACATAATTTTTTTAATTATTTAGTCGACGTCGTCCGTAAGGCGCGTACGGGCCTAGCGAGCGTCGAAACTAAGTCCGTCGTTAAAATATAAGACGGACTTAGTTTCGACGCTCGTTAGGCCTGTACGCGCCTTACGGACGACGTCGACTAAATAATATTTTTTTATTATTTAGTCGACGTCGTCCGTAAGGCGCGTACGGGCCTAACGAGCGTCGAAACTAAGTTCGTCGTTAAAATATATATTTTTTTTATTATCTAGTCGAAGTCGAACCGTAAGGCGCGTAGGTCTCTAACGAGCGTCGATACGGAGATCGAAGTTTTATACTTTAACGACGATCTCCGTTTCGACGCTCGTTAGAGACCTACGCGCCTTACGGTTCGACTTCGACTAAACAATAAAAAAAATATATATTTTAACGACGGACTTAGTTTCGACGCTCGTTAGGCCCGTACGCGCCTTACGGACGACGTCGACTAAATAATAAAAAAATATTATTTAACGACGATCAGGCGCGTACGGGCCTAACGAGCGTCGAAACTAAGTCCGTCGTTAAAATATAAGACGGACTTAGTTTCGACGCTCGTTAGGCCCGTACGCGCCTTACGGACGACGTCGACTAAATAATATTTTTTTATTATTTAGTCGACGTCGTCCGTAAGGCGCGTACGCGTACGGGCCTAACGAGCGTCGAAACTAACTCCGTCGTTAAAATATATATTTTTTTTATTGTTTAGTCGAAGTCGAACCGTAAGGCGCGTAGGTCCCTAACGAGCGTCGAAACTAAGATCGAAGTTTTATACTTTAACGACGATCTCCGTTTCGACGCTCGTTAGAGACCTACGCGGCTTACGGTTCGACTTCGACTAAACAATATAAAAAAATATATATTTTAACGACGGACTTAGTTTCGACGCTCGTTAGGCCCGTACGCGTACGCGCCTTACGGACGACGTCGACTAAATAATAAAAAAATATTATTTAACGACGATCAGGCGCGTACGGGCCTAACGAGCGTCGAAACTAAGTCCGTCGTTAAAATATAAGACGAACTTAGTTTCGACGCTCGTTAGGCCCGTACGCGCCTTACGGACGACGTCGACTAAATAATATTTTTTTATTATTTAGTCGACGTCGTCCGTAAGGCGCGTACGCGTACGGGCCTAACGAGCGTCGAAACTAAGTCCGTCGTTAAAATATATATTTTTTTATTGTTTAGTCGAAGTCGAACCGTAAGGCGCGTAGGTCCCTAACGAGCCTCGAAACTAAGATCGAAGTTTTATACTTTAACGACGATCTCCGTTTCGACGCTCGTTAGAGACCTACGCGCCTTACGGTTCGACTTCGACTAAACAATAAAAAAAATATATATTTTAACGACGGACTTAGTTTCGACGCTCGTTAGGCCCGTACGCGTACGCGCCTTACGGACGACGTCGACTAAATAATAAAAAAATATTATTTAACGACGATCTTAGTCGATGTCGTCTGATTATTATTTACTGACTGGTTTCCTTTTGTGCAGGTACTTACACAAAATGATTTCCACTTCGATCACTGCTCGAAACAAAAGCAAGGAGTGGTGCACCAGTGGCGATTTATTTTTCTTATATTGCCTCTTATACAAGAGGCCGTGCGCTCTCGCCCACGGGTTGGCGCAATACTTCGCCTCCGCGCATCATCGACAGGAGCGCGGATTGTTATTCGGCGGAGCCTACGTGACTAGGATAGCCCTTTCGTTGGGCTATCATCCGGAGACTGACCGCGACAATGTAGGTCCGCCGGCACAGCCGAAGCGGATGGCGAAGAATGTTATATCCGGAATGCACGTTACCAAAGACTTCCCAGACGGGAAGCGGTTTAAGAACAAGAACGGCACGCAATATCAGCTTCAACAGCTGCCGGCGGAGTTCCCTCCGTATTATCCCCCGCACGATCCGGAGCCGCCGGAGCCGTATGAGCCGGCCGTCGTCATTCCGCAGCCACCACCGCCGCGTGGACCACCAGGGGCGCCTCAGTTCCCACGCCATGTTTGGCCCGGTGCTGACCCATCATATCAGCGGCAGCTTCGGTTATCTGAAAGAAACAATTATCTGTTGGAGTGGGTGGCTGCGGCGCTGCAGCAGCAGCGACAGCATGACGGGTTACCTCCACTACCCTTCATTACGGATGCGGAATGGGATCAGCATCTGCAGCAGCAGCAGGAGCAGCAGTAGTAGTATTTTATGATTTTGTTATGTATTCACAAACTTTTATTGTATATATCAAACTCTTGTATATATCATTTTGTTATGTATGCACAAACTTTTATATTGTGGTGTACATATAAAATTATGGCAGGTTATATAACATGTTTTGTTGTATCGATATGGTTCTGGAATATATCAGGTTATTTAACAGGTTCTGGAATATAACAGGTTATTTAACAGGTTCTGTGTGCAATTAAAATTCAGAAGGTTATATATGCTGCGTATTGACCTATACGCAGCGTATATAAGTATTCAAATACGCTGCGTATTGACCTATACGCAGCGTATATAAAATGTCCATATACGCTACGTATAGGTCACTACGCAGCGTATAGTATACCTACTACATATAAAAATTAAGTTTCATATTCTAACAGCTCTGGACAGAGGATAAACTGGTTAAGGCGTTGCGGTTCTAAACGAGAGGTCATGAGTTCGAGTCTTGCAAGGGCCGGTTCTTAAATGAAGACCCCCTTTTTCCCCTTTTTTTTATATATTTACAAAAATGGTCCCTGAGATTTCGTAAATTTACACAAATGGTCCCTGCTTTTTTGATATATTTACAAAAATGGTCCCTGATATTTCGTAAATTTACACAAATGGTCCCTGGTTTTTCGAAAATTTACAAAAAGGTCCCTAAGTTTTTGAAAACTGACAAATATGGTCCCTGAAGTTTCCTAAATTTACAAAAAAGGTCCCTGGTTATACGCTACGTATTGCTCAATACGCAGCGTATACAAACCTGGCAAAAACTTGACACTTCAAACCTACCAAAATGACCCCAAATTTGCATCAGTTTTATATATGCTGCGTATTGACCAATACGCAGCGTATGGGACATTGTTTTCTGTGCAATGATTGGTAATCAGGCACTGAGATCTATGGACTATCTACGCTCCGTATTGGTCAATACGCAGCGTATAAGGGTAACCCTATACGCTGCGTATTGACCAATACGCAGCGTAGATAAACCCTAATTTTGCTAGGGTTTGGTGTGCCAATAGGCACACTCATTATATAAAGGGCTAAAACAGAGAATGTATGTGAAGAGGTATGTTTACCACAACCTGAGGTTGAGTGTCCTTTATATGCTTAACACATTCTATACGAGAAAAAAAGTATAGAGGTTATGTGACTGATTTACGAACAGGAGCGTGACTACATTACTAGATATAAGTCAACAAAATAGATGTATTTTTTTTTTTTTTTTGAAGCTGGTTACCAAAAGCATAGCTCATATATCAAGACAAATGGTTTACATAAGTGGAGTTCAAAGTTAGAATATAAACCTAGTGCCATATTATACAATTGTATTGTATAGGGGCTTTACTGTAAATAGTTTATATTCCATGTACTCTTTATATATTGGTGAATGAATAATACTGAGAAACCCTGATATGGGGATATCCACAATATGTATCAAGCAAGTAAACCGAAGTCGTCGAAGTGGATTGCTTAAAACTCTGCATACTGATAGTTTATGTAACACCCTGACCAATGGCAAAAACATCGAGGTGCTACAAAATTGTTCAATAGCTCATGATGGACTAAAAATTTAAATATTTCATTAATCAATTTAAAGATCATCCATATAAGAAAAAGAAATTTGCTCAAACTAACTAGATCAAGTTAAAAATTATTCTAAGTCTCAAAGCATCCTAGATGTGATATCCTGGTAATCATGGGAGGGCCTAAGGGTGGACGGGGAGGATGTGATATCCTGGTAATTATGGGAGGCCCTAAGGGTGGGCGGGGAGGACCACTGGCAAGGGAACGTGTTTTCCAGGGGCACATTTATAAAGAAAAAATTGGTTAGCTATTAGCCTATTACGGTATGTTATTCTATTACTCGAGTACTCCGATTTTTGTCATTTTGGTAATTGCATTATTTATTGCTATAACTTTAATCGTTATTTAAAAAACAGTTTACATTATATATCTCGTTAAGGCTTAAGGGGCATGTTTTTTCAGGAATGGACAGGGCACCTAAATTCTCAGGGTCGGCCCTGCTGGTAATCATCATGCATTGTTTCCTGAAACAAGTGAAAAATAAAGGGTCAATTTCGAAAAGTTGGTGAGCATACATAGGTTTGCATATGCAAAATAAGATAAGTAATTTGCATGTCAAGATTTATCTAGAACTGTCTTGTGAAAACAAACACTTTGAAAGAAATTGTGTGAACAATCAAACCTAGTGACTGATTCAATTTGAAAACTAAAAGTTTGTATGTATGTTGTTTCAATCATCCTGGGAAAACAAATGTTGGATGGGTTTGTCAGACCTATAGTGTTATAATCTACTACAGTTACCTTGATCGAAGTTAATGATTATACTATGTATCTAACATTAGCTTCTAAAGTATCGCTTAAGACAAGTAGCATAAAGATAGCAGTATGACACAAGTAATTGAAAATTTTAAGTAACATGTTTCACCCAAAAGTTGAAGGGAAATGGGGGTATATAAATCACCTCGATGTGTTGTTAGATAATTCTACACAAGTTCACAAATAGTAGCAAAGAGTGTCTTATGCGACGGCTACAATATAGATGTCATATGTAAGGAATAATTTTGATTTAATGATAAGCATTACGAATAATGTTGGTGCTTTAACAATTGCGTAAGTGTTATCTTAGGGTTTATAACTTGGGTTCTACAATTAATGTAAAAAAGGGTAATTTAGGGTTTTCACATTAATTATATGTTAAACAATGTTGTTAAGCTCTCAATTAATAAAGGTGTTGCTGAAAGTCAACTTGAATACTCAAGAGCTAATAGATCTCTCGTGTATGCTATGATAAATACTAGACCAGATATAGCTTATGTTATTGGAAAGCTTAGTAGGTATACTAGCAATCCATGTGTAATTCATTGGCAAAGTTGTAAATCAAGTTGTTACACCCCAACCGATGGCGGAATCATCGGGGCGTGGCACTGAGCGAAACAGATTGTCCAGAAGTTTCCATAACAATTATCAACACTATTCAATTTAAATGATACGTCCCATACCGTATCTCAAACAGTCAAATAATTATTACAGACATAAATCCAGGCAAATATTCTGTTTCGACAACTCAGATTTAAATAGACAACAATTGTTTATCTGCTTCTAGAGACCCTTGATTTGTTATCTACAGACAACTATTTGTTGGGCTCTAAAGCTTTATTCTAGCTTCAAATTCCTACCACATGTGCATCCTAAGCACCTGTCACATACGTTAAAATAAAGTCAATACATATAATGTAAAAGTGAGCATACAAGTTTGATAATAGCATATAAAGTTCAAATTCGTTTACGCATAACCAGCACGTACACATAGTGAAATGAAGCACGTTAGTTATCGACACAGATCCATCGATACCAATGACTGCGGGTTGACTGCCCAAGGCAGTTCGCAATACATGATTACCAACGTAATCCATGCAAGTAATGATCCTTAACAACCCCCGTGAACGGGTGCTGAGTCCAAACTATAGTACTATCGTTGCTAAGGCAGGTAGACAACATTCCATGTGTAAACATAACAAACAAGCATTCATGTGCCACGTATAACATGCATTAACGGTTAGCGTTCAAATAGTATTTGAGTAGTGTGATTGTTGTAGTTTGAATATTCGTAACGTATGTAACAACCAAAAGTGCTTAAATCAAAAAGGGATCGAGTATACTCACAGCGATTGATGGATTGAAGGGAGCGCTTAGCGAGTAAGGTTAGCCTGAGTAGATTCGATAGCATAACGACAAGTGATACGTAAAACGTTGCAAGGTATGAATGGATCGGATGGTAGTCCGTTCGGATGGCAATCCGAGCGGACAGCAATCCGTGTGGATGATAATCCGTTCGGATGGTCATCCGGTCGGATAGCTTATCCGATCGGATGGCTATTCGAGTGGATTGTTTCTTCCTATAAGGAAAGATGTGTTTGTGTATGATGGCTTGACTTTTGAAGTTTTCGTTGTAGTATTTTGAAAACATTGAAGTATCCCTATCTTTCAAGTCGTTCGATCGGATGGTGGGTTGTGCGGATGATAATCCGTTCGGATGGTCATCCAGTCAGACGGTGGTCCGGTCGGACAGCGACTTGATGAAGAGTACAGTTCACACCAGAGGAGTCATTCGATCGGATGTCCATCCGATCGGATGACAACCCTGTTATTGAACATGTTAAAAATTGTTTAAGTCTTTAAAGCCTTAGTGTCTCATGATCCGAAGAGTTATCCAGTCAAATGGTCGTCCGATCGGATTACAATTCGTTCAATATTCCGACTTTAGATAAGGTTGTTTAAAGTGGGACCCAAGTGTGACCCGTTCAGATGGCAATCCGTTCGGACGGCAATCCGTTCCGATTGTTCCTTTCATCCTACACTTGGCCGTTTTGATGGGTTGTCGTTATGTCGAGACGCCTTGATAACGTGTTAACCAATAGAACCCCCGTTTTGATCCAGGTGACTAAACTGACCAGGAATCACCCTAGTTCGGTCAGTTACCGGCTTTAGACGATTGTTCTTGTTTAACCCGAAGTCGGTGGTCTCGTAGGCGGAATCCAGATCTGAGCTAGTACGACATTATGGGTGAGTAGGAGACTAGATCTGATCCTGATTCTACCGGTTTTGAGTGTTTTGAGTGTAAAAGAGTTGAAAGAAAGTTAGAAACCATCTTTCAATCCTTTTCACCACTCTTGTGTCGAGATCTTTACAAGATCTTTGTGTAATCGGGTGGAAATCGGTTAGATCTCGGTTGTTCTTGGTGGATTGAAGTCAAAACATGAAGTTCTTGAAGAACACACGATGACGTCATCCTAGAACACCCGAAATCTAGTGATTCCACGGTTAAAAGTTAGGATTTCAAAGATAGAAAGGTGTAGGAGTGCTTGTAGATTAAGAAAGTACAAGATTTAGAGCGAGATCTTACCTGGATTGAGAGAAATCGAAGAAAAGGTGGGGAGCACGAGTAGTTCGGACAGAGAGTTTCCAAAAGTGGAAAGAATAACGATGACAGGGGTATTTATAGGATTCCAAAAGAGGAAAGGGTCATCCGATCGGATGACTCACCGCTCGGATGACATCCTGGTCGGATGACACTTGACCTGTGACCAAAAGAGCTATCCGGTCGAATGGCTATCCAGCCGGATGGCGCTGGGTTCAAGTGTTCGACGCGACGATTTTGGGCGTTTCGATTTCGATGGCGAGTGGTTTGATACGATAGGGTTTCCTAGTCAAATTACTTTCAGTCCCAAAAACTCATCTCGCATGATCTCTTCTCCACTAAATATCATAGTTCGATTGTGATTCGAGTTCGATTGCGTTTCGATTGATTCCCACAACACAACATAAATAAACATGCACAAGTAACACGTAAGGCATACACACACATATAAACAACAAGTAAAAATACGTAGCTCGAGTTGCGATTCGTTGACGAATTGATTGGCATAGCTTGATTATTGATTAATTAACTTTATCGCATTGTTACTTCCTATAATTCACAGTCGTTGGTCGATCGAATAGCGATTAACATACGTCGATTATTGCATTTATAGACACTAATAGTTATAGTTGCGATTCATTGACGAATTGATTAGCATAGCTTGATTATTGATTAATTAACTTTATCGCATTGTTAATTCCTATAATTCACAGTCGTTGGTCAATCGAATAGCGATTAACATACGTCGATTATTGCATTTATAGACATTTACTCCACATAATAGTTACAATAAAAGAAATCTATTATTTAGTGGAGAAGAGATCATGCGAGATGAGTGTTTGGGACTGAAAGTAATTTGACTAGGAAGCCCTATCGTATCAAACCACTCGCCATCAAAATCGAAACGCCAAAAATCGTCGCGTCGAACACTTGAACCCAGCACCATCCGGCCGGATAGCCGTCCGACCGGATAGCTCTTTTGGTCACAGGTCAAGTGTCATCCGACCAGGATGTCATCCGACCGGATTGTCATCCGAGCGGTGAGTCATCCGATCGGATGACCCTTTCCTCTTTTGGAATCCTATAAATACCCCTGTCATTGTCATTCTTTCCACTTTTGGAAACTCTCTGTCCGAACTACTCGTGCTCCCCACCTTTTCTTCGATTTCTCTCAATCCAGGTAAGATCTCGCTCTAAATCTTGTACTTTCTTAATCTACACGCACTCCTACACATTTCTATCTTTGAAATCCTAAGTTTTAACCGTGGAATCACTAGATTTCGGGTGTTCTAGGATGACGTCATCATGTGTTCTTCAAGAACTTCATGTTTTGACTTCAATCCACCAAGAACAACCGAGATCTAACCGATTTCCACCTGATTACACAAAGATCTTGTAAAGATCTCGACACAAGAGTGGTGAAAAGGATTGAAAGATGGTTTCTAACTTTCTTTCAACTCTTTTACACTCAAAACCGGTAGAATCAGGATCAGATCTAGTCTCCTACTCACCCATAGTGTCGTACTAGCTCAGATCTGGATTCCGCCTACGAGACCACCGACTTCGGGTTAAATAAGAACAACCGTCTAAAGCCGGTAACTGACCGAACTAGGGTGATTCCTGTTCAGTTTAGTCACTTAGATCAAAACGGGGGTTCTATTGGTTAACACGTTATCAAGGCGTCTCGACATAATGACAACCCATCAAAACGGCCAAGTGTAGGACGAAAGGAACAATCGGAACGGATTGCCGTCCGACCGGATTGCTATCCGATTGGATAGGTCATCCGAACGGATTGCCCTCCGAACGGGTCACACTTGGGTCCCACTTTAAACAACCTTATCTAAAGTCGGAGTATTGAACGAATTGTAATCCGATCGGACGACCATTTGACTGGATTACTCTTCAGATCATGAGATACTAAGGCTTTAAAGACTTAAACAATTTTCAACATGTTCAATAATAGGGTTGTCATCCGATCGGATGGACATCCGATCGAATGACTCCTCTGGTGTGAACTGTACTCTTCATCAAGTCGCCGTCCGACCGGACCACCGTCCGACCGGATGACCATCCGAACGGATTGTCATCCGCACGACCCACCATCCGATCGAACGACTTGAAAGATAGGGATACTTCAATGTTTTCAAAATACTACAACGAAAAATTCAAAAGTCAAGCCATCATACACAAACACATCTTTCCTTATAGGAAGAAACAATCCACTCGAATAGCCATCCGATCGGATAAGCTATCCGACCGGATGACCATCCGAACGGATTATCATCCACACGGATTGCTGTCCTCTCGGATTGCCATCTGAACGGACTACCATCCGATCCATTCATACCTTGCAATGTTTTACGTATCACTTATCGTTATGCTATCGAATCTACTCAGGCTAACCTTACTCGCTAAGCGCTCCCTTCAATCCATCAATCCTTGTGTGTATACTCGATCCCTTTTTGCTTTAAGCACTTTTGGGTGTTACATACGTTACGAATATTCAAACTACAACAATCACACTACTCAAATACTATTTGAACGCTAACCGCTAATGCATGTTATACGTGGCTCATGAATGCTTGTTTGTTATGTTTACACATGGAATGCTGTCTACCTGCCTTAGCAACGATAGTACTATAGTTTGGACTCAGCACCCATTCACGGGGGTTGTTAAGGATCATTACTTGCATGGATTACGGTGGTAATCATGTATTGCGAACTGCCTCAGGCAGTCAACCCGCAGTCATTGGTATCGATGGATCTGTGTCGATAACTAACGTGCTTCATTTCACTATGTGTATGTGCTGGTTATGCGTAAACGAATTCGAACTTTATATGCTATTATCAAACTTGTATGCTCACCTTTACATTATATGCATTGACTTTATTTTAACGTATGTGACAGGTGCTTAGGATGCACATGTGGTAGGAATTTGAAGCTAGAATAAAGCTTTAGAGCCTAACAAATAGTTGTCTGTAGATAACGAATCAAGGGTCTCTAGAAGCAGATAAACAATTGCTGTCTATTTAAATCTGAGTTGTCGAAACAGAATATTTGCCTGGATTTATGTCTGTAATAATTATTTGACTGTTTGAGATACGGTATGGGACGTATCTTTTAAATTGAATAGTGTTGATAATTGTTATGAAAACTTCTGGATAATCTGTTTCACTCAGTGCCACGCCCCGATGATTCCGCCATCGGTTGGGGTGTGACAGATTGGTATCAGAGCGATAACTATAGGGAATTAGGCGAGACTCGACCTAGTCCGGGTCGAAGTCTTATATACCTAGACTATAGTTAAGAACCAACAGACCGACTCGAGTACATCCAGTAGGGATTACGTACGAGCTTATTCCACACTAATCTCACTTATATCTCACTTATACTACACTATCACTACACTCGAATTTTCAATTATAAAAAGACGATAAAGTCGAGATTAGGTGTGAAAACCACAAACTCCCGACTAAATTGCTTAAATCGATAACTGCTCAGCAAGGGAAATTATACCAAACTAGGGGTGAAACCCATATTTTGATGAATAATCTCCACTATTTTTATCAAAACAGGGACGAAGTTGTTAAGCCAGGGGTGAAACCTTAACCTTAACGACTTGTTCCGCACTTTTTTACAAAACTCTCACCAAGGTCTCGACGGACTCCAACGACCTGAAACCGTGGTATGACTAACGGGATGCGTGCCAATTGCCCAAGAATTGAGGCAAAGGCACGGTCCTGAAGGTTAAATATGCGCAACGGATCCTTGTGAATAGTCGAACCACTTTGGGTAGTCGAAGTCTATTAGCCGCAGACGATCTATCTCTCGATTTTATGAGTTTCAAAGCTGAGTCGCTACGGCTGACTCGGGTAAATTGTCGATTTTATGTGCTATTACCTGTTTATGTGCTTATTTTTCGCTCTGAAACGATTGCGAACCGAACATGTGACGTGTGGAATCCGTACACGAACGTGACTGAACACACGAGAACGTAATATAATCAGTGACTCCATTGATAGATCTGAAATCATACAAAGTACCTGAATCACGATGCCACTTTCTCTCTCTAGTTTCTCTCTCTAGACCTAGAGCTCTTCAATTCTTCAATAATGCCACCATGCCTTTTACTAACTAGATACAACTTAAAGCCTAGAATTGAATAGCCTCAGCTACAATTTGAGATAACAGAGGCGATAGATATAATGCACTAATAGCTTATACTACGCTATTCTCGAACAATCGCAGACTTTGAATAATAGGTTTCTATTTTCTGACTGCCTCTAGTGATTAAATGCGTGTGTGTTTTTCTTGCTTCTTTGCTTTATGTGTTTTATGTGCTTTTGTGATTCTGTGATCTATGTGTTATGTGTTTGCGTGAATCTGCGTGTTCCTAAGCTTTAGTAAGTAGTAGACGTGTGAGGTGAGATTCGAATACAATGTGTTAAGTCCTGTGACGATAACTATTGCAGACAATGTCGTCTGGATCCCGTAATGCACTTTCTCGTCAAGAAAAGAGGGACAAACGCCTTGCTTCCATCATCGCAAAAAGTGTGGCAAAGGCTGTAAGTGATGTTTACTAGAATGCCAGCAAGTCATCTGAGGAATCGAGGACCGAAGTTCCTAAAGCTACCACCAAGTCCTTCAATTTCAAGCAGTTCAAGTCGTGTGGGCCAAAGGAATTCACTGGCGAAGGAGGTCCTAGTGCACTATTCCAATGGTTTGATTCCATTGAGGTTACACTACCGCAGAGTGGTTTCCCTGATGACCTCCGAACTCTGAATGCTACGGCGTTTTCCAGTCCCGTGCACTAGACTGGTGGACGGCCGAGAGGAACAAGCGAGGGAACGATGCAGCCTACGGTCTGTCGTGGGACGAGCTCAAGGAAGTCATGCTAGAGGAATTCTGCCCTCCTCACGAACGTCAAATGCTAGAAGATGAATTTTGGCACATACATCAGCATGAGGGTGACAACGCTGCCCTCACTGCTCGTTTCAAGCAGCTCAGTATCATCTGCCCCGATCAAGTCAAGACTCCGAAGATCACAATCAAGAAGTACATCCGAGCTTTGCCCGATTGCATCGCAGATTTCGTGCAAGCGGCTAAGACTAAGACGATCGAAGAGACTTATCTACTGGCCACCGAAATCAACGACAAGAGGGTCAAGGCTGGTGTCTGGGATAAAACTCTGAAGCACCTGCATCAAGCTACTGCCACCGCATCAACTGCTGAACCCACCTCATCGAGCAACAAGAGGAAGAACAAGAGAAAGAACAGCTCCAGCAACAAGAACTGTGCGATCACTGCTGCACCGATTCAAGCTGTACCAGCCCAACAGCGTCAAGTAGCGGCGCCTGTGGCTAATGCACCACCTGCAAAGCGTGCATACACTGGGCCACATCCGCTCTGCCCTACTTGTACCTACCACCACCCGACTGCCATTGCTTGCCGTTTCTGTGCTCATTGCAATGTATACGGTCATTTTACTGCCAACTGCCGTATTCGATAAGCTCCTGCTCATAAAGCTCTACTCACAGCCCCTCAAGGTCAACAAGCTCCTCCGGTACCCGCAGTCAAAGCCAGAGCCTGCTTCGCATGTGGCGACCCGAACCATTTCGCCAACATGTGCCCAAACAGGATCGTGAAGCAAGAGCCCCAGCAACAGCAGCCACAGCAGCAACAACAACAGCAGCAGCAACAACAGGCCGCACGCGCCAAAACTTTCAACCTCAACGTGCGTCAAGCCCAGGCCGACAACAACGTGGTCAATGGTACGTTCCTTGTGAATGGTATTTATGCTTCATGTTTGTTTGATACTGGAGCTGATAATTGCTTTGTGTCGTTCGAATTCGAGAAACTCTTTAGTCTTAAACGCTCCCAACTCTCCTCGACATTCGATGTTGAAGTCGCTACCGGAAGAACCGTCACTGTCAATTCTATTCTTCGTGATTGTACCCTTGAGCTCAACAATCACATTTTCCCAATCGACCTCATTCCGATGCAACTCGGAAGTTTTGACGTCATAGTAGGCATGGACTTTCTTCGAGAAAACCATGCTGAAGTTGTGTGCTTCGACAAGATGATTCGATTTTCGCTCGCGAATGGTGACTATTTGTGTGTATACGGTGATACTACTTCGAAGGGTCTCAAGCTTATGTCCTGTGTGCAAGCTAGCAAGTATCTTCGAAAGGAATACCGAGCTTTCTTGGCTAACATTGTAGTAGCGGAGAAGGAAAAGAAAGAGAAGAAGGAAGTGAAAGACGTTTATGTGGTTCGAGAATTTCCTAATGTTTTTCCAGAGGATCTTCCCGGACTACCGCCAAGTCGTGATATTAACTTTCGTATCGACCTCATCTCTGGAGCCAATCCTGTTGCCAAAGCTCCTTATCGACTTGCACCGTCAGAAATGCGCGAACTCTCAAACCAACTCCAGGAATTACTTGAGAAAGGCTTCATTCGCCTGAGCACCTCTCCTTGGGGCGCGCCAGTCCTTTTCGTCAAAAAGAAGGACGGGTCGTTCAGGATGTGCATCGATTATCGGGAATTGAATAAGTTAACTATCAAGAACCGCTATCCCCTGCCTCGCATCGACGATTTGTTTGATCAACTACAAGGCGCTACGTGTTTCTCAAAGATCGATCTATGTTCAGGATATCACCAGCTACGTATTCAAGAGGAGGACATACCCAAAATCGCGTTTCGCACTCGTTACGGCCATTACGAATTCGTTGTCATGCCTTTTGGTCTAACCAACGCACCCGCGGTCTTCATGGACCTTATGAATCGCGTGTGTAAACCGTATCTCGACCGTTTCGTCATCGTATTCATCATGATGTCTTGATCTATTCCAAATCGACAGCCGAACACGCGCAGCATCTACGTTTGGTTCTCGAGTTACTCCAGGGGAACCAACTCTATGCTAAGTTCTCCGAGTGCGAATTCTGGTTGGAGGAAGTTCAGTTTCTGGGTCACATTGTTAATAGTCAAGGCATTCACGTCGACCCTGCGAAGATCGAAGCTGTCAAGAGCTGGGTTACGCCTAAGAACCCGTCTGAAGTCCGTTCTTTTCTCGGACTAGCGGGCTATTATTGACGATTTATCGAAGGATTCTCAAAGATCGCTGTGCCGCTTACCTGTCTCACACATAAAGACAAGCCTTTTGTTTGGGAAACTAAACAAGAGACCGCTTTTCAAACCCTCAAGCACATGCTTTGCAACGCTCCTGTCTTCACATTACCAGACGGAAACAATGACTTCATTGTCTATTGTGATGTTTCCAACCTTGGTCTTAGCTGTGTTCTCATGCAACGGGACAAGGTCATAGCTTACGCATCTCGTCAGCTCAAAGTCCACGAGAAGAACTATACAACCCATGACCTCGAGCTAGGCGCGGTTGTTTTTGCATTAAAGATTTGGCGACACTACCTGTATGGTACCAAGTGTACGATCTTCACCGATCATAGGAGCCTACAACATATCTTTAATCAGAAGGAACTCAATATGCGTCAACGCTGATGGGTAGAACTTTTCAGCGATTACGACTGTGAGATTCGTTATCACCCAGGCAAGGCAAATGTTGTTGCCGCCGCACTCAGTAGACGGAGCTATCTGCTTAGCACTCGTAACATTCAAGCCCAACACGATCTCGAAACCCTCATCCGCGACGCTCAACATGCGTGTTTTAACGAACGCACTCTGAAGAAAGAAAGAATCTACCACGATGGAGCCCAACTTGTGAGCAAATCGAATGGGATATTCCACTTCCTGGACCGAATTTGGATTCCCAAACGAACCAACTTACGACAGATACTGATGGACGAAACCCATAAATCCCAGTATTCTATTCATCCCGGAGCCGACAAAATTTACCAGGACCTTCGTTATAAGTACTGGTGGCCGGGTATGAAAAGGGATATCGCTCTCTACGTCGGAAAATGCCTAACTTGTGCTAGACTAAAGGCTGAACATCAAAGACCCTCTGGCTTACTCGAACAACCACCAATTCCCATGTGGAAGTGGGAAAGTATAGCCATGGACTTTATAACCAAGCTACCACACACGTCATCAGGTCACGACAGCATTTGGGTTGTGGTCGACCGTTTGACTAAATCAGCTCACTTTTTGCCGATACGAGAAGACTACAAGGTAGAACGATTAGCCCGAATCTACACCGACGAGATCATTTGTAATCATGGGACGCCTCGTGACATCATCTCTGATCGTGATGCTCGGTTTACTTCGCGACTGTGGGAAACGTTTCAAACGGCACTCGGTACATCGCTTAATCTAAATACCGCATTCCACCCTCAAACCGACGGTCAGACTGAAAGAACGATTCGTACTCTTGAAGACATGCTCCGTTCGTGTGTCCTAGACTTCGGTGGTAATTGGGATAAATACCTGCCATTGGTCGAATTCCCATATAACAACAGCTATCATTCTAGCATCCAAATGGCACCTTTCGAGGCATTATACGGAAGAAGATGTCGATCGCCTATTGTGTGGCACGAGATCGGTCATTCACAATTAACCGGTCCTGAGCTATTGCAAGAAACGACAGACAAAATTTTCCAAATTCGAGACAACCTGGTGAAAGCTCGGGATCGACAGAAAAGTTACGCCGATAGAAAACGCAAGCCCCGTGAATTTGACGTTGGTGACTACGTACTCCTAAAGGTATCACCTTGGAAGGGTGTGGTTCGATTCGGCAAGAAAGGAAAGCTCGCGCCTCGATATGTTGGACCTTTTAAGATTCTGGAAAGGATCGGAAAAGTCGCCTACAGACTCGAGCTACCGGAGGAACTTAGTAACGTCCACCCGACTTTCCACGTGTCAAACCTCCAAAAGTTCCTAGCCAACCACGACTTATATGTTTCTCTCGATGATCTGCAAGTGAACGAAACATTACACTTCGTGGAAAAGCCAGTCGAAATCATGGATCGCCAAACCAAGCAACTCAGACGCTCTCGCATTCCTATCGTGAAAGTCCGATGGGAAGGCAAACGAGGCGCAGAGTTCACTTGGGAACTCGAAAGCGACATGAAGGTTAAGTACCCGCAGTTGTTTAAAGAAAATTCTCAAACGTGATTCACTGCAATGTACAACTTCCGGCCTAATTTCGGGACGAAATTCCCTAAACAGGGGGTGTTACACGAGTGTTTAGGTACTTGAAATAAATTATGAATTATGATTTGAGTTATACTGGATTTCCTTTGGTTATAGAAGGTTATTCAGATGTGAGCTGATTAACAATATGGAAGATCATTCTTCCACAAGCGGATGGACTTTTCTACTTGGGGGGGGGGGGGGTATATCTTGGACATCTAAGAAACAGACTTGCATAACTAACTCAACAATGGAAACTGAGTTTGTAGCATTAGTATGAGTTGGTAAAGAAGCTGAATGGCTACCTTGATTTATGAAATTCCAATTGTTGCCTAAACCGATATGAACAATATCTATTAGATGTGGTAGTGTTGTTACCTTGGCTAAGGCCTATAGTGAAGTATATAATGGGAAGTCTAGACATGTTAGACATAACATGATTCGTGAGCTCATCATGCATGGTGTGACATCAATGGAGTTAGTGAGAATTACACATAATTTAGCCGATATTTTAACCAAAAGGTTAAGTAGAGATCTTGTGCACAAGAAGGTTGTAGGGATGGGATTAAAGTCCACATGAAATTTCTCATGTTAAGATACCCAATTCCTACTTAATATGACATTAATTGCTAAATTCAATGTGAAAAGATTAACATCTAGAAATTGGAACACATTAGTAGCATGATCCCAATGTATGTATTCAAACCTGCAAGTTAGGAGGTTGAAGTTTATCTTCTTAATAGTTCTTTTGAAAAATTGCATATGCAGGTGCAAGAGTAAAAGAGTTACCTGCTATGAGCATGAAGTTTAGCCGCTTCAAGAAGCTTGGACTTGGCTTTCATATGTTCATTGAAGGATAGGACACAGACTAGTAAAAATAGTGTCAAGAAAGAATATAAGAGTATGTAAACTTGTGTGTACATTATCTTCATGTATTCATTATGAATACAAAGGGTTCAATCCATAGCGACACCCTAATATTCGAATATTTGGAATGTGTAATATACTGATGTGAAATTCAATCGTCACAATATTTCATTTGTGCTTAAGTTTGTTTGTTGTGAATTTGTTTAAGTTAATCATGGATTACGCTGAAATGGGAGAAGAATGTTGGATATTTTAGTGTAATCGGGACTGACTGGAAATTGAATTGTAATACATATCAAGTACGTTAGGAGGTGCGGGAGTGCATGCTTGTTTGAGTTGTTATAATTCTAAGTGTTCGGACGGAGCCCCTAATTAATGGGTTCCAAGAGGCCAGCGCACCTGGGAGCAAGGTCCAAGGGGCTTGCCCGTGGCTAGGGTCAAACTGAGTTGTATCCGATTGAAATGCATTAGAAATTTTATTTTAATTAAATTGCTTTATTAAAAAGGCATTAGAAAATTTATTTTACAATTTATTTTAAAGATTAAAAAATGGCTCTAAATTAGAAGCAATTTTAATTAAAAAGTGAGGTAACTACCAAGGCCCTAATATTAAAAATGAGTGAATTACAAGTTTTGTCTTTTATCTATATACCAAATTTCAGGTGATATCCTTTGTCTTTAAAATTGATGAGTTTGGTACTTATTACTCTATATAACAAATTGCGTCGATCCTTAGGAACAGTGTCAGTCAAAGGGCACTTTAGGTATTTCATATGTAGAAAGTTGCTTGGTTTCTGGTATTTTTTTAAACCCTCGCCGGAATCAGGCTGCCAATAGTCACCAAGGTACCAACATTAACCGTCGACTTTTAGTCATTGCTGGAAAAAGCTCTAGATCACCGGCATCGTCGTCGATGTTTCTTCGCCGCCGGTGACTGTCACCGCCAACATCACCACATCACTGTTCTCCTCGCTTACCGCCGTCGGATGCCGGCGTCGTGACTGTTCCGCCCGCCAGATTTACAACAACAACCTACAATACTGCTGTCACAACAAATACCACCGCTGCCGACTTGACGGAAAGTTAGGGGAAACAAATATGTGGTCGTTGTACTACTATACCGGGGGTGACAGTGGTGTTTTTCTACGCCGCCAGCAGTGACGATGGAGGCGTTAGAGTGTCTTGCCGGAATAGAGAAAGAGAGAGTGAGGCGTTGGAGTGTCTTGACGATGGAGCCATTGAGCATTAAGTTTAGTTTATGAATATGATTCAATTCCGTGTTATTAATTTTTTAATAAATTCATTTTAATTGTAACAAAATCAATGTTGCGTAATTAATTTCTGAAGCGACTTTTATATAATTATCGTGAATTATTAAGGAAGTAATTTTTTATACTTATTCATTTGTTATAGAGTAAACTACCATTGTGGTCCCTGAGGTTTGGTCACTTTTGTCACTTTAGCCCAAAACTCAAACCTTTTAAATCTGGGTCCCTATGGTTTCACTTTTATTGCCATTTTGGTCTAAAAGTGAAATTAGCTGATATTTGTCTAATAAAATCCTATTATTTTGTCCTTTTTCTTAGAGGCGAAATGGTCAATATAAATTTATTATAACACATTATTAATTAAATTAATTAAATTAAATAACCCTTTGACTTTGACCTCATAAAAGCTCAGATATTATCATCTTTCCCAAAAAATCATCTTATCTAGAAATTTCTATCCCAGCCCATTGATCACCTAGAGGGTGACGAGTTGCAACTAGTCTTGGAGATGAGAGAAGAGATAAAAAACAAATATAAACGTTAGGAATTTTTTTATGTAATTTTCTTTATTTAAAAGTATTAAAAAAATTAAATTTGTTGTTTTAAAAAATATTCAAATAGCCCAGCGGTTTGGGTCAGCCCAGCGAAGCCCACCAAACCCATGCCCCAAATCCCCGCCCCACCATATCGTCTTCAATGTGGGTCAGCCCAGCGAAGCCCCCCCCCCCCCCCCCCAAGCCACGTGTCAACCCATGCCCCAAACCCCCGCCCCACCATACCCCACGGTCTAAGTGTGCCATAAAACCCTTATGGTTGATTTGGTATCCCTTCCGATTGGGCCTCCAATTGAACTGAACAAAATGGACATGGTGTCCGTTCAAGAGATGACAACCCCCTTTTTTGTGGCAGGGCATGGCGTCCATAGCTATTCTGGAGGTTGACAGGAGCAAGGGTGACATCGTGGTCTCCCGACCCCCTTTTTGTCTCAAACAGACCCGGCGGCCTCCTGAAATGTGGTGGTCGAGGAAGTTGTTGCGGTGGATGACGGTACAGATCCGATCATCTGAAGTTTTTTTTCAGAAGCGTGATTATATGTGATGAGTTGTTTGAAGATCATGAACTGAATCTTGAAGTTTTGAAAAGCTTATCTATAAGTAGGTCTGGCAAATAAAACCCATTTGGGTTTTTTGGGTTATTTTGGGTCATTTTAAAAATGAGAATAGGTCAGGATGGGTTAAGGATGGGTATTACGTAGGGTAAATGGGTAACTCAAAAAAGAGGCATCACAGACATATTTTTCATCTTATTCGAGTGTTCGTAGATGTTGGCTTCACAAATAATAAAAATTTTAAAAATAATAAAAAAGTTAAAAATAATAAAATTTTTTAAAAAAATTCTAAAAATAATAAAAAAATCAAAAAAATTCTAAAAAATCCAAAAAATAATAAAAAATCCAAAAAATTCTAAAAAAATAAAAAACAATTCTAAAAATCAAAAAATAATAAAAAAATAAAAAATTCTAATAAGTGAAAAAAATCCAAAAAATTCAAAAAAAAAATCTAAAAAATCAAAAAAATAATAATTAATAAAATAAATTCTAAAAAAATCAAAAAAATAATAAAAATCGATAAAATTCTAAAAAATCGATAAAATTCTAAAAAATCAAAAAAATTCTAAAAAATTAAAAATTCTAAAATTCTAAAAAAAAAATTCTAAAAAATAAAAAAAATCTAAAATATAAAAAAAATCTAAAAAAATCTAAAAAATCAAAAAAATAATAAAAATCCAAAAAATAGTAAAAAATCGATAAAATTCTAAAAAAAATTAAAAATAAAAAACCCAAAAAATTCTAAAAATTTAATAAAAATTAAAAAATAAAAAAATCCAAAAAATTCTAAAAAAATAATAAAAAATCCAATAAATTTTAAAAATTTTAAAATTACTAACAATCTAAAAAAAATAAAATAAGTATAAAAAATCAAAAAAAAATATAAAAATAAAAAAAATAATAAAAAATACAAAAAATTCTAAAAAATCCAAAAAAACCAAAAAAAAGCTTTTAGGGTTATTAATTTTTTTATTTTTTAGAATATTTTATGATTTTTTGGATTTTTTAGAATTTAGTGGATTTCTTAGATTTTTTTTATTTTTTTTATTTTTTAGAATTTTTTGATTTTTTTAGAATTTTTTTTATTTATTAGAATTTCTTTGATTTTTGATTTTTTTTATTTTTTGAGTTTTTTTGAATTTTTTGGATTTTTTATTAATTTTTTTGAATTTTTTTGATGTTTTAGAAATTTCTTTGTTTTTTAGAATTTTTTATGATTTTTTACAATTTTTTGATATTTTAATTTTTCATATTTTTGTATTTTTTATTTTTTAGAATATTTTTGATTTTTTTGTAATTTTTTATGATTTTTTTAGAATTTTTTGGGTTTTTTTATTATTTTTTGATTTTTTCTTGATTTTTTTTTTTTTTTTGGTTTTTTTGAAATTTTTTGATTTTTGAGAATTTTTTGGATTTTTCTTATTTTTCTTATTTTTTGGATTGTTTTGGAGTTTTTTATTTTTTTTATATTTTTAATTTTTTCTTATTTTCTTGGTTTTTTGTAATTTTTTGGAGTTTTTAGATTTTTTTATCATGACCCCATCTTGACCTAAACTAATTCTAACTCATTTCTTAGTAAACCCATCCTAACCAAAACCCATTTTAACCCATACCCATCCTAACCCATTACACAAACCTACCCAACCCACTCATTTTTCCACTCCTATTTGTAAGTAGTTGTTACTAAATGTTATATGTTGTTTTAATTTGGTTATAGTGTTAAAGAAATGTGTTTGTTTAATTAGTGTTTGTTTTGTGAAAGTTTGTGATACGAGGTATTAGGATAGAAAGAGGGGTTGTGGGGTGAGTAGAGGTGGTGGTGGTGGAATGAGGTAAGGGGGAGCGGGGTGCATGCGGGAAGGGAAATCGGGGAATGGGTTGCCGAGCGGGAAGGGTGCCGCCAACAAAGCGGGGAGGGAAATCGGGGGTGTTTATCGGGGAGGGTTCACCGCAACGAAGGAGAGAGAAGATGGTGGGCCACCCTCATTTTCAACCAATCAACATTTTTTCTTTTTTTTTTTTGAATAAAAAAACAATTCCCCTAAGAGGGGAGTGCCACCATCAAATTGGGGTGTGAGGGGAGTTTAAAAGAGGAGTTGACGTGGCATAACCTGATTGAGTGTGCGTAAGAGAGGGGACTCCCCTAAGAGGGGAGTGCCCCTCTCACCCTAATAGGTGATGGTGGAAGTACAGATTGAGTAGAGAGAGAAAAAGTTTGTTTATTTAGAGAGAGAGAGATCTATAGTTATTTATTCTTTTTTTCTTTAAAACCTTTTTTTTTAAACAATAGGTTATAAAGACAATTATACCCTCATGTGTAAGACATGTGACCTTATTTAATGTTAAAATTTAATTGGGTTATTGCCAAAGGACATATCATGCAAGATTTTGAAATAATAAGTACAAAACTCGTCAATTTTAAAGATAAAGGACAACGCCTGAATTTTGGTATATAGATAAAGGACAAAACTTGTAATTCACTCATTAAAAATTATTGTTCTTGGTCACAACCCGGGTTCATATGAATACGTTCTCAAATTTGAGTTGTATCCGATTGGATTTTTCGAGAGAACAAGAACCACCAAAATAACCCAATCTGAAAGTGACTACACGCCTCAAATATCATCCGTTGCCATCTAAATTCCTCCAACAATCACCCCCTTTCTTGTTATATGCTCAAGATGCAAAACTGTGTGTTAAATTCCAACCCGATTGTCCGTTTTGTCCTCTTTTTTTCTCATAGAACACTTCGAAGACCAATTATAACATGTTCATTACTTCAATGTAAACATCATGATACGGAATTTGCATCATAATTCAAGTAAAATTCATAATAAAAGCCTTGAAAGTTCTATTTTGAGCATTTTCTTGAAATCATGGTATTTGCAAATAAGTTTGTCATCGCCATTTAAAATTTCCTAGCAGCCTGGAAAGTACTTTGGTTTGAATATTCCAGTTTTCATTCTTTAACTCATAATCCCATATAGGTTTAAAATGACTTTTACCACCTCATCAGATTTTCCATTTCAAAATTTATTTAGACTAGTGGGTATGGAGAGCCTCATCCCCAAGGGGATGGGCCGCCACGTAGGAGGGGCTTAAAGGGGATGGACCTAGGGGGTGGGGGATGAAATTGAGGCCCGTCAACATCGGTTGGTGGGAGTTGAAAAGGACGAGCCGGAGGAGTGGGGGGCGGTGTTGGGGTCCGGCGCCGGGCCAGGCCGGGTCTAAGCCGGCCCCCATACCGTCTGGTCTTATAAGCTGACTTGCTATAATTTTGAGAGAATAGTAATTCCTTACATTTGCTTTATCTGACTTGATCTCACGTGTATGTGTTCTTGCACTGATAATATTAATAGATCAAGAGTGTCATGCAAGCTCGGGAGCAATCAGTCATGAAAATCCTCTTTGCCTTTGTGGGGTTCATGTGCCTTTGACAAAGACGCCCCGCTTGCGGTATGCACATATAATGTATATATGTGTGGGCGCTCGGGGGGCAAAAGCAAAAGTGCACTAATTTTAACGTTATTTTACTAATTTCGTGAAAATAACGTTAAAAGAGGGGATGGTTAATCATGCATCATGTGGTGGCGTTGATAGCCGAAAGACAAAGGGGTGCATGCACCAATTGGCGTTTGTCTCAATTGCTGAGTGTTATGTGCCTTATGTCCAAGGCTTGATGCAAAACCACAATCGAGCCGGGGGTCTCATTGGAAGCAGCCTCTCTATTCCTACGGGGTAGAGGTAAGGCTGTCTACATCTCACCCTCCTCAGACCCTACCTTAGCTTTTGCTATTGGTGGGATATACTGAGTATGATGATGATGATGTGCCTTTGACAAAGGTATGTAAATTTATTTTCATGCTTCAGTTTGATTATAATGTGTTTGGTAATCTCATATTCTGTTTGTAGTTTCCTTTCATCAGTTTGGTTATCAAACAGTTTAGTTTTAATTTGTTTGATCTAGGGACTTGTCGCTTAGTTTTCGTCTGTTTGGTTTAGTTTTTAAGGTTACTTGAATCGAAAGTACGATTTGGTTTTTGTTTCTGGTCCCTAGTCCGGATAAAGTAGACGGGTTATGATATTAGAATTCAGAAAAGGCCTCAAATGTTCATTTTGCTTTAGGCCCCCAAAAAGCTTGAGCCGGGGGCGGATTTTAGTGTACAAAGTGCTGAGTTCAAATGAACCCACTTGGTTTCGGTTTTTTTAGTAGAGAGGCTATATAACATTTTAGAGTGAACCCATTAATAGAATTTAGAGTGAATCCATAAATAAAATTGAATAAATGTTCTATTGTATTGTATTTTTATTATGTGATGAACCGTGACCTGAACCGTCAAAACGACCCAAAAACTATTATGTCCGGTTCTATGAAATTGGAGCATCTAAAATCAATGAACCTACTAACCTACTGGAAAAAAAAAATCTTGAACCCGTCACTGGCTGCACATGATAAATCATAAACAATATGGCATGTTCTTAAAAGGGTATTCATGATCAAACTACATAAAACATAACTGTAACTCTAATATGAGACGTTCTTTTGATGTAGATATTAGCATCATCCTAATGTTGATCATCTTCAGTGGCATACTTTACCAAAAAAATTTGATTTAGTTTAAAACTTCAACAAAATAGAATTGAGGGATTGAATGGGCCTTTGGGTTTTATAAACTGAGAGAAAAAAAAAAGGAATTGGATAAATGAAAAAAAAAAAAAGTCAAGTGAAAAAAAAAAAAAATTACTAAAGAGCCATTATATGTATAAAAGTATGGTTTAATACTTTAATCCGTAACACACAATGAAACTAATATAATGTATGTTAGGCTGTTCTCCGGTTCTCTCATATTTGAGTGCGGTCAGCTCATCACGAAAATGCAAGGCAAGAACTCTGTTGCTATTTTTTTATTTATAATACAATGATACAAAAAGCAAGGACTTATATTTTGAATAGGACCATGGTAATGAATGGCATATTTTTCTATTATTTGACGGGAAGTCGAGTAGGAGTAAACCCACCATGGTGGAGAGCAAATTCTAACCCTTAAGAGGGGTAAGAATTATTTTACAAATTTTTACTAAATTCTTAACACGGCTTTGGGAATGCATATATATTGAGTACCAGTCAGTTGAGAAAACATAAAACCACACTTTGTTGATAAACAAACAATATATATATATAATGTGGCATACTTATACTATTACTCATCTTCTTATCATTCTCTTTTGCATGTTATCACAAACCACCACTGCCACTGATTTCAACAAATCACTAGAGGCAAAAGCTTTGCTTGCTACTAATTGGTGGGTAGTTAAAAATGCTTCAGATCACTGTAAATGGCAGGGAATAGCTTGCAATGAAGCAGGAAGTGTCACTGAGATAAATTTGAACGATCATTACCTTGGGGGTCGACCTGATATGGGAAGCCTCGACTTCTCTTCATTTCCAAACCTTGTTGGCCTTTATATTGAAAGCTGTGGTCTTGAGGGAAGCATCCCAGAACAGATTGGTTTGCTGTCAAATCTGACGTATATTTCACTTTGGGCGAATCGACTCATAGGTAAGCTACCTGTTTCCCTCACCAATCTCACCCGTTTAAAACACCTTGATCTTTATAGCAACAATTTCAGCGGTAAGTTACCTGCCTCTTTCACCAATCTCATCCGTTTAGAATACCTTTCTCTTTCTAGTAACAAATTCAGCGGTAGCTTACCTATTTCGCTCACCAATCTCATCCATTTAAAACACCTAGATCTTAATAGTAACAATTTCAGTGGCAACTTACCTGTCTCTTTTACGAATCTTACCCATTTAGAATACCTTTCTCTTTCTAGTAACAACTTCAAAGGTATGTTGCCTCTCGGTTTCACCAATCTCACCCGTTTAAACAACCTTAATCTTTCTGATAATAATTTCAGAGGCAAGTTGCCTGTGTCTTTCACCAATCTCATCCGTTTGGAATATCTTGATCTTTCTGGAAACAACTTCAGTGGTGAGATACTTGATTCACTAACTAATCTCATCCATTTAGAACACCTTGGTCTTTCCTCTAACAATTTAAGCGGAAACTTACCTGTTTCCCTCGCCAATCTCACCCAATTATTATTCCTTTATCTCAGTAAAAACCAGCTTATGGGTCCAATCCCACCATCTTATGGTTCCATGGTCAATCTCAGAGTCTTAGACTTTAGCACAAATCAGCTGAATGCATCCATCCCAAGAGAAATTAGTAATTTAAAATATCTAGAAACATTGAATTTGGGTGACAACAATTTTGACGGTCCAGTTCCCTCAAATTTTGGTAATCTAAGCAAGTTGTATTTTTTAAACCTTGGCATGAATTCCATTAGTGGCCACATACCCCCAAGTATAGCAAATCTGATCAACTTACAACAACTGGACCTTAATCATAATAGTCTTGTGGGTCCGATTCATGGAAACCTGTCAAGACTTTCATACCTTGATGTTTCATCAAACATGTTGTCCGGTAATTTGTCTTTCCAAAATCCATGTAATCTACACAATCTAGACCTCTCTATGAATCATATGACCGGACCTATCACAAGTCTTGTTGTTTGCAATAACTTAAAGTACTTGAATCTTAGTAGTAATAATTTTGTTGGAGAAGAACTTGATTATTCAGATTTCCCGGAACTGGAGTTCTTAAATCAGTCTCTAAATCAAAATTTGACGGCAATCCCCACCCGTCCTTTTGCCCATAATAGAGACATTGGCTTGTCATGCAATGCCTTGAGTGGACAATCAACATGCAAAGAACATAAGCCAAGAAACAAGCCAGTCCACTATTTGACCATTTTTCTTCCCATCATCGTGGGACTTTGCTTGTTGCTTCTTTGTTACATGTGCTATAATAATCACAATGCTACTGAAAACCAACTCCACCCGGAAACAATAAAACATGGAAATGTGTGCTCCATATTGAATTATGATGGAACAATTGCATATGAAGACTTCATCAATGCTACTGAGGACTTCGACCTTAAATATTGCATTGGAACTGGTGGCTATGGTAGTGTTTATGAGGCCAAACTGTCTGATGGTAAAACATTTGCTTTGAAAAAACTCCATCGCTTTGAAGCAGAGCAACCAGCATTCGAACAGAGTTTCAAGAATGAAGTTCAAGTGTTAACTAACCTACGCCACAAAAACATCGTCAGGCTCTATGGTTTTTGTTTGCATAACAAATGCAACTTCCTTGTATATGAATACATGGAAAAGGGGAGCCTGTTTTGCGCCTTGAGTGACAGTGAATTAGCGGTTCAAGTGGACTGGATCAAGAGAGTGAACATCATCAAAGATGTGGCCCATGCTTTGGCATACATGCATCATGATTGCAGCCCTCCTATTGTTCATAGAGACATATCAAGCAACAACATTCTCTTGAACTCAGAACTGGAAGGATTCGTTGCTGACTTTGGAGCAGCCAGATTGCTCGACCCAGATTCCTCCAACCGAACTGTAACTGTAGGAACTTTGGGATACATTGCTCCGGGTAATCATAGTGTTCTTCTATATCTATTAGAAATAGAAATTTTGCTAACAATACTCTGTCGTAAATGATCTTGCAGAACTTGCATATAACATGATTGTGACAGACAAATGTGACGTGTATAGCTTTGGGGTGGTGGCACTTGAGACAATTGGAGGGAAGCATCCTGGAGACCTGCTGTCATTCCTAAACTATTCGACTAGTCATGGTACAACATTGGAAAATATACTGGACAAGCGACTCCCTTATCCAACCAATACGTCGATTGAAAAGGAAATCATGCGTGTTTATAATGTAGCACTAGCATGCATTCTCACAGATCCAAAGTGTCGACCCACAATGAGAGACGTGTCTAAGAAATTATCGTGTTGAGGGTACCATTTGGGTTATCTTTGAGAGTAACCCTTAGTTATACTCGTACCAGGAATGTATTTATGCATCGTACATGTTTATTGTATCAAACTATCTCATTCCATATTCACCAAAATGTAGGTTCCAAATAAATGTATATACCCTCGCAAAAAGCATATATATGCCAATTAAGAATGAAAGCGATACCTTTATTTATCACAAAAAGGTACAAACCATGGTGCACGAGGCTCCTGCATGTGCGGGGTCCAGGGTTGACTCACCAACTAAGGTTTGATGTACGCATTTTTACCTTACATGTATGCAAGAGGTTGTTTTTAAGACTCGAACCTGTGACAATATTGGGTCAGAGAAAAAGTTATTTCAAAATTATCAAAATTTGTGAGTGATGCCATGACACATGCTATGCATTAGGTCTGTAAATTTTAACATGAATTTAATAATTTAGAGAAATAATATTTTAGATATTAGAGTAATTATTGAGTTTGGATAATTAGAGTTTGGTAAATTACTATTTTTTATTCAAAATTAACTTTTCGTGATGACTTTTCAGAAGGAGAAGAATATAGTGCAATTCAACTTTTGTATTGTCATACTTCAAAAACTGATCCACTCTGGTAACCATATCACATGTTTCCTAAGCAATCTTACCTGCAAATTTTGTTTACATGAAACCCAGAGATACAAATATAACAGGAAGTCGTCAATTAACAGTCAAGTTCCCAGTTTGGGCATTCACATTTGATGAGGTCACGTGTTTTCATTCCCTGTAAAAAATGCGTCCAAAGTCAGACCCAGCCAAACGATGTCATATGTCCATAAACTCACGTTTTAATGGGGGCTTCTTGGCGAAAATTATATTGGCGTTAATGCGTATGCTAGGTGAAAATACATGGCTAATGATAGATACTTCAGGTTTAGCCTCTAACCATGATATTTTTGTCTTTGATATGAGGCACCGTGTGTCTTGATTAGATGTACTTTTATAGAGAAACATGTAACTTTTTAAGTGATGGAGACGTGAAGTTGTTATGATTTTAAAACGAGTTACAGACGGAGAAATCTTTTAACATTTGAATTTATTTATTACTAAGATCATCCACAATACATGCGTCCTTCGGGTACCCTTGCATGAGGTGGGAGTACTCATCCCAAGAGCTACATCGAAGGGTTTTGCATTTGGGGTCATTTCCCTTTATGCGGCATGAACGGGTGAAATGATGTGGTACACAACCCAACTGATTTTAATTATTATTTTTTTCCTTTTTTTCATTTTGTTTTGATTGAATTAATGACTTGTATAAGACCATGTGTAGTGGTGAGGTATGTGATTTGTTCTTTTTTGACACGTTGTCAGGCCTGAAAATTGAGTAAAATGAAGTAGTGAGGAGACATGTGAAATTAGTAGGTTTGGAATTAAAAAAAATGATTGGTCAAGACAAAGTCCAACCAATCAACATCTCTCCTTCTCTCTCTTGCACTTTGTGGTTCAAACCACGACCAAGCCCCCAAAAAGCCAAACCACATGAGAAGGGGGTGGTGTTGAGCATGTGGTGTAGCCAACCACCTGCCAACTACGATTAGTCTAAGATGTGTTTTAGTACTTGTACACCACACTTGTCTATAAATTTAAGTCATTATACACATAATAACGGGTAAACTAACAAAAATATGTAATGTTATTTTAAAACATTAATTTATATAATTTTTACAGTATGTGTATTTCTTTTATACAATACCTTAGGCCAGGCGGGGTCGATCGTTATTGTTCCGTGATGGGGAGCCATAACGCGTGGAACTATTGATACTCCCACCCCCACCATGAGTTTATAACGCGTGGTAATGTAACGCGTGTAAAATTCAACGGCGTGATGGCCAGATTTTGTGAGAGGAATTGTTGGTTGGGGGAAATTGTTGGGTGTGGTGGTGAGTGATGACCATTGCCACCAAAAAAGGTTATGAGTGATGGAAAAATGGTTGATGACATGGCGGAACTTGATTGGTGCTTGAGAGTGATAGAATTCTATCACTAGTGACCACCCCCTCCCCCCTTGTATCATATAAATTATTTTATTAGCAAAATATTGGTTTATTATAAAATTAAGTTTTTATAAATAATTTCAAAATCGAAGTAATTTCTTATTCCCAAAAGTAGAAACTAAATCATCGTTTGATCACTTGGTTGAGTTGGTTCCCTTTACTGCTGATTTTTAATGCTCGCTGCTATTATTGGGCCTAATTGCAATTGTTGTAGCCTGTAAGGCCATATTTCACACACATTTTTTCAATACTGGTTTCAAGTTTCAACTGTTGAGGCCCATTTGCTATGATCGGACCCAAACCATGAATAACAAGTCTGTTCGTAGTGGGCCCAAAGAAGTTTTACTTAAATCTTAATTCTCGTTAGATAAAAACCATGGTCCATGAATAACAAGTTTGTTCGTAGTGGAAATGAGAGCAAACATTCTCAGACAAAAACTCATTAAGAAAATTTCAGAAATTTTAATTGAGACTCCAGATTTCTCTCACACAAAATTCAAACGTATAGGAAATCAACGACGTTTTCTATCCAACGAAGGTGATGAGCCTTTGCACGAGATGTAACATCTTGTTCCAACTCAAAATTTAAATCGTTTTTGACATTATTAGTTTGTTGGAACCACACTAAAGTTAACAAAGAGTTTAGATCTTGATTTTCGTATTTGAGTTTAGATCTAAATAATCATCATTACTAAAAGTACAATGTGAGATTACAGATTCTATATGGTAGAGTTGACTCAAAAGTAAGATTTTGAGTATGATTGAAGATTCAAAAACCAGATTTTGAACTAGTAGATTGAACCTTGTAGAAGGTGATGAACATGCAAAACAACAAACCGTTAGGCTCGTCGCAGAAGTGGGAGGGCCACTCTGCGACCACTCTCCAGCGTGAGGATATATATTTGTTTAGAGAGAACGTAGAGAAAGGGTACGAATGAAGGTACAGAGAAAAATGTACCTTAATTGTACTTGAAGTGGAGTATTTATACTCGTAGATTGGGATGACATCATCCAACCCCCTTTGTCTTATTTGACATGCGGCCTGTCATTTGGACGAAGCTCTTTTGGTGTCCTTTGGATTGGATATCTCCTTTTGTTGTTTGGTGGCTGGATGTAACGTCCGGAGTAGTTGGTGAGACTACTCCAAAACTACCAAGTCCAAAACTAGGACTTGGTGAGACTTTTATTACTGAGTTGGTGACTGTCAGTCAGTCTGGGGGGGTGACGTGGCACATCTTTTTATGTCACCAACATGTATCTGTATAGTTTCTCCTATAGCGAAACCCAACCATCATGTGACATGACCTTTGATTGGATTGGTGCCTTTACAGTTGTACCCTATTTTTATGAGTTTGGTTCGGCTGGGAATGGGTACACTTTTGGCCACCGGAAGAAGGTTGAGAGTTGTACTTCTGAGGAGAAGTCTAGTATGAAGCATTGGAAGGATAACTTCTTTCTGGACGATAGGTATCTTCCGGCAGATATGGTGTGCATTTGAAGTATCAATCGACGAATTTTGAAATATCCAAGGATTTTGATTTTGACCAGGACCTGGCACAGGATCTTATATATAACAAAAGTCATATTAGACCGCTTCCGGATCATATTCTACTTTTGGGTCGGATAAGTAGAGTTTGGACTTAAGGGGATAGAATTTGTGTAAGACCCGGACTTAAATAAATGAGAATTAATAAAAGATTTGTATTTGTATAAAAGTAATGCAAATAAACATCCATTTAAATTTCGAGTTTGATAAAAACTTTATAACATGTCATTACAAAACTTAGAGTTTCATAAAACTTCATAAGATTTCCAAACATTTCAACATGCTATCATAGATAGATTTGATAATCAAAAGAACAAAATGCGGAAACGTGACTTTTAGACGTATTCGGTTCTTCATTTAGCTTGATCGTCATCCGTAAAGTCCTAGCTATCACCTATATGTCAAAAACCATCTTACACGTTAGTTATAAGATGATTAAAACGTAACTAAAATATTCATGTTCATCAAAAACATCAAACAAAAAGAATTGAAAGAAGCTCGCCGTAAGCTACGGCTTGCATGCCGTAGCCTATGGCATACATATAAAAATATGGGCAGAAGGCCCCTGCCGTAACCTACATCTGGCCACCGTAGGTTACGGCAGCCATCAGCTGCAGAATTGTTGCCATTTTTGCCATTTTCATAAAAACTTCGATATCTTTTTGGTTATTGATCCGTTTTACACGAAACTTGTTCCTACGTGTTCGTAAATCATTTGCCCACATTATTAACTAACTTATAAACCCATAACCCGGATTTATAAATTTACGTATTTCACTATCAATTCTAAATTTGTATAATTAACTGTTTGGCCCGTTTGCATATTTAAGCAAACAAGCCTATGAATTTACATTCTTTTTGCAAGAACAACAATATTTTACGACTAAACACCATTACCCGGGTTATTAACCTTGCGTTACACGCATCTGTTACCCCGTTTGCGTTTACGCCTTTTTGACCCTTTCAACCTTTCAATGGCCGAACTTAATTAATCCGAATTCTTTTCAAGAATTTCAAAATTTTCGATTATGACCCATTACACGAGTCCATCTATTTTTAAACCGGGTTCCCGTTACTCGGTTTACGCTTGTATTCATAATTTTACGCACCAACCAGGTTTATGCCGAAGTTATTAATCACGCACCCATTCCGGTATACGTTAAAACTTCGTTTTGACTCGTTTGATTGTTTATGCGAAATCCTTGACTTTTAAACAACCAAACTCTTCATCATATGTAACAACTCTCATCAAAAGTCCTAATTATTATTTTAATTTGGCCAATAGGAAACCCTAATTGAGAAACCCAAGTAATTCTGCATAATCCCTAAAATTTTCAGAACATTTAGAATCAGGATTAGGGCCCCTAAAAATCAAGGGGGGTAAACCCTAATTGACGATTATCTCTAAAATGAGTTGTCTAAACTGTAAATTCTCAAAATAGCGATTCAGCAGGCCTATACTAGTGACAAGGCTACCCTAGGGTAGGTTGGTACCCCAGGCGAGTCGCGACAGCATCCAGGACATCTTCCGCGACACGCGGGAGATGTCAATTTCTTGTATAAATACAGGGCCTTGGGACTTGAATTCTGTCTTTGAAAAGACGTAAATTCGTTTTACGTAGGCTGAGTTATAACAGAAACAGTCCACAAAACACACACTGATCACGAAGTGCTGCCACAATCAGGGTAATAACTCGATCGCTATTACGATTCAACGTCCGATCGATTATAACTATCCAACGATTGTTTAAGTGCCGCTCAAATTGAGTTTATACTTTGTTATTCATCGTGATTTCGACTTGAATGTTTGAGTGCTGTTCGAACTCGGACTATACTCTGTCATTCGTTGTGAATCCGCTGAATTGTTAAGTATTGCACATGTAAATCGTTGTGAGGGTTTAATCTCGTGAATTGTCGTAACTGCTGTATTAGTTACTAACCTGTTTGTGTGTGCATTGTTAGTTAAATTAGGTTAATCAAGGCTAATCAGTAGGCTTATACTCTGCTCGTTAAATCTACAATGTGAGTCATTCTCTTTTTATCAAATTACTTTCAAAATCATGTTTATTTTCAAAGGTTATAATTACAGTGATTAAGTTTATGTAATCACCAAATTACAGCCGGTATGTGGGGTATTGTGCACATTACTACTGTTGTTATCACTTTAGGTGGGCGAACCTAATTAGTGATATTCGTCACCCTTGGGGCAGCCAATGGGTGATATGACCACAGTCACCGAAATGAGTCGAGTGACAAATACTGTGGGTAGTTGGTTTGATATCAGAAACATTGTAATCTCTCTTAATACTGTGAATTATAACAAATAAGTCGTTTTAGTAAAACTGAATGATTCACTCAGTATTTCCCTGCTGACAAAACCTTTTTCAAACATGTTTCAGGTGATCTGTTGTGAGCAAAGGGAAAGTGCCGTGGAGCACTACAAGCTTAGAAAAGTGGCTCAATGTAAATAAATAAAGAAACATGTTTTGAGAAATAAAGATTTCCCAGTGAAATCACTTTATTGTAAATTATGGGATTTATCCCTATATTATATATATAAACGAGCAGTTTTAATATTAATTGATCCTGTTTAAAAAGACTTCCGCTGTCACTTGATTAGATACCATGGGATTTCCTGCCTCGCGGCTCTGGACCGGGTCAAACCGGGGCCAAGGGCCGTGACAGGAAAAGGTGGTATCAGAGCCACTGATTTAAGCTTACTATTGATTTTAGCCTATTAAAGTAATTAAGAGATACTTAGGAAATTTAAGTGCCATTCTGTGAAAACATGTTTTATTAACTGGTTAATTGTTGAGTTACAGTATGGGTAAACACAAGCTTTCTGCTATCTACCACAAATTAAATACTGCACCCACAGAAAAAGGAACCTCTTCCTCCAAACACCCAGCAGATCTGGAAGAAGGGATTTTTGTCCGTAAAGCAAATTATGAAAATCCTCTCACCCAAGATAAAAGAAATTCGATTCTTAGGAAGGGACAGGAGAAAATAAAGAAAACCCAAGTCAAGAAAGTGAGGTTTAATTCAGAAATCCAGGAATTAGGCAATAAGCCACCTTGGGAAGACACATTAGATGAAAAATGGGCAAATCTTTATATGCTAGCTACAGTAGCAGAGAATGCAAATCTCTAAACTATCAATAAGCCTGGTCTAGTAGAAAATTAATACCCAGTAAATAAATAAATTATAGTGTGTTCTCTTTTGTACAAATCAGTATGCAATAAAACTTTAATGTTTATTTGTAAAACTTTGTTCCAAAGTTTTAACTTAACATTTTTGTGCATTTTGCATATATGCTATCCAGCATGAATGAGATATCGGAAGCATTTCAGAATCTCAACCTCTACCCAGTACCAATTGAAGTCTCCCACGACTTTACTGGTTATATTGCTGACATAGAGGAACCTCTGGAATTCCAAGCTCCACCGCTGGAAAAAAGCAAAACCTAAAAAGAGAAGAAGATATGTAGCATGGAGGAAAGTGCGCAGGAAAAAGCCAGCCACTAGGAAACTCCCCAAAATAGAAAACCCTATAGATAAAGGAAAAGGAATCGAAACTGGAGAAAGTTCTAAGCCAGCAGAAATAGAAATCAGGAAAGATTCTAAATAAAAAGGAATAGAAATTGGAGAGAGTTCTAGACAACCTGAAGAAATCACATTTCAAGACGAAATAGACCGTCTACTGGCAAATTGTGATGTCATTAGCCCTATCCATAATAATCTATATCCTTACCTAGCCGAAAACCAACTTCCTGTAAATCTGGAACCAGCTATTCCAGACCCACTAATCCACACTCGACCTTTAGGCCAAATGGAAGAATGGTGGACGAATGACTGGCAATTCCAAAATATAATCAACAGTCCTTATTCCTTCCTCCCACAGTTTGATCCAGAACCTATCCCCAATCCTCCAATGAGCAACGAAAACTTAGCCGAACTCCGTCAGTTCGGTGAAAAGCTGATAGGTACAGGGAATAGGATCCGGGAAATGGGGGAACAAATCTCCTGGAAATACGACGAAAGGGAGCTTCGCTACTAAACTGCCAGTTGACCAAAGAATAGTGGGGTTGGGAAGAATGTCTGTATAATAATAATAGTAGTCAAATATAACTCTGTAAAATGGGAAATAAAACATTGTAAGATAAACAGTGTGTATGGATGCTTATATAATATATATAGCCAAATAGAAGTCGAAACATCGACGATTTTGGATATATATCTGTGTTGTAGGATTTTATGTGTTTCTGTGTAATTGTTTTATTTACAATCATTTGATACTAATAGTTATATTTATAATAATTATCAGATGGAAAACGCTAGTAATGAACCAGTTAATGAAGGGAATCAATCTGAACAAAATCAGGAAAACCAGTATATGACTAGACAAGATATTGAAAACATCATTACTCAAGGGATAGCTAATGCTATTCCAGCAATCATGGCTGCTGCTCAGAAACCTGTTGAACCACAACAAATCATTCCTAGTAAACGTACTCAGGAAGACAATTTTAGTCATAGTGTAAATGGAGGCGGCAATCATGACGATAATAATCCACGACAGGCTCCACCTCCTAAGAAAATGAAAGCCGCAACACCTGGTTGCACTTTCAAAGAATTTCTTGCTTGCAAACCTGCTGAATTTGCAGGCAACGAAGGAGCAACTGCAGTACTGCGTTGGTTAGAGAAAACCGAAGCAGTAATTGCAATAAGTAAGTGTTCCGAAGAAGATCAGGTTATGTATGCGTCAAATTTGTTCAAAGAAGGAGCACTAGAATGGTGGAATACCGTATTACAAGCAAAAGGAAGAAGGATAGCTTATGCTATAAACTGGGAAGAATTTAAAATTCTTGTAGAAAGAAAATATTGTCCTGAATATGAAAAGGAACAAATGGCAAATAAGTTCCTAAACCATCGTATGGTAGGCGTAGAGTGTCGCGGTTATACTTCGACATTCTTTGAATATGCTAGAGTGGTACCAACACTGGCTTCGCCAGAACCGGTACTCATTTCCTGTTATATTTGGGGATTAATTAGTGAAATTCGTAACATCGTTAAAGCTGCGAGACCTCGCACTATTGACGATGTTGTTGAACTAGCTAATACCCTAACTGATGAACTAGTGCGCACAAGAGAAGAAGATCGAAAGAAGGAATTGGCTCAAAAGATTACCCAAGGATTTCATGTGGGTAATGATAATAATAGGTTCAAGAAAAGAGGAAGGAGACAATCTGCACATCCGCCTTTTTGCAGAAATTGCAAAAAGAATCATTTTGGAAAATGCAATGTAATCTGCAACTTCTGCAAAATGGCAGGACATCGTGAAGAAAATTGCAAAAAGAAAACCATAGTCTGCTATAACTGTGGAGAAACAGGACATTACAAAACAGAATGTCCTAAATTGATTAAAACCGTAGACAATAAAAGCAAACCAGCTGATGGAACAACAAAAAAGAATGCCCGAGCATTCCAGCTAACCACTCAAGAAGCCGAACTAATCCCTGACGTCATAGCTGGTACGTTCTTGGTCCACGACGTTTATGCAAAAGTATTATTTGACTCTGGTGCAAACCAAAGTTTTATCAATACTTCATTTTGCCAAGCCCTTAACTTACCCTTAACCACCCTTAGGCAAATTTTTACAGTCGAAACGGCAGACGGGAATTCTGTTAACATAAATAAGGTTTTACAAGAAGGAAAGATAGAACTGTTAGGCCATAAGTTTTCTGCAAACCTGTTACCTATGAAGTTAGCCGGATTCGATGTAGTGTTAGGAATGGATTGGTTGATAGCCAACCATGCTCGAATCCTTTGTGATAAGAATTCCATAGAAATCCGTACTCCCACAGGAGAGGTAATTTTAATTACAGGAGATAAACCACGAAAGCCACTGAAATTCATTTCAGTAATAAAGTTGGCTAGTTATTCAAGAAAACAAGAAATGGTGTATATGATTTCGGTAATCATTAACACTAAAAGTAAGGAACTCCCAGACATCCCTATAGTTTCAGAATACCCAGACATCTTTCCAGAAGAATTACCTGGGTTACCACCAGATAGAGAAGTAGAGTTTAGAATCCATTTAATTCCGGGTACTACACCAATAGCCAAGGCACCTTATCGATTAGCACCCACCGAAATGCTAGAATTGAAAAAGCAGTTAGATGAATTATTAAGCAAAGGATTTATACAACCTAGTTCATCCCCTTGGGGAGCACCAGTGTTGTTTGTGAAAAAGAAAGATGGATCGATGAGAATGTGTATCGATTATAGAGAACTAAATAAAGTTACAATTAAGAATCGATACCCATTACCTAGGATTGACGATCTTTTTGATCAACTTCAAGGCGCTAGGTATTTTTCTAAGATAGACTTAAGATCCGGATATCACCAGTTAAAAGTACAAGAAGAAGACATACCTAAAACTGCTTTCAGAACTAGGTATGGCCATTATGAGTTTACAGTCATGCCCTTTGGACTAACAAATGCCCCAGCAGCATTTATGGACATGATGAATCGGATCTGTAAGCCATACTTGGATAAATTTGTAATCGTATTCATCGACGATATACTTATTTATTCCAAAAGTCAGGAAGAACATTGCGAACACTTGCATGCACTCTTAACTTTGTTAAGAAAGGAAAAACTTTATGCCAAATTCTCGAAGTGTGAATTCTGGCTGCAAGAAGTACAATTTTTAGGTCACATGGTGAATCACGAAGGAATTCACGTAGATCCTGCTAAAATAGAAGCAATCACCAAATGGAAGGTCCCACAAACAGCTATGGAAATTAGAAGTTTTCTAGGCTTAGCTGGATACTACAGACGATTTATTAAGGATTTCTCTAAGATAGCTGTACCTTTGACTAAGTTAACCTGTAAAGCCGCTAAGTTTGAATGGGGACATAAGCAAGAAGAAGCTTTTAAGATTTTAAAGCACCGATTGACAAATGCTCCAATTTTAGCATTGCCCGAAGGAACAGAAAATTTTGAAGTATATTGTGATGCTTCAAAATTAGGATTCGGATGTGTGTTGATGCAACGCAAGAAGGTAATTGCGTATGCCTCCCGGCAGTTGAAAAAGCACGAGGAAAATTATACGACTCATGACTTAGAATTAGGAGCCATAATTTTTGCCCTTAAAGTCTGGAGACATTATCTGTATGGAAGTAAGTTTACTGTTTATACAGATCATAAGAGTTTAAGGTATATATATTTGGGCAGAAAGAGTTAAATATGAGGCAAAGAAGATGGATGGAAGTTCTAAGCGATTACGACTGTGATATTCAATATCACGAAGGAAAGGCAAACGTAGTTGCAGATGCCTTAAGTCGTAAGTATCAGGAAAAACAAAAGCAAGTCTATGCCCTTAGATTAAATCTACAAGTAGATTTAATGGAACAATTAAAGAAAGTTCAGGAAACAGCAATCAAGGACGATGCCGAAGGAATGAAAGGTTATATAAAGGAGCTAGAGCAAGGAAATGATGGAATTTGGAGATTCCACAAGAAACGAATTTGGGTACCTAAGCAGGGAGAATTAAGAAATAAGATTTTAGAAGAAGCTCATAAATCTCGGTATACCGTACATCCAGGAAACAATAAAATGTACCAAGATTTAAGAAATAACTTCTGGTGGATAGGAATGAAAAAGGATATAGCTGAATACGTATCTAAATGTCTTACTTGTTCACAAGTTAAGGCCGAACACCAGAAACCTTCAGGACTACTACAACAATTGGAAATGCCTGTATGGAAATGGGAACTCATAACAATGGATTTTGTTACTAAGTTACCCAAGACCAGAAAAGGTAATGATGCGATTTGGGTAATTGTGGATCGATTAACCAAATCAGCTCATTTTCTACCAATGAAGGAAACCTTTAGCATGGAAAGGCTAGCCAAGTTGTACGTAGACGAAGTGGTATCTTTAAATGGAGTCCCACTCTCCATTGTATCAGATAGAGATAGTCGTTTCACTTCCCATTTCTGGACTAGTTTCCAGGAAGCAATGGGAACCCGACTCAATTTGAGTACTGCATATCATCCTCAAACAGACGGACAAAGTGAAAGGACGATACAAACCTTGGAAGACATGCTCCGAGCATGTGTAATTGATTTTGGTGGTAATTGGGATAACCACCTACCCTTAATTGAATTCTCCTATAATAATAGTTACCATTCAAGCATTGAAACTGCTCCATTTGAAGCACTATATGGACGTAAGTGCAGAACTCCAGTTTGTTGGGCAGAAATAGGAGAAAGTCAATTATCAGGTCCAGAAATTGTGCAAGAAACTACTGATAAGATAACTCAGATCAAGGAAAGACTGAAAACAGCTCGAGATCGTCAGAAGAGTTATGCAGATAATCGCCGCAAGCCGTTAGAATTTCAAGTCGGAGATAAAGTACTCTTGAAAGTTTCTCCTTGGAAAGGAGTTGTTCGATTCGGTAAGAAAGGAAAGCTAAGTCCAAGGTACGTAGGACCATTTTCAGTGATCCAACGTATAGGACCAGTTGCTTATCGTTTACAATTACCAGAAGAATTAGCTGGAGTACATGATGTATTTCATGTATCCAATCTCAAGAAATGCTTATCAGATGAATCACTGGTAGTACCTCTTCGAGATATAGAGGTAAACGAAAAGCTGAAATTTGTTGAGAAACCTCTTCAAATTGAGGATCGAAAGATTAAGTTTCTCAAACATAAACGACTAGTTTTAGTCAAAGTCAGATGGGATTCAAAGAGAGGAGCTGAATACACTTGGGAGCTGGAATCAGAAATGAAGAGAAAGTATCCTCATTTATTCCAGTAAATCTCGAGGACGAGATTTTTATTAAGGTAGGGAGAATGTAACAACTCTCATCAAAAGTCCTAATTATTATTTTAATTTGGCCAATAGGAAACCCTAATTGAGAAACCCAAGTAATTCTGCATAATCCCTAAAATTTTCAGAACATTTAGAATCAGGATTAGGGCCCCTAAAAATCAAGGGGGGTAAACCCTAATTGACGATTATCTCTAAAATGAGTTGTCTAAACTGTAAATTCTCAAAATAGCGATTCAGCAGGCCTATACTAGTGACAAGGCTACCCTAGGGTAGGTTGGTACCCCAGGCGAGTCGCGACAGCATCCAGGACATCTTCCGCGACACGCGGGAGATGTCAATTTCTTGTATAAATACAGGGCCTTGGGACTTGAATTCTGTCTTTGAAACGACGTAAATTCGTTTTACGTAGGCTGAGTTATAACAGAAACAGTCCACAAAACACACACTGATCACGAAGTGCTGCCACAATCAGGGTAATAACTCGATCGCTATTACGATTCAACGTCCGATCGATTATAACTATCCAACGATTGTTTAAGTGCCGCTCAAATTGAGTTTATACTTTGTTATTCATCGTGATTTCGACTTGAATGTTTGAGTGCTGTTCGAACTCGGACTATACTCTGTCATTCGTTGTGAATCCGCTGAATTGTTAAGTATTGCACTTGTAAATCGTTGTGAGGGTTTAATCTCGTGAATTTTCGTAACTGTTGTATTAGTTACTAACCTGTTTGTGTGTGCATTGTTATTTAAATTAGGTTAATCAAGGCTAATCAGTAGGCTTATACTCTGCTCGTTAAATCTACAATGTAAGTCATTCTCTTTTTATCAAATTACTTTCAAAATCATGTTTATTTTCAAAGGTTATAATTACAGTGATTAAGTTTATGTAATCACCAAATTACAGCCGGTATGTGGGGTATTGTGCACATTACTACTGTTGTTATCACTTTAGGTGGGCGAACCTAATTAGTGATATTCGTCACCCTTGGGGCAGCCAATGGGTGATATGACCACAGTCACCGAAATGAGTCGAGTGACAAATACTGTGGGTAGTTGGTTTGATATCAGAAACATTGTAATCTCTCTTAATACTATGAATTATAACAAATAAGTCATTTTAGTAAAACTGAATGATTCACTCAGTATTTCCCTGCTGACAAAACCTTTTTCAAACATGTTTCAGGTGATCTGTTGTGAGCAAAGGGAAAGTGCCTTGGAGCACTACAAGCTTAGAAAAGTAGCTCAATGTAAATAAATAAAGAAACATGTTTTGAGAAATAAAGATTTCCCAGTGAAATCACTTTATTGTAAATTATGGGATTTATCCCTATATTATATATAGAGTTAATTGCCATTTTCGCCCCTGAGGTTTGGGCACACTTGCCATTTTCGTCCAAAATGAAGGTTTTGTACAATTTTGCCCCCAACTTTTGTAACTTTTTGCCATTTTCATCCAAATACCTAACCAAGTTACTTTATATCTTATTATGGGTTATTTTTAACCTAACCAAGTTAGTTTATACCTTATTATTGGGTATTTTTGAAATTTATCAATTATAAGGGGGTAATTTATAAATTATCTTCTAGTTATTATTTATCAGCCTTTATAAATTATCTTCTAGTTATTATTTTTGAAAAAGATGATCCAACATTAAATTTTAAATTTTACTTTAATTAACGCATATATATTGGGGATGGTCTATTATTAAAGATTCGAATTATAAAAATACAATTCATATGATAACATATGCTTTGTTCATTGTTACGCTTTTATCTATTTCTATGTTTGTATACATAAATAAGATCACATTGGTGTTAACATTTTTATAATATAACACGATTTTTAGCTGCGTATATATTTTTTTACATTAATAATATAAGCATTTATACTTTAATATGTTTGCATTTATAGTTTTACAAAAAAAAAAAAAAAAAAAACTTTAAAAGTCTTGTAATTAAAATGTAATTTTATAGATCACAATTAACAATTCAACATAGGACTTTCACTAAAATTATTGAACCAAAATCACCTATTGATTTTATTAGGGTTACTAAACGGGTCGTGATGTCATGTACATAAACCAAAACACGACACGTATATTCCCGAATTAATGCAAAAACAACCATTTTAACCCGAAAATTTTTATTTTAATATTGTTTGCATGTTAATGCTTTAATCATAAATGTACATATCATTTTAGTTTTTATGAAATCATTCTTAAATTGTCTATTCTTATATTTAAACTTATTTATTATGACGCCAAAGTAGTCAAAATTTAATTTATTACTAAAAGATAATTTATAAAGGCTGATAAATAATAACTAGAAGATAATTTATAAATTACCCCCTTATAATTGATAAATTTCAAAAATACCCAATAATAAGGTATAAACTAACTTGGTTAGGTTAAAAATAACCCATAATAAGATATAAAGTAACTTGGTTAGGTATTTGGATGAAAATGGCAAAAAGTTACAAACGTTGGGGGCAAAATGGTACAAAACCTTCATTTTGGACGAAAATGGCAAATGTGCCCAAACCTCAAGGGCGAAAATGGCAATTAACTCTTATATATATAAACGAGCAGTTTTAATATTAATCGATCCTGTTTAAAAAGACTTCCGCTGTCACTTGATTAGATACCATGGGATTTCCTGCCTCGCGGCTCTGGACCGGGTCAAACCGGGGCCAAGGGCCGTGACATCATACTTTATTTTGACTCGTTTAGTTGTTTGTGTGAAATCCATCACCTTTAAACAAACCAAATATATCATTATTCACCATTTTGACCCGTTTGATTGTTCATGTGAAATCCATCACTTTTGAACTAACGAAACCTATGACCTATCATTATTCGTTTTTTGACCCGTTTAATTATTCATGTGAAATCCATCACTTTTGAACTAACCAAACATATCATTATTCGTTATTTTGACTCGTTTGATTGTTCATGTGAAATCCATCACTTTTGAACTAATCAAACATATCATTATTCGTTATTTATCCATTCGGTTCATTCGTGTGAAATCCATCACTTTATGAATGAACCAAATTTCTCTAGTATCACTTCATTGTTCAACATATATCAATACAAAATTATTAACGAAATCCTACGAAGCATAAAGCCACGTACCTTATGGCTTTTCCTTCAAACGTGCGTTCGCTCCGGCTTGACTTGCCGAAGCTTCACCTGAGTTGCCTAAAGAGTGTAACCCATTTATAATTAGAACCTTGGTATCCACTTCCATGGCATGTAAACTTGCCCAGCTTTCAATCATAGGTTCTTATTAACAATTCTCGTTCATTATTCATAGAGTAAACTGCAATTTTACCCCCTGAGGTTAGGGGTGATTGGCACCCTTACCCTCCCCCCCCCCCTAACGAAATAATTACAATTTTAGCCCCCACTGTTCACTGTTATGTCGCAACCTTACCCCCCGGCCTCAGTCAAAGGTAGTTTGACCCTTATAGGTAAGGGTATTTTGGTAATCTTACCCTATATTTGTTATTATTATTATTATTATTTTTATTATTATTGTTATTATATATATATATATATATAAAATACATAGTTCTTCTTCTTCAATATCCCTAAACCCTTTTCTTGCCCAGGTACCATCTCTCTCCCTCTCCTGTCTCTCTCTCATCCACCACAATAATCACCACCGGGCACCACCATGCCACCGCCATTCACCACCACAACCACCGTAATAAATTAATAATCACACACCTACATACCCAAATCTTGAATTCAACAATTAATAATCACCACCACAACCACCACTCTGTGATACCCAAATCTTGAATTCTTGAATCTTTTTTTCCATTTTCTCACACACCCAGTTCGTCCAACAACCCAGGTGATTTTATTTGGTTAAATATTGAATCTTTTTGCAATTTTATGAATACCCACCTCATCATGTTGTAAATCTGTATGAATTTTTGTTTGATGGTTAATGTTTCAAGTCACTTCATCATGTTGTAAATCTGTATGAATTTTTGTTTTGCTTTTATGAATCCATGTGTTACAGGGTCTGTTCTAGTAATTGTTATTTGGTTTTATGAAATATTTCTGTTAATTTGCGGAAGAATTTAGGAATTGTTATTCATCATGCTTCCATTTGTATGTAAGTTATGATTATAAGTTGTTAATTTACAAAAAATATTACGGTTGACTTCCATCAACACCGGTCATCTTCTCCGACCACTCATCTCCGGTGTTGATGCTGGAGCACGGCGTTAATGGCCACCATTAATGCAAGCAATCGCACACCACCATCCACCGTTAACCCTCAGCAGTTCGATCAACTTCAACTCTGTCATCACCATACCACCCTCATTGTGAGCCATCTTCCAATCATCACTGTACCATCCATATTCTCCGATCAGTTTCCCCATACATGATCATCTTTTTCAAAAATAGCATTAGATCTGCAAAAAAACTCTTGTTAACCAGAGCAAGAACATCCCCTGTTATCTCAATAATTAACAATTAGTTCAAGAGCTCTCATACTTGTATTTCTTGAAGTTCAACTGCCCAAGATAACCAAGAAATTTCACCACCATACTCCTACACATCAAGTAACGCTGAAATTAAAAATGCGTAATCATCCAAGAATCCAGGAGCTTTTGAAGGCCCGTTTCTGAAACTGTGTTGCAGCCTTCGAGATTGTGGGTTGTAAAGGTTTAGTCACATGAGTACATGGAAGTTGCAAAGAAAGCACTGAATTTTATCACAGAGTGCACAATTTACCCTCCACTCAAGTTTTGAATATATTCTAAGTTTTATGTGGGTTGTAAAACTATTTTATTGAGATAAAATTATCACAGAGTGCACAATTTACCCTCCATTCGCAGCAAAACTTGATTTAATAGTTGACAAAACACTGAAAAATGGTTGAGGGTGGTGGCTAGAGGTGGCAGTGGTGGTTGTGGTGGTGAATGGCGGTGGCAGTGGTGGCAGGGGGTAATATCACAGAGTGCACAAAACACAGGGGGTAATATGAAAGGGCATTATAGTCATTTCAAGTTATTGTCAACAGATTAGTCAACAAATTTGAGGCCGGGGGGTAAGGTTGCGACATAACAGTGAACAGTGGGAGGTAAAATTACAATTATTTCGTTAGGGGGGTAAGGGTGCCAATCACCCCTAACCTCAGGGGGTAAAATTGCAGTTTACTCTTATTCATAATTGGTAATTCTTTTAGGCGTTTCGTCAAACACCTTATAGGCATAAATTTATATATTACTTAAATGGGTTCTACTAATCAACATTAAGCCATGTATTTACATCTCATGAATTCAACATCATCAAAATGCTCAATTAGTAACTAGGATTCAATGGAGTTTCTATCAAACATGTAATTTTACTACCATCATCCATGTATTTCATAATTTCATCAAAAACCCACCTACATAATCATGATTAATTGCCCAAACACTTAAATTATAGCATTAGCTTCACAATTTTTGTCAATGGTTTGTTTCTAAACATGAATACACTTCAAGTTTCATTCTAACACTCACAACTCATACTTGAATTGCAATTGCTAGTGTTTATCAAAAACCTTTACTTCACTATTATCGAATTTTCAATAAACCTTATGATCCTCTAGCTTAGATGATCAGTATTTTCAGTTCATGCACCGATTTTTAGACCCGATTGTGGGGAGCTTTCCCCCTTCTTGCTCTGGTTCTGGTCGACCAAAACACACACATCAGTGTGTTTTGAGTTTTAATTTCTTTTTATTACAATTAGTTTCTTAATTGCCCATTTTAGCTCTTCATGTATTGTTTATTATAAAAGGGGTCACTTTTCAATGTTTTATTATCTATCAACAAGCAACTAACCAAGTTAAATTATAATAGTATTCATGTGTATAATATTTACCATCAAGGTAAATATTAATGTTACATATTAGATTTTTTTAAGGACGTTACAATGTGGCCAGTCATTACTTGTAAAGGGAAGGGTGAGTGACCTTGAGAGTGTATTAGTGTTCTAACGAAGTTTTTGGTTGAGTGATGATTTTGTGTTTTTTTTTATTCTGGCAGATATGTCTCTTCGAGACTCCTTGCAGGTGCCTTCTTTTGATGACTTGGTTTTTAGCTTTTTTGAGCTGGAACCCAATTCTGATCCCCTTTTGAAGCAAACGGCTTTGACCGCTTACAAGAAGGTAATCTGTCCGTTTTAGTTCATGTTCCAGAGAAACCTTCTTGGACCGAGAGTAACAAATCTGCTGAAGACCCGGAGATAGAGAAGATAGATCGTGATTTAGCATATGGTGGAAATCCGATGAAGGTTGTTGGTGAGGGTTTGGAGACTGGATCTGCGAGTATTCAGAGCTCAGTTGCTTCTGATCTTAAGAAGCCGGTTACTCCAAGAAAGAGGAAAAGCCTGGACCGAAGATTGGTCGAAACCCTGAACCCAAAAAAGTTAAGAAAGGTGATACTTTGACAAGGGGGTGCAAAGACTTCTTCTTCCTTAGGGCCTATTTCAAAGAACCTGTTGGAGCATTGTCGAGGGGTAAATCAGCTAGAGATGAAGCTCCATGCCTAGTCTGACACCCCTCCCAAAGGCTCACCAAGTGATAGACATTGACAACGAAAATACTGATACCGAGATGGAGGTCAACACTTCCAAGGGTGATGGGGAGAAGGCGGTTAGTTTTTCAGGTATGGGGATGGGCTCATCCTTAGGTTTATGTTCATCAACGTTCGTATTCGTTTGTTGCATACAATTAACAAACAAACACAAACGAACACGAACAATTTTGTTTCCTTAACAAACGAACACGAACATACAATCTCATTCGATAAGTGTTCATGAACAGTTCGTGAACACATATATTTCTTAACAAACAAACGTGAACAAAGTCTTGTTCGTGTTCGTGTCATTTGCAGCCCTTATATCATCAATACATTACAAAGCCTAGTAAAGTATTTTTGATGGTTGTTTTCCCATCTTTTTTTTTTTTTTTTTTGAATGGCTAAACTTGCACACAATGAGAATTGAACCCATGACCTTCTACTATCCTACATCTTATCTAACTCACCAACACCATTGAGCTATTCTCATCATTTACTTTTCAGTTTGTCGACGTTTATTGCGCAATTATCTTTGTATCAGACACCTATACTTTTAAACCGTTGATGAAGTTCAAGAAATTTATTTAACTTTAAAAAATATATTCTTGCATGAATTTTATTAAAATATTGCAATTATTAAAAGAAAAAAACAAACAAACAAACATACGTGTAAGAACTTTCCACCTCTTCACAACATTAAATTAAAAATAATAATAAAAAATCACGAGTCAAACCAAGACAAATGAACATTTAACACTTTGGTTAGTATACAAGGACGCTACATTCTGATTTTAAGTGGAGAAAATTGACGAAAATACTAAATACATACCTCAATATTTCTCCTTATCCTCCTCAACTTAAAAACAAACAAATGTCTAAAGATAACATCATCGTACAAAATTAAACTACAAGACATTTGTTTCGAGTTCTGTAAATTATACAAACACAAAACCTTTATTCCGACTCAGACTCCATGCTTCCCATAGCCTTTAATCCTCTCGGTCTCTGTAACCATCCAAATTTTTTTTATGATTACAACCATTATATTTATAAATACAAAACCATATCAATTATTTTTACAAAAATACAGAAGAACGTTAAGTTGTTAATATTATTTAAATAATTTCTATATAAGACCACTAAATAATTCCACGACTAAAAGTCATAAAACTATAAAAGAATTGAAAGTAAAGTATATATACCTTTTTTGTGATCTTTTTCTCTCTAACTTCGTACCGTTCCAACGTAAGATCACACAACCACCCACCGGGGATAACCGACTATTCACCAAAATCAAAAAAAAGAAATCCAGTTTACCTTATAAAATAAAAACCAATAAAATAAAGATAAAAAGAAAGAAAGTTGACATTGACATTAAAAATAATGCTTTATGTATTTTTATTATTCCGGAAGCATTCTCATCCAATCCATCAAAACTTGTGAGGGTGAGTTTTCATATTGTAAAGGGTAAAAAAAGTGGTTGTGAGTAGAGGAGAGAGAAAATGTTACTGTTCATCTGTATATTTGGGGGACACTGTTCACCCAGTATAATTTTTTTAATATATATTGAAAGTGGTTATGAGTGAAGGAAAGAGAAAAATGTGATGATAATATTATTTAATTGAAAAGGAGAGAGAAAAAATATTTGTTTTTAATGGAAAGATATTGATATATGAGTTGTTTTTTAGTGGAATGTATGTATAATTTGATGGATTGGATGAGAATGCTCAATAGCATTATCTAACAGCAACAAACTTTAATTCATTGAAACTATTATTCTCCATTTGTTATAAAATATTAAAAAAAATAAACATTTTTTCGTCCAACTTTTTAAAAGTAAATTTTATATTTTTATTTAATTCATTCAAATAAAAATTAAAAACAATAACTATAGTAAATGCATTAACAAAATGAGCCAACTATGATATAAAATTTTAAAATTTCACCAAATTGAGAATTTTTTTCTAATAATTGAAAAATACATAAATAAAACATGTAGACAGAGAATGAGAGAGGCGTACGTTAATGGTTCGTTGGATGAACTTTGCTCTTTTTTTGGGTCTTTGAGGAAGTTTAGATCCTTTAATCGCCAAAAAATCTTCTTCCTTCTCCTTATTCGTCAATCCGATCACGAATTTCGGTGGCCACACGATCGGAGCCGCTTCATTCACCGGCGATGCACCTTTTTTGCTATCATGCGCCGTATCCGACGACGCCGACCCACCACCGTTATTATTATTCTTCCCGTTATGATGTGCACCTCTCTTATCGTGCGCACCCCCTCTGTCCGGTGAACAAACGCCTCTGCCACCGTTGCTCTGCCCCTTCATGGAATTTGAAGTTTCTGAATTCCTACACAATTTGGTTATAAAAATAATGAGAAATATGAAATATCAGAACATGAACATGATCACGTTATTTATGACTTTTTATAAATTATTACTTGAATAAAAAATATTATAAAAAAGAAAGGGAAATGGACTGGTAAAAGGGTGGTAAATTACGGATATAGCCCTGTAGATGTATGGATCACACAAGAAAAATGAGGAAACTGGAGGGATGGTATGGGAAAGATGAGTGGAGGTGTTTGAATATTTGATTCATGGGTCAGGCCTTAAAAAGAGGGGGTTGTTTTTTATTTTTTATTTTTTGTTCCAATATTAATAATTTTTTAATTCATCTCTTTTATTTATGGTTGAGCAATAGGAGAGATCTGGGATGGGGATGATAACATGCGCAGCGGCGCAGGGGAAGAAAAAGAATATGAATTGGAAAAAGGTGGCGTTGGTTTTGGGGTGAGATGTGGCCGTTGGATGATATGGGGTGGACACGTGTCGGGATCTTAAAGGTGGTAAAAGTATCGGGGGTGAGTGGGATCAAACGGTGGAAAATGGGGTGATGATTGGAGTGGAGGTGAGTTGTGGCACACGTGGTTGGATGGATAACTTCTCCTGATTGTTGTCCCCCTTCTCACACTTGCAACAAGGGACCATGTGTAAAGTGGAGAATAAAGAGATTGTATAATAAAACCACACCCAAATATAATATAAATTTATACAAGCTAAAATATTCAATAATATAGGATGAGGATTATATTTTATTTTAATAATGTTCCAAAAAATTAACCAGATATTAACAATATGTGGTGCTCACTTGGTATTGAATACAAAACAACTAAATGGATAATTTAATAGTTTTTTTAATAGTAACACATTATTATTATATTATATTAATAATAATAATAATAATATATGGCGATAAATAGAAAAGATTGAAAAGGACACCCTTTTATATTGTAAGAGAACATGTCCGGACTTTAAATAATAATAATAAAATAATAAACTAATTTAAAAGGGGGTGGCAGCGCAACTTGTTGCCCGACTACCTGTCATTGCTTTGTAATTGCCCTTTTCGTGTGGAATGATATTGCAGTTTGTTTGGTTAAAAAAATAAAATTAAACTAAAATAGATAATAATATAAATAATAATAATAATAATAATAATAATAATTCCTCTAAAGGAGTAGGTAATATTATAAAATAATTTAGTAAAATTAAAGATGTTATTTTGGAGATTAAAAAGGAGCTATAGACAGAAAAAAAAGATGAATAAGTTGTTAGGTAAATATCATTAAGAATATATAGATTAGAAATAACTAATTTGTGATATTAGGTAAAATTAATTAATGTTAACGAGTCAAAAAAATCCTAGGAGGCAAATCATGTGAAAAATGATTAAGTACACCAAGAAAAGTATGAATACAATAATATAATTATATCATTTTCTTAATAATTAATAATGTGCAGAATTAAGAAATTTAAAGATTGATTGATTATTAATAAATATTATCATTAACGATTATATTATAACAAGAAATGATAATATAATTAAAAAATAAAACTAATTATAATGGGCTGTAAAATTGTTTTGGTTTAATTTCACAATCAAAATTATTCAAATTATGTCAATTATATAGAAAAAAAATAGCCAATTAAAACATTCCAATTCCAAGTTAAAATAAAAATTAATCATTTCATGCATGTCAAGGGATAGATGAAAAATTCAATTTGGGAAGAATAAAAAAAACATAAAAGATTGCAGGTCGAAATCAAGATTAGTCATATCATGTCGTGGATAGAAGAAAATTCAACTGGAAAACTTCAGAAAAATAAATATTAAATTAAGAATATTGAAATATTCATTAATATACTGTTTTTTTTTTTCATTTTAAAGGACAAATAATCAGGAAAAGAAATGATATTAAAATATAGGCAAGGATTTAAATAATCACAACTTTTCTAATTTGGCTAATAATAATATCAACTCAGTTATTTGCCGATAATAATCTGAACTTATCCACTTTTAGCCGATAATAATCTGCGTTAAAAATAGTTTAACGGAGTTAAATTTTTTTTTCAAATTACAAACCGATGTTTTAGTGCTTTTGATTAGAACAAGAATACAAGTTGACTGATGTAAAATTTACCCCAAACGACAAAAATGGTGCTTCAATTCGGGTGTTTGAACTTTCAATTAACAAAAATCAAGCTATTTGGGGCACCGTTTCGAGATAAGTTTTACATAAATCATTCTTGTTGTGATCAAAATCCCTGACACATCGATTTGTAATTTGAAAAAAAAAAAAACTTAACTCCGTTAAACTATTTTTAACAACGAACTATTATTGGCCAAAATTGGACTAGTTCGGATTATTATTGGCAAATAACTGAGTTGGATTATTATCGGCCAAATTGAGAAGTTGAAATTATTTAAATTCAATTTGCCTAAAATATACATGTGCAATTTCTTCATTTAAATATTCAAAAAAAAAAAAAAACAATAAAGTTTGTCCTACTAAGTTTGTAACTTCCATTTCTTAAAGAGACAGTAAAAACAAGTTGTAAGTTTTGTTCTAGCAAGCTGTAACTTCCATTTATTTACCTTAATAAAATATCAACTATATTTATTTATGTATAGTATAGATATTTGCTCTTCTGCAAATTACTCTCATGTTAAAATTAAAGAGCAAATCCAACGATTTTACGACTTTTTCTAAATTTAATTATTAAACATTAAGTCAATTATTCAAACACCGTATTTTCCTTAATTTAAAAATAGCTTTACACATCACTTTCAATCCAAAACATATATTTAGGAAAGATGCATCATTACTGAGTGAACTCTATAGTGACACGAAATAAAAGACAAATCCCCTGATTTTACGTTTTTTAACTCCAAAAACTAATAAATTTTTAATACAAAGTGAACGAAGTATGGCTTCTAAATATATATATTTTTTTGGGACATCGTTAATCTTGTCATAAAGTAATCTAGTTTAGTCTAATAACTTTAGTACTTAAAATCAAAATAATTCCACTAAAACTGAAAATAACACCTAAATACTAATATTGTACGTAACTAATCTGTTTTATGTTTATTTAAAACATCTCGTATTGTCTTATTTAACTAATCTATAGTTTATGTGTTAATTCTCAACTATATTTATAATTAAAAAAAAACATTTTACCAACAAAGAAATTACTTGGCAACTTCTGGTTGTAACAACCAACAAAAACGTGTAAAAGATTCCGTAATTTGTATGTAATTTTTTTTTCCATTCTACTAGAAAGAACCTAAAAAGCTGTGTCAACTACATGAATAAAACAGGAACATCCGGAGATAATAAGAGTAAATTACGATTTGGGCCTCTGTGATTATATCATTTTTACCCTTTTAATCCAAAAATATCTTTTATAACATCTAAGCCTCTAACATATTTTTTCTAACCCTTTTGGACTCCAACGTCTTTTTCTAACTCTTTTGCCCCTAAAAGTAAATAAATGGGTTAGTATTATAGGCCAAAAATGTTAGAAAAAAAAGACGTTAAGAACTATGTTAAAAAATTTCTTTTGGGCTAAAGGAGTAAAAATGATATAACCATAGGGGTCAAAATCATAATTTAGTCAGATAATAAAAACTTTAAATAAAAAAATACGTAAATTCGATTTGAAATCATGATGAAGATATAAACAAATTTCGGAATAACTCAACTATGAAAAATTGTGAACTTTTAACTTTTAAGACACCAAAGACGACAACTTTGTGTTTAGTATGTGTATAATTTAATTTAAAAAATCAAATATTAAAGTAAAGGCTACTATATCATTGGTAGACTTTATAAATCAAAGTTGCCCATTAATCAATAAGTTTATGAAGAAAAAAGCAAAAAAAAAAAAAAAACGGAATGAGTAGACATTTTATTTATTCATCCGATAAAGGTTTTAAGAAAGGCAAATTGAATTTAAATAATCCCAACTTGCTCAATTTGGCCGATAATAATCTCAACTCAGTTATTGGCCGATAATAATCCTAATTGTTCCACTTTTGGCCGATAATAGTCCGCCGTTAGAAATAGCTTAACGGAGTTAAGCTTTTTTCCGAATTACAAACCGATGTTTTATGGATTTTGATCAGAACGAGAATACGAGTTGATTGATATAAAATTTACCTCGAAATACTGCCCCAAACGACGAAAACAGTGCTTCAATTCGGGTGTTTAAACTTCCAATTAACAAAAATTAAGTCGTTTGAAGCACCGTTTCGAGTTAAGTTTTACATAAATCGAATCGTATCCTCATTCTGATCAAAATCCATAAAACATCGGTTTGTAATTCGAAAAAAAACTTAACTCCGTTAAGCTATTTTTAACGGCTGACTATTATCGGCCAAGAGTGGACCAGTTCGGATTATTATCGGCCAATAACATAGTTGGGATTATTATCGGCCAAATTGAGCAAGTTGGGATTATTTAAATCCAATTTGCCTTTCTTAAAACCTTTATCGGATGAATAAATAAACTTCGTTTCGTTAAAAAAGTAATAAAATAACCTTTAACTTTTAAAAAAAAATTAAATGTTTAAATACAATAGTAATAACTGATAATTCAAAAACAATTCATAAATAGAATACTTTTTTAATACTTTCAAAAAGAAAAGAATTGATATGTGCCAAATATTAAAGTTATGTTTCATCATTTCTTTTAATGTTACGTTTGGATTAACCCCACAAAACAAATTATTACTAAATTCAAATATATAAATCTGTTTAATTTAAACTAACTTACCATTAAATTATGCAAACTATTAAACAACTAATAATACTACACGTGCAAAAATCACAAAATTACCTGAGAACCCGATGAGCCGGCGAAGCGGATCGTTGCCGGAGATTAATATACCCGTGACCGTTACTAACGGCGTTAGCACCACTAACCCCTTCCTTATTATGCCGCCGGTCAACCCGTCCCGTAATTGACGATTGACCTAACGGCGGTGTACCGGAAACCGTCACTGATTCTTTATCCTTACCCTGTTGCTGCTGAACCTTCATACAACGTAACCGTTTCCGGTTCCCCCACTGCAACACGAAGTCCGAAGATGAAGACGTCGTCGTATTAGATCTGTCTCTCAATGAGTTATTTTTCTCCATTTAATAATGCTCCTGTTACGGTTCCAATTCACTAACCATGGTTAGTTTACTTTTAAGTTTTAACCACTTTTTCTCAACTATAGTTAGGTTTTCTAAGAAGAAAAAAAGAAAATGATGATAATATTTCGAAATTAGATAAAAAAATGTTCTAAAATCGTTCAAAATTTGCAGTTCAGTAGATTGATCGGATTCAATGATTCCTGATCTTTCTCATAACCAGAAGAAAAATCGAGAAAATTGAGATCTAAACAAAAATGAAGAAGATAACTTCTTGTGAGAAAGTTCATTAGCATTACCTTTAAGCTGCAATCTGTTGTGTTCCTCGAGGTTGAAAATTGAAGATTTCAACGACGAATTAACGAAAATCAGAGCGAAATTGGAGATTTCAGCGACGGATTAACGAGATTTCAACGTCTAATTAACGAAACTCAGAGCGATGAAACTGCAAAACAGAATAATAAGCATCAGATGAAACTGTGATTCAATTCAGATGAGTAAAAATTCAGAACGATTGATACTTACTTATTATGTACTTTGTTTCACGATCTTCTTGATTCAATTGGACGGTTTTAGACGCAGAAATTCTCAAAACTTGAAAACTTTAGGCGATTAATGAACATTTTACATCAAAGACATCTTCAAATTCGATCTCATTTCACCTAAATCCGCTTCAAATCAACCTGTAAATTCAACAAACATCACAATCAATTCATCAAACAATGCAAAATTCGTATAACGCAAACCTCCAAACTTACAATATCCTCGATTCGCCTTTGGATTTCAAATCCAGAAGAGTAAAAAAGCTCAATAACAGCTCAAAATCCTCTGTTCGTATAACATCTCTGCAAAATAAGCCAAATTATCCTATTATGATTCTATTAATCATCGAAATTACATGAAAATTCAAAACAAAACCATAACAAAAGATCAAAAAATCAAAATTCATCAACCGAATCAAACAATTTGAATAAACTCTGTTATTAACTAAAACACACATATCTGCAATCTGAAATCCAAAATTTGAGAATCTAATTGAGGCGGATTGAGCTATAGATCCTTTGAATTCAACGAACAACTTCAACATTTTACTCACCGAATTCTCGTGTGAAATTTCTTGATAATTTTCGATTTACATACGAAATAGTGAAGAAATGGTGTTGTTATTGATGCATATGACATATACTTTCTCTCTCTCTCGTTTGGAGCCCCTTTATATAGCAGGCTTCATGTTCAGGTTTATCGAACAGAGGAGGGAATAGATCTGTGGCCGTTGGTTTATGATCCAACGGTGTGGATGAGATCTTGTACGCGTTCAGCAGTTACCAATGGTGTAAAACTTGCATTGCTTTTACCCCCCACCCACACACAGTTACACACACATCGGATTTTTTTTATTATTATTATTTATGTATTTTTTGATATTGACGTCGTTAGTAAACTTGACGGAATCTTCGGTTGTCGTTTCATAAATAGTTTGAATTTTTAATTATGGACTATGGAGTTGTATTTTGATTTCTTTTGATAGTTTCGTAAATCCAAAGGCTAAACTGAAAAAGAATAGTTAACTAAAAATACATGATTTTTTAAAGCAAATTTGTTTCAGCCAAGACCCTAAACCATGATCATTCATTTGAAAAGTCACAAACACACGTTTTAATTGCTTTTTATAATCGTCAATAGAGAAAATTTGTGAGACCCAATCATATACGGGTCTAAAAGCGCATATTTTAATCGTACGAGAATTTAAACAAAAAATTTTGTTGTCATTCATTTAAACACAATGTTTACATTTACAATCGAAACATGGCTACTTATAAGTTTACTAGTAGATAACATACTAACATGATAAGTTTAAGAGTGAATTGCAAGTTTTGTCCTTTATCTTTAGGCCATTTTGCAAGTTTTGTCCTTTATGTTTAAATTTGACGAGTTTTGTCCTTTATGTTTGAAAATCAAGCACGTTTTACCCTTTGGGCCTTAAAAATCAAGTACGTTTTGTCCTTTATGTTTAAAAATCAAGCACGTTTTGTCCTTTATGTTTAAAAAATCAAGCACGTTTTGCCCCAAAGGGTAAAACGTGCTTGATTTTCAAACATAAAGGACAAAACTCGTAAAATTTAAACATAAAGGACAAAACTTGCAAAATGGCCTAAAGATAAAGGACAAAACTTGCAATTCACTCTAAGTTTAAACACAATTTACAAACGTAAGATTAAACTTAAACATAACTACAAAATGTTTTGACCCGTTTGAACATGAAAACGCGGAAACGTGATATATGTTCATTCCAACCTTGGCGCCATTTAACACGATGATCTACCTACAACCATACCAAACAAATTAGTTATATCATAATAAACTTAAATAGAATTCAAACCTTCCATCGAACGTGATAATAATCCTTTCATTAACATTCATTCATTTTTCTAGCGTGTCTTGATGTTGAATTCCTTCAATCTTCTATATCCGGTTCGACACCAAATCCAATTTATACATATGTCATTCTTACTTATTCAACCCGTATGCACGAATCGAACTTTCATTTATTTTCATTTAACAAAATATAAATTTATAAATTTAACATAAAAATATAACATAATCATTATAGATAGGGGTGTAAACAAGCCTAGAGGCTCGAGAGCTACTCGTTATCGGCTCGGTTAAAAGCTCGAACGAGCCCGAGCTCGAGCCAGAAATAGAGCTCGTTATGTTATCGAGCCCGAGCTCGAGCCTGAAATACAAAGCTCGTTTAGACTCGCGAGCCTAAACGAGCCCAAACAAATTTTTATTTTATTTTTTATATATTATATAATAATGATGATGAAAAATTGGCGAGCTAAACTCGAGCCGAGTTTTGGCGCGTTTAAGCAATATTGAAACGAGCTCAAGCCGAGCTTTTAGCTCGTTTGAGGTTTTTTCTCAAAATAGCTCGAGCCGAGTCGAGCCGAGCTCGAGCTTTGGGTTTTACTCGCGAGCCGAGCTCTAGCTCAAATAAGTAAGCTCGAACCGAGCCGAGCTCGAGCTTCAGAAAACATGATGAGCCGAGCTCGAGCCCAGTCGAGCTCGGGCTCGGCCCGGCTCGTTTACACCCCTAATTATAGATACTAGTACTTGTAAGTATAAGAACTTACCTATGTCGTGCTTCGATTGTGATCCGGAATGGCTTGTGTCTTCTTCCTTCACTCCTACAATTTACAATTGATATACTTTAATCTCATGTCTTCGTTTCCATTCTTTTCTCAACATAATTGAGTTAACAATCTATTATTTACCAATTCTAACCATCTAGCATTATAAACACATGAGATCGTCTTTGTCAAATAGAAATCTTTATTCAAGGCATTTCATCAAGCACTTGGTGTGCGTACCACTAGCAAAGCATAATGTACAAGTATTCTACTACATTTATCAACATCGCACTAATTTTGCACCTGCATGATCATCATACTTCATCATCCTATCACTACAAGTGGGTTTTGTTTCAAATCATCAAGATAATAAAAATCAAGCATAATTCATCTCCTGCATGATAATTCCAACCAATATTCATGCTTATTTTCATATAATTTCATAAATTGATTACAACCCACTTCATGAAAGATCATCAAATCTTCAAATTCAACTTACCTTATGTTAGAGACACTTAGATGATCAAGAATCTCAATACATGCACTCAGTTTCAGCCTTAGAACCTCTTTGATTTGTTGAATTTCTTGTTGTTGTTGAAGGAGAAAGTTTCTCCTTCTCTCCCTCTCTCATATGATACACACACTCTCTGCACTCTTTTTTTTTTTAACTTTCATTCACTTATACACCTTCAGCCCCTATAGTTTTATTTGTCATTTATTTAGGCACAACTTTCATTCTCTACACAAAAGCCATTTTACTTAACTTAGTTAATCAACTAAAGTTATTATTTTACATACTAAATATTTAAAGGCACAATAAATAAATTATGCATTTTTTGGGTGTTACAGAATTGGATTTTAGAGTAAATTACAAGTTTTGTCCTTTATGTTTACATCAAATTGCAGGCGTTGTCCTTTAGCGCAAAAGTTGACAAATTTTGTACTTAATGTTTCAAAATCTTGCAAGTTATGTCCTTTATACTAAACACAGTTAGATTTTTTGGTTAAATCTAGTCATGTGCATTGCACATAAGGGCATATTTGTCTATTCACCATTATATTGACTATTATGTAAATGTTTAATGTCTAGGGACTATTATGTAATATAATGAAAATGATATATATAATTTAAAAAAAAAAAAAACCTACACTCTCTACCTCTCTCTCTCTCCTCTCTATATCTCCAACCTAGGGATGAGCATCAAGTACCTGGTACCGGTACCGAACCGGTACCGTACCGAACCGGTACCGGGTATATTCGGTACCGGTTCCTATTTTACTCGTTTTTCGGTACCGGTACCGGTACCGGTATTTTTGGGTAAAACACTAGTAAAGTACCGAAAGTACCGGTACCGAACCGGTATATTCGGTACCGGTACCGGTACCACTTTTCAACGTTTTTCGGTACTGGTACTTTCGGTACCGGTACCGGTTCGGTACCGGACCGGACCGGACCGGTACCGAGCTCATCCCTACTCCAACCTCCTCACTCCCTCTAACCTATAGCGCACCGCCACCACCCTGCCACCGGTCACCATATGCCCCACCTCTCCGCTGTACCCTTCATACTGCATTTCGTAAAACAGCCTCATTGATTGGTGTTCATTTCCCAGTTTACAGTATCCAGAAATTAGTGATGACCATGTAATGGAACTTTTAATTGGAGTTTCATCAAACAACTTATGTGTATCTGTTATCTTTCCTGAATTAGCATAACCAGCAATCATGGTGTTCCAAGTGAAGTCATCTCTCTCAGGCATTTCATCGAACAGGTTGTATGCATCATTGATTCGACCTGTTTTACATAGCTCGTTTAACTTCTGATTATAGTAAATGGGTGGTGTTATGGGTATGAGTGAGTAAGTAGTTTTGTGAAAATTTTGAGCAAATCGGGGCCACACATGTCGATTGTAGCAACCCTTTGGCTAATAAACATGTAAATTAGTTTTTATATCAACATAAAACATCCCAATATTCAAAGCTTTTGGATGATAAAGTAGAAGGTAAAATTATTTGGGTGCCAATTGGATGGCTTGTTCACCGACAATTAAGCCGCAGGCTAAATATCACACATTTGGGGTTTACCCCATTCTTTATTTAGGGGCTGTTTGGTAGCCTCTTAATGAACATTCAGATGCTACCTCTTAATGGTTTAAAACCTCTGAATGAATAAGAGGTAACCTCAAGTCTGAATGGTTAAGAGGTAACCTCTGAATGGTAAATTATCACATGTCACATTCTTCTACCTTCTCATTGGTAAAATTCTTAATAATTCCATTAAGAGGTAGCCTCTTAATGACCATTCAGAGGTTACCAAACAGCCCCTTATTGTTTTTGGCTGTTTTTTCTTGCCTTTCTAGCAGTGGCGGACCCAGAAAAAAATTTCAAGCGGTGCGGATAAGGGGTTTAACCAAATTTTCAAGGGTTCAAGGGGTGCGGATAAGGGGTTTAACCAAATTTTCAAGGGGTGGGGGAGAATTTTACCTTATAAAATACACTAATTTTTTTTTTCAGGGGGTGCGCCCGCCCACCCTGGACTCTTACTAGGTCCGCCCTTGCTTTCTAGTAACTATTTAACTAAAAGAATAAATTATAAACTTTGAATATTGGGAACAGGGGTGGGTGGTGGAGATTGAATGATTGTGAACAGGGTTGTAAACTGGTGGTATTTAACTAAAACCAACATGGTAGAGACTGAATGATTGTGAACAGGGGGTGGTGCTGGTCGGTAGGTATGATTCTGAACTGTTGATGGTGGGCGGCGGAGAGGTGTGGCATATGGTGACCGGTGGCAGTGTGGTGGCGGTGCTCTATAGGTTAGAGAGAGAGAGAGTGAGTAGGTTGGAGAGAGAGAGAGGTAGAGAGTACAGGGTTTTTTTTTTAAATTATATATATCATTTTCATTTTATTACATAATAGTCCCTAGACATTAAACATTTACACAATAGTCCATGTAATGGTGAATAGACAAATATGCCCTCATGTGCAATGCACATGACCAGATTTAACCAAAAAATCTAATTGGGTTTGGCCTAAAGGACATAACGTGCAAGATTTTGAAACATTAAGTACAAAACTTGTCAACTTTTGTGCTAAAGGACAACGCCTGCAATTTGATGTAAATACAAAGGACAAAACTTGTAATTTACTCTGGATTTTATAATCGTCAATAGAGGAAATTGGAATAGAATTGAAACAAGGTCTAAGATCTTAAGAATTTACATGGAAAGTCTTAGAGATCTTAAGGTAGTGTTCATTTCACAGCATGGAATAGAATATAGATGAAATTGAAATGCAGATTTCGTTTATTTTGTTGTTTGTTTCAACAAAAGAAAGAATTTGATTTGAACAATAACATATGAGAAAAATGCCCGGATAGTCCCTGTGGTTTCACCTTTTTTCACCTATAGTCCCTATCTTTCTAAAACTACTTGAATAGTCCCTGTGGTTTTCCGTTTTGTTCTCGGATAGTCCCTGGGTCTAATTCAGTTACTTTTCTCTGTTAAGAGGGGTGTGAAATGACAAAAATACCCTTTCTTAAAAGGCCAAACCATAGGGACTATCCGGGCATCTTCTTCATATTTGTTTATACCAGCAACCACCAATAATCACCACTCCACCACTCCCACCTCAACACCACTCACACCAGCAGCCACCAATAATCACCACCCTAGCACCACCACTGCCAAATCCCAACCACCGTACCAAATCTAGAACTTATGTGCCTACCACCACCCAAGCACCACCACTACCATAAACCAAAAACAAATAGTCATCATCTTTAACAAACAAATACCGACATCAAACCCCTAACCCCAAGATAAAAGCAGGCGGCACCTACCTGCATCACCACGCCACCACAACCACCTTCCCTCTCCGCCTCAAACCACCACAACACCCCCCTCCTTCTTCTTCGGCGGCACCCTCCACCTCCATCTACTCTGTTCTCCTCCCCGTTAAACATCAATGGCAACAGCACCACCAGTGGTGGCGGTGCTCAGCGGTGGCAGAGGAACCGAGAGGAAGCGAGAGAGAGAAAGAGATAGAGAGAGAGAAAGCAGGCGGCGGCCGCAGACGGCGGCGACAGACGCCGGCCACGACGGCGACGGCTCGGGATCGAGCCCGGGGTTTCTAGTTGGGTTTTCTGATCTGGATCGGTACGAATTCCGGGGTTTCTAGCACCACCACCGCCATAACAGCGTTCACCACAGAAGCCGCCGCCATTCGTTCCAGGTAACCGAATCACCCGATCTTCGTTCTAGGGTTAGGGTTCTTACGAATTAGAGTGGTGGTTGTCGGATTCGGTGTAGGGTGTCAGGTTTGGAGTGGTGGTTGTCAGATTTGGTGTGGGGTTGATTTGGTGGGTGGTTGTTGGATTTGGAATGGTGGTGCTAGAGCGAGTGGTTTATGGTAGTGGTGGTGCTTGGGTGGTGGTAGGCACATAAGTTCTAGATTTGGTACGGTGGTTGGGATTTGGCAGTGGTGGTGCTAGGGTGGTGATTATTGGTGGCTGCTGGTGTGAGTGGTGTTGAGGTGGGAGTGGTGATTATTGGTGGCTGATGGTATAAACAAATATGAAGAAGATGCCCGGATAGTCCCTATGGTTTGGCCTTTTAAGAAAGGGTATTTTTGTCATTTCACACCCCTCTTAACAGAGAAAAGTAACTGAAGTTAGACCCAGGGACTATCCGAGAACAAAACGGAAAACCACAGGGACTATTCAAGTAGTTTTAGAAAGATAGGGACTATAGTTGAAAAAAGGTGAAACCACAGGGACTATCCGGGCATTTTTCTCATAACATAAAGAACAAAATCTATATTCAAATTCTATTCCATTATTTGAAACAAATAAATCTAAATTCCAAAGTAAATTTCAATTCCTACAAAAATTTCAATTCCAATTCCATTACATTACATTCCACGAAACTAAATTACCTAAGAGTTTACATGATTGTTTTAATAAAATTAATGAAAAACTTCAAAAACGCCTTTTACTTTCCTAGTTCAAGTAAAAAGTATGCAACTATGAATATGTTTAGTCTAAATTGATTCTAGTTGAATTGGGTTGAACCGGTAAATCACGGTTAGCTATATGCATCATGACCTTAGGTTCGGGAATTAACATTTTATACCATACTTTAAATTTATTAGGTAAGTTATGCCAATTATAAAAAAAACAAATTAACATAACTTATGATAGTTAAAACAAAATAGATTTATATTAGTTTTTGTTCTAAATTTGTAATTTTAAAGTCCAACTATACTATTTTCAACATTGTGTTTGGTCAATTCATTAATACGATAATTGTGTTCGGGACTCGTGTGTCTAAATAATTTATGAGTCTGTGACCAAGTTTATTAGGTTTTTTTTAGCTTGTCAAGTGTTAATCTACGAACATGACCCATTTAACATCTCTACGCTAAATAAATACATACTATTTGGTCTCTACACTTCTCTTTCAAGTACATGTTCCACCCAGATATTGGGTAGAAGAGCTACACATGCCCAATATTCACCTTGCTAACATTCTTTGCTACACGTCTATAAAAATGGAATACTCTATACGAGAGTGTTCAATAAATAAATAAAAAGACATCGTAATCTCACACATTTGTATGCATACGTTATCCTTGCACTTTCCATATAGACAAAAATGCTCATCACACCACTCCTTAATCTTATTTGGTTATCATGTTAACCATTGGGGTTATCATAGTATCGATTTTAACACAACAACAAAAAAAAATTATCATTTCATGTCATGTCACTTTTGATAAATCATGATATCCTTTTGCTTCATTCCATTCGAATCATGCACCCTTTTATCACCTCTTGATGTGTTTATATACATCACCCATTTCTTTTCACATGGAGTCGGACACCATCAAAGGTGATATCATCTACCATAACTGACTATATAAGAAACAATCCCACACACAATTGTGAAGTTCAAACCATGTTTCATATGCTTATAGATGCGATGCCTTAACCATGGTAAAGATGTACTACATAGGATTGTTGGGACAACAATGTTTTAGTGCTAATTACCTAATGATTCATTGTTTTGATAATGATTAAAATTGATAACTTGTATTATTAAGTTATTGATTAAGGATGGTCATATACCACATACATGTCCCTATACTCTTATAGCATATAGAGGAAAACCGTCGACAACTTTCAAGGAAAAAAGCTTAACTGACAACATGAATATGTGGGGAAATTAGATGATCCTAAAATGGTTTTTGAATAACATGTCTTAATTTATAGAAATGAAAGCCTTGATTTTGTTTTACAAAGATATTTTATAAAACCTTGGCTAAGTTTTTATAACACTTAAATCCTATACACATTTGATTTTGTTTTACAAAGATATTTTTTAAAACCTTGGTTAAGTTTTATAACACGTAAATCCTATACACATTTAACTAATTAATTTTAGTCACATGAGATTTGAATTTTGAAATATCTAGTAACGATAAGGATGTTTTCAAATATACTTTGTCATAGAAGACACAATTTGCTTTAAAAGGGTTTAAAGTTAAAACAAAAGTGAAAACTTCAAACACCATTTACAATATATAAAAGGAAATCTTAGGCTGGAGGGTGTGGTATAAAGCCCCTAGGGGATTTATCACGTCACATCAGTGCCATATCAGTGTCATGTCACATAGGGGGCTTTAAAGTCATTCCCTTTAACTTGCATGCAATGGTTTAAAGCCCTATAAAGCCCACTATTAAACAAAATACAAAAAAAAAAAAAAAAATTGATTTGATTGGTTGATATCATATGGGCCCAACCAGCTTTTCCCTTTAACACTCGTTAGCATTGTTAAAGATGGTGGTGTGGTTGATGACGCCCCGGGGCGCTAAAATGGCTGACATGGCGGGGTGACGCTAAGCCACACCCTGTGGCCTTACCATTTTGAAATAACCTTATACCTTTTTGTATACAAGTTAGCTACATCTTTCTTGAGCTTCAAAACCTAGTGTAAGTGTGTAAAAATGGGTTTGGAAAGACGAATTTGAATACACAACGTTTACAAAACAAAGCAAAAGGTGGATCAGGCGATCCACGGTCAATGGATGGACCGTGGGATTGATACGGATTGGTGAGGAGCTATTTACTCGTGTTTTGTTGTTGGGGCTATAAATTGATGTCTTCCCTAACCACCTTCCCCTCCCCATTTGCTCTAAACACCCTCATATACATATCTAATGTATCTCTAATTCCCTTGATTTTTAAACATCAAATTGAAGATAGATTAAAATCACAAATCAAAGAGCAAAAAAGAAGAGTTATATTACAACTTCCAATCTTGTCATTCTTGTGTTCTAATTGTTTGATTATCATTACCATTGTATTAGTGAGTTCCATAGGGGTATCACGATACTTGTTAATAATTTGTGAGAGATGTGATCACTACTTTGATCTAACGGGATGTTACATAAGATGATCACCAACTTTGGTCTAGTGAAACACTTGGTGTACGAGTGATCTATTCTATTTAAAATATAAGTTTAGTGGGACAACTATCATTTGAGAAATAGAGGAGAATGCATAGAGCGGATTAGTTAACATCCAGTTAAACCTCTATAAATCAATTGTCTTTCTCACCCTTAAACTCCATACATTTCTTGCACTATCATTTGATTGGATTTCAAACAAGCGTTCACCATACAAGTTCGAGTTGAATTAACAAAAAAAAAAAAAAAAAAAACCAATTTGACCCGTTCGAAGGTTACCATTTTTCAACCCATACCTGTTTTAGTTCTTCCCTAATGACTGACATGCATGTTCAAATCAATTACGCAATTAATTCTATGTACATGACCATATATATAATCCACACACACAGGAACAAAGCATTACTCACAGACAGCATAGAAGCTATAAGAGATGCTTCATTGTTATATATACAAATAAGCACCCATCGAGGCTGGTTATGTTGTTGAAGATGGTATATGACGAAACCAACCACAAACCAAATCTGAACATAGTATGAGCGTATAATTTCTCACAGAATCAAATCCTTATGCACTGAAACCATTGCCAAGCGAGCTCCAAGAGTTCGATGGAAAGGTGGGACACGCCTGTGACGATGCCTCCATCATCTGTTCCTTGGTGATCCCAGCATTGCAAAAGTTAGCTATTGAACGCATGTGCTTCATACCGTATTGTGACAGGGACCCACAATGCGTCTCAAACGTCCTCACCTGCAAACAAAAGTACAGGACAAAACGTTTCCTAATTTAGTAAGGTTTACATCCATATTTACCTAACCACCGCTTAGCAATTAGAAGGACGGTTTGTAACAGAATCATTTTATGTCAAGACTTACAAATGTTTTAAGGCAATCCCAGTCATCGACTAAAGGTTGGCCTGCAGGTCGAACTTCATTCAGCACCTCAGGACCCTTTTCGATTCCAAACAAAACCTTCCCAAGGAGTTTTATACTACTGTCGACGTGCATTCTGTGGGCCATAGCTTCAGCAAATTGTTTCCTGGATTCAATCTTTCTAGCAGAACCTTCCGGAGCCTTTTGATACTGTCAGCAAATAAAGTTGTTAGTGAAGTTCAAAAAAAAAAAAAAAAAAAAAAAAAACCGAATCAACCAAGTACAAGTGAACAAACCTTGTGCCAGAAATGTAACAGATCAGCATCACGTTGGTTGACAGCTTTAGAAGATGATCGAAGGGAGTTACTGTTAATATAAGTGAAGTTCTCGTTTGCAGGATTTGTACCCAAATACAAATAAAGTTCCTCCTTGCTAAGCTGCAAGTCTCCGAATTGCATTACATGGGACCCGTAATTACCATTGCCATTTGATGTTCTCTCCTTAACCTGCTCGGGTGAATATCATGAATCAGAAGATAAAAAAATAATAATTACTTAGCTTTTTACATGACAGCACACTAACAAAGTTTTCAGGGTATGCACATGCTTTCAAAACAAACTCAAGTTTATATGTTTTATGTAATTATGTTCTGTGCATGCAGACAAGATAAATGTTTGCAGTGCAACATCACCTTAGATTGCTCATCTATGATCAAAAACATGAAAGCAAAAATACTATTTTATTAATATGATCAGAAACATCTAATTGATATTCAACAATAAGTTGTAGAATGAAAGTAAAATTCATCAAATTCATTGCTCTTACCAGATGATATTGCTGTTGGATTGTTTCTGTTTGCAGGTTGTGCACCTCACTGTCAGCATTAGAAAGGAATTAGTCAAACAGAACAGTGATACGATTAACATGTTCAACTAAAAAAAACACAGTGGTTCCAATTTTTGGTAGCCTCTATTAAAGCCTTCACTTGGTTTTTAAGGGCATGTTAGATACGTGACCAATAGTATGTATGGTCACATATCTAAAAGAGGTCAACCCGTTTTATACTGGTCAAACGTACCTGTCTTCCATCCATGCAACACTGTACAAGTCACCCAAGCACGTGTCGTATTCTTCAGGAGCACTAGGATGTTCTCCGGGACAGTAAGTACCCCAACTGCTCTCATCAGGGCCAGATGCTGTGGTTGCATATATATTTAAACCTTGCGGAAGAAGACCCTCAAATATACTTCCAGATTCACATGCTTCAAGGTAAAATACCTATAATAGTACACATTGTTCCCATAAAGTTAATATATAATATCAATTTTTAAGCACAGCAAAACACAAAGAAAATTACCAAGCTTTTGTATGTTCCGGACGCATGTTTTTTCTTCAAAACATCGATCAAATCGTTTGCATACAAGTAAGGACTTGTTGGCATCCCTGAGAATATGATAAGAGTGTGTAATTTTTTTATTTTTTAGTTTTTGTAAAACGCCTAACTAAACAAATAATAATAGAGGATGAAGTAGCTTACCAAGCACACCTGGACCGCCATGATCAGAATAATATATAAAGATGTGATCATTGGGGCCGCTATTTACAACCTTTCCGCTGCCCCCTTTAACTGCAGTTTTATTTCCAAGCAAAACAGCAAAAAAGTTGTCAACAGTGACATCTTCTCCCGTGTAATCCTGTGAAAATGAAACTAATGAGAATCGAACATATTTCACATTTGAGATATGTAAAAATGAGTGAGTCAAAATGTTGACCTTTGGTACTCCATGGTATACATCATCACCGTCTGGGTGATTAATAATGATTCCAGGCCTGGGGTTCTCTTCGTTATTTGCAATGTCATCGTACATGAAAACGACAATGTTTTCATCCTTGATGCCACCGTTTTTCAAGAGCAGGTATGCATGACATACATCTGACTGGAGTAGAAAACGAGTGGGTTTTAATAAATGAACAAACAATCCATTCGAGCAAACCAGAAACGATAGTGGCTTTAAGCTCTAGATCTTTTACTATAATATTAATCTAATTTCTTGGTAATACAACTTAAGATTATGTAAAGTGTAAACAAAACTTATCGATTATGAACAGAAAAATAAGAACACTAAGCATATATACATGTTTCAATAAAAATTATTCCTTCAATGTCATTGGCAGTAACAATATTATGTCCTGCAACTTCTGGGTTCGCCATTTACTTCAAGTAAATTTCTTTACATTTCTTACCAAAGATCGCCACCACTTCCATTGACAGATGAATGAATCCACTACTCTATCGCATAGTTGTCGAAGGTGCACTCAAGGCACAAAGAGTGAGCCTTGGGCCTCTGTGCAAGGCGTTTAAAAAGCGAGGCCATTTTAGGCGAGGCGTATAGTATAAGATACAAGTTTAGGGATTTTAGACATGTTTTAGACTTCTTAAGGCTAGTTTAGGTTGTTTTAGGCTTCTTTAGGGCTAGTATTAGGTTGATTACAGGCTTATTAAGGTTGGGATAATTGTTTCAGACGATTTTGGGCCGGAATTTCGTCCAGAACTTGGCCTGGAAAATGTGGCTGAAGGCCTTAAAAGTGAGGCTTTTGAAGCGAAGCGAGAAGGCTGTGTTGGGCCTGTGGTGAGCCTTGCAACAGAGCTCTACTGTTGCTCTTACTCAAATATCAATATTCGAATCTTTCTTCGTTTATCTATCGACAAACAAGATAATCCAGACATAAGAAATTCAACACAACTAAAAGTCACATTGTCCTTTTGTTTATGCAAATGTTTATGCAAATCTTTAGACACCATCAAGCATACCACTAAATTCCTTTTAGCATAAACAATAACAGTGAGTTCAGTAGTATCCTAGGGTTTAATTGCTACACACTCTATTAATCACACTTCAACAACTTCATATAAAGAAATAAAAACCTAAAACCAGCAAATTCTCACAAAAAAAACTATATGCAATTACATAATACCTTCACAATCACTACTTAACAGAAAATCAAACAGCATGATAATTTAGTTCAAATAACAGTTTATTTTTTGAATTATTAATAATTATGTAAAACAGTTGGAACTATAATAACCTGATGCCTGTAATTCCAGTAACCGTTAGATCCGGCGAGTAAGACGGCCCATCGGGTACCAACGGAGTCATCGGAGTGAGGCTTCTCCGACGGCAGCCGGATGAAATCGTCGGCAAAGAGACGCGCGTGAACAATTGTGACGATCAAAGGTGCAAGGAGGAGGAGGGTTGAGTGAAGATTCATGTTGGTAGCAGGAGGAGGAATGTTGTGAAGTCGGTGGCCTTCTTCTTCCCTTTTATTATGAAAGCTTCGACTTTAAGCCTTTTATATCTTTCACGTCAAGCTTCCTATTCGACTTCAATTATGTATCCTTTCTATTTAGGAATTTTTATTTTTTTATATCAAACGACAAATATATAATTCTTTTTCAACGGTAAATTTGGCTCGCCAACTGAAGTATTATCGTACCACCAGTTAAACTATTCGATCATATACATCTCCATTAGACAATAATGCCTATACACCAATTCAAAAGAAAACTTAATAAATCTGAAAAAGTTCACTTTTGAGAATTGAACACAGGACCTCATAATACATTCACAAAATAATTTTCCAATAAAGTTACAGTAGTGATAATTAAAATTATGAGTTAATTACATTGATCGAGATATTTTTGGCTACATAATATGATCCATGATCCTAAGTCTATATTATTTTACATGTGTAGATATCATTAGACCATTTGAAGTTCAATTTAAAAAAAAAAAAAAGATATCATTAGACCATTGGTTTTTTTTTTTTTTTTTTTTTGCTAATGATTATAGATACAAGTACTTTTTTAAGTACTGGTCATTATGTTGGAGCCATGAATTCGATTTAGGTGTCTTGACAAGTTGTAACCTAATTGATTTTTTTATTATTAAGGCTAAAATACCTGTGAAGTTCATATCAAAATGCCAATTTTACAGGGTATTTAAAAACAATAAAAGGATAACTACGCACCCCTTGCCTATACTAGTGCGCCTAATTCTCCTATGACATGTAGGCTTATCTCTTCGCAAAGTTACAACTAACTGTCACTACACTCACTCTCTCGTCATCCTTTATTTCTATAACTTAGCATAATTCTTCTACAACGGTCAAATACAAGTTGATTTTCAAATTTCCATTATCTAATGAGGTTTATTTCAAACAACGTTCAAATACAAGTTGATTTTCACATTTTCATTACATAATCAGGTTTATTGGAAAAAGCACACGAAATGATTTTTTGAATGTTGATTTCAAGATTTTCATACATCACTGTCGTCACCAAATCAGGAAAATTCACCAAAGTTTATTACTAGGGGTGACATTTGCGTCAAAACACAACAATATTTGTATTGTGTAAATGTTACTTAATTGTGTTTTGAGCAAAATGCATAAAAATCATAAAGTGTAAGAATCTTATTATTTTACATATTGGATTACGAATTTTGCATTTTAGTTTAAAAAAGTTATGCTTTTATCCTTTAATGTAGTGGTTTAGCGGAATAGCATATATTCTTGCAAGTTTTATTTGTATTTTATAAACCTTAGTACTTTAACAATCATTTATACAACCTTAATCATAGGCTGTAACACATAACGTGTCTTCTTGTCCCATTTTGGATAAAGAATTGGCCAACTCCACATGATATTATCTGATAAGATAATGCGTCAAGACTTCCTCTTCCCATGCTTTATAATCCAACTAGGTTAATGCCCGCGCGATGCGCGGCTTCATGCAAAACCATATTATTTACTTTAAAATGAAATATTCTGTACAAATACATACATTGGAAGAAAAAAACAGAAAACTTTTCAAATGCCGGGAATAACTTCCTTGTAGACTACATTTAAATTACATAAATCATAAGTGTATCAATAAAACTAATGCAAAAAATGTAATAACTTGAAATTGAAAATCATAACGAATGTCAAAAACCAACAAAACCATATAAAAAGTTAATATCTACCATATGAAAGGCAAAAAACATGACCTAAATGTCATATAACTAATGACTACGCCTAACGTAAGGTACAACCAGTTCAACACTCAACACCTGGTCATTTTCATCAAAAGAATAATGAACCCTGTCACGGACGTTAATTCGAGCTGCTTTCATAAACTTCTTCCACCTGGTTAACGCGTATCGAAAACCTCTGTCGCTTTTTCTTTCACGTCTGGTACCGTTAGTAAATTGCTGTGGGGGATCTAGATGCATAAGCCTAACGGTGATATCTTTTAAACCTTCATCAAGTCTAGCCATCCGTGATACAGGATCAGGAATCCTCTGTATTGTTGTAAAAATAAAATTAATAATAAATATGAAACTAAAAGAAGAATGTTTATTAAGTAACAAAAAATTGTAACACTTGTTTTTTAGCGGTTTGTAAAATGATATTAAAACTTACAAAATAACGTTCACAAGCCATACGAACAAAACGACGAACACCACCAGGTATTTGTTCATCAACTTCATTTTCAGCATCGATAGGTGCAACGTCAGCCTGCAAATTAAATATATAACATGTATTACATTAACATATATAAAATATATATTTAAGTACCAAAATGTAACTTACCTCATCGACATCTACATCAGGAAAATTCATTTCAACACCGTTTTTTTCAAAAAAAATTAAATGGAAAAAATTACCAAAAGCTTTTGTAAATAACAAAAAACAACCAGCCTTCAACTGTAACTGACTGACAATTATGTCAATACCAACGGTAAAACCGACTTTACCGTCAGACGTTTCAATGGCAACGTTAAACGTTTTGTTATCTATAATTACAGTAGAGATTACATCATTTGATGAATAATCATAATTTTTTGGCAGGATACATTCAGGAATGACCTGTGGGAATGATAAAAAAAGAAAAAAACAAATTAGTTTTAATATAAGTAAAGTAATACATCAACACATTAAGAAAAATAAAAAATAGAATTTATCTTACATAAAAATGAGATGATGGAGGGAGCAGATACGTCCAGAAAGAGCCACGACTAACCCCATCAACGAAATATGTTAATTTAAACGTAGTAGAATCTACAGGATTAAATACTACCAAACAGCCTTTGGTTAGTCGCAAATGTTCTACAACATTGGACCAACCATGAAAAAAGAATAACTTTCCTTTATCAGCGCTTAAAGAAACATTAAATAATCGGCCATCTTCAATGTGTATAATAACATTTGTAGGGCCTTTATCTACACCCCATAGTTTGACCGCAACGTCATCTGGAATGGACTAATAAAACAACCAATTGCAAAATTAATTATAATTACAGTGAAAATATATAAACTATGCAATAATAATAATCTGTATTTAATAATAAGAAAATAAAAGAACAAAAATAACTTATGTAATAATTTATCATTTACCAGAATAACTTCATCTGCTACATTCATTAGCCTACAGAACCAGGGTCCTCTGAAACCGATTTAAAAATTTCGCATTTCATAAAGTGTAACATGTTAATGTTAGTGTGAGAAAAAAAACAAAAACATGAAAAAAAAAACACAGATACTACATATGAAATGTTACATAAACTAACAAAATGAACAAAAAATACCTTGATGAACTTTCTGCCATATGAAATACCTACAAAAACAGGTTACATAAACAAACCACATCAGATGAATTATTAAAAAAATTATAAATAACAACATAAAAAACAATGTGAACGACATGTTATAATAACAATCCATATATAACAAACCTCATCAAAAGTATCTTTTATTCCAAAATCTATAATAAATGGAGGCAACCGATGATATAACCATTATGATACATCATAATAAAAAATCGTGTAGCCAACTAATTTACACTGACAATTAAGAAAATTTAAAACCCCTTAAAATATATAATACTATTATCCTACAATCAAATATAGATAAAGTGACCTCAAAAGTTGATAGATTACATAAACATGTGATATAAAAACAAAATCATAAGAATTTCCATCACAATCAGAATCAGGGTTTGTATAACATAAACTTAATCAATAAATCAGACTAAAAAAATTATATAAACGGAATCATATCAAAATAAAAAATTCATAAAAAATATATTCAATAACAATCGGATTCAAGGTTTCCTATATACATCATAATCTGCATCAAAATCGGTTTTAGGGTTTCGCATAAACATCATATTGTATAAGAAAACCATAATCTTAAAACCCTTAATCAACATATTTTAAAATGTCAATGGGATTTATGCTTTTGAATGACATTCACAAACTTATTAACAATCCCAATCCAATAAAAGTTATTTTACATAAATTCAAATAGAACTTAAGAAAGATATTCATAACAATTGGATCTAGGGTTTCGTCTAAACTTTATAGAATAAATATACATTATAAATAAAAAGTATTCTGAATGAAAATCGGTTTTGGGTTTTGTAGAAACAACGTATTCGTTAACAAAACCATAATCTTAAAACGCAAAAATGAACATATTTTTAAACACCAATTGGATTTAGGGTTAAATAAAAAAAAGTTTAAACACATTAAATAAAAGGAGAAACACATGAATAATGATTAAAGAAGGAATTTAAGAAAAACAACTTACAGATTTGTAGATGGATATGTGAAATTCAGAAATCGATTCAAGAAAAAGTAGATGTAGATGAAGACGGTGAAGAATGTAAAAGCATCTATATATGTAGATCCACTGAAGAACTTCATTGTTATATGGAAACCGATGGTATTCTTGGAAGAAGATTGGAGTGAAGTTGAAGAGTTGTTTGGAACCATAACTACAAAGGAAGTAACTAAATTTTTTAAAAAATATAACGACAACCTAATTATAGAAAAAATGTCTAATTATAGAAACATACTTATAATATCAAATTGATAAATTAAGCATAAAAACATTGCTCTGTTTATAGAAAAAAAAACGTTTTTAAAAAGAAATTAAATTTCATAAATTAAGTAAACTGCAATAAATATGGTCGGAACTATAGAAATCAATAAAAATCAAAAACTTGATTTTGTTTGAAACAAAAATCAACAAAAACCTCTGATCAACAAAGAACAATAACTTAACCATAACTGCAAAGGAAATAAGCAAATTTTTTTAAAAATATAACAGCAACCTAATTATAGAAACAATGCCTAATTACAGAAATGTACTTAGAATTTAAAATTCATAAATTAAGCTTAAAAACATTAATCTGTTTATAGAAAAAAGACGTTTTTAAAAAGAAATTAAAGATATCTTTAAAGCAAAATTGAAAAAATGATAACTGAAAAATCAAATTATACTATTTTTCAAAACACTGTTAATTTAATAAGAATAAGAATAAGGCATAAGGCAGACTACATATATAAAAAAACAAACAATATCAATTAAAATCAATTAAATATATTATTAATTAAAAAAACCATAGCACAAAAAACATTCAGAATATATTATTAATTAAAAAAACTGAACAGAAAGCATAAATAAAATTATATATGATAAACTTTAAAAAAATAAATAAAAGTATAAGATTTAACTAACCTCTGTTGCTTGACGAATGGTGAGATTCCGCTCGTTATGACGGAGTTAGGGATTCACATGAAAAAAAAAATCAACAAAAATTAGTAACTGCGATAAATATGGTCGGATCTACAGAAATCAATAAAAAAAAAAACTTTATTTTGTTTGAAACAAAAATCAACAAAAACCTCTGATCAACAAAGAACAATAACTTAGAACAGCCGCGAACGGCAGCCAGCAACGATTATGTCATGTTGCAACAACACGTCAGCTCTAGCCATCATATCATCACATGAAAAAACATCTGTGGTGATCAAAACTGAATCGATCAATTTTCAAAAACAAAAAAAATCCTAATTGAATCTTGATGTAACAACACATACAGGGTCAGTCAACACAGTTGAGATGATACAGGTTCAGGTAACAAAAAGAAACCTTCTGTTGTAGAAGCAACCAGTGAGAGAGTTTTGATGGAATTTTTAATAGGGGTCGGTGACATTGCCGAGGAGTGTAAGGAAATGCTATCACTTAGCATTTACTGACACTCCTTGACAACATCACTAACACCTCGACAACATTACATACACTCCATCAGCAAAACCATTGACTATTACAGACCCTATGAAAGAAAATGTACAAAGGAATTAAACACGTAATAGGCTACAAACAACAGTAACATCAACAAATAACAATACATGAACAAAGATTTTAAAACCCTAAAACACACAAAAAAAAAAAAAAAACAAACATCAAAATGGACAATTAGAGACCATGAAAAAGAAACTGTACAAATGAATTAAAACCCTAATCGGCTATGAAAATCAGCAACATCGACAACTCACAATAAATGGACAAATAATTTAAAACCAAAAAACACAAAAAAAAAAAAAAAAATTTGTTCAACATCAACCACATACACAACTCTAAGAAACGAACAATCTAACAAAACCATTGAAACTGAAAATCAAATCAAAGAAAACGAAATAGTATATAACTGATGGGTTTATCGGAATCAAGCATGAATACCGTCGATGAATACCAGCACGGTAAGGCTCAGACAAAGGTCTCAAGCTATCATGGCTGCACCATAGGTTGCAAGCATATAAAAATGCACCTGCCATCCTCTATGATGCCACGTCAAACAATGATCTGACCTAGAACATCATCGCCAACTAAAATGGCAAAGGCAACAGTCAACAGATTAATCAGGTTAAGAGAAAACGAAAGGACCAAGCCAGAAGCCACCAAGGCTACAATAGGGGTTGTAGGTGCTAACCTGCCATCCTCCATATCTGCCACGCCATGGCGACATATTGGCTTTATTTTGATAACTCATCACAGCCTCCGTGTAACATCCGTCCATTTAAACCAACCACAGCCAAACACAAATTTCCGATTAAAGCCTTCATTGTATTGTTGTCGTCTTGACATGTGTCCCCCATTGGTTTGCTTTAATGAATTTTTTTTACTAAACTTAATTGTTTAAATACAAAATATTATATGTCTAAAAAATTTACATATATAAGTTTGAAAATTTGTTTTTAATTTCCAAATTTAAATAAAACAACCTTCATTATGTTCATTAAAATTAAAAAAAAAACAATTTGATATAAATAATTAATTAAACTGTATGTTAAAAAATATTTCAGTGTACAAACTTTATTTTATTTCCTTTATAAATTTTTATTCCACTAACCAAACATTTTTATGTATAAAATAGTAGCATATTTAAAATAAAATTTCCAATTGTAGATATTCAATGAAGGTTAGGAAAACTCTAAATTGATTAAAATGGAACGGTTTTATTAAAAAATTAATTATAGTCATTTATACAATTTAAAAAAGGAAACAAAATCATATTAAATTTTTGTTTTACGTAAATCTTTAAAAAACTGACGGTTTATTATAATAATATTTAATAAAATAATAGAGTTGGCACTAATCAAACAATGTACTTAAATGATGTTTAATATGATGAATACTTTACTTGATTCCTAAATTAAGATACATACAATTTTGAAGCACTAATTATTTCACAAAAAGATAGAATATTAACCACAAACATGTAGCAAAACCAATAACATTAACGTCTACCAATCTATAATCAAATATGTTCAAAAACTAAGTTCTTCGGCCACACATATAAACGGCCCAAAAAAAGTGTCAGCAACATCTACCATCACATATGTTTAACGTAACAACCACAACAAAAACCTACCATTAAATGTATACTAACGACCACACCTTGAAAATAGTACCAAAACATACCATGCACCTTCACCAAGTCAGTTATAAAGCAACATACCTTTACTTTTAACAAATACCATCTGAAACGAAGAACCGTATACCAACCGTTTGTCTCTAACAAACTCCCTCATACCGGTCACATTGAATCGCGGACAGCCTTGCGAGAACTCCTTACCAATAGCTACATCCCAAGTTCGACCAGCGCTGTCCTTGATGATCAAATCCATCTTTCGATCTAAACCATGAGTTTGAGCCCACTTCTTCTTCAGACGCTACAGATGAGAATATAAATGTTAATAATACATACCATTAAAACTGCTTTTCCTACAACTAATGATTTAAACTGGATTCACTTAACATACATTAATGGTATAAAGAAGTAAATAATACAAACTTACGTAATGATTGTCAACAACAAAAGTAACCGGTACTTCGTCATCAACACTCTGTTCAAATACAGGTGCAGCAACCGCATCAGGCACCTCATCATCAGACACTTCAATTACGCCATCACTTGGTTGTGTTTTGATAACAGAAAGTTCAGGCGGGTAATTTAGAAGGGCAGGCTTACAACAAAAAAACACTCAAATCAAACGTCTTACGATCAATCATTTCAAATACCAACAAATGATCATCAGTTATCGACATCTCCTCCTTGATCCGACTCCAACCTGTGGTAATGTAAATGTTATGGTCTAAAATTTCCATCCGAACAACCCATTTACGATTTCCAGCAGAACGAATCAAAACCGGATCTGAAGGACAGATATTCAGCATAGAGTGATGAACAAACAACCTGTTCACATACTACACAAAGAATAAAACAGTATCAGGATCAATGGTATAGCCGAAATAGAAAAAAATGAATGAACGCAAAGATAAAATAATTTAAAAACGTATAAGTTCAATTACCATGCAGTCGTCTCGGTCTTTAAAATCATTTTTAGGTTTGTAGTAGAAGTAGTTAGATGGTGCTAGAGAAAAGTCTTGATAAAAGTGGAATAGGCGGAACAAAGATAAAGCTTCTTCATACTGACAAACAACCCACGAATCGTCCGGTAATTTCAAAGATGTGACAACATATAACCAGCCATTGTAAAAAAAAAAGTCGCCTGCAAGTTTGAACACTTTGACTTCAAAGGTCCTCCCATCAAGGGTCCTGATGATTGCATTTTTCTCTGGATAACCAAACTTCGTAATCCAGTCACCATAGTCAGCAGGAAGTTTCTGCAACGGAAAATATAAGTATCGTTAAATGCAATTATAATAACAGTAATCACAAAGTGTTATATTAAAACATCTTAATTTTTTTTTCTTTAAATGATTATAATTTCAACACTCACCAACGATTTTCTGTCGCACTTCCACACACGCGCAGCGAATCCGTACACCATCTCGCTTCCAAAGTTGTTGTCTTTCACAACCCCAAATTGTATATCAAAACAGGTACATGTAACAAATATAGGTAACAAACGACAGTCAATTTTTACATCAAAGAAAATATCAAACGATATAAAAAAAGTATTCAGTTATTAAATATTTAGTTAAAGAAATAAACAAATATAAATATTAAAAAAACGGATAATTTTAACATAACATTTGCAAAAATATAAACCATCAAAAAGAAGTACAAAACTTTAAAATACAGTTTCAAACTAAAATGTCAACAAACTAAACAAAATAGCACCATTACAAGTAACAACCTGTGACACCCTGACCGGAGGCGGAAACGTCGAGGGCATCACGAAACTTGATAGAATGCAAATGAGCACATGGTGATTAAATTAAAGTTGAAATATAATTAAGTTGATTTGGTAGGATTGCATTCACATCCAACTAGTACAAATATAACACATTGTTCACGAAATGGTCTTTGTTTTTATATAAGCTAAGGCACTTGTCTTGAGCAATCCTATGTGATCCATAAGCAAAAGCTAACTTCAATCAATCAACACCTGAAACATATGTTTAAAAATAATTTGGGTCAACAAACGGTTGAGTGAGTTCATAGTCCCCATTTTCTGTTTTACAACATTTTCGGGGTGAAACATATGTAATAATGTGATATAAGCTCATTTTCATTGTTGTGGTTACCTTGATTGTTTTCTTGCAATTGTATGATTACTTGATGCTTAACCTACAGTCATTAACTCCGTACAAGCCGAGCGGTAACATTATAGCGCTATAGGGGGAACGCCCCACCCGACTTCATGGTCAATTGTTGTTGTTGTTGTTGTTGTTGTTGATAATCATGTTAGTCATATTACGAAGTCTGGGTGATCAATGCCGTGTCCAGTCAACAAAGGTTTGAATGTTAACCAAGCGGGACTTGTTTCATTCAATTGTTTAGAACATATCAAATGCCACATTGTTAAACATTTTATTTCATTATCACATTATTTGTTTATTACCAAACTAACCTAAACCTATGAACTCACTCAACCGTTTGTTGACCCAAATTATTTTTAAACATATGTTTCAGGTGTTGATTGATTGAAGTTAGCTTTTGCTTATGGATCACATAGGATTGCTCAAGACAAGTGCCTTAGCTTATATAAAAACAAAGACCATTTCGTGAACAATGTGTTATATTTGTACTAGTTGGATGTGAATGCAATCCTACCAAATCAACTTAATTATATTTCAACTTTATTTTAATCACCATGTGCTCATTTGCATTCTATCAAGTTTCGTGATGCCCTCGACGTTTCCGCCTCCGGCCAGGGTGTCACAGGTTGGTATCAGAGCTTCCATGCTACGTTCTGCAGCTAGTTTGAAAATTTGAATCTGACAGGTATAGTCTCGAGAAAGTTTTGAAACTTTGAAAAGAAGGGAACCGTATCGTAATAAATTGATAATAGTACAACGTAGGTGGATTAGAGCTTGGATTGTTCTGAAACGGAGGAAAGGAAAAAAATCCTTTTGAATTAGGGTAACATGCCTTGAGCCTGTAGGCATACTGTACATTCATTAGTAGTTCCCAGGTAGGCAAACGTGGGTCTTGTCGTAGAGGCATCTTCCAAAAGAAAGATCAGGAGCCGGAAAGAAAATTGGTGATGATAAGTTTGAAAAAGAAGACGGTGATTGCTGTCAAGTTTAGGCGAAAAGTTTTAAAAGATTTAACGAAATAAAACTATAAAAGGATAGGTTGTCTCCATATAGCTTATATAAAGAAAACTTATAGATGGTCATTCGGGTGGTAGTGTGTTTCAGAAATGCTTCAAACTTTTGAAGTTTTCATTGTTTATACGTTTTAAAAATAGTTTATCGTGGCCGGTTTGAAATTTTGAATTTAATCAGGTATGATCCGAAAATAATTCAAATTTGAAAGGAGTTTTGGTAAAAAGATTTATATTATTTATAAAACCTTGTAGGTATGCGATAAAAGTTGGTTAGGTTTCTGCTCGATAGTGAATATCTTTAGTAAAATGATGTAGTGTGATTTGTGTTTTAATGGCTAGGAAAATCATGGGCAAGAGAGATGAAATGTTTTGGTGGAATAGTTTCATAAAATCAATGAAGACGAGAGAGAAAATACAACAAGATGGACATCGTTTATTTGGCGAATAAACAATATCAGTGACTAATCAAAGTAGTTGGGTTCTTATAACTTAGTGAAGACATGCTTTAGCCTATAAGTGGACACTCATCCCGAGAATTCCCAGGTAAGCACAACTGGTCTCGCGTCTGATGAGATTTATACGAAGTGCTTGCCTAGACAGAAGACTCAGAATACAGGCGCCCACCCTTCCAGATTGCACGAGTTCGTTATTAGAGCCCAAGACTTTGACGAGAATGAAAATCAGAGGAGGTCTTGAAAAAGATTTTTAAATCACCTGAGGACAGATGATGAATAACTTGTGTATCCTAAAAGTTTAAGGAGGGAAATCCGTCGTGACGAGGCTAGGGTTTCAAGAGTAAGAATAGAGGTAGAGACAAAGAAGCGGACAGAGTATCTAGTGGATAGGGGTCCTAGGTAAGTTATAGTCTAGGTCAAAAGAAATATCTAATAACCTAATTCTCTATAACCATGGTTTTAAATATTTCTGATATGAAATACGTTTTGATTCGAATTGATGTTGTGTTATATTGATGCTTGTCTGATTTAAACAATACCTCAATCTTATTTGTTTTCCTCACTTAACTAGAAGTGCTATGTGGACCATGCGACGAAACGCGTAATTCTGGGTGCACACTTAATTACGAGGTTCGACGCATGAGAATCATAGTAAGCCTTGTTAAGTAAGGTGGCAGATAAAAACATTATGTGGTTATGTGATTATCCATTATTTGCTTATTTGTACACACATTTGTCTGTATAATATTTACATTACAAAAAAACATCAGGGACTGATCTCGTAACATTGTTTCAAACGGTTTTACACCGTTTAGTCCGTCGGAATTCAGCCAAATCACAAACGGACAAGCCTCAACGTTCCCTTTTGCACGCCTGCTTGTTATCATCGACAATTGAATTGTCCAAAGTCCTCAATTCTACCAAACCATGCAATCCTGTTACCGAAATCGGAATTTATTTTTTTTATTTTGAGTGGGAATCTGAATTGTCTGATTACGATTGTTTCTGAATCGATTGAACACGTTATAAACTACCTGCAATCTCCACAAACCTCACTGACCTTCCAAAACACTTAAACACTTCGTATATTTCTCTGTTCAAACCTCTGTATCTTCGCCGGACTTACAGTTCACCGGACTTAGTCGGAAGCACGTTCTGATCGATACCGGAGACATCTCTTTCGACACTTCGGTATACCTTCACCCACATATCATTCCTGCAAATTTAATTTTGAATTGATTCATGTTTGATAGGCTAATTGTACGTGTTGACTTTCTGTTGACCAGTTTGGGGAAGATGATGATGATTTAGATTATTTATTTATTTTCCATTAAATACAGTTATTTATAAAATTCATATCAAATCGATGTTAATATTATAAAATCCGAAATTTTTATCATATAACCCTTACATATTGTTGTATTTAATAAAAATATAAAAGTTGTAAAATTTTTATAAATCTATTTTATTTTAATTAAAACCTGTTCTGACTTAAAATATTTATATTAACTCGAATTTTAGGAATTTATTTATGAAATTTTTTATGTTAAACATTTTGAACAGTGCAATTTGTAAAAATAAATTTTTATAAATATTTGAAACTGTTTTGATATTTTTATAATTAAAACAGTTAAATCTCATGTTTTTATTAAGTTTAATTGTATTAATTTAATTATTCTGAGTTGTAAAATATATCCAAATTTATTTTTATAATTTCATGCATGTTATTTTGAGATTATTAAAAATCAGAAACCATGTTTAATTATTTTTCATGTTATTTTTATATAATAAGCCTTATAAAATCAGTTTTTGTGAAATTATTCTTTTAATTCCAGAATATTATATAAAATTTATCAAGGACCATAATATTTATTTTAAATCTGTATTATTGCATGTCATTATTTAAAAAATATTATTTCTACTTTTTCGGTTTTAAATAATTATTTAGGTAATTACTTACACAATTATCCAGTTATTTCATTTAAATTAAACTGTTTATTTAAAACATATTTATTTTCTGCCATGATAATTATTTTCAATCTGATTTATACTTGTTATATAATTAAAATATCATTTTTAATTATTCTGCCCTGAATTAATTATTAAATAATTAATTTGTATAATTACCACATTATCCTGAAAATACATATGTTTTGATAATACCGAATATAATTTATAAATTCTGTAATTAAACTTGGACTTTTGAGTTATATTTTTGAACTCCTAAATTATACAACTGTTTACATAATTTTTATAAAATATATATATATATATATATAAATAAACTTAAAGTATAATTATTTATTTATATGTATATATTATTTGCTTAAATATACAAATAATAATATTTTACTTGTTATTTGTATAATCTAATTATTATATAAACACTTCTCAAATTTATCAAATTACCAAGTGTTCCCCAAACAGATTGTCAAATCGTACAACACAGAACCTTGTCACCCGTTTATACAAAATCACAGTGTTGCCCTTGTTAATGCTATGTTCCGTATGTGTTTGTTTCATGCATGTTATAGAGTAGCGTGGAAAGACTTGTTCCTGCAAAACTCTTACCTATATACTTGTTTGGAATTTGATTCACAAGCAAGGTGAGTTCATAGTCCCCATTTTCTGTTTTACAACATTTTCGGGGTGAAACATATGTAATAATGTGATATAAGCTCATTTTCATTGTTGTGGTTACCTTGATTGTTTTCTTGCAATTGTATGATTACTTGATGCTTAACCTACAGTCATTAACTCCGTACAAGCCGAGCGGTAACATTATAGCGCTATAGGGGGAACGCCCCACCCGACTTCATGGTCAATTGTTGTTGTTGTTGTTGTTGTTGATAATCATGTTAGTCATTATACGAAGTCTGGGTGATCAATGCCGTGTCCAGTCAACAAAGGTTTGAATGTTAACCAAGCGGGACTTGTTTCATTCAATTGTTTAGAACATATCAAATGCCACATTGTTAAATATTTTATTTCATTATCACATTATTTGTTTATTACCAAACTAACCTAAACCTATGAACTCACTCAACCGTTTGTTGACCCAAATTATTTTTAAACATATGTTTTAGGTGTTGATTGATTGAAGTTAGCTTTTGCTTATGGATCACATAGGATTGCTCAAGACAAGTGCCTTAGCTTATATAAAAACAAAGACCATTTCGTGAACAATGTGTTATATTTGTACTAGTTGGATGTGAATGCAATCCTACCAAATCAACTTAATTATATTTCAACTTTAATTTAATCACCATGTGCTCATTTGCATTCTATCAAGTTTCGTGATGCCCTCGACGTTTCCGCCTCTGGTCAGGGTGTCACACCGCACCAACTTCAACTGTTACAGACACCATATAATAAACTCAACAAAAAAATTAAACCCCCAATCAGCTATGAACAACAGTAACATCAACAAATCAGAATACAAGAAGAAATAAATTAAAACCCTAAAAAAACAGGAAAAAAAAACAAACAAACCGTCGGACATCAATGAACACTATTATCTAATGAAGATTGCTTAAACCTCTTCACTAAAACGATGATTTGATCCAGGCCGATTTGATTTTGTTCAAATTTAACATTATTAAAACATATAATAGATCCTGAAATACTCTAGTCAGAGAGTACCGTAGCTGATTTGATTTCAGTTATTACATATTTAAATCAAGAAACAAACAAACATGGATACTAAATAAAATAATAACGGCTAATTATAACATAAGATTTGCCAAAAAATATAAACCATCAAAAAACTTGACCGGACTTAGATATAAAGGTTGACACCTAAATGTCAACAAACTAAAGAAAACAATACCGTTATAACTAACCGCATCAACATATAGCACTCCTAATTTAGCACTAACGAAACTGAACATTACATACACTCCATCAGCAAATAATTGATACTAATAACAGTAACAGGTGGATAATATACTGAGTAACATATATCTATCGAACCTAACAATCGAAATCGACTATTACAGAACCTATAAACGAAAATGTACGAAGGAATTAAACACCTAATCGGCTATAAACAAAAGTAAAATCAACAAAATACAATACATGAACAAAGAATTTAAAACCCAAAAAACACAAAAAAAAAACACCCAACATCAAAATAGATTATTAGAGACCATGAAAAAGAAACGGTACAAACGAATTGAAGACCCTAATTGGCTATGAACATCAGTAAAAACAACAACTGACAATAAATAACATACCATGAAAAAGAAACTGTAGAAATGAATTAAAACCCTGATCGGCTATGAACATCAGTAAAAACAACAACTGACAATAAATCGACTATTACATACCGTAAAAAAGAAAATGTACAAAGAAATTAAAAACTTAATCAGCTATGAACAAAAGTAAGTTGAACAAATCACAATACATTAACAGGGTCCAACATCAAAATCTACTATAAGATCGACGCATTGAATCTAACAAACAAACAATCTATAAAAAACAATTGAATCTGAAAATCGGGTAAAAGAAAACGAAAACGTATGTAAAAGATAGGGTTATATGAATCAAGCATAAATACCCTGAATGAAGACTATTATCTAATGAAGATTGCTTGTATCTCTTCAATAAATCGCCGATTTGATCCGGGCAGAAATGATTTCCTGCAAAATTAACATTATTAAAACTTATAAAAGATCATCAAACCGCCTAATTAGAGATTACCGTATATGATTTGGTTTCAGTTATTACATATTTAAATCAATAAACAAACAAACATGGATACTAAATAAAATAATATCAGTAACATCACATACACTCAATCATCAACTAATTGATACAAAAAAAATAACATGTGAACAATATACTTAGTAACATATATCTATCGAACCTAATAATCAAAATACACTATTACAGACCCTATAAAAGAAAATGTACCACGAAATTAAACACCTAATCTGATATAAACAAAAGTAAAATCAACATATCACAATATATGAACAAATAATTTAAAACCCTAAAACACAAAAAAAACACCCAACATCAAAATCAACTATTAGAGACCATGAAAAAGAAACTGTACAAATGAATTAAAACCCTAATCGGCTATGAACATCAGTAAAAACATCAACTTCAAATAAATTAGACACCATGAGAAAAAAACTCTACAAATGAATTTAAAGCCTAATAGGATATGAACATTAGTAACATCAACAACTCACAATAAACGGACAACGAATTTAAAACCCTAAAACACAAAAAAAAGAGTTAATTGCCATTTTCGCCCCTGAGGTTTGGGCACATTTGCCATTTTCGTCCAAAATGAAGGTTTTGTACCATTTTGCCCCCAACGTTTCTAACTTTTTGCCATTTTTATCCAAATACCTAACCAAGTTAATTTAGACCATATTATGGGTTATTTTGAAATTTCTCATTAATAAGGGGGTAATTTGTAAATAAGTTTACCATATATATATATCTCTTTTATCCCTTACATTCATAACACCCCTTTACAACTTGCACAGAGAAGGAAAAAAAAAACCCTAATTGGTGCATTTCGACAAATCGACAAATTGGTGCATTTCGACAAACTGGTGCATTTCACCATCAGCAACAAACAACCACCACTTCACCATCACACATCACTCATCAATGGCGACGGACAAACTGCTGCTAATCCTCACGGCAGCTTCCATCATAACAAAATATCAATTTAACCCCCTCATCTCTGTCACTGACCACCACCTGCACCACCGTAAACCGACCACCTCCACCACCGTAAACCAACCTCCGAAACTGACCACCACCTCCACCACCGTAAACCAACCTCCGAAACTTGATGTATGCAGTTGAAGATGAAAACCCATCTGTAATTTCAAATGCCCAGATGAAATTACATGAAAAAGATGAAAACCCATCTGTAATTTGAAATACCCAGATGAAATTACATGAAAATACCATCGCCGGCGACTCACCCCTCATCAGCTCAGGAGCTTAATCAGGAGCAAAACGAAGTGGGGACTGGTTATTGTAATAAGCTCAATCCCAAAAACGGGTCTCCAAAGTAAAGTCCTAAAAATCAGCGGAACATGGGTTTCAAAATTGGGTCAAAAGATGAGGAACTTGATGCAATTCAAGCTCGGATGTGCACTCTGATGTAGCCATTCAACAATTGCAGTCGTGATGATTTGATTCAATGAAAAATGTAAGTTGCAGGTTTTGGTTGTTGGCTATTGTATTGAATGGCGAGATGGTTAGATCAGAGTTTAGGTTTGGTTTGGTTTACGATGGCAACTTAATCAAGTTGCAGGTTTTCGGATTTGAGAAAATGGGTGTTGCAGGTTTATTGTGTTGGAGAAGAAGAGTAGAGAGAGAGATGTAGAGAGAGAGAGAGAGTACAGAGAGATGTAGAGAGAGAGTAGAGAGAGGGAGTGTATTTAAAGAGATAATTACAAGTCACACCCTTATAATTGAGAAATTTCAAAAACACCCTAACAGACGGTATAAAGTAACTCAGTTAGCGATTTGGATGAAAATGGCAAAAATGGCCAAACGTTGGGGGCAAAATGGTACCAAACCTTCATTTTGGACGAAAATGGCAAATGTGCCCAAACCTCAGGGGCCAAAATGGCAATTAACTCAAAAAAAAAAAACTTCAACATAAACCGCCTTCGCTACTCTAACATACAAACAATGTAACAAAACCATTGAATCTGAAAATCAGATTAAATAAAACGAAATCGTATGTAAAAGATGGGGTTATCGGAATCAAGCATGAATACCGTCGATGAAGACTATTATGTAATAAAGATTGCTTATACCTCTTCGCTAAATCAACGATTTAATAGGTCGAAGCATGAATCCCATATTTGTAGGAATTTTCGTTTGTAATTCGTTACTATAAATAGGTGGGTATATCAGATCGAATAGGACATCACATGAACACTCACTACACTCTTACACTCGTTCTCTAGCAATTTTCACTGTCGCACAAAAGCGTTGTAACACTTAGCGATCTGGTCAATATCCTGCACTGTATCCTGACGTTTAAAGCAATAAGAAGAACAAGGCAGCTGCGATTGTCAGCTCCCGAGGTTTTATGCCGGCGATCTAGATTGATCAAGGGCTTTCCTCGTATATCTCGTGTCACCCCCTTTACTTTTTGCTCATTGTTTGATCGTAGATACAGCTCAATATCCTGAGCCGTATCCTGAATACTGTTTTTCCAAACAACTTAACCAGCATATTTTCAACATACTTTTTAGCACACTACCTCACTTAACTAATTTGATCACTAAATTGCTTCGGTAATTTTTGACCAAAACAATTTGGCGCCCACTGTGGGGCAAGTGGTGCTCTCTTTACTAAAAATCTTTGTGAAATCGTTAATCGGTTTTCTGTTTTCAAAACTTTTTGCCACATTGTTTACAATGGCCTCAAGATCAAACATGAGCTCCTCCACTGTGTCTGCTACAACTTCTGCTACTGCTGGTCCGGTGCTTCCACCACCTCCTCCAAGGATGCAATCTTCTTCACAACCTCAGGATATTATCCCTACTCGGTGTATTCAGGGATCTGCTCCCATTCTAGCTTCTAATGATGAAATTCTAACCTTATTTGGAAGTGTGCAGAAACAAATGAGGCAGCAACAGGAAACAAACCAAATGCTGTTGAGGGAAATACAACTCCGGAAGTCTGGCTCGAGCAGATCTGCTGAGGATATCGTCACTCCATTACAACCCAGAACTTTGAACTTCAGTTCGGCTGTGTACACTGAGGATAATAGGGGGAATATTGTGCCCAGCCTTCCTCAGAATCATACTCCTGAAATACCCTCCTCGGTCAGGATGTCAAACATGAGGAGCTCAGGATATGCTTCAGGATATGGGCAGAATCCTCAGACGGGTAACGTGTCAAATAATAATAATACTCTTGCTGCTAACAATAGTGGATCTTTGCAGGATACAGGTGTAACATCAGCATTTACTAGGGAGCTTCAGAAGTTGAAGGACATGATATCCAGTGTACCTGGAGTGGTCCAGCCAATCCCGGAAGTATCCCAAGACAGCCACAGGATATCTCGCTTTGCATATCCTATCTGTGATGCTGAGATTCCAAAGAGATTTCAAACCCCCAACATGAAACTTTATGATGGAACTACGGATCCTGAAGAGCATATTGCCCAGTATAGGGAAAGAATGGAGATTAACCCTATCCCTCCGGAGCTCAAGGAAGCATGCTTGTGCAAGGGTTTTGGTTCTACCTTAACAGGATCAGCCTTGAAATGGCTCCTGAATGTTCATCCTCATTCGATTACATCATTTGCTCACCTAGTGAATTTATTTAATAGTCAGTTTTCTTATAGTAGAAGCTTTGAAAAACTAACAAGTGACCTCTACAGGATAACACAGGGGCCTCAAGAATCCCTAAGGGATTATGTGAACAAGTTCAGCCGGGAATCCTTAGACATTCCGCATCTTGATGTTGCAACAGCTGTGCAAGCTTTCAAGATGGGGCTGCAAAAAGATTCTCAATTTTACCAAGACCTTGTAATGAACCCATGCAGGAACTTGGATGAAGCTCGAAACAGGGCCCTAAGATATATTCGATTGGAGGATGACAGAAAGATGCAAGAGAGGATGAACTCATCCAATGCCTATGAGTCAACTAACAGGAAGTCAGAATCCTCATTTAAGCCATATCGCTCTAAGCCATATGGTAGAAATGAAAACAAGAAAGTGAATGCTATCGAAGACGAGGATCCTGAAGAATATCCTGAATTATCTGAATATTTCTTTTCTGTTAACATTCCTGAATTGATGTATGCTATGCAGGGATTAGGAGACAAGGCTAGGTGGCCTCGAAAGAATCAACAAAAAGCCGATTGGAAAGATAAGTCAAAATGGTGTGCCTTCCACGAAGATTTCGGACATGTAACTGAGGATTGCATTGCTCTAAGAAAAGAAATAAGCTATCTTCTAAGCAAGGGATATCTGAAAGATCTCTTAGGAAGAAAGAAGAATAAGGGTCAGGATGCTGAGAAGGATCCTGAGCGAGCAGCGTCACCTCCCGCGGATGCCAAGATAATCAACTTTATTTCGGGAGGATCCGACATTTGTGGGACTTCGTATTTGGCGGCGAAGAGACATGCAAAAGAAGCTAAGGCCGAAAGAGGAGACAAACCCGTCAGGATGACTACCCTCACAACTGATAAAGTGATCACATTTGATGGTGATGACAGGGATACTGTCCAGGATCCTCATCATGATGCTCTGGTAATAACATTATATATGGCTAACCATTTTGTACGCAGGATATTGGTTGATAATGGCAGCTCCGTCAACATAATCCAACTAGAGACTCTGAAGAGAATGAATGTATCTCCGATGGATATCACTTCGAAGTCCACCGTGCTTGTTGGGTTCAGTGGAGAGGCTAGGAACAGAGTGGGAGAGATAAAGCTACCAGTATATGTTGAAGGAGTCAACTTGATACAACGTTTCTGTGTGATGGATTCTCTATCCTGCTATAACATCATACTGGGAAGACCATGGATTCACGATATGAAGGCTGTGCCATCAACATATCACCAATGCATCAAGATCCCTACCCCTTGGGGAGTTGTCAAGGTTGATAGTGATCAGCAGGAGGCGAAAGAATGCTACTCATCCTCGATGAAATCCTCAACCAAGCCTAGTACAGCATAGCAATTAAAGATGCGGGCCCAGGATATCGTGGAGGATTCGGAGCAGGATGTGAAGAAAATTATCCTGGATCAGGATAATCCTGATATCTCGGTGCTCGTAGGGACCAATATCCCTCAGGATATTGAAGAGCAGTTAACTAACTTTTTGAAATGCAGGATGTCAACGTTCGCATGGAAGCATGAGGATATGACAGGTATATCCAAAGACATTATCACTCACAAGCTTGGAATTGACAAATCATTCAAGCCTGATCAGCAAAAAAGAAGGAAATTTTCTCCTGAACGGAACACGATTATCCAAGAGGAAGTTGAAAGATTGTTGAAGTCCAGGATGATCAGAGAAGTCAAGTTTCCAAGATGGCTAGCAAACGTAGTCATGGTACAAAAGAAATATGGGAAATGGAGAGTCTGTGTAGACTACACAGACTTGAACAAGGCTTGTCCTAAAGACCCATTTCCTCTTCCTCACATTGATGCAATGGTGGATGCTACCGCCGGGCATGAAATGTTGACCTTCATGGATGCATCCTCAAGATTTCAGCAGATTCAAATGGAGCCTTCTGACCAGGAGGATACTGCCTTCATGACACCAACAGGTATTTATTGTTATACGGCTATGCCTTTTGGTTTGAAAAATGCAGGTGCAACATACCAGAGATTGGTAAACATGATGTTCAAAGACAAGCTGGGGGACACCATGGAGGTATACATTGACGATATGGTGGTAAAATCAAGGAAAGCTCAGGATCACCTCCAGGATATTAAAGGAGCGTTTGATATCCTGGACCAATATAACATGAAGCTAAATCCTGCTAAGTGTCATTTCGGAGTGGGGGCAGGAAAATTTCTAGGATATATGGTGACCAAAAGAGGAATAGAGGCGAGCCCGGAGCAGATTAAAGCCATCTTGGATATTAAATCACCCTCAAATATGAAGGATGTTCAACGATTAACAGGGTGAGTGGCAGCATTTAACAGATTTATTTCAAGATCCTCAGAGAAATGCAAAGAGTTTTATGATATCCTGAAGAAGAACAAGAAATTCGAATGGGGTGAGAAGCATGAAGCAGCCCTGCAGGATTTGAAGCAATATCTTACAACTGCACCTCTACTGATGAAGCCTGAGAATGGTGAACCACTATCCCTATACCTCGCAGTATCAGGGAATGCTGTAAGTGCCGTCCTTATAAAGGATCATGAAGGTCAGCAATATCCTGTTTATTATGTTAGTAAAAGTTTGTTAAATGCTGAAACTAGGTATTCTCATTTAGAAAAATTGATACTAGCATTAGTTATGGCATCAACGAAGCTTAGACATTACTTTGAGACACATAGGATTCATGTTAAAACAAATTATCCTGTCAAAAATGTGCTTAGGAAACCAGAGATGTCAGGCAGGATGGCCAAGTGGTCAGTAAAGTTGAGTGCTTATGATTTAGTATATGAACCTAGAAATGCCATAAAGTCTCAGGCTTTAGCTGACTTTGTGGCTGATTTCAGTAGTGACATTCAGGATGAGGTCGACTTAGAAGTCCAACAGTTAGGAGAATCCTTAGGATCCTGGACGTTGTATACTGATGGTGCATCTAATGTAAGAGGAGTAGGATTGGGAATACTATTAAAATCGCCACAGGGGGACATATTACCCCAGGCTATTAGGTGTTAATTCCCTGCTACTAATAATGAAGCAGAGTATGAGGCTTTAATTGCAGGATTAGAGTTGGCTAAAAGTATGAGTATCAAGAATTTGCAAGTATATGTTGACTCCTTGTTAATTACTAACCATTTTAATGGATCCTATGCAGTTAAGGGTGAGAAATTAATTGAATACCTCGATATTCTCAAGAAATTAGCAGGATATTTCGATGTTTTTACACTTGAACAGGTACCAAGGGAGGATAATGCTGAAGCAGATGCCTTAGCAAATCTGGGATCATCGATCAGGATGCCAGAAGGGACCCAAATACCAATATTACATATCTTGTATCCTGCAACGGATCCTCAGGATAAAGAAGTAGCGGGTATTCAGGATCCTGGAGCAGAGTATCCTGAAAAGGATCCTAAATCCTGGACGGCTCCAATCATGAGATATCTCAAGGAAGGACACATCCCCGGAGATGAAAATCCTAAGGCATTTAGGATGAAGGTATCACGATTCACTATTATAAATAATGTTTTATACAAGAAATCTCTTGCAGGACCGTATTTGAGGTGCTTGGAGGATCCTGAAGCCAAAGAAGTACTTCAGGATATACATGAAGGGGATTGTGGTAACCACACTGGGGGCAGGTCACTGTTCTCGAAAGTATTAAGGACATGATATTATTGGCCAACGATGAGGAAAGATGCTGCAGAATATGCTCGAAGGTGTGATGCGTGTCAAAGGCATAGTAACATACTACATCAACCAGCTGAACCACTATATCCTGTAGCTTCCCCTTGGCCATTAATGAAATGGGGGATGGATATAGTAGGGAAGTTACCAAAAGATCCGGGTGGAAAAGTCTTTATGCTAGCAATGACGGATTATTTCTCTAAGTGGGTTGAAGCTGAAGCATTTGTTCATGTTAGAGACCAAGAAGTAGTATCCTTCATAAAAAGGAATATCCTAACCAGGTTTGGGGTACCAGCTGAAATCATTTGTGATAATGGGTCCCGGTTTATAAGCAAGAGGACCACTGACTTTTGCAAGAGTTGGGGAATCAAAATGATCACGTCTACTCCGGTACATCCTCAAGCGAATGGACAAGCTGAATCCTCGAACAAGATAATTGTCAATAACTTAAAGAAGAGACTTGGAGCCAAAAAAGGAAGATGGGCAGAAGAATTACCCTTTGTTTTGTGGGCCGATAGGACAAAGGTAAAGAATGCAACTGGCCAAACCCCATTTTCCTTGGTATTTGGAGCAGAAGCAGTGATTCCAACGGAAATGGCGATACCTACTGCAAGATCTATCCTACAGGATCCTGAACAGAATCCTGAAGCCTTATGTCGAGATTTGGATACTATAGATGAAAAAAGAGATGCAGCAAGGCTAAGGATGACAGCATATCAACAAAGAATATCCAGAGCATATAACAAGAATATAAGGACTAGGAGATTTCGAGTTGGTGATTGGGTGCTAAGAAAGACTTTTCAAAATACCACAAATCCTACCGATGGCAAGCTAGCTCCAAAATGGGAAGGACCATATGAAGTTGAGTCAGAAGCAGGGAAAGGAGCATATCGACTCAAGAATATGGAAGGGGATATGCTACCGAGATCCTGGAATGCAATACACTTAAAGCTCTATTTCAAGTAAGAATAGAATTGAATTTCTATCTCAGAATGGTATGTATTCTGTCTCTTTTAAATATATTTGTTTATTATCTTGAACCCAATATTGACTTAAGCATCGGAGGGGTGTTAGCCAAGCTAACACCCACCTTAGTTTACAGTTGTTTTGCAGCATATGTTTCAGGATGTAGCTCCAGGATATGCACTCAGGATAACTCGAAAGATTAGAGGATTGGCCCCCTCTCTCACGTTTAAGGGATCCTGATCCCTTCAAAGGTTTAAAGGTATTCACCTTTCTTTCGAATTGGGTTTAAACACCTCGCCTGGAGCGCAAGTTATCTACGCCCAGTTCAAGGGAGCGGGACCAGTCCATGTAAAAGTGGCTGACAATTTCGTTACTGTTGGCTATATCCTAGATCCTGAAGGTATATGAGGATTGATCACCCTCTCTCACGAAAGGGTATTTTCATACTCTCTAAGGTTTAAAGGTTTTCACCTTTCTAAGATTTGGAGTTTATACACTCTCGCCTGTAGCGCATGAAACTCAGGGTTTATCCCCAGGATATCAGGGTTTATCCCCAGGATATTAAGGGTTTATCCCCAGTATGCTAAGGATTCATTTCAGGATATCAAGGGTTTTGCCTCGGGGTGTTCGGAATTTATTCAAGCCCAAGTATGAATACATTTGCATTTCTGTGTCGAACACAGGGACATACATTATACTATTCAAAGGATGGATCCACTGGGGACATACTTATGATGGAAGATTGAAATTGATTCTTTAAGAATCTCTGGTATGATCTCTCCTTTTTATAATTTATAGATTGTATTTCAGTATCCTGAGCAGGATATTTTTCAGGATACGCTTACAATGGGTTCCCAGATATGATTAAATGAGTAAAATTCATGTAATAAAGGTGTAATAACAAGAATAAAGCTAAAGGGAAGTTATATTAACATATCAAAAGATGTGCTCTTGGTTTCACCTTAAACCAAGGTCCATCCACCAAGAGCACAAATAGTTTTTTACCCTTTGTACTTAACAGTTGGAGGTTTTGTCTCAAACTGAGACCCATCCACCTTCAACTGTTATATTGTTCAAAAGCAAAACGGACTAACGATGATGACCAAGGGCTTCGTCCTGAAACTCAGGATCCCTCCACCAATGGTCATCACATTGTTTAAGTGCAGAAAAGTAAAATGCAGGAAAAGTAAATTGTTTGAGGTTATAAGCCAACAATCAAATTTAAAAAGGTGGGCTCCGGCCTTGGCACATATATCCATCATCGCCCACCTGAATGCCCTCACACAGCGGCATCTTCCCCAACCTTCTCTGCCTTTTCAGCCTCAGTATCCTGAGCAGCATCCTCACCAGCATCTGTCCCAGCATCCTCTCCAGCATCCTTCTTATCTCCAGCCTTGTCTACCACATCTGCTGACTTAGAGGATTCTCCGGCTTCAGCAGGAAGTGGCACAGCTTTGCCTCCAAGCTCCTTCAGCTTGGCCACCTAGGATTCAACCGGTCAGGATGGGCATACAAGGCCTGTTTCCTTAGCCTCGTAGGCTATCTTGATGCGAGCCTGTAGCAGGGAGACGATAGCAGAGGCTTTGATTCCTTCCCAGAAAGAAACCATGGCCTGTTTGTGATCCATTTGGACAGTGGCAAGTTTGAGCTCAGCATCTTGGGTGACCTTCTTCAGCATGCCCTCGTAGTGCCGGGACTTTGCTTCAGCAAATGGCACCTTGGTCGGCAACGGTACTTTCGAGCTGTTTAATCCTGGCTTCATGAAGTGCAGCAGTACCATAGGCATCGTTGTATAGGTGGAGCAAATGCTGGAGGCCCTGCACATCAAATTCAGGTATGAGTCAGAATATATTAACCAGGATATCCTGTCAGGATATCCTATCAGGACATATGTGCAGGATATGTAGCAGGATATTACCTTGTTAAGGAAGGATGTCATTGGCTCTAAGGAGTCAGAAAAGCTGAGTTCATCGTAGGAGAACCCTTCTGGACCTGGAGCACTGACTTCAGGACCTTTCCTCTTTTTTGCTGTGGAAGCACGGGTCCTTGGATTAGCCTTAGGAGCCGGGAGCGGCTTGGAGCTGGTGGCAGCAGGGGTCTCTTTCTTGACCGTGACTGGAGTAGGGTAGTTGTCAAGTTCTTCAAGGTCTAGGTAGACTGGAACCTTGCTGGAGTCTGCATACAGGGAGTAAAATTTCTCCTAAGTATATCAAATAAAGACATGTATGTACAGGATATTTTGCAGGATCCTTACCAGACATATTTGCACTAGAAAGAGGACTTGGAGATGGTGGAGACGGGTTGAAACTTCTTTCAGCTTCTGGAAGGAGTCTGATGGCGTCAATCCTTTTTTGTGAATCAACAAGGGGAGGTGCAATCTTCCTAAAATCAGCTGCATGCACAACAGAAAAAAGAAAGTTGATCAATTCAGGATATGGAACAGGATAAGAGACAGGATCATCCTTAAACCCTAAATCCTACCCTTTTTTAACCATTTCACCGGATATTCCGTTCCACCAGGGATTGAGTCTCTTTTTACAAAGAAGAACTTAGATTGCCAATTATCCTCGTTCCTGGTGGCACGAAGTATCAGCGGGTCGCCGGAGGTGGAATAAAACAAAAATCTACATGATCCGTGGCATCTAAGCCGGTAAGCTAGGGGAGATCATGGACAGAAAGATCAGGGATGTCGTTTTTCTTGATCTGGTCAAGAACGGACAGAACACGCCAAAGCATCGGCATTGTTTGGCTAAAAGAGATTTTTGTAATGTTGAAGAATTCGGTGATGAAGTCTGGAAAGGGGAACTGTAACCCTAAGGTGAAGGGAAAGGCACTAAAGCATAACCATTCATTGGAGACCATATCCGACCGGATTTCCCGGTCGAACGGCCGGAATACCGTTCCTTCCGGAAAGATACCGGAGGATTTGAGAGCCAACAAGTGGGCACTATCAAAAGAGCATATCTCTTTCTCCGGTTCTTGGAGAAGATTCTGCTGGATAAATGTGGGAACCGAATCACCGGAACTGGATCTTGTCTGTCTCGGCATTTGATCGCCTGATTTTTTAACCGGAAAAGGATGATGAAGATGAAGATTAGAGAGAGAATGTTTACCTTTTTCCTTATCGGTAGTGATTAAAAAAGAGATGGGGATGAGAAGATATAGGGTGCAATGAGTAAATATAGGCTGAGTAGTTGCAAACGGTCACATCATGGGTCTTATCTCTTAATTGCTTTGATCTCCGTGAAAAATGTAACCGTTAGTGGCAGGATACTAAACGGCAACATTTTTGGGGACAATTGTTATGGGTGAAATTCTGAGCCCATATCCTGAGAAATATCTTGGGTTATATCTTGGTTATATGATATTTGTTCACGTCCGGGATGCTGATTCAGGATATTGGTAACATCCTGAATGGTGTCCTCAGGATAACTAACAGATTATGTGCAGGTACGCGGGTTAGAAGCTAGCAACATTCACGAGGACTCATTCCGCGGAAGACTCGGTCCAAGTCGTTCAAATAATGACGTTGAAGCCGCATTACTCGGTCTACAACGTCAACAATGGAATATTCGGAGCATCCCATATTTGTAGGAATTTTCGTTTGTAATTCGTTACTATAAATAGGTGGGTATATCAGATCGAATAGGACATCACATGAACACTCACTACACTCTTACACTCGTTTTCTAGCAATTTTCACTGTCGCACAAAAGCGTTGTAACACTTAGCGATCTGGTCAATATCCTGCACTGTATCCTGACGTTTAAAGCAATAAGAAGAACAAGGCAGCTGCGATTGTCAGCTCCCGAGGTTTTATGCCGGCGATCTAGATTGATCAAGGGCTTTCCTCGTATATCTCGTGTCACCCCCTTTACTTTTTGCTCATTGTTTGATCGTAGATACAGCTCAATATCCTGAGCCGTATCCTGAATACTGTTTTTCCAAACAACTTAACCAGCATATTTTCAACACACGTTTTAGCACACTACCTCACTTAACTAATTTGATCACTAAATTTCTTCGGTAATTTTTGACCAAAACAAATGCTTCTAGTGAAAATTTGGTGTTTCGGGTAGTGTCCGATTGTTCGGTTGGTTACAGGTTCGTTATGGTGCTAAACTATGCAGTTTAGTGTGCTTTATGTTACCTTTTGTGACAGTTTTGATTCCCGACACTTAGGAAAGCATTCTGGACCATTTAACCATATTTCTGCATGATAATAAGTTGTTTAAATGCTGAATTTTGCTGAATTCAGCAATTTATGGGAGTTTTATGCATTTTCCGACACTTAAACTATCACTAGGAAGGCAGTTTTACGATCTATACTTTCCTACACACTATACTAGTTTAACTCTTGGTTTCTGGCTCATTCTGTGTCTCAATACCATGTTCAATCAGCACATGTATGTATATGACAATAATCAGAAAGCATTCATGTCATAAATGTTCAATCAGAACAGTCATTAAGGCACTAATCATTGCCTAATTATCGTACGGATACATGCAAATTTTAACAATTGTCACATGGCGATAGCAGCAGACAGCTTGGCTCCATCCATGAACTATGTCTTCTCCTTGATGGCTATGATCTCGGCAAGAATCAACTCCTTGTGCAAGGTGTTGTTATCCTTCTCTATGGATGAGATCTTCTTCTCCTTGGCAAGGATAATCTTCTGGAGGTCTAGGATCTTTTCATCAGCTTCAACTACGCGTTGGTCCAGGAGGATCTGAACTTCAGCAAATTTCTACACAAGGAAAATTCAACAGTCAGGATCCTTTATCCTCAGAAAGGGGTACAATTTCAGGATATGATATCCTTCCCTCGGAGACATAGTCTTGAAGCTGACGTTTCATCAGAGGCAGCCCTTCTGAGGGTTCAGTGGGCTTCTTTCTTTTGGTTCCCTTACCCCTGGTGCTCATACCCTTAGGCTCAGTGTAACACCTCGAAAATTCACGTCCTATAATGTGTTGACACGTGTCGTATGTTTAAACGTGGGAAAGAATGTTATAAAAGGACTAAAGTTGACAAACATGGAAAGTATGTGAATATACGGGTTCTAAATGTCAACAGTGAATAAATATACTTCATAATAACCCTACATGGTGTTTATAACATCAAACGAATAAATCATGGATCATACGAAGCTAAAAGTGAGGGATTACAAACTACAGGGGTTAAATGTGTCAACATGTTTAAAGATATACCTCTGAGTGACCTTTTGACAAACCCGAAGCTTTGTAACTGTTAATTATGCTCACTAGAATGCACGATATAAATTTCATAAAGTTTCGTTATCGTATGAGAAAGTTATGATCAAATTCGTGTGCGAGGGGTTAAAGTGTTAACGTTGAAAGTTATGACTTTTCGGGTTAACCGGAAGTGTCCAAGGACTTGCCAAAGTGGTATAAGTCCTAAAGCCCTTGTAGGTAAATATAAGGGGGTCAAAATGCAAGAATTAGGCTTAGTTGCCCTTTCGAAAGGCCAAGGGACAAGATGTGGAAACTAGAAAATAAAAATTTCTGATTTCAAGGGCCATGCGGCCCGCGTAAGGTTTGGTTAACATCTCATGCGGGCCGCATCAGGACATCAGATGCAGAAAATCATTTAAATCGCCTGTTCAGCCTTCTAAACGACATGTAATGTCCTTAAACCCTTCCAAGAGACCCCTAAACAACCCCTAAACACTTAGGGACATGTGTTGATGAGTTGTGGATGGTTGTAGACTTGTGTGTCAATTTCTTGTGGTGATTAAACCACTATATAAGGACCAAAGTTGCAACCAAGTTCCTCACACTTCATTCTTGCATTCCTGATCACTTCTGGAGCTCAAGCCTTCTCTCTAGTGATCACATTTCGTGCATAGGACCTTGGTAAGTTTGCTAAACCTTTCTTGATTAAGTTTTAGCTTAGTTTTAGCTTAAAAGTCAAACCGTCGTAATTAATGGTTGACTTTAAGATTAATCACTAATGGTCCAGTGATTAGTCGAATCAAAAGTAGTTATAAGTTGGTAATTATGTGGGTAATAAACCCTCAAAAGGGTTCCCCCTGATTCCCACTCTAACTAGGTCTAATGTCGGGTCAAACTTGTTAAGAAAAAGTCAACAGGATCCTTAAATTACATTTTATGCATAATTAGCAATGTAGATCATATACAACCTGTTTTATCATTGTTATAACTCAGTAATAAGTGCAAGAACATGTCTAAACATGTTCAACCCGACAATTTCCTGTTTAGACCCGGTTCGGAACCGAAAGTCGCATAGTTTGACTTATACTTTGACTTTCAGTTCTGACCCGTTATGGGATGTTTTAGAAATACCTAAGAGCTTCATTTGGACCAGGTAACATGCTAGTATAACCCTCTGTGATTATACACCACGGTTCACTAGTTAACCGATTAATACGCATGATTCCGTTAATTGCCTATATGTTGACCATTATGCCCTTATTACCATAAAACGTGATTTTTGGAAATGTAAAAGTGTAGAAACCTTAGTTACTGATATATAGACTTGTATGCAAAGTTTGACATCAGTTTGAGGTGTAGAATAAGAGTTATGCTCATTAGCGCAAATTAAAGGCCTTATGTTAATAAAACGGCGTAATTAGCGTATAGCCTAGTTAAGCCCACTTTTTGATATCAAACTTATTACCCACTGATATAATATATTATTTTGGGATTTTTAAATATTTTTAATTAATTTTAGGCTGAGCATAACTCATAGTCGTAGGCTTAATCCGGTAATTGTCGGTTTTGCCCTTACGGGCCATAAAATGAGTTTTACTTATCTAAACGACTCCAAACCTTTTGCTACTGATTACACATGATAAATAAATTATTTTAAGCCTTCTGGAAATATAAAAATATCAGATTTAAGTATCAAACCCGAAATGGCCTTTAATCGCCTTTTTAAGCGTTTTTAACGCATAGTATGTACTATAAGTATTTTAAACATACAAGGGTTGATACCTACTGATATTTGAGGCAAATTATAATGTTTTAACAGTAAGCAAAGGTTGATAAACTCAGACTTCAGTTTTGAGCTTTTCGGCTTATGTGAAATTACCAAAATACCCCTACGGGGCATAGTTTGGTTATAATAGATAAATTTCACATATATACTTGAACCTACTGTTATAACTTGACAAATTGAGTATGTTTGCTAATTACATCAGACCTGTAACTCAGTTAAACACTTAAACTCTTTTATAACCTTTTAAAAGACCAAACTACCCATACGGGGCATAGTTTGTGTTTAAATTCGTTACGGGCATAATAAAAGACATATTACTGATGTCACAACATATATGAGGCATATTAACTTAGAAAACCTGTAAATAGCTCTCATTAATACCCGTTACGCTTATTACGCGTACGGTTCGGTTTATGTAACAAGTTTACATAAATTAGCCGAAACGGGTCAAACCTTAACGGTTTTATCTCAAAATCCAGAATGTGAATAATAAACCCATAATAAACAAGTCTTCAAACTTGTCGGGTCTAAATCACATTCTATCCGGTCTTCGCTTAATCGTGCGTACGAACCGTATCTTTGAGACTAGCCGGTCTAAGCTTAAGCTTAATTAAAGACCCGTTAGGATTCTAATAGGTTATTATAAAACCTTCGTTCCACATTAGGAGGACCAGTAAAAGCTACGTGCATTTTGCTTATTGTGATTTATACATTGCTCAGGTAAATACTTTTAACTTATTTTCCCTATACGGGCTTGGGTTACGGTATATAGCATACCGCTTGATCGGGCATCAAATTCTCCACCGTTGAGTGGGTAATTGAATAAATTTGATCGGCTCGTTTAAACAGTCTTGTTACTTAAAGCCTTTGGGGGGTTAATGATTATGTCCCGGATATCCTTGGCATCATTTTACGAAATGGCCACGACTTAAGCGCGGGGTGTAGGCGTACACCCGTCAGTGCACAAAAGAATATTGTGGTGTGTCTATTGATCTTTAACCCGGACAAGATCCGGGCTACTGAACGCACAAGGAACATGTAATTCGTTCACAAGATTATAATATTAAATAATTCTCCCAAGTTAAAAAGATTAATTTTGCCTCTGTGCATTTTAATCAAATTATAAAAGATATTTTGTGCCACGTGCATCCAAATCAATTTTCTTAAACCATTTTCAAAATGAGTCGGTTAATTGTATTTACCAGTGTAAACTGACGTATTTTCCAAAAAGGCTAAATGCAGGTACTATACGAAATTGGCTGGATATTTCTCCTTAGCATCAATAGAAGTCTCGCAAGCTTAAGATGTCTAAAAGTCTGTTGAACTATTGTTTCCATTTAATGTTCGATCCTTCTGTGGTTAAACTTCCGAATATTGTGACATTTGATATTACAATAATAAATTCGGTTGTATTATATCTTTTAAATTGCTTCCGCTGTGCATATTAAATATTGTGTTGTTTGACTATGATGATATCAACTACGTCACGATACTCCCCACCGGGCCCACCGGTGACACGTGGAAATCGGGGTGTGACAGGTTGGTATCAGAGCCAACATTGAGTGAATTAAACACTAATTTTTGTGTTTAATCTCAATGACACAGTAGCACATTCCTTGACCTTCTGAGTCTAGACTTAACATAGGAATAATCTCAATTCTAATATGGAAATTTTGCTTCCAATTTTTATTGGATACGTCGCCAAGCGAAGAAGCTGTAATAGGAGTTCTCCACACCCGAAGCCTTGAAATGCTGAGCTTCGTACCGCGGCTAGAATGAAACGAGCATCCAAGGAGAAAGCATTCAGAATTAAAATGAAGAAGAAACTCCTTTTGCTGAAGATCGTTTCCTTAATAGTCCTCATAAGGACATATTTATCTTTCAGTCCCTCCGAGGACAACATTATTTCTTTCAAAGTCCCTTTTAGGGCAAACCTAAATTTTTACTTTATAGTGGAATGATTAAGTTTAAACTTTCATTCTAAACAAAAAAAAAATAATATTAAATAAATGGAAAATAACATTCCTTTTGCAAGATCTACCATTATAATAAAATGGCAAAATCTAAAAAGGGCAAGACCTAGCTTCGGGTCATATTAAGACCGGCCAAGATGGCAGTTCCTTAATTTAGATTCAGATCCTTATTAACATTTCAATTTAGAAATTGTTCTGCGATAAATATTAAAAGAATCTTAAGAGTGAAACCTAGCCTGAGTGTCATTATAAAGACCTGGCCAAGATGGTAAGACCTGTTTAAAAGATTCGTATCCCAGTTAACATCTGAAAACATGTTAACACTCACGGTAGATGTGATTCTTTGGAAATCACACACGTTATTAAAAATTCTTCAAAAGATTCCTAACCCAGTTTAATGATCTCTGAATCCTGGGTTTACATCATCAATTAAGATGATCATATTTTAACCATACGTGGTAATATAGTGCCTACGGGCCCTGCTCATTTCCATATGAGCCAAAATACAGTGGTAGCTATGACTCCCTGTCAGAAAAAGGTAATGAACTCGGTTCAAACCTCAAATGCTTTGATTCTCTGAAATCATAGCATATAATTTATATATGTCCTTGTGACTAAGCCTGTTGTGCTAATATATTTAAAGGCCTTGATTCTCTGAAATCATGGCTTATGATTAAAAAATGTCCTTGTGACTAAGCCTGTTGTGCTAATATATTTAAGGGCCTTGATTCTCTGAAATCATGGCTTATGATTTAAAAATGTCCTTGTGACTAAGCCTGTTGTGCTATATATATTTAAGGGCCTTGATTTTCTGAAATCATGGCTTATGGTTTAAAAATTTGTCCTTGTGACTAGGCCTTTTGTGCTATTAAATAAAGACTGTTATTGTTGCTTTGATTCTCTGAATTCATAAGCTTATAATTTATAAATGTCCATGTGACCAGGCCATTGGGTGCCACTAATAAAACTGTTAATGTTTTATAATTAGGATAAATTATAATAGAAATCCTAAATAAATATGATTAATAAGTTAACCAAATATGGTCTCTGCTTACCATGGTTAATGAATTTCCCTAAGGGGCAATTCCGTAATAAACATCCCTTAGAAGGGAAGTGCCTACGGGCTATAGTTGATGTCCTCTGAGACTAAAGACAGTGGTAGCCTATAGCTCCCTGTCAGGAAAAGGTAATGAACTTTGATTCAAACCTTAATGCCGCGATTCTTTGAAATCATGGCTTATAAATTAAACTTGTCTACGCGACTAGGCCATTTGTGCTATTATTAACTTATGAATTAGGATTCATGATAAAAATCCTGAATAAAAAAATAAATATCATTCCTTCCCTGCCAGTATGCATTTTTAAAAGAATCTTAAAGGTAAAACCTAGCCTACGCGGCCAAGATGGTGCAACCTACTCAAGGGATTCAGATCATTGTTAACACCTAAGAACGTGTTAGCACTCTTGACAAATGTGGTTCGAGAAAATCACAACAGTCATCCTTATATTGGATTCTTCCAATTCCCTTATCTAGCCTCGTGATTTAGAAATCACGGCTTATATCATCCTATAAAATGATCATATTATAAACATCCGTTAGTGATGAAGTGCCTACGGGCTAAACTTGTTATCCGATAAGACAACGACAGTGATGGTCTTTGACCTCCTGTCTAAAATATTGGACTATGTCCAAACATAATAGTCTATATGATCAATGCGATCATGACTAATATCATCTAATACGATGATAGTATTATTTAACATCCTTTAGTGATGTTTTGCCTACGGGCTATAATATATCGTCCATTTGAGACATTGACATTGTTATCTTTATGATTCCTTGTCTGAGGTGGTGAGCTATGCTCAAGCCAAAATAGTCAATATGATTAACGCAATCATGACTTATATCATCTAATAGGATGAACCTATTATAAACATCCATTAGTGATGTTTCGCCTATGGGCCATATTATATCGTCCATGTGTGACAAAAACATTGTGATCTTTACGATTCCCTGTCCAAGGTAGTGAGCTATGCTCAAGCCTAATAGTCTATATGATCAATGCCATCATGACAAAAATCATCAATACGATGATAAAAAATTTTAACACCCTTAATGATGTTTTGCCTAAGGGCTATATTATATTATCCAATTGAGACAAGGCAATTGTAATCTTTTGTGATTCTTTGCCCAAAGGGGTGAGCTATACTCAAATCCCGTAGTCTATACTATCATTGCGATCCTGACTAGTATCATCAGTATAATGATCATAATATTAACATCCCTCGTGATGAAATGCCTACGGGCTATACTTTACTCTACTGTCGATAAGACAAAATAGTGGTGATCTTTATGATTCCCTATTCAAAATGGTGGGATTATACCCAAACCTAATAGTCAATATGATCGATGTAATCATGACTAATATCATTAGATACAATAATTATAGACATCCACTAGTGATGTTAATTGATTTACCTTTCTGTCAAGAGAATCGCCTTTCAAGACGATGACAGTTGTAGTCTCTGACTCCCTGTCCAAAGGTGAAGAACTATGTTCAAAGCCTTAAGACTCCTGATCTAATAAGATTGCAGCCTATGAAATGATGTCCTTGTGACAAACCCACAATTTATATTACAAGTCATCTATAACAAGCCTCCGTGCTATAGTTCATCGTTCGTGACAAGTTAACATACTAAATGTTAACATCCCTGGTGACAAGGCCTTCGCGCCATATGATTACTTATGTCCTTCATGACTGGGCTTTATGCCATATCTTTCTACGTCCATCGCGACAGGCTTCTATGCCATATATGTATATATATATATATAACCAAAGTCATGAAAGGCTAGCCTTTGAGCTATTTATAATCGTCCTTGTGACAAAAACAGTTGTGACATTATGGTCCCCTGTCAAGCAGGTATTGGACTCGCTCCAAACCTTGAATGCCATTGATGGTCCTTTTGTGACCTAAGCTAAATGTAATAGATATACATTCAAATAGCATTCATTAAGAATGTTCAGAACGGAATAGCCCATACGGTCTATTAATGCCGTGGCTAATCTAAGTCAGGTCATCAGAATGATGACTAATAATTGTTAAACCTTGGTGATTGGTACCAAGTTTCGAGTATGGAAAACTCGGATGAGGTAGACGACAGTCGCAATACTATTAATGCGACGAAAGTTAATAAAAAACTACAAACGTAAACCTCAATATTAATGGAGTTAATCTCCAGGCTGTGGTTGATGCAGCAGTTGGAAGGACCATAGAAAGTTCATGAAACAATCCAAAGAACCGAATGCTCCTCGCTCTGAATTTCATTCAAAACCATGTTCAATTGCACATGAGAAGAGTTTTGTTCACACTTCGTATATAAAGAATGAACCAAAGGAGGAAGATAACTCCCAGAAATCTAAGAAAGAGAGCAAGTACAGGCTAATAAAAAGCAACGAAAGTTCAGTAAGAGCCTGTATGTAAGAATTGCTATAAGAGACACTAGGGACAGTGTCGATTAGAACAAAGACCAAAGCAGTGTGGCATCTGCTAAGGAAACTGGTCATCATTCCCATGAATGTAGGGACATAAAGAATGCAGTCTATTACGGCTGTGGTGAGCAAGGCCGCATCAGAACTAGATGCCATAAAGCTGCCAAAGAAGGTACAGCTAAGCCTGGAAAGACTAAAGGAAGAAATGCCTGAACTCACCTGATGAATGCCAAGAGGCAGTTCACGATGTCATCAAATACATTCCTTATCATTTACCAATGATAATATCTGCTAAGTGTCCTGTTTTTAATACAGGCAATAATAAATCTTCATAAACCATAAGCTTAGCAAACTTTTATATTATTCACAAGGTATAACTTACCAAGGAAACCGTAGTAACCGATTCTTCTAGGATCGACAAGAAATCCTTCCGGAAAATCTAAGAGTACTCTTTCTTCGCATAGAGTACGACAACATATGTTATTTTAATTATTTTCTCATTGTTTTTCTATCGCCTGCGAATGCCAAACTATGTTTGATAAAAGTGACATATGAGGATTGGCGTATCCTAGTGTGTCCCATAGATTACTTCCATGCCAAATCAGTATGGAGGTTTAATACATGGAACCCCTAAGATATCCCAATGATCATATTGTACTAAAGTCGACTAGTAGTATTCAAAGAAGATATCCAGAATGGAATTGTCCAAGTAAATGTTCCCGATTAAGGAATTCGTGGACTTATAACATAAATGTGTCACTTATTTGACACGAGCAATGATGGATGAACTGGATCCTGAGATATGGAAAAATCTCTGTAACCTCCTTGCATCTTGATTATCTTCTCATAAGTTTCCATGCTTACCTTCTGGAAGGCAGGTAGAATTAAAATTAGCATCCCGCTGTGGGCTGGAGTATTGTGAAAACTCCATATTGATGATGGAAAAATCGAAACCTTGAATTAAGTAGGTTTTAAGACATAGGCTCATATAGCCTGACTCAATCTTCTGAGGGTTTTATATTATTAAATAAGAAAGACGGTTCATATTGCTTATATATAAATTGCCGCAACCCTAATTAGGCAACGATTAAGAATTGCCATCAGCTACCCAGGATCTAAGGGCAAATTATTGGTGGATAGGCTTGAAAAAGTCTGTAGCCACCTATGTAGCTAAATGCTTGACATGTACGCAAGTCAAAGCCGAGCATCAAAAGCCGTCAGGCTTGCTACAACAGCCTGAACTTCCTACGTGGAAGTAGGAAATGGTAACCATGGATTTTATTACCAAGTTACCTAAGACAAGGAAAGGAAATGATACGATATGGGTTATAGTTGACAGACTAACTAAGTCAGCACATTTTCCTACCCATCAAGGAGACTTATAGCTCCGATATGTTAGCCCAGTTATACGTTGATAAGATTTTAGCTTTACATGGCATACCTGTGTCTATTACCTCTGACAGAGATACTAGATACACGTCGCATTCTTGGAAAAGTTTCCAACAATCTTTGGGCACACGTTTGACTTTTAGTACGGCTTACCATCCGCAGACGGACGGCCAGAGTGAGCGTACTATTCAAACGTTGAAAGACATGCTACGTGCATGTGTGATCGATTTGGGTGGTAGTTGGGATAAGAACCTACCGTTAATCAAATTCTCCTACAACAATAGCTACCACACCAGCATTAAGGCTGCGCCATTTGAGGCATTATATGGTAGAAAGTGTAGATCGCCCGTGTGTTGGGCGGAAGTTGGAGATGTCCAGTTATCAGGACCAGAAATAGTCTTCGAAACGACAGACAAGATTGTCCAGATTCGTGACCGTCTCAAAGCTGCCCGTGATAGGCAGAAGAGCTACGCAGATCCGAAGCGTAAAGCTTTTCACTTCGAAGTAGGTGATAAAGTGTTGCTTAAAGTATCACCCTGGAAGGGAGTAATGCGGTTTGGTAAGAAAGGCAAGCTAAGCCCGAGATACATAGGACCTTTCGAGGTTATCGAACGTGTCGGGTCAGTTGCCTATAAGTTAAACTTACCGGAAAAGCTCAATGGAATTCACAATGTGTTCCACATCTGCAATCTGAAAAAGTGCTTCGCTGACGAATCACTGGTTATACCACACACAGATGTGCATATAGACAAGAGCTTGAAATTTGTTGAAAAACCTTTGTCTATTGAAGATCGACAGGTAAAGAAGCTTCGAAGGAAGCAGGTACCTATTGTTAAGGTCAAATGGGATGCCCGTAGAGGTCCCGAATATACGTGGGAGGTTGAATCCACGATGAAAGAAAAGTACCCTTATTTATTTCAGTAAATCTCGGGTCGAGATTTATTTTAAGGGGGTGAGGATGTAACACCTTGAAAATTCACGTCCTATAATGTGTTGACACGTGTCGTATGTTTAAACGTGGGAAAGAATGTTATAAAAGGACTAAAGTTGACAAACATGGAAAGTATGTGAATATACGGGTTCTAAATGTCAACAGTGAATAAATATACTTCATAATAACCCTACATGGTGTTTATAACATCAAACGAATAAATCATGGATCATACGAAGCTAAAAGTGAGGGATTACAAACTACAGGGGTTAAATGTGTCAACATGTTTAAAGATATACCTCTGAGTGACCTTTTGACAAACCCGAAGCCTTGTAACTGTTAATTATGCTCACTAGAATGCACGATATAAATTTCATAAAGTTTCGTTATCGTATGAGAAAGTTATGATCAAATTCGTGTGCGAGGGGTTAAAGTGTTAACGTTGAAAGTTATGACTTTTCGGGTTAACCGAAAGTGTCCAAGGACTTGGCAAAGTGGGTATAAGTCCTAAAGCCCTTGTAGGTAAATATAAGGGGGCCAAAATGCAAGAATTAGGCTTAGTTGCCCTTTCGAAAGGCCAAGGGACAAGATGTGGAAACTAGAAAATAAAAATTTCTGATTTCAAGGGCCATGCGGCCCGCGTAAGGTTTGGTTAACATCTCATGCTGGCCGCATCAGGACATCAGATGCAGAAAATCGTTTAAATCGCCTGTTCAGCCTTCTAAATGACATGTAATGTCCTGAAACCCTTCCAAGAGACCCCTAAACAACCCCTAAACACTTAGGGACATGTGTTGATGAGTTGTGGATGGTTGTAGACTTGTGTGTCAATTTCTTGTGGTGATTAAACCACTATATAAGGACCAAAGTTGCAACCAAGTTCCTCACACTTCATTCTTGCATTCCTGATCACTTCTGGAGCCCAAGCCTTCTCTTTAGTGATCACATTTCGTGCATAGGACCTTGGTAAGTTTGCTAAACCTTTCTTGATTAAGTTTTAGCTTAGTTTTAGCTTAAAGTCAAACCGTCGTAATTAACGGTTGACTTTAAGATTAATCACTAATGGTCCAGTGATTAGTCAAATCAAAAGTAGTTATAAGTTGGTAATTATGTGGGTAATAAACCCTCAAAAGGGTTCCCCCTGATTCCCACTCTAACTAGGTCTAATGTCGGGTCAAACTTGTTAAGAAAAAGTCAACAGGATCCTTAAATTATATTTTATGCATAATTAGCAATGTAGATCATATACAACCTGTTTGATCATTGTTATAACTCAGTAATAAGTGCAAGAACATGTCTAAACATGTTCAACCCGACAATTTCCTGTTTAGACCCGGTTCGGAACCGAAAGTCGCATAGTTTGACTTATAATTTGACTTTCAGTTCTGACCCGTTATGGTATGTTTTAGAAATACCTAAGAGCTTCATTTGGACCAGGTAACATGCTATATAACCCTCTGTGATTATACACCACGGTTCACTAGTTAACCGATTAATACGCATGATTCCGTTAATTGCCTATATGTTGACCATTATGCCCTTATTACCATAAAACGTGATTTTTGGAAATGTAAAAGTGTAGAAACCTTAGTTACTGATATATAGACTTGTATGCAAAGTTTGACATCAGTTTGAGGTGTAGAATAAGAGTTATGCTTATTAGCGCAAATTAAAGGCCTTATGTTAATAAAACGGCGTAATTAGCGTATAGCCTAGTTAAGCCCACTTTTTGATATCAAACTTATTACCCACTGATATAATATATTATTTTGGGATTTTTAAATATTTTTAATTAATTTTAGGCTGAGCATAACTCATAGTCGTAGGCTTAATCCGGTAATTGTCGGTTTTGCCCTTACGGGCCATAAAATGAGTTTTACTTATCTAAACGACTCCAAACCTTTTGCTACTGATTACACATGATAAATAAATTATTTTAAGCCTTCTGGAAATATAAAAATATCAGATTTAAGTATCAAACCCGAAATGGCCTTTAATCGCCTTTTTAAGCGTTTTTAACGCATAGTATGTACTATAAGTATTTTAAACATACAAGGGTTGATACCTACTGATATTGAGGCAAATTATAATGTTTTAACAGTAAGCAAAGGTTGATAAACTCAGACTTCAGTTTTGAGCTTTTCGGCTTATGTGAAATTACCAAAATACCCCTACGGGGCATAGTTTGGTTATAATAGATAAATTTCACATATATACTTGAACCTACTATTATAACTTGAAAAATTGAGTATGTTTGCTGATTACATCAGACCTGTAACTTAGTTAAACACTTAAACTCTTTTATAACCTTTTAAATGACCAAACTACCCCTACGGGGCATAGTTTGTGTTTAAATTCGTTACGGGCATAATAAAAGACATATTACTGATGTCACAACATATATGAGGCATATTAACTTAGGAAACCTGTAAATAGCTCTCATTAATACCCGTTACGCTTATTACGCGTACGGTTCGGTTTATGTAACAAGTTGACATAAATTAGCCGAAATGGGTCAAACCTTAACGGTTTTATCTCAAAATCCAGAATGTGAATAATAAACCCATAATAAACAAGTCTTCAAACTTGTCGGGTCTAAATCACATTCTATCCGGTCTTCGCTTAATCGTGCGTACGAACCGTATCTTTGAAACTAGCCGGTCTAAGCTTAAGCTTAATTAAAGACCCGTTAGGATTCTAATAGGTTATTATAAAACCTTCGTTCCAGATTAGGAGGACCAGTAAAAGCTACGTGCATTTTGCTTATTGTGATTTACACATTGCTCAGGTAAATACTTTTAACTTATTTTCCCTATACGGGCTTGGGTTACGGTATATAGCATACCGCTTGATCGGGCATCAAATTCTCCACCGTTGAGTGGGTAATTGAATAAATTTGATCGGCTCGTTTAAACAGTCTTGTTACTTAAAGCCTTTGGGGGGTTAATGACCATGTCCCGGATATCCTTGGCATCATTTTACGAAATGGCCACGACTTAAGCGCGGGGTGTAGGCGTACACCCGTCAGTGCACAAAAGAATATTGTGGTGTGTCTATTGATCTTTAACCCGGACAAGATCCGGGCTACTGAACGCACAAGGAACATGTAATTCGTTCACAAGATTATAATATTAAATAATTCTCCCAAGTTAAAAAGATTAATTTTGCCTCTGTGCATTTTAATCAAATTATAAAAGATATTTTGTGCCACGTGCATCCAAATCAATTTTCTTAAACCATTTTCAAAATGAGTCGGTTAATTGTATTTACCAGTGTAAACTGACGTATTTTCCAAAAAGGCTAAATGCAGGTACTATACGAAATTGGCTGGATATTTCTCCTTAGCATCAATAGAAGTCTCGCAAGCTTAAGATGTCTAAAAGTCTGTTGAACTATTGTTTCCATTTAATGTTCGATCCTTCTGTGGTTAAACTTCCGAATATTGTGACATTTGATATTACAATAATAAATTCGGTTGTATCATATCTTTTAAATTGCTTCCGCTGTGCATATTAAATATTGTGTTGTTTGACTATGATGATATCAACTACGTCACGATACTCCCCACCGGGCCCACCGGTGACACGTGAAAATCGGGGTGTGACACTCAGGGTTGCTTTGGCTTGTAGCCAGCTCTTTCTTAAGGGACCGTGGGGATGCAATATCCTGGAGATCGGCAATGCTGAACCTGGAAGCAGACTTGGAAGATTTACCAGCACCTACAAGCACAATACACAGATAAGTATTTATATTTTAATTTTATTAAGTATTTATATATGCACAAATATGGATACTTATTTGACATGGTGTAGGAAGTGGATGAAATTTCTTCTGGATCCTTTGACTTTGGTGGAAATGTTCTGATGGCAGGATCAAGCTTCCAGAAAGCTACAACTCTCTCTTTGGGGACAGGTGATTCTTGAATGTGTGACAGGGTGATAGCTGCATAGACAAAAATAAAGGATCAGTTATCCTCAACAGAAGAGAAAGATTCTTACCGTTGTCCTAATATAAGGATCCTATATCCTACCATCTGTATTCCATTTCTTGGGAAGATGACTTCCGTTTGGAATGGAATCCCTTCTCACAAAGAAGAATTGATTCCTCTAGTTGGTATCATTCTTGGTGGTTTTGAGGATGGGATGAGGCTGCTGGGGTTTGGACTTGAAAAGATATCGGTAGGAACCATGGCTTACAAGATTGTACAGTTAGCTTAATTCAGACATCCCTATGTCTATACCTTCCTGTTCTACAATGTGCTCAAGTGTGTATAGGACTCTCCACACCATCGACATAATAGCTTGGATGTAGCATAAACCGGTAAGCGTGAAGAAGCCCTGTGTGAGACCAGGAAAAGGATAGGTAAACCCTATTTGAAAAGGGGCTGCAGGGAAGGTAATCTATGTGTCCGATACACAGTCGCTTTTGGTTGAAGAATCAAAGGGCCAGAAAATGGTACCGTAAGGAAAACATGGGTGTAACTGATCAACTTCAGGATCAGTGAATCGGCAAAGCTCCATTGAAGGGTTTTTGGTTAGACCCTAACTCTTCAATGGACTATTATGGTCAGGATTCTTGGCAGGAGAAGAGCGGGTACTCATTTTTGCCATGAATATTCGAAGAACAGATGATCAGGTAGCAGAAGATTAGAGAGAAAGAAGAAAAAGCAGATTTCAATGGACTATTATGGCCATAATAGTCCATGAATATTCAATGGACTATTATGGTCAGGATTCAATGGACTAATGAGGATTTAAAGGGGAGGATCTCGAATATAAATGCAGATTTCAATCCTTATCTCTAACCTATTTATAATGATTATTGTTACAGGAGATGATTATCGCTAACATCAGCACTGTAACGGCTATATCCATTTGCAACGACTAGTCCGCAAATCGTTGAAACATGACTATCTAATCGGATATCAACTAGTCATGTTTGGGGGCAATTGTTAGGGATAGAATGTCATAGCATGTGGATCACGGATCCTCAAGTGTAGCCTGGATCATGGATCCTCAGTTTAGTATGGATCAAGGATCCTCAGGAGTTGATACAGGAAGGCAAAGGATCCAGGATCCTCTTTATTATTCTAAACTAACAATTGTTTCCATCATCTTTGAAGTTGTTTTGCAGGTGTATTCGAATGAGACTTGGTCCTGCCAAGATTCCAGGGGAATATGCTTGACATTTATGCACATGCAATAGCTCCATGACCGTTGTGGTGATCGTGGGGAGGCTAGCACAATTTCAGATAGCTTGTTAGCTTAGATATTTTCTAATTTTAAAGGGGATAACAAGCTTTATCTAGTAACTTAGTTACACACATACACACATCTCGAACTCTCTGCAAACTCTTGGCGATTACACACACTAACACTTTAACAATCATTGTACCAAGCTTGTTATCATCCAAAGTTGTAAACTTTATTTGTTCAATATAGTTGATAATGATAGTTTTCACTATCCGGGGTTTCTTATGCCCGAGATCATTCATTGATCAAGGGCTTTTTCCTCGTATAAATTCTTGTGTTGATAATTCATTTCATTCATTAGTTGTTTACACATTTGTTCAATTAACCAAGCATCTAACCTCACAAAAATCAGATTTGGTTACATTATCCTTGTGTGATTTTTGACCAAAACAATGTATGTCACTTATTGCAAATTGTGTCATTTGTCTTCAATAATTACAGAAAACATACTCGATGTTTGCAAACCCTTGCAAGTTATGTCCTTTAGCCCCAACTCAGTTAATTTTTGTGGTTAAATCTGACCAAATTGACCCCACATAAGGATATATTGGTCATTTTACCCTAAATACTAAAAAAATAAAATTATATCTCTAAACACTATACCTAACCCTAATTTTCATCCCTAATTTGTTCCCTTTCACAAATCAACCAATGTTCTTCCATTGATTGATCTCAATTTTCACCAGTTCAAAACCCTAGGGCTTCATAATTTTTACAAATTTGTTCATCTTCTTCATCCATGGCGGTTCTGACGACTGCATTGTACGCAAGTCCTCCCAGAGGCATCTACACGATGCTGTATTCATTAACGATCAACTCACACGCATCGTACGATTTCAATCTATCCAGCCGTCCGACTACGTCATCAACGGCAACCGTTATGTCATCAAAACCGGTAATCAGAGGTTTATCCACATTTTTCTCGTTGTCACCGACCTTCAACGGTGCCAGATCTGAAGATCTACCGTCAATGAGAACCAGCGGTGAAGATTTGAGCAGTTTAACCAGTTCGTTTTCGTACTCGATGTTTGGATCTTTTCTGAAACGAGATCATGTTCATCAGAGTCCGGTTTCGGTGTTTCAAGATCCAGTTTCGTCATCTCCGGTTAGGTTTTCGCCGGAGAGAGTGTTCCGTACTTGGCGTGTGTGTTGTTGATTATAACTCATGGAGGTCGCTTGTGAATGATAGTTTTTGTGAGGAGCTTACTTTTGTTATGGATGAAACTACTTTAAAGGAATCGGTTCCCGAGCCGTATATGAAGGATTTGTTGTTGAATGCACAGATGAAACATAAAAAATTTAATGATAGTTTGGTTATTAAAGATTTCTATGAAGCGATGGTGGTGGGGTGGGTGGTGACGGTGGAAGGCGGTGATGGTGGTGGGTTGGTGGTGGCGATGGTGGTGGTGGGTTCTTTACGGTGGTGGTGGTGGTGGTGCTAGAATGGTGGTGTGAAAAGAGATCTGCCATTCAAAAAGATAAAGAGAAAAGACTAAATTTTTTATAATTTTATTTTTTTAGTATTTAGGGTAAAATGACCAATATACCCTCATGTGGGGTCCAATTGGTCAGATTTAACCACAAAATTAACTGAGGTAGGGCTAAATGACATAACTTGCAAGGGTTTGCAAACATCGATGTAAGACCCTTCTATTGATTATCAAAATTTCTTATAAGTGTCGCCTATAAACGTTTATATATAATATACACATACATTTGAAAATACGAGTTTCATTAAACATCTTGAAATTTAAAACATTTCAACATAATATCATTGTTTAAATCGCGTAGCGACGAAACGTAATACGGAAGCTTGAATCTTTGATCGTGTTCGTTTCTTCATTGAGCTTAATCATCACCCGGTGCTTTACGTGTAACAACCCGCACTTTTGCGCTTGTTACTCTCGCTACACTCGTTACGCCTAGCACCAGAGATTCGGGTCATAATGTAAACTATATCGCAAACTACGCTACTTCGCATATTTTCGCAAACACATCGCTTATTACAACACGCTATATCTCAACGCTTACATGTTTTTCGCATATACTATTACGCTATTGCTATGCAACTCGCAAAACGCAAACGCAAACTCGAGACGCGGTTACTTATGCTAAGACCTATTATATTATATAGTTAGTTATATATATAAATATCTAGGTAATAAAACTTGTTTAAACGCGCACACGCTGGCACGCGCAACTCAATTTATCGCACTGAAACGTAATATAACACGACACTACTTATCTCGCTATAATGTTTAAAGTACCCACAATGATTAACGCAACAAAACACGTCGAACACATCAAAAGTTGGAAGACTGACAAATGCAATCCGGCCGTCCGAATGGACATCCGCTCAGATGACCATCCGACCCGATGGCCATTCGACCGGCGAAAGCCATCCGAGCTATTCGACCGCCTTAACTTTCACCCTCGCCTATAAATAGAACCATTGTGTCTCATTTCAACACTTTGGTCTCTCTTATCTGATCACACGCACTCAAGTCGCTCTCAGTCACTTTTAATCACGATTCAAGGCTGTTTCGTAAGTATTTCTCCTCAAATCTTGTACAACCTTCATCTCTAATCACTTCTACATCATCTTCTCCATCAAAATCACACACAAACGCTTGCTTTTTCTCTGAAATCCCTGATTTGGACCACTTGAAGGTGGTCTCCTCTCGGTTAGCTTAGGCAAACTGTTAAGGAGCTCCATTCAATCGAGATTAGTCCAGATCTGAAAGATTTCCACACCTTTAACTAAATCTCAACAAGATTTCAACACTTTTCAACTGTTTTCAATTTTTCTTCAAACTTTCTACACAAAACCGATGGAATCCAGACTCATTCAGACTCTCTACTCGTTCCTTAGTCGAGAGCCGGCTTGAAAACGGATTTCCACCAGAGAGATAACCGATTAATGGGTTGAACATGGATCTTCATCAAGAATAGTAAGTTTGACCGAATGGGCTGAGACCATCCGATCGAATGAGCTAGTCTTGGTGTATTGTCGTTGTTTGACACGTCGTCACGCCGTCTCCGTTAAACTTCAAACTTTTTACTTAGAAAATGTTGTAAATTTTTCAAATAACAGAACACCCACTCGAATGGCCATCCGACCGGATGACCATCCGACCGGATGACCATCCGACAAAGTGAACTGTCCCTTTATAATTTCCAATGTTAAACGATTTGACTATTTGACTAAACTTCAAAACTTCAAAAATTTTCCAAACAAGCACACTCATTCGAATGGCCATCCGTTCGAATGGTCATCCGCTCGGATGACCATCTGTCCGGATGACCATCCCCTCCGATGGGTTATACTCATTCGACTGGATCACCATTCGAACCCTTTAACCATTCGACATTTTTGTCACACACTGTTCAACGCTTTGTTCAAGAACTTATGCTACTGTCTCCGTACACAGGCTAACTCAACGTGCTCCGTTCAATCCAATCTAGCTTGTGTTTACTTGCTAAACACATACTGTGAGTATACTCGAACCCTTTTTCGCTTAACGCACTTTTGGGGTGTAACATACGTTCTCTAACAAAAACACAACACTTAAACGCATTTCAAATGCTAACTGCACTCGCATGTTATACGTGATTAGTTGAATTGTTTGTTGCTATGTTTATACAATGTTACGTGCCGGACCGCCTCTAGCAATGATAGTACTATAGTTTGGACTCAGCACCTGTCGTGGACAGGGGTTGCTAGGGATCACATCACTTTACTTCACGTGTTCGCTGAACATGTGTCGCGCATACTCTCAAACGCAGTCTCGTGGTTAGGATGTATCATTGTTGATAGCTTACTTGATTCGCCTATTATGTGTTACATGCTGGTTATGCGTAAACGCTTTCTATACTATATCTATGTAAACTTGTATACTCGCCAATACTTTTGTATTGACTTTATTTTAACGTATGTTGCAGGTTAATCGCAGTTTATCTCGAATCAAGACTAGGAAGTCTAGAAACCCACATAAAATATAGGTTGTCGGATTTGTATTGTTTGAGAGACATGAAATCTGTATGACTATTTGCTGAAATATTGTTTATTAGTATGGGATAATGAACGCATTAAATATTGTCACTAAATAGTTTTTATAGCTTCTCTTGAGCAATCTGATTCGCCTAGTTCCGCGCTCCGATGATTCCGCCATCGGTTGGGGTGTGACATTACGGTATACCAACATTTCATAAAACATGAAATGCTTTAGTTATATAGAGTTTATAGCACGTCTAAACGAGTCCGTAAGACAAAATAATCAAATAAAACAATTTTCGCCAGCTTCGTAGTCTGTCGCGGGCCGCGACAGGATTAACAAAATCCTTCGCGGGGCGCGACAACAAAAGACAATGCCCGTCACAGGGTGCGACAACCTTATTTTCACAAAAAGTTTGTTAGCTGGAGCTGCATTTTCCCAGCATTGCCATTTTTCACTTAAATGGTCATCACTGCCTCAGTTTTTATCCGTTTTACTTCCCGTTTCTTCTTACGTGATCGTAATTTGATTCTCTAACATATAGAATTGAAATCCGACATCTGGATTAACAATTTTCTAAATTTTTATGCCCTCAGCTTCATATTTATTTATTAAACTTTTGACCCGTTCATGATTTATCCAACAAACTTGTTTCTAAATGATCATAAAACCTAGGCCTACATATTTAACCCAAAATCCTTAATCAGGATTCATAGCTTTTAATAATTACACAACCATTACCTAGTTTATGCATATTTTTATTTTGACCCGTCATGAGAGTTAAGCACTTTAAGCTTAAGTTATCTACAACCCTTCATATCTCTTATTCCCACTTAATGATCTTTATTCATCTATTATCACAACTTCAATTGTGATGGATTATGATAGGAAAATTCGTTGTATTCCCATTTTACCCTTGAGTTGGTCACATTTACGAAAATAGCCAATTTTGTAGCTTTAAGCCAAAAATGGTTTAAGCCTTCATTACATACTATCGAAAAGATTGATCAACATTATAAAACTCATATTCAAACTACCCTTGTGGATCGTTTTCCTGATTTATCATCCAAGGGCATTTTGGTCAACTTAAGTCTTTCAATCACTAATGACATTTTTGAAATCTTGTTTTGACCAAGAATACTCTTTTATTCCGTAATCCAATTTAATTTCATTAGGTCCATAAGAACATAATATTAAAATGTCAATTCACTTAATATACCTCACCTTGGGTAATCCGAAACCCACCCACGACTCGATTAACTCTCTCGAACCTTGTGTTCTCAATGTGAGTTTGACTCATTTCACATACCTGAATCGGGTCAAAGCAATGACCCGTTTTAATACCTCATCATATAAGTTGCTAATTAATAACAACAAAGTCTTACGGGCTAAACGTTAATGTGAGCATAAAACTCGACAAAGAACCATTAGTCATTAATGTCAAATGGTGATATCTTCATCACCTTTTGACTCATTTGGTCTAAATGACCATTTTATCCTTGTGAGATGATATTCATTTGCCATCTCATCCATGTAATCTACTTTGGTTTGCACCAAACTATCTTATTTCTTAAAAATCATTTCTTAATTCTTTAACCCCTCATGGCTTACGCCATAGAGTGTCCTTTTTAAAACTCTTTATTTAATTGTCAACTCGTGACCGAATTACCATTTTACCCTTTTTACCATCTAATATGAGTTATTACTTTCATCACTTGTTCTGACCCGTATCGATTTGTGTCGGAACGTCATATCTCAAAATCATATTCCGTATGTCAAATCGCTTATTCCTAGCCAAATACATGAGTAGGTATTCTACTTTAAAGTTGTAAGCTTCACTTACCTTGCGTTTTGATAATGCTTTTTTCTCCCGTATTGATCCGTTCGACCCGCTTCTTTTCCAAGCTTCCATCTAGCTTGTCAAGCGTCAAACTATCATTTGTTATTCGCAAGATGGTTAGATTAGTCATTGTTTAACACGATTATTCCACCTTACGCATTTTATATCAAAATTACCATTGATCTCATTATAGGTCGGTTGGACTTTTAAAAGTCAAACTGCCTATTAACATATGCAATTGCATAACTAAGTTTAACAAACTCATTTTGGCAATTCCACCGTTTACCCAGTAGGCGTTATTTCTAGGCCACCGTCTTAACTAAATTTCTCTACTGAGCGCATACAATCGTTAACATCAATTTTAACAGGATTATATTCATTGTATGCTAGTTTATCATTCATTATATAAGAACATAGGGATTGTTTCATCACCATGAAACAACCTATTACATCATGTGTATGAAAATTACTCAAACATTAAACTTAAACAAAGATTTTAACCATTCATATACACATGATGATTTCAAACATCTATAACATGATTTTAACATCAATTTCATTATATCATACAAAAACCCATTTCATGGCAAGTATGATCATATATTCAAAGTGTCTTCATGTTAATACCATATATGATGATTCTAAAAACAAGTTTAACATCAACTTCATCATATTAACAAAACCTATTTAACTAGGTGTGGTAATTCATCCAAACACCTAAATCATAGCAACTTACTCAAAAAAAAATTACTTAGGGTCTGTTCCTAAGCAAGCATACATCTCAAATCCAGCCATAACCTCTACGATTCATACATAAATCGCAACTTGTGATGTTCATCAAATTTCACAACTTCAATAAACATCAAAATTCTACATACCTTATGATCCCCTAGGTTGGGTGATCGTTAATTCATGTTCATTTATGAGTTTGAGCCCCAATTCATCCTTAAACTTGATGATTCTTGATGAACTAAGGTTTTGGCTCCCTTTTGCTTCTCCTGATCGTTCCAGAACAACACACACTTAGTGTGTGTTGTGTTTTTATTTTAATTTAATAATTCAACATTCAAATTTTTTCCCTTTTTGTTCCCTCATGTTTTGAGATTTTAATTATAAATGGATATCATCCAATATTCATCACTAACGATACAATAATCAACTAGGTTAATTATTCCTAGTTAATTTTGTGTACGGTTAACTTTTATCATTAACGGTACTTTACCCGTTCCTTTATATTAACCGGGTTTAAATTACCAAACCCATTTTTTGGGTGTTACAATCGAGTACGTTTTCTGTAATTATTGAAGATAAATGACACAATTTGCAATAACTAACATACATAAAGGACGATTTTTGTAATTTACTCTAAGTAAATAGTACATTAAAGTTCATTTTTAAAAGATAAATCTTGATGATTGTATGTATGTGTTAACATATGACGTTAAATTTTATTAAACACGTGCAATATATGAGTTTTTTAAATATATATTTTTTAGATAAGAATAAATATTTAGATAAGGATAAACATTTGTTTTTATTATGATCATAATAATAATAATAATAATAATAATAATAATAATAATTTTAAAACAAAAAATATATAATAATATAAACGTTTTTTTATTATGATCATATTAAATAATAATAATAATAATTTTAAACAAAAAATTAGTTAAGAATACATATTTAACAAAGTAAAATGTTATAATAAGTAAATAGTACATTAAAGTTCATTTTTAAATGATAAATCTTGACGACTGTATGTGTTAACATATGACGTTATATTTTATTAAACACGTGCAACATATGAGTTTTTTTTAAGATATATTTTTTAGATAAGAATAAATATTTAGATAAGGATAAACATTTGTTTTTATTATGATCATATTAAATAATAATAACAATAATAATAATAATAATACTACTACTACTACTACCACTACCACTACCACTACCACTAATAATAATAATAATAATAATAATAATAATAATAATAATAATAATAATAATTTAAAACAGAAATTAGATAAGAATATAAATGCTTATTTTTATTATGATCATTTTAAATAATAATAATAATTTTAAACAAAAAATTAGTTAAGAGTACATATTTAACAAAGTAAAATGTTATAATAAGTAAATAGTACACTAAAGTTCATTTTTAAAAGATCAATCTTGACGATTGTATGTGTTAACATATGACATTATATTTTATTAAACACGTGCAATATACGAGTTTTTTTAAAATACATTTTTTATTATTTATTATATAAAATTACATTTATGCAAAATAAAAAACAACAAAGTAAAATGTTATAATAAGTAACTAGTACACAATGTTCATTTTTAAAAGAAAAATCTTGATGACTATTTGTATTAACACATGACATTATATTTTATTCAACGCATGCAGTATACGAGTTTTTTTAAAAATACATCTTTTTATTATTTACTATATAAAATTGTATTTATATAACCCGTGTAATACACGGGGTTTTAACCTAGTATATAATATAATAAAAAGCCAGGCCCCTGGGAGACCGACCCTGATAAGTTATATGGCATACATACACTACTAGAAAACTCATACTATTCCTACCAAAATTCGCTACGCAATTCCTACAAACGAAAATGTCGACACTTTTCCCATGAAATTCCTACGAACAAGAAAGGGTCTTAGTTTTGTGACAAAAAAGCGACAAAAAAGCCACAAATTGTTATGCGTAGGAAACGTGTCGAAAATTTCCCACGTATTTCCGACGGAACACACTAGTGGATCCATAGGGTTTGACGAGCATCGCATCCGTTTAGTAAGCTAATCATATTTTTATAAATTAGTAAAAAAGTTGGTCGAAAAATATAATTGTTTGTATTCAAATGTATTACGAAACTCCTTTTTAGGAAAAAATATGGTCGAAAAGTAAAGTGGATTGAAGTTTATTTTGATACCCATCCCAAAAAGGAAAGCAAAAAAGAGGTATTGGGCCAGAGAGCTGGACATTAATAGCCTTCAGGGATTTGAGTTTATTTCTGAAAAATCAAGAGAAATATATGTAAGTTATCTTTATCGCTTTTGAATAATTAGAACATTAGCGTATTAACTTTTAGTAAAACAACTAATAATTTGTTTCCATAAATTGTAGTTAAGGTATAGAAGTGATATGATCAAGTTGCATGGGTCGGATCTCAGCCAACATCCGGATGATCTTGATGTGTAGGAGAGAGTGGCAGGAGGTAACAAGGGCCGGATGTTTGGGGTAGGATCTTCGGATCCTCGTTTCGAGATAACTGGGAAATTGTCTACATCTAATCTAAATTGTATTTTGATGCCATAAGGTCGCAAGAGGAGGTATTGTTTACTTCTCATTAAAGTATTGCAATTCTATATATTATAGAGCCTTTTAACAATTAATTAGTAGAAAACAATAACTTAGATTATTGACCTTTTTTAACAATTTAGGTTGAAAAAGTCCGAGCTGAATAAAAAATGAACTTGCAAATTAAAGGGATGCTAGACAAGAGTTGGAGCAAAGGGTGCAACAGATGGAAAAATAAATGAAAGAAAATGAAGAAAAGAGGCAAAAACAGTTTGAAGATTTTACGAAAAAAATTCAGCCTCCCGTTAGTCATTAGCAATTGTAAGACCCTTGCTATTATTAAGCGGTTTTCGTTTAATCTTACGAAAATAAACGTGTAATTATGATTACATATACTTTGAAAATACGGGTAAATTAAAACTTTTACAAATATAAAGAAAAATACAATATAATGTAATTAAGTTCATCTTTTAGAATAACGACGACGCAACATGTGGAAGCTTCTTTTTCGTGTGTGTTCGGTTCTTGTATGGCGCTTGATCTTCATCCGGGAACCCATGATATTTACCTGTGATCAAAACCAACTTAAAAGTTAGTTTTGATGCTTAAATAATAGTTTAAAACAAGTTCTAAACAATCAAACAACAAATAAAATCAATTTGCCAGCTCTGTAGTCTGTCGCGGGCCGCGACAGACTTGGCCTTGGCTTTCACGGGGCGCCACAGTCTATGGCGGGGCGCGACCGCTTAATACTTTTCCATCGCGGGGCGCGACGGACCCATTTCGACAGAAGGTTTGTTATTTTGAGCTGCAGATTCCTAGCTCGATTTCTACTAACTTAACATACACCAAAATGTGCATATCTTTTAATTTATAAATCCGTTTTACACGATTCTTTTTTCTATGTGATCGTAATTTAATTCTCCATCACATGGAGTTAAAGTCCGACATCTGGACTCATAAAATATTAGATTTCAAGCTCTCGGCTTGAAATTGATTTATAAGGACTTTTGACCGTTCAAGTTTAAAACCATCAACTTGTTTCTAAATAATCAAATTACATAAACCAATGTATTTAATACAAAATTTATAGCTCGGGTTCAAAATTTTTGTTTTATGAATTACGCGTCTAATTCATAAGCGATGCGCATAAATCCATTGACCCGTTTAGGGGATTTTGTGCATTTAAGCATTAACTCGCTCTTCCCCTTTTACACTTTGCATTCCCATATTTAAATAACTAATTACAATCCACCAAAACTTTTTTTTTTGTGGTGGATTTAACATAATGAACCCATTACCCCCAATCCTTCCTTTCGGTTAGTCATTTTGCGCAAATGACCCATTTTAGGCATTCGACACACAAATGTTTATGCCTATAACTTTCCTTCATATCTAAGGATTACATAATCATGATACAATTTTCTAAACAACCTCTAAGGATCGTTTACCCGGTTTTTCCTTCAAGATGCTTTTTGGTCAATTTTAGTCCCTCATTTTACGATGAAGGACTTTCACTAATTATTTGACCAAAATCACAATTTTAACTATAAACTTATTTTTGCGTACCTGGCTCGGGTCAACATATTGACCCGTTTTAATACCTTGTCTCAATAATTGCTAATTCATAGCATCGCTAATTCATAAGTCGTTTTATCCTGTGTGCATAAAACTCCACAAACACTTATTAGTCGTTAATTGTCAAATGGTATCAACATTACCATTTGACCCGTTTAGTCTAAACGACCAAACATTTTTGCGCTTTTATTTGAATGGTATTTATTTACCATTTCGTTAAGTAACTCACTTCGGATTTTTCACCAATTAATTAGGTCTCTTAAATCTGTTTCTTATGCGTTTGCCCAACATGGCTCATGCCACTTTGTGTCGTTTTAAACTTCAACTTTGATCCATTTATTCTTGACTAAATCACCATTTTACCCTTCTTTATTCATTTAGGCTTACTTAGAAAGTAGCCATTCAAAATCTCTTTTAGTTTATGTCATCCCATGACCAAATTACCATTTCACCCATTTTTACCATTAAACATGGTTTTTCATCTTTTGATACGTTCTGACCCGTATCATTTCGTGTCAAAATCGTATTTTGAATATAACTTTGTCGCATTTATATTCTATAAATAAATACATATCTTACGATAAGGGTGTAAGCTTTACTTACCTCTCGTCCGATTTACGCTTTTCTCCTCATACTTGATTTGTTTGACCCACTTTCACCCCAAGCGTCCACCTAGCTTGTTAAGCGCCAAACTATTATTCAAAATTCGTAAGATGGTTAGATTAGTCATTATTAATCTCGACTATTCCACCTTACGCATTTTCTATCAAATTATCATTCGGTCATGTCTTAAGGTCAGTTTGACTTTCAAAAGTCAACTGTCCCTTTTTAATGTATAAAATGCACAACTGAGTTCGACGAACTCACTTAGGCCTTTCTTCAACTATTCGATAGGCGCTATTTTTAGGCCACAAATTTAACCACATTCATCAACATAATTTACATACATCATATAATCATCTAACTACATAAAATTCATTCTTTCCTCAAAAACCCATTTCAATCATGAATGAACAAGTACTCAATCTTGTAATTTATTTCAAGTACCTTGTTTCTACTATCAAATATGATGATCTTAAACATGTGTATATCATCATCTTCACTACATAAGCAAAAACCCACTTGTCTAAGTGTGGTAAATCATCAAATTATTCAAATCATAGCAACCTGTGTAGACAACACGATTTCACTTAGGCATTCTAACGACCACCTTGTAGGCGAGATTTTATACGCATATTTTATTTAATTATGGTCATCGTTTTAACCAAGTTTTAATATCAAAATCATGTCTCTATGTCTAGTGTACATGAACTACACCTAGAACTAGCATAACAACATCAATGTTCATCCATTTAACACCCTAATTCAAGTGTTCATCTTCTTGTCATAAAACCCACTTAGCACACATATGGGTAATAATCAAATCCCTAGTCTTTAATACTAATTCAGCAAGTTTTCGACTAGGGTTCGTTTTCTAAACATGGATTCATCCAATTTTCTCCCAACATCAAGCATTCAAGCTTGAATTTCGATTTTTATAAGTTCATCAAAAATCTCAACTTCATAAATATCAAAATTTTGACATAACTTATGATCCCTAAGCTTTGGTGATCACGAATTTGTGTTCATGCATTTGATTTGGGCTAGATTTGACCTTCGATTTTGTTTATTTTGGGTGAACTAGGGTTTCACCCATTTTGGTCGCTTGATGATCGATCTCCACACACACACCATGTGTGTGTTGTGTGTGTGTGTGTGTTTTTTTTTTTTATAAAATATAAAGTTTTCTTTGTTACAGTTTTGGTCCCTCAAGTTTAATTCTAATTCTTTAAGACTACAATTCCATATTTTATTACTTATTTACATATTAATAACTAGGTAAATATATTCCTAGTTATTTTTGTTTACAGGCTAGTTTTTACCATGAACGGTACTTTACCCGTTTCCTTATATTTACCGGGTTTAAAATACCAAACCCGTTTTCGGGGTGTTACAAGTCTACCCCCCCCCCCCCCTTTAAGAGGTTACGTCCCCGAAACCTTATTTACGTAGTTCATTGGTTTAATCAAACGAACCAAGTTTCATTTTCAAGGTAACCGTTTCTTTCGGTCAAAAGTTTTTTTTATATTGACGTGTACGTCTTTCATGCGTAAGGCCTCGAACCGAACACTTTATTCTTTTAACCTTGAGATCTGATTACCAACTTGTAAGACCCTTGCTATTATTAAGCGGTTTTCGTTTAATCTTACGAAAATAAACGTGTAATTATGAATACATACACTTTGAAAACACGGGTAAATTAAAAGTTTTACAAATATAAAGATAAATACAATATAATGTAATTGAGTTCGTCTTTTAGAATAACGACGACGCAACATGCCAAAGCTTCTTTTTCGTGTGTGTTCGGTTCTTGTATGGAGCTCGATCTTCATCCGGGAACCCATGATATTTACCTGTGATCAAAACAAACTTAAAAGTTAGTTTTGATGCTTAAATAATAGTTTAAAACAAGTTCTAAACAATCAAACAACAAATAAAATCAATTTGCCAGCTTTGTAATCTGTCGCGGGCCGCGACAGACTTGGCCTTGGCTTTCGCGGGGCGCCACAGTCTATGGCGGGGCGCGACCGCTTAATACTATTCCGTCGCGGGGCGCGACGAACCCATTTCGACAGAAGGTTTGTTATTTTGAGCTGCAGATTCCCAGCTCAATTTCTACTAACTTAACATACACCAAAATGTGCATATCTTTCAATTTATAAATCTGTTTTACATGATTCTTTTTCCTATGCGATCGTAATTTAATTATCCATCACATGGAGTTAAAATCCGACATCTGGACTCATAAAATATTAGATTTTAAGCTCTCGGCTTGAAATTGATTTATAAGGACTTTTGACCCGTTCAAGTTTAAAACCATCAACTTGTTTCTAAATAATCAAATTACATAAACCAATGTATTTAACACAAAATTTATAGCTCGGGTTCAAAAATTTTGTTTTATGAATTACGCGTCTAATTCATAAGCGATGCGCATAAATCCATTTGACCCGTTTAGGGGATTTTGTGCATTTAAGCATTAAATCGCTCTTCCCCTTTTACACTTTGCATTCCCATATTTAAATAACCAATTATAATCCACCACAACTTTATTTTTGTGGTGGATTTAACATAATGAACCCATTACCCCCAATCCTTCCTTTCGGTTAGTCATTTTGCGCAAATGACCTATTTTAGGCATTCGACCCACGAATGTTTAGGCCTATAACTTTCCTTCATATCTAAGGATTACATAATCATGATACAATTTTCTAAACAACCTCTAAGGATCGTTTACCCGGTTTTCGCTTTAAGAGGCTTTTTGGTCAATTTTAGTCCCTCATTTTACGACGAAGGACTTTCACTAATTATTTGACCAAAATCGCAATTTTAACTATAAACTTATTTTTGCGTACCTGGCTCGGATCAACATATTGACCCGTTTTAATACCTTGTCTCAATTATTGCTAATTCATAGCATCGCTAATTCATCAGCCGTTTTATCCTGTGTGCATAAAACTCTACAAACACTTATTAGTCGTTAATTGTCAAATGGTATCAACATTACCATTTGACCCATTTAGTCTAAACGACCAAACGTTTTTGCGCTTTTATTTGAATGGTATTTATTTACCATTTCGTTAAGTAACTCACTTCGGATTTTTCACCAATTAATTAGGTCTCTTAAATATGTTTCTTACGTGTTTGCCCAACATGGCTCATGCCACTCGGTGTCGTTTTAAACTTCAACTTTGATCCATTTATTCTTGACTAAATCACCATTTTACCCTTTTTTATTCGTTTAGGCTTATTTAGAAAGTAGCCATTCAAAATCTTTTTTTGTTTATGTCATCTCATGACCAAATTACCATTTCACCCATTTTTACCATTAAACATGGTTTTTCATCTTTTGATACGTTCCGACCTGTATCATTTCTTGTCAAAATCGTATTTTGAATATAACCTTGTCGCATTTATAATCTATAAATAAATACATATCTTACGATAAGGGTGTAAGCTTTACTTACCTCTCGTCCAATTTACGATTTTCTCCTCATACTTGATTCGTTTGACCCGCTTTCTCCCCAAGCTTCCACCTAGCTTGTTAAGCGCCAAACTATTATTCAAAATTCGTAAGATGGTTAGATTAGTCATTATTAATCTCGACTATTCCACCTTACGCATTTTCTATCAAATTATCATTCGGTCATGTCTTAAGGTCAGTTTGACTTTCAAAAGTCAACTGTCCCTTTTTAATGTATGAAATGCACAATTGAGTTCGACGAACTCACTTAGGCCTTTCTTCAACTATTCGATAGGCGCTATTTTTAGGCCACTAATTTAACTACATTCATCAACATAATTTACATACATCATATAATCATCTAACTACATAAAACTCATTCTTTCCTCAAAAACCCATTTCAATCATGAATGAACAAGTACTCAATCTTGTAATTTATTTCAAGTACATTTTTTCTACTATCAAATATGATGATCTTAAACATGTGTATATCATCATCTTCACTACATAAGCAAAAACCCACTTGTCTAAGCAAAAACCCACTTGTCTAAGTGTAGTGAATCATCAAATTATTCAAATTATAGCAACCTATGTAGACAACACGATTTCACTTAGGCATTCTAACGAGCACCTTGTAGGCGAGATTTTATACGCATATTTTATTTAATTATGGTCATCGTTTTAACCAAGTTTTAATATCAAAATCATGCCTCTATCTCTAGTGTACATGAACTACACCTAGAACTAATATCACAACATCAATGTTCATCCATTTAACACCCTAATTCAAGTGTTCATCTTCTTGTCATAAAACCCACTTAGCACACATATGGGTAATCATCAAATCCCTAGTCTTTAATACTAATTCAGCAAGTTTTCGACTAGGGTTCGTTTTCTAAACATGGATTCATCCTAGTTTCACCCAAACATCAAGCATTCAAGCTTGAATTTCGATTTTTATAAGTTCATCAAAAATCTCAACTTCATAAATATCAAAAATTTGACATACCTTATGATCCCTAAGCTTAGGTGATCACGAATTTGTGTTCATGCATTTGATTTAGGCTAGATTTGACCTTCAATTTTGTTGATTTTAGGTGAACTAGGGTTTCACCCATTTTGGTCGCCTGATGATCGATCTCCACACACACCATGTGTGTGTTGTGTGTTTTTTTTTTGTTTATAAAGTATAAAGTTTCCTTTGTTACAATTTTGGTCCCTCAAGTTTAATTCTAATTGTTTAATACTACAATTCCATATTTTATTACTTATTTACATATTAATAACTAGGTAAATATATTCCTAGTTATTTTTGTTTACGGGCTAGTTTTTAGCATTAACGGTACTTTACCCGTTTCCTTATATTTACCGGGTTTAAAATACCAAACCCGTTTTCGGGGTGTTACAGCAGTAGTTTTTTAGTTATTTCGAATCTTTATGTTTAACAATGGTGGTTTTGTGATTGAAACGGGCTCGGAATTTTTGTTATTTATTCCAGATCTTTATGTTTAATAATGGATGATTTTGTAATTTAAACGTGCTCCGAATTCATGTTATTTCTTTTTGTTAAATTATATTCCGAATCATATTTATCAATATGCATCTTTCAGCAGGAAAAAAGCAGATATTTTTTTTATTTCTATTATTTTTTAAATGTATACGTAAGAAATGTGTAGGAAAAAGACTAAACAGGTTTCGTCAGATTCCGTTGGAATTGTGTAGAAATAAAAGATAGTTTCGTAGGAAAAGCGTAAGAAAAAAGAATAAATTCTGTTAGAACTATGTAGGAAAAAAACTAATTTCATGGGAATTGTGTAGGGAAAACGAATACATTCCGTTGGAATTGTGTAGGAAGAAAAAAAACATTTTGTAGGAAATGCTTAGGAAAAAAGAATACATTCTGTTAGAATTGTGTAGGAAAAGACTAATTTTGTAGGAAATGCGTAGAAAAAATGATACATTCTGTTGGAATTATGTAGGAAAAAAAATATTTTCGTAGGAACTATGTAGGGAAAACGAATACATTCCGTTGGAATTGTGTAGGAAGAAAAAAAATATTCGTAGAAATTGTGTAAGAAAATTTAAATATAATAAATATAAATATATTTGATTTAAACACAAAATTTAAAAAATAAATATTCCATGAGAAATGCGTTGGAAAGTTAAAAAAATTAATTCCATGAGAAATGAGTAGGAGAATTCCAACGAAACATTTGTGTGGGAAATGAGTAGGAAAATCTGTAGGAAATGCGTTATAAGTGAATTACCCACGAGCAGAATTCCTACAACCCGTTTTCGTGGGAAATCTGTGAGTAACTTCCCACGGAAATTGACGTGGGAATAGTAGCAGTTTTCTATGATAATTTTTTTGTTATCTAAATAGTTATTATTTTTCTGGCACATTTGCTAGCTTCTGTCATTTGCTCCATCAATTTGTTGTTGAAGTCTGTTTCATTTTGTTCATGATTCTCTTTCTACTAAGTGGTAGTGACTTGTATAAAAAGATTCAAAATCATGATCTTTTTCGTAATCGATTTGACAGCCCATGTGAGAACTAGGTGTCAAGAAACCGTCCATCTCAATGTGCCAAACAAGTTTAATGGGTCAAAAGGTATATGTTGTTAAATAATCAGTTTTTCGAGTTGTTCCATGTGAATTTTCTTTTCTTTTTTTACGATGAATGCGGGTGAAGTTGACGAGGGGCTAAAAACTTGAATGATCCACTCATATGTACATGGATTGGTGCAAAAGAAGAGTTAAAAACATGCTCAGCTTATTAATTTTCATTTAATAGGACCTATGAGTCACTCATGCAATTTATTAGTTGTCACATTTAAATTCTATTTTTTTTATTTAAGCATTTAATTTCAATTTCGTCATCTTTATCTTTGAATATGTAAATAAAAACTATAATAAAAGAGTAATACTATAATCTATCATATTGATGCATGTTTGTTGAATGAAAAGAATGATTAGCGAAATAATAGGTGGAAAATGGTTGAAGAGAATGGTAAGTGCATGCAAGTAAACATTCATGATTCATACAAACGGAACCCTTCTCCCTCCCTACTTGTGTCTATATAAAGGCAATGTCCCCTTGATCTTATGTAACCCTCAAAGCAATGGAGCAAAATGGTCATAGTAATGGTCACAGTAATGATCATAGCAATGGTCATGCCCACATTATTACAACAAAAAGGTTGTATTTATTTACCAAAAACATTTAAATTTTTTTAAAGACTTTCTTTCTGAATAGAATGTTTATGTTCATGTGACAAGGTTAATGAACAAAGTGGCGGTGGTAACTGGCGGAGCAAGAGGAATAGGCGCTGCCACAGCGAAGTTAATGGCAGAGAACGGGGCACATGTCGTTATTGCTGATATTTTGGATGATTTGGGAACAAGTCTTGCAAATTCAATTAACGGTCGTTTTGTGCATTGTGATGTATCGATAGAATCCGATGTAGAAGCGGTTGTTCAACTCGCTATTACTTGGAAAGGGAGACTAGATATCATGTACAATAATGCTGGAATTGGAGGTAAACTTTAGTATTTTCTAGTGCTAAATACAAACAAATAAACAAACGTACACATTAAAATCTCACTCATAGAGTAGGGTCTACAGAGGGTGAGATGAGAGCAAACCTTACCTCTATCTCAAGAGCAGTAGCTCTAGCTAAAAATTCCCCCTTTATTGTTTCTTTACACTATAAAATACATGTAACATAAAGTATATATTAGTAACTTAGTAGTAGAAGAGAAAATATGACAATAAACAGTTAAAGATGTATGCTTGTTAAAGATTAAATAAATAGTTTAATACCACCCAAATGATGTGAGAAATTTTCTTGTGCATAGATGAAGGAGGAAGCATTACAACTCTTGACATGAAACGGATCTCAAAAGTAATTGGAGTTAACATGAATGGAGTTATACATGGGACAAAGCACGCTGCACGCGCTATGATCTCAGGCGGAAAAGGTGGTGCTATCATCAACTCGTCAAGCACAGCCGCCATCATGGGTGGCCTTGGATCACACGCATATACATTAACCAAAGAGGCAATTCTTGGATTAACAAGAAGCTCTTCATGCGAGTTGGGCACATATGGGATCCGTGTGAATTGTGTGTTACCTCATGCCGTGCTATCACCAATGCTAGTGGACGCTTATCGTGGTTTTGTGAAGGATATAACAGCCGAAGAAGTGCAACAGAAAATGGGCGAGAATGCGAGTTTATTAAAAGGGAGATGTGGATTGGTTGAAGATGTTGCACATGCTGTTTTGTTTTTGGCTAGTGATGAAGCTGGATTTATAACGGGCCATAATCTTGTTATCGACGGGGGATTTACTTCTTCTTCAGTTAACATGACTTTCATTTATCGGGGAAAAAAGACAGAATCAGATCATCCTAGCTAGTTAAAAAACATGACTAATCAATTAGTGCAAATAATCACTTTGGTTTTGTCTGTATTTTTTGAACTATTTAGTTTAAGTTTTATTAATATAATCATATTGAAACTTTAATATCATATCAAAAACCTATTCACCCTTTATCATGAGACTATCTTTTCACATATACATGAAACAAATAACACAAATGTAGGAAGTTGTGTATGTCACGAGTGTGTCAAAGAGGTTTTGAGTACTACAAGTCCAAGTCTTGTTGCTTCTTTTTATGGAAGAATAAGCAGACGACGGAGCAATCGTCCCTCTTCGATGAAGGGAACTTCTGTTTCCAAGCTGCGGTTGCGGCTGCAACTACTTCTTTTGCTGCTGAGTCTTCACTCTCTGCTCCCCACACTATGGATGCTACGGTGTTGTTGCTAAGCACATCCCAAATCTGAAAATTTGAAGATTTAGTAATCGTGGAGGGTGTGATTCGACCAGTTTACTAATCAAACGGGTCAACGAGTCAATCTGAGTCGTATTTGGGTCCAACAACCAAGAGGTCATGAGTTCATATCCCATTAGTGACATGGTTGTATAAAAAGAAAAATAACTAAAACAAGTATCATTGAAATAATGACCATCATAAATAGTAGAAAGTTGTGGTCAAGTAGCATGATGAGATCATATGTATTTGACTTACCCCGTCACTTGCAAGAACGATGAATTGATCGTTTGGGGTCAATCGGTGATAGGAGACATCAGGAACGGCTATGATACCGTGGCTTTTGAGTACAAAATCCCCAAAAGCGCGAGACATGGCTAGGCCCGGTGAGTCATGATATGGCAACCACACTCGATCTATATGTGGCTCGTCTTTTAACGACATCACCCTACCATTTAACTTTCTTATTCGATCCCCCTCCGCTGCACAAAATTTGATCATTAATTAGTTCATACAACAACACAACATAACAGAATGGGCCGGGCCGGGCCAGGCCAGGCCGGGCCACAGCTCGGGCCTAAAATTTACATCTAGATATATATTTATCAATACTTACAAGGTACACTTGGTTTGAGATCAATGGTCAACTGCACAGGGGTAATTCCATTATCAGCCATTGTTCCAAGCACTGCTCTTGAATCACCAAGATTAGCAATAACCAGATCACCACCCTATCGAACAAAAAACAATCGCTTAATATCGCGTGCTAGCTTGTACCATACAAGCAAATGATGAATCATAAAACATAGATTGTGTCATGGTACCTGTTTGATGACAATAACTGCAGTTGTACCACTACAAGAGCAATCTATATGCTCCAAAAGCTTGATCTCCTTGTCCATGACTTTAAAGGCACTATAACATGCTTCTTTCCAAATATGGAAATCTTTGGATTCAAGCTCATCTTGTTCATAATTTACTGTTTTACCCTTCATCATGGTGGCATTTCTTTGGTTGATTATTAATGATGGCAACTTGTTTCTCACAAATTTACTCACTATTTGACCATTCCTTCCATGCCCATCAAAAACACCACCAAATGCTCCATTGTCCATTCCATAATCCTTCATCAAATTAAAAAAAAAAATCATATTAGCAATGATCATAGCATCGGAAACATCAACCAATTAACAATATAGCAATAACACGAGAATTATGATGTAGCTAGATCACCCAACATAACATGACCGAGTTAAATCCAACTGAAGTTTAAAGTAAATTAGACAAATAAAAAACAGGTATCTGTTACGGCCAAATCCATAGCAAATACACTTTTTCCATGGATTTGCTACTGATTTGGACCATAACTTATAATTTTCCGTAGCAGATACCTGTTTTTGTAGTAGTGACAAAAGGATTGGGATGAGAAAGAAACCTGGTAAAGAATGGCAGCATCTTGGTTGAAACCTTTAGATCCTTGATGAGTGTGGATTGAGCCTATCTTTTGATCACAAATGGTGTCTTGGTAATAAATAACATTTTCATGACCATAGTCTATCTCATGAATCTCTGGAGATGCTTTGGATATGCAGATACCCATTTCAAATGTTAATTAACCACCCTTCTCAATATTCTCTCTTTATACAAAACCAAATGGTGTATATATATATATACACACACATACTAACTAATATGTATGTATTTGAGATGGTCGACTTGTCATAATTATCTTGAAATTTTTAATGTATTATAAGAGATCCAAGCTTGAGACTTTTACTTTTCTTGGTTTAAAAATTTTGTAAATATTGTTTCTTTTATTTTTGGGATTTATTTATATAATTAAATAATAGTTAGAATATGAAAACCAAACGCAACTTTGATTTCAAACACCGCAACTTGATGTCAATACATCAATTATGCAACTTTTAATATTTAATAACTATTGAATATTCATCTTGATCACATCTTCCAAAAGTCAAATACAAATAAATATACAATGAGTCATTCACTAGCTAGACGTTATGTTGTATTTTAATCATTTAGATGAAAACTTAACTCATAGGAGACAGTTAACTAGTTTATGACCTATCAAATATATATAACAAACTCTTAACGAATTATCGAAGAACTCGATCGTATATACGTTTTGATGATTCTCGAACTCGTTAACTAGTCAAAATTTTCAATCTAATCTTCTTCAAATTCATGTTTATGATAATCATTTTAAGGGAATATTATAAATAATTTGATAAAGATGTTTTATTGAAACAAGTTATAAGCAAATTCTTGTATAAGAGAATAAGTTATTAAACTAAGCCTAAAGATATTAAAATAAAAGTTAAATAAATAAAAGATATTAGTGGACAGCCAAAGGTTCTGTCAAAAGGGCATCTTAGGTGTAACAACGTAAGCTTCTATATGGAAACTTGAAAGTTGAAATCTTGCTCGTTGTCATCATCTTGTCACCATTATTTATTTATCCTATTTAATTATTAAAAAAATTAATAAATAATTAATATATTTGAAGTGATCATGTTCTCTTCTTAGTTGGATGTAACACAAAACCGGCAAGTCGACCAATAAAATATGAAGGTGATCGCATTCTTTGGTTTATTTTAGTGATGTAAATTAAGTATCCTTACATCTACCTTAATTAGCATAAATAACTATCCTCACAATTTACCAAGGGACCTTTGACATACAAGAATAAGCGTCTATACGTATTTTTCGTTCCAAAGAAAGTAAGAGCTTAATTTAGACTCGTTAAATTTGAGAAAAAATAATAAAAAAACTGTATTGGAAAGTCACTTTTATTATTTCATTTTCTTTACTTAACATATATTAATGTGGAACGAAACATGTTTTATGTATAATCTTATTTACTATCGTATTTATCTCTCACTAATCTCACTGATGTGGGATGTCATTTTTTTAACTTTTTTCTAAAATAATTGATGTAACGTAACTGGATTGTTTTGTTTGGTTTTCGGCTTCTTTCCCCGTCTTGGGGATAGTTGTCTGTTTTGGTTGGTGCTATTGAAGTTCAATTTTCAAAAAAAAAAAAAGCAGAAATTGATTACGAAGAATTTGTTAATTAACAACTTGTATCACATAAAGTTGAAACGGTATATTTCATGTTAAAATATGTTTATTCATATGAGTTAATTGAGGTTTAGGGTTTACGATAAGTGTTTAGATATGTTTAAATTTTATTTAAGCTCGTTACTTTTAATTAAATTATTTCTTTATTATGTTCCCAAAAAAAACACAAAGATACATCTAATATAAAATATGTACAGTAAGTTATCTAATACTGCTTAAAATCAATGGAATTACAATACTAGTTATATTTCTGTTCAAAATCAATGCAAACACGTAGAAAATATAAATAAATTTTGGTGACACTTAAGAAAAACCTTCTTTTAGGTAAGTGTATAAACAATAACTGAGTTCTAAACTTTTAGTATATTTACTTTTGGTATATTATAAAATTAAATGACCATTTGTATAACGTATATTTATATTTTGTATTTATACAAAGTCAGAACTAATATAATTTTTCATTCCAATCAGTATGGCAAATTACATAAGGATAACAGTTAGACGATCAACAAACTGCGTCGCCATCCTCTTCTGAATTAAAAACTCTAATCTGCTTAATCTGCTAAAAACCTTAAAGTGATAAAACTCATATGAAACTCAAAAAATATATACTACCGGAGGGGATGGAGGGTTAGAAAAATGATTATACGAGGGAATAATGAGGCAATGAGCAGACTATGTGACAGATTCCTTTCACTATCATAATAATTTTGGTTCAACATGGCCCCTCTTTGCACTTTACAGAGCAATTACACTCAAAAGATGAGGGAGTGCCCAATAATTATTCATTGTATTTTTTCAATTATCGTATAATGAACAACTTTAAATAATTGTTTTCAACTTTATTGTATATAAAAACTAGGTATTATTTTATTTTATTTTGTTTTTAACATGAGAATTAAAAATTTGCTGAGTTATGAGACAAAGAAAACTTGTGAATACGTTCTATTGAAACACTTTGTTCTTAAGATCGGGTCTAGTTCTTTATAAAACCGACCCGCATTCTTCCAATTTAAATGGTGTTTAGTTGGAAAAATAGGATGTTTGATCTTGAATAGGTCCGGACCATAACGTGTTCCCTTACACGCTGCATTTCCATAAACTTCAAAGGCAAGTTGTGTTTAGATCATAGTTATGGTCATGATCATATTGTCGATTGTGATTATGGTCATGTTTATTGGAGTTGATAATAGGTCGTTGGTCCAGTTTAAGAAGGCTTTGTTGAAGTTTACGTTAGATGGACAATCACATCCCTTGAGGTTAAAATCGAGTAACGTATTTTTTGACTTGTGATTAAAGTGTTTATGAGGGTTCAGTTTTAGTTAATGATAAATATATGAAGTGAGAGAGGCATGTGTGTTCATCGTTAGAAAAAAAAGTTATATTGATGACTATATAGACCCATGGAAAATAAGGTAGCCTTAATTCAGTCATTATATACAACAATATGTGAACTAATACCCTTACGTGCCATATTAATAATGAAAATAAAACAAAACAAGCGAACACCCCAGACGCCCCAAGCAATTAGCATACTCATATGAAGCAAATATGGACATGCAAATCTGATACGAGCTGATTTAAGAACTAATTAGATAAGATTAAGTTGGCATTGTTTATTATGGAGCATGTAAAATATTAAAGAAAACAGCGTAACATGACAAAGAAAGTGGTAAATACATAGGTGTTTTTTTGCCAAACTTCTAAACCTAAATACATTTATCTAAAGCCCAAATTTTGACTTGAATCTTAGATTGATTTCATTTTGTTAGTAAAGACACAGGAATCTTAGATTTCATTGATTCCCATGTTTCTTAGTTATTCAATTAATTTCAATTTTAGGTTGTCAAATTCAATTTACGTTCATATATGTCAAGTTGAGTTTTTTTCTTATAAAAAAGGCATGGTCTAAGACTTTAATCTAGTTAATTCATTGAAATAATTCATCAACCTCTTTTTTGTTTTTATGAGCGTTGTTTTGTGTTTCCACACTACTTCAATGCCTCATGAATCATTGAAGTAGGTTGATGTTGTTCCCGATCCACACGGTGTGAGTGTGGTCTTGTGGCGTTTGTGCCACACTACGCCGCACATACCACCCCGAAAACGGCGTTGTCCATGGCGTTTATGTTTGGGTCTGGGGTTTTCCATTAGCGTGGGAGACATTTGGGTTGTGAAGTGGAGACTCTTGATTGGTTGGTGGATTTTTGGTGTGTTTTAATTGGATGATGTATATATAGTTCTTTTTTATAAAAATGTCACTAAGCACGCCACTCCCACACCGTCTGTTTTAGCACCACGCCACGTTCTGATGCGTGGTCCTCCACATATCGCATAATGTCTCATCTTCAAGCCCCTCCACACCATGTGGTCTTAAATCGTTGGATGAAGGCAAGCACGTCATATCAGCCCTCTTCTCACCCCACCCCTCTCGTTTTCTACTCGTTTCTGTATCCTCTCTCCTCCGCGGACAAACAATCATTTAACTAATAAAAAAATGAAAACAAATGACATGCATTTTAACGTCTTTGTAAAAAAGTGATAGACTAATCAACAGAGGCGTCTCTGAGAATTCACATACCCAATTTGAGCTTAAAAAAATGTGTCCTTCCGTTATGTTTTGTTATTATTTAAAAAAAATCAAATTAGTATTGGGTTCAATAAACCTAATTCCAAGTGGGCTAAATTCTAAACCATAAAAAATGATTTGTAAATGGGCCTATATTGGAAGTGGTATGTGTTTACTATTTAGAAAAAATAACATATACGTATCGGATTTTTTTTAAAATCGCATGCCCCTCGAAATCGCGGGCCTTGTGCGGAGGTCCTCCCCGCACACCATCAAAGCCTCCCATGCTAATCAATTTATAGAAACACATACGGAGAAACCTTAAAACACCATTTCCTATAATCCCAACATCGTAAGATAATGTCTAAATATCTCATCAAAATTCAACTTTGGTGTTTATTAGACACCCAAAATAATATTAGTACCTATGAAAACAAACATCAAAGCTGTATCCATGCCTCATATTGATAATAATTCATGTAAGATACAGAATTGAAGAAACTAAAAATATTTTAATTTTAAAAGTAGTACAAAACTGAACACTCTACAACGAGAAATTTGAAGATTATATATAGTAATACAAACTTGTGATAAATAGTAACTAGAGATTTTTTAATATTTATTTTTGTTTTTTAGTAATAGTTTATCTATTATTTATTTGATTTTTTATTAATAAATAGTAATTGGTAATTATTAGGCATTTGTTTTTTATTTTTTAATAATCTTTTATTTAGCAATTGTGATGATGGTAACTGATTTCTTTTTTAAAGTTGTTTTTTTAATATTTTATCTATTATTCATTTGATATATTTAGTAATAAAATTCTTAGGCATTTGGTTTTTTTTTTTTATTCGTAGCATTTTATTTAGCTGTCAATTTGATTTTTTATAATAACTTACGTGAGTTAACTTTTATTAAAAGTATTTTAAATCTGTATCTATGTTTATTAATTTTTTTAACATTCCCAAATTATTTGTCTGTGTATCGTGATGGTACGTTAAGCGGGCATTGGATCAGTATCGATTTGGTTCGTTAAAGTACCGATACGTTTCATGCACTCAATATAGAAATCAACACGTGTTTTACATCGACTGAAAACAATAATAATGGACACCAATATCCATACAGATGTTGTTTGAATGGTATAGCTCGATTCGAATTGTCACGATACTGGTACCGATATTCAATTAACGTCACAGACAGAATTATATAAATGAAAAACTATTAAAACTGGAAACTAGAAAAATGAGTATATGTATAGATACCGATGTTTGGTACAACATGACAGGAGTATAATGTTAGTTTATCGAAAGTAAAAACAATAAAAATAAATACCGATAATGAACAAACGTTGTTCGTTCGGTTTCATTTCGGTTCACTAAGGTGGCGACATGATATCTGTTATCAACCAGGAAACCATCAAATTATTACATACCGGTACCGATGTTGTCCAGTTTGATACGATATGGTAGCGATACGATCTTAGTTTATCGAAAACAAAAACAATTAAAATAAATACCGGTACCGATACAAATGTTGTTCAGTCGATTTCGGTTTGGTTTGGTACGATATAGCGACACAATAGCTGTTTTCAATAAAGTTTATATGACAATCTTGAAATAAACATAGAACGCAAACCAAGTGAACTAATATCAACTAAACAACATTTGTACCGGTATCGATATTCGTTTTTGTTGTTTTCAATTGATGTAAGGTTTCTCTTTTGATTACTATAGTGAGTATCGGTATCGTAACGAATCGAACATATATCAACCGAATTCCCGCCGCGAAGTGCACAAGAAAATCACTAGTTTGTATTATAAGCAAAAATCCTAAATAGTTGATAACGCTTATCAAACATAATTATGATAATCTATAATATAGAAGCAGAAAGTATAACCCTTTAAGCTAGTCCCTTTTATTATGCACGTTAAACTTCTAAAATTAGAAATTGTCAACTCGAATTTGAAAAACACAACAGTGAGGATAGTAGATGTGATGAATAATGGCCTAATTGGGCCCCTACTCTTAGAAATGTCAACGCCAACCTTTCTCTTATCTTGAATGAAGATATATACGAACCAACTGAAGTTGAAGACAAGATATATAGAAAATAGATATGAGAATATTTTTTTTTTAAGGCGAACTTCAATAAAACACAAAACCGGCGGAATCTCCAAGCTAGAGAAAACCGCCTAAAACCAAAGTTACATCATAGAAAAAGAAAACTTACACCAATCTTTCCACTCTACCGTACCCTTTTTATATCTATTCCTATACCAAAGATACCCCAAGGATTTAATATCTGAAACCATTTGGACAACGTTCAGATCGATGCTAGAGAAAACCTTCTCGTTCCTTGCCTTCCAAATGCGCCAACACGCCACAATAAGAATACCATAAATAACCTCTTTTTCAATTCCGACCCGCCCATATAATCTACAAGCTGAATCACATCTTTAACTGAAAACACAAAGAAAGGCGATATTTTGCACCATGAAGAAACTCCAAGCCACACTCCACTCGAAACACTACAAGCTGAAAACAAGTGGTCCGAACTCTCATCCGTTTCACCACATAAGGCACATAAACTATCTCTCACATATATGTTTCTCTTCCGAAGAGCCATCTTAGTCGGGATCCTATCCATATGAGCTCGCCACATAAAAACATTACATTTGTTTGGAATCCATTTACACCATTTAAAACAACCATAAATGTCCCTCGCTTCAACACCTTTAAGCAACTTCCGAACTTCACTAACTGAGAAATCCTTTTGCGCATCCCCATTCCAAAACCAACCATCTTCATTCCCATTAAGCCTTATATTAACAATCTTTCTGTGCACAGCAATGAGATCATCGATATCGATAGCTGAGGATGGGTACACCTTCCAATTCCAATGAATCGAGGTTCGATCATTTTCCATACCAACTCTATCGGCCACCGAACACCATTTGTTTAGCTCTAGCCGAAATAAAGAAGGATACAAATTCTTTAGTGGCTCCCTTTCTATCCACGGATCTATCCAAAATCTAACAGAATTGCCATTACCCACCGAACCTCGGATCATATTCACAAAATAATTATCTTGCACCTTCAATCGAGAGCCGCAAGCCACAATTTTACTCCATGCTCCGGAAAATCTTTTGTTACAACAAAACGCTTCCGATCTTCTATTTGAGCCATGCACCGAATCAACCACATTTTTCCACAATGCGTCATGTTCTAACCGATAACGCCATAACCATTTAAGCATCAAAGCCTTGTTGCTATCGTCGAGTTTGCTTAGACCCAAACCACCCTCGGTTTTAGACTTCGTGACAATCTCCCAAACAACCAAAGCGTCCAACTCGATCAGATCTTGTTTCAAGTTAGCCTCCTCCTCTAACTCTTCGGTCGATAATTTTTTTCTCCACTTAACAAGCTCTTAACGTATTATCTTGAACTTATTCATAAGAATGATATCTGGAGCCCCAACCCCATTAAAATCCTTCAAGGCACAAGCAACAACCTCATCCAAATCTTTTCTAGACAACCAAGAATTATAGAAGCGAAACGGTTTTGCTCCGAAGTTACGAGCTTCCACCTTCAACACAAGAGGACTATGGTCCGAATACTCTCTCGCAAAAGCACGATATTCAGCGTTTGGCCAATCATTAATGCAACTCCATGAGACAAGAATACGATCAATACGACTACACTTGTTCCCCGAAACAAATGTAAATTTCCTTCCTCTCAAATTGAACTCGTGAAGGCCCATATTATCTATAAATTCATTGAACTCGATTGAAACAGAAGGTATAAACTTTGAGTTCTTTCTTTCAATTCGATCTCGCACACAATTGAAATCGCCGCCGACAACCCAATAACCATGATCTTGAATAATAGTTCGACCCAACTCAATCCAAAGTAAACGCTTATCGGCTATTTTTTGGGGAGCATAAACATTGATGAATGAAATATCTTTCCCTGTTTCTTTCAAGTAGCCGCGAGTACAAAGAAAGTATCTATGTTTTTTAACCGAATTCATAACGAAGCGTTTCGGGTCCCAAATTGAAACCAAGCCTCCAGAGCGACCCGAAGAACCAACCCAATCAAAAGCATAGTCACCATTGCCCCAAAACGACCCCATATCTAACCCATCCAAAGACGAATATTGCGTTTCTTGCATCATAAGAAAACCGACTTCGTTAGCGATTCTTAAACCTCGAATCCATGTTCTCTTATCAGAACAACCTACCCCACGGATGTTAACAGACAACGTATTCATTTACCATCAAATTGAAAACCTTCATTAGAAATTTCCTTCTCGAGTTGACCCTCGAATTTCTCCATATTCGTAACACCCAAAGCGCTTGCCATACGGATTGTATCGTTTATTTCTTTCTGAAGCCCGTCTTCCAATCTCTTCGTGACACTCTTACCAGCCATTTGATCTTCGGCTTCAACATAAACTTTCGGATGGTTCCTTGCTTCCTCTAATATCACCTCTCTATTCAAATCCGGAGTTAAAAACTCCTCCGAATTTCCATTACCACCATTATTCTCAGCGGTACCATTCGGACTTTCATTAGATTAGAATATGAACCTATCAACATCAAAAGGATCATCGTTCTCCCTTTGTCTTTTTTTGGGCCGCTCCTGTCCCATCGGTGAATTAGACTTACTTCTTGCAACTTTCTTTCGGATATACGAACCCCTCTTCTTTCTCGATTCACCACCGTGGGCACCTGATGCGTGTGAAGTGTATATATAAGTTTAAGTATATTTTAAGCCCTTTTACACTTTCTTTAGCCAAGTTTTAAATTTATAAAACATGATATTTACTAACACTAAACACACATATGGGCAAGTGCACCCATCGTGAGCGTAGTATAGTGTTGGTAAGATACCGAGGTCGTCCAAGGACACAAGAGCTTTTAATACCGGTTTATCCTCAACGTCTAATCAAATCAAAAGTTTAGAAAAATGTTTTAAACTAAGAAAAATAAAACTAACTAAAATGCTGAAAATAAAATAAAAATAAAAACAGATAGACAAGATGAATCACTTGGTTCCGACTCGTGTTTAGTGTAACCTTTGATTATTTCCGCACTTTTGCACTATTTTAAGAGATTATCTTAGTTATTGTAGTAGGCCCCTCTTTTGGAGGTGACGTTACCCTCAACCCAGTAGTTTGAGTCAGCAGGGATACAATCCTAAAGGGTCGGATTATTGAAAGATAATTAATTAAGTTATTAATGCAAATTATGGTAGGCCCCTCTTTTGAAGGTGACGTTACCCTCGGCTAAGTAGTCTGAGTTAGCAGGGATACAGTCCTAAATAGCCGGGTTATAGTATTAATAGTAGTTTAACTTATGAGGGGATCAAAGAGTTTGGACCCCCGTCATCCAATACCGTTAAGTATTGAAGGAGGTCCTACTAAATTTGACCCAGGTCTCTTGCAGGATCTCTAAACGCTGAACAACGGCAAGACTCTTACCAAACCGTTCCCTTAACCCCCGACTAGGTAGCCAACATACCTCCATATAGACCGTGGAGATATGAATGGTGAAAATCTTTTATTTTATATAGACAGTAAAATAATGCCAAGACACCACGGACAAACCATAAGGAAGAATCACCTTCAACATAAGAAACTAGTTATTAAAGTCATTAATACAAAACCAAGTAAAAAGTGCGAAAAGATAAAAAATAAAAAGTATTACACTAGACACTTTGTCTTCACCAAGTGATGTAAGAGACTTAGGCAAACATGGCCTTGATTGTCAAGAACTCTTACGATCAATCTTGGATCCCGAGACGACTCACACACTCTACGATGGACGATGGACAATGGATGATGGTGGTGGATGATGGTGTTATGGTGGTGGTGGGTGGTGGGTGAAGTGTGAGAGAGGTGGTGTGCCAAGTGATGGTTTGAGCTTGAGCCAAGCACTCCTATTTATAGGCTGAACAGAAGCTCGGGCACGGCCCCGTGTCCAGTGGGCACGGCCCCGTGTCCACATCCTTTTCTTTCTTCATTTAATGCAGCTTGTCTGTATTAGTTTACCACGCCCCCGTGTCCGCTGAGCACGACCCCGTGTGCAGAAGCATATCTGTACTATGAAGATTTGCCTGGATTCTGCGAATCTTATAGTTGACCACGGCCCCGTGTCCGCTGAGCACGGCCCCGTGGTGGGCAATAGAAGTTTCTACCACTTTGTCTTTTCTGCTGACACTTGGGCACACCCCCGTGCTGGCTGAGCACGGGGCGTGTTCAGTCTTCTGTCTTCTTGTTTTGCTTGGGAAGATGCTGTTGTGGGGTCGGGCATGTCACGTTTGTTCCTTTTCTTGTATTTATGTTAGATTTTGCTGTCTTTTTGCTTCTTTTGTTAATTTGAGCTCATTTAATCCTGAAAATACAAAAGGAAGACAAAAGCACACTTTTTCCAACATTAGTACTAAAAAAGGGTTAGTTTTATGCCACAATTGATGTAATTTATATGTTGCATTTTGCACACATCAAATACTCCCACACTTGAATCTTTGCTTGTCCTCAAGCAAAACTCTTTATAATGTGGCTTTACACTCCCAAATGGAATGGGTAGAAGAGAAAGTTTTTTGGCTTGTCATAGAGTGTCGGGATTTCCAAGATTCTTTATTAAGTTTTATTTTTAATTATTTACAATCTTATTCGTCATGATTTATTTAAAACTTTTCATAAGGTAAATTACTTATTAGGGCATAACATGCTTATTTAAAATTCTATTTATATACAAGTTCACATACCTCACGGGGATCACTCAACACTCGGCCGAAAATGTATTTTAGTGGATCACTCGAGAGCGGCATAGAACTTACTCCTACCATAGGCTTGCCAAGCAATCAATCCTCCTCCCTTTTAACTATATACCTTTGTAAATATCAAGAGGACTTTTTGGGTGAAGGGTTAGGCTTGGGTTAAAGGTAGGTGGTTGGGTTAGTGGTTAGTAGAAAAGGGCGAAAAAGCGTAACAAGCGTCGGTTTTTAAAGACTTTTTATTTTTGCAATGTTTTTATTTTGATGAAGCTTTTATTCAAACAAAGTTATTTTTGATGAACTTGTTTGTTTATTTCTTTTGCTTCATCATCAACAATTTTTTTTTTGAAAAGTCATGTGAAAAACCGAGCTAGTTACTAAAACAAAGGGTTAAAAATAAAAAAGGTTTTGGTGGGTGAAAGGGTGTTTGGTTTGGGTTGTGAAATGAAAAGGTTTAGGCTCAAAGGGGCTAACTAAGGGGGATTTTGGGTAGGTGGTAAAAAAAAAAAAAATAATGGTGTAGAAATAAAAGGGTTAGTCCTAATGCCTCCATCATTTACTTACTCGGGTTTAAGTTGGTAAGGACCGGGAATGTATCGTCATGGCAAGTTCTAGAGTCTTAAGAACCAAGCGGCTATTCACACAAGAAACGAAAAAATGAGCATTTAATTTAAAGATATGTATTTGTATGCTCAATAAAGACTCAAAACTCACTTTTGTGGGAATGGGTTTTTATGTGATCAAGTATATATAATCAAATTTTAATTAAGTTTGTCATGCATTTTCATAATTTTCTTATGTTGGTTCTTTTTATCACGACGCTGTCGGTTGTAAATTTGTAAAAATATAACCTTTTTAGAACTTTGAAATTCCCAAGTTAAACCTAGACAAGTAAAAAAAATGAAAATTTTTGAAAAAAATTTGGGGTGATTAGCGGTTCCAATAGAGTTTTGTGTAAGGCTTGTATTTAGGACTTGCAAGATTCAAGGTTTTAGCATCCCCCCCACACTTAAATTACACATTGTCCTCAATGTGTCCCAAAAATAAGTTTTTAGGTTGATTGAATGTTTAAAAAGGTGTGAAAAAGCAAAAAAATTTGTGTTACTGGGCGCTGAACACGGCCCCGTGGTGTCCGGGCACGGCCCCGTGTTCAAGTGCCAGTAACAAAATTAAATCAAGAGAAACAGAAGTCTGGACACGGGGGCGTGTTGGGTGAACACGGCCCGTGTCCAGTTTACCTGAACTGGGTAATTCTGCAGACTGTGCAGCACGGGGCCGTGTTGGGCGGACACGGCCCGTGCCGAACTTACTGTAAACGAAGAATTTTTGTCGGATGGTCCTGTTTTCCTGCATGGGGTGCTGGTTCAAGTTTCCCTTGCATCCTTTGCCATCTCAAGTGTGTTTTATTCCTGAAAATTAAAACTAACTAGAAAACATAAAAATTAATCTAAACTAAGGATAGTTCCGCTGAATGCCTCCGTGGTGCGCCACGTTTATAAGGGTCCTTGGCTAGACCCAAAGCCTGGTCATATGTTACCCAAGTGGGATGTCTCGCATCCCATGCTACACCGTCGGAGAGCGTCATCCAAGCTTGAGTCTATGACCTTCATGTAGTTGACCGGGTCTTCGTCCTCTACTCTCCTTCCACATTCAAACTTCACTTCCTTGTCCCCAAACTTCAATGTTAGTGTTCCGTCATTCATGTCCACCACTGCTTGGGCGGTGGCTAGAAATGGCCTCCCGAGGATGAGAGGGACATCGGTGTGTTCCTCCATGTCTAGGATGACAAAATCGGTTGGGAAAACGAAATTGTCAACTTTGACCAGTAGATTTTCAGCGACACCTTGGGGAATTTTGACGGATCTGTCGGCGAGTTGTATGCTCATCTTTGTAGGGCTCGTTGTTCCTAAGCCGGGTCGTTTGAACATCGATGTGGGCATGAGGTTAATGCTAGCCCCAAGATCGGCTAATGCATTACGAATGGGGGATTCCCGATCGAGCAAGGAATCGTGAGGCTTCCGGGATCAATTTTCTTTTGTGGGAGTTTGTTGAGTACTAAGGCGGAGCATTCTTCGCCTAAGTTAACTAATTGCAATGATTCAATTTTCCTTTTGTGAGTGAGGAAGTCGCTCATAAATTTTGCATATTTAGGCATTTGGGTTAGGACCTCAATAAAAGGGATATTAACATGCAATTGTTTTAGTAAATTTTCGAACTTTGCGAATTGCTCATCGGTCTTTTGACGATTTAACCGCCCGGGGTATGGAACCGGAGGAGCCTTGGTGTGCTCTTGATTTGGTGGAGAAGCCTTTTTTGGTTGGGGAGCGGGTGAAGTCGTGCTTTGGCCGAGATGACTTCCTTCAACCGGTGGTAATGGGGCATCCTCGGGACCCACGGTTCGGTTTCTCAATGTGATGAGATGTACTTGCGCCTTTGGGTTGGTTTCGGTATTGCTTGGTAACGCGCCTTGTGGTCTCTCAAAGAAATTTTGAGCTATTTAATTTAATTGTTTTTCAATGTTTTGAATGCTAGCTTGTTGATTTCTAAAATTCGATTCCAATTGCTGAAACCGATCCGAGTTTTTCTTATCGGTTTCGGAGATGAGGCGAGATACAGTATCTTCAAGCCTTTCTCTTCCACCTTGTTGTTGAGAAAAATTTTGTGGTTGTTGAAAGTTAGTTCGTTGGTTTTGTTGGTTACTGCTATTGCCGGGATCTCTCCAACCAATGTTAGGGTGGTTACGCCATCCTTGGTTGTAGGTACCCGTTGGTGGACCCGACGGCCTAGGTCTATTATCAATGTAGTTTACCGTTTCCGTTTGATCGTCTAATTCTTTCATACAACTCCAATTTTCATGTGGTCCACCACACCCTTCACAAGCCATAACCGAGGCCGTTTTTGCCATTTCTAATTTTTTTTTTTATTTTTGAAGAAAGGGCCTCGATTTGGGCTTGTAAAGAAGTGCTTTCGTCAACCATATGGGCACCCGGGGCAATAGATTTATTGGCTCGGGGAGTGTGCCACTGAAAATTGGTTTGCGCAATTTTCTCAATTTGAAAATATATTTCATTTGGGCGACGATTACCTAGAAGTCCCCCGGAGCTAGAATCAAGTGTTTGTCTTGTGTGTGGCAACAACCCATTGTAGAAAGTGGATACTTGTTGCCATACCGCAAGACCATGATGAGGACACTTTCTTAGTAGCTCCTTGACCCTTTCCCAAGTTTCATATAAGGATTCCCCATCCTCTTGTGAATATGTGTTAATTTCAGTCATTAATTTAGCCGTTTTAGCAGGAGGGAAATACTTATATAGAAACTTTTGGGCTAGTTCATCCCAGGTGTTTACCGAGCCAACTGGGAGGGTGTTAAGCCAAGCCTTAGCTCGGTCTTTTAGAGAAAATGGAAACATTCGAAGGCGGATGGCGTCATTTGATGCTCCATTGATCCGAAAGGTATCACATATTTCTAAGAAATTAGTAATATGTAGATGGGGATCCTCGTCCGCAAGCCCATGGAAGGTTGCGGAGTTTTGAAGCATCTGTATCAAATGTGGTCGAAGTTCGAAGTTATTGGCTTCGACATTCGGTGCATTGATAGCGGCGCCGAGATTACCTACGGTGGGCCGTAGGTAATCCATGAGGGTACGTTGGTCCGCCATTGGAAGTGGGTTCCCCAAAACTTTCTCTTGATTTTTAGCTTTAAGTCTTTTTCTGAGAAAGCGTTCGGGTTCTTCTAGAGGTTCTTTTATGTCTCTACTAGAACTGGAGCTCATACACTATGTAGGAAGTTCAAAAGTGGCGCCGAGGTTCCAAGTCCTGCAATAAAAACAGAAAAGAATGTTGGTCAGAAGGTTCACCACGGCCCCGTGCTCAGTGAACACGGCCCGTGGTCGGAGTTACAGTAATTGTTTTCCGGATCCCTGTTACTGGGGGTTGGACACGACCCCGTGTTGCACCGACACGGCCCCGTGCTCAGCTCTCTGTAACTCGGAAAATAAAAACTGCCAGTGATAACGCTGGGCACGGCCCGTGTCCGACCAGGCACTGCCCGTGCTGGCTGAGCACGGGGCGTGTTCAGTCTTCTGTCTTCTTGTTTTGCTTGGGAAGATGCTGTTGTGGGGTCGGGCATGTCACGTTTTTTCCTTTTCTTGTATTTATGTTAGATTTTGCTGTCTTTTTGCTTCTTTTGTTAATTTGAGCTCATTTAATCCTGAAAATACAAAAGGAAGACAAAAGCACACTTTTTCCAACATTA